>OW026369.1:23208801-25609634 GCA_932273885.2 Leucozona laternaria
TATAAAAACATTCAAGTATGTAATTAGATAAAAATGTTTAAAAGCTGGAAATTGTTTTTTTTTTTTCAAATTGCTGTATACCAACTCCTTCAATATTTTGACTTACAAAAAAATGCCACGTGATTTTTTAGAAAAAATTAAAAAGAAACAATTGTTAGCATTAAACATTAGGGTCATTCATTTTGTGGCTTCAAATGGGTAGTGCAGCCATTTGAAACCTGTCAAACTCAGCTGTCATTTGAACTGTCATAATATTAGTTGAATAATTGTCGTTTACGATAATGGGTCGCAGAACGATCGAACAACGCGTTAGAATTATTAATACTTTCCATAGAAAAGTGGTGATTCAAACATAGCCACTTTTTGCGCATTACGCGATGATTATGGTCACCATAATCGACGGACTACGCAAGTAATCGGTAAAATTGTGAAGAAATTTGAAGAGAGTGGAAGCGTTACTGATGTCGTAAGACCTGTGCATCATTGTAATGCACGATCAGTCGAAAATATTGCTGCTGCAAGTGCAAGTGTTGCTGATGATCCGAATTTATCGATTTCCCGCCGTTCGCAGCAACTGAACGTGTAGTACTGATTTTTTTAGCCGCCGCCGCCGATTGAAGATCAAGACTTGGATATGTGGTTGTAACAAGACGGGGCAACAAACCACAGAACACGACCAACTATGCGGCTTTATTGTGTGAGAAGTTCCTTATCGCGTAATTTCTCGTTTCGGCGACGTCAATTGGCCAAGTATACACTTGGGGGCACTTACAACCAGACCGACCGACGCGGCGCTAAGGACGGACGATATGTCGAAATCGACTTTTTTTGGACTATTGTTAGTTTTGGAATTTTTTACTTGCGAATATGGGTACTATATGGCAAGTTATGAATTCGTACATAAAATCGAATTTGAGATTTTGATCAAACTTGACATTACAATGATAGCGAAGACGAACAAAGTGGGTCTCGCAAAAACGTCCGCCTGTCTGTCTGTTCGACTACAGCGTAAACGGATGAGTCAATTTTCTTTAAACTTGGTACCTAGCGTTTTTTGGACATTCCCCTCACCCGTTTTTTTCTCTTTTTTTTTAGGACCAAAACTAACAGTAGCTGTCATACAAAATTTCCTGGCCAAAAAGTAGAAACATTTTTTTCTCAAAATCGGCGCTTCAGAATTCTTTTTTAAGAACTCAATAAATTTAAATAGTTATAATAAGTTGCCGTTCAATAAGCAAAATGGTTCCGAAAAATGGTTATTAATGGTAGCTCTCAAAGAGCCATTTTTTTTATTTTCGCTTTTCTCGAAAACGGTTAAACAGATTCTGATCAATTTTTTTATGAAGAATTATTGACACATTATAAATAATATTGTGTACCAAAATTTTCAAAAAAGATATTTTTTGGATTTTTAAAAAAAGTTTGAAATTTTTTTTTTGAAAACTCAATATTTTAAAAACGACTCCGCCAATTTTTATTAAACTTGGTAAATAGCTGTTTTTTAACTTTATCTAGAAGATTTTTGACAAAATTTATTCTAATACCTAAAAATAACGGTGGCTCCCATACAAATGTTTAAAAACCGTTAAGAAAAATATTTTTTTTCTCAAAAACGACTAGTACGATTTTGAAACAATTATTTTTAGGTGTTCAAATTAGTACGATCTACCATTTAAAATTTAAAAAAAAATATATTTTTCGTTTATTAACAGTAGATCTCATGGAACGGTTTCTTTGATTTTCGAGTATCTCAATATCTAATCAACCGAATGAAACTAGACTTTTTATAAAGAAGCTTGTAACAAATATAAATAAAAGTGTTTATCAAAATGTTCTAAAAAATGATTTGTGGATTTTTTGAAAAAAAAATCGAAATTATTTTTTGAAAATTCGATATTTCGAAAACGGGTAGCAGATTTTTTTGTAAAGTTCAATTTTTAACTCAACATTAATAAATACTTAAAATTGGCGTGACAATTCTTTTTCTCAAAAATGTTAACGAAATTTTATATAAATACATTCAAAATTAATTATTTTTAAAACCGCTCCTAGGATTTTCAAATTTTTTTTCTCATAAATTAAGATTTATATAGGAAATCGCGTTGCGTCAAAACAGATTCTATTTTTGTTGATTTAAAACAATTTACCTGCTTAAACAATATAATATTCTTTCATGCATATTGCATATGTGCAACACTGGGCTATATTGTTAATTTTTGTATACTCACATAATACCACCTGAAACTAAACTGAGTTTCGAGCATAAGAGCAAGTTCGTGCGAGCCAGTCGTGCAGTTTTTTTTTACAAGAAATCAATAATTAGCCTGCCTTGTAGGTCAAAAGTATATATTGTACAAAATCTTATAGTTGTTGTTGTAAAATGTTTTCTTTCAAAAAAAAAAAATTAGTTGACAGTAGAGACGGAGATCTATTATACCTTTCTTTGACTTTTTAAGACGTGAATTACCTTTTTGCGCGCCCTTTTTCTACTATACTGTGCCTTTTTCACAAGACCCTTTGTCAAGGTCCCCCTATAAGCTAGGGCGGTGCGGTGGTAGGTACATTCACACCTACACATTGCAGATTCCAAACATCACTGCTCTTCAGTTAAATGAATGATAGAGTCGGGGTAGGTTGGGAATTGGGATTGAAAGTCCATTTCAACGGTCCACTTGGCGTCAATGAACAAAAATATACAAAAGAACGCCCGCCGGACCACACGCACCCCCTCGAAAAGCATTTCAAATGACTAAAAATAGATGGGGGCGGTATATGGGGGATAATGGAGGCAATACCATTGTTGGTGGGATTCTTCCGGTTCCAAATAATTAAAGTTGAATTAGAAGTGAGGACGAGGAGGACTTAAAGAGTGGATGAGCACACAATTTTGTTTTGTATCTCATCTCTGTAAAAGTATCTATATATTCGTTGGTATGTTTAAAAGATTTGCTTTTCTTTTCTTACTCGAAGATATAATGTAGGTATCTATGTATCCATGTGTATTTCTGTGTCCATTTGTATTTGTGAAATTTTACGTAAAATGTCACTAGTTTTGCCCTATTTATTTTTCTACATTGTTGAGTAAGAATATAGCCGTTGAAAAGGGCAAAAGGATAACAAAAACAACGACGACGAGAGGACATGCGATTGTTGGCGTGAAATGAAGCTGAAAGGATATAAAATTCTATTTTAACTGGATTGTTGTACAATGTACATACCTATACTGTATCTCTCCAGTCTCCACTATAAAGGGTTTTTATTTTATTGCTTTCTGAAGAAGGGTCAAGCATTTAAACATTATCTCTTTGAAAGGAACGCATTTGATTAACGTTTACATCTTACATGGTTTAAATATATGTTAAGGATTCCTAATAGAATGCTGTATCCTTTTTTGCTATGTTGTACCTACGTATGAGTATATGTGGGTAAAACTAAATCAAGTTTATTTTAAGAAGGAAGGATTTTAAAAGGCTCATTCACTTTGGCGAGAGTGTGATGGCAGGTGATGGTTATAATTATAGTAAATATATGTACTCACATGTGAACAAAATACACTTTATTTAAATTTATTCATGGACTAAGAAAACAGATATACAAAGGTTCTCTTTAAAAGACCTTTTTTCCATATATGTAAGTACATTTTTCTTTGGTATATAAATGAGGAATGGAATTTATTGAGTAGTTTGGTTGAAAAGGCTATTTACAAAATAAGCTGCCAAATAAATTTTATTTCACTTTTATAGCTTTATAATTCGTAGTAAGAAAATGGACACGTTTGGTATAGGTACAGTTAAAAAATATATATCCCCCATCATAAAAGGATAAAGGACAGCACTTAGAGAGTTAATTTTTTTTGTAGAATTCCCTATTTCAAATGTCGGATTCTCTTCATATTTTAAGAACTCTATATGTGTAGATCCATAGGGCCAAGGACTAAAAACTGATCAGTTAACAGCGCACTCTTAGTGGAATTGTCAAATGCATAATATATGTACCTACTATGCCTACATTACTGTTGATGGAACTATTTCCAGTATTTTGTTGGAATACCTATATTGGTTTTATATGATTTTGAATTTTTGCTTTGTAAACGAGCGGTAGGTACTTTCATAGATTTTCGACAGTTTTTTTTTGCAAAATTATAAAACCTTAACCGAAGTATTAGCAAGTTTTGATGAAAGTGTATAGACAGTTGAGCTAAGTTTTTATAAGCCAACAGACACAAATCACTCTTGTGTATATAAAGATTTGAAGCTTTGCGTTGTTTTTTTTCAAAATGTGTGTTGGCTGAAAATGGTGTGGATTTGTCAATAAAGGCGCCATCTATGAATAAATGTATGCCTAAACCAGGCACATAGCCAGAGGAGATAAAAATTATATGATTTCAGATTAATAAAAACCACAAATGAATAGAAATAATGATATGGGTGACTGGAAAACTTTAATAAGGCCTATTATTCAGACCATTTTATTTGTGCAGAACAGTAGGTGACGCTAATAGTGAAACTATATATCTTACTCGGCCCACAAAAAAATATGGAACACTAAGGGCTCTCCTGCAGCTCAGAATTGAACCTGATGACAACAATTGAAAGAATCACGTCTTTACCAGCTTTAAAAGCACAGGCTATTTGAGCTCAGATATTTTTTAGCTGGTTTGGTTTTGGCAACACTGGTTTTGACAGCTGACGTGTGTTTAGTACCTTGTGTCACTGTCAAACAGCTTCAGTTTGGTTTGCAATTTAACCATGGATCGTCTTACAAATGAACAAGGCTTGCAAATTATTGAATTTTACTATCAAAATTCGTGCTCGGTTCGAAATGTTCATCGCGCGCTGCTTGTGTTCAGCGATGAGGCTCATTTTTGGTTGAATGGGTACGTAAATAAGCAAAATTGCCGCATTTGGAGTGAAAATCAGCCAGAAGCATTGCAACAGCTACCAATGCATTCCGAAAAAGCCACTGTTTGGTGCGGTTTATGGGCCGGCGGCATTATTGGGCCTATTTCTTCAAAGATGATGCGAATCGCAGCGTTACTGTCAATGGTGAACGCTACCGAGCGATGATAACAAACTTTTTTTTGCCCGAAATGGAAGTTCTTGACTTGCATGATATGTGGTTTCAACAAGACGGTGCCACATGCCACACAGCACGCGAAACAATGGCGCAATTGCGAGGCGAGTTTGGTGAACAGTTAATTTCACGTTTCGGGCCGGTCAATTGGCCGCCTAGATCGTGCGATTTGACACCATTAGATTATTTTTTGTGGGGGTATGTCAAGGCTAATGTCTATAGGGACAAGCCCGCTTCGACTGACGCACTGGAAGCCAACATCCATGCATTCATTCGTGAGATACCGGCCGATATGTGTGAAAGAGTATGCCGAAATTGGACTCAGCGGATGGGCTACCTGAGACGCAGCCGCGGTCAACATTTGCATGAAATTATCTTTAAACATTAAATTGCAAAATAAACATTAAATTACAAAATGAAATCCTGGAGACATGTTCTGATATTGTTACAGCCGAAATATACAATAAGCCCGTTTATATATTCAAGTAGTTTCAACGTCCTCGCTGACGAAACAATGGATGTTTCTGATGGTGCTGAGCAACTTTCCATATGCCTTCGATATGTCGACTGTTTTTTGTTTAACGGACCTAAAAAGTTGTATATATGCTTCTGGAAGTTTTGTAGGTTTTGTTCTCGTTGATGACCAAACTTCTAGGAACCTCGCCAAAACCATATTGCAGCGATTTGAAGAACTACATCTTATGATACATGAGCAATTATTGTATTGACTAAGGCTATGACGGAGCCGCAAATACAGCAGGTCACTTAAGTGGAGTTCAAAGCAGGATTAGAAAACAGTATTCAAACGCTTGGTATGTTGTACACTGTGCAAGTCAAGTCATCGATTGCAAAATAACTCTCTAAATATCATAAAAAACCACACCAGAGAGCAAAACAAAAAGCAAAAATATAGTCGAGTGATCCTACTACCGAAGTTTTGAAATTGCTTAATATATGTGACAAAACTTACTTAAGAGGTATTAACTTCTTGCTCACGGTTCTGGGCACACTTCCAGTGACAACAGCGTGCTGAAAGAACCTTTCAACGATGAAAACGATTAAAACAGTGTCCTGAAGTGATATGAGCAATGCAAGACTAAATGCACTTGCTTTGATATCTGTTCATTGTGATATTGATGTTGATTCAGATGAGGTGATTGAGCTCATATAAAAAAAAAATCAAGACTTTTTTAGCTGTAAAAAAATGTGTAGGGGTACAAAAATAATTTTAATATGTACCTACGTTATGGACTTAACATACATTTATTTAAAAACTAATAAAAATCTATAAATTGGAATATATACAGTTTTTATTTTTTGTTCAAAGAATTGTTCGCAAGACTTGGAAGCCAGCCCCCTCCGAAACTAATCCTGGCTACGACCCTGGCCCAAACTATATCAAGTTTACAAAAAAATTAGCATTTTAATTTAAAATTGGTTTGGCAGAATATTGCCCCTATACTAGAAAATTTCGGATTTATAATAGGTGCGAAAAGCTCCCATTGACTGAACATCGTAGGCCTAGTACGCAGAACGTGCTACCAAAGATGATAATATAGCAACTTGTTATATCATCTTTGATGTAACGTTTAAGCTCCCACATCAGCCAAAACCCTAGCTAAATTCTGACATCAGAGAGTTTTGCAGAATATATGTCACAGAAAAAAGCTGTTCTCTGTTCTCCGCTCTTTTTTGAACAGAATTGTGTGCGAAAAAGTGATATTTTTTATTCGTGTTTATTTGTTTTCCAATTGGTATTTTTTCGATGTGGCTTCTGTAAGCTTCTCGCTGACGTGTTGGAGACCGCATATTTTGTAGACTTACGAGAATATGGCAAGTTATGGATTTGAATGCAAAATCGAACTCGAGATTTCAATCAAACTTGACAGGGAACACGAAAAAAAAGGTCAAGAAAGTCTGTCTGCCTGTCTGTTTGTCTGTTTGTCTGTTTGTCTATTTGTCTGTTTGACTGTTTGTCTGTTTGTCTATTTGGCTGTTTGTCTGTTTGTCTGTTTGTCTGTTTGTCTGTTTCTCTGTTTCTCTGTTTCTCTGTTTCTCTGTTTCTCTGTTTCTCTGTTTGTCTGTTTATCTGTTTGTCTATTTGGCTGTTTGTCTATTTGGCTGTTTGTCTGTTTGTTTGTTTGGCTGTTTGTCTGTTTGTCTGTTTGTCTGTTTGTCTGTTTGTCTGTTTGCCCGTTTGTCTGTCTGATGTACCTCAACTAAATCACTAAAGCAATTTTCTTGAAATTTTGAACTTTAATGATTCCCTAGAGGGAAAATTGAAATTTGCTTAAGTTTAAAACTAACGGTGCCTGCCATATAACCGTTTAACAAAATGTGTGCATTATTGTAGATTTTAATATTCATTTTAATAAACAATAAATTCCAAAAACTCTTATTAATGGTATTACCTCGCATAGAACCGTTTTTTTTTTTTTTTTTTTAATTTAGCCTTTCTCGTTAACGGATTGGCCGATTACGATCAAAGTTTCAATACAATATGTCCTTTTGAATTAAAATAATATTGCATGCAAAATTTTTCGAAAAAAGTATTTTATGATTTAAAAAAAAAATCAATGTTTATTTTTGAAAAACGAGTTAGTGATTTATTTTTAAATTTTATTTTTAGGTGTATATTAATAAGTTTTTAAAAACTGCATCCCAATTTTTTTGTAAATGTTCCAGAAATTTTATATACAAACATTTTTTTTTGCAACGAAAACGGAGCCATCAATTTTGGAACTATTTTTTTTTCCAAAAAATATATTTTTTCTGTTATTCAATTTCAGATGGCATTCCTCATTTTGAGTTTCAAACATTTTTTGGAGTTGTCTCTGCAATTTAAATAAAGAGTTTCATGCTTTTTTCTTATTTACTTATATAATTAAATATTTAATTATTATTATTTTACATACAATATGTATATAAATATTTAATATATTTACAATCTTTGAAATTCCAAGCAACTAGAACCAAGAGCAAGATCGTGCGATCCAGTCGTGCATTTTATTTTTATGTTTAACGTTTAGCCGCACTAATAAAAATAAGAATGAGTATAAGAAAATAAAATTGAAGCTTCAAGCATTAAAATTTTGAGCCTTTTCTAATATCTTCAATCTACAAATTTTTTATGTTATCGATATTTTCAAAGGAACTTCATTTAAATTTATTCACATTTATAAATGGAGAGAAAATCGGTAAATAATGCATGAAATTCATCATATCTGGTAACATTGACTGTCAGCCCTTTGGTGATAGTCAACATAATAACTTGGAATATTTCATAGAAAACCCATTTAAAAATTCCTTTGGCTTGATTCTATGTCATTGTTAGTTATAGAGTAGGTATAGGTATACCAAGGAAACAAAAGATTTAAGTCTTGAATATACCCTTAGAGCTATTTTTAAATCCTTAACTTATCAATAAATTCTTATTTAAAAATCTTCCCTCTACATTTTTATTTTTAAAGTTGAATCAAACGTTATCTGTATTTCTTTTTTCTCGATGACCATTTTCCTGAACTTCTTTATACGTATATATCTTAAGCATTTGAAAAAAGAAAAAAAAAAAACTTCTCTATACTTTCAGGTATAAATCCCTTATTTGTTTCAAAAACTCTACCAGAATTCGTATCTATTTTTATTATCGTCATATCAAGTACCTATACCTACCCATCGTATCCTTAAGTGTATAGCTCTATAAAAGTGTGTATAGATAAAACAACACCTATCTCCAAAAACAGTAATAACTATAATTTCCCTTTATTTTTTTTTGGTGTTCCATTGCTCAAAGCAGGTATAGGTATGCGTATGAAGGTAGAGAGATATCCTTATTTACACACGTTTTCATATAGAGTCAGGGCAAACAAAGTTTTGTGTTATAATAGTTCAATAGATAACCGAGCAAGGAACACGCGTGATAAACATTCAACCGCAAACATGATGTTTTATCCATTTACTCTATAGGTGGGTATATGCTGTTCCTATATACCCATATACATATATATATATATATGTCTATATCTTAGATACTATTCGTATATCAGTTGAAAATTGCTTGAGTATTTTTACGGTTGGGGGTTTAAAGGAACACCTAAAGCAAAAAGTGTATCCAAGGTATAAATTCCTATAGTAAGGAAAACTTAACGCATGACCGAAATTGAAGCACTCACTCTTTTATTTTGCAATAATCGTAAAATCTGAAAGAAGAACAAATTCAGCTTTTCTCGGATGTTTTGAGAGGTGTAGGTAGATAGGTACACATACATATACTCGTATACGTAGAAGATATATATCCACCTGTCTGTATCGCATCTCGCATGTACATATAGTAGGTATATCTTTATTGTATATCCTTTATTCGAACTAAGGATAAAAGGTGTATACCTACGCCACTTCACTGCGTCATCAAAAAAATGACAACGAATTGTAGTTCTTTATTAAACCTTTCCTCTACTGACAACCCATTCGTAAGTTTTGTGTATGAGCATTCACTCTGAAAAAAAGAGCTCAAGCCGAACAAACTTAAACTCACCCGTATACCGTATAGACCTCCTCTTCTCTATGCAGCATCATCCGCACAAAAAGGAGGTAGGTATAATTTTATTAGAAAACCTTATGTTAGGTGAACCAAGTGCTGAAGGATATTCTGTTCATCATGTTACTTCGAAAAAAAAACAGTACCTATTCCATTAGAGGACGATGACGACAAAGAGGATTGTCGGAGCAGGGGTACTTGATGGTATGGTGTTTGCTTTGGGCACTTGGCAGGCAAAGAGCCCTCATGCAGGAGAAAGTCAGTAAGATAATATCCCTCATTTCACAAGACTTCTGTTATTCCTATTACTATACCTACATTTATGTATGTAGGTATATGTACCTCTAAGATATCTGGAAAATAGTATCTTAATAGCTGAGTCAGCTGTTCATGTAAGAATCTACAATCAACGGTTGATGATGGTTTTTGACAAAATCATAGCTGATCGTCCTTTTTTCCCCTTTTATTTTTCATCATCTCGTACTCTGTTAACTTTTTATACAGCTACCATCTTGGAAGGGGGGGAAGGGGTCAGGGTGAATGTTTTTTTTTGGCAGGTATATTGCCAGGACTTCGGAGTTTCAATGGATAGCATGTTGGTAAGGATATTTTCAGTCATACATAAGTTAGTATGTTGGTACTTTGTTTCTAAGAACATTTCATTAAGCAAAAAAAAAAAACCAAGGCTAACATTCCTTCACCACCAATAACTCGGTATAATATACCTACCCCTGCCTATACCTTCATTCATTCTGAAGTAAGTTTGTTTATTTTTTGTTTTTATTCGGGGAAGTAAAAGAGAAAAAAAAAAAAATATCTACAACGGAACAGGACACGCAAATGTGTTGGGATTTTTCGCATCCTTATATTGAATTGCTTTGGAAATGTTGTATTTGTATTTTTTTTATTGGTATCTAAGCGCGGGCAACATGTGTGCCGTGCAATGCCAATAACGATAAAAGAAATTACTTTTTTGTGACAATGTAGGTATATTCTTCCTACCCTGACGAACCGTTCGTTCGGTTCGATATTGTGGATCCATTGCGGATAAATGGGAGATGGAGGTGGAGATGAAGAGTAATTTGAGATGATTTTCAATGTTAACTGGAAGCTATGTACTGTACAAGTGTTCATATAGCTATATACCTATACCTACTTTGATATAAAAGTTTATACATTAGTTATACCTACATATAAACGTGTGAGTCGACATCGACCCAACAAAAATAGCTTGGGTTACCAACATGAAAAAGTACACAAACCAACGTTATAATACCAAATCAAGTCTGTGTAATCATCATATACCTTTTCTTTAGGTATAGGTAAGAGTAGTGTATTAACGATAATCAACTTGAGATTGCTGATGTTGGGGTGACTGAGGGTATAATTCAAATCATAAATCTCAACACACATATTTAATTCTTCGGATTAGGTTTTTTGTAATTATCATAAGCAGAGTGATTAAAGATGAAATAAGATTACAAAAATATATGTATGGGTTGCGTACCTAACTATGTAGAAGGGCATAATTATTTGAATTGGATATTATGGAAATTGGGTTTTTTTTTTATATTTTCGACTTTCCAAGACAATTCCACACATCTACGACTTTATTAATACGCTTTTTATAAGATGTTCAAATGTTTGCCTGAGAATTAAAAAATTTCCATTTAAACTCCTATAAAGCTTCTGAAAAATTTGGTTAAAGATAAAAAGTGGTGAATTACTACGGTGTCCATTTTTTCAGAAGCAAAAAAGAGGACAATCTTTCATTAGCGTAAAAAAAGTTTAAGGACGAATTATATTTATAAAAATTATGGAACTACAATTGTAGGTCAGTTCCTATCCAAATCCATAGTAAAAGTGATTTTAATAAACTTCATTTGGAAATTTGTGCACATCAAAACACCTTTTTTGGAATTAGATAGTGTGCGTTGAATGTGACACAAAATTAGTGTGTGTCCGGACGTCAGCATTAACGTTATTTTTTGTGTTCACACAAATATTTCCGTCGGACACAGCGCACAATGCAAATTTTTGTTAATCTGGACGCACCTTTACACGTTTCACACTGCATTCCAATGACTTAAGTGTTTAGTAGTCAACACAGGCTTGATAAAATTAATTTTCTAGGGTTTTAAAACTGAATAAATCATCCTTCTCCAGCCTTGAAAGATTTTCAACCGTGAATGATCAAAAAAAACTCCCAATAGTATAAACTAGATGACAGATTGATTCAAACCAGTGCTGTCTAATGTAATGTTTAAGTTATTTAATACTGTAGAAAGTATTTAATGTGTTTTTAATAGTAGAAAAATGGTTTGAAAGATAAAAAGAGGACAGTGGGCGGACAATTTAGTAAAGGAAGGACAAATAATTGTTCTCTTTAAAAAAAAAAAAAAACGAAAACAGATAGGACACAAAACCGAAAAAGAGGACTGTCCTCTCAAAAAGTGGAGGGATGGTCACCGTACGCATTACCGAAGCTGGTTGACTTCTTTTAAGACTCGATAAACTCCGTTAATGTTTCAAATCTAAATTTAAAGAATAAAATACGAAGGTTAACTAAAAGTAGTTCCTGATGGATCAAAAGTGCCCTACTAAAAACAAGTTTTAAGGAAGTCTCTTAATTTTCTGAAAAAAATGGTTAAATATACAAAGTGGCTCGATGAATTCTGTAAACGAGTATAATCTAATTTTACGATTTAAATACGAGTGTTAATAGGTAAAAGATTGTCTCTGGATCCAAAGCGTTTTGCTTAAAACGTGTTTTGGCGAAGTCTCTTAAGCTTCTGAAACTCTTTTAAGACTCAATAATCTCCGTAAGCATATGTCAAATATAATATTTACGAGAGAAGTGCGAAGTTTGTGCAAAGGTAGTTCCTGGATCAAAAGAGAATTGTTTAAAACTAGTTTCAAAGAAGTCTTTAAAGCTTCTGAAGAAATTGGTTAAATATAAAAAAATGATACCATACCAAAGCTAATACCTTTTAAGTAGCCATAAATTCTGTAAACGACTGATTCTTATTTTAACGAGCAAAATACGAAGGCTAACCATCCACTATAGTTCCTGGATTAAAACAGAATTGCTTAAAACAAGTTTTAAAGAAGTGTCTAAAGTTTCTGAAAAGAATTGATTATGGACACACAGTGGTGCATTACAGAAACTTACATCTTTTAAAACTTCATAAATTCTGTAATCGAGTGAAATCTAATTTTATCGAAAAAAACCAAAGGAAGTTCCTGCATCAAAAGAGCTTTGCTTAAAGCAATTTCTGAAGAAATTGAGGCTTCTCTAAGCAATAACCGTTATTACATAAGTAATTTCGTCACGAATAATTTGTTTAAGTATTTCACGTATTTTTTTTTTTTAAATCATAAGCTATTTTGTTTAAATATTCCCACATAAATTATATTTTCATCTACACACCCCTCAGGCATAATAAGGGAAAACGACATTTATTATTGTATCTACCTCTATTGTCAACGAAGCTATTATAAAACCTTCAATACTCTAATACTTATTTAGAGAGAGCAAAAGTCACATAGGGAACCACATATACATACATAACCACAGAATTATATTATAAATACATTTATCACTAAGTAACTCACAAGGGTATCTAAAAGCTTTGTCGAGGGGCACCAGCAACCACCATTTTCTAGATTTGCTATATGTACTATAAACCGCCTATAACGGAGTGACAAACAATGTTAATGCAATTTATGTGGTAATTTAATAAATGTTAATTAGCCAATAATTTTATTGGCCTATTCCTATACACATAAATGGTATTATGTTTTATTTTTGTTGGCAATATAAAACAAAAACACAAAGCAAGTATTAAAATGTCTCATGCTATGGAAGCTCTAGGAGGAAGGGGGGGGGGGGGGGTGAGCTTCTTCGTTTTTGTAGAAATGAAACACATTAGGGTTGTTATAATAATGTTGATATTAATTTTAATGTAGAAAAGGCTTCTAATGCCCAATTATGGTGTCTGAGTTCAATTAGCATTAATATTGCTCTGAGATTTCTGAAGCTCCTATGTTCTTGAAGATTTTCAGAAGGATACTCTGATGGGATTGCAAATGAATGGGGCATTTAATCGATTCCCAATTGAATTAGATTTCAGATTGTTTTCAACAGATAAGAGGGCCAGCTATTATACTTTTTTTTTGTCTTTGTGACTATAGGTTAATACCATTGTATACGGCTATAAGGTCCTTAGCCAATGATGATCCTGTATATACTTTGTTATCCTGAATGAAATTGTGTTGTGTTGCAGGCATTTTTTTTTGTCAAGAATTCGTTTTTATATAAATTTAGCTTAAAAGGAAATTACTACAAACTTTTTGATTGACTTTGAAAGACAAATTCAAAACAACAAAAATATCGGGGATTTGAGGTTTTTTTTTTTTTTAATCCTGGGCTTAGTATGCGAATCGGAGGAAAACAGTTTCGTAAACGTTTGATCCATTAAAATAAAGTGGTTGTATATAAAAAGGGTTAATCGAATTCAAAATTGGAAATCGATCAATTAAAAGAAAAAAACAGACAAAAAACCAAAACATTCCTACACAAATTTCAAATTATTTTTAAGCTTAAACAGTGATAAGCACATAATATAAACGCACATTTGAACATAATTTTTAAAAAATCAAATTTGTTTATGTATTATCAAATAAGACTTGTCCAAATGGCACTTAAATAATAAAATCAAAGCCTTGTAACCACTATGCGGTTTCTTAAATTCACGATGAATGTGTTTATTGATTTGACATGTAACATACAATGTGTCACATCGTCAGCTTAGAGTAAAAACCTGCTAATTGGACATTTAATTTTATCATTATATAAATTATTTTAAAAATTGCTTAAAAATACAAAAGCCTATCAAAGAGTTGCAAAAAATATTTTTTCTATATTTTTGGCTTAATTCACACTAAACGAGCACATTTTCCTTTGTATACAATTTATTTTATATGAAATTAAAGGTAATAAAAAAACATTTCACGCAAGTATATGACATCACTGAATTTTTTGAATTATACATAGGTGTGGCAAAGACAGTCGCAAAAAAATTTGCTTTTTTAGTAGTTAAAACTCAATATCTCAAAACATATCAAAATAACTTTGGTAATATTTGAAAGATAAGAAAAATACCTTTCATTTGATATCAATAGTCAATTATTTCACCCGTTATGGACAGTTATTTGGAACAAAATTGCAATCGTCAACTTCAAGCCCAAATATCTCGACTTTCCCATGAACCATTTTGAAAATATTTTACTCATGTATCTTCACGTCACTTTTCATTTGATACCAAACTCGTTCGTGTACACTCTGCGCCAGAAATGAGCGATTCCTTTTAGAGAGTTAACTCAGGATATTAACTCAAAATATGCTTTTGATGTTTTTTTTTTTAATTCACCGAGTGTGTTCAGTCATTACGCGTGCATTTACCGCTTCAAAAATTTCTTCCTCAGTTAACTGTAGGTTTATTTACTTTTGGAGTTAAGCTAACTCTGGAGATAAAAGTTCGTAAAATTTTCTAAAAAATGATTTTTGGATTTAAAAAAAAAATTTAAAATTATTTTCTGAAAATTTGATATTTCGAAAACGGGTATCAGATTTTTTTCTGAAGTTCAATTTTTAACTCAACATTAATAAATACTTAAAATTGGCGTACCAATTTTTTTTTTCTCAAAAATGTTTTATTAAACAAAATTTAACTTATTATTTAAACAGCTAATACAATTTTCAAAATTTTTTTTTCATAAATTAAGATTTATATAAGAAATCAGATGGTGTACATCACGTTGGGTTAAAACAGATTCAAAGTACTTTAATCAATTTCTTTCTAATTTTGTTGATTTTAAACAATTTACCAGTTTAAATAATATATAAGTTCCATTCATGCATATTGCAATATGTGCAACACTAGGCTTTAATAATACCACCTGAAACTAAACTAAGTCTTGGCAAATGGATAAAATATAGACTCCCATAGCTAATTTATTTCAGACTATAGAACCGCAATGTGATCGCACATAAGAGCAAGTTCGTGCGACCCAGTCGTGCATATTTTTTTCTTCTAAATTTTGAGGTAGATATTTGCAAAATAAAATAATTCATCCAGTTTACCTCCTCTAAAAACATCAACCCTCGTCCAAATTTGGGGTAGTTATACTTTTAATGCTAAAGGCATTAAAACAAAGTTCTTCACTCAAATTCCTTTTTTGTCGGATATTTGTTTTTTTTTTTTTTAATTCGTCCTTTTTTTGTCTTATTTTCCTGGCCTATTTCTAATACTTAAGAATATTGTATGACGTACATAAATACTTTCTGCTAACGACTAATCGTATCCAATTAGTAAAAGGTATCCTAATTCATGAAAGATGATAGTTTGCTTAAAATAACGTCGATACATCTAAATTAATGTCTTAATACACACAACACAAACTTCTATACCTAACCTAGCTACTTGGTGAACACCTAAAAGGTTCACATATTACGCCCGCCGCGGGGAAGAAAAAAATAATTAACTTTGTTGTTTGTGTTAAAACTTTTCTTATTTCTTCCATATCTCTACTATTTTATACCGAAAAAACTTACACACATTTCTTCCAAACGCAGTACGAGTATATTGTATAGGGTGTATTGTAAGTACGTAACTTCTGTGTGTCACACGAAACGTGTATGGTATACACGAAGAAAGGGGCTCATAAAGAAGCAATTATCATTATATAGAATGATCATAATTTTCGGTTGTCTATTTGTGTTCACATGCATTAGTTGCTCCGCTCATATGCAATTACATTTTAGTGTGTATGATGGTGCTACCACCAACATAACCCCCCAACTCCTCGACGCGCCGCCTTCCATATGGATTCATATATTTATAATATAATTCAACCCTTAGGCTTTCGCTTTTGCGGTCCGCAGGCGTTTATGGAAAATATGGCTGTCAGATTTAATGGGTGGGGTCGTAAATATAGAAACGTTTTACCATAGTTTGGGGGCAATAAGTACAATCCTTGAACACAATATCCTTTAAAAACGGGTAGTTTACAGATAAAGCTATACACACTGGTTCATTAAAAACTTTATTCACCTATACCTTCATAGGAATATGTAATCCATCCATAGTTTAGTTTGGAAATCTTGATTGCAAAGATGAAACTTGCTTTTTTGGTTTTAATTAGGGGTTAAGTTACTGGTTATACAGGCATGGAATAGTAATAATTTATGCTTGTAGATAGGATAATATTCAACTATTATTTTATGGAGTAATTATTTTTTAAAATTATTTTTATTTAAATAGGTAACCATAGTAAAAAGAATTGACTAAATAAAAGGTTTTCCAATAAGAGGTGTTATTTTGAATAGCCCGCTATTTCGGTAGTTGTCACTTTTGAAGCTGTCATTTTTTGACATTTGACAAGTAGAAACTACGCCATTAATAAAAATGGAACGATACACGCTTCAACAACGCATTGAAATTATTAAAATTCACTATAAAAATGGTGAAAATTTGGCAGAGACGGTTCGTAAAACTAAAACATTTTTGGGTCGTCGGCGTCGTGAAGCATCTTGTCGGACCGCAATACAGAAGTTGGTGGACAAATCGAGCTGTTGGGACAAGTTAGTGATGTGAAGAATAAAACCCGTGCACGTCGCTCAAGAACAACTGAGAATATTGCTGTTGTAGCCCAAAGTGTTGAAGAAAACCCAGGTTTGTCCATTCCTCGTCGTTCTTTGATGGAATTAGGCATTCCACAAACGTCATTACACCGTATTTTGCATAAAGACTTGGGTCTTAAGGCTTATAAAGTTCAGTTAACACAAGAACTCAAGCCGGCTGATCATCAACAACTTCGTGTCTTTGCTGATTGGGTCCTTGAAATGCATGAAAATGATCCGGAATTTTATCGAAAAATCATCTTGACTGATGAGGCCCATTTCCACCTCGGAGGCTACGTCAACAAGCAAAACTGTCGCATCTGGGGCTCGGAAAACCCAAGAGTTATTGTTGAAAAGCCTCTCCATCCTCAACGCGTGACTGTTTGGTGCGGTTTATGGTCCGGCGGGGTCATTGGACCTTACTTTTTCGAAAATGAGGCTGGAGCAACAGTTACGGTCAATGGATTGCGCTGTGGAGAGATGATTAATGATTTTTTATGGCCGGAATTGGATGGTATTGATCTGGACAACGTTTACTTTCAACAAGACGGCGCTATGTGCCACACAAGCAATGAAACCATCGATCTTTTACGGGAAAAGTTTCCGGACCGTGTTATCTCTCGAAGAGGTGATCACAATTGGCCACCGAGATCTTGTGATTTAACACCTTGCGACTTCTTCCTTTGGGGCCACGTGAAAGATAAGGTCTACGCCAACAGCCCAGCGTCGATTCAAGACCTCAAAGATGGAATTCGTGAGGCTATCGAGGACATAGGGCAGCCACTTTGCGATTTGGTTATGAAAAATTTCATGAAAAGCGTGGTCGTGGCGGCCATTTGGCTAATGTTGTCTTTCATTATTAACGGCATACCTTCTTCTTTATAATGAAATTAACATCCGATCATTTATCTCAAAAAATGTCATTTTTCTTTGAATATCAAAATAACACCTCTTATTGGAAAACCCTTTATATATTGCAGTAAACTGCGTTTAAGTTGCTACCAATTTGTATGATTAAATGTATTGAATACAGATTTTTATCAATTTTGTTTGTTATACCAACAAAGTGTCAGAAGTGGGAAAACTGAAAATGAATTCAAAAGATTTTTAGCTTCAGATTATAAGCTATATATCTGGTAAGTCGTTAAGTACCTATAATATTCGTTAAATCGATTAAATGTATTGAATACAGATTTTAAATGATTTTAATTTTTATCCTACACAGTGTCAGAAGTAGGATAGGTACCTGAAAATTAAGTCAAGACATTTTTAGCTTATATATTATAAATATATGGTATGTCTGTAAAAGCAAAGCTACCAATTGGCTTCATTAAATGTATTGAATACAGAATTTTAACAATTTTGTTTGTTATAGCTACATAGTGTCAGAAGTGGAAAAACTGAAAATGTATTCAAAATATTTTTAACTTAAAGTATAAAGCTTTAAAAAGAACACATTTTCTGACTTAAGAAAATTTATGTTGATCTTCAAGTTGAAAATTTATATTACCATCACCTTGTATGTAAGATATGGATGTATTAAAGATTTAATAAACACGTACACTATGTTTTCAATTTCCTATCAAATCAAACATAGATAACTCACAAAATAGTCTAAAAACTTTATCTCAATAAATCTACGATCTCCTTTTTTAGAGAAGTTCAAACTTTTATTAAAATTAAATTAAGTCTTTAAGCTATATGTATATTGTATATAATGAAGACGGTACAAAGAAGAAAATAAAAATTAATTTTCTTCTGTACACAAACGCAATGGAAAAAAAAATGAAATGAACCTCCTCAAAGGGTTTATTTTAAACCGGAAATTGGATATTAATTAAGCAGAAACAACATTTTGACGGATGGTGTTGTTTGTAGAATAGCTACGTTATGTCAATCCTCGAGAGTAACCCTTTCCATCTTAAAAATATTCCACAAAAAAAAAAAAAAAAAACAGAAAACCAAAAACATTTTCCTTTTTTCGCTACAAAAAAGAAATAATAAACAAAAAAAATATATACATAATTAACCATCCCGACGAACCCGTTTCAAATTTTATACAAACAATCCAGTTGAACTAATATAAAAAAAAAAAAAAAAGGAAGGAAGAGAAAGTTCAACCAGACAAAATTCAAGTCCGCCTCCAGACATGTTGACTAATTTTGGGTTAAGTTACAAAATGAAATGTTAACAAAAAAAAATATATTTATGACTTGGGCAGTGACCCCCTTTTTTTATAAAGCAGACCAACGGATATCTAGCAGCCCCCCTCCTTTACCAATACACACTCAAACTCTCATAAATTTGTCTTTTTTAGTGAAAGAAGAATGAAAAGTTAATTTTGAAGTCGTATTTTTTTTAGATACAATATCTATGTACATATATATCTTTATGCATTAATTTAAATAGATGTGTATATTGTACATACACACATACTTTGATATTCATTTTTTAGAGGTATAAGAAATGAATAATGGCATGTGGCACGTCCGACTGACGACGCGACGAACGAAATTAGATGGGAGTCCTGGTTCGGACATGGAGCAACCAGATAAAGGCCAAGCACAGATGAATGGAACGGACAAAATGAAACTATTTTGTAGAAGGTTTTAAATCGGAACGAGAGGAGTTGTGTTTCTGCTTTTTTTTTCAATCATTTTTAAAGGATTTTTCGCTTGCTGTAGGTAGGTAGGTATAACTACTCTTTTCTTTCGATAAATAAGTTCAATATAATATTTTTGAAAAAAAATATCGAAGCAAAACTGGCATCGTTATTATTTAGTCGTGTCTCTATATTCCTATACACTGATGCTCAGTTGGTAAAGTTAGAAGTATTTGCTGCACAAATATCTCTATACCTATAGGTATTGATATCCTCTTGCAACACACCGTATCTTCCTTGCTGATCTGCCTCTGATGTTGATTGCTCGTTGCTCCTTGCTCGTTGTGAATTAAAAATTCAATATTTTGCCTTGCAGTGGCCTCAGGCGACGACGCGACGACGTCAGGTCAAAAAACACAAAAGTCGATGAAAGAAAATAACTCCAACGCAAACAGCGAAAGAGGCAGCATCATCAGAGAATCGTCGAAGATCAAGTTGGGGATAATTTGGTTTTTTTTTCGCTCCAACTTCCATTAAGCTTAGCATTTTTTATGTTTTGGATTTTTGTTTTGCCTGGCCCTGATGATTGTCTGATGTTTCATTTGACTTTCGAGGACTCAGTTGCGAATAGCACTCTGACAAAACTTTGTGTCACTATAAGATTTGTTGCGGACTGTTGTATTAGCTTATTTTTCTTTTGTGTGTGTGTGTTTTTTTTTTTTTTTAATTTTTGTTTCTCTGCTGTCCTGTGTCTGTTGACTTGATTTGATGTCCTCTTTTACTTATGCACAAGACACATAATATTCTCCAGAACAGGAAACCAAATGACCTACGGTGGTGGATACATTTTTAATATACAAATTGAAATGTTACGATTTCTTGGAAAATCATCAAAATTATGGAATTCGTTGAATTTAACCGAATATGTTTTTTTTATGTTGATCATTTAATTTATTGTTTTTTTTTACACAAAGTTTTTTTTTTTTGTTGGAGCTGATTTTTGATTAATATTCATTTTATTGATAAGGGTTTTTTTTTTGTAATTTGTTTTATGTTATGTTATTGTTATTTAAGATGCCAAAGGGAAATTCTTTCACTTTGAAAAATAGGAGCTTTTTGTTTGAGACAAATAATTAAACCTATCATATTATGTTTGACCTCAAAACTCGATTAGATTGCAAAAACTTCCTTGTTTATTAGATGTGTGTAGTGTAGGTATTACATTATATTTTAATTGATATCTACAATTTATATCTAATCGTAAATAAATTACAATATGAATACAAAAATTAAGCTCTGCAAGCAGGCCTTATAGGAGTAAATTTATATTTATATATGGCCTAAGAGAAGTTAAAATAAAAAAATATGCAAGACTTGATCGCACGAACTTGCTCTTGTGGTTAAATACTGTGTGTAACAACACATTGAAGATGCATGATGTATATATTTAACGAGTAAATATCAAAAGAGTCAAAAGCGCTAAGAACTTGATTTTTTGTTTGATTTTTTTTTTGTTTATAAAATAATGTTTTTAAAAAAATTTAAATGCATTATTGTTTAAATTATTGAGAAGCATCAGATTGTAAAATTATTACAAAATCGATTTGACCATGACAAAGATCTACGCGGATAACTCAAAAATACGACCATTTTCTCAAAAAACGTGGAATACCTAATTCCGTTATGTGAATTTTTTGAGAAAAATCTGAAATGCAGTTTTCTTACAATTGGTTATTATAGGTACAGGTATGAAGTTTAATCAAAATATTTAGAGCCGTTTTCGAGAAAATTTGAAGAAACCAAAATATTTGTATGGAAGCTACCCATTCTAGATGAGCTAAAACAAAAATTCGAATTTCTCCTCTAGGGAATCACATAAAAATGCTCTGTACCAAATTTCATGCAAATTGGTCTACCCGTTTAGGCTCTAGCTCAAATTACAGTGGACGCACCGACGCACAGACGTATAGACGCACAGACCGACGGACGGCATGACGAAACCCACTTTTTCAGACTTCTGAATTATCGTAGTGTTAGTTTTGATTATAACCTCGAAGTTTTTTTTTTTAACACGAAACCAATACTTGCCCTATAGGGCAAGTAAAAACTATAAGTAGACACGTACCAGTGTTACCACAGGCAAAATTATTTATGTGTCCTTTTAAAATAAATGGGTCCTTTTGAATACGAATTTAAGTAGGTAATATCCATTTTAAAAAAAAAAGAAAATTAAGAATAAAGTTAAGCATTTTAATGCACAATATTACTCAATGTAATAGTTAGTTTAACAAAAAATCATGTTTATAAATAACCTTATCTATTTCTCATTTCAATTTACTTATTTCATCTTCGTTCTTTGTTTTTAAATAATTTAAAAAAAATGTTTCCTATTTAGAAAAATGTGTCCCAAGTCCCCTTAAGAGAAAAGAGTCCCCGGGGACACAATAGTGTCCCAGTGGTAACTCTGGCACGTACAGTAAAACAATAAAAATTTTTAAAGCCATTTTGTATTTATTATTTTTGAAAAGCTATGTTGCTATAAACACCTGCTTTAAGACCCTACATTATATATGTACTTGCCTCATATTGCTTAGCTCTTCTTAGTTATTGTCCAAGAAAGTAAAATTGAAAAAGGGGAAAAAAGTATTTATTTTTTATGGAAGATACAAATAAAAATTGGTATAATGCATCAGATCATTACTATCATATTCGTTTAAAATACTTGGAATCGATGTTTCAATAATTTTTGCGTAAGTCTCTACATATGATAGAGCCTTTATTTATCCTCAAAGCCATCTTCTGAGTTTATTTAGTGAAGGAATAGAAAATAATTGAAGCCCATAGTTTCTTTAATTCTTAAAGAAATTGGGAAGAAAAGAGTTCTTAAATCGGTTAAATTATCGTCCAATGACGGTATGTCATTTACAGTTACCACTGGGACACTATAGTGTAACCGGCGACTTTTTTTCTTCAGAGATCTCTTGGACACATTTTTTTTTTTTTTAAAAGAACACATTTTTTCCCAATCATTTAACCACAAACAAATTTCAATTTTTTTTAAAAATGAAGAACAAAGATGAAATAAGTAATAAATAAGGTTATTTATAAACTTGTTTTTTTGTTATGAAATGTTAGACTTATATTTGTATTTTTTTTTAAATATTATGAATTTATTTTCAAAAGGACACATTTTTTAATTCAGAGGGACATATAAATAATTTCACCTGCGGTAACACTGATGATGTCATTATACTTTTTGGAAAGCATTCTTCCACTTCAGAATAAGGTTGTTTCCATCTATTCTTTTTAGCCTTAGATTGTTCTAGGTATTGTTATCTCTAGGTATATTTACAAATACCGAGTGATTTCTTGAAATTGCTATTTTCAATTTAGTGAACTCTGGATACCTACTGAAAAAATGTTCATTTAACAAGATTTTGAGATACAAAAAAAAACACCTATCCCACAAAAATTCAAGATATTTCAAGAGCAGTGATGTTCAAGAAGTGTAAGTATTTATTTTTCTTAAAAAATTGATTTCAATTTAAAGAAGGAAATAATTTAAATGTCTTAAGAATAAATTTTCATTTTATTAAATTTGTCATGTTAGGTGATATTTTTTTCCAATCCCCGAGGGCGAAAAAAACGAGGTTCGTGCTTAACAATTTACAAGATAAAGTCAACTACAACTTGTCCTCTTCACGGTTAGTCAAAATAAAAATTGGCCCAAAGAATTTTCGGTGCTTAGCTCATAACCCTGTAAATTATCTCTGAAACGATACTTATGATTTTGATGAAAAAATTGTGTGAACTACTGAAAGTATTTTATACATATTAATAAACAAAAATTGAACCAAAAACTGGTGTCTGACATAAAATCTCGTTTTATATATTTTTATTTTCGATTTTATCGTTAAAGGCTCAACCTATTTCGATAAATACTTGTTTACAGAATGTCTTTTAAGGTTTTAATAAAATTTTAGGTATGTAGGTAAGAATATATTTCTTAAGAAAAATTCTGAAACGATTTTTGAATTTTCGGGGCAATTTTCTTAAAAAAATTACTTAACACAGAAAAAAAAATTATTAAAAACAAGGGTTACATTTACAATGTCATTCTATACCTTTTTGTAAAGCTAGAAATTTCTTCTTTTAATTCCTTTCTAAATAAAGTTGTTTTAGTAAAGAGTTTTTGAAAAATTAATTTTCAAACTCAAAACTTTGAAAACAAAATAAAAAAAAAAAAAATTTCAAACTATTTTTGTTCTAAATTTTACGTTATTAAGTAGTATTTAGTTGCTCTAAGGATCTTAAAAAATAGATAGGTAGTAAAGTGGATTTAGTTATTTTCAATTTTTTCAAAAAGTACAAGACATTGAAGCAAACAATTTTCTGTTTTTGACTTAAAATTTATAGGAGCATTGAATTTTGAAAACAAAAAATAGTACTTAATAACGTAAAATTTTGAAAAAAAAAATGGTGAAGTTTTTTTTAATTTTTTTTTTCAAAATTTTGAGTTTGAAAATTTATTTTTCAAAAAGTGTTCACTAAATCAACTTTATTAAGAAAAAAAAATAAAAGAAGATATTTCTGACTTTACGAAAAAGTATAGGATCGCATTGTAAATGTTACCGTTGATTTATAATATTTTTTCTCCTAATTTAAGTCAATTTTTAATAAATTGGGAGAATACACCCCACTCCGATACGATTTTGTTCTTGTCTCGAGCCAACCTACACGCTCTAGCTTTTTGACAAACCTTTTGAGAATCACCTTGATAACAATTTTCACGTCTTCATATTATCAACCACAAATATTTTCAAGCGAGATAAGAGTCAGTTGCGTAATTGTAAGTGCATTGGACTGCCACGTCAGCGGTTAGTGGGCCCAATCTCCATTCATTTCACTTTAAAAAAAAATTTGTTTGTTCACGGGTACTGCCTCGTGTGAGGAAATTAAAAAAAATCCCCCGCAAGCTTCAAGAGTAGGTGTTTCATGTCATGAAAAAGCTCCACTCATTTAAGCCGTTCGGATTGGGATGAAAATTATTCACATAAATGGTTGAGAGTTGTTTATAGTGACTTGGTTTTCCACGAACTGTCTCGACACCGACATTATTTTTTTAAATTCCAAATGAGACGATTCATCTAAAAATATAGTACCTATTTCTAACCCTTAAACATTTTTGAATTGTAAATCATTTCATATTTACTATAAAGGACATTTTACCTATATGTCATCGGATTTGCATAATACAATTTTTGCTACTGACGCTGTGCGCTGCTTTAAACGATCCCATTCTGTGACAAATAAAATTAATCAAAAACCTACAAAATTGAATCAACAATCAGTTGAAAAGCTTTCGCAATGCAAATGTAATTATTCATCTTTCAGATTAAAATTTAACTTAAAAATAAAATCTAAACCTTCGCTTAAAGTAAAATTCATGGCAGCTATATAAGAATAGGTATACACCATCCATTCTAGCACTCCCTCCAACCATTAGATCAACACTTTTCAGCTTAAAATAATTTCAATGAAATATTGTTCGACCTTCTATACATATTTATGTACATTATGATTCTGATGTTAAAATGTTATACAAAGTCACACACACACACAAAAGTGTATTATAAACATAAAGTCCGACGACAGCGGCGACAACGACGTTTGGCAGCCACTCTTTTACTCCAACCTTCAACTCCATCTTGTGTCCTTTAATATTATTACTACCTCTACGCGCGTTTTAAACTTTTTTTTTTTAGAAATTGAACGAGCACCAGCTGCTCGCAAGCATCCGTAAATGAGAATTGGAAAATACTTTCAAATAAATTTCAACTCCCTTTTTGAATTTTACTTTACTGCTATTCGGTTGATGGTCTTTTGGCTGTTGGTATTGGTATACTCTTGGATCATGATGGGTCTTGGGGTAGGTACACCCGCTGCTGCTTTTGAAAGAACATCATTTAATATCATATTGAATTAAGAAAGTGTAAAATTGGTACAACAAATAATAAGAGTTTTTATTCCTTTCAGTATAAAAAGGCAAAGGAGTTATTGATCATATTGGAATGAAAATAATAGAATGTGTCACATAAATTTTAGTTTTGTCGTTTTGTGCTTAATACATATACAAATGTCATGTTGTAGTACATAAGGTATACTTTATTTATTATGTAGGTATAACAACTACAGATAACGCGTTGTGCTGACGTTTTTATTTGAGTCTTGTATTAGAAACAGTGATAAGGTGGATGTACGTCTTTCAGCAGTCTTGACATATCAGACAAAGAATTATTTCCCTTCATGCTCTGCTGGCTGCAGATTAAAGATCGATGATCGAACGGTATGAGTGGTCTTTAATTTAATTTTATAATTAGTAACTTTATTTAGAGCGTTAGAGTATCACGCCACACCGGAGCTCTTGGGATCGAATCTCATCCTTTTTCACCTGAAAATGGTTGGGAGCTAAAAGACGTTGTGATTTTCTACGATTTATTAATTTTATTTAAATCGTACGCCGCACTTCTTGATAAAAATGAAAATCTAGAAACAAATTCAACTGCAATTCAATGCATGTAGCATACCTATTAAGTCTCTGGCTATTCAGTCAATCAGGAACGATTCGATTTTTTTGATCCAATTATGGAAAAGTACTGATGATTGAAATCACAATCGATGATCCTCGATTTTCTATCCCAATCTCAATCATTTCAATGAATCTCGATTTTCTATCCCAATCTCAATCATTTCAATGAATTTCGATTTTCGATATCAAATTATTTATATTGAATTATTAATATATTTTATCGGAGAAAAGAATTATGGGTCAGATTGGGTTCGATCAAATCGGTACAGTATTGGTTAATTTTAGAGATTGAATTTCATCGAAACCGAAATAAAAAATTGTCTTAGTTTGACAAGTGTCAAAATATACTAATATTTTTGTTACGGCGGATCGAAAAACGGAGTACGCCAATCGATATAGTAGGTGGATATTACCCTTATCTCACGGCCGACTTTCTGGGAGCACTGGAACACTTAGTTTGACAGGTGTCAAAATATGCCAACATTTTTGTTACGGCGGATCGAAAAACGGAGTACGCCAATTTAGGAGGTGGAAATTACATAAAGTCACGCCCGTTCTCTAGGTCCATTAGAACACTTTTAATTTGACAGGTGTCAAAATGTCAAATCATTTCCGAGAATACGCGCTACGTAACGTTGTACATCGTAGAGGAAAGTCCACGTTTTTATTTCACTCTACCGCTGACATAGATGTTTACACATCAAAAATCGAACCGGAACAGTATAAAATAATGAATTGAGTGGAATGAAAATGATCGAATGATCGATTGATTAAAATGATCCAATCATTTTGGTAACCGATTCTTGAACGATTCGATTTCAAATGAATGATTTACACAGCTCTAATCACTGAAGAAGAAAAGGTAACAGAAGTTTGCTCGATCTCTTGCCACCAACCTCCAACCAATAAATACGACAGACACGAACACACAGTGTTGCCAGAAACACCAACTTATAGTATTTCTCTCGATTTTTAGAGCTATTTCCGATTACCCGATTTTTGATATAAATATGACATTTTCTAGCGATTTTTAACTAAGTATATACAAGGTACAAGTTTCTAATAATATTTTTTACATTTTCCTCCCGCTGATATTCAGAAAGAGTTTAATATTTTTATTTAATTTAAATTATTTCGAAAATTGTTTGCTCAATCAAAAGGCCAATAATATTAAAGCATTTCAAGTAGTGGCTCAATTTATTGCACTGATATTTAATTTTTAATTTAATTTATTTTAAATTATTCTGCCAATGTTGAGAGAACTTTATTTTGTCGGATAAACATTAACAAAACAAAACTTAAAAAATGAATTTGAAGTTAACACTTTATAGGGATTTTTTGAGAAGTTTATTTTTGTGTTTTAAGTATTTCCTAAAAATCTAAATATTACCTTATTTTTTGACCAGGGATGTAGTTTTTAGGAGGAAGTGAGATGGGTGAAATTCCGTCTTCTGTATACCTACCTAAATGTCTTTATAACTATGTATGTGAACAGGTATTCTTATTCTTATTTTTTTTTGTTTGAACATAAAAATTGCAGCTTATGCGATTCTAGACAACACTTTTTTTCGTCAAAGGAAGATGTTTTGAAAAAGACTTGTGCAAACCTGCAATGCCCATTTGATATTTTAATTACAATATGTATAACTTACATTCTTTGTGGAAGTCTATTTTTCCACTCTTTTCTTAAAAAAAAAAATAGCAAACCGTGTATTTCAACTTTTTGTTAACTGATTCCCCAATTAACACCGATTTCCGATGTTGTAATGTCCCGATTTCAAAAAAAAAAAAAATGTTATGGCAACACTGCGAAAACAACCATTTTAAAAAGTTTGAACGTGTTTTGACCTTTCCATGCATATATTTTCAGTGTAGGTATGTAATTACCTTTATACAAAAATCAAATCCAACCAAAAAGTCAGATACTGGTCAGATACTAAGGAAGGGTATGTCCTCATCTAAACTATGTATACACATAATACCTATAGTATATGCATTGATTTTGTCTGTCGCAAATGTAAAGATATGGAAAAATAAAAATAACTCTTTCGTGACATTACACGTACATAGTTTGAGAATATTGCATGAAGGGATTTCCACAAGTCTCATCAATTCTACTCTAACTTTTTTGCACGTAAAATATTACATTATTTTTCTATTTATATGATTGGAAATATTTGGTGTTTCTATTTTCAAGTGAAAAGGTTAGATCTTTTTCATAACAGCCAAGGTTTGCAAATTTGAATGGAATTTATTATTGAAAGTTATTGACCAAGAACTAGTAACGCATTTTGGTAAAAAATTTAATCTTGGTTGCAGGTATAGACCATCAAATAAAAAATGCCAATCTTTAGGCCATCAGTGTTGAAAGTGTTGGAACAAAGTACTCATTTAGTTAATGTTAGCAAGGCTTATCTCTCAATGTGTTCCAACAAATATTGTTCTTTGATCTAAATAAACAAAATGTGGTAGGCTTAGATGCCGATGCATTTCGAGGCTCGCTATCGCTATCCAAACACAAACGCTTTTGATTGTTTTCGATAGAAATGCAGTAAAATCGAACAATCACTTTGGATGTAAATATTTTGAGAACCAGACCTTCCACACGCTTTTAGTTTGCGCGTCCGGATAGAGTTAGAAAATACCGTTCTTTTGATGTATAGCTCGATGGGTTTTGGAAACAGTTTTTAAAAGTTTAAAAAAGATTCAAGGGGTTAGTCCATCATTTTTTTCAAAAATCAATACAAAATTTTTGGAAAAAGTTTGGCGAAATTTTTACTTCGCTGGAAAGGCCCGTTTACGCAACTGAAAACTACAACCTCTTACAAGGCTTGGTTGCGGAAATATCGTTATCCAAAGCCCTTTTTAGGGTTGCATCGAAATACAATAATATGACTTTTGGATGCGAATATTTCGAGAACCAAATGTCTAAGAGTATTTTGGTTTTGAGTTTTAGAAAGCTCTTGAAAATTTAACTAACAATTTTGGAAACCGCAACCCATTTCGAGGCTTGGTTACGGAAATATCGCTATCCAAACACAAACGCTTTTGACTGTTTTCAACAGAAATTCAGTAAAATTGAACAATCACTTTGGAAAATGCAACCCAAAGAATGCAAAAAAAAAAACTGAAAATAATGACAAAAATGTAAAAGAATAAATTAATTCCTTAAATATTGCTGCAAAATGGTTGAGAGAAAAAAGTATTGCAATATTTTTGATGTCAAATAAATGGTGATTGTGATAAAGTCTTAAAGTGAATTCAATGAATGCAATCTTTTGATTGAATTAATGAATGGATTCTAAAGACTGCATTAAAAAATGTCACTCTTAAAAAGATATTGCATCTTTATGTGTTGTGTATGGCGTATGAGTTAATTAAAAAAAACTAAAATAAGTTACTTCATTCTTTTACAACATTGATCTCTACCTCTTTAGCTGGCCTCAGAGAAAACGATGGTATTTCTTCAAACCAAAGTGTTTCCCAAAAATGATATCCCCCTGAGTAAAATGCCGGACATACACAGACACCACACCGCTCCCGTCATTAATTGTTAAATGTTTTCTTCAACAATCATACGTGTATTGCAAAATTATAGGTTTTATGTTTGAAATTCCTTCATAAAAAAATTAAACTTTAAAAAATCAATAAACTATTATAAACCTATCTATTTGTAAACAACAAGGTTTACCTACATACAAAATATATTCTTTTTAAATAATAAATTTGTTCTACTTTATTTTCAGGGCCACTTGTCCTTTCCGAAGCCATTCAGGGTTCAATGGGTCGGCTGCCGTGTAATGTAACACCACCGGTGCCTGAAGACAGAGTAGCTTTAGTAATTTGGTACAAAGTGGGATCAAAGACTCCGATATACAGGTAAGAACATTAATTCAAATAAATATTTTACCTATGCATATGTGTGCGCACTTTACTTATGTACCTTCCCATAACTACGATTGCATAGAGAACTTGTGAATAATTTGCGATTAACCTTTGACATAACCTTCTAATCTCTTCATGCATCTTTCAAGATAGTTTTTGTTGGGGGTTATCCTTGACATCCATATCGATGTCTGTGGTTGGGTGTTTTTTTTTTAGTAGGATGTTTGATCGTAAGAGTTTGCTATACGTGGAAGAGTTTTTACGAATGCTTTGTAAATCTAAGGACATTTTGTTTGGTACTAACTTATGTGAGGAATTGACAAATACTCCAAGAGTAACTCTTGTCATGAAAAAGTGTTTCTCACCTTCGTCAGAAAATTATAGGTCCCCTTCATTCCTACCGCTAACAAGCCCAAAGTAATGGTTGAGAATTGTAAGTTACTATATCACCTGGTTCTCCATCAGGATCTTTCATGCCACCAAATTTAATTATTTATTTATTTACCACAAAACCAAGAAATTGTTCGCAAGACAAATGCAAATTATTTCCTTCTTCTCCTCATCTAATGTTCCTTAAATTTAAAAGGAAGAAGATTTTCCTACAATCAAACCACCAAAAGAGCAATATTCAAGAATAAGTAAACAACAAAAGTGTAGGTATATATGTGAGTTATACAATTAAAGGTACTTTTACCAACATCTACAAAATGTTGCTTTTAAACTTTGGTTTTTTTAAGAAAAAAATATTTTTTTTTCTTATTAGCTGTATGCTTTTGGGGGCTTCGTCTCCTTTGCTTTAGCAATTCTCATTAATTTTCCATTCAGCGCTTCCTTAATTAGCTTAATCAGATATGCATGTATCCAAATAAAAACGTTGACTTACGAAATTAGAAATATTGTATATAGATTATATTTTTGTTTTGTTGGGTTGAAGGAGCCGCTTCAGGGTTCAAATACAATTTATTCAAATTTCAAGGACCTTTCCTGAAGCTTATATAGAAGGTAACTTTTAATATTGTGCTCCATTCCATCTGCTTTATATAAAGTAAAATTTATAATTCCATGCAAGGATTTTTTGTATATGCTAACATTGAATCTGATTTTCATTTAAAAAAAAAGAAGAAATTTCGAAGTAAACACCATTGCCGTACCTTAAGGAAATAGTAAGATTCGTGGATAAAATGAAAATCGAACTGATTTTATCCTTAAATTTCATTTAAGCATTTATGAACGCATCGTGAAATCAATTATTTTTTCATTTGATTAAGCTTGTTAATTGATCTGTATTTGAAGATCTTGATCTTGAAAGTTCAAACTTTGCAACTCATGTTTCCAACTGTAACCATATCGATTTATTTCGTGGGCTTTAAAGCACTTTGTTAAATTAAAAAAAAAAAAAATCCCTAAAAAGGTCTTTGACCATTAACTTTTTTTTTTTGTATAGCCACAAGTCTGGAGAATATTTCATAAGGAGTTCTGAAAAATTTGTGTTTTGAAAAGTGACAAATAAAATGATTTTCTCAACAACAGCAAATAAATACATTTGGAAGCGTGATAGATCGTGGGGAACCGCAGGGCTAAGTGAATTTCAACTCGCAAATAATATACAGGGTGAGCCAAAAGTAATGTCATAATATAAATTGGCATCCATTTTGTTGGAAAATAAATTAAATGTTTATTGGAAGGTGTAAAATTGAGGACATTTAGTTGAACAAAAAAAAACGATATACTGAGTTGATGCACGCATTTGTGCTAGTTTTACTTCATTTTAAATTTTTGCTTGCTAAACTTGTTGCTCCAAATTGTTGATTTCTTCTTCAATGTTGGTTTTCAAGCTTTCTGGTTTGTTGTAGTAAACGCAATATTTCAAAAAGCCCCACAGAAAAAAGTCTGGCCTTAAAGTTCAAATTGTGAAAATGTGAGATAACATATGGGACGAAAATTAGTGTATGAAAACCTTCCTTGGTGCACGAGCTGTGTGAGATGTAATGGCCCTTCGTGCATTTAAAGTGTATTCTCAACAAATTTTGTATTTTCGCATAACAACTTATGTGGAAATTCCGCTTCATCAATCATTATGATTTTACTTAATTAGATCCTCGGAGCTATTACATCCGTGAGGTTACCCTTACGGAGCTTCCACTATGGTTTCTGGAGATGTATCTAAACTCTCTCCAACTCTTCTTCAGTTGTGTTGATTCCTCTTCGACCGTTTTACGCCAATACCTTTTAGGTGGGAACCCTCGCTCGTCTGCCTGTCTTTGTGAGCGGATTCCATTGCATCGATTGACATATAATGCAATGCACTGATGATCTTGATCAACCGGTCTTTGCACCAAGTTTAAAAACCAACCTCATCACTTAACGGTTAGCAGGCAGCATGGTCGGTTTGCATAGTTTTGCACTTCATAATGGAAAATCTTCAGGTCTTTCACCAACTGTGTAGGACGACAAAGAAAACGGCGAAGAAATTAATGCTGCGATTAAACACCAGACCGCAAATTGGTGAAATAAGATAGTAACAATAATTCCGCGGCACGGTAGCATTGGCCACCGCAAATTGATAGACGGACATTTCACCACCGCCGATTGAGTGTTGGATCTTTAAGTGCTGCCGTTTAGTGCTCAATATTTGAGTGCCACCCATTTTAGTGTCAGATTTTTCTTGTCTGGATATTTAGTTTTCGTGTTGGCAAAGTTCCTACCTGGTGTAGATTTTATTAGAAATGGTCAATTCACAAAAAGTGTTAATTTTTTCAATAAAAAATCGTGTTTTTTTTCAGCTTATTAATTATTTGCATTTTATTAAGGAAATTTTGCAGAACAGCGACTTTTGCAAAATAAAACACGAACATTTGAAATAAACGATGCAAATTAATAGAAAATCATTAACACTATTTTTATTGGCGGAAGGCAATTTTTTCATAGTTTAACGTCAATTATAACACATTGACATTTGCGTTGAAATTTGATTAGCAAGATTTCACTTTACATTGCAACGAATTAAATATTCTAAAATATTGCGCCATGCTAAAGTTGTCAAAAAAAACACTGGTATTACTGGCAAACCTGTATTGTATTGTGACTAACCACATTTTTATTCCAAAAGAAACAATGGTCATATTGAATAATTAGCACTACGTTACCTGTCCGTAGGCAGTGTACAAAAATCTAGTGTTGAAAGAAGAAAGAAGGACAACGAACTAAGCAATGGCGGAACCACTGTAACGAAAATTCTAAGCACTCAAAGGCTGGTGGTGAAAATCTGGTGGTGAAGTGTCCAATGGTGAAAGTTCGGCACTGAATAGTCCTGCTTCGATAATTCCGCGCCCTTCAAGTGTCTAGGTTTCACCCTATAAGTTGTTGTGAACTTATTTATAATATAATTAATTTATATTATGTCTACAAAATAGATCTGAAAGCACAATGACATTTGTTGAAATTTGCAAATGTAATGAAACATTTACGTTATGACATTAATTTTACTTTTTTTTCAGTGAATGCATTTGAATGCTTATTAAAACGTTGCACGAACAGTACCAAATTTAAATCAAATTGGTAGAACCTTTTGGGCTGTAACTCAATGTACAGTGCAAAGAGTGAAGCAGATTTCCCAACCAACACAGATATTTAAAACAAAAACAGATATTTTTGTAAATTTTTGTCGAATGTTTTCGAAAAAAAATCGACAAAAATGTTTATAACTTCAATAGCCATTTATTATGTTCAGTTTCAGTACAAATATTAAAGACAAATAACAAACATTTTGATATCATATTTATCAAATCAAGGGGAAAGGGGGAGAGTTGATGTTTAGATAAAATCAATTAGTCTATTACAAATGAAAAAAAGCTGATGAAAACATATCAGAATTTTGAAGAGTTTTTCTATCCGACCAGCACCTAAAAGCACAAAAGTCAACAAATAATTCATACAGACAAAGACACTCCAAATATTTGTAGCTGAAAAATATCATCAGTTTTAAAGCTTTGGTTTATTTGAAACACCCACTACCATTTAGGACAGTTTTTCTCAGTTTCGGTTTCCTCTATAAGATTCCTCACGCACCGCTCACGCCCGCTTAACACAGAGTTGTAAAGTATTGAAGTACATTTGCCCTACAGTACTGTTTAAGTAGCCAGTATCTTGCAACTTGTACATCTACTTGTACTTGAAAAAAAAGTACAATGAACTTGGTACTCGAAAATCATAAAGTAGAGTACTTTCTTCCAAGAACATTAACTGGATACTGTACATTTTCAAGTACTTTTCAAGTGCAGGTCAATTTTAAGTAGTTGAGTCGCGAATAAAATCTTGTATGTAAATGGAAATTAATTATTGCCCTTAATTTAAAAATGATAATTAAGCCTTACACAAAACTAATTGCTCAAAATATTGTTCGGAAAGAACACCACGAATCAATCAACAAATTATACTCGAAAAGTACTAAAAATGAACTTGTACCTGAAAACTAAGTTGTATTCAAAAATGTCTTGGGTATTATAACATTATCATCGTCGGCTCGACAACCGGGGTCCGGTCCTGGCCTCCTTCAACAAGTCTCTCCACCCATCCTGGGCTCGAGCCGCCGCCATCCAGTTGCGCACCCCAAGGCTCCGGGCGTCCTGGTCTACGCCATCTCTCCAGCGCAAGCATGGTCTACCACGCTGTCGTCTACCATAGAATGTACCACAAAGAACTTTTCGAGAAGGTTCCTCTTCGCTCATGCGAGCTAGATGCCCTGCCCACCGGAGTCTACCGGAGCTTAATTTTTGTCACGATATCTGCTTCAAGGTAGATTGCGTACAATTCATGATTGTACCGTCTCCGGAATCGTCCTTCCTCACATATGGGGCCAACAATTCTCCTTAAGACTTTTCTCTCGAACGCGGCTAAGAGGTGTCGGAGTGCCTTTTGCTAAGCACCCAAGCCTCGGATCAATATGTGAGCACTGGCAGGACCATGGTCCTGTACAGCAGCAATTTTGAAGTTATGGTGAGATTTCTGGATTTGAAGAGCTTTGACAGACTATAGTAGGCTCTGTTGGATTTGAGAAGCCGCCTGCGTATTTCTTCTTCTATATTGTTATCGGCTGCTACTATTGACCCAAGGTATTTAAAGGATTGCACCACTTCAAATTCGTGCTCCGCTACCTTGATTGTTTGACCAACTGGTATTATAACAGTACCCACTAAATATACTTAGAAGAAAGTAACTACTTGAAAAAGTACTTTTACTTTGTGATTTTCAAGTATATCAAGTACACGGTGCTGAGTACAGATAAGCTAAGAATTTATACAAGAATTACATTCAAATAATAAAAAAAAAAAAAAATACCCAATTCAAATAATAAAGAAACAAGATATAAACTTTTATAACTCTACAAATCAATTGTTCAAGTCAACGACCAAAAGTCCCACTGTCTATTGGTCAAAGAGATCATTGCAGAATGCATCAATCTAAGTTTTCATTAACCAAACAACTTGTTTTATTACAAAGTTTCAACACTATACTTCCCTCCTGCTCCTCTCACAGGTTGCTAATGAAGGGACACGGACAGAAGAGGAGCAAAACAAATTCATTTAAAATTAATTTTTTTTCCTATTTCTTATTTTACAGAATTCTGGTTTAATTGAAAAAGTAGATAATTGTAGATACATCATCACATTCGATTCGAGTTGCATGTCCAAAAGGGTTTTCTTTTTGTGAACCACACTTCATACCTTGAATCATTAGAAGAAGTAGCATTCGTTCTTTCTCTCTCTTTTAAGTACAAATACAAACTTAACAAGTTGCTTCATTAATGTCTCCTTATATAAACTCCAGGATGTAAACCTAGATAGCTACAGTAGTAACACACCCAGGATATAAAAGACACTCTACTGGAGCTCTTCTTTAGTCGAGCACTCTTCCGAAGTATACCCCTATTTGGAATAAAATCTCAGCATATACCTACCCACCTTGGAAAGATTGTAGAGATTTACCCTGTTTTCTGGAACACCCTACCCATCCCTATTCCAACCATATACTAAAATCTATACTATACCTACATCGTTTTTGTAAAACTTAATGTCTGAAGTTATTTCCACTTCGTTGTCATTGTCAATGTTCCCTGATGAATTGCAATTAACTTCAAGAAATGCAAGTGTGACAAAGTTTTATCTACTTTTTCCTCCTGTCTCTGGTGCTTTCCTGGGCATGGGCTGGGTATTTTCCGGTTCACATCGCCTTAACTGTATTTGATGGGGACACTCTCCAACACAAAACACTTAATTTTGATATTCTCCTCGTCCTTCGTCCTTCGTCCTTCTCTCTTCTTTATCATTCTATATTTTTTCATTTTTATTTTGTCTTCTTCTTCTTCAATTTTTCAGTGTCGATACAAGAGATTCTAACTTCTCACAAGGAACACACTGGTCAGATGATGCATATGGCGAACGTTTGTCCTTTGCAATTTCTGGCAGATCTGCAACTCTTAAAATTAAGGGCACCCGGCAGGAGGACACTGGAGAGTATCGCTGCAGAGTGGATTTTCAAAAGAGCCCTACAAGGAATTCCAAAGTCAACTTGACTGTAATCAGTAAGTTCATACGTACATACATAGATATAACTTTATAGTTTTGTTTCTTTTATCTTGGGAGAAATGTTCCATATTATATGACATTCTAAGGAATAGATTTTAGTTCTTACAGTTTTAAGACGACAGCATTTGTAGTTAAAAATGGTTTCACTAGAAACTCAATTAAAATAAAACAGCTATATACCATCAAATCTCGGTTCATATTCACAGATGCGGACACTCTTAACATGAAATAGGAATGTAGACAAATATTGCATGGCAACGATACAAAAATGTGTGCTACCTCATTTAGGCACAGATTACACTATAGATACCTCTGTGCCACAATTGCCAAATGAGTCAATAAAATGTTCAAATATAACTTAAATTAAATGGCTTCAAGGGAATCCTGATGGCAGCTAACCTACTCAACTTTCGTGCACTTTAAATTAACATACTTTTCCCCATACAGATTTGTATGGAAGTTTTGCACTTTTAACTTTGTATTTTTTTGCTCTCGAACTACAGAAGCTGTTCTTAATTTTGTTTTTAATGAAAGACACCATGTACCTATGTTCAGAAATTTAATAAAAAATATTTCGATTCAAAATTTCGTTTTTATAATTTTCCGCACTTACAAATTAAATCCATTTTGAATGTGATCTTTTAATGTTAGTTAATGGAGTTAAACATTGATTTTCACAAAAAATCTTCTACCAATTTTTGAAATACATATCGAATTTCAAAAGAATTATATTGAAATTTTTTTACAAATCCAAAAATAATTTCTTGGAGAAGTTTTGCACGCAATAGCTATTATTTACATTTTTTGTAACAAGCTTCTGCACAAAAGATGTAGTTTTAATCGGTTAATCAGATAATGAGATAATGAGATAGTTGAAAATAAAAAAAAAACCTACTGTTATTAAAATAATGTAAAATTTGATAATTTTAAACAAATTAAAAAAAAAAATCAAAAACAAAATTAACAAAATCGTAGGACTCGTTTTTACCTATAAGAATATTATTGCTGTCTTAAATCTTACAGATAATGTAAAAAAACTGCTTTTTGTCAAGTTTAGCAAAAATCGATAATATAATTCGAGTAAGTCGTTTTTGAAATATGTACTTAGTATTGAGTTTTCAAAAAAGAAAAAAAATCGAAAATATTTCAACTACATTTTGATCGTATTTTTTTATGTAGAAGCTTTTTAAATGTTTATAAAGTATAGCCGATAACAATATAGAAGAAGAAATACGCGGGCGGCTTCTCAAATCCAACAGAGCCTATAATAGTCTGTCATAGCTCTTCAAATCTAGAAATCTCACCATAACTTCAAAATTGCTGCTGTACAGGACCATGGTCCTGCCAGTGCTCACATATTGATCCGAGGCTTGGGTGCTTAGCAAAAGGCACTCCGACACCTCTTAGCCGCGTTCGAGAGAAAAGTCTTAAGGATAATTGTTGGCCCCATATGTGAGGAAGGACGATTCCGGAGACGGTACAATCATGAATTGTACGCAATCTACCTTGAAGCAGATATCGTGACAAAAATTAAGCTCGGTAGACTCCGGTGGGCAGGGCACCTAGCTCGCATGACCGAAGAGGAACCTTCTCTGAAAGTTCTTTGTGGTACACTCTATGGTAGACGACAGCGTGGTAGACCATGCTTGCGCTTTAGAGATGGCGTAGACCAGGACGCCCGGAGGTTTTGAGGTGCGCAACTGGATGGCGGCGGCTCGAGACCGGGATGGGTGGAGAGACTTGTTGAAGGAGGCCAGGACTGGACCCCGGTTGTCGAGCCGATGATGATGATGATGAAAGTACAGTCTACCAACAATTTGAAAAACAAAATCCTTTTTGAATTTTGAAAAAAAATATCAATATAATTAAAAAAGAGAAGATATTTTATAAATACGGGCTTATAATATTATTTTCTTTCATTTGGTTTTTGCTAAACTGTGTTTATATATTCATGTGTTCATACAAAGTGTACAACGTAAGATGTTTCACTTTTAATTTTTATAGGTTTTGAACTTGCTTACAAGTATATCCCATGTTGCAGATCGTTTAAAGCTATGGTCTCTGTTGAAATTCTTATGTTTTTTTATTTCAATTGCTTCTCTTACTATCCTAGGCATATAAAATATGTCTGTAGCAAGCGATTTGGCATGATCAAAAAAACGAATAAAATTCTTCGTTTAAGATAAATGCATATAAATTGCTGTTTTAACTTTAACTTTAAAGTTTAAACCACAGTGACGGTGTTTTTTTATTTATTATATTATGATCAATTACACGCATCCCATTCGTGTACTTTATTATTGCCTATCCGCACTAAAAATAAAAATGTAATGTAAAATAAGAGAACAGAAATATTCTTAAAAATTTAATTTAAAAATTATTTTAATTTATATGATTTAAAATTATGTCACAATATTAATTTTTAAAATTTATTAAAAGCGATTCGTTTCGGTTTCTATAGAACCATCTTCGGGCTTTAATTTGTCGAATTTTTTTTTCTCGGTGTTGATTTGCTAAAAATTCACAAAAAAGAAGGTGAATTTTTGGCAAAACGACACCGAGAAAAAAAATAGTCAACAAATTGAATTGAATTGAATTTCAAAAACAGATGTCTGGCAACCATTTGCTTATATCACCTTTTTCACCTTGCACTTGTATTCTAAAAAACCCATTAATACGTACATTTAAGTCTGGTCAATGGGGTGTAAGTGCAATACAATGTGCGATGAGCGAATTCAACATTTTCTAGAGATATCTACACGTTGTACAATCTTGTTAGTCTCTTAACACTTTTAACATCAATTGAAAGACGTTCACACGCTCCCATGCACTTGCAACAAAACCAAACTATATACAAAAGTATATAGGTACTCGTATTCGTTTTGGTTTTTGTACATACATATGTTGGAGGAGATGACAAGGACTAGTCGTCATTACCAAGAAGTTGTCCTTGGCATAACAACGAATGCCATTGTGTTGGCGAAACACATTTAACTGAAGATCCACAATATCCACAACGCAACGTCTATAAAATCGAAAGCAAGAAAACCAAATTGCACATTACATGCTCCCACTATGTGTGACACGGAAAACGGAACTATGTACCTTACCTACCAAGTTCACCAGCTCCAGCATAATATCTTCTGGATTGCATTGTTGAAAGCTCGTAATGATGCTCGTTTGAAGTAATTTCACACATTAAGACGGTGTCAGTTGTTGTAGGACGAGTGAGTACCTATATCTATATGGCAACAAGCAACAACGAACGTCGACAGATGACTATGGCGAAATTGAATATCCCCATAGAAGATTGTTTGTGCGAATAGCTCTAGCCAAAGGTGATACAGACAGGTGACAGCTCTTTTCTTGGAAATCGTCCTGATACCGAACTGAGAGAAATTTGCATTGACAGTTTTATATTTAAATTGCTTGGAGACAAGATTCATTTGATGTTGTTGCTTCCACGGAAGTGCCACTGAAATTGATACAAATAATACGAATACCATGGGGTAGAGATTTTTGTTTTTATATATTTACACCAAACTTAATTTGGTTTTATTCTATCTCAGGAGTTTTTATTTTATTTTATTTTTATTTTTTTGTATAAGAATTTGTGGAATTTTTTGCTATTCACTCACGTGTATCCATGAAATACAAAAACGAAATACTTCTGACTGTTATTCACTCAAACGCACTCAAACAGAAAAAGTTTCCGTTGTATAGGTAGTATGTATGTATATGATGATTCCCGGGGTAGCCCATCTCACCAGGAAGCAGGGTAATTTGTTTTAATTTTATTTACAAAACATTTTACTTAATAAAAATGTTTCCATACCAACACGTGTGTCCTATATTATAGGGTGCTGTGTGTGGAATGCGCATTTCATCAGAGAAATTTTATGAATACCTTTGTTCAGGGCTGGCCCAAGCCAAACTTGCGCCCTGTGCAAGATTTGTAAAAAGCGCCCCTTCTTATATTTGTATACATAAAGGGTGGTTAAATTTTAAGGGCCGATGTTGAATGTGAACCACACCTAAACGTCAAGTTTTTTTCTGCATTTCATTTGACATTTCTCAATTTCAGACTAACTCAATTTGAACCATGGAAAGATACATAATCGAGCAACGCGTTAAAGTTATTCAGGCTTATTATATGATGATGATGATCAATTTTCGAAGAAAATCATCTTCAGTGATGAGGCACATTTTCACCTCAGTGGATTCGTCAATAAGCTGAATTGGGGCATTTGGGCGAATGATAATCCAAGAGTGATTGTCGAAAAACCAATGTACCCACAAAGAGTGACTGTTTGGTGCGGTTTATGGGCTGGCGGCATCATCGGGCCGTACTTTTTTTTTTAAAAATGAGGCCGGTCAGGAAGTTACTGTGAATGGTGTTCGCTATCGTGAGATGATACCGAACTTTTTATGGCCCGAATTGGAAGATATGGATGTGGACGATATGTGGTTTCAACAGGACGGTGCCACTTGCCACACAGCTAACGAAACTATGGCTCTTTTGTACGACAAATTCAATGGCCATGTTATCTCACGTGGTGGCGATGTCAATTGGCCGCCAAGGTCATGTGATTTGACACCGTTGGACTTCTTTCTTTGGGGTTATTTGAAAGAAAAGGTGTACATCGATAAGCCAGGAACAATTCAAGAGCTAAAGGATGAGTTAATTCGGCACATTAACGGCATAGAACCTCAATTCGAAAATTTGGACCATCGGATGGGGGTGTGCCGCCGAGGTTGCGGCAGCCATTTGGCCGATATTTTGTTCCATACATAATTGAACCATACCAATATTATCATAATAAAAGTTAAGTTTTAAGTTTTATTCAAAATCAACATCGGCCCTTAAAATTTAACCACCCTTTACACACATACACTATGATAAACATGAATAATACTTTTCCACATTACCCAGGAGGTAGACTTTCAATGAATAGGTCTAGTGCGATCTTTAATTTTACGATATTTTGAGTTAAATTCTCCAACAATAAAAGTGAAGTTAGTTAGTGTGCAATAAATAACTTAGCACAGTTGTGATGGATTATATTTTGGGATTATTTTAACAAGTTTTGTGGTTAAAATGCAAATGGCAATACATATTTTTGTCTGCGCAAGATCAGATTACATTTTCTTGCTGCTGGTAATGCGCCCCCAGAATTTTGAGCTCTGTGCATTTGCACATTTTACACCTATTGGTGGTCCGGCCCTGCCTTTGTTCTGTTCTGTGTATAGTTTAATGAATAAGTTCGTCTCGTATTCATGTAGATGAAGAGGTATTGTTGGTTATAGCGCATAAAGTTGTAATTAATATAAATTTATTACCATCAGAGCTGTAGGTACTATAGTAAAAGTAAGCTCCAATAAGGAGAAAACTTTTAAGTTTGAAAAAAACCGATCTGTTCGCACAACAAAAACAGCAGGATAACAGGAAGAAATTTGACGAGGCAGTCATAAAATACAACCCATACGTAACATGTAACCAATACATTGAAATCAAAGAAACGTTGACTACGTTTTCTCGAGCAATTGGAAAATTAAAAATCTATTTGGCACAATCAAAGATATCGATAAGACTAAATACAAAAAAAAATCTAACATTTATGAGGCTTAGTGTGGCGACTGCGGAGAGAAGTATATCGGACAGACTTATCGCACCGAACATCTTAATCACAAAAAATTTAACCGGACAGAAAAATCTTCGTTAGCTTCTCATGTTTTAAACCGCAACATCGATTTCCGATATCAAGCTCGAGAATTTCAGGATTCTTATACTTATTACAAGACCGAGGCTACTTGATGCTGACGAGTGAACGATTGACAAAATCCTGAGTGACAGACAAAAATTGAAAGATATGAGAGTGTAGGTATGGTTGTGACTTCATAGTCTTTGAGCGACTTTTACTAATTTTATAAACGAGCGATTACAATGTGAACGCTACTTAGCAACAATAAGCAGCTCAAGAAAATTGTTATTCAATAACGCTCGTTTAGCTTTTACTTGGTGTTCATTCGTTCTGCAGCTTTTTGTCGCTCACTTAACACTTGAAATATTTTTAATAAAATTAAAATTTACTTTTTTAATAAATTTTCTCGTGCAATAGATTTTGTTTGTTTTAGTTTTTAGGGAAAAAACATTGTAATTATAAGAATTATGGTATGTGGCTAAAGCTGTCTACTGTATACTTAAGCTGTTCTCGTGCAATATCAATAGAACTACCAATAACCTTTCGTATAAAAACATTGATAGAAGTTGGTACAGCCGAAAATAAATATTAAATATGATCACAGCAGTTATATGAGAAATAATACCGTTAATATGGAATATTGAAATTTTATGGTTCATGTTTCCAATATAGCCCTACTCGTACATTTTATCAAAATTTTTATATCCAGAGGGATGTGAGGCAAATCCAATTTTAATTAAAATTTCCCTTAAATTTCCTTCTTTTTAGATTGGTGATACTGGGAATATTTAAAGGTTTGATAAAATTTAAGAGGACTTTAAATATAGGGGCGTTTAGTATATTTTTATGAAATCGGACATTAGGCTAATTTAAGTCAATTTTTTTTTTTATAAGAAGTTTGACAGATGTTTTAACTCAAATCAGAAGAAATTGACAGTTTGCGGATTTAAATTAGAAGTAACACTAAAAACATTTGGAAGTAGGTTTATTGATCTATTTTAAGATGGGTTATCTGAGAAGAAGCCTGACCCTATCCCTGCATCTGTTTTGGAACCATCCGTAAAGACTGAAATATGATTTTCGTTCTTGACAGAGCCACGCCTAATTCAGATTAATCTTTTTTTTTCGTGAAAATCGGTAAAGCCTTTAGCTAAGGTTCAATGGCAGGCATTATTATTTTAGGTGTTAAGAAAACCAAATTGAAAATATACACCGCCTACTAAAAAGTATAAAATAATTTCTCCTACATTTAAATCGATATACGTGGGGCGTATGCAAAAGATAGTACATACTAAGAACTGAGAAGAGTAAGGATATGATTTACATTGCAATAAAATTATAAGAGACTTATATAGGTAAACTTTTCATGAATGAATTATATATTTATATTATTTTTACATAAATAATGATTTTCAGGTTTTTAATTTTATCTGTTGACGGTTATATGAGCTATGGCCTAAACGGGTTAGACGATTTTCTGCAAGCATCGTACATAGCATTTTTATGAGATTCCCTAGAGGGAAAATTCGAATTTTTGTTCAAGCTCATCTAGAACGGTCAACTGCCATACAACAATTTTGATTTTTTCGTATTTTCTCGAAAACAACTCCAACGATTTTGATTCAATTTTTTACTCAAATTATCAAATAATTGTAAAAAAAAATTCTTTTAAGTTTTACTTGGCACAAAATTCACATAATGGTCTTATTTTTGGGTTATTCGCGTTTATATCAACAATGCTTGGATTGATTTTGATATATAAAGGGTCCGCCATCTAACGTTTTTTTTTCAACTAGTGCTTATTTCTTGAATGGTAACACTTAGCTCATGTCTGATTTTTCAGATAATTAGTTTTATCCTTCCGCTGAACGAATATGGTTGTGTATACGCTTCCCTAAGTGGGCCTGCGATCGACTTAGAGAAGATGCCGATTATGCCAAAAAAAATCATCTTTGCCGCGGCTGGCTCTAATAAATTCCAACCGAGAGGCCCAATTTTCGACAGCTCCAATTGTTGCGTGCGATGGCAGATGGACTCATTCGGTTCTTCTTCGATACTCTGCTCCCCATAGTAGCAATAGCGTCTTCGGAAACGCCGTTTCTGAGGATGTGCATTATCCACTAGAGCAAGCGTGGTGTGAAACCGATCCATGGTTGCTCAAATTTATGCGATTTTGCAATTATGTCGACCGAATATTGGACACCGAACCATTATTTTGGTAATAAATTTGCATGATTTCCGAACGTTGTTCAGAAGTAAGTCTATCAATTATAAAATGGCAAACCAATCTAAGCATAAGTCAAGTGACAGTTGTCAAAAAGACCAATTTCGAAAAAAGTACTGCCAGAAACACCCTTTACTTACATATTAAACCCTTATTAATTATGTATCTTCATTATGTGGCCTAATTAGATTTATAGTTTTTTTAATTTTTTTAAATTTAATTATTAGATAATTTCTTTCATATTTTTTTTTTCACTCTCCCCACTCTTCAAGTTTTCTATAGATATGTTAAATATTTCAAATCTGTAGCTCATCAAATCTTTAGTTTAAAATTGATAACACAACTTGTATAGCGAACAAATAAACAGACAGATAGAAATCGATGAGCCGACTTAGAAAATAAAAAAAGATTTATTTTCATCTAGTTCTGATCCAAAGCCATAATTTTTCTAGTTTATCGGTAAGATACTTTAATCACGATTGCAAAATGTAGGATTTATCATTCGTTTCAGCAACTTTTCCTTGAAGCTTGAACTCTTATGCGGTATTGATATAACATTCCGATCAAAGAAAAATAATTAATTAACTGATTGTATAAGTAAAGGTTACATAACAATTTTGTTTTCATTGGATAATTCACCCGTATGCGTTGAAATTGGATTGGATTCAGCTAATTCAATTAATTCTGTAGATTTCTATACTGAAAGAAAAGCATTTTAAAACATGCTGGTCTCTGCAATAGGTATTCTCTTTCTTTTTCTGTTGCAGAACACATCTTTTTTTTTGTACTTATTTTGCTAAATCATATAATTTAATTTTTACGATAACTTTCTTTTTGCAGCACCTCCAGAAAATTTGGTAATCCTAGACAGTAAAGGAAATCACATACCACATTATATACTAGGACCTTACAACGAAGGAGCTTCCGTTAATATCACATGTGTCTCAACAGGAGGTAAGTACCTACATACATATATACGAACATTATACCAACCCACATACAGTATACATATTCATAGTAGACTATTATAGGACTCTATAATATGACGCTGCGCGCCGCGCCGTCGATGTGGATGACGACAAAACATTACTTTCCATTTATACTTATTAGGCATTTGTATGATTATTCACAAAAATGCCAGCACTTTTTCATCTTGATACGTTGATGGCTTTGCCAGAGCATATGAGTGTGTTTAAGGATAACACACATACGGAATCACCTTCAGTCTCCGTTACAATATAACAATAATGATTATAAAGCTTTTTTCGTATCAAAAATACTTATCAAAATTACTTGTGCGTCAAACGAGTTTTTGTTTGTTTCTTTTTTGTTGTACTTTCTTTTGTAAGTCTTAGGCGGAAGAAAGTACCTACACTATAAATCAAAATGATAGAAATCCGTACACTCAAAAAAAAAAGAAGCTTTGTTTCAAAATAAATTGTTCAATTTTTATCTCAATAATAGCCTTGTTTTTTTTTTGTACACGTAAATTATAACCATTAAGGAAGTATACCGATAAACTGTCATATTCATGACATTTTAACTATCAAGGGCGTATAACTAAGAACAAAGTCAACTTTAGCCGACAACTGCCTGTTTAATTATACGTGTTCAACAAGTGATATGGAATTCTGTAACACAATAAAAATCGTAACAAGTGTTAAAAAAAATAAGATTTCCCTCGACTTGTTGAATAAGTGAATCTTTCTTGTTGAGTTGTAGAAAACGCGAAAATAAAGAATAAAGGGCTTTTTAGCTTAAAAAAAAAAAAGAATACATTCTCAAGAACTCATTCAAAAGAACAAATCAAATGACAACATGGATTTCTTTATATTCGAGATTCAAGTCCTTAAAGTTTTCGAACCTCATTTCGAGATTTAATAATAATTTAATGCATATAGTCAAAAACTTTGAGTTGAAATCCTACCACTCATATCATTCACTCATTTAATCTAGATTAAAAATTAAATCCAGATTTAAAGTAAATTAAATCCAAATATCAATAGAACTTTTGTAATGGAGCGAATAGAAGATCTTGTTTTAAAAAATTCGTAAGATCAAAATTCTCAAATCATTCACTCACTTAATCTAATAACAAATTTAATCCTGATTTAAATTAAATTAAATACAAACATCACTGGCGGTTTTAAAAGATCAAAATTCTGGTGTAAGAATCTTGTAAGATCAAAATTCTGCTTTTTTTTGAAAACTTTCACATTATTCATTCACTCAATCTAGATAAAAATTTAATCCTGATTTAAATTAAATTAATACCAAACATCACTGGTACTTTTGTAAGGGAGCGAATTGAAATTCTTGTTTTTAAAATTTAGTAAGATCGAAATTCTGCATTTGTTTGGAAATTCTCACATCATTCACTTAATCTAGATAAAAATTAAATCCTGATTTAAATTAATACAAAACATCACTGGTACTTTTGAAAGAGAGCGGATCAAAATTCTGGTTTTAAAAATCTTGTAAGATTAAAATTCTGCTTTTTTTCTTTGGAAATTATGTTTTAAAAATTTTGTAAATCAAAATTGTAAAATTCAAAACAGTGTCTCCAAATTCTATCTATTCTATTAATAAAAATACACTATCCGCCTCTTAATACAAGAATAAGCAGGCACACGGATAGAGAACTTCTCCGCTTGGTAACTTTTATTATGAATAAACATAAACATAGCTTAATGATATCTTTCCATTTCTTATAACTGGAAGCACGGCAACATTTCACCAGAATGTAGCATCATTCTAATACCCACGTGTGTCGCATTTGTGGACTGATTTATGAAATTTATGATTGTAGTAGTAAACGGTTTTTTAAGATATATGCAAATGTGTGTAAAAAAATTAACAGTCCCTTAGGCCCAGTTTTAAAGTGGTGAGAAAACCCAGATTTAGCCAACTCTACAAGTAAAGTAATCCACTGAGGAAGTAGTATTTCGGTATAAAAATGCATATGGAAAGATTAAACAATCACAGTGGATAAAACATCAAAAGCATCTTTTCAGTTAATCCTGAGTTAACTCACCAAAATAACTTTAATCTCGCACTGAACAACTTTACCTTAGACTTCAAATTTGCCGAATAAAAGTAATCCGGTCACAATCACATTTCATTCCACATTTATTAATATGAATGAATTACAAGATGAAAGATCTTCTAGGTCTATCACGCCCTTGTTTGCCGTTTATTAATAAGGGGTAACATGTGTAACTGTGCATTATGCTTTTACTATTTATTTACAGCGCTTTGAAATGTACAAATTTGAAAAGAGAATTTTAAATAAAATACAGTACAGAATTTTGTACAATCAGAATTTTTAAATATAAAATTTTGATATAGGTACCTTCACTATTTTTAAAACAGAATTTTGACCCATACGGAATTTTGACCGCAACCCCTACATAGAACATTAATCTTTCCGGATATCCTACAACTTCTTCGAAAACTTGTTTTTTTTTATTGGTGTACCTACTCAGGACTAACTTGTAGGTCTTTACGAATGACCTGCAATATCTTTATACCTTATACATAATAGTTAAGCCAAGTGTACTGTAGTGTAGTGGCTTGCTAACTCTTTTCAACTTTGTATAGCCACTTCTGCTGCGTTTGCTGCACTGCATCCGGTCGAAGCTGCTCAACAAATCAATGTTAAAGCGTGGGAATGGAAGACCACAGCCACCAAGGAATACAAGAAGTAAAAATATCGTTTTATTATACCAACACAATCTACCTTCCCAGGATGTTGAAGCCGAAATGTAAAAAAAAAAAAAATATCCTTGTTGACTAATGACTTTTTCTTTCTCTTCCTGTGTTCAAGAGTACGATGGTATACTATATTTGTTTTTTTTTTTATATTTAGTATATTCTTGCCAAGGTGTATTACCTACATTATTATGCCACGGAGTGATGTGAACCTTAGCCTGGGGGTGTGATGTTAGTTAATTTGTTTCAGGGAAAAAATTAATGTTTTATATTTGTAATAAAGTCGACAAGGTGAAAACCAAATGCCTTAAATCGTGCCGGGGATTAAATGTGCACGCGTAGTATAAAACTCTTGTGGTTTAATGGACTTTCGAGATAAATATTGTCCTATTTTTTTTCATGCGCATATTTTTTTTTTTCCTTAAGTGACTGGGGTACATATACCTTACTAAGTTTTGAGTGTATAGGCTTGTTGGGCATAAGTAAATTTTCAAGTCAAGGAAAATAGGTAGTGTCCTTGTTTTTTTTTTTTGTAATTGAAATTGTTCATTTTAAAGAGGTTTTAATTTTGTTGAAAAAAAAAAGTTTGAAAAAATGTACATTTAGTACATTTTTATAAATTTTAGAAGTTCTTAAGTAGCTTGTCGCACATAAAGTGGCAGAGTTTGAAATGTTCGAGAAAGTTTTGTGTTTGTGTTAACTTGGTTTTGCTGAAGAAATAACTTTGCAGATGGACGTGTTGACTTATAGATTAACAAAAAAAAAAGAAGAATTTTCATGTCATGCACGGATATTGTATATTTCACTTAATTTCAGTTTTGTGATCAAGTATTATTGGTAGATTTTATGTGCGGTTACTAGCACCATTTTTCTATTTGCACATGTACAATGAACATAATATAAAGGTAGGTACATGAGTAATTGTGTTGTAAATTTCCAAACTAATGTATGTTATAACAGACCTTATTATGAACAAAATAATCGTACACAGTTAGTAGCTATTTGGAAGTCAAAAACATCGGCTTTTTATTTAAAAACAGCTAAACATCGCTCTACAAGTTCAATTGTTTTTATTTTCTTATATCATCTCCGAATTGCGCTTTACCTATAGCAATGTTATTGCTAACGGCCAAGGCAATCCAATACACTTTTCAATAATATGATCAGCATCAGTCACTCCCGATAAGTGGAACTTTTGGTGCCCTTGCAACATTTTTAATACATATAGGGGAAGTGGGGGCAATACCGCACATAGGGACAAGACCGTTTTTTTGACGATGTTTTTTAAAAGTTAACTATTTTTTTTTAAATAACTAATTTTTTTTAAAATAATCAAAGCTCCTAGAAGAAGACTAAGTGTCAGAAGTGAGACTAAGTGAATAAAGACCTTATTAGTATTAAAAGATGTTTTTAATCGGTTTTTATGGCAGTCAAACACTAATATTGATATTGATATATAGTTTATTGTAGATCGTCATATTGACGGCATACATTTATTAAGAGATATCGTTAAAAATAAAGCCAATTTTAATTTATGAGAATACTAGTTAGCCCGCTTGGCTTCGCATGGGTAGACAAACCCTAAGCTTCGCATACAAATTACAAAAGAAAATATTTATTTTTTACTTTTTATAATCGAATACTACTTTCTGGATTTAAACCCACTTCAGGTTATGAAAGGCTAAATTTGTAAAAATATGATCATCTAAGTCCAACCTTTATTGCTTGCCCAAAAAAAAAATAATTATTGTATTGGAAAACCACTGTTTTATTTTTAACCCATTTCACTCTACGAATAGCATTTTCTTAAAATAACCTTTTAAACACAGACAGAATTTTTGAAATCGGATTTTTATCCCTTTTACCCTACAAATAACAAAATTTGAAACAGAATTTCCCTAAATCCATTGACTAAAAATAACTTTTGAAAAAAAGAAGAAGCCACTTCTTAAAAATAACCTTTTAAACGCAGTAGAGTTTTTTTAATCGGATACGTCTTTTTAATTTTACCACATTTCACCCTTCAAAGTGAATTTTATTCTGCTATTTGGGGAGTAGACTAATCCAACAAATCAATTAAGATTAAGATATTAAAATTTATGGTTAGTGATTTTAATTAAGTTTGTTTAGCTTAAATTTACTTTAACCATGTCTAAACATTAAACGAACAAAAATGTAATAAATTAGGTACTTTCTTAAACGCAAGATCTTAGATTGAAAAAGTAAAATATAATTTATTTCGCTATACTAAGGCCCAGTTTTTCGGTGCGAGATTAAAGTTAAATCCGATTTAACTCATTAAATTTGTGATTTAACTCAGGATTAACTAAACAGATGCTTTTGATGTTTTATCGAACGAGTGTGTTTAGTCTTTCCGCATGAATTATCCACCAAAAAACTGTTCCCTCAGTTAACTGCATTTAAATTTACGTCTAGAGTTAACTAACTCTGGCTTAATTCACCATACTCTTAAACTGGGACACACTCTATAATAGATTTTCAACCAGTTTTTAGGGCTTACTTAAAACAGCTTGATAGATAGAAACCAACAGGATCTTATTCCTTAACTGTTGGCAATGCCATAATTATTATTATTCTCATTTTGACATTTATATTATTTTTCATTCTTTTTTATTTAAGACTTCATCGAAAGATCATAATCATATGCGTTAGAATTTAATTTAAGCTCCCCGGGGGCGGTCAAATTTTCATGTATTGGAAGTAATCGTACTCTACCTTAAAACAAGATTCTCTTTAGAGTTCTCCCTCCGCTTCAGATTGATGGTCAATTCTCTACTTTTTTAAATTCAATAAATTTTTGTTTTCGTTGTTTTTTAAGTTGGTGTACTTGTGATTTCGATAAAAAGGGTGTTTTTTTTTTAGAGGTATATAACTTTAAGTTGGCAACGCTATTTTAACTGGCGGCCATTTTGTCAGCTGTCAAGTGATGTATTTTAAGCTTGGTTTGGCATTTCTACATGCATAGACTGACGCCTGAAAAACGCTTCCAAATTGTGCCCAAATTTTCGTTAATCAATAAATTGAACCACCATGAAGTGGAGGAGCTGTGTTTTCAACAAGACGGTGCAACATGTCACACAGCTCGCGCCACAATTGATTTATTGAAGGAACGGTTTGGTAACCGAGTAGTCTCACGTTACAGACCCGTCAATTGGCCTCCAAGATCGTGCGATTTAAAGCCGCTTGACTATTTTCCGAAACAATTGACTACTTGGACGACAACATTCGCCGCGTTATTGCCAATATACGGCCACAAATGTTGAAAAAAGTCATAGAAAATTGGACCTAGAGATTACACTACGTCCGAGCCATACTTAAATTATAATGCCAAAAGATTAACTTTCGAATAAAGTAAATTTCATGTCAATTTAAAAAAAATCGTATTTTATTTATTCCATTTCAAAGTTTTATACCTCTAAAAAACGCAATTTATATAACCAATAGTTTTTAAGCCGCATCAAATGACAAAAGCACTGAACGTATATCTAACTCTAAGCAAACCTCGAGGTCACGTTTGATGTTTATTTTTTTCAGTTGTAAAACCAAAATTATGCGAACTCAATATAGCTAGGTTGTGTTAACAGAAAGTTTGCAATAACTATACCAAACAAGTATACTGCAGTACTTTCCTCCTATAAGGAGTGCTCTTTTCATATCAAACAACATGCAAATTAATTCATTTGGCCTCTATACTGCAAACATACAACAATTTTCAAGTAAAAACCCATAAATTAATTTGCCCAAAAGTTTATTTTCTTTCATAAAAAATGAAATAAATATGTATGAATGTATGTATGTATTCATTCCTACATATAAAAACGGTGGATATTCTTGTGTTTATTGTATATGTATGTATATTTGTTATGTAAGGTAAAATGTAAAAGGTAAAATGTCGTCTAACTATTTCCAGCCGCATAATTCAATTAGCTTGTTCCTTGTTAACAGAGATTCGATCAAAGAGTCCCTCTCTCTAGATGGGTAGCAGAATAAATGGAAGAGAAAGTTTTTAAGTTTAGTTGTTAAACTTTATTCTCTTCTTTTTATTTTTTGTCGAATATACCTACTTACTTACCCTTTAAGCAAACGGGTATATTTTTGTTCGTTGGAGAGTACAAGCAAGCCATATACCTACATAGATCCCCACTCCTATCCTAACTAAACTTTGTAGGAAATTTAACTTGAAAGTGAACTTGTATAATATGAAAACATAAAAGCGTATAGATGTTTCTTTGTGACCACTTTAAAGGTTCCTAAGTGCAAGATGCCATTAAAATTGCGTCTAATGGAATTTTAAGATGGGGCGTGGGTACAATTTTGGTGTGGAACGTTATATCATGACATTGCTAAGTAAAATTCATCATTCTATTAAAACACCCTATTATACCTTCTTGTAATTTAAAAAAAAAGAAAAATTTATTTCCTTAGAACTTTTGCAGAAGGTGGGATGAAATTAATTGAATTCAGAACAGGAATTTATGTGTGTGTCATAGAAGTATACAATCAGCAAAGTTCCAAGGGTGCTACCTAATAATGTTGCTATATACAGTATCGGGGAACATTTTTGTGAAAGAATTTTCTGTGTTTTTCAACTTTTTGAGAAAATATTTTTCAACAAAATATAAGTAGAAGTAGACCAGGTGTTGCTAGTCATCTTTATAATAAAATGTGTTCATTTGAGCAGTACGAAATAATTATGCATAATATATGTATGGCGATAATGTGTGCCTTGGCATAAGCAACGCTTATATTGTCCTTAATAACGGGTGTTTTTTTTTGTGCGTGTGGCTTTCAATCTGGCACTACGCATTTAGATTTTAGAGACGCCGTTATATGTTTAAAAAGTCACTGTTTGGTGTGCTCTGTGGGCAGAGTGAATCATTGGTCCATATTTCTTCAAAAATGAAGCCGGCCATAATGTTACAGTCAATGGGGAACGCTATAGAGCCATGATTATAATGACTTTTTCGTGCCTGAAATTGGAGGATGTTGATGTGGCCGACTCTCGTCGTGGGCCTGTGGCGTGGCCTCCAAGATCGTGCGATTTAACACCGCTGGACTATTTTGTGTGGGGTTAGGTATGTGAAATCGCTTGTCTACGCAGATAAGCCCGAGACGATTGACGTATTGGAAGAGTATATTCGGTGCGTTATTGCTGACATAAGGCCCCAATTGCTGCAAAAAGTGGTCGAAAATTTGGCCTCTCGGCTGGAATTTATTCGAGCCAGCTCCTTTCCTTTTTGAAAACATAATGGCAAACCCTTAAAGCTAAATTCTTGGCCATAACAAAAAATTATATGCGTTTTATTTCTTCTTGAAAACCACACGTCTAAAAAAAGACAATTTTTATCTTTATCAAATAAACTATTAACCTGTTGTTACCGTCACTTAAAAAGAAACACAAATAAATCTCGGCTACTGGTTCTTTCGAGAGAGTGAAAAATCCTCTTTGAGTATCTCCTATCATCAACCTTACCATTTACCTTAGCCGTTCGGATGCAGTAGAAAATTGTAGGTCTCCACCATTTCTGGCAACAAGCAAAATGCACACAAGAATCTTTGAAAGTTGGAAGTCACTAGGATCTGGATCTATACAAGCTGTAACGCCACCAAATTAACTTTTTTTTATTTAAATAAACTAAGGGACTTCTAATAAACACGATTTTTTCGCATGCAAAATTCTTTTGAAGTCATCAAAAGTTTTTTTCGCATGCAAATCAATTGAAAAAAAAAATGAAATAAATATTAATAAATGTTTTCGCTCTCCACGAGCTGTCACCCCACTAAACTTATTTTTAATTAAAAAAATAAAAAGACTTGAAATGAAGACATTTTTATTTGCATGCAAAAAACATTTGAATTTACCACAATTTTTTATCGTAAGCAAAACAATTTCAAAAAATTAAAAAAAAAAAATTATAAATGCTTATTTATATTTTCTTTTGAAATTTTTTCTGAAGCTTAGCTTAGATTTTCCCCCTTGCCAAGTCGGGCTAGCTAGGTTAAGTTTGATAAACAGAGAGTGTGCATTTTATAAAATATACATATTTATGTAAACTGTTTAGATGCTCATAAAACCAATTAACAGTGGTTGTATGAAAGAAGTAAGAATAGTCCGCAGATATAGAAATGTTTCCTCTCGACAAGACGTACTATCAATCCACACGTCCAAAATCTCTCTCTTTCTCTCTTTCTGTTGTTGCTCTTTAATTAAAATAAGTGCTTATTCCTCTGTTCCAACATCATGTACCTACCAAACCCTTAACTTAATAAAATTAAAAGATTTCTAACAGAAACAAAGCAATTAAAATGCCTATCACCATACAAAATGGTATGGTATGGTAATCGTGGTCGTTTAAAAAAAAAAACTGATTTTTATTTTATCAATAAACAAAAAAAAAAAAAACATAATTGCCCGTATGTTTATTTAGATTCCCCAAGCACAATTAGCCTAGTTACCGTTGAGCAATCTTCTGCCACTTTCATCAGTCTGCCACAGCATTGCTCTTTCGAAATAATAATTAATTCACAGATACAAGTAGAAAAACCCTAACCCGGCAGCCGGTAATAAAAGTTCAAAGGGTGTTGGCGGCTTCAGCTTCAGCTACAGCTACAGCTTCAGATCCATTTCCATCTCCATCGCCAGCTTTAGCTTTAACTCAGCACTAATGAGATCTACCCAAGACATTAACACATAAACACAGAGGAAGAGAGTGCGTTATCAAACTAGCTAGCTCTACTCCTCTACCCACTCACTCTGGGGCACTGGCAGTTGGCAGTGGCACTGCTTGGCTCGTCCTTGTCATGCCAGTCTACAGACTTCTGTGTATATATTACATTCATATCCTCCTCCACGGCAAGGTAAATGTATTTAGGTATATTTTTTTTCCTGAATTAATTAAAGACATAAATTAACATGAAATAGCTGTAAATACCACTGCTTGCTTGAGTATATTTGTTTGGCTTGAACGGTTTTACTTCAATGCGAAAGGATACTCTTCTTGAGTTTCTTCTTTCGTAGTTACTACATAGGTACTTATTTTTTGTATTTTCCTCTCCAACTCTTGTGTCGCACCGTTAAAGTGGTATGCGGTGCTCGTTCAGTGCTTGAACAGAAATGTGCCGAAACCAAAGTGTCACAGTGCGGTTCAGATGAAAGAGTTTGGCTTTTACCTTTAAGATTGTTTATAATGAATGCGTAGGCGTAGAGGGTAGTGCTGTTGTAACATGTACATAGGCGTTCGTGAAAACATTTTCAATTTTCCATGAGGGGATAAATTAAAAAAAAATTTAATAAGATATTGTGTATTTTAGACACGGACAAATATTGACAGCTGATGTCGTATTTGCAGTGTTGCCAGTTTAGAAAACTGAAATTGGATCACCCATTAGATAAAAGCACATGTGAGGCCCACGAATTATCGAAAATTAAAAATAAATCAAAAGTACGATACTTGTTGACGTTACATTCATTCCGAAGAAGAGTACAAAGGTAAGAGTTGTCCCCTTTATGCGGACGCCTTTGAACGTTAACTCGCGTCGTGACGGTAGTTCGGTAGGAGTATAAAGTAGGAGGTAAAGTACCTACGCCAAACCAACCTCAAATCGTTCACTCTCTGACATTTCACAGAAATTAATTACATACATACGAGCATTAATGCAAAAGTTTGTGTCTAATGTCAATTGTGTGTTATTTAAATTGACAACGGAACGATGAAATAACACAAACGGAGCATCAACTTGTCTCTCTTGGGGGCAAGAAAATTGCGCAACAATGTCACCAGCAACCAACAACCAGCAAGCAGCAGCCAGCAGCAGTACATTCATTATGCAGAGTGGATTGTCAGAGTCAGTCAGACTAACAGTGGTTTATATTTTATTTTTCTCCTTGTATATATTTTCTTGAATATAGGTTGAGTTGGTTTTATAATAGGTAGATATGTATAAAATCTGTAGATCTAAGTACATATATATGGAAATCTAATGAGGTGTTCTTTAAATATCAACTGCTATTAGCATTCCTATTTTATTCATGAAATAAAATCGATTAAGTGAAAAGTGTGATCTAACAATTAAAATCTCAGAAAATATGGTACAACAATCGTAAACCTACTTATGTAAATATACATATAAGGAAAATTAAAATAAAATAGGTAAATACGTATGGAAAATGTCTTACCTGATTTCCTGAAAAGGCCATTTTGCAGATTTAAGTTTTCATTTAAACGACCTATGAGCAATAAAAAAACTAAAATAATCCTACGAAAATATGAAAATATCTGAACCAAGAATATTAACGGTCAAAAAAAACTACCAAGCCACTGAATTACCTACATACATAAATTGTTGTTGTAATTCTTTGCAAAAATGGGTACATTCCAACACAACAAGTCGTCTACGCAACTGAGAGCTGAGCTGACTGATCCATTGCAGTGCTGTAGTTTCGCAAATTCTGAGAGTAGCACTTGTCAGAAAATTTCGGGATCATTTTTAGAAGTTGAGGAGCCCTTCAAAAATTCAAAATATTCATACAACATAACAATTTTAATTCATCTTTAACAAAAAAAAATAATATAAAACATTCATTGTTAATATTAAAAATATTTCGGAAAACAATTTAAACGTTTAAAAATAAATAGATGTGCATACATACATACTTACATATGTTAGTATAAATAATTGTTATTATTTTGAGAACAAACTTAAGGACTAGTCATAAAAAGTAAGATGTCTTTTCGTGACTTTTAATTACGTTTGGTTACGTTCCATTTGAATTTTCAGACAGAAATTCTCATCTGAAAATTCCGAATAAAGTGATGGTGGTGGGGGCTGGAGGAAATGTTGAAGTATTATACATAGAAGTTGAACTTTATGATTTTTGCACTGGACGGTGCTTGATTGGTGTTAATTAAATTTCATCACGAACAAATTAATACTTATTTATTGAAAAAAAGAATTTATTGTTTATTATTAAGTGAGTTAGAAAAATGTTGCGAGAATTCTCCATCGCAATGTTGTGGAACCTTTTTTTTGTCATTGAACTTTACACAATAATCAATAAATAGATTTTAAAACAGAAACAGAATTGACTGCTTAATAGAAAACACTTTAAATACATTTTAGAAAACCTGTTGCTGATTTATTTATTTATGATACCATCCCCAAAACTACTCACGCTAAATTTTTCATTTACGAATATAATTAAAGTACTATGGTATTTCGTTTTAACGTTAATCCCATAGGTGAATGGAAGAATTTGACACTGCAATTTTCGACTGAAACTATTTATCTGAATGTTCAGATTTCTGATTGAATGTATCCATTATATCATTATCCTCTTCTGAAATTTAACAGAGATGTGCAATCGTTTGTTAAAACAGGGTTGTGAAAAAATATAAATTTGGTTTTTCATATCATTTTTATTTTTGTCCACATTTGTTTTAATGTTTTTAATGTGGTGACTTGATGAGCCATTTTGAGGTATGGGTAGCACAGTAGCCCTTTCTGCAGCAAAGTAGCCAAATGCTACTTTAGTAGCCATTACGACAACACTGATCCATTGATCGATCTACGCTCCCTGGCTTTGTGTTTTGAAAATTAAACACATTAAAACAGTGTTATCATACCAAGTGAAAACAAATCATTAAAGCTTTTGTCACAGAGATTTCGGATTTTGTAGCTTTTTTTAAGCTTTTGATAACAAATTTATTAATTTTAGTAAGTGTAGTGTTATAGGCTATTTGTTTTCTTACTTTCATTTAATTGCAACAATGCTTTGGGGCATTTTAAAGAAAAATCCCTCCAGAAAGTCGGAAAATTCCTTTTTTGTCCCACAGATCTTTTCTTGTTTCTCAGAGCATAAGGGAAGATATTTTCATTAATTACCAATTTACATATTTCGATTGTTTTAAGTCAATTTCTTGTTTTTTTTTTTTAACAAAGAAACAGGATTCAGGAGTCTTTTATATTATTTAAAAAATCTTTTACTTTTTAGAATCATTAAAAACGAAGGAAGTAGTCATGACATAAAAAAAAATAAATTTAAAAGTTTCTAAAATTTTATTTTTTTCAGTTGAAATAAAGGCTTTTTCAGTTATTTTTTAAATTTTGATAAAAACTATTTTTCGTCTCTTTTCCGAGTAAAATCTGTTGAAAAAGGTATTTCCACAAAATGAGTAGGTTTTTCATTTTTACCATTAGAGGTGAAAATTCCCCGAGAACGGGACTTTTTCTATGATCACTGGTTTGTATTTCTAGAGAAACCGAGCGAAACAGTTTCTCGCTTTTCGTCTTTTGATGAAAAAAGTGAAAGAGGTTAATGTTTGTAGGGTTTTGAAACATTTGAAACAATTTATCGGATTAACTGTAAGTTGTAATATTATTTTGTTGTGTTTGATAAACGGTGAGATCTTAGATATTTATAAATAAATTAAATAACACTTTAATGTTATATTTTTCTTTGTTTTCTCAACAAAATATGTGTCTGTATTTTTTAATCAGCCATAATGGTAATCATGTACACATTGTTTGACTTGGGATTTGGGGGAAAATAATTTTGCAAAAACGGAAACCCTATGAGAGCTTTAAAGAGGGACAGGTTTATGGGAACCAATGCAACCAGACTGAGAGGTAAACTTCCTATCTTCCCTACACTGACAATTTTCGTTGAACAGAGAAGACATAGAGTTATGGAAAGAGCTGTAGAAAAAAATTCAAGATACAAATTTGGACTAGCTATATACCTATATGAATACATCCTTGGGGTTCTCCTGAAATTCCTGAACTTTTATGAACTTTTAGCTATTTCAAAATTATGTCAATTTGTGTCTTCCTATTATATGTCAGTGCGTTATAGGTACGTATACCTACTAAGGTAAATTCTTTATTAATAAAACTCGGCTGGACATACCATCAACCCCACAAACACATCCGTACATAATATCCTCTTTATAAACACTCGTCATAAAATCTTCAAATAAAATGCATGCCTATATGGATACTTATTATTTTAAAATTTTTATGTTTTACTACGAAAAAAGTTTTAAATTCATAAAATGGTCTGTTTTATATGTAACCGATGGTAAAGCTGTTTGAATTTGAGGGCAGCTATCAAGTTCAATCAACTCCTATATAAGGTCATTCATATATATATACTCCCCATAAAACTGCCAACGTATATCATTGGGGATTTATGTACGTAAAAATAAGCTCCGGTCTATCACGAACAAAGTTCTCCGATAGATATTTTTATTTTTCAGTTAAAAGCAAATGGGTTGATGGATAGTTTTTTTCCCTTTTACTTTAGAATTTATAGCCTTAGAACTAGTTCGTCTTAAGCGAAATGCTAATGCGGAAATGGTTTCAGAAATAAGAACAAAATTCATCCCAATTAAAGAATCCAACAAATGAGCTGAGGAAAGAGCCAGACTCAATTTTGACATTTAGCTTGCAGTGAAAATGTTAAAATAGAATCTGACTCTCTTCGCATATCATTCATCTGAGTCTGCAGGAGCGGTGATTAGATCGCTCTTGGAAATATTGTTATTGTAGGTTCGTTAAATTTTCGTCCATCCTGAAACGTAGGTAAGCACCATCGAAAGTAAAGTAAAAAGGCAGTTAAACCTTCTTAGAGAACAGATTATGTATTTTTATTATTATTATTTTTTTGGTTAGCTACCAAAATACAAAATCACATAACACCATACCTTCTCAATAAATCCATACAATGAATTATGATATTGATTATAATAAATTTGCATAGAAAGATGCTTTATTATTTTAGTTTAAAATTGTTATAAAATCGAAACAATAAATATGAACCCCTTCTTTTTCATAGCTTTATGCATGGCCGCAATTTTCCAATTTTAATTTTGCAGCTTTTTGAAATATTTGCCTATATTTGGTTTTCAAATCACGACATAACTAAGATCGAGTGATATCAAAAGGAAAATAGCAAGCACATATCTTCTGCAAATGACCCCTCTTGGGAGCAATATACTACATATAAACAAGTAAAATGAAAGAAATATGAACTTCGAAAAATGATATTATGTTTCGTCCTTTTTTTTTTTTTTTTTTTTTTTTATGATAAACTATACAATGAGTCAAATGGATTTTTTTTTATTGTGTTTTATTATAACGTTGGGTGAATCTGAATATCCATCGAAACATAAAAAGCTGGAATTGTTTCAAAACAATTTCCATAAAGCATTTAGATTAAAATCTCAATTTGTAAAATTCTTATTCTTTTTTCTTATCCCGTTTGTCTGTTGGATATACAAATACATTTATATTATGATGTTCTGTTTTGTTTTGGGTGTTATTTTTATTGAGTTATTAAGGCAATTCACTGAATTGAAAGATGAAAGTTAAAATGGAAGACAGACACAAGGTTTCAAGTTGAAATGAGAATTTATACACTCCTTGGATATGTCAAGTAGATCTCAATTTTTCATGTTTTGTTATTTATTTTAAATTTATTAATATTTATTTTTATTTTAAAAAACTAGATGTAACCATGTAACATTGCAGTCTAATTGCTATATAGTTAATGTAGTCATGGGCTCATGACGTTTAAATTGCTTCTACGAAGTGTGGAGCAAGAGTGATGTCAAACTGTCATAAATTTGTGTTTCAAAATGTCCACAGTAGCCCAAGCTGTGTGAGTGGTTGCTCCGTCCCAAGTAACATCGTTAGAGCTATTTGAAGCAAAACTGTTTTTCAACAGCTCCAAGATAGTGAAATCGAAAGCTATAGCTCTGTAAGAGATTATTTCACAGCTCCCTACATTGAATTTGAAAATAATGCTCTATAATTGAAAATTTACAACACTTTCAGCTCTATTAAATTTACGACGCTTACAGATTTAAAAATATGCTCCTTAAGGCAGTTTATAAGATCTTGAAACGAGCAAACTCTCAATATCAGCATACTTAGGGACATTGTAGAGCTGCTTACAACACATGCGTAAAATACTAACGCATGTTCTTTCGAAATGTCAAAAATAGCATTAACAGAGCTACACTGAAAGCGGCTTTAGAGTGGAATTACTAATATTCTCACACAACTAATGTGGTGTCATCAACAGAGCTACAATAAAGCACATATAGAGCCGAATAAATACTAATCCTCTTTTAAAACGATTCTAGGTACCACTTATATTAAAGGGTGTTACAAACTAGAATACAAACAAAAATTATTTCAACTGGAAAACTTACAATAGTTGAAAATTAATTAATTCCCTTATCTTTGTTAACTTAAGATTCGAATAAGACATGGAATTCACAATTTTTTTTATTAAAATAAATTAACTATGCTGTTTCCTAAAAAAATTAAATCATAAATAAATAAATTAATTAAGGCGCTTACAAAACCATATACACTTCAATGGCAAGTACTCTTTGAACTAAAAGTTATTTCTATAATTTAGATTTTCTATAATTTAGATTTACATAACATTCTCTAACTTTCAATTCCCAAAACACCCTATTTTCTACAAAGCCCTGAACAAAAAATTGTTTCATTGCTGCAAATAGCTCTACAATAACAGAACAAAACACTCAAAGCGATATTGCAGCTCCATTGAAGAGAAATTCCGTCCATATTAAAAAACATGGCGACATAAATGAAAATTATTTGATTTATTTGTTTTCTTTCATTTTAATACATTTAATCTTCGCTTTCAATATAAAACACAATATCTGTTGCAATGTAAAAAAAATATTTTATTTCGTGCTTCGATATATTTATTAAACAAATTTTTACATTTTTCAACTTATTTTTTTTTCATATTTCACAGCGTAATATAAAAAATTTGGAAGGCGCGTTATAATTTTGCGAAGTACTTCCAAAACATTTATGAAAAAACTAAGCGCGCACTTAAAATTCACTGGCATTAAACCGAAAAATATTAATTAGATACATTATTTTCCCAATAGGAATAAATATTAACTAGCTTGTTGACTTCACAATAAATGAAGTTTACGCTTCCTACCATTACAAACATATAACTATTATATTTATTTATCATTTGAATTTCACAAACTAATACAAACAAAAAGCTGTCAAAAGTGCTCCTTTTAGGATTTCATATGAACATACTTAAGAGCTTCAAAGCCACCATAGTCACTGATAACAAGCTGATTACGAGCTAAAATGTGCTCTCAAACTCAATGATTTAGCTGTAAGCAAGCCCTACAATTGCTCTAAGGGTGCATCTAGAGCTCTTTCTTAAATAAACGAGCCTTAAGATAAGCTCTGGAAGCGCTGTTAAAGCATTTAAACAGCTAAAATTGTTTCTTGGGGTCCTGCTGGAACAAAAAATGCCCGAGACTCAATTCAGAAACTTGTAGGAAAAAAACTCGTTTAACATCTGTCTGATGTCACATTCAAATTGTGACATTACTTTTGCTCCACCTTGTAGTTTAATAAATTTGAGTTTTAAAGAGAATTTTTTCACTCCCTTTTACCCGTTCTTAAAACTGTAACACCGCATTGCCTGGTCTAAAAGATTTTTTGACTTTTGAGGTATCGGTTGGCTCCTTGCCTACCCTGATGAAGCAGCATGAGTTCTTCATATGGTTATCCTGCAAAAAGAGATGAGTTTGGCAGGGATGCTATAGACTAGACTAAACTATAGACATTTATATTCTGCAACTTCGGTTAAACAGTTGTCAGGCCTTATTTTTCCATATCCTCAGTGAAAACTGTGGTTCTACTACGGTGGGCCTTTGATTATTTTTTGCCATTTTCCGTTTTGGCTGTGAAAATTATTATTATTGTTCAATCGCTGATGCAGCATAGGACTCCTCAGGAGGATATAAGAGCAAAGACTTCTAAAGGAAGAGAATATTTTTTGAATGCAATCTTTCGCTCCATTAAAAGATTGCGTTCGTTGGCTTCACTTTGAGACTTAGACTTAAAAACAGCATTAATTTGTAATACAAAATATTGCAAAAATGATTTGCCCTATTCATTTCACAGCAATCAATTGAATGAAGTCTTTTGGAAATTCATACATTTTTTCCATTCTTTTGCGTATTTTCATATACATTTTTGGGTTATACAAAATGGGTTAAATACTAGGCGTAGCGTAGGTGAGATTTTGTCATGAAAGTGGGGAAAATTTTTAATGAGGCCAAAACACAGAAGATTTATGGAGGTAAGAGAATGGAAAGAATGCTTGAATTCTCAAAAGATTGCATTCAATTGATTGCTGTAAAATGAATGGATAACAAATAATTACAATTTTTTTGATGTCAAATTAATGATAATTGTATAATTTGAAGTCCATATCTCAAAATATAGTTAACGAATGCAATCTTTTTATTGAAATCATTAAAGATTGCATTCATTTAGGTTCATGCGTAAAAAGAACCGAGCGATCTCTTGTAACTGTCGAATTTCCTCAGACTATTATTTCCTCTCCTGAAACGTTCGTGAATGCATCGTTCTGGAGGAGAAAACCTTTGCTTTGATCACAATGTGGTCAATCTGGTTGACGATTGATTCATTAGGAGATCTCTATAAGATTTAGGATACTACCTCCCATTAAAACCCATAACCTGAATCTGGTTATTGGATGTGTTAAACTGTTAACTTTATAATATTTGTTGGAACTGTCCTGGGTCTCTTTGCTAGTGATTGACACTTATTGAAACCTATTCAAAGGTCAATCATTTGAGGTATTTTAAGAAACATTTATTAATTCGAATTATATTACCCTCTCCTACAGATTTGTTCTTTTCATTTCAATGCCAAAAAATTAATTGAAAGTGTACACCTACCAATGATCTTGTTTATTATATTAAAATTGAATTAGTCAAATGGTTTTACAATACCTAGTAATTTATAATTGAAGATTTGACTTACAAACTGAATCAAAGACTTCTGCCAATACTATAGCTTTACACCTTTACACAAGTGCCACTCTCGAAAATTTCCTCACTTCACTTAAAAAAGACAATCTGTACCTTAGGGATTTTAATAAAACCAATATTCTCTTTCAATCACATTCGACATTAACAATAGAATCTTCTTCCTGGAGGTATTACCTACATTTTGCTAATCTAATAAACATTCTTTATAAAATTCTTTAGAGCCGAAAAAAAAACTTTTATTTCCATATCTATTCAAAGCTTCAGAGGATATCTCTACGCGCGCTTAATTTCCCAAACATACTTAATTATATATGTACACACTTAGGCACATTCCAAAACCCAGAAACAGAAACACCCACACCATCATCTCCACTCCACCCCACTCCATTTTGAATGACATTGAGACGCAAAATAGGCGTAAAATGAGTATAAGACACTCGACAAAGTCGTCATCGCCCTTTTTCATAAAATACATTTTAATCCGTCAACCTATTTGAAAGATTAAAACAGCCAACAAAACATTCAACATCTCTTACCCCAACCCCAACTCTAACTCGAATCCGAATCTGAATCCCGTGTACCCTTTTTCAACTCAGAGGAATGGGGACGAATGAAAAAGGATATTTCATTACAGGAATCCTTATTTTTATTTTTTTTATTTGTTGTTTGTGTTATTTGTTCTCCTGCTTTTCTATTTCGTTTTCTTTGTTTATTTCTTTTGCTTACGCTTATGCTAACGCTAACCTCTTCTGAGGAAATTCTTTTATCGTATGTCACTAGCTCTTAGTCATATACACAGACACAGAAATGATGATGTTTCGAACAAGGGTTCAAAAAGAAAGCACCAAGCATGTCAAAAGAATCCTTTATCTATTTTCAATGCTGCTGGCTGCTACTGCTGGCTGCTCCTGCTGTTGTTAAACATGGTGCTCTCTTCATCCGCTTTGTTGTTGTCATCATCATAGTCTTCATCTTCGTCCTCGCAATTTTTTTTTTCTCGTAATTGTAAGATGACTTCTTCGAATTACAAGATCACGCGTTGTTGTTGAAAAATAATATCTCATGTGTAAACGGAGGGAAAAATAATCCTTTATCCTTAAATGAGTTGAAAAATCGTAATTTTCTTTGCGCTCAAATTGTCACTGTGCCAAGCTAAGAAAGGAAAAAACGAGATAGACAATAATTATGTATTATACGAAATGTAATTTTTGAATCTTGAATGAGAGTGCCTAAGTATGCTTCATAAGTAGATTCATCTTCTTACCACTCTTGGCGTCTTTTTTGTTTGTCATATATCTCTACCCAAGTATATGTATATCATATGTTGTGGTACTAAGGAATTTTAACACGAACTCTTGTATAAACATACCTACATATATACATAACTTACATTTTTTTTTTTTATTAATTTTAGGACGACCACAACCGAAGGTTACCTGGTGGCATGAAAACACTCTACTTGATGATACTTCACACCCATTGTCAGATCGGCGAGTTGCCAACGTGCTGTCACTGGGAAAGCTAAAAAGGAAAAATCTCAACATGCAACTGACATGCCAGGCATCGAACAATAATTTAACAACGCCAATTAGTAGCACTGTCACTCTTGATATGAATTGTAAGTATGATTGTGTTTTTTGTTGTTGTTGCTTTCTATGTATAGGTATGTGAGTTAAAGTCAAGTAAAAGGACTCGTGTCTCTCTAAAGTCACTGACAGCATCAGTTGGTGTACAAACGATGTATAGGTAGGTAGGTATAGGTGCCTATATCGTCCTTGTTGACTCTGCAATAGAAGTGCACTTGCTTTTGCAACGACGACATCCTTGTCAGTCATCTAAACCTTCTATATGATGCCACCCAGTGGTGGTAACCGCTTTTCAAGCAATGAAAGGCTCTATATAATGGGTGATTTTTTAAGAGGTTTAGAACTTTTAAAAAAAAAAAAAACACAAAAAATTCGAAAAAATGAATGAAATATTTATTTGAATCGATAGTTTGAACCTTGCAATTTAATGTTTAAAGATAATTTCATGCAAATGTTGACCGCGGCTGCGTCTCAGGTAGCCCATCCGCTGAGTCCAATTTTGGCATACTCTTTCACACATATCGGCCGGTATCTCACGAATGAATGCATGGATGTTGGCTTCCAGTGCGTCAATCGAAGCGGGCTTGTCCCTATAGACATTAGCCTTGACATACCCCCACAAAAAATAATCTAATGGTGTCAAATCGCACGATCTAGGCGGCCAATTGACCGGCCCGAAACGTGAAATTAACTGTTCACCAAACTCGCCTCGCAATTGCGCCATTGTTTCGCGTGCTGTGTGGCATGTGGCACCGTCTTGTTGAAACCACATATCATGCAAGTCAAGAACTTCCATTTCGGGCAAAAAAAAGTTTGTTATCATCGCTCGGTAGCGTTCACCATTGACAGTAACGCTGCGATTCGCATCATCTTTGAAGAAATAGGCCCAATAATGCCGCCGGTCCATAAACCGCACCAAACAGTGGCTTTTTCGGGATGCATTGGTAGCTGTTGCAATGCTTCTGGCTGATTTTCACTCCAAATGCGGCAATTTTGCTTATTTACGTACCCATTCAACCAAAAATGAGCCTCATCGCTGAACACAAGCAGCGCGCGATGAACATTTCGAACCGAGCACGAATTTTGATAGTAAAATTCAATAATTTGCAAGCGTTGTTCATTTGTAAGACGATCCATGGTTAAATTGCAAACCAAACTGAAGCTGTTTGACAGTGACACAAGGTACTAAACACACGTCAGCTGTCAAAACCAGTGTTGCCAAAACCAAACCAGCTAAAAAATCACCCTTTATTATATATCGTCTTTAGAGAGAGAGAGAGAGAGAGAACGAGAAAGAGGGCGAAAGAATGTACATATATAACAAAGAATTTAAGTGGGGAGAAGGACTTACATTCTGAGGAATTTTCTGTTGTTGCAAGAATTGCAATTAAAATTAATTGTGTGTGGCAACAAAAAGCATAGCAGCTCTCCCCTTGTCATGTTTACAATGAAATTGTTCGAAATCCGTTTTTCTACTTCACCACGTCACATCATATATTTAATATGGTCGACTCGATTAAAGCAACCTCCCTCTCTCTCTTTCTCTATTGACAGACGTAGAATGAAATTACACGTAGCTATTTTTGGATATTTTCATTTTTGAATTAAGGTCTAGGGTGTAGATACCTTTACAACTGCTGGTAACGTTTAAATTTGAAACTATAAATATAGTGCAATCAAAAGTTTCAATACACTATCTGATGTGTGTTTTCTTAGAAGGACTTTTGATTAGTTGCTTTCGAATTGCATTTTGAATTGAAAATTATATTGATTCATTTGATGCTAATTCATACAAATTTACAATAAGTTTGAATCCAATAATGGTTCATAGAAAGGAAACATGTTAACAAAAACGAATTGGAAGAGCCAGGAAAAGAATCTGAAATGCCGATATTGCTTGTTTGTCCTGTTTTATCGATAAATCCTAGGTTTTGGACCAAGTCAGGTCCAAGGTCCAATCCTAGGTAAGAAGGCACTTATTAATACAATACACACAAAAATTACTTTAAAACAATATGCATACCTTTGTTGGGAGATATTTGAGTAAAAAGGAGTTGGAGAAAATCAAACTGAAAGTTAAATGTTTTTTTTTTTTAATTTTTTTAAAAATAAAAATTCATAAAAAGTATTCGAAAATCTCCTGATATTCAATCAAATTCCTCTGTAAAGTTTCAATGTTTTTGCCTTGGAAAAATAAACTGAAATTTGAATGGTGATCTGCAGGCACTTTCCAAGAAAAATCCGGGTTCATTTCCCAGAGCTCTTACACTTTCTTTTTTAAGCTTTCCAGAAAATTTTTAGGAACTATTTCGTTTTGTCAGTCTTCATTTGTTTGCATTTCTAAGGAAACCATTTAAATGCAGAAACCCGATATGTCAATGTTGTACAGGCAATGAATTTCAATATTTAGAAATGTACTGTTAGTGGAATTTCTCACTCAGAATTACATTTGAGCCTAGTACGCTGCTGATGCGAAACGATTAATTTTTTTTTCTCATCAGCAGCATTCAATGCTTTAACAAACATAAATAGAATATTCTAAATAAAAGTTTGAAAGAACCTTTCACCTGATTGTAGGAGCAAAAAGGTAAAATTCATTCCCTTAGTACCACAGAGGTTCTACGTATGCCATTGGAGTTTGAGATATTTAATAGAGACTTAATAACGTACCCAGACTGAAGTTCGACTTCTATGAATGTGTGATTCATAAGATTTCACTATTTAAAATTTTCTTAGTCTTTATTTTCTTTAATAATTTAATTACGTATACGCCATAGTGAACTGTAAAACAGATAATTCTAGATTCAGGGTTGGTTCTAATAATAGATTACAGATATCAGTTTAGTAGACTACTAAATAACTAATTAATTTAAGTTTATGATTTATTGATAAAAATACAGTATACAGTGTGTTTTGCATAAAATGATTCAAAAGGCTAGGGCGAGTAGGTTAACTCGAGATAAGAAAAAAATCTTCATATTTTTAGTGTGTGTCTAAAAACAAATAAGAAGATTTAATATAAATAACAAAATCACTATGTAATGATGTAGAATTTTGAAAAAAAAAATATTTTAACCATATTTTTTGAGTGTGAAAATCAATTTTTCTAAAACTATTTTCCTAAAAAGCATCCCAATTCCTTCTAAGGATAAAGTTTTAGGCAGAAAACAGGGAGAATTTGAGTTATTTTATACTGTTTTATTTTAATTGTATACAGAAATGAAGCCTCTATAATATTCTGATTTCATACAAAAAATCATTACCTTGAAGGTACGACTATATGCCAAAGAACCTTTATCTGTATATATTTTGAATTATTTTTTTTACTCCATAGTATATTAAAAGATAAACATTTTATGTGTACAAAATCGACCAATACATTTCTATATAAAAAAATTTTGGGAAGGGGTAAAACGTTTCAGACTAGAGCGGTTATTGAGTCCATCATCAATGTGATTTTCGATTTTTAAAATGCAATAGTGGATGAAAAATTTCTCAATTTCGGAAAACAATAATACTATACAAATTTATATAGCCAAACGTCTTCGACAAAATTTTGATGAGGTTTAGTTGGAGTAAATCCAAAATGAGAGGTGGGAAATGCGCCATAAACTTAAAAATTGGTATTTTGTCTCTCTGTATTTTAGTCAAAAAATTGATTGCTCCTTAAAAATAGGTGCAATGACATTTTCTGGTTCAGATGAACATTGGGGGAGATAAACACTAGAAAATATTTTCGATTATCAAAGTTTGACAGTTTTTCGCCGATAACTCTTTAATGGAAAAAGTTGTAAAAAATGTTTGCCAGACTTTTCAAAATGACGGACAAAGCAGCCTTTTTTAATGTATAGAATGCAGCGGTATAGGGTAAACTATAAAGGTGGGTTTTACGTTGAAAATACGTAGTTCCATGTAATATATTATGTGTAACACGTTACGATTCAGTTGCTAATGTAATTATAAAAAATCCTGCACTAAAAAGAACGTTGATAGGTATTTACATTTATTAACGATAAGTCCCGGTACTCAATCAATTTTTTTTTTTGTTAGAACTTTTGAATTCAAACTCTCAAGGGCTACACTTTACAAAAAAAATCAAAAATTGTATGATATATTTTGTATCGATATTTCTGCTTATTATACTAGATTTATCATTCCACTCAACCACATAAGGCACAGATTAACTTTGACCTGCTCTAAACTAAAAAATTAATCAATTTATAAAGCTCGTAATTTTGTTTATTAGCCGTGTTTTCTGAAAAAGTAAATAGCCAGCTCAGTAAAGTTTGTACCTACACGAAAACGATAACAAAAAAAGTAATTTATTAAATATATTTTGTTTATATTTATACACAAATCAAACATTGATTTTTTGTTGTTGGCATACAAAATTTGATAAGCGTTTTTTTCAAAAAACGCTATACTATTGACTTAAATTTTCATTCTCTAAAAGTGTTTCGTTATACATTTTGTGTCAAGATGGCATAATCTTTTGTATGAAGAATTGTATAAGATAAAACTTTTAACTTCACATTTCTTCTAAAATAAGTATTTTGTTCCCTTTTGAAAACCCTCCCCCCCCCCCCTCCTAAAAACTCTGAAAAGACTTTATTTCATAGCACCTAGGCAAACCTAATGGTAACAAAGGCAAATCCTTCGTTATCTGTCTCAGTTATCCAAAATCCACAAAAAATATAATCCAGGGAGAATTATTCCACAAAACAACTAATTTTAAGAATTTATAGCTTAGGTAGATGTGTGGGTACAAAAATATGTGTAGGTAGAAACAAAGATTTCGTCCATACATGATTTTTCGCACAAACGTTTCATTTACCATAAGAATATGAATACTCAATCATAAGAAACCATCAAAATATCTAGGTAGGAAAATTGTTTTTGGAGGGGGCATAACATGCCACACAGTAACCTCGGCGTTGGACTTCTATTTTGGTTTGGTCGGTGTCACTTTACTTCCCAGCCCGTACAGTTTGTTATCCATCTAGTCCTCCACTCAACAATTATAGATACGCCACCAAGTAGGACCAAAAGCTATTCGAGTTATTTTCCCATCCAAACAGCGTATATCATCCTCATTAAGGCTAGTCAATAAAGGGTTATTTTTTCTGTAAAATATAAAAAATTATAATTAGAATTGGTTCAGTAATCGATCCCTTGATGCTTGAGTATTTAAAAAATAGAGTGCCTGTGCTGTACTTCCTCCACTAATTTGAAAAAAAAGAAGAATTTTAAGCATGGTATCTCTGAAATTTTAAATAAAATCACACACCTACAGAGTCATTACTTTTACTATCCATCGTTAAAGAATTCCACTGAAAAATGTTTCTTCTTTCCGCAAAACTCTAAAAGTTAACTCGCCCAACGAAAAATAATTTTTTCCTCATTTGTCTGTCTGTCTTTTTCACACCAGATTCAGAATTTAAATTTAAAAGGTATTATTTGACTCTCCAGGAAAAAGGTGTAACGTAACAAGATAAAATCTTTTATTTTTTAAAAAAAAAAAAAAAAAACCGAAAATTATTTATTTAAAACCGAAAATATTTTGAAAATTTCCATGTCAAGAATATAATATTTTCCTTGGCATTCGCGTTCGCGTTCGCGTTCGCGTTCGATTTACAATTTTCAATTTTAATTAACCAAAATCATTAAATTAATTTTTTCAGTACGTCCACTTGTTGTGAAACTGCAGGGAGAAAATCGACCCCTTTCAGCGGATAACATTTATCAGCTGAGTTGTGTTGTCGTTGGATCACGCCCAGCCCCAACAATAACTTGGTGGAAAGGAAGTACGCCAATGAAGAATACCCATGAAATTGTAAGTTCAATGATGACATTCCCTGCTGCCTGTGTATAACATTATATGGTACAATGTGTATTGTGTTTGTATACATAAAGTTAATATATTAAAATTGCATTTAATACACCAAGGATATTGATTGAATTCATCCAAACTTGATATCCTTGATCCTGCTGCTTCATACTTTAGCGCTGCAAAAGCACATTCATCTTTTCCTGCAAGAACAAAAAAAAAAATTATAATGAACAAAAAGAAAACTTACTCAGTACACACACATTACGTGTATATTCTTTGCTCTTTTAATTTTGTTGTGCTTTTGCTCATTTTTCATTTCATATTCTTTTTATCCATCTCGTGACTTTGAATGCGCGTCTCTGGGGGATTTTGCCGATGATGACTCTTAACTTCAATGGATACAACACCCACACCCATTTAATCCAAAACACTATCCTGCACACTCACACGGGCAAATATATACCTTTATACTATAGTCGAATCCGGATGGAAATATGACAACGTCAATATTGACTTTCACACCAACAATTGACGATAGAGGGAAGTTTCTCTCGTGCCGTGCGGAGCAATCGATGATACCTGAATCGGGAATGGAAGATGGATGGAAATTGGATATATATCGTAAGTAAAGAATTATATAATATATATATTTTGCTCCCTTTTCTTTTTTGTTTGTTTCCTTTTTTTTGTATGGTGTTGAAAAATGGATGGTGATGGGGAATTGGAGAGTTCGATGTGGGAAAGACACAAGGGTATACACATTCTTTTTCTAAAAATCACAAACGCTAACCAATACCCACTCCTCCCGTCACTATGGAGCTAGGTGATCATTTATATTGATGAATTAGGTTATCATCAGGCTTACCTTTATACAGGCTTCTGTATTCACAACAAGAATCGACTACAAAAATAATTTAGGTACACATATTTTCCGAGAAAAAAAGATGAATCTGACAAGGAGTCTTTGTATGTACACGTAGGCGTAAAATTAAATGCAGTGGAAACAATTTAAAGCAAATTCCTTTAAGCAGTCCTGAAATAAATATGCTGTCGTTGGGTTTTTTAAAATTAACACCTTCATACCTATTGATCGGATTTTTGTTTTTAAATTCATACTTTAAATAGGTGATTTTTACTTTGTGCATGGCGAGGTCGTGAAATTTAAAATTTAACAGGCCACAGGGGTGAATTAATTCGCAAGCCAAAAACTACACCCAATATCAATTTTTGTTTGATTTGGATATAGGTCTGAAAAGCTTGGCATATTTTTGCAGTATTTTTCCCAACACCCCACATATTTGCTGAATTTTTCTACCTTAAAATTCTATTATTACAAAAATGAGGGTTGCACTGCACAATTTTTGCGTTTACAGCCTCAATAGGTGACACAGCTCTCACTTCAAAGCTTGTAGAACGAAATTTGAATGCCTTTTAAGTCAGTTTTTTTTTTTAAATATTTAATAATATAATTCATACAATTTTTGAAAATATTGGTTTGAGTCTTAAAATTTTTAAGAAATGAGGAATATCATGAAGAGAGGGAGGAACACCTTTATATTTAGGTATATTTATTTTTTTTTTAAATAAATTTATCTTGGCCATTCTTCAAAGGGTATTTTTTTTTTTTTTTGTAAATTTCTTCAATTAGATCCAACTGAAGAGTGTCCTTCAACTTATCAGTCACTTGTTGCTATTATTATACGTTCGCTGAATTTTTCTCCCACCAATTAACAAAAGGGTCAGACATATCGTCATAGGGCACGTATATTAACATATATTTTCACTTAAATTGTTACCAATTTCCCAATAACTCAATTTTGCGAGGGAAATTTCCGAAAGTAAGACAAAATAAAGGGTTTTCCAATAAAAGGTGTTATTTTGATATTCAAAGAAAAATGGCATTTTTTGAGATAAATGATCGGATGTTTATTTCATTATAAAGAGGAAGGTATGCCGTTAATAATGGAAGACAACATTAGCCAAATGGCCGCCACGACCACGCTTTTCATGAAATTTTTCATAACCAAATCGCAAAGTGGCTGCCCTATGTCCTCGATAGCCTCACGAATTCCATCTTTGAGGTCTTGAATCGACGCTGGGTTGTTGGCGTAGACCTTATCTTTCACGTGGCCCCAAAGGAAGAAGTCGCAAGGTGTTAAATCACAAGATCTCGGTGGCCAATTGTGATCACCTCTTCGAGAGATAACACGGTCCGTAAACTTTTCCCGTAAAAGATCGATGGTTTCATTGCTTGTGTGGCACGTAGCGCCGTCTTGTTGAAAGTAAACGATGTTCAGATCAATACCATCCAATTCCGGCCATAAAAAATCATTAATCATCTCTCGATAGCGCAATCCATTGACCGTAACTGTTGCTCCAGCCTCATTTTCGAAAAAGTAAGGTCCAATGACCCCGCCGGACCATAAACCGCACCAAACAGTAACGCGTTGAGGATAGAGAGGCTTTTCAACAATAACTCTTGGGTTTTCTGAGCCCCAGCTGCGACAGTTTTGCTTGTTGACGTAGCCTCCGAGGTGGAAATGGGCCTCATCAGTCAAGATGATTTTTCGATGAAATTCCGGATCATTTTCATGCATTTCAAGGACCCAATCAGCAAAGACACGACGTCGTTGATGATCAGCCGGCTTGAGTTCTTGTGCTAACTGACTTTATAAGCCTTAAGACCCAAGTCTTTATGCAAAATACGGTGTAATGACGTTTGTGGAATGCCTAGTTCCAAAGAACGACGAGGAATGGACAAACCTGGGTTTTCTTCAACACTTTGGGCTACAACAGCAATATTCTCAGTTGTTCTTGAGCGACGTGCACGGGTTTTATTCTTCACATCACTAACTTGTCCCAACAGCACCAATTTCTGTATTGCGGTCCGACAAGGTGCTTCACGACAACCCAAAAATGTTTTAGTTTTACGAACCGTCTCTGCCAATTTTTCACCATTTTTATAGTGAATTTTAATAATTTCAATGCGTTGTTGAAGCGTGTATCGTTTCATTTTTATTAATGGCGTAGTTTTTACTTGTCAAATGTTAAAAAATGACTGCTTCAAAAGTGACAGCTACCGAAATAGCGGGCTATTCAAAACAACACCTCTTATTGGAAAACCCTTTATATTATTTTTTAATCGCCAGAAATAAAATAGACATGAGAATCATCATTTTTTGGGCTATCAATTTGCTCCAATATATATGGTGTGTCATGTTGAATAAAAATTATTGTTTTCCTTTAAAACAAGCGAAAATCATGGTCATGTTAAATTAACGTGAGATTCTTTTAAATTTTAACGACAATCGTATTGATATAACATTTCGGTTCGAATCGAAAATTTTAATTGTAATGGTGAAATGTTACACAATTTCTCAGGAATCAAAATTTACCTCACATTAGAATATGACGGAGTTATGTTAAATCTAAATGCTACCCAAGAAACATTTTTAGCTGCTTAAATGCTTTAAAAGCGCTTCCAGAGCTAATCTTAAAGCTGGTTTATTTAAGAAAGAGCTCTAGATGCACCCTTAGAGCAATTGTAGAGCTTTCTCACAGCTAATTCATTGAGTTTGAGAGCACATTTTTGCTCGTTATCAGCTTGTTATCAGTGACTAGTGACTTTGAAGCTCTTTAATATAATCATATGATATCCTAAAAGGAGCACTTTTGACAGATTTTTGTTTGTATTAGTTTGTGAAATCCAAATGATAAATAAATATAATAGTAGCACACTATAATTCATGTGTGTAATGGTAGGAAGCGTAAACTGCATTTATTTTGATGTCAACAAGCTAGTTATTATTTATTCCTACAGAAAATAATGTATCTAATCAATATTTTTCGAGTCAGTGAATTTTAAGTGCGCGCTTAGTTTTTTCATAAATGTTTTGAAGGTACTTCGCAAAATTATAACGCGCCTTCCAAATTGTGTATATTAAGCAATGAAATGTGAAAAACATTAAGTTGAACAATATAAAAATTGGGCAAATAAATTTATCGAAGCATGAAATAAAAAGCTTTTTACATTGCAATACATATTGTGTTTTCTATTTAAAGTGAAGATTTTAAATGTTTTTAAATGAATGGAAACAAATATTTCAAATAATTTTCATTTGTGTCGCCATTTTTGTATTTATGGACAAAATGTCTCTTTAATAGAGCTGCAATATCGCTCTGAGAGCAATGTGTCAGTTCGTCGTTCAGGGCTTTTTAGAAAATAGGATGTTTTGACAATTGAAAGTAATTTTAAATTGTAGAAATAATTTTTAATTCGAAGACTAGGTACCTACTTTCCATTGGAGTGTATAAAGTTTTATAAGAACCTTAAATTACAGGAGCAAGTACTTTTTAATTCTTTTAGGAAACTGCATAGTTAATTTATTTTAATAAAAAATTGTCAAGTCCGTGTCTAATTTTAATCTTAAGATTTCCCTTATAAAGTGAAATTAATTAATTTATTTTCCACTGTTTCAAGTTTTCCAGTTGAAATAATTTTTGTTCTAGTTTATAACACCCTATAAATCTAAAATATGATTGGGAGAATTGTCTTGAAAGAGGATTAGTATTTATTCAGCTTTATATGTGCATTATTGTAGCTCTATTGATGAATTATTTTGACACCAAATTTTGTGTGAGAATATTAGTAATCCAACTCTACAGCCGCTTTCAGTGTAGCTCTGTAAAAGCAATTTTTTGATATTTTGACAGATTATGCGTTAGTGTTTTGCGCATGTGTTGTTAGCAGCTCTACAATGCCTCTATGTATGCTGATATTTAGAGTTTGCTCGTTGCAAGATATCATGAACTGTGTTAGAGAGCATATATTTAAATATGGAAGCGTTGTAAAGTTAATAGAGCTAAATGTGTTCTAAAACTTCGAATATAGAACATTATTTTAAAATTTAATGTAGGGAGCTGTGAAATAATCTCCAACAGAGCTGTAGCTTTGGATTTCACTATCTAGGAGCTGTAGAAGAACAGTTTTGATTCTAATAGCTCCAACGATGTTACTTGGGCCACTCACTTTAAAATAATATGAAGATATTAATTGAAATAAAAAGACACCAGCGTAAAACAACTGTCATTCCTGTTAAAATAACATTAACATCCTTTTAAAGTCAAAATGGTCCTTATCTAAAGATTAAATATAAATTCCCATTGAATTGAAATAGCGTCCCTTTAAACTAACATGACGGTTTCTGTTAACATTCTTTCATAATGCAAATCCATTTTCATAAAAATTTCACATAAATTTTCAATTTATTCACCATGTTCGTCATACAAATTATGACTTAATAGCTGGCTGTTATTCATGCTGGAAAAAATAATAAAAAATATTGTTTATGTTTTTAGGTGGAAAATGCATGATTCGAACCAAAAACTCTCCAAAGGGTACTATACTATAGTGTTGAGTAAAACCTACAAGAAAAAGAAATATTATGTGCATCAGGGTGGCAGAGATAAAATAGACTATGACTTAGAGCTGAAGGTTTAAGCCTCGCCATCTGGTTAATAATACACCCTCTTCTTCTTACTCTCCCTATACCATCTTAAAACCTTTAAATAAAATCGAAGGTCTTAAAATCTAACACCAACGCCAACAGTCAACACCCCCATATAGAAATTATTTTACCAAATTATATATTTAGCAAATAGGTATTGCCTGTTTCTGAGCCTTTCAAGTATATTTGTATGAAATTGATGATGAATTGTGTTTTTACCAAGAACACAATCCAACATGTTCTTTAAAACTTAAATGACTTCAATATAAAGGACTTTGATTAATATATTAAGTTTGAAATATTTCACGCAATTGATATAAATACACAATTCACAGTTAGTTTTGACGTTTAAATTCTTAAAAATCAATTTATTATAAATTGTTTTGGGGGCAAGGAAGTTAATCAGCCAAAAAAACCCCATCAGTAATTACTTCTGTTGTAAAGTTCCAAAATCTCACGATACCTATTTTAGCAGTGATTCGACAACAACTCCAAAAATTGTTCATCAATCATGACATGACGATGGAGGAGGGCAAAACAATAATAATTAAGAAAACCCAATTGTATACATTTTCAATCTGTTCGTGTTTAGGTTCACCATACTACCTTTCCGCATTTCATTTCATTTAACAAGAGTTCTTATGTTTTGCTTTATAAATTTATGTTGTATTCAATTACTTAACATCATAGTTTGGTGGCTTTAAAGTGCTCTTTATCCTTGACAACTTTTAAGTGTGACATAAAAGGTTCTTTCTATACGAAATGTATTTTTTTTTTACCAATTGAAATGCTTCATTTTCGAAACATATTTTCTTAGGTTGTTGCGTTAAGTGAGTTAGCTTTGTGGTTTGTTTGATGTTGGAACTTCCATCATTTCATCTAGTCTATAAAATTTAATCATGAAAAATTATACGCTTCTTGAACATCCGCAGGTTATCCAATTTTTTTTTTATTCTTCGAAATTCGCTTTACTTGCGCTCTCTTATTCCAATTTTGGGTCATGTCGTCCTCGCAACGGCGCGCGGCGACGAAGCTTATTTCTGCCTCAACAGTTTCATTAAAAAAAGCTAAATTGTCTCATTTAAAGAAGTCAACAATGCGAAACCATCACAGCTACAAATAAGTTGACTATTTTTGAGGGCGTCATGGTTGATAGATCATTGCGGCTCCCTATCTACGGTATGTCTAGATTTAGAGAAATTAAAAGGACATTTGAATGATTTTTTAACACTATATTAATGACATACACTGATTTAACTTTACCCAAGTTGAAATTTTGTTATACATTTGAACTTGCTATCCAGGTACGCTAGTATTGGTTTCGTGTAGAAAAAAATTGAGAGGTTTTAATTAGGTACACTTAACATTGACGTCTCTGTCAAACAAAAATGGTAGGTGTGGGTCTGTTTGTGGCACGGTAGATCTGTGTGTCAGTGCGGCCATCGAACATCGAGCTTCAACCTAAATGGCTGCTTCAAATTTTCAACAGAGTGTATTTTTAGGTGAGAAGTCAAATTTTCATTTTTGTCTGAACTCATCTAGCAAAGGTAGCTCCTATACATTGACTTAGATTTTTTTTTCAAATTTTCTCAAAAATGGTTCTAATCATTTTTCAAAGCTATATTTTCATTTCTGTACTATTTGGCTATGGGATCTTTTTCGACTTCTAAAATGTCAGTATAATTGATAAGAAAAGGTCAACTAGCTTCAGAAATTGTTGAGACATAGAAAATTTTTAACTAACAGTTAAATTTTTTCAAGGTCATCTGCAATTTTGTACACTTCATATTTGGGATATTCGCAAAAAAAAACTATACAGTCTGAAAAGTTTTAATGATTTCATAAAAGGTTAATAGGTTATTCAGTAATTGGTCAGCCATACATTTTTACTTGCTCTATAGGGCAAGTATTGGTTTTGTGTAAAAAAAAAATTTCGAGGTTATAATCAAAACTAACACTATCGTAGTGAGAAGTCCGAAAAAGTTGGTTTCGTCATGCCGTCCGTCGGTCTGTGCATCTGCGCGTGCGTCGGTGCGTCCACTGTAATTTGAGCTTGAGCCTAAACGGTTGAACCGATTTGCATGAAAATTGGTACAGAGCATCTTTATGCGATTCCCTAGAAGAACAATTCGAATTTTTGATTTAGCTCAACTAGAACGGGTAGCTGCCATACAAATATTTTGATTTCTTAAAATTTTCTCAAAAACGGATCTAACGATTTTGATTGAACTTCGTACTTGTAATAACCAAGTCAATTTTAAGAAAACTGCATTTCAGGTTTTTCTCAAAAAATTCACATAACGGAATTAGGTATTCCACGTTTTTTTGAGAAAATGGTCTTATTTTTGGGTTATTCGCTTATATCTTTGCCATGGTTGGACTGATTTTGTTTTAATTTTGCAATCTGATGCTGAACAATAATACAGTTAAGAATTTTTAAAAACATTTTTTATAAAAAAATAAAACAAAAAATCGATTTCTTAGTGCCCTTGACTGTTTTATATTTTCTCGTTAAATATATACATCATGCATCTTCAATGTGGGGTTACACACAGTATATTAAACCACAAGAGCAAGTCCGTGGGATCAAGTAATGCATATTTTTTTATTGAATGTGTAAAGATTTTTTCAAGGTATTTGACTTTTTTACTAAGATTTACTCACTTTTCAGTTGGTACGTATATTTGTTTCGAATATCCCATAAATCAGGTGTTTAAAATCTCTGTCTGACCTTGAAAGATTATCCATTGATTATAAATTTTCTATGCCTCACTAATTTCTGAAACTAGTTCACCTTTTTTAACCAACTACTGACTTTTTAGATGAAATTCGTTTTTTTGGCGAATATCCCACATATGGGTGGGATATTCGGAATCCCTTAAAAGTTCATAAAGAAAAAAACATACCTTTGAATGACAAAGTACTGAACCTAGTTGATTTTTAAGGGGTCACTAAAACCATTCATATAGTATACTTTTTTTTGGAATATCCCACATATGGGGTGCTAAGATCCCTGAGGCTGAAAATTCTGCCAAAAACTTCCTATCTGATATTTGGCCTAGAAACATGAAAGCTAATTAAAATTGTTGATTGCCTATCTGCTTTCATCATGCACAAATTCAGGAAGAACTATCCAACTCTTAGATAGAGGCAAACTATCTTATTTTGCAGTGAGTCAGTTTTTCTTGTTAGCCGACGATTTATATAGGTAACTACTTATAAAATAATTTGAAATCAATATTGTTCTTTATTAGGTTCTTGAGAATTTTTATTTTGCAATTAGGTATGCATTTTAAAATGGGTAATTAAATAAAATTATTGTCTTATCCTCAACTAATTGAAACGAAGATTCATAAAAAATATGCTTTGAGTATTCTCAACCCACTCGCTCGTCTGCAAAAGTCTTAAAATTACATTTCCAGAATTGTTCAAAGAGGAATGTGATTTGATAGTTTTCCTCAATTTCTGCTCTAAAGGAAAAAAAAAGCAAAAACCCGAATGAGATTATTAACAAAAAAAAAACCAACAAAGACTTAAGCAAGCAATAAACAAAATAAAATAAATCGTAATAAAGTTTCTCGGGGGGCAGCTAGTCAGGCTAGGCCAGGCCAGCGGCGCTCTTTCGTATACAGAAGACTTTTCTTCACCTGTTAATTTAGAAGAACAAGAAAGCTTTGTGTGTGTATCTGTATTTATATATATTCTCTTGTCCTAACAGCATCTACGTTATTTCCAAGAATTTTAATTAACCTGGTGCTGAATTCGTAATTTCTAACTATAAATACAACGAACGGGTTTTGCTTTTTGGTTTGTGTCTGTGAAGCATATCCAGGAAGAAATCCCAGAAATATGTACACCGTCGTCAGTCGCCCTTGTCGTCAATCGAATCAAGTCCAGATCCAGATTCCAGACTCAAACACAATTGCTATGATGGTGCAATATAACAAATGGACGGAAGATAAAAATAGTTTTCATTTTGGTCATGTTCTAATTTTCTTCTTTTTTACTTCTTCTTCTTATTTGCTTTCTTTTATGCGTTGCGAAAGAAGAAAAGCAAGCAGAAATTTAATTTTCCTTGCTGTGCTTTTATCCAGTTTGTAATGTAATCAGCTAGACCATTTTAACCCCGTTAATATAGTTTGCAAGGAGTTGCGTTGCAGGAGGATTCACTTTGTTTGTTCGTCCTTACGAAGCACTGACTTGAGGTGAGATAAGGATTGAGAAACAATTCAAAACTCAATCAACACTTTTATAACCCACTAAAAATGAGAAGACAAAAACTAATTAATACCAAAAGGAATCTCACAGAGATCTCGAAGTCATAAAATTGAACATCAGCGTTGTGGAGGGCGGAGGGGTGGTGGGTGGATGTTGCTAAATCAAGTTTGATTCATTTTGTTTAAGTCGACATTGTTGTTAATTTTTTTGTTGGATGAATCTTGCCTTATATAAGCTGAGTGGTTGTAACTGAAAGCACCAAATTACATTTTGATTAATTATAATAATGTATTTATAAATTTATATTTTGAACAGATATCCCAGTAGTCACACTAGAGCTCGGTACAAATAGCATGAACTCATCATTTCGAGAAGGGATTGATGTGTTTTTCGAATGTAATATTAAGTCAAATCCATGGGTCTACAAAGTTAGCTGGAGACATAATGTAAGTGTAATAGAAATTATAAAAAAAAAATCGGTTTGAATGAAAATAATATCTTTTTTTTGTTGTTCTTCAATTTAACAACAGGGTAACGCATTAGAATATAATTTAAGTGAAGGAATAATTGTTGCAAATCAGAGTTTGGTTTTGCAAAATGTTAGCCGAGCAAGAAGTGGTATTTACACATGCGTTGGCAGCAATCGAGAAGGAGACGGTGAAAGCAATCCTGTTCAATTAGATATAAGATGTAAGTATGAAATATTATTTTTATATTTTTTCATGAAGTATCATGGCTCTCCAAACAGCATATTCATTTTATTATGGTTAAACGAAAGGTTTATATGTAGGGTTTTGCAAACTCTGGTTTAGCTCACAATTCAATCATTATAAAATATGTATGGTGAAAAACTGGGCCTAAACAAAGTATTTAAGTGGGATGTAACTAATTTTTTTTTTGAAAAATATATATACATTTACAGGGTGTGTTTTTAGATGTGTGGTTTTCAATCTGGTCTTTTGGACAGCTTTTACTTGATTTATGCTCAATTATTGGTTTGCCATTTTATAATAAACAGACTTATTCTTGAACAACGTTTGCAAATCGTACAAATTTATTTAAAAAAATAATGGTTCGGTGCGCGTGACGGGCGCTGCCTCCAATATTCAGTCGACATAATCGCCCAGCCAAGTTGGTGATTCGAGTAAACATGGATCGGTTTCACACCACGTTTACTCTGGTGGATAATGCGGATCCTCCAAGCTTACAAAATCGTACTCGTGCAAGAATTGAAGCCGAAAGAAAGAAAATGAGATGTCCACCGATCCCGATTTTCACAAGAAAATTTTGTTCAGCGATGAAGCTCATTTTTGGTTGAATGGGTACGTTAATAAGCAAAATTGTCGTATTTTGAGTGATCATAATACACAAGCCATTGTTGAGACGCCCGCCGCCGCCGTTACATCCACAAAAAGGCACTGTTTGGTGTGCTCTATGGACAGAGGGAATCATTGGTGCATATTTCTTCAAAAATGAAGACGGCCATAATGTTACAGTCAATGGGGAATGCTAAAGTGCAATGGTTAATGACTTTTTTGTGCCTGAATTGGACGATGTTGATGTGGACGACCTTTGGTTCCAACAAGACGGCCGGTGCTACATGCCATACAGCCAACCAAACAATCAATTTAGTGAAGGAAACTTTTGGTGAGCGCATTATCTCGCGTCGAGGGGCTGTGGCGTTGCCTCCAAGATCGTGAGATTTAACACCGCTGGACTATTTTGTGTTTGGTGATTTGAAGTCGCTTGTATACGTTGATAAGCCCGAGACGATTGACGCCTTGGAAGAGAATATTCGGTGCGTTATTTCTGACATATGGCCCCAATTGCTGCAAAAAGTGGTCCAAAATTGGGCCTCTCGGCTGGAATTTATTCGAGCCAGCCGCGGCGGCCACTTGCCTGAAGTCATTTTTAAAACATAATGGCATATCCTTATCTTAATAATAAAGCTTAATTCTTGGCCATAACGTTAAATAATATGCGTTTTATTTCTTCTTGAAAACCACACGTCTAAAAAAATCAAAGAACTGTGAATCCATGCAATCATTATTTTTTACTAAACAGCAAGTTATAACTTTTAAAATTCATTGATTTTTTTCTTTAAATCTTTGGAGGATTTTGAGGAAAATAAAATTTTGCTTTTAGGCGAGAAAACTTTGTATAGCAGGTATCGTAATTTTTGGTCCTAAAAAAAAAAATCATGTTGGGGCAATGTCCAAGAAATCCTAGGTACCAAGTTTAAAGAAAATCTATCTATCCGTTTAAGCTGTAATCAAACGGACAGACTGAAGACAGGCGGACGTTTTTACGAGACCCATTTTTTTCGTATTCCTTATCATCGTATTGTCAAGTTTGATTAAGATCTCGAGTTCGGTTTTCTTTTTTTCGAATTTAACCTTTTCTTGAAAATTTAAATTATAAAATTTATTCCAGATTGTTGATAGTTATTCTAAACATTCTTCCATGTTTAAGAGCTCTATATACAACATTATATGAGCAAAATTCAAATTCAAAATTTGAATTTCAAAAATTGATATTGTCTTTACCATTTTTTTCAAATAATGAAAATTTAAGGGACAACTAAAACAATTTTAAGAATTAAGATTTCGTTTAAAAAAGGTTAGGTGTTAGGTCAAAAGCGGGCTTTGTATCTAAAATACGTTTTTTTTTTCAAATATAAAAAAAAAAAAATTGGGATAGTTCGAATTAAATTGGTATAACAACATGATACATCTTTCAAAAAGAACAAATTTAAAACGAATGCTTTTTATGTATGTAACTAACCTAATTTCTGATCTTGTATCGCAAGGGGTTTCATGTTTTTCCTGACGAGTTGTCTGGTTTTATAGCCACGAAGCTGTGATTTTTGGACAATTGCCATTTTGTAGGGGTGTATGAAGATGTAAACGCAAAGGTCCGATGCATATGGAACGTCTCCAAACTCCAACAACACCTGCTTGTTTCCGAAGAGAGTGCCTGGAAACTGGAAGATTGTTCAATATAGCAGCTTTACCTCGCAAGATGTTTTCTGGATTTTTCATGATTCCCTTATTCATCGTGACCGCATTTATTCTATTCCCCTAAACTAGCCACGAAAGAATTCAATTTCGATCAGGAATTCCTCGAGGCACTAAATTTCTAGGTCACGTTGCACTGTGACCATCAAAAATTGCGCTGCTCAAAGGACCACTCGATTTTTGCGACTGAAATTGGTGTCACCTACAGTTCCCAATGTTGTTAAATACAGAATAAATAAACATACGCTCATTCAATGCATCTGCCCCTCTATGCACCCTGTATAAACAACAAAAATTATGCAATATTTTACTCATAAATTTAAGATAAATTAAAAATCTACATATTTATGCAACTTGATAGGTTTAAGTTTGTTCTTTTTGTAAAGGGTTTTCCAATAAGAGGTGTTATTTTGAATAGCCCGCTATTTCGGTAGCTGTCACTTTTGAAGCAGTCATTTTTTGACATTTGACAAGTAGAAACTACGCCATTACTAAAAAACGAACGATACACGCTTCAACAACGCACCGAAATTATTAAAATTCACTATAAAAATGGTGAATATTTGGCAGAGACGGTTCGTAAAACTAAAACATTTTTGGGTCGTCGTGAAGCACCTTGTCGGACCGCAATACAGAAATTGGTGGACAAATTCGAGCTGTTGGGACAAGTTAGTGATGTGAAGAATAAAACCCGTGCACGTCGCTCAAGAACAACTGAGAATATTGCTGTTGTAGCGCAAAGTGTTGAAGAAAACCCAGGTTTGTCCATTCCTCGTCGTTCTTTGGAATTAGGCATTCCACAAACGTCATTACACCGTATTTTGCATAAAGACTTGGGTCTTAAGGCTTATAAAGTTCAGTTAACACAAGAACTCAAGCCGGCTGATCATCAACAACGTCGTGTCTTTGCTGATTGGGTCCTTGAAATGCATGAAAATGATCCGGAATTTCATCGAAAAATCATCTTGACTGATGAGGCCCATTTCCACCTCGGAAAACCCAAGAGTTATTGTTGAAAAGCCTCTCCATCCTCAACGCGTGACTGTTTGGTGCGGTTTATGGTCCGGCGGGGTCATTGGACCTTACTTTTTCGAAAATGAGGCTGGAGCAACAGTTACGGTCAATGGATTGCGCTATCGAGAGATGATTAATGATTTTTTATGGCCGGAATTGGATGGTATTGATCTGGACAACGTTTACTTTCAACAAGACGGCGCTACGTGCCACACAAGCAATGAAACCATCGATCTTTTACGGGAAAAGTTTCCGGACCGTGTTATCTCTCGAAGAGGTAATCACAATTGGCCACCGAGATCTTGTGATTTAACACCTTGCGACTTCTTCCTTTGGGGCCACGTGAAAGGTCTACGCCAACAGCCCAGCGTCGATTCAAGACCTCAAAGATGGAATTCGTGAGGCTATCGAGGACATAGGGCAGCCACTTTGCGATTTGGTTATGGAAAATTTCATGAAAAGGATATGGTCCTGTAAGCGTGGTCGTGGCGGCCATTTGGCTGATGTTGCGTTCCATTATTAACGGCATACCTTCCTCTTTATAATGAAATAAACATCCGATCTTTTATCTCAAAAAATGCCATTTTTCTTTGAATATCAAAATAACACCTCTTATTGGAAAACCCTTTATATAAAATATTCATGAATTAATGCTTTAATGTTTCTAGTTGTGGAAAAGCAAAAGTTTTAGAGACGTCCAAGTACATAGAACACTCTTTTTTATTTTTGTTATAAAACTTTCAAACATCAAATTATCTTTCTCACACACAGAATGTTTTTTTTTTTACACAAACATGATGAAAATATTTGAGCATAATATTATTCAATTATTTAAAAACATAAAATGTGGCTTTCAAAGGATATACAAATAAAAATATAGCTATTTCCAGTTGAAAGTAATTTTAAATTGAAAAACATGAAATAATAATACGCAAATGCATAAAATAGAATTTTATTTAATTTAACAACTTTGAATGGGAATTTAAGGATGTTCATTATATTTACCGAAATATACACATTTATATTTTTTTTATTTTTTTTTTTAAATGCATAAGATGCTTTCTGTGAATTTTTCATTATCGTTTTTTATGGTTTTGGCTTCATTTTTATTGCGAAATATTCACGAGCAGTAAGAATAAAAACATTAATTATTTCACTGAATTTCAGAGTGTATGCATGTGGGCAATGTTGTCAACTGCGGGGTTTGATAAATCTCATGATTAATGTAAAATTGAAATAAACATACAAAATAATTGAAATAAATCTACCAACTGTAGATACTATAGGTTTGAATTATTCTATAGGTCTGTGTATGTGTGACTCTTTTTGAAAAGTAAGTGACCGGAAATATCTGAAAGCAGAAGTTACAATCGCTCAAAGATATGCAATATACTTTAAATTATGCAAAATTAAGAAGTCCAGTCCGAGTTTTCCCCAAACCATCAACAACAACTATCTTACAGGAAATTCTTTTAATTATCAAAATACATACATACATATGTATGAAAATTAACCCCACAAAAACCATTCATTGGAATGTTTGCAAATTATGTAATTTTATTTATTTCAAAAAGCCACAAGACTGCAGGGCGAAATTTATATTTTATTACAAAATGCCACTTGAGAACCAAAGCAGATGTTTTCATGATTTACAATATTATTTTAAATACATTCGAAAGTATAATGTATGTATGTCATGTTTACGAGTATAATAATTTTTTGTTTTCTATTTTGCAGTTGCTCCTGTTTGTCGGCCAGGACAAAGGACAATGTATAGCTCTGGGCGACATGAGACTGTTAAAGTAGCTTGTGAGGTTGAAGCAAATCCATCAGAAGTGTTATTTAGTTGGAAATTTAATGCTACCGCTACTGAAAGTGTCGATATTCCAGCGTCTTTGGTTGCAATTGAACGTGGACGCAGTGTTGCCCATTACACCCCTATGACAGAAAATGTAAGTATAAAATTTATTAATTTGATTGATTTATCTCATCCAACATAAATTGCAAATTTATTTTAATAAAGACATTAAAAAAAAATAATAATAAAGCATACAAATTCTAGTATTTTTATTTTCAACGATTAAATTAAGAAAATAAAAGATATTTTCATCGCAGAAAACCATTATATAGATTCAAGCATTAATTATTAATATTTTAATGATTCTTTTTGGCTTTGTAGGTATAAACCTACTCAATAAACGTTTTTTTTTTTTTTAATTTATTTGTGTCGGAGTAGCTTTTTTATTTTAAATCGAATTTTCCCAGGAAAATCACTTAAATTTATTTTCTGAGTAATAAATTTCTAAAAATGAAGGGGAGTAGTATTGTATAATTGAACCGTTTCCTATCCTATGGCAGAGACGTAAAAAAATGCAATAATTTTAAATTATTTATACTACACCTCTGTATTTCAACTTCAAATTTTAATTCCCATTCACTTTTGAAGTCTTTAAAAATGCAAATATTTTAAGCAGTTAAAAGACTAAAAGTTAAAAATATGCATTACTAAAGAATGTCTTTTTAAAAGTATTTTACATTCTTTGAATTCTTGGAATCCTTTAAATGCGTTCAAAGTATTGCAGTCATATAACTGCAACGAAACCTTTTTTACCCCAAACAGTTTTTTAACACTACAATCAAAGGACTCCACGAATGAAAAGATTTTAAAGGATAAGCTTTTAGTCTTTTAACTGCTCAAAACTATTGCATTATTCAAAATTTCAAAATTGACAAGGAAAAATTACTTATAAAAAGTATTTCATTGCATTCGTTAAGACTAAATTGACTTGGATTTCAAAGAATGAAATATCACTGTTCTTCGGTGACGTTAAATGGCGCCCTACGAAATTACAATAATTTGTATATTATTCTGTAAATAAGGAGCCATGAGTCGTGTCTATGGACTTATTTCAATTAGTGCAGGAAAATTAGGCCCACCGTAAGTACTAACTAATTTAGTTTTTAGCAATTTGGAGAATGCACACGGAACGACTAATCAAACTCGGTGGACAAAACATCAAAAACATGTGTTCAGTTAATCCTTACTAAACTCACCAGACTTTATGAGTTAACTTGCTTTTCAATCAATTGAAATCTAGAGTTATCTCAATGAATTTTGTGAGTTAAGTTAACTCAAAATATATATCTGCCAAATGCGATTCAAAACACTATCGATATAGAGAGGGGAGGGGGCGATACTATAAAATTTGCATAGTGCCAAATCATGTCGCCCTCTGTCTTTCGATAGTGAAAGTGTATTTCACTTTGATTTCTATAGATTTTTGACAAATGAAAGTTAAAAAGTGAAAAACTGCTTCTGAGTTGACGCTTTTTCAATTTATTTGAAGGACTAACTAACTCTGTTTTAATATAAAGTGGCCCATTTAGAGTCTAAGATAAGTGTGTTGGTCAACAAAAATATTGGAAGGAAACACCTCCGTACTACAAAATACCAAGATACACACGCATAAGAATTCAAAAATTAATAAAAATACGGGACACCTTAACATGTAAAGTAAAGGGTTTTTCAACAGGGACGCTACAAAAGTAGAGCAACAGGAACATCAAATGACACCATATTTCTTGCCGCTCTTTTAACATTTCTCTTCAGTAAGGTTTGCCATTTCATGATGGATAGATATACGAGCTAACAACGAGTCGAAATTATTAAAATTATTATATTTTTATTATTATTATATTAGAAATTAGGAGTCAGTGGCCTCAACGTTAAAAGCACTACGTCCAATTTATGGTCGTCATAATCGTCCTAGCAGATGAACAATTGAGAGTCTAGTGGAAAAATTTGAATCTACAGGCACAGTACAAAATGTTCCCTTGCCAGTGAGACAAAGAAGTGCCCGTAGTGTCGAGAATATTGCTGCCGCTGAGGCTTCAGTTGCAGAAAGCCCAAATGTGTCTCTCACACGTGGTTCTCAAACGTTGGGCATCTCTGTGACGTCGTTGTGGCAAATTTTGCGAAAAGATCTTGGCCTACATCTTTACAAGATTAAATTGACGCAATCGATTCACCTATTCTGTTTGAAATGATACCGATCCATACTAACCCACAAAACCTCAGATCCCCTCCACTCTTCCGCCCACCTCACCACCGTACAAACTAAGGCTTCTTTGAACCGATTTCAAGAATGTTGCGTTTGGCAAATACTTCACAGTACACCCTTGACTTTCACATCAGTATATCCTCTCTCAGAAACGCCCTCTACAACTCCTAAAAATATCACTTCCATATCCATGATTCCTCACTTGGAAGCTCTCTCTTCGCCATGTCTTCTCCCCACTTATTAGTTTAAGATTTGTTTTTAAGTTTTTTCTTTAAAACTGTAACGGCCACTCCTTGCTCATTTTCGAAGAAAAAAGTCCCAATTATGCCTCTGGACCAAAATCCGCACCAAACAGTGACTCGTTTTGGGTGTATCGGCTTTTCAATATATGCGTGCGGATTTTCTGTGCCCCAAATGCGACAATTTTGCTTTTTTACTGCCCGCCAAGATCAAAATGAGCTTCATCTGAAAAGATGATTTTTTTGGCAAAATCGGCATCTTCTCTAAGTCGATCGCAGGCCCACTTAGCGAAGCGTATTCACAACCATATTCGTTCAGCGGAAGGATAAAACTAATTATTTGTCAAATCAGACATGAGTTAAGTGTTTCCATTCACGAAATAAGCACTAGTTGAAAAAAAAACGTTAGATGGCGGACCCTTTATTTAACGAGTGATACCCAGCTCCAGCAAAAAAACAATTTTTTTCTTCTTAATGTACCTACATCACAATCTGTTAAAATTTAGCACAAAAAATAAATATTCGGCACATTACCTCGCGAGCTAAATTTTGACAGCAGATTCCATAATTCCTGAGTTTTGTGTGAACTTAGCTTTGTGAAAATAAAAATCGAAATGGGAGAATATTTGGAAACAAACGATTTATCTCATTTTATTTGATTAAATTCACTTGTAAAAGGTTTTAGATGATGTTTGGAGATAAATCACTTTTTATAACCAAACATTTATACTTTTCTATTGTGTACATAAATTAAAAAAATACCTTTGACGAACATACTTATATATACCTATCATATATCAACGATTTAACAATTTTTCACTTACGAAAGTCATAATATTTGTTTTTAATTTTCTTTTGCAGGATTATGGGACATTGCTGTGCTGGTCAAGCAACGAAATCGGTGACCAAAGTGAACCATGCGTGTACACGATAACACCAGCAGGTAGGCGTGATGATAAACCTGTCACCTTGTTCTATTTTCTATATAGGTATGTCCGATGGCCTGCCAACACCAACTTCCCAGCTTAAAGGATTGTTGTTCCAAAACCGAAATGGCCTAGAACGTGAAAGCATAAATATGTGTACACTATACATATACACACCCAAGAACGCAAACGCCTTTACAGTCGAGTCGTCTAAAGTCATAGTCATAGTCGTCGCCATGAGCAGAGCATCGTCCGTCCTGTTATATCCTCTTCCGTTTTTCGACGAGAGAAGAAAATCTCCGCCTGATGTGTTGAGTTCACGTTGGAGCATCAAAACTCCACTTTAAATATTTAAAGGGATCTAAACTGAAGAAGACCGTGTGGCAAATTCCCGCCGGAACTGATGATGGACTTATTGCACTACCACCACAATCATCAACAGACTTGTACTCATTTAATCTTCGTTAAAGCAGAGTGTTCTTGTTTTGCTATATGTTCTTCATTTCTTTGTTCTTGCAAATGGGGTAGCAGCAAGGACGAAGTGGATGATGGTTGGCTGCTCTCTGCAATGATCTCACTATTTTGGTGGAATACCATGTCCAAAACTGCTGCTGCAGCAGCGGGTGGTCTTGGTCTATGGCTGACTGGCGCGATTTAGTGTACACACAAATATTTTCTGGCAAAGCCAACGTCTGCACTTTGTATACGAATAAGTGTATAATTTAAATTTATATGTCCTTATGCCTATACATACGTAGATTCATACACATATACCTACAGAGACACTGCACTCCTATAATGCACTTAAATCCGCTGGGAATGTTGGTATGCAATTTGGGATGAACGAAACGAGGTTGCCATATAGTATAGCAGTGTCAAATGCTTTAGGTACTGGCAACCAGCGGGTCCTTCCAAGAGTAGTTATATACTCTTGCAATAGAACGAAGTATTATCATTGATGAAGCATACATACATACATATATGCCTTTCCTGAGTTTACTTTTCACGCACCATTTTACTTTAACAAAATCCTTGAAAGTGGTATCTTCCCTAAGCCGCTCTGCTGTGCTATACCTTCGTCAAAATTGCTTTTATCTTCCGAAAGTTAAGTTTCCAATGCAGATTGAGGTACCACGCTTAAAAGAACACATAGAAATGGTGACAGCAGATAAGGATATATTGTATTGAAAATAGACCTGTGTATAGTGTGTAGTTCGTTGTCCTTAAAAACAATCTCAAATTTTAATTGTTTGTAAATTTTGTGTCGCTGCAGGTGAACCAGATCCACTAATCAACTGCACATTGCTTAATCAAACATCGACGGGATTCCAGATTGAATGTTTGGAAGGATTTGACGGTGGCTTGCAACAGGACTTCATAATGGAAGTTTATGTGAATGGCACAACACGTCATCCCAGGATATATAAGTCAAAGTAATGAAAATAAATCATATCTATTTTATATATATTTTTTTTTTTATATTTTAGTTTAGAAAAGAATTTTTAAATTGTGTTTTTTTTCTTTTTTTTTTTTATTTGACAAAGCGTAGGTGTTCGTTTAGAAGGTTACTACTCATTTTGTTTAACATAAATTTGGAATTTCATAATCGGTGATTGTCTTGAAGTTTAGACGCATGTTGCAATAATTATATTGAAAAAATAAATTTAGCCCATATGATGCATCTATTTGTGGTATTTTGGGGTGAACATCCTCATTAAAATTAAAAAATTGAATCTCAAAACAAATACAAAAACAAAGTACTACAATTTTAAAGATATGTATTACGCAAAAAAACAAAACATTACGATTTTTATTTAGTTAAAGTGGTTTTGGGGACGCTACTTAAAGTATTTTTAAAACATGATATACAGGGTGTTTAACATAAAATGTGACAGAAAGCGAAAGAATATAGAAAGGTGCACTATATATTTCCCCCTGTTTAAGCGAGAGGGCCAGTTTTCTAAAAAGCTTACTTAAAATGAATAAAACAAAAATATGAAATATGAAATATAAAAAAAAACAACTGACGCAAATAAAGTTATAATACTCAGCCCTATCACAGAATCCATCGTAATCGAAAATTTTGTACGAATGGAAAAATATCTACTACAGATTCCATTAGTAGCACATTCGTAGTAGAAAATCTCCTCCGAATTTCGAAATTCTTGGAATTTCATATCACAAGCATCAATATTTGCACACAAAATAATGAATAAATTTGATTGTAAAACTAAAACAAAGTCTAAAAATTCCAACAAACAATTTCTAAGTAGAACTAAGTAAGTCAACCACATTGAGCCGTAACTTGTTCCTTTACAGTGATGGTACACGTAGGAAAAAATTCCTAACTCCTAGGGAATTTTCGCAAATGACACTAGCTGTGTTTTATTGGTAATTCATAGCCAGCGCAATAATCAAGTACCAATAAAACGCTTTGGCTGTGTTAATAAAACGCTTTAGCAACTTTTGGCTGTGTTCGCTACAAATATCATGGATCACATCCATGTTGTCTCCACCAAACTACAAATATCATAGATCACATCCATTTTGTGAGTGAAAAACAACATTAAGGTTCAAGTCATGAATACTTTTTAAGAGCACCATCTTCATCTTCAAAGTTCTAACTATGTAAATATATCAACTTTTATATCCACTCTTTTACTGGCTAATTTACCGACACTCTTTGTTTTTGTAAAACACGACTACTGTTGGAAAAAATTTTAATATATAGCGTTCTGTTTTTTGGTAATTTATTTATAGTCCTGGTGAAAATTCTTTTTCAGTACAGAATTTATTTAAATTAATAAATGCTTAAAAAAAAAAAATTTCCCCAAGGGAAATTTTGTTTGCGAAAAAATTATTTCAAGTGATTTTTAAAACATTCTTTTTATTTTTAAAAAAATTGTAAGTTAGTACGTTAAAGTTGAAAGAAATTTTTTCCTAATTCGTTTTCCTGATCGCTGGAACTAACCCCTAACCTAAGAAAATATTCAAAAATTATCAAAAATTCTCTTCTTAACTTGTGTTCATTTCGTTAGTGTAGGGAAAAAATGTTGCCAAATGGCCCAGGTAATTTTTTGTATTTAATGTATACTATCACTCTTTGTGTACTACTCTCAATGATTTGACGTTAGACAGCACAGATTAGCCATATGAAGATTAGAATGTTTCGTACGTTTCACCCTCCAAAACCCATTTGATTACATTGTTGTATTTGTAATTTTTTCCCGCGTCGATGAATAGATGTAAATTGTAACAAAAATTTAACCAGGTGTGTGAAGATCCCTACTGTCTATGTGTGAGATTTTTATAGACACATTCTCATTTTTTATCTGATAACTGCCAGTTCAAGCTTGTAGGCAAATTAAAATGGCTGCCGGGGATTCTCATCTTTATGTGGCTAATCTGTGTTAGACAGCTGATTTCGAAATTGAGAGTGAGAACGATGAATGAGGCAATATTTTTTTCGAATCCATTTGGATTCTGTGAAGACAATTTTTCGTGATTCGTAGCGTAGAAGTCCGTTGGGAGATTTGTTACGATGGATTCTGTGAAAGTATTTCAAACAAAAAAGTTGAGAAATGCATACCTATTGCGATTTTTAGTCCTTCAAATTTTTAATAGAATGCTAAATACCAAAATCTTTAACCCAGTTTTTAAGAGACTTAAAAATTACAAAAATTACTTTAAAAAAAAAAAAATTTTTTGAGTCTAATCCTGGATTGGACGGGTAATCAAACTTATTTGGACACTATTTTTCTTTAAAACAAATGCAAATATTTTATTTCATAATTAACATTTAGTTTGATTTTTCAAAAAATTGTTTATTAAAAATATGAAACACAGTCGACTTCCTCTAAGTCGAACTTCCTCTTAGTCGAATTTACCTCTTACTTGAATCTGTTCGCCATAAATTGGCATTGCCCTCAATTGCCAATATAAAACCGTCCTCCAAGTCTATACGTCTAAGTTGAAATTACCTATAACTCGAATTTTTATATCCCGTGAAAATTAGAATTAGAGGGAGTCCACTCTGTTTTAGATTTTTACATTGAATTTTTAAGAAGGATGAATTTTAAAATTTAAAATAATTAAATAAATAATTTATTAAATTTGTATACAAATTACAAGCTGCACATTGGACGAGTTTTAATGTGAATTTGAGTCGTGAGAACGCTTACGAACACGCGCAAACAACCACCTTACCTTCCAAGTACTAGGCACGCTAGGTGTCAGTATACGTATAAGTACGAATGCGAATCACCCTGTATACCGGTTGTAAATTGATGAACAATAGTTTTCAATTTTGAGGCTTAGGGCAGTTTCTTTCCATCTTATAATCATAAATCTAGGATTAGTGATAATAGCAAATCATTTAGTCTGCATGTGAACCATAATTTTGATCAAGGAATAGCTAATCTGCCGATTTTGGTTGATTGGCGAATATAATTAAAACCTTTGAAAGTCGTGGTACAAATTTAACACATTCTGAAGAAACTGGCCCTTAGGCAAGGAACATGCTTATGCAATTCGATAATATGATCATTCAGTGAATGAACAGATATAAATCAAGAAATTATAATATTTACTTGTTTTTATTGCAGCTTCAAAAAAATTGTAAATGCATTTCTACACTTTTACATAAATAGGTTTACAGGATATTGTTTTCCGAAATTCATCAAAATTCAACTGAATTTAAATATTTTATTTTCAATTCCAAGAGCTTTACGAATATATTGTAGCAAACCTTTCCTGGCGAACACCCCGCAGTTTCTATGTCCCTGATTTTCAAACAACATAAACTGATCTCAGCAATAACCACAGGAAAACAATCTTGTTTTTTTCATTTTAATTTGATTTTAGTTTTCATATACCTAACCTAGCTGTTTCAGGTTGTTTTGTTTTTTTTTTTTTTTTTCCAGTTATAGGAAAATGTTTAAAACTTGCCCCGCATTAATGTTTAAAATATTCTTTTACTTATCTTCTTTGTTATAACAAAACAAGGACACCATTCTTTGAAGTGAGAGGCCTTGTCCCTGGAGCCGGATACAATGTGTTTTTGGTGGCACACAATAGCAAAGGCCGAAGCAATGCAACAATCCTACAAGTTTATACCCTCAAAGATCCTGAAAAGCAGACAGGTAACACAAACCAGCATGTCGTCCAATGTGGATGAAGTTTTTGTTGTTATATATTTGTTTGGGTATTATTATTTGATGAGAGAGTATGTGTGTGCTTGTGTGTGTGTGTAAGTTCGTCGAGCACAATGCGCCTTAATGTTTCTTTGTATATTTTTATTTTAATAAATTTTTCTTTTTATTTGTTTGACTTTTATTATATTCAATTTGTTTTTTTTTTATTTTATATTCTTTCTGTGTTTTACCTCCTGCGAATGTGTTGCACCATTCCATTTTATGTTCGCTCCGCACAACCTTAATTATCTTCGTAAACAATTCACAAAAAAAAAACAATGGATGCGTCGTTGTAGTTGTAATTACATTCAAAAAGATACCGAAAGACAATGCCGGTGAAAACAATGACAAAAGTAAGGACATGCAAATTTCATTTATCCTTGTTCCGTTATAATATAATTTTTTTTTATTTTTTTTCATTTTTATTTCGTATAATTTCATTGACTTTTTTCGCTTTGCATCAGTGTGTCTTGCTCATTATGAAAGTCATGAAAGTCCTTTCAAGGAAATTCAATCATTGGAAACAAACACCCTTAACACAGATTTCAAACTAACTCACTTGCTATCTAATATCTATATCCATCGACTTAATAACCCATTTTGTTATACATACATATAGAAAGATAGAATAGTCAGTAGAGAGAATAAGGACATGCTGAAATTATTCGTTCAAATACAGTGATTTCGAAAATTACAGATCTGTCTCTGGCATACGCACCAGTCATCGAGGACATCCGACCGTTTCTCGGCATCTTGTTGGGCATTGTGGGCAGCATATTCTTGGTGGCGCTCATAATTGTCATTATTGTTCGAATGCGAGGATCATCCGGACGTGATAGAAACAATTACTCACATCAAGTTAGCCGGGCTGGCAATCTGCACAATGGTCCCTCGATTCAGGATATTCGCATTGGCCGGGAGACTTGCCAGACGAGCAGTGTCGATAGTATTGACAAGAATCCGGACATAATACCACAAGGTAATTATTAGTCACTTCAGTACTCAGTAATGAACGGAATTAGTATTTATGTATGTGTGTGTGTGTTTGTGCATTATTGTCTATCTCTTTTGGACTGTGTTGGTGGTGCTATTGGTCTCTTTGTAGATGGTCGGGACGACGAGGATGAATGGACGACAACGAAGGGACATAGTCGAGCGTATGCAACTGCAGCTCTGGCTGAACAGAATGCCATAATTACCTCGTCCACGTACGATCGGATACCGACGTATGCGGTGATTGACAAGAAGACAGCTCAGAATCATATTCAGCAACAATTGCAGCACCAGCAGCAACAGCAGCAGCTTCAGCAGCAGGCCTCCCAACAGCAGCAGCAGCATCTTCACCAACATCATGGTACACCACAGTACATAACAACATATAACACCCTCATACCGGTGAGCAAAATGGGATATGCCACTCAGCAGCAGCAGCAGCAGCATTCGAATCAGCTGCAGCAGCACCAGCAGCAAGTGAACAAGGTGAGTTGTGAATTGGTATCCATATACTCTACCCAGCCCAGGTAAAGGTATCAACAGAAACGGTTTTTGCCATCATCATCGGTGGAAAGTTAAGAATAGAAATAAAAAATCGAAATTGACTGACATGCGGGTGGTGTTTGATGTTCCCTTGGTTCTGCTGCTTCTCCCTCCTCTGCACTCTGGCATAAGCAAAACTCCACGAAATACCAGTGGCAGTGGCTGTTGTGCAATGGTAGGCAAAAGTGAGTTGGTAGTAGAGAAGGCACATTTTGATGGGAAACCGCAGTTAAATTGAGCAGCGATGAAAACTTTGCCAGCTTCCATAGACCATATAGGTAATACTTCCTTTTCCTGTGCCGCTGCCTGTTCGTTAGCTAGTTAGTTGTGTTCTGGTTCTCTTCTGTTCGGCTCTGTTATGTTCAATGTAGCGCTTAATTGAGTGCAGTTCACACACTTGGAAGAGCTTTTCATTTTGCATTACATGATGCTAATTGCATGGCCTATTAGCTTTCAATCAGAAATGCATCATGTTGGAAATCTCTGTGTAGGGTATGTCTGATTTTTGCAAATGATGATTATACATCTACATAGATGTACATTAGGAAAAAGTTTCAATTTTAGAACAAAACTCATTAAAAAAAACTATGAAGATGACTGTTTCAAGTACATGTATATGCACGGTATTTTTATTTTTATTCTTTGTTCAACAAAATCCAAAATAACCTACTCTTGGTCCTTCTGTGATGTGATGTACTGTTTAGGCTTGCTTATAATTGGTGCTGATAATAATGAAGGTTGGATGAATTGCTTTTTTTCTGACCGCTTACATAAATTTGAAATTATAGATTTAGTTTCCTTGGGAGTACTCAGTACTCACATGTTGTGGGTTGGTAAATCAATGCATTGTTCCTGTAGTCATTAGGGAAAATGTAATTATAGTACAATACAATGGGAAAGGATATTTCAGTTTGGGAAATTCCAATTTTCAGTATATGTAGAAAATCATACGATAGGTGTACTTGGAAATGGAGAAAAAAGCTTAGTATAATTAAATAAAGACTAAGGCGCCAAATTTTAAACATTTAAAACCTACTCTAAATCAATTTTAAATTGGACGCCGACTCTAAAAATGAGTGAGACTTCGACTCTACTATTTTTACTGATGGTTCCAAGATGGAGTGTGGTATTGGTTTAGGAATTTTTTCCGAATCCTTGAACATCTCTAGGTCCTTTCGGCTACCTCACTTCGCAAGCGTATTTCAAGCTGAATTACAAGCAATCAGGGAAGCATGCAAGATACTCAAACAAGATCGCAACCAAAACCGGAACACTGCTATCCTGACAGACAGTCAAGCAGCTGTGAAAGCAATTGATTCGGCTATAACATCATCTAAATTGGTCCAGCAATGTCGAGATGAACTACTTAGCCTTAATGTCACCCTCAGGGTCACTTTTATCTGGGTTCCAGGTCATTGTGGCATTGGCGGAAATGAGCGGTCTGACGAACTGGCCAGGCAAGGATCAGCCCTTCATAGCTCACTTGCGGAAAGAGTTAATATTCCACTTGGAGTTATGAAGGGCAATTTATTCTAAATTTTTCTTATTGAATCCAATCGCAGGTGGGAAAGTTTCACAAACTGCGTCATATCCAGAAAGATATGGCCCATCTATGATAAATCTCAAAAAACTGATCTGATTTTTATGCCCAGGCGAGACATAGCCAGGGTTGTTGCGACATGTTCTGGCCACTGGCCTATAGGAGAACATGCGGCGAAGCTGGGCATTCCGTACAATACTTTTTGTCGCAGTTGTGGGGACCATCAGGAGAACAAAACAGTGGCCCACTTCCTCTGTAAATGCCCTGCTCTGGCCAGATCGAGAGCGAAATCTTTTGGAAATGCTATTCTTGAAGATCTACACGAACTTTCTAAGATAAAGATCAAAGATTTGATTGCTTTTCTCAACGCGACAAAATTGATCTAGGTCAAGCTTCGACCTTAATTCCTTGACCTCACCCTTCGGACTCCTTTAGACAGTGCGTAAGCTGAATAAGGGCGTTTTAAGGACCCGTAAGAGGGTATATGTGCAAACCCCTCCAATAATATTAAAAAATAAAAAAAAAAAATTAAAAATAAAAAAATAAAACCGCTTTTCACCCAACAGGTCAATACGAGTTATTGTGTCAAAACGGCGCACTCTAGCGATAATTGGGTCACTAAGCAAGTTTGCTCTGGGCCGCCATCTCTACCTACCTAAAAATGAGTTTTAGAATGAGAGTCGAAGCTTTGATAATTTTAAACGATATAAAGTATACTTTAACGCTAAAGCACTCGTCTAACCTTAAAAGCAGCAAAATGCTTCTCTATCTTTTCTAAAGTATACTTTATCCATTCAACGTTTGTAATTTCATAACAAAAATTTAGAGAAAAATGTTTGATGAAGAGTTCAAGCGCATTTAAATCAACAATCACGAAAACTGTCTTAGCTTTAATTTGTGGTGCATGCACCCAGTAACCATTAACACGACAAAACAACACCATCTCCACCTCCCGATTCAATAGACTACGACACCAAACAATATACATTAAAAACTTGTATTCGGTCGACCGCCCCAACAAAAACAAAAAAACATAGTGTTGGACTACCATATCGTGGAAAATCATTTTCTGCTCACAAAATCACCCGTCATCTTAGCTGGAAAGGTGAAATAGCTATAGGGGAGTTAAAACAAGAAAAAAAAATTGCAAACAAATTTAATTTTCAAAGGGGACACCCGGATTTGAACCGGGGACCTCTCGATCTACAGTCGAATGCTCTACCAAAATCATAACAAAACCCTACAAATGCGCTAAAAATACTTCATTAGTTAGAAGAGTTGTTTATGTTATTTAAAATTAAGAAAAGGTTAGACAAGGACTCGCGTTAACAACAGTTGGTTTCATTCCTTAAACTAGGACTGTTTAAAAATTTGCGCCTAATTTATCAAGCCCTGTAGCTGTAGTAGAAGTTTTTGTTGAATCAACTTCTACAACACCATGGGTGATATGAATAAAATAGAGCAAGTGCTCAGAGTAAGTGGTTAATATATAAGCTGAGCAGGTGCTAACTCTGATACCTACCAAATGGAGAACCTGCTCCGAAAAGTGCAGTTCAAAGGTGCATCTACGGAACGGAGAATACCAAACCTCCAACAAACAAGTTTCTTCCATAATCAACCGGGTCCCTAGTAAGCTACCTCCATCTGTTTCTCGCAACAAGTTTTGAGCAAGTGCTCGACGAGTAGGTGCTTAACATAAGAAAAATCTGAGGAGGTGCTATAGAAATGCTAAAGGATTAGAAAATTGATAAAAAATTGAGAACCTGCTCCAAAAAGTGGAGTTTTGAGAAAGTTCTTACTTACTAACTGAAGTTGGTGCTACGGTCCCGAGTACACGAGGCCTTTAACCAACAAGCTTCTTCCATTCAGATCAGTCCCTGACCCTATAGTCAGCTGTCACCAATTTCACACACCAACTTTTGAGCAAATACTCCGATTTATTCATACCTCCCCATATTATTTCTTCCTACAGCCAAAGTTTCACATTGTACCGCTGTACTTCTCTACTAATTTCGTACGTGCAACGATTTAGAGCTTCAGTTACACAATTGTGCTCCGGCAGTAATTTATCTGGCCAACATTGAAACATGAACTCTCAATTATGTTGTCCACTAGACGCTCCGCTCCACCAGTCTATGTTGCAAAAAACGTGATAGTATTATGTGTTCAAAAACAAATAAAGATGAGGATTCCTTTTCAAAAAAAAAAAAAAAAAAAAAAAATCACAAGTATTCAATTAAATTTGTGTCTTTTTTTTATTATCCTTAAAATGAACCATCATTATTATGGGCACAAAAATTAGCAACAAGTATTCTTTTATGTACATTTTCCGTTATAAAAATAGCAAAGGGATTACATTATCAAGAATCATGAACACTTTTAGCGGAAATGCTCTCACTTATCTTATTGCAGGAATATTTTTCAATGCCCACAGGTCCTTCTTGCCTTCTGTATATTATGTAGGTATGTATATGTACTCGTACATAAGTACTCTACCGAGCCAACATCGGTCGGCATCGTCGTAGAGTAGTCGTAGTCGTCGTCATCGTCGTTATATCGTTTCGTGTTTATTGTCCTAGAATGTGAGTTGAGAGTACATACATTATGAGAGTGTTAAGTGTTTTATCCGGTTGAAGGGCGATAATTTGAAACGTCATTTCCTCGAGATGGGGAAAATATTTAAGCTTTATATAGCAACCATACAAAAATTCAGTTAAGATTTCTTAAAGGAATGAAAATTTTTAATTGATTCAAAACTAAATTAAATTAATAAAGGAAAATGAAGTAAGATAGAGTGAGTGAGTCTTGACTTTAATCCTTTAATCTTTAAACTGTCTTTAAAGGGTATAACCAGGCAAAACTTAATTAAAGTTCTTATGGAATTGAGTTTTTGAAATTTGTTTTGTTTTTTTTCTTCATATTCACATCATTTTCGTTTTCACCATCAAAAGAATGAAATACTCAACCCGACAAGGATTTTGTTAAGTAGTATTCAGGATTGCAGTTGGAAAATGAGTATCAAATTACTTTGGATTGAAAATTTTGAGACGCAGAGCTGGCAGATGCTTTCGGTTTTCAAGGTTGGAAGGAGTTTGAATAGACTTTATCCTTTGATGTATATTTCGGTACTGAGAAAATAGAATTATTGTAGTATTTTTTGTAAATGATTTTTTTTTGTCGACATGGATAGATACTGATTAGTGAGTTTAACTCACTGCTGAGCTACCCATTTTATTCGATGAGAACATTTTTTTCACTGAACATCGATAAACCAACATCATAAAGTGTCCGCCAAATAACTTTTTTTTTTTTGAAAATGGCACAAAACATCGAGTGTAGCTTCGGCTGTGTGGCACGTATCGCCGTCCTGTTGAAACCAAATGTTGCCAATATCCTCCTCTTCAATTTTTGTGAACAAAAATTCGTTCAACATGGACCGATAACGATCGCCATTGACTGTAACGGCCACTCTTTGCTCATTTTCGAAAAATGGCCCAATTATGCCTCTGGACCAAAATCCGCACCAAAGAGTGACTCGTTTTGGGTGTATCGGCTTTTCAATGTTTGCGTGCGGGTTTTCTGTGCACCAAATGCGACAATTTTGCTTGTTTACTACCCGCCAAGATTAAAGTGAGCTTCATCTGAAAAGATGATTTTTTTGGCAAAATCGGCATCTTCTCTAAGTCGATCGCATGCCCACTTAGCGAAGCGTATACACAACCATATTTGTTCAGCGGAAGGATAAAACTAATTATCTGTCAAATCAGACATGAGCTAAGTGTTACCATTCGCGAAATAAGCACTAGTTGAAAAAAAAACGTTAGATGGCGGACCCTTTATTATCAAATACAGATCACATTCGTTTCCGATCAGTCCTCCCCAGACCATTCTTAGCTCCCTTCGGGGTCCCCCAAGGCAGCCTCTTAGGTCCTCTTCTTTTTATTCTTACCTCTTATGATTTTGATTTGGTTACTAAACATTCCCATATCTCACTCTATGCCGACGATGCTTAGTTCTTCAAGACTTTATTAATTCTATAGATGATTCTGCTCTTTTTCAACTAGAACTCGACATTTTTTTTTCAGTCTGGTGCCTTAAAAATTGCTTGGAGCTTAAAAAAAATATTGCCAAATGCCAATCAATTATTTTTTTTTACGTAAACACATCAAGCCAACTCAGGACTTGGCTTTGTGAAACGTTGCAGTTGGTCCAAAAAATTTGTCCAACTACGTGATTCGAATCTTCTATAATATAACCTTTGTTGGTCATATCTCCTTGAATATTGAATATGCCTATAGAGTGAGGGTCAACTTATAGAAATATACATATCTCAAGAATTGAGGGCATTCAAGATTGGTTTTTACGATTTTTGGTCTATCCACTTCCTTTCAAAAGCCAGTGGCCATTTTTTAAAAATTTATTTAGGCGGACAAGGCTGGGAATCGAACCCTAACCTCTCTGGCATGAACGTCTTACGTATACCGGTTACTACATTTTCTGACAACTTTCAAAAACTGTACATATAAAAACCTAACCAAAAATATTTCTTCGATTTTAAGACCTGTTTAGGGACAATTTAAAATTTTATTTTCGTGTCAGCAAACGCATATTTATCTTTTTTACATATTTACAAAAATGTTTTACTTCTTTTGCCACAATATAAACCTATTTTCTGTTAAACAAGTAAACACAAATTTAAAAAATACGCCAATCAAATAACACACGGTGTGTGTATTATCAACATGAGCTGATGTATCTTCTAGTTTATGTATCTACATTACATGCGTGCAAAAATACAACAATTTCTGCACCATTAAAATTTAATGTATCTCAATACCTTAACTTTTATTCATACTACCGTAACATTAATTAATTTTTTCTCTTTCTATTTCATATATTTTCATGATACGCTCCATACCTACTGTGTTATCTTTGAACAAAATGGAATTTTATCACATCATCCGAAGACTGATTTAACATACGCTGAGTTAGCTGCTGCTGCCACTGGAGGCCAAAGGATACCCTATTGCAGTGCAACTTTAGGCCGACCAAGACAATCTGATATCAAACGAGCAGAGCCTAATATTTATTCTCAGGTAATAAATTTTCCTGAGCAACATTGCTCCGAATGTTAAACGGACCTAGAGGATGGAAGTTATTTATGTTAGATTTTTGCCGCAGTTGAAATTCGAAATTCTAGAAGAAAAAATTAAGTCAAGAGAATACCAAACAGAGAGAGAAAGAGCGACGAACAAAAAAAATAAAACCACGCACACAACACACACAAAGAAATTGGTATCCCTTTCCCTTTTCTACACACATACAGAAACAGAACACCAGAGAATGATTTTTGCTTAGAAAACTTTGAGAAATAAATAAATCTAAATCTAAAGTATTAAATTCATAGCATGTCCTGTTAGCAAAAGCAATACAACGAATATTTATGGGAATTAAAAATGTTCAACAAAATTGTAGCCAGAGAGAGGAACAACTCCAACGAGCACGAAATAAAAACACTAAGGGCCGAGAAATGGGGAAACAAGAGGGTTGCGCGAAAAGCTAAGGGATGGGGCTAGGGATGGGGCACTGCACTGCCGCTGGAAGGACCCAATGTACATTGTACACAATAATTGCATTCCTTCCTTGGCCTCTGTGCACAATCGGTACATAATTCATTGTTGTCCTTGTTGAATTCCTGTCCAGCCATTGAGGGCACTCATATGTTTGCAGTGCGGACGGAAGGCACAAAATAACTACAACTATACTTCAATGCGTTTTACTACAACACACACTTTATGTATGCTTTGTTGCTTTGCTGCTTTGTGCCCGAGTTCGACTACTTCAGCCAGCGCCAGCGTCAGCAGGCTAAGAGAAACAAGCAAAAGTCCTGCAATCATTGGCATACTGAGTCCGTGCCATTTTGTCCTGGTTTCTGTTGCCGGGACATCGTCCTTATTTTATTTTTTTTGTTTGTTTCTTTCGTCCGTTAGCTTGCTCATTGTTGCAGGAAAATTGGGAAGAGTAGGAAGGTTTATACCTACCTACCTATATTAACCCCAATTTTTATTGCTCTTTATTTTTGAATAATTATTGTGTTCAATAAAATATGTCCACTTGGCCGATTGCCCTGAAATTGTTCAATGTCGTTTCCGGAGCTTTAATGGTGGTGTAATTTAATTTATTAATTTTATCTTCTTTTGAAAAATGTTATCTTTGTTCTTGAAAATTCATGCACATTATGATAGCTATGTAGTATGTTTTTTTTTTTTTTACACACTACACACGCACAGGTTTCATAAAATTGAAAAATATCATAATAACCTCATACCTACTCTCTGTAAATACAATCACATCACGACTAACTGTAGGTATTACATTTTTAATTGATTTTAACAATTTTTTACTGCTCTAATCTAATTGGAAAAAATATGATCCCAGTGGGAGTTGATTGAATGAAAAATAATAATCAATATACTCAGTTCGGTGAACTTTAACTTTAAATCCCGCCTAAAGGTTTGAAATATTTCATAAACCTACCAACATATTTTGCTTGGGGAAAATGCAATTGAATGGGTATTATAGAAGGGACTCGTATGAGTGAGTTTTTAAATAAATATTTTAACATCGAAATTAAACGAAATTTAAACAAATAACTCTCTGGGCTGTGAATAATGTTGATTGCAAAAAAATTTATCTAATTTACATTAAATTTTTAACTCACAATAATTCTTAATTGCATAAACATGTCGATTTTAAAAGGTTGGTGTTTATATAATTTTTTTTTTTGTTGAGCAATGAATGTGAATTTTTAAAAAAATTGTTGTTTTATAAATAACTGATGAGAAAAAAAAAATTAAACCAAAAGGTAAATACTCTCATTTTAACACCACGCTTATAGGTATGTTTTTAGAAATGTGTGTAGTGAAGAGCTATAGACTTAATATTTAAATACTATGTTCAATCAAGGAATTGGAATAGTTTTATTCCATTCAACGGTATGAAGAAGTCACGAGGCATCCTTACAGAACCTTGTTAACATTGCAAGTACCTAGGTGCTAAAAATACTGTCTTTTTAAGACTCCAAAAACAAATATTACAATTATTTATAATGGACGAGACTAGAGAAATACACATTTATTACTGTTATAACAGAACAAAAACAAAAAAACTCTGGGTGCCTGAAGTTAAATTGGCATGCCTACAGTTTTTTTTTTTATTACCTGCATATACCTAAGCAAAATGTGTACCAAACCGAGTTAATAAAAATGATTTAAAAAAGAGAAGAAGTTCCAAAACATATTGATCAAAAAAATTACGTCGAATGCGGTAACAATTCTGGTTACAATTATTGAGAAATCGTACCCACTCTTACAATAGATCAATTTATTGCAAACGTAAGAATCAGAAAACTTCCTTCATTTATATCCATTTAAAAGTTATATTGAAAACAATTGTGAAATTCTTACACAAAAACGTCGGCTTCGTTCAAAAGAATTGCTTACATTTTATAAAACACAAGTAGAACTTAAAAACGTTGTATCGCTCTAGTACATATACAATTTTGATGCTTATTTATTATTTTAATAAATAGGTATTTTCAGAAAAATAAAGCCAAAAGGGTACATTTACTCTGTTGCTCTTTATAAAAAAAAAATCACAATTAGGTAAAACAACACATTTTTCTTACAATACATTTTAGTTTTTCCAATCGCAACTACAACTTTTTAATAATGCAAAAACTTCTGCCCCCACACTCGTAAAGACACTTCAAATTATTCTGAAAAATGGTTTTGTCATTTTCAACAGAGATATAATTAAAGCTCAAAAGATCTTCATTTGCAGCTTTCCAGGGACGTCAAAAAAAATTTAAATTTCAAATAGGGTAAATTCAGGCATTATGGTGCACGTTTTATTCTCAAAAGATAATACTAATACATTTTTTTAAATAAAAAGATCTATTTAGAAGTGGAATAAAACTCAGAAATAAAAGTTAGTTTAAAAAAGTGTTGTGCACAAGACAATACGGTGTACCCTTTACAAAACAGTTATGGTAAAGCACTTTAAACATAATTCTTTCCTCTTCATCGCTTTGGAGTTTTCATCTAGGGTGATTCAGGGTGATCGAGGGTTAATTCTAGCATGAAAATGAAGAAAATTTCTATTTAAGCCCAGTACGCCGCTGATGCCTTCAACACGACAGCGAAATGCTTACAGAAACCACAGCTAAAAAATGACAATTGAAAGTGGAAGCAATTGTAAAAAAAAAAAACAAACACAAGCGTACAAAAATCACAGGAAGAAATTTTGTAATGAAAGAAACAACAAATACAAACGCACACATATAATAGTCCAGTGCGAAAAAGGAAATGAGCGACTTCTCCAAATAAATCTGCTACAATTCTTATCAATTTCGCTCATCGAACAGCGTACTGCAAAATGAAGAAAAGTTTCCCATCAGCAGCGTAAGGTAAAGTTTTTAAGTAGCGAGCGATTGAATATACTCAGAAAAAGAGATTTAAGAAAAAAATGTTAATAGATTTTTTCGAATAATTTATAAAAAAAAGATGAAATAAAAAGGTTTTTATAATACAAATTCTATAATACTACTGAAATACATCAGCCAAGTAGAAGACTTAGCACTATTTAATTGGACTTGTTGAATTATTGATTCAAAATAGCTTTTAATGGCCTTTAGTGCATACAAATTGGCGTTTCGTCGCGGCGATCTCACTTGGACTCATAAGTTGACTAGTGAGGGCCTTGTCAATACGAAATAAGATTAAATAAATATCAGGGTTATATTTAAGAAAATTTTATAATACCTTGAAAATAAAATAATATAATTTACGAAAGTAAATACAGTATTAATGACTGCATTCGTTGAAGATACTACTAGAAAAACTTTCCTTCATTTTTAATGATAGTATATACAATAATATTGACGACTTTTGGCATATTTAAATTACTCTAATTACGTTAATCCTTAATAAAAAAAATATCTTTATTTTAATGCCACACAAAAGGGTAAACAGAAAAGATTTGTACGAAAAAAGGGAATTTTCCGACTAACTGAAGGGAATTCTTTTAAAAATACTCCCCAGCACTGCCTCAACTAAAAAACTCGTACGCTCAAGTATGAAAGTTGGCTCATCAGAACAAAATTTGCGTGTTAGAAGGATACAGCAGCATCTAACTGATGAGCACACTATCATACCCATGCGAAACACATTCTAGAGTTGAGGTCACTAAATGGAGCTTTAATTAAAACCGGTTTCTTCAAAAGTATACTTCCTAAGACCACCTATTCTTCTGTATTTGACTTCAAATTGATATAAAATTGAAAACTGAGTACAAAAGTATTAATTTATAACGTAAACTTAAACAAAATTCAGTTTGAAAAAAAATTTCTATTTTTTTAAAAAACTTTGAGTTTGATAATTAGTAATTTCTCTAAGACCTTACACTGAAACAATTTGATTTATCGTTATTTTTAATATTCTTTTAGAAAATTACTTTCTTATTGCAGTGCTGAACCAGCGTTTTTTGATGAGTTAACTCGGGTTTAACTTTAATCTCGCACTAAAAAACTGCATCGCGTCCAATTAAAGAGGTTACACACAAAATTCAGTTATTTAATTATTTTTAATAAAAGTTGGTGTCTCTCAAAATACTTTGATTCATGAAGTTTTTATTTTTAGCTCACCTTTGTTTCTGTTGAACATTTTGACTTCAACTTTAAATTGTTGTATAGGCTGTTGAGACAAATGCTATATGTGCGATAGTTCGGCGACTTTTTGATCAAACAATATCATGATTGCAGCTAAATTGGTTTTTGAATGAGTTCGACATCCCCCCCACCACTTTTTCCATCTAATCATTGAATTGATCTGCGAATTTGTGATGGTTCCTCTGCTTACTATCAGTATAAAAACTATTCTATTCTGCTACCGTTACTTGAGAATAAATTTTGATTGAGGAGAGTGATAAACTGATTAAATCTAATAGATAGATATTAACGTTAGCTTCTAGTTCTTTCATCAATTGCTTTATTTGGTCTAATTTCATGCGCAATTCATAAACACTTTCGCACTTAATTTTTCCGGAAAAATAAACAATACTTCATTTGATTTCTTTTGCTTTTTGATTATTATAGCCTTTTGAAGTGATACATTTTTTCCTACTTTTAAAAAATGGCTTTATGGACTTAATTTTTGCCATTTTTGAGATTAACTTTATTAATGTTGGCTTCTCTATTGAAATGAAAAATCCACTCAAATTAAACAATGCCTTTCACTTCAAGTTAGGTAGAGAATATAATAATACCCAAACCAATAAAAAAAAAAAACAAATAAAACTTCACATCAGTTAGATTTTATTACCTGCAGTAAAAATGAAACAAAAACAAAAAAAAAAAAACACAAAACAAGAGAAAATCTACTCTTGAACTTTTTTTTTTTGCTTAAAATAAATCCGCATGTTTTGGACTTTGATTAGGGTATGATGGTTGAAGGTTGTTTTTTTTTTCTATTCTGTTATTTAATATTAAACTGAACTGAAGTTGTTGGGCAGGAGAGAGTAGCACTTTCACCTCAAGGTTCAACCCTGGAGCGATTGTGTCCAAACACAAAAAAAAAAAACAAATACAAAACACACAAAATCTAAAACCCAAAACCCCCATAAAACATTTTAATGATCTTCGTTCTAACAAACCATTTTATCACCTTTTTCTCTTTCTATATATATGTAACCAACCACCTCTATCTCTACCGTCTACCCGTACCTATATGCTTGAAATCGAAAACAATTTGTCGAAAAATTCTCAACGTTCCTCATCACTTGATTCTACGCTGTAAATTGGATCATCCGGTTGGCCTACTAATCTCCAAATTGAATCCAAACAAATTAATGGAATTGTTTTAATGTCTACTTGCAACCTTTATATTCGACAACAATAAAAACAACAAAAAAATAAACATCCATGTCCAGATTGACCTGGCGCACCATCCAATGTATTCGACTAGTCCGATGTTCGGGACAAACACCATCACCGGTGTGACTATGTCACATCCATCGCAATTGGCCACATTCTCAACGCCAACACCGATATTCGCATCTCACAAAAATGGGATGAATCCCGGAAAAGTCCTGACAGCAACTACCAGCAGTCCTGCAGGTAGTGGTGGGGTGTTCGTTGGAGTGGGAGGCGTTAGCGGTGGTGGACCGGGCAGTGGCATGCAGTCCCCAGTTAACAGCGGTAGTATGCTTTGCTTGACGAGTGTTGGTGGAGGAGTTGCGGGTATGCACCAGCTCCAGCAGCACCAACAGCAACAGCAGCACCAGCAACAACAACATCAGCCACCATCGTCAGTTATATGTACGAGTATAGCGCCCTCCTCGCTAGTGGGCATCAGTAATGGGCTGCATCCTGTTGGGGTTCCTTCGGCAGCAGTTGCGGGTTGTTTCGGAGAAGCGGTAAATGGATTTTCCACTACATAACTTAACCAGTAGCAGAATTAATTCTATTTTGTTGTTTATTTCTATGTGTGTTTTGTTTGCTTGAAAGGATTCATTGCCTTTGTTTAATAGTGTGTTTGTTTCCTTTATGCTTTATTCCTTTTTTGTAAACCTTTTCGAATACTTTTTCTTTTAATTTGTTTCTAGCTATATCGTTTATGCTTTTTGTTTGGATTTTATGTGCATGTATTGTATATATATATATCTAATGGCTTCTGCACACCACAAATTCTCTAAAGGCGTTTAGTCAGCTTCTCCGGTGGAGTGTAAGAATTGTGCTGTTTTTTTGTTCGTTATTTCTTTTAGGTGTCTGATACTTTATATTTCTTACTTTGATTTTTAAAAGCGTTTGCCTTGAAAGTATTTTTTTTTAAATCAAATTTTTATTTGTATTCCTTTAATTATTTTTTTAATTTTACTTGAAATTCCAAGTTATTTAATCTTTTTGTGTTGGGTAGGGTATTCTCAGACACAAAATAATTTACCCTTGATCATTAAAGTAGATTTTTTAGTAATTTTATTTCAGGAATTCATTTAAGTCCAATTAAAAGGATGAATATTAAGAATTTTGTTAAATGCACCTAAATGTCCTTGAAGATTATAGCATCATGCATATAGCTCTGAACATATTTAAAAATTTTTGAAGTTAGGCTACGTTAAATAATTTAACAGTAATGGAAATACTAAAAATGTGAATTTCTTATTCTAAATATTTCTTAGATATCAGTCGTATGTTATATATATATCCGTAAAAGGTAAACCCCGAAAACAGCCATTGACAAACAAAAGCTTAATGTGGCATTTAACATTTCGTTGTCATAATGGCTTAAGTTAAATTAATTTTTTTTTTTATCTTCCTGAGAGTTGTGGGCCGAGTAAGTAACACAAAGTAGAAGATAACTTGTTGACTAGGGGTATAGAGTTTGCAAAAACCATGTTTAATTTTACATAAGCATATTTCATGTTGTATAATTTTCGGTTAACTTGAATTAATAATTAAATTTATTGTATAGTAAATTTCTATTCATTTGTTTTGCAAAGTACTCCGTATTTGACAGCACAAGTATGGTTAAATGGTAAAATATATGGCTTTGACAAGTGAGGTTCAGAATAAAATTTTTTAATCAAACGTTAATACCGTATAAAATACAAGATCTCATATTGTTATTGTAAAGGGTGTTTTTTTAGACGTGTGGTTTTCAATCTGGCAATACTTTTTTTTTGGAGTTCGTCTTTTTGACAGCTGTCACTTGATTTATGCTCAGTTTGGTTTGCCATTTCATAATTAATAGAATTATTTCTGAACGCGCTGCGTCCAATATTCGGTCGAAATAATCGCAAAATCGCATAAATTCGAGCAATCATAGATCGGTTTCGCACCACGTTTACTCTAGTGGAAAATGCGGATCCTCAGAGACGCCCTACAGTGCGCACCGAAGACGCTATTGCTGCTGATGTGGAGCAGATCGAGTATCGAAGAAGACCCGAATGAGTCCATCCGCCATCGCGCGCAACAATTGAAGCTGTCAAAAATTTAGCCTCTCGGCTGGAATGTATTTGAGCCAGCCGCGGCGGCCACTTGCCCAAAATCATTTTTAAAACATAATGACAAATCCTTATCTTTATAATAAAGCTAAATTCTTGGCCATAACATTAAATGATATGTGTTTTATTTCTTCTTGAAAACCACACGTCTAAAAAAAACACCCTTTATTACATACAATACAATAACAATGGATGAAATATGGAAATATGGCGGAACTTTATTGTTTTTATTTATCTATTACAGTCGGAGTTAGACTGATTTTTGGAAAAATTTGAGTAAGAGGGATTAGTATTTTTTTTTTGTTTGAAAGCATTTATTGAATTTAAAAATATCTTGACAAAAATTAAATAAATAAAAAGGAGCTTTCTGCTCAATAGTTCATTATAATGTTATCAAAATATTGATTAAATAAAATTACTGAAAAAAAAGTGGTAATTTTTGATTGATTCATCACAGTAGCCGTAGTGTTTGCCCGTTTAAAAAAAAAAAAACATTATATTCTAAAAAAAGCATTGTTGAACCTCATCTGGTACAAAGTCTGTCATTTCAACTGCCAGATTAAAGTATTCCAATTGCGCTTCTAATATCATACTTTTCCGGTATTTTAATGTCAATTACTTCGACTTCTTCTTCACCTGTACTCTCGTCATCGTTAGCATCAGCAGCATATACTATTGCTTCCAAAATTATTTCGCGATCAGATACATCTATGGCAACGATACTGTCATCGACTTCGACATAATCCTTTCAATTCACGGCTTCAATATAATAATCAGCTTCTGTAAGCCTGCACGAAATGCAACAGAGATAGTAAGAGTATGCGAGTGTGTGTGCTTGATTTTAATATAATAATACCAATGTGCAACGGTATCTCCTATTAAATCCTTCCCTATTTTCCTAAAGCTCGCACTGTGTTAAAACATTTTAAGGGTAGTCAAAATCCCTTTAGTGCGCGCAGATTAAAAAAAAAATTGTTACCGGAGTTAAATTTTACTTCAACCGCAACCTCATTCGGACATATTTTTTTTTAAATGTGTTCCTTGTGCTTGAGACGAAATTTCATTTTTGTAGGTCAACATTATCGTTTCGAATTTTAATTTGATTTTTGAGAAATATTTTTTTTTTTAATTTGATATAACTTAATTTTGGTTTCTAAAATTTTAACAAAAAATTTGTTTTAATTATGTAGCATGTATCGATAAAGTTAACCATATATGTTGCATAATTGCATATTTTAAAATTTTATTTAAAAGCTGTGTAAGTAGATACTACCTGGTCCCAAAGGAATATTAAATATTGAACTTGGAATTTTAAAAAAAATTGGTATCTGACTACTTAAACTAAAATCTAGTTGTTCAGTGCGAGATTATAGTTAAAAACGGGTTGAATCATCAAATTTATGGTGAATTAACTCAGTATTAACTGAACATATGCTTTTGATATTTTATCCACTGAAAAACTGCTTCCTTAGTTAACTGTGGGTTAATTTACTTCTAGAGTTAGTTAACTCCGGTTTAACTCACCAATGAAAAAAATAGGCCTAAGTGTTTAAATTTTAAACACTTACGTACTTTTAAGAACATAATTTAATATGTTATTAATTTTTCCATCACAAATAAAATATTAAAATATATACATTATACAAAAATTGTAAATAGGTATCATAAATTCAGTTATACAACTATTAATTTTATTTATATGTTAGTTAAATTTGTACCTCATAAAAATTCAAACAAAAACTAGAGACATAAAATTTAGCTTCATTGAAATAATTATGTCTTAAGCGATATACACATTAGTGAAATATATCACATTGCACCAAACATGAAACACATTTTGGCAATATGGACGCAAAAAATCTATGTTTTTTGACACCGTGTTTGACAAAGAAATATCAGAAATTTTTTCAGGCACCAGCTGACTGGCTTTTATACAACATTACACAATTTATAAATTTGGGTCACTGTGGCGTATGTGGAACATTTGTTTCTTTTGTTCTTTTATACAATAATAATAACCACTATTAATCACTATCCTATTTTTGGGTACCTTATAGCACGAATATACTTTCACGGAAGTTTTTGATGACATGAAATTGAATCTGATCTCAGAATTGTTCAATTTTCTTGGGTTTTTTGAAATATATGCGTATCTGGAAATTCGAAAAAATCTGATTTCGGTATATTCGAGATTATTTTACATGACAAAATATTTCGTCTTCGACAAATACGTAACAGCCTCTAAAATTATTTAGTAACCTTCGAAATTAATTGAGAATCCAACTTTTTTCTCAAGAAATCTTTATTTAACTGTAACCCTTTTGCCTGCGAAGACCAAGAAAAAATTTCGAAAGTTCTAAGCTATTACCGAACATTTTATTCATATTGCATTTTGTATTCACCACACTATTTTTCGCATAAAAAACAATTGCTGATAAGTTTTCTTCACCAATGTTCTGTTTATTAAGAAAACTGGTGACATAGGCGCTTGCTTGGTGATTTAACATACCTAAAGTAGAGCAACGGAGTTGCGTGATCGGCACAGAGGATTCGAGCAAAATAACCGCGAATTAGCCCACACAAGCTACTGTTTCCAAAAAAAACTTCGTCAGGCACGGTCACCTTCCAAAGAAATTAAAATTGAAGTAGCTAAATAAAATTAGGAATTTTCAGCCTTTAAGAAACGATGATTCCTGAAATTTTAGTTAGGAAAAAATTTCAAGTTCAATAAACTCTATCTCTTTATGTGGGAATTAACCTTAGAAGATAAAATACTGTGGAGTACTCATTTCTATTACCGTAATGGATTGTAGTATCTGAAGCCTTGATAGGGGACATTGTTTCACTTTCAGTGGAATTAAAGTTCAACAGCTGCTGTTTTTGGAGAGTGAAACGCACGAAAGATTCTCATCTTTAATCTTTATAATTGAATATCTTTGAACTTACTGAAACTTGAGTAGCAACCATATCAAAGCTTTAAATTTGAAATAAAAACGAGCAATATCAATATTATATATCCTCCAAGGAATTAACCTTACTTTTAAAGGTGTTAAAGGTTGCTATGCGATTATAGAGGTCTTACACCTTTTTCGCTTTGATGATTTTGTCTGTGTCTCAAATACTGTTTTTCTCGAAATGACCTTGGAAAAATACCTATGTATATTAAACTTAAATATGATCAATATGAATATATTTATATGAATAATTTCTCACTGAAATTAATCTTGAAACACACACTATGAACATTTTATCGACAATTTATCTATCAAAAATTGCAAACATAATAAACTCGAATAAATAAAACAAATGGGGTTCGTTGTTAATGTTAAATACAAACATCTTTAAACAAATCCCAAAATCAATACCTCCAATGCAAAATAGATGTCTATTGCTCACTCAACTGCAAGTAAATTCCTGCAAGTGTGCAGTACAGGTACATAGATTATTCAGACTTAAGTGGTATACAATTCACACACCCTTTAAAGGTAAAACACCTTTCTCTCTAAATCCCATAACTAATGCTCCTCACTTTATGGCGTTTTCAAGTCTTAAACCACAAATTCCCATAATCACACAGCCCCAATTTTGCTTGCTTGTGATGCTTGTCTTTATGTAAGTACAAATGGCAATGGCTCGTGTATACATCGGTGTAAAATCGACCACAACAAGGCAACTAAATTCACACAAACAACATCAAATCGTGTCATAAATTCTCATCCTTGTACTCGATTTTACATAAATAACACATAAAATACTCTCCATTTGTCCTGGAAAATAATATATAGAACTTTATGCGTTCATAACAACAATCAGTTTGGTAGTTTTGCCAACTATTACTCGGTTCTCGGTTGGTATTAATGTATATATGTATATGGACAGCGACAGAGCAGGACAGAAAGGAGTGGACTATACAACACTAACTACACTAACAGCAGCAGGATCATTATAAAAATAAAAACAGAGAAAGAACAAAACAAAACCGAAAGTAGATGGGTGTATGGTTGGAAAGAATAAGGAGTAAATGCCCTAGGCCCTAAAGGACTGGAATCGTCGTCCCGCACATATAATAATGTCCCGTTTATTATGAGAATTGCTTAGAATGATGCCTGCAAGTGAAAGTTTCGTACGCAAGCTACACGACTCTCGACTACTCCCAACCGCACTCTCATCGCCATCTAAATTGAGTCTGCAGCATAAAGGAACTAGGTACCTAAGAAAAAAGTAAAAAAAAAAAAAAAAATACTAGAAAAGAAATAATCGCCAGAGAAATTATGCGAATTGTGTGCTAGTATAGCAGACCGACGAGGACGAGGACGAAAACGAGCGACGCTATGGATGGGGTGGTGTTGTTTAGTGGTGATTCGTTTTTTTTTCTCCCTCCCCTGAATAATTACTACACACTCTAGGACTCGGTGGAGGTATCCCGACATTCTTGTGACAACGAAACCCCATTTAGGGATTCGTTACACAAAACAAATATAACGAAACAAAAAGAAGAATACAGCAGCTTACAGCTTCGTCGGGCGAAGGGCGAAGGGCGAAAAGCGGAACGAATGCGAGAGAAGAAAATAAATAAAATATTTCAAAAAAAAAAAAAAAAAAATACCGAACGTAAAAATATCCTGAGAAAATAAAACGAATGTTTAAACGAGGTTACAATTATCCTTGCGTTTTGTTATGCGAATGCGGACTAATACGCCTTAATTTTATGCTTTAATCGCTCGAATTTCTCTACAGAACTCGCTCTACTTTGCTTGGAGTCAGCTCAGTGCTTATAAAGTGTGGAAATGGAGGCAAGTCTTGGATTTCGCTGATTTAAAAGCCATCCAAATGGAGCGAGCCTTGGAAGGACATATAAAAGCTGCGGAATCGGGGGATTATTATGTGAATTTGATTTTATTTTCCTCCGTGGTCTGCGCCACTCCGATTGAAAACAGTTTGAATTTCATTTTATTTGAATTTTTTATATTTTTTTTTTTTTTCGATTAAAGAGGGTGGAAATTTTTATATTCTGATTGAAATGTAATTGTCGGGATTTGAATATGTTCTTGATCATGATCTACATAAATTTGAAATAGACTCGTAGTATGGGGCGAGTATAATCATTTAATAAGCGTTTGAATATTAAGTGAATGGGAATTAAGGAAAAGAAAAGATTTTATTGCAGATGAACATCAAAATTTAATTTAATCTAATAAGATTGGCATGAATAAAAAATCTGTTTCTTTAATCAATTAATGTGGTTGAATTTTTTTTTGGTGGTATGAAGGTCTACATAATTTATGTTTTTTTTTTTACTCAAAAAATTAATGTAGATAATTGTAATTAGGTTTGTAAGCAGATGACAAATTGTTTTGTTAAGCTTATGCAGCGTCTTTCATTAAGCACTTTCTATCTTTAAATTTAAATAAAAATGGGTGACACGCTTCCGAAATGTTCAATATTTCATGACTCTGGTGCATAAATCAGGCTGTATTTGACCGATGGCATGGGTTTTGGTTGGTTTTGAGGGCAGATGTGGTTTGGTGGTTAATCAAATAGAGCCGTGACTTCAGAAAACCCCACAAAAACAAGTCTAACGGGTCAAATCGCACGATCTCGGTGCAAAATGTCCAATGTGTCGTGAGCTGTGTGGCACGTAGCGCCGTCCTGTTGAAACCACATGTCGTTGGTGCACATATATCATCCAATTCAGGCCAAAAGAAGCTGGTAATCATCGACCTATATAGAGCTCAAAGAAATATGGACCGATGACGCCGGTCGCCAGCCCAGAATCCACACCAAACTGTGACTTTTCGGGATGCATTGGAAGCTCTTGGATCTCATGTGGATTTATACTTTCCCAAATTCAACAATTTCGTTTGTTGACGTACCCATTTTCATCCAGAAATGGGCCTAATCACTGAAGATGATTTTTTGCTGAAAATTAGGGTAATTTTCCAACTGTTTCCAACTGCTCCAGAGCCCATTCACCGAACACACGTCTTTGTCTATGGTCGTTTACCTTCAGCTTCCGGGTCAGTTAAGTTTTTTTACGGGTGCAGACCCAATTCACTACTCAAAGTTCGCCAAGTTGTTGTCTGCGAAAGGCCGAGTTCTTGTGAGCTACCCAAAGTCGACTGCCTCGGATTCTCCTGCATACTCTCACGGATAGTGGAGACCGATGTCGACAGATCTTGCATTTCGTCGACGTACGTATGTTGGTTGATCGCTTTTAGACCCAGTGCACTCAAATTTATTATGGTGACCGTAAAATGAGCGAAGCACGCTAAACGTTGCCCGAACAGAAAACGCATTTTGATAAAACAATTTTTCTATTTGCTTTATCCGTCCATGGTGTCAAAAGTTCAGAGGTCCCAATTTAATAACTTACAAATTTAATTTAATGCTATTAAATAGTCTTCTCTTCCAAGACCACGAAGACCCTCGGAAGATTTTAGTGAAAAAAGTAACGATGTTTTGTGTCGGTATCGCCTCGGATGCTTTGCCGAATTGTCTTCTGCGATTTGTCTCAGTGAGCAAGGATGATTGTTGATTAGGACGCAATTGTTATTATCTACAAATTACAGAATTCTGAATGGCCTAGCTAGAATTTTTTTCGTATTGAAAACCTCGCTTTTAATTTTCAAGACGTACTGCTGCTATACACTCAAATTTTTATTGATACCACGTAAAATAATTTAGTATTCTTTTAAATTATGTTATAAGAACTTTTGTTGGAATTGCATTTTGATTAAAAATTCTTGATAATTTTTTTTTGAAAAATAAAAACAGAAATTGAATAAATTTAAACTGAAAACCCCATCGAATCCGTGGCAAGCTTTCCTACCTTAACCTCAACAGAAATGCATCACAATAATTCAACGAAAATAATAAAATTTTACTGCTCTCAGCTTGCTCAAGTCCCTCCTTGACATACATAAATTTGAAGAAATTATTTTGTATGAAGAAAAGTTTTTGTTTTCTATTCGTTCATCCTTAACCTAATTCATTGAGGAGGGATAACAGAGCTATACACATTATTCTCCGCAGTTAATTTGTCCTCCCATATAATAATGTGTTCATGAATGCACTTAAACTCAACTATCTTTAACCTAAATATGCTAATTCAAATCTACTTTGTCAATTTGATGATCTCCTTCAAACATGAATATAAAGTGCAATGGTTTATCGATTTAATATCGATAAGAGTGGGTCACACACACAAAAATACACCTACTTCAATATTTTATCTCAATCTTCATACTTTCAAATGCATTATTTTCATGAAAATGATAGTAGAGTGTAAGATATATTAGTAAAGTCTTTGTTTTCCAGTTTCACAACAATTCAATTTTCGCATTGGAATTTGCCATCAAACCAGTGATCAATACTGGCAAGTTGTTGGTTCATTTAGAAGGTGTTCTTATTTGGGGTTTTTGATTCGATGAATATATAAATCTGACACTGCTTAAAAATATGGACACAAAATGGTGGATGAATGTATGACCTTTAATGTCTTTCCTTCAAAATGTATAAAGCTGGACAGGCAAATTCGGTTTTCTGGGGTTGGATACGAACTCTCGAAAATTAAAATCTCGCATTTGACAAAAATTAACAGAAATTATTTTCTATATCAAGTAGGTTGCACAAAGTAGTGCTATTAAATTAAGTCCAATAAATTAAAGTCAGAAGCAACATTTGAACTTTATTGGACTTTTAAGAATCAAGCAGCAGCCTATGTCAACAGGATTCTTGATATGGTATTCAAGATTTTTATAAGTGTGAGATGTGAATGCGAGTTAATTAAAAGGGCTGTTTTGTAATTTTTGTTAAAAAAATCGAGATTTCGTAATACCAGATTTTTATTTGTGGGATAACTTAGTGCTTCTGATTTTCTGTCGTTGCGAATTAAAAAATCGTGATTTGAACAAATTGTGACCACGTACGTATGTTAAGGGTCCGCCAAATAACTTCTTTTTTTTTTTTGAAAATGGCGCAAAACATCGAGTGTAGCTTCGGCTGTGTGGCACGCAGCGCCGGCCGTCCTGTTGAAACCAAATGTTGCCAATATCTTCTTCTTCAATTTTTGTGACCAAAAATTCGTTCAACATGGCCCGATAACGATCGCCATTGACTGTAACGGCCAATCCTAGCTCATTTTCGAAGAAAAATGGCCCAATTATGCCTCTGGACCAAAATCCGCACCAAAGAGTGACTCGTTTTGGGTGTAACGGCTTTTAGATGTATGCGTGCGGGTTTTCTGTGCCCCAAATGCGACAATTTTGCTTTTTTACTGCCCGCCAAGATCAAAATGAGCTTCATCTGAAAAGATGATTGTTTTGGCAAAATCGGCATCTTCTCTAAGTCGATCGCAGGCCCACTTAGCGAAGCGTATACACAACCATATTCGTTCAGCGGAAGGATAAAAGTAATTATCTGTCAAATCAGACATGAGCTAAGTGTTACCATTCGCGAAATAAGCACTAGTTGAAAAAAAAAACGTTAGGCGGCGGACCCTTTATTTATTTCTATTTTCGGACTAAAAAATAATATAACAAAGTTAAATTAGAAACATATATGTTATGTACTATGTATTGACCTTCTGCCAAGGTTGTCCTATACAAAAATATTGAATAGATAATCTTTATCATCTATATTAAATAATAATAAAACACTAACTTCAATCCATTCAATATAATAATATTTTTTTTTTTTTTTTTGCTTTTCTGTAATAATAATTTATCTATATCACCCGGACCAAAAAAAGTCGTCTATCATATTATGAAAAAGGCCAAAACTTTTACATAAATAAGAAATACATGCAAATATACACATCTACATATATCTATTCAGATTTAGATCCTTTTGATTTGCCATTGCCAGGCTAAATACAAAAAAAAAAGAAAAGGAAAGTCATATTTCTTTTTTAAAGTTAAAATGTTCCATGTCGCACCCTCCAACATTGCGCGCCCACCCTCACCATATATAAAGCAAAATGTTGTTTTTTCATTCATCCCTCTTGCTTGGCTATTTTGTCAAATATGTATTACTATACCCTCTTGTCTTCAAGAACTCAAAATCGTCCTGCCCCGTCTCGTATATTCCACTTGTCCCATTCTGTGATCATAAATTGAAGAAAAAACAAAGATTTACGTCCTAATGAATTATTCAAATTGGTAATACAAAACAGTAAGGGATTGAAGAAGCACAAACAAACAAACCAAACGAAACGAAAAAAAAAAAAATATACAAAAACCACGAGCTCACCTCCTCTTTATTGTTTCTGCTGCTGCTGCTGGGCTAGCCGAAATGAATGTCCAAAACAAGTGGAGATTAGAAGTCAAATGTCAAACTTACATAGCGATTGCACAGAAAAAAAAACTTAAAAAGGAAAAAAAAAAAACAAGACAGATATAAAATCAAAAATAAAATAGAAACCTCAACAAAATGAAGAAAAGATATCAAATTTCTTACCCTCGGACTGTTCGATAACAAAAAAAAAATGTCCTTTTTAGCATTCTAAACTGCTGGCCCAGGGCCGTAGTCAGAGAGATTGCTATGGCAACTGATTGGCTTGGAGTTTTTTTTTTCACACGAAAAGTAATATAACTTTATTGTTTTTAAAAGTTTTGTTTGCCTTAATTATCAGAGAGTATTTTTTTTTACTGATTAAAATGAGGACATTTAATTTTATGCATCCACGGAGTTTCTAACTAAGGGAATATTTACTTTGAAGCTTCAGACATTTTTCAATTTTTTTTTTTCTGTGAGATTAAAGGCCCCGGGATCTTAGCAACCCATATGTGGGATATTCGCAAAAAAGTATGCCATCTGAAAGGTTTTACTGACCTTATAAAAGGACAACTAGTGACACAAATTGGTCAGCCATTTTATCAAAACGGCGCATAACAGCGCTAATTGGGTTTTTCAGGAACAGGTGTTCTCAGAGCTGCCATTTTACCTACCTGGCCAGCCATAGATTTTTTTTGAAAAATCTGAAAAAAAATCATACAAAAAACTATGACTTGACAAAATACTGACAATAGTTGACCTTTCAGATTGCAAACTTCTCAGAAATGAGGTCTTAAAAATCTCTACGACATTAAAAAAAATTAAAAAAAAAATATTTAAAAAAATATTAAAAAAAAAACCTATGGCTGACCAATTTCTGACCTTTTATATGGCATACTTTTTGTGCGAATGTCCCACGTATAGGTTGCTAGGATCTCGTAGCCGAGGTTAAACCATATTTTCATAACAATGACGTTTAAGGATATATGAATTTGACGAGTGCGCTTAGATCTGCTATCTCTCGGAACCTGACACAATTGGCTTAAACTCAATTCTTGGGCATACTAAGTCTAACGAAAATTGGAGGAATCAATTATTTATCATTACACCTTACCTTACCAGTTCTCCTCGTAGGCCCTTGTACTAGCTTTGAAAGTCATACTTTTATAATTGCCAGAGCTCAGCATAACCAAAGCCCTGCAGCTTAAGTAATTGCTTTCTCATGCATAAATGTTAACCCAGCTTTATCAGGGTTGTTCAATATAAAGTGTATTTTATTTCTTTATTTTACTTTCTTAGCCGAACTTCACGAATGTTGAATGTTTTATTTTTTTAGCCGTACGCACTCCACGAATGTAGAATGCTTTCTTCTTTTAGCCACGCTTCACGAATGGAGAATGCTTTTTTTTATAGCCGTATTTCACGAAAATAAAATACTTTATTCTTTTAGTAGCACTTCACGAATGTAGAATGCTTTACCTGGTCTCATGATCTCTCCTTGTTCGATATTCAGAAGTCATCTATCTCCTGCTACATTCTTGGATATTTTCCTAACGCTTGCGCTATGTTTGATAATTTTAAGGGTAGTCAAGACTTCTTTAGTTCACACTTCACATTCAAAACCCTTCAATATTAATTTGGTGGTGCGAAAGCTTCGTAGCATTTACTGCGAGTTATAAAATTTGTTTAGCCGCACTTCACGAATGTACAATACTTTCTTCTTTTAGCCTCGCAGCACGAATGTAAAATGATTTCTTCTTTTAGTCAGGCTTCACGCTTCACTAATGTAGTATAATGTTTTCTTCTTTTAGCCACACTTCATGAATGTAGAATGCTATACCAGGTCTTACTCCGAGTGTCTTGTTGTCACACAAACAAACCAGTTTTAATAATAAGAAACAGTTTTTTTAAACAAAGTCTTCTTATTTTACAACCGCTGTATGGAATATTTTCCCGACTACGACCTTGACTTGTAATATACATTTTTAAACCATGGGGGTTGTGTACAACTCTTGAGAGCATGAGATACACAAATGGTAGTTGTATAGTAAGTAACTTGTAAACAAGCAAATTTTATTTTCCATTCCTGTCTTATCCTCGTGTCGTCGTCATCGTCGTTGTATTTGTCGTGCCTCTATCCCGGTTTTCGTCCTTTTTCCATATACACTATACCTATTTATAAATATCTCTATATACATATGTCCTGGATGTGGGTATCTATATATCGGCTCTGGAATTGGACTTGAGTCTTTTGCTTGTTCTTTTATTCTTAGTAAACAACTTTTAAGTGGGTTGTCATTTCATGTTAAGAGATTTTACACAACAACAAAAATAAAAAAAAAGGACCTCGTGTGGGTGGAAATCTGTGGAAAAAATGGATTTAAATTGGTCGCATGGGGGTATTAGGACGAGCTCAAAAACTTTTTGTTGTTCATCAGATCCCGGTTGGCGATGGATGTATGCCATGCTTTGCCTCTCTGCATGTTTTCACAAAATGTACGCAAAAAAAAAAAAAAAAAAAACAAGATATATTTTGTGTAATCTTAGGTCAATGGTAAATATCCTGGGAAATATAATGAGATATACTCTCCTCGGAAAGAAGATAATATTTTTATCAGGTTATGTATATGTATTCTAAGACCTTTTTAAGTTTCCCATAATAAGGGTATTTGCGGCGAAAAAGAAAGCTATATTGAAAGACTCATTGTTTGGATTTAATTAACAAGCCAGGTGAAATGTACCGTAATTGTAATGTAGGTACCTACCGCATGCTGCTTCTCAAGTCACGGCAAAAAATTAAAACTTTGTCATCATCATAATTTGATATTTATGTATAGTTATAGGTACTTGTACATATATCACATATATACTTATACATGCTTATGAATTAGAGACAATATTCATTCGGTTTTGTGAGTTTTTTTTTTTTCTTTTTTTTTATTAATTAAGCTTAATTCATGTATGTATGTCTTAAGGGATTTAGGAATGTCAATCTAATTATAACTTATTTTTTTATGTCTGAGGCGATTTCGTATCATTTCGCTGGTAAAATTGTATAAGAAAACTTTATGTGAAAGATACTGGTTCTTATTAACATTCAAGCGAAAACTTTTTGTTTGGCTTCGAGGAGAAAAATCTTCTTAGAATTGAAGTTGTCTTGTGTTCGGTTTAACTTACAATTAGTCTTACATAAATAATTTTACTTTTTCCCTGGAGAAAATATTGGCTTCCTGTTACAATAAAGAAGAAGTCCAAAACACTCATTATACCGTCAGTCGGTCTCTGTCGCATTGTATACTTCAACTAAAAATCTGCTAGCAGCAGATATTGGATGTGAACAGCATATAATTTCAAATGCAAAAATGACAAATGTAAAAAGGCATAATATTAATCCTGTAAACTTCAGCTCATTTGGAATTAATGTTGAATTTCAATACTTTTTTCAGTATAGAATTATATTTAGAATATAATGGAATTATTTATTTTCAAGTGAGAAGTTTCCTGGTCTCATAATTTCACGTTTTGGTGACGTCAATTGGCCACCAAGATCATGCAATTTGACACCGTTAGATCTCTTTCTGTAGAGCTTAGCAAAAGACCGTGTTTACGCGAATAATCCCCGAACTCTAGACGCATTAAAAACCAACATAACTCAAATTATGGCTGAGATACCGCCCGAAATGTGCGAAAAAGTGGGAAAAATTACCTCAAAAGAATCGCATGCTGAGAATCTTTCCGAGGCAGCCATTTGAATGATATTATTTTTCACACTTAATGGCAAAGTCTAAACTTTATAATGAAATTAAATTTTTATCAAAAATGTATCGCTGTGTGTGTTTTATTAAGCTTAACTTTCGAAACCGAAAAAATTAATGACCCTTTATAAAAATATTTACAAAAGATATACAAATAAAACAAAATGTGGCCTTGGTTTGAAACTGTCGGCCAGGTGCCAACTTATAATCAATTGTTTAGTTTCAAAATAAAAAATAAAATAATACTAAAGCAGGGTTTATTACGCAAAATTTTCTTCACAAAAGTACTAAGCCAGCCTAGTACCCAGTCCACCTAGACCAGGTACTAGCTCTGGTACTCGGTCCTAACGAAAAGTAAGTACCTGAGCATTTCTTCACATCAGTAGTAGCGGATCCAAATATAACCAGCGCAGTGGTTACTAGGACTAAATACGTCTAAAACTGGTCTAATTCTGATTTTTACAATATTTTGACATTACAAATTTTATTTTGATATTTATTTGACAGCGATTTTTATTTAATTTTAATTTCGAATGGATTATGTGTATATTAACACAAAGAGGACATAATATCCATTCTACGATGACTGTCTCTCCTGATAGCAGCATCAACTATCAAATTTGCCACTCGAAAGTGACTTCAACAATTTTCCAGTCTTTGATTTAAGCAGTTAATAGCAAAACGGTCGTCATTGCTAGATAGAGAGTGGGAAGATGACGAATGCCAATGAAGTCTTACCGCTATTTACAGGAGTAATCTGTGGTGGTCTGTTCTGAATCAGCTTCCAGATGAAGCGTTTGATTTAAGCAGAACATTGTGTGTTATTTTTTTAGTGGAGTTTTGGACATTTTTCTGTGTAAGTATGTGTGTGACAGGCTTGGAGAAATTACCTTTATTATGTGCATTTTATGTTCGGTTCATGCAATACATTTTTAAAATGCGACCACCAAAAATTAAATTCAGTATATACCCACCACAAAAAAAAAGAAAAAAAAAATATCAGTAAAATCAATAAAAGCCGAATTTATTACCTATGTAATAAACAACAACCGAAAAAACTATTAAAAATCAGCAAAGAATCATTGAAAGAAATGAATGCAATTTCTCTGATTCAGGTATTAGTACCACTAGACTGGCGATTTGAAAGTCCTAGCTAATACCGAGTCCTAAATAGTACTCAGTACCAACTTGACAGAACTATAGGGCTTAGTACTTTTGTGAAGAAATCATTTGGTACCGATTTGAGTACTAACAACTGGTATAATAACCAGATACTACCTGATTTTGAGGAGACAGCTAGTACCGAGTCCTAACTGATACTCGATATCAAATTGCCAGGACTAGGGGCTAGAACTAGTGTGAAGAAATGAGTTGATACCGATTTTAGGACTAGTACTGGTACTAGCATTAGACTAGACTGTGAAGAAATTGGCCGTTAAAGAATAAAATATTGAGTTTCAACAGTTTTATAAAAGTATTTTCCCTACATTAACGCTTGAATTACTTTGTTAATATTAATATTATTATTTCATTACAACCTATCTATATTTCCAAAAAAATCGGGGAATTATTTCTTCTTGGAAGGTATTACTTTTAAGGTAGGCCCATATTGAGACGCGTTTGAAGCGACGCAGCGCATCACGATTTTTTTGTGAACAATGGAAATCTATTGGACAACACGCATATTGATATAGTGATACGTCATAATCTGACACATCTTTTTACAAAAAAAATAGTGACACAGTGTATGGAAAACAGTTTCCCTTTACGTTTACTTCCTATAAAAAATATAAAAAAGAAAACAACTGTCTATGAATTGAAAAATAATTATAAATATGTATGTATATTAGCTGAGAAAATAAAAGAAAAGCATCGCTTATCAAAATTCATGTACATAACTATAAACACCACCTAGGAGCTGCGATTCAAGGTTCAATTTTATCGCTCATAAATACACTCTTAGGGCCGCTTTTTCAGTGCCAGAATATCAGAGTTAAAGTTGATTTAACGTAGTATTGAGGTAAATGTAGTGATTTAATTATAAAACTCGAATTATGTATATCGCATTGAATCACTTGACGTTATAAAGTTTTCAAAAAAAAAGTAAAACATCTAAATAAAGAAAAAAATTGTGAAAAACAAAATAATAAAAACGCCTCGCCTGTTTAATTTACTTGTAGTTAACAGAGGAATAAGTATTTTTTTAAATCTTGAAAATGATTCAGGATTTGGGGATACAACAATTCGGCACCCAACCCTTAAAATTTAATAGTTTTTTCTCATACAAATCATTGTCTTATGGTGTCCCAAACACCTACTATTCATGTCGATTCTAAAAAAAACGAACACAAAAAAAAAAAAACCAAGAAAGACGGAAGGGGTTGAAAGTCAGCGAAATTGGAAATAAAACTCTGGTTGTTAAAAATTGAAAAGATATTTTCTAATGTTTTCTTGTTATTTTCGCCTTTCTGACACGATTTAAAAACTGTTTGTCAATTACAGTTTACCTACAACTGTTTAGTTCAAAATGTCACCGAAAAGCAATAATTTTTTCCGATTGCAAAATAGAAGGACATTTCCGGGTTTTTATTCGGGGCATAAGGCACAAGTTTTTTTTACATATTACTTTGAGTATTACTTGTATGGAATCGTTAAGCCTTGACTTCAATTTTCCCCCTTTAGCCCTTAGCCAACTCTAAACTTGTTTTTGTTTTGTTGCCTTTTGACTTAATAGTTTTTAGAGTTTAGCCAGGGCTTAGTTTTTTTCGTACAAAATTGATGGGAAATCAATTTTTATTAATTATATTGAGCCTCAAACTCGTTTTATTCTTTCAATTAACTTGTGGATTTAGAATTGAACACGATTTTAAAACTACAAGTTGTAATGACTAAATTCATTTTAGGAATCGGTTGGGAGGGTCAGTAGCCCCCCCCTGGATTCTCCATTGCCTAGAGCCCAAATTGGCGATTTTTATCTAATTAACTCAGCGAAAAATTTAAATTTTTATTTAAAATAATCTAGAACGCGTAGCTCATATACATCGACTTTGTTTTTCTTTTTTTTTAAATTTGGTATTTGTGTGAATTGTCTAGGGCCAAATTAAAAAAAAATACATATTTTCAAAATTTGTGTGCTCCAAATTGTAAAGCTTTAAAGTAGTTGTTTGTGTTTTTCTCAATGCGACTAATGTTCACTAAGTTACTGATTCTTAGATCGCTAAAAAAAATTTTTTTCATCTCCTAATTTTTTGACAACGGCAACACTCGACTTTATCATTGACCGAAACTCACAAACTGAGAAATCTATATTCGGAGAAACGTAAATACCAAATTTGCGAGACTTTTCTTAAGAAACCAGACGAAGGTATCGTATGTCCTGAATTTCAAATTGCCAACAAAAAATATTCTTTATAAAGTAAAATTTTGTGACATTGTCTTATCTGGAAGACTGGAAGTAAATACATCAAAAAGGGTTTTTAAAAATCTCGAAAAAGTAAAATAGTTGTGAAAAAAATTTTACCAAAAAAATGTATACTTAACATTTTTATTAAGGTGGTATAATTGTTGGCTTGATATTCGTAAAAAAAAACAGTTTTTATTTATATGATCTATAAATGAGATTAGCTTTTATACCATCATGAACTCAATCTTTTGAATCAACTCCTAACATATTCTCCATAGAAATCGTAGTTTCAAAAAACCTTTTTACCTAATTCTTTATTTTTTGCTTTAATTATTTTTAGTTCAAATTTATTGACGAAAATGGTGACACGCTTTAACTTTGGCTTAAAACGTTTGTAATAATAATTTTAGCATTATGCTCTTAAATATTTTGTTTTAATATAAACAAGTTAGTCTAGCTATCATAATCCATTCAGCCTGTGATTTTTAAGCCTCTCAAAACATAAATCACAAAATTAGTTAATAAATTTCTATTGCACTCTAATTTTTGACTTCTTCACTCCTATTTTTCTTCTTCTTCTTTTTACGTCTTTATCTTTCTATATAAAAAAAGCTTAGAACTTTTACTTTTCAATTAAAGCTCAACATCCTCTTCTCCTTATTACAGAATCAATCTACTCATAGTATTCTTAAAACCGTTCCCGAAGAACTCCATCATCAAATTATGACCTCTGATGATTTAGCTAAGTCAAAAGAACGCAGTATAAATCATGCAACACGATTCTGACGGTAAATTGAAGTGATGAAAATTTTCATTTTTAATATTTAATTATAATAAAAATTTATATGGAAAATGTTTCTAAGAAAAAAAAAAATAATAACATAACGACACTTCTATAATGCAAGGACAACAAATGTCAGTTAAAATGGCATTTTTTTTTTTTTTAAATAAAATGAGGGTCTGTAGCCGATTTTTGGTTTCAAGCCTTAAAGTCTTGGTTTTAATTTAATGTTGATTTTTGTTTTTTTATGTAACTTTTCAGTAACTTAACGTTCATTTCTACACAATTAAAAAACTAGAACATTTTCTTGTGTTCTTTAATTTTGTTTACTTAGGTCCATTTTCAGAAACGAAACTTAAATATTTAAGTTCAACATAAGAGCTTATGAGACAGTTTACGCTAAGGAAAAAGTAAAAAATAAGCGCTTATAATGAACTTCAATATAAATGTTTTCTTTCAGCAAATAGGCGATTTTTAACAATTTTGATTATAAACCTTAATTTTTAAAAATGTATAGGCTTTCTTAAATTTGATTTATTTTAAATAAATTTAGTTTTATTTTTCTAATTTCTATGCTCGATAAGGTTGTTATAATAACTCTCAAGTCCATATTTAATATGAATCGACGAAAATAAAATCTTAAATGTTAATCAAAATCTTAAAAAAAAAAAAAATAAAATAAAAAAATATTTAAAAAATCAAATTTATTTTAAAATTTTCTAAGCAAATTTCTCCAATTTAACATGTATACCTTCATCCATCATTATTAATACATAAAACAAATCATAAACATTGAAAACTATTACGTTTAAATATTCACTCTTCTCACGAAATTGGACATACAAATTTAAAAAAAAAAACAAAAATTCATAAAAAAACTATTTTGTAAATAATATAAAATAAAAATTTATTAAAAAGTAAAACAAAAAATGGATACAGAGTGAAAAAACAAACGACTTAAAGTTAACTGCAAAATATAACTTAAAATCTAAATTAATTTAAACTGGCAAAAAATGTATACTTTTAAACAAAATATTAAACAACTAAACTTAAAAACGTACTAAAAAACAAAATTTTGTAAAAACACAATTAGGTGATTGATAAACTGTTAGAAACCATAAATTTTTATTGTTGTTAAATAGAAAAAAAAATGATAAGGGCTAAGTTATATTGAATTGTAATCAAAATTGTAATTGTACTAAAGAAAAAAGTGTTTTATACGTAATGTCAATAATAATTCTAAAATAGAATTTAAAAATCGAAATGGTGATTGTCAGAGGAAATATGAAAACCAATTAAAAAAAAATTAAAATTAAAAGTAGTAGAATTTTTTTAAAAATAATTCTTAGCTTTATTTTGTTAAATTATTATTTAATTGTTACAAAAAAATTAGATTTTATTTAATTTAATTTAAAACTTTTGCATAAGAACAAAAATAAATCAATTAAATATTTTGTTAAATTTTCTTTGTATTTCTTGAAATAATAATTGTTATAAGAAAATGTATTGGTATTCTATTTATGCTGACAATTACAATTGAAAACATGGTAATTATAAACTAAATATTGTAATTATTTTTTTAAAATGAAAAAAAAAAAACAAAAATTAACATAAATAACACTTGAAAAAAAAACTCAATTAAAATCTTTAGAAAAACCAAACAAAGAAATACAAAACGAAATGACAGGAGCTTTCAAAGAGTATAAAACTTTGTTCTCGTCGAAATATTGCCTTTCGATTATAACAATATATTCATTCAAAAAAACATAATATGTTCTAGGTGATTAAATTAATAAAAGTATATGAATATCTTAGGCTAAATTTAATGTAATTTCGTTATTTGTAAATATTTATACAGAAACTTGCCACAGAAAAAAAAAAAACAAAAATACAAAAGCAAAACAAAAAAAAAAACACTAAATGAAATTTTTCATTATACAAAATTTTATATTATTAAATTTTCAATTGTTTTATATTTTTGTTATAAATTTGTGAAATAATATAAAAAAAAAAATCAAAACAAAATAATAAATAAATTCAAAATTATATATATGCTAAAATATAAGGAAATTTAAATTCATTATGAATTTCATAGATAATATAAATTCATACTTAAATTTAAAATTAAAAAAAAAAAAAAAAAACAAACGGCTGTATATAGTGAATGTATATTATAAAAAAATAAAACTCAATAACATCGTTTTTTTGAATATAAATTATTTAATAAAATAAAAAAAAAACATTTGTTTTATTTAATATTGGTTCTGCAATATTTTCTATATATAAAATATATTAACTGGTGAACCACGTGGACTCTGCTCTGCTCTGGTTGTAAGCTGAGGCAAAAACTTGCTGACTAGCTTGTACCTGTACTTACCTACTCGCTGCTTAAAGGATACACATTTTGCGAAGATTACGAATGGAAAAATTAGCTTTATAACCCAGTACTAACTTCAGACAGTTATATTTGTCAAACCTATTGTCAGATTGCAAACTGTCGGTGTAATTTTTATAAACACACTACACAATTTGGAAAATGAAATCTCGCAAATTAAAAATCTCGCAATTACAAATTCTCTTTATGTAACAATCTCGAATTTACATCTTGCACCCAAATATCTCGCAAAATCAACCGAAAACTCGCATAACGAAATAATTAATAATCCCTTTGTCAAATATGTTGTACAATGTGTTGCAATGAAATTAAGTCCAAAGCAAAATTTTAGACTTTATTGCACTTTTAAAATTCAGACAGGCACCTATGCCAACAGTTTCCTTGGACAACAGTACCTTGGGTAGACCGTGTCAAAGGTTCTAAGGTATATAACTCCCTCTTGCGTTCCTAGTCCTGCTCACACATCTCCGTCACTCAACTTAGGGTATGTTCGGTCGAGAGACAGGCGGTTAATCAACGATATGCTAGTTTTTTCTTGCCATACTTTATTTTGCGACATTTTGATTGATAGTTGCGCTATTTTGAGTTCGAGTTGTAAATTTTAAAAGCGAGATTTTGTTATTGCGAAATTATGGAAAGCGGGATTATTAAAATGCGAGATTTTCTTTTTCGAGTTTAAAAAAAAAAAAATCAAAGCTTTTGTCATTAAAGGTTTTTTAATTTGCGAGATATCGTAGTGCTCTTATAAGGTATTTGATTTGCAAATTTTTTCGTTAGGAGATAAACGCTTCCAAAAAATTTGGATGGAAATTTTGGTGAAAATTAACTGGCATTAGATTCGCTGTTTTACTGAATATTGTGTTCAGCAGTGAGGCTCATTTTAGTAAAATTGTCAAATTTGGAGAGAAGGTGATCTACATGAGAAACGTTCCAAAAAATTAACAATTTAATGCGTTAGCACTGCGATAATCGAGAATTCCAAATAAGTGGGTTTCATCATGCCGTCGGTCGTTCTGTGCGTCAGCGTGCGTCGGTGCGTCGCACAGTGGTTCAGGTTGTATGGAGAGGCGGTCATAAATCTATAAAATCTGAACCAGCCAACCGATTTGAGTGAAATTTTCAGACATTGTTAAGGATAGCATTAGGTATCATGAGAGAAATTTTCCGCCTACTGACACGCCCACTTAAAGAAAAAAAGGTTTTCTAACTGTCATAGTTGATATAAATGAGGGGTGTGTTCTTTGAAAAAGTTGTAGATAACGTCATTTCATATTACTTTTCAGTACAAAATTTTTGCCACGCCCACTTTTTTGGTCGTTTTTTTTACAAAAAAAATGATTTTTCGACCAATTTCTTAGAAAACGATACAAGTTGTTGTAGAAACATGCACACAAAAATAATAATGCAAAATATTTACCACGCCTACTTTTGTGGGCGTTTTTGACAAAAATCTTATTTATTAAATCTTTTCACACCCACTTTTTGGGTGTGTATCTGAAAAAATCGTTGGAATATAGGTATTTTTGAAGTGTTCTTTTTGTATAATTAGAAACTGTATTAAATTTATAACTTTGGTTAATTTGTTTGATTAATTGAATAAAATGTAAATAAATTATAAATAAATACCAATTTAATTTTAATAAAATAAAAAAATAAAAAATAATCATTGGTCTAAACTTTCGTTTTCTTCTGTTACTATAAGGTCCTTTACATCGTCTTATAACTCCAAATATTTTTTGTTTGGCTCTTGTCTTAAAGAACTTAAAAAAGGATCCGATGAAACAAAAAGCATATTTATAATGTCATTATTTGTATAGCTAACCGAGAACGTTTCCTCGAATGACTAAATCGGTAACTACGATAATCCTTGTTACGAGCTTCTTTTGCTTCTTTCGTTAACATTCCAATGGGCAACATTGCAGATTTTATGGTTTATCCTCCATGTATCAAAATCTTGTGAACTGTGTTTGGCATGTAGCATATTGGCATATTTAAAAGTCGATAAAATTATTTTTGTCCGCTCCTGATCCACTGTGCGTCGTTGCGTCGTTGCATCTGTGCATCCGTGCGTCTGTGCGTCCACTGTAATTTAAGCTAGAGCCTAAATGGGTAGACCAATTTGCTTAAAATTTGGTACAGAGCATTTTAATGTGATTCCCTAGAGCAAAAATTCGGATTTTTGTTTTAGCTCATCTAGAACGGGTATAGCGGCCATACAAATATTTTGGTTTTTTCAAATGTTCTTAAAAACGGCTTTAACGACTTTGATTTAACTTCGTACCTGTAATAACTAAGTATATTATAAGAAAACTGTGTTTCAAGTTTTTGTCAAAATACTCACACAACGGAATTAGGTATTCCTCATTTTTTGAGAAAATGGTCTTATTTTGGGTTATTCAAGTATATCTTTTTGATGGTTTTACTGATTATAATATAATCTTGCAATCTTATGCTTCTTAATAGTTTAAACAATAAAGCGTTTAAAATTTTTTAAAAGCATTTTTTTATAAACAAACAAAAAATTCAAGCAAAAAATCAATTTTTAGTTCTTTTGACGCTTTAAATATTTTCTCGTTAAATATTTATACATCATACATCTTCAATGGGTGGTTAAACACAATTGTTTACCACAAGAGCAAGTTTGTGCGATCAAGTCCTGAATATTTTTTTTTTTTTTTTCAAAAACGAGGCTTTTCAGGGAGTTACATTATTCGCTATAGATCAATGACTTTTCCAAACCCTGATTGATTGGCATGAATGTGGAATCAATTTACTGAAAGAAACATTTGATGGACGCATTATTTCGAGTAATGGTCTCGTTATTTGATGCCTCTGGATTATTTTCTTTGGAGATACGTTAAATAGCTATTTTATACACTGACAAACCAACAACAATCAACAATACACTGAAAGCCAGCATCATTTGTTTTATTGTGAACAATACGGCCACAAATGCTTGAAAAATGGGTTGAAAACTATGCTTCTCGGATGATGACCGTGGTCGGCATATACCCAAAGTTGTTATTAAAAACAGCAGAATGCGTATTCTCTCGATTGAACAGAAATAAATGGATATTTGATGAAATTTCATGTGTTCTGTTTAAAAGGGAAGTTAGTACTTGGTTAAAAAAAAACAACCTTTATTTAAATATGTATTTACCTATATGTATATGAAATTTATGCTTGAAAAAAGTCAATCGATTCTGTCAATAATTTTGTATTAAAAAAATAATACTTGAAGATTTAGGTCAATTTACACGATGAAAGTGATAAAAAAAATATACGACAACGCTACGTTTTTTTTAGCCGTGTAGACACAAATCGTTTCACAGAATATCGATTATCGGAAAACGGATGAATAAGTTGAAAGAAGGAATTATCTTTTTTTCAAAAAATGTACTATTTTTAATTAGGTCATTAAACCGTGGTTAGTTAGAATACAGTGTACTCTCTCCTAACGGAAAGTGCGTCAGATTTGATTCCTACAGTTTAATTTTTAATGAAAGAAACAGAAGAAAACCTATGTATGATGGATTCAATTTGTACAAAATATCAACCAGTTACACAGTAGGTACACACGCCCCAAACAAATAAACTAAACATTTTAAGATCTTAGCTCGCTATAGTCTTTTTATTAAAAGAACGAAAAATAAAATCATTGAACATTAAAATAGATTGGCGAATTCGACCCTTCTCCCACCATCCCTAAATCCGATCAACAAAATTGCGAATTTATTCCAATAGATTATGGTTTTTTTTTATAGCGATCTTTACAGCTTCCATTTAAGCCGACCAGAATAAGGGTGTACACTGTACATACTAGTTTATACAGCAACCATAGAAATAGATGGAGTCTTTTTTTGATGGAAAGCTAGAGGACCATGTCTTAAATCATGTTAAATCAGCATACTCAAACTCCTTGAAAATATTAATATTAAATTCGATTTTTAAATATGACTTCGCGCATTTTTGCTCATAAGAGAAATGAACCTTTAAGCTCCTTTAAATCATTTTCAAGACAAAATTCCCGGTGATGTTTCCTGAAAATTTTAATATCTGTGGAATGTCCGTGCATTTTTATTAAATGCAATTTTCTTTCCTTTTTTTTGTGTTCCATTTTGCCTTTTTTTATATTTTTTTAGGTCAACCGCAAAAGATTTTCGCTCTATTTAAGCGGGCAAAGGCAAGTAGAGAACTATTTTTCAGGTTTTATATAAGGCCAGTTTGACACTTTTTGATAATAACTCAAAACTTGTAGAATTTTTAATGTTATAAATAAAAATAGAAAATTCTGCGACAGATATTCATTTCATATACATACATAAGGTGTGAAAAAAGCTAGAGCGTGTAGGTTGGGTCGAGACAAGAAAACAACCGCATCCTGCCGTTTAACCAGGAGGGGCAATTTTCTAAAAAAAAATTGACAAAATACAGAAAAAAATATTATTAAAAGACAATGGTTACACTCACAATTCCATGATATAAAGATTGTAAAGCCAGAAATCTCTTCTTTTATTTTATTTGTAAGTGCATAATGTTGTTTTTGTGAATGTTTTTGAAAAAATGAATTTTTAAACTCAAAATTTTGAAAAAAAAATTAAAAAAAAAGTTGTTTAAACTAATTTTGTTCAAAATTTTACGTTATTAAGAATTATTTTTGTCTTTAATATTCAACACTCTTATTAATTCTAAGTCACACATCAGAAACCAGATATTAAAATCTCTTCTAGTTCTTAAGTTCTTTAGAAAATTGAAAACAACAGAAATAAAATTCCCTGAATTTGACTCTTATCCATTGCTTAAGTTGTTCTAATGATCCTATTTGCACTACGAAGGTAGTAAAATTGATTTAGTTATTTTCAATTTTCTCAAAAAGTACAATACATTTTACCATCCGTTTTTTTGTTTTTGACTAAAAACTAATAAGAGCTTTGAATTTTGAAAACAAAATTAGAACTGAACTACGTAAAATTTGAAAAAAAACAGTTTGAATTTTTTTTTCAAAATTTTGAGTTTGAAAATTAATTTTTGAAAAACTATTCCTTAAAAGAGCTTTGTCTGAAAACAAAATAAAAGAAGAGATTTCTGGCCTTACAAAAAGGTATATCATGGCATTGTAAGTATAACCGTTGTTTTTTTATATTTTTTTTCTGTTTTAAGTATTTTTTTTTTAGAAAATTGCCCCTGCTCCCAGATAAACGGGGATGGGGGGGGGGGGAATAGACGCCCCTCCTATACGATTTTTTTCTTGTCTTGACCCAGCCTACACGCTCTAGCATTTTGTCACAATTAATGCGAATCACCCTGTAGATAGGTGAAATTATGTATAGTGTCTCGAAAGTTGTATTCTGTTGAAAAATTAATATAAATTACAATTTCTACTCGGGCTAAAATATGAAAATTGAAGAACATAAATGTGCTAATCTATTTTTTTTTTTCAATTTTATTGACACTTTTCTGAGTAACGTAAGTGTCCGGTTATGAAATAGTTCACTGTGCCTAAGTTTTTTTTTTGTTTTACTGATATTTTCCAAACTCTCCACTTTCCAATCTTATCTCATCACTTTAGAGCTGATTAAAGAATTTAGAAGTATAGCTACATAGGTACTCGAACAAAATTGGTATTGTAATAAAATTATAAAAAATATTCAATATGAAGTCATATTTTCTTGTGATTTATTTTATAGTTACATTTTTAATTGAATTCTTAAAAATATTGCGGCAATATTTCAAAAACGAATTCAATTGAAATTTAATTGTGAAGCTATAAAATCAAACTGACCTAAATCAAATACTCATAAAGTGCGGCGTCAGCAACTAAACTTTCTCCCTCTCTCTCTCTCTCTCTCTCTCACAACTGATATGGTTGAAAAATCAAACTTTACAACATGAGACTTCATGTAATCGATAGCATCCCCAATTCAACAACCAACACCATCGATAAACCCCCAAATAAATCAAATATCATTCCAAAACTGGAAATGTAATACATCAAAGGAATTTTAAGTCCTGGTTTAATTTATTTCGACGTATATTTTTGTTTTTTTTTTTATTTTTTTTTGTTGATGCTGGCTTTTTGTCGTTCTCAATCGTTTGCCCTCCGGATTCCTGCACAAACAACATGTCTACGGTTTCAGTTTTTTTTTTTTTTTTTTTTTTTCTCCAAATGTGCTATGTTGCTATGTTGTCTTTATTGGCCGTTGCTGAGGCCGACTGCCATGCCATAATGCCACGGCACGTATGCGTCCTTTTCTGTAGAGGAGGGGAGGTAAAAGCTTTAGTATTTTATATGGTGCTCGTTTGTCAATCTCCATGGTCTTGGTCATTTTTATTTGGAGAATTTCTCTGACAAATTAGACTTTGGCGTCCGTTTGATGTTTTACTTTGTATGTTCATTAATCAAAAAGGCGTTTGAATGATTTTACAAAATTTAGAAATCCCCTCCCTATAATTTAGAGGAACATTTTCAAAAACGAAACAAAAACTTAGCCCAGTTTTTCATATTGGAGAGAATATGTACATATATAAGTATAGAAGAATAATTATAGCAAAGCAAGTTTTACTTCGTTATGTCGAAAAGGGAATTTTTAAAATGCCTAGTTTCTAGAGTAAGCGTTTATTTTACAAATTTCGGTAAGTTCGAGTCAGTATGGAATTTCATATCACAGCAATCTTTGATTAATAATCAGTCATAAAATAGGTTTCACTAGTTGGAACATAAATTAATCTGAAATAGATACTAACATCAGGAATGACAAAATATAATTTGAACTTTTAAAGGTTTTCACCGTAGTTTGGTATATCGTCGATACTTTCATGAATAAGGCCCAATTGCTGAAAAGAAATTTAAATATTTAATTTCAACATAAGCGCTTATGTTGAACTTATGTTAAACTTAAATATGAAAGTTTCGCTTCAGTAAATTTACCTAAGGGCCAGTTTCACAGTCAGAAAAGTGACACTTAAGTGGGGAATGTGAAAGATTAAGGGCCAGTTTCACAGTCGACACTTACCGAAATAAGTGGCACTTAAGTTTCCCATATTAGGAATTTAAGCTAAAAATCATAGCTAGCGTAAGTGGAACTCAAGTCAAGAACATCTAAGACTTAAGTGCCACTCACTCAGGTAATAGTGAACGTTGATATTGGGAATTAATCTTTCACATTCCCCACTTAAGTGACACTTTTCTGACTGTGAAACTGGCCCTAATTCCCAATATCGTAGTGCACTGAATAAGAGGTACTTAAGTCTCCGATGTTGATGGCTTAAGTTCCACTTACGCTGGCTATGAAATTTAGCGGTACGTGTCAATTGTGAAACTGGTCCTGAGTCACCAAATTTTGAAGAATTTGTATGTTTTTACTAAGCATACTACAGAACGTTTTTTCTGAATTTAAGAATTATGCAGATGGTTTCTTTATTGTTAATTAAAAAAACTAAGACCCATAGTTTTTCAAAGGTGACTTAAGCCAGAATAAGTTAACTCTGGACATAAAGTAATTTACAGTTAGCTCAAAAAGCAATAGAAAATTTATGGGATTTGACATAACAAAAACGTTGATGAAAAATCATCAAAATAATATGAGTAGTAAATTCTAATTTAACTCAGTAAATTTGTTGAGTTAAGTCAGGCTTAACTTTAATCTCGCACTGAAAAACTGAGCCTGAGCGCTTATAAATATGGAACATTCTGTGATATTGCAGCATAGAAGGGCATAATTCCAGGTCGGCGGGCAAACCATTAGATATGATGCTTGCTTTATATACTAACCAGCACGATGGAAGACTCTGGTTTTGTTGTTGTTGCACTAACTGTGTTTCAATAAGCAGGCTTTACTAGTCTTTATAGTTTCCAATGAAGTCTTCTTCACTATACATTTTTAAGCACATATAAATTCCGAATTCGAACGGAATGTGAAAAAGTTAATACAAAATTTTCAAAAAATGTGAAACACTGTCATATAAAGAGAGGGTGAAGCGTGTGGGGGGATACACAGAATTCCATCCAATTTGTGGATTCTATTTGTGTTGCTTGACTGCTTATTTGTTATTACCTTTACTGTGGGTAGTATTTGTTCATCGTCAACCCACGAGCTTTAGGTGACAATGGTTGATTTTGTGAAAATTCCTTAAAACAATCGATGTGAGTGGATTTAAAAGCCAATAACTTTGGTTATAATTGACGGATTACCATTATTAAACTCTTCGATAAGAGGAAAAATGTCAGACTACAATTCTGCATTTTTAGTATTGGCATAAGACACCAAAACAAACAATTTCATTCACAACAAATGACGTAAATTCACACAAAAAAAATAAGAAAAACAACAACAAGTATAGAAACAAAAATATCAAACAGAATTATAAACCAATGAATAGCAAAATATGTTGGGTGGTGGAGGTTGCGCTCATGTGCGTCTCTAAATGAAATAATTCGATAAAAAGGATTATTAGGTATATGTTTGCACAAACTCATAGGGAAATAGTGAAAAGAAAAATGCAAATCGAAAGTAGTCAATGAAGTTTGCCCGAATAAACCAATAATAACTTCTGTTTAAGAAGTCTGATCTGTAAGGTTAATACTTTAAAATAAAGGTAAAATGTCAAGGTATATGCAAAAAATAATGTTTGGTGTGGTACAAGTTAAGCCTTCTGCTACACCTACAGCTGCATTCCATTGTGTTTAGTTTAGCCAGTTAACGTTGAGTGCTATGGTGATTATTGTGAGTAATCAGTTAGTGATTATTTTTTTTTTATAGAATTTGGTGGTGGATTATGTCAGTTGTTCCCAAGTGTGGTGTGAAGTCAGCAAAATTATAAATCCTTAAAATTATCGTGTGTCTTTCATATCGGATTTTAAGTCGACTATGCTAATGTGGCAAATCGGGTACATTTTTTTAAAATAGTACATTTTACTAACTTTTTCTCGGTAAATTATAAGTGATAGGAGATAAAAATGTATCACTTATCTGTCTATATCACTTATCTGTCTATATCAGAATCAAAAATTTATAACTCATTTTTGCTTTCCAGATTAATGGAAAGAAATTAAAACTAAAAAAATTGATTGGCTGGCTTGTTCGTTGTACCTACTTAAAAGCATAATAATATTAATAGTTTTTTGAGAAAAGATAATTTTTACCACTCAGGCAGTCGGCTCAGCCATAATATGATTTTTTCTCATATGTAAGGAATTCATTTAAAAAAAAAGTTAAAATTTAAATAATTAAAAAATAAACCATGAGTCTCACACGTCTCTCAAAAATAAAACCTGATTGCAAGAGTTTTTCTTAGTTTGCTAATGACTTAGGACCCCTTTAAAAATGTCTGAGTAAAGTTCCGATTAGTTATCTGAGAAAAAATAAATTTTAGGATTAGTAATAATTTTTCTCCTGGGAACTTACATACTTATTACCATAATATTTATATGTCGGATAACTAGTCAGAACTTTACTTATAGACATTGTTAAACAGGCCCTAGTCTTAAAAGGAACATTTATTCCCATACATATACCTACTCGCCTTGGCCTTGACAGCACAAAATTCAAAAGAACAATCAATCAAGAATTAAATATAGCAAAATATTTCTGGCTTTCGCTAACCGCAGAATTTTATTTATCATTATTAACACACAAAATCATTAAAGACAAAATTTTAATGTATAAGTAGCTACATATTTTTAGATAAAATTGTAAGTTATTCGAAAATATATTATTTTCGATTTTCCAATTCTTTTTGGTTTTATAAACATAATGTACTTGGAGTCCAATTTATTGGGGAACCTAAAATCCTTAGACACTTAAAATAACCTTAACCCAAATATACCTACGAGTAACTCCAAATGAATTAATGTTTAGATTTTTTCAAAGCAAAAAGCAAGTATGTAATATACGATATTGATCAGGTTTGGATACATTTTTTTCAGTCTTCAAATCGACTATTAATCTAACTCTATAACACGCTTCCTTGTCTGCAGATAGATATTTCATTTTCCATCTTAATGTATGATGCAATGATTTTTTGACAAGATCCCTCAATCATCGGAGGAATAAACCAAAAAAAAAAAAATAAATATATATATTTCCATTCATGTCATTTTTAATTTATTATTTAAAAATCCTGATGTCTTGTTATAAGAATCACGTAAATGCACAGAATAAGAAAAGATTTATGTTAGACACTTCCAAGGACATATTATAAAACACCCCATCGCCGCGTCAGCCCATCACACACGCTATGCATCAGCCAACATTATTTTCATCAAGAGAGCACATGATATTGATGTGACGGCATATAAATTGAAATATTATAAAATAATCAATCGAATGTTTCATAATATTCTTGTTATACTCATATACCATATCCGATATCTCCACCAAAAAATAGCATCAATGCCATGCCATCTACAACAAAAATAACAACAAATGTAATATCTCGTGCAATTCATACACATATGACAGACACTCACACACAACACAACACAACACAACACAACAGGAGGTTGTATAACTCATATGACTAACATGAGTACAAAACACATTTTCATGCCAATGAGTTCTTTCATTTTCATCTCCAATTTCCACGTGACTCTACTTATCCTAGGTTCTATTCTATACAGAAGATATATCCTGATGCTGATGCTTGTGTGTGACGACGATTTCATTCCTATTTTCCATTTGACAGTCCCATTCAAAGAGAGAACGAACAACTAAGGAAAAAAAAAATATGATAAAAGTGCACACCAAGGACTCGCGCTATGTGAACATCAACTCGTTGTACCTACACTCATATCCTGCAAGGATATTATGGATATGGAATAAAATGAACTCTCTAGGCATAACCAAAAACAACGTATAAATAGTATCGCACATAAGGATTCAAATTCAAAAAAAATGTTGATCCTTATTCTTTTTCTTTGCAAAAATGTTCGTCCTTGGCTCACAAACACAACGTCATGTCATGAATAAGCATTGACTTCCAATATATATCTTCTTCAGGCTTCAGCTTGGGATTGGGATTTGCAGTTAGGGAGACAGAGACACCCATGGGTGTCACAATTTATTGAAGGTCTGTGTTATCATAAATTATGGAGAAGAATTCAATTTTTCCCAGAATCCATTTAAAACTCAAATTGATGAGATTAGTTTTGTATACTCATATTTTGTGTATAGGTACCTCTACCTATACTCCTCTGCCTCCAAAAAATACTTGGAAGAAAAAAATCTGAAGGAAGTAATCACCTTCGTTTCGGGGAGAAAAGAGTAACATCAATTTTTTTTTTTTTTTGTGTTAAAAGAACTTGGGGAACTTTTCGAAAAAGATCATTTGCACGCACGTCATAAACAAGCACAGGCTATTGAACATAGAGGTTCTTTTTATTGAGTTTTTGTTTTCAACCTTCATTCTATACAGAAGACAAGTTCTTGTTAGTTTGTCTTTATCTTTACGTATACTCACTGAAAAAAAGAAAGAAATCAATGAAAATCGGTCCCAAATAGATGGCTAAAAGCAAAAAATTCATAAAGACCTTTCGAAATTTTGCACACGCACGTTTATTAAGTTTTTAAGAAGTTGAGAATAAAAATAAAATTGCACGAAGCTGAAGCATGACTTCTTTGCCATTGCTTGATCTTAAGACTGACAGAAAAGCCAATTTTTAAAGAAAAGTCAATCGAATTATCGAAATCTTTTAGGCCGTTAGCGAGAAGTTCGAAAATAAAAAAAATGACAGGTATACCCTTAGTAATAAGTTCATTTAATTTAAATTAATTAAATATTTAAGCCAAACTTCACTAAATAACCCTTAAGAGGCGGTCGGTCCCGCCTTAACAAGGAAAAAAATATACTCCTTTCTACTCGATTTGTTCTTCTTTGGACCTTACCTACACACACTCGAATCTGTGCCTACGTTCTGTAACTCTCGCATCGCTAAAATCAGTCGAGAAACGATGAAAATTGAAACAAATCGTATGAGTTTTGTTCCATTTTTTGATCGTTTCTCGACCAAATACATCCATGCGAGAGTTACAGAACGTAGACACTGTTGTCACATGCCGAAAATGGTTTTGGGAAATATCACCCGGTAATTAATTAAATATTTTAAGAAAATGCTTATTCTTGAAATAAAGGGTAGGTTTTGCGCGGGTAGATTTTGGTGGCCTGTGGTGGCCATGTTGTTTTGGTGACATCTGTCAAATCTGTTGTTTATTATTCAGTTACTGATGCCAATGCCAAGACACCATGGCAAGTAACACGATAGAAAACAGCAAGTCTAAATGATAAAATTTTAATATCAAAATGCGCGTTGCGCCCATTTTACGGTTTACATGGTTGTCCTTTAAAGTCGATTATCCAAGATTCGGTGGCCAAATTTGAGTCGACCGATTCAATGCACAATCAGCCAACGCCCTTGCGTCAACAAAACCCAAGATTAACTGAAAACACTGTCGCTGTATGTGAGAGTCCGAAGTTCTTCATTGCCATCAGCACCAATGGATAGCGCTACCGATCGATGATAACCAATTTTCGCTGGCTCCAAATTGGAGCCTCCAACTGAATGTGAGCGACATGGGCATTCCAACAGAACGGCGCTGCGTGCTACACAGACGGATTGTGTGCTACGCCACAATGGACATTTTGCATGAACGATTTTAGGATAAGGCTATCTTTAGCAGAGGTGACATGAATTGGCCACCAAGATCGTGCCATTTTACCCAGCTAGGTTTTTTCTTTGGGGGTTTTCCTGAAGTCGCAAATCCATGCTAATAAACCACTATCAATCGATGCCTTTAAGCTGAACATAACACAGGCAATCGTTCAAATTCAGCCGGAGATATGCGGAAGAGTCATTGAAAGTTGGACCACTTGCATCCGTGCCACCGTAAAAAGCCGAGGCGGGCATTTGATTTGAACGATGTCATATTTCATACATAGTGGCATGTATGTGCCTTTCATATAAGAAAAGATAAAACAGAATTTTGTTAGTACCTAACACATAGCTTGTGTGAGGTTTTAATCAAAACTAACACTACGATAATCGAGAAGTCCGAAAAAGTGGGTTTCGTCATGCCGTCCGTCGGTCTGTGCATCAATGCGCCTGTGCGTCTGCACGTCTGTGAGTCTGTTTGTCTGTGCGTCCGGTGCGTCCACTGTAATTTGAGCTAGAGCCTAAACGGGTGGACCGATTTGCATGAAATTTGATACAGAGCATTTTTATATGATTCCCTAGAGGAGAAATTCGAATTTTTGTTTTAGCTCATCTAGAATGGGTAGCTTCCATACAAATATTTTGGTTTCTTCAAATTTTCTCGAAAACGGCTCTAAAGATTTTGATTAAACTTCGTACCTGTAATAACCAAGTCAATTGTGAGAAAACTGCATTTCAGGCATTATTCACATACCAGAATTAGGTAATCCACTTTTTTTGTGAAAATGGTCTAATTTTTGGGTTATTCGCTTATATTTTGCCATGGTTAGACTTATTTTGTTATAATTTCGCAGTATGATGCTTCCCAAAAGTTTAAACAATAATGCATTTAAAATTAAAAAAAAAAAAAAACATTTTGTATAAACAAAAAAAATCAATTTTTAAGTACTTTTGACTCTTTTAATATTTTCTCGTTAAATATCTTCAATGTTAAAAAAGTACAAAATGGGGAAAAATTCAGTTTTTTTTTAAATATTACAACTTCTTTAACGTCAAAAAAATAATATCTTCAGTTTTTTTATATTGTGATACATTTTTAAAAAGGTAGTACTTTCCAGAATTTAGGCTGTGTCTTTTTTAACTCGCTAGGATGCTTGCTTCAGTAGTAAATCGCCGTTAAAGAAATACAAAGCATTTACCAAACGCGCTTGCCACAAACCTACCACCTCTTTACGGACCATAAAATTTAATATTTTGAAGGTGTTATTTGTTGCATCTTGCGATACATGGTTGGAAAGGTATTTTTTTCAGAATTCATGCTGTGTCATTTTTAGGTCGCTAGGATGCTTGGTTCAGCTGAAAATCGCTGTTAAAAAAGTACAAAATGGGGAAAAATTCAATTTTTTTTTAATATTACAATTTCTTTAACGTCCAAAAAATAAGATCTTCAATTTTTACTTGCGAATAAAGGTAATATATGGCAAGTTATGAATTCGTACAAAAACTTGAACTCATGATTTTGATCAAACTTGACATTACAATCATAGCAAAGACGAAAAAAGTGGGTCTGGCAAAAACTACCGTCTGTCTATCTGTCTGTCTGCCTGTCGGTGCGAATACAGACTGAACAGATAGGTTGATTTTCTTTAAACTTGGTACCTAGCGTTTTTTTGACATTCTCTGCACCAGTGTTTTTCTCTTTTTTTTAGGACCAAAACCAACCGTGGCCGTTATACAAAATTTCTTGGCCAAAAAGGATAAACTTATATTTTCTCAAAATCAGTGCTACTGATTTTTTTTTTTTTAAGAACACAATAAATTTAAATAGTTATAACTTGTCGTTTAATTAAAAAAATGGTTCCGAAAAATGGTTATTAATAGTACCTCCCAAAGAACCATTTTTTTTGATTTTCGCTTTTCTCGAAAACGGTTAAACAGATTCTGAACAATTTTTGTATTAAGAATTATTAACACATTCTAAATAATATTGTGTACCAACATTTCAAAAAAAATATTTTTTAGGTTTTTAAATAAGTTTGAAATTTTTTTGTTGAAAACTCGATATTTTAAAAACGACGTAATCGATTTTTATTAAACTTGGTAAATAGCAGTTTTTTAATTTTATCTAGAAGATTTTTGACAAAAATAATTCTAATACCCAAAAATAACGGTGCCTCCCATACAAATGTTTAAAATACGTTAAGAAAAATATTTTTTCTCAAAAACTCCTACGATTTTGATAAAAGTTTTTTTTGTGTGTTAAAATTAGTACGATCTACCATTTAAAATTTTTAGAGTTTATATTTTACATTTATTAACAGTACCTCTCACAGAACGGTTTCATTGATTTTCGGCTATCTCAATATCTGATCAACCGAATAAAATTAGATTATTTATACAGAAGCTTGTAACAAATATAAATAAAAGTGTGCAGCAAAATTTTCTAAAAAATAGTTTTTGGATTTTTGAAAAAAATTCAAAATTATTTTTTGAAAATTCGATATTTCGAAAACGGGTAGCAGATTTTCTTGTGAAGTTCAATTTTTAACTCAAAATTAACAAATACTTAAGATTGGCACACCAATTTTAATATAAACAAAAATTTTATATATAAAAAATTAATTATTTTTAAAACCGCTACCACGATTTTCAAAATGTTTTTCTTATAAATTAAGATTTATATAAGACATCAAATGGTGTCCATCGCATTGGGTTAAAACAAATTTGAAGTATTTTAATCAATTTCCTTCTAATTTTGTTGATCTAAAACAATTTACCAGTTTAAATAATATAATTTCCTGTTATTCATATTGCATATTTGCAAACACTAGGCTATATTGTTAATTTTTGTATACTCACATTATACAACCTGCAACTAAACTAAGTTTTGGTAAATGGATAAAATATAGAGTCCCATAGATAATTTATTTCAGCTTTAGAACCACAATGTGATCGCATATAAGAGCAAGTTCGTGCGACCCAGTCGTGCATATTTTTTTCTTTTGTCTGTAAAAATTCTGCTTTTCAAAATTCTGTCCTCAAAATTTAAAACAATAAAATTCTGCTTATTCAGCTTTATTTATTAAATAAAATAAACAAAACGAATAATTTTTCAACTTTGGCAACATTCAACAAATGATGACATATTTCGTACTTTATTTTTAAGGTTCCTACCTCTAATTGAAACAAGAACATAAATAAAAGAAAAATTAACAAGAAATGTTTTATAATTAAAATTAACAACAAAAAACTAAATGAAACGAAACCAAGCCACATATAATAATATTGTTTGCTATACGTTCAAGGTACTTACACAAGTTTGAGAGGATTTTTTTTACAATATTCTGCCAATAATAAAAGGAAGGTTTGGAAAATGTTAAAAAGCGTGTTCTGCCAATAATAAAAACCTTCTTTTTATTATTGGCAGAATTTTGAAAAACCAGAATTTTGAAAAACAGAATTTTAAAAAGCAGAATTCTGCAAAAAGAATTTTGACCCAGCCAGAATATCGACCACAACCCGTTTTTTGTTTAATTAAATTAAATTATATAAAAAAAAATTAATTTTAAAATCTACTTCGATTTTTCCCAATCAACTTCAAATCTACTTCGATTTTGAAGTGGAAACGCCGCTGCTTTTTTCATTTTGGAGTCTATTGAGAGAGAGAGAATTTGACTCTAAAAGAAAAAAAGTGTTCAGAATTCAAGCTGAATACACTTTCAGATTACTTTTTTTCTCGCCACAAACAGGAATCGAAATGAATTGTTTTTGTAAAATAAGAGAAAAAAAAATATATTTTAAACAATTTAATTTAAAAAAAATATTAATTTATTAGATAATTTAAATTATTTCACAACAATAATTTTTAAAACTTATTAAAAGCAACGCGTTTCGGTTTTTATAAAACTAACTTCGGGCTTCAAATTGTTGTTGACGTCTTTTTATCGGTGTTGTTTTGCCAAAAATGCACCTTCTTTTTTAATCGTTTATAATAAAGCAACATGGGGGAAGCCCTGGATGAAAATACACCAATTTGTGTGCTATAGACATTATCCAAAAAAGCCCCAATTCAAATTTTTGTTATCTTTAATCTTAAAGTTTGACTGTACCTAATATTCCTTAAAATTACTTTTCTGCTAATTAATATCGGTTTGTAGCTAAAATGCAATAACAAAAAATTAGCAAAATTTTCTGTATAATTTAATTGTTCATTTTTTTTTTTTTTGTAACAATCATTAAAACTTCATAGCAGCTGTCTGTGTGAGTTTTATTGTTTTGGTCTGACAAAGTCCCCAATCAAACCCACTGAGCCAGTAGTTGACAATTTCATTTTTTTTGTTTTGTTTTATTATTTTAGTATTCTCCATCGGATTGCCTTGTATGTACAGGTGCGGGTGAGAAAAGGTCTTGCTCCTGACGTATGAGCTATGTGCCAGAGAGAGTATTTAGAACTGGAAATGGCAATAAACGGTCCCCAAAATGACTACACTCTGCTCCGGTATGTGACAACATTTGATAAACGAAAATCCTTACGGCAATAAATCACATGAAAATTTCAGTGGTCAGGCTATCTGGCCGAGAATAAATCAGCAGTGGGACAATTTTTTTTATTTTTTTTTTTCAACACAACATCAGCGGCGGCTATATAGAGTGTGTCCTAGATCCCATACCATCATACCCCTCATACCCCTGCCCTCTGCAACACCCAGTAGACAATATCACTGTAAACCAATTTTATTTAATAAAAAAAAAAAAAAACATACAGTCAAAGACAAAAAAAGGAGACAAATAAAAATTGCGAATGTACATTTTGTTGTCAGAGAGCGAGAGATATAATAGGGAACCTGCTTTGTTTCAACCCCAAAGCCCAAGCCGAAGCCCAAGCTCAAACCCTTATTGCGGCGACCAGCATGTTTGGGAATGAATGGCCTAAGTTTAGGTGTGAGGGTGGCGATGTGAACATTCGATATGCCAGAGTCTGGTTAAAAACGGAAACAATTGCTGGCTCCTACTGATATTTAAGGACTCATTTAAGTTTTCCAAGTCATTTATTCTACTCTCTGCTATTAAACTCCTACTGCTGCTACTGCTGCACCCGGCTGCAAATAAAAACAATCATTCGAAAAGTCTATTGGAATTTTGAATTTATGTACATTGAGGACTAATCCACTGTACATAATATAGTGGTCTTGTGTTGGTGTATCCATTCAAAACGTATATAGTACGTATGTATATAAATGGGTTTGAAGCTCTGACTCTAACTCTGATTCCCGATTCACTGCCCTGTCTGTTGGTTAGATGGGTTAAAAAGGAAAAAAACTGCACCGCAGGGATTGGACCAAAAACAGATTCACACACTGAAACAAATTGACATTTTCGCAATTGCATGTGAGTCAAGTGCAGATTTATCCGAATGAGTTTTTCTCAGCTTGTTTTTTTGTTTTCAATTTTTTTTTAAAGTTTTTTTTTTTTGTTTTCTTTGCAATTTCTATTTATTTTCGTATATCTCTAGCAATTTCTTGGTGATGGAGTTTTTGTCTTTTCTTTATTTTCCTTGTATCTATCTGTGATTTTATAGTTATGTTGTAGCGTAGGCAGATACAGAAAAGGCAGAAGAGAATGTAAGACTTCTTTAATTAGTTTTGGTATATTGTTTTGCTTTGTTTTTCACATTTAACTGAGCAACTTCACACACAATTATTTAATGGTTTAGTGACTGCAATTATTGAAAAAAATAAATGTACCTATTATGTATGTTTATGCACTGTGTATTTATGTGTATTATTATGGAAATAACAAATAAGTCTTAGTGATGTTCTTGAACTTGTAAATATAATAAGGGACATGGCGAGACTGAGAGACAAGAGTTACCCAGCGGCTTCATTGACAATATTTGAGGCAATAAATTGCTTCGGTCATTGCCATTGCCTTGAATATTGACAATGGAGAGGCCTTGGCAAAAGTAATGGAAATGCATGGCAATTGTTGCTTTCAATCACTGAGGCAATAAATTTTAATGTTTCGCCTTTTTCGAAATGGTTTTTGACTATTTGAGTGGCTTCACCTTTGTTTTGAAACCACAAAGCTGAAAACATGAGCACGTGCTACAAAACATGATTGATTTAACAGTTTAAACAGTTAATTTAAACAGCATAAGAACATTTGCTTTTGGTTTCCATTTCTATACTGACATTTATCAATTGAAATTGCCTGGCAATGAAATGCCCATGCCCACCCCACTAATAAATTGTCATTGTCATTGAAATTGACATTCACATTGATTGACATTGCCTCAAATTTTTCCAATGGAGACCATCACTGCTTTAGGACAGTTTCAACCAATCAACGAATAATTTAAAATAAAAGTACCTACTTCGAACAACAGCTTAACTTTTTTATAAACGACGATGTGCCCAAACACATACCTGCATAATAATTTAATTTTGTTTTGTAATTTTGCAATAGACAACGATATTTAGTCATGAAAAGGTGTTTTGCCATGGAGAAACTACTTATAGGATGCTTAAATCATCAACCCCTTGCAGGATTTCCGCCATATTGACAACATTTCGGAAGAATTTTAAATCAGACGTTTCAAAAAAAATTTGCAACAAATCATGATGATTTTTGATTGTGTTGAATTTTATATTTTGGAAATGTTATACAAAATGTTTGAGCTATATGCCTGAGGAATTTTAATTTCATGTGTTTAGAACTTTTTTTTAAAAAAAAAACACAAAAAATTCGAAAAAATGAATGAAATATTTATTTGAACCGATAGTTTGAACCTTGCAATTTAATGTTTAAAGATAATTTCATGCAAATGTTGACCGCGGCTGCGTCTCAGGTAGCCCATCCGCTGAGTCCAATTTTGGCATACTCTTTCACACATATCGGCCGGTATCTCACGAATGAATGCATGGATGTTGGCTTCCAGTGCGTCAATCGAAGCGGGCTTGTCCCTATAGACATTAGCCTTGACATACCCCCACAAAAAATAATCTAATGGTGTCAAATCGCACGATCTAGGCGGCCAATTGACCGGCCCGAAACGTGAAATTAACTGTTCACCAAACTCGCCTCGCAATTGCGCCATTGTTTCGCGTGCTGTGTGGCATGTGGCACCGTCTTGTTGAAACCACATATCATGCAAGTCAAGAACTTCCATTTCGGGCAAAAAAAAGTTTGTTATCATCGCTCGGTAGCGTTCACCATTGACAGTAACGCTGCGATTCGCATCATCTTTGAAGAAATATGGCCCAATAATGCCGCCGGCCCATAAACCGCACCAAACAGTGGCTTTTTCGGGATGCATTGGTAGCTGTTGCAATACTTCTGGCTGATCTTCACTCCAAATGCCTCAATTTTGCTTATTTACGTACCCATTCAACCAAAAATGAGCCTCATCGCTGAACACAAGCAGCGCGCGATGAACATTTCGAACCGAGCACGAATTTTTATAGTAAAATTCAATAATTTGCAAGCGTTGTTCATTTGTAAGACGATCCATGGTTAAATTGCAAACCAAACTGAAGCTGTTTGACAGTGACACAAGGTACTAAACACACGTCAGCTGTCAAAACCATTGTTGCCAAAACCAAACCAGCTTAAAAATCACCCGTTATAATATATTTTTCGAAAAATTTTTTTAAATAGCTTTTATTTTTACCAGCTGGCCTACGGGTAGACAAACTTAAGGTTCGCATACAATTTACAAAAGAAAATATGTATTATTTTTTTTTTAATCGAATACGTAGACACTACTTTCTGGGTTGAAACCCACTTCACGTTATGAATGGCTAAATTTGTAAAAATATGATTTTTTAAGTCCAACACAGAACAAATATTTGTATTCGAGAACCGCACTGTTTTATTTTTATCCTATTTCACTCTATAAATAGATTTTTTTTTAAATTAACCTTTCTAACACAAAGAGAATTTTTGAAGACTCAGTTTGCATTATTAACTAAGAACTCTAGCGAATCTATATGGGAAGCAAGAAATTGTTTGAATCTTAATCCTAGTAAATGGAAATGCCTAGTTATATCTAAGAAAATGTTGGACGTATCTTGCTTTCCGTTGGTTATGCTCAACAATATACCTCTAGAGTTTGTAAACTCATCAAAAAATTTGAGTATGGTTTTTAACAGGACGTTTACATGGAATGACCATATTAATACAATAGTAGGATTGGAAGAACCTATGGAGTTCTCCGAAGTCTCTGGACTTTTCAAGAATCTACCCCATTAAACACAAGAATGTTTCTCGCCAAAACACTTGTTATCCCAGTTCTTACTTTTGGCTGCGAAATATTTTTCAACTGTGATTCAGCATGTAAAACAAAATTGAAAGTAGCATTTCATAGCACAATTCGCTACATCTACGGACTAAGAAAATATGACCATATCTCTCATCTAAGTCTTGAACTCCTTAAAATGTCTTTTGAAAGCTTTGTTAAATTTCGCACCTTAGAATTACTGTTCTCTATATTACAAACACGCCAGCCAACACACCTGTATCAAATTCTTCGTTTTTCAACATCAAACAGATCAACCGCTTTAATATCTACTTCCTCTTTTTTCCTGTCTTACATCGGAAAGACAATTCCTTATTGCTGCCATCCGTCTATGGAATTCACTTCCGCCTCGTCTGCAAGACTCAAACAACATGCAACAATTTCATAACAATTTAAAAGCCTTCTTTTCAACTTATATTCTTAACCTTTTAACTTCAAATTTTCTCCGTTTTCCTAATCTTTTCTGTTCCTTTTATTTTGTTTTCTTTCTCCTAATTTTATCATGAATCAATCTTTATCTTGATCCTGATATACATATTGTTATTTTTATTACAAGAATTTAATTTTCTGCTCAAAAATTAAGTCGCATATTTTTCGCTTAAACTTTTGAACTATGTTAATACATAAACTTTCACTAGCTTATAAGATCTTATCTTATACATCATATGAAATACATATCTAAATATCTAAAAATACCAATTTTTTGAAAACAGAAAATATATTAAAAAAATCCCCTAAAAACAACTTTTCAAGCACAAAAAGAATTTTTGAAATCGGATATTCTTTTCTTTTTACCCCATTTTTAACAAAATTTTGAAAAAGATTACCCCTTAGGCAATTCTTCAAGAAAAACATTTCAAACAAAAGAAGAATTTCTTAAATAGGACAATTTTTTATATTTTTACCCCATTTTACCCTACAAAAAGCAACATTAAAAACAACATATCCCTGAAGCCATTTCCTAAGAATAACCTTTTAAACGCAGGTAAATTTTTTTTTCAATCAGATACATCATCTTCATCTTACCCCATTTCACCCTACAAAGGGAATTTTTCGGATATTTTATTTGTTATTCTGCTATTTGAGTCAGAGACGAATCAAACAAATCAATTAATAAGATATAATTAAAATCGGTCCAGCCGTTCTTGAGTTATAAATGGTGTTACTAAACCGACTTTGTATTTTATATATTAAGATTTTTATCTTTTAAGGGAATGGGCTTAAAAATCTAATGGATTAAATTAAATTAAATTAAAAATTAAAATAAAATTTGAAGAAAAATTTAAGAATTCGTTGTATTTTATTAAATGAATATTTTTTATAATCAATGGTTGGTAATTATTTGTTCGGATTTTTAATTGACAAAATTTCTTTGAATGCTGAAAAACCATGTAAAAATGCTTACAGTTATTAGCTTATAAGTTTCAAATTCGTTTATAAATATTAATTTGTGTTTTCAAAGACGAAATTAAGACTAAATAACAATTATTGTGATTATACAATGCTGTACTTGCTATATGAGCTTCACAAATAAAAGTCCAATTTATAATCCAGTATACCTATAGTAAATTAGTTTCCTTTGTTTCAATCGTTTGCATACTGCATTTTGGATCATCAAATCTTATTAGGGTTGCCACCATCTTAAATTAAGGAGTAAACTAGTTCTTTTGTAAGCAATACAAAATTTTTTTTTGATTTCTGACAAAAAAATCGGGTTCTACAACTTTGAAAACATAATATTGTTTCATGTTTTGAATATTTAACGAGGTCGAAATAATTTAAAAAAAAAAGAAAAGGATTAGCATTTTTTCTGATCAAATATTTTTTTCTACTACTAATCATAATTTTAATAGTTATACAGTATACATAAACCCTAATCATAAAAGCACAATTTACTGTGCCTACATACGACTCCTGCAGGTACCCTAATCGTTTAGCTATACGATCCGATGCATAGCATACCTCACTAGTTTACCAGTTTAGTTTAGAAATACTCTTACAATAAAACTATTGTAAACCAATCTTATATGAAATATCGTGTCAGAAATTTGGATTAAATAAAATTTACGAAAATTAAATTAATTAAAAGAAAAAAAAACTATTTTCATTCTGAGTTTAAGACCCTTCAAGCCCAAATTTTGTTGCTTCTTTGGGAAGAATCCTGGACACCGGTGAGTTTACCTCAGCCACGAAGAAAATGCATCACAGGTTTTCAATCGTTAAATACGCAGAATATGAACAAAAAATATCTGTTAAATTTTTAGATCTTAGAGCACATTCGTGCATGATGCTGTTTTACGATTCAATCAAAAATACGGATGTTATTCGAGATTTACATGCAATTTTTGGATACACATTTTTTTGGATAAGATTTCCTAAATGTTTTTTCTTATTAAATTGTCTGAAAATGCTTAAAATATACTTTTAAAATATATTTATATATCTACTCATATACCTATCTTTAATTTCATTATATCTAGATCTAGATTAGGTGTCTAAAATAAATTATTCTCTTAATCGAATGGACGTTAACTATTAAACTACCAAAATCAGAATGACAGATAGCTATTTGATATCATACAAGAAATAACTAATATCAAAATTTCTATGCAATCAATCCTCAAAACATTGCAATCAATATTTTTACTTGCTCTATAAAGGCCCAGTATTGGTTTTGTGTGAAAATAATTTCTAATTTAACTTAGCTTAATATTTGTAATAGAGCAAAAAGAAATTGTTTTTGATGTGTAAACATCTATGCTGGCGGTAGAGTGAAAAAAAAACGTGAACGTTCGTATGCAACGTTACGTCGTGCACTTTACGTTGTAGCACGTTACGTTACGAAATCTGATTTGCCCCGACCAAAACACATTGATTTTAACGCGACCGACGATTTTATCATTTTAACACTTATATTTTTATATTTTTTTCTTTAATTTTTAATTATTCCCCGAACAAAATGGACGTGACACTAGTAATTAAAAAGAAAACAAAATCAAAACAAAAATAATAAGAGTCAGCTGTAGAGATTGACAATTGACTGTAGGTATGGTAGATCAATGGCTGTAGGTATGGTAGGATATCGGGTGCGTTCAGTGATACAAATCTGAACTTAAATTCTACGTTTACATTATACTGCTTTTAAACGATGCAATTTCTTCTTGCAATTTGTAGGCTGTGATATACAAAATAGCTGAGGTTGGACAAATTGCAGAGTTATCGGCTACCTTTGTACTTTCACAAAGTTAACATTCATTAAAAATCACAGCGTCCAATTCCATAGGCGATTGATGGTGTCAATCGATTGAAACTGCGATTTTAGTGATTTCCACTGACAACAACTGCAACTAAATATTCTAAAAACTCAAGATATATGATTTGCCGGCTATCTCATTGAGGTTCGTTCAGTATAAAATTAAGACTGAACTTTTTGTAAATTTTACTCGATGGAAAGATTTCATAAGGGTTGCAAGTTCGTTGACAGTTCTAACTGGATATTTTAATTCGGCCCCTGTCAGTAAAACCATTAAGTTCCTTTGGAATTTGGGTACGGTGTCATTTAATTGAAACCACGATTTTAGTGCTCTCCGCTGACAGTTGTTGTTTGTCGATGCTCAGAGAGTGATTACCATAAACAATAACCATGTGTAATGTGAAGTCATCTTAAAGTTGAGAGTGAACTACTAAGCAGGACCTTTCAGTACCGAACCTTCACCGTTCGTTGGACACTTCACCACCAGCCTTTTAGTGCTTGGAAATTTCGTTACAGCGGTTCCCCCACTGGGAATTTCGCTGCCATTCTTTCAACACTTAGCGTTTTAAGCACTGCCTACAGATAGGTAATGTAGTGTTAATTATTCAATATGTTTCTTTTGATGACGTTCAGTAACCAAAATTAGGCACTTGGACAAACGTTGATGTTTACACATATTTAACCGTGAGTCCCGGCACTCACATATTTTTTTAAAGCCTTAACGGAGGACAGGATTTACTTCAAATTTGGGACAGAACATTTGTGGTAGAAGTATAGGGCCCGCCAAATAACTTCTTTTTTTTTTGAAAATGGCGCAAAACATCGAGTGTAGCTTCGGCTGTGTGGCACGTAGCGCCGTCCTGTTAAAACCAAATGTTGCCAATATCCTCCTCTTCGCCCGATAACGATCGCCAATGACTGTAACGGCCACTCCTTGCTCATTTTCGAAGAAAAATGTTCCAATTATGCCTCTGGACCAAAATCCGCACCAAACAGTGACTCGTTTTGGGTGCATCGGCTTTTCAATGTATGCGTGCGGGTTTTCTGTGCCCCAAATGCGACAATTTCGCTTGTTTACTACCCGCCAAGATCAAAATGAGCTTCATCTGAAAAGATGATTTTTTTGGCTAAATCGGCATCTTCTCTAAGTCGATCGCAGGCCCACTTAGCGAAGCGTATATACAACCATATTCGTTCAGCGGAAGGATAAAACTAATTATCTGTCAAATCAGACATGAGCTAAGTGTTACCATTCACGAAATAAGCACTAGTTAAAAAAAAAAACGTTAGATGGCGGACATTTTCTATTTTCCTGGAAGAGAAATTCGATTTGTTGTTTTAAATTATGTAGAACGGTTAGCTGCTATAGTAGTGTGTAAACATCATAGCGCATATTACACAAAGGAAACGAAAAACTCATTTTTGCTTCAAATATTCTTCGTGAGCCCCGGGGTTCACACAATTTTTCGAGAACGGCTCTAAAAATTTAATTTTTAAATATTATAGAGTCTCAATACAATGCTTAACCACTTTGTTCCCTTGAACTTCAAAAGCAATCGCATGCGACCTAGTTGTGAATTTTATTTTTCATCAAACTTAGCATCTATACATTTACGCTTTAATTCTTGGCACAGAAGGTAGGTATATAATGAAAAATGTGTTACCAATAAGTTAATTTTCCTGCTATTTGTCTCCATACAAAACAGCCATCTACAATGTAAAGACAATTTACGAGGAATTAGAAGGAAGGACACCAGCACCAGCATATTCCTTTTCGGCAACAATCATCGCCAATTGGGGAATCTGAATTCTGCTTCGCTTGAAAACATACTGTGTCTAGTGTGTATTATACTTATATGTACATATAATGAACAGTTGTGTTGTATTAGTCCTACCCTACTATACTCCCATATAAACTCTGTACAAACATATACATTATACAAACATTATAAATAGTATAGGCCTTGGCAAATATGGTCCTCTTGATCACTTTCTTCTCAATTTTATTGGAGAAGAATGTGGAAGAAATAATGGCGCTGAGTGTGTGTGGATGGACGAGGGGGAGAGGGGGGAGGGCGGAGGGCTGTTGTAGTGTTACTCTATGAGGGTTGTTATATGGTTGGTACGTGTAGGTATATCTGTGTGAAATATTTTGATTTCGATTAATGGTTCGACGTAAGGGGATTATTTACGCTTTGTGTTCATTTCTTTTCTTGGATTTGTGGTTTGTCTTGTCAATATGTTCGCTCAATTTGCTTTGTCCTTAATTAATTTGGAATCCTTACACATTATAATGATGAACCGCAAGTGAGAGAAAAAATAGAACGAATTAATAAAAATATACTTATATACAGACACACCATTTATGGGTATAGATATGAGTGTTGGATTATAACACAATACCTAAGTCAGAAGCCAATTTATTTTTTGCCTCTGGAAATAAAAATATCTATATATTTTTATGGGTTATGGTTGAGGAAACTGACAGCGAAATACATATTCAAATTGATATTTATATTAACTTAATCACAAAAACTTAAATTTAAAACTAAGCAATTATAATTATGGCTATTTCCGAGATCTGGTGGGGTGAGAATGATATTTAGTTCGTAAAATATTTTCATTTCCGCAATCAACTTGGTGTATTTAAATTGTTTTTACAGTTTTAAAATAGTTTAAAATCCTTCAAAAACTCATTTTCGAAAATTATCTTTAAGAAGATTTTATTTAACGGTGAGATTAGAGAAATTCTAATCTTTTGCACTTTTTCGCTATTAAATGAAGGCTCTCATCATCTCGGTCTTGCTCTATGGTGCAGAAGCATGGACCCTCTCCCTGGCGGATGAATGCTCCCTTGGTGTCTTTCGGAGAAAGGTTCTATGCACGATTTATGAGCCCATTTGTGTCGATAGGCAAAATAACATATGGCGGAGACGATACAACCACAAACTATATGAGCTGTACAGCGACGTGCCCCTGGTCAAAAAACTACGTGTTCAACGGTTAAGATGGCTAGGGCATGTAGAGCGAATAAATATTGAAGCCCCAGCTCGTAAGGTATTCAACGCTAAGCCAGGGGGAACGAGAAACAAAGGCAGACCTCATCTCCGGTGGCGTGACCAAAGTTGAGGGAGATACACGCCGACTTGGTATTCAAACTGGAGACATCAAGCTAGAGATCGAGAAAGCTGGCGGAGTTTATTTCTTGAGGCCCAGGAGCACTTTAGCGCCATCTAAACTAAACCAAATAAATGAAGGGTTGATTCAACGGACTTGAAAAAAGCTTTAGGTGCCCGAAACACGCAAACCCTGGCCCTGCGGAGCCTCATAAACAGTACTTTAATAGACAAAACTAAAGAGTGTTTTATTTAGACGTGTGGTTTTCCAGAAGAAATAAAACGCATATAATTTAATGTTATGGCCAAGAATTAAGCTAAAGATAAGCGTTTGCCATTTTGTTTTAAAACTGATTTCGGGCAAGTGGCCGCCGGCCCAATTTTCGACCACTTTTTGCAGCAATTGAGGGTCGTATGTCAGCAATAACGCGCAGAATATTCTCTTCCAAAGCGTCAATATCGTCTCGGGCCTATCTGCGTTGACAAGTGACTTCACATTACCCCACAAAAAATAATCCAGCGGTGTTAAATCGCACGATATTGGAGGCAACGCCACAGGCCCACGACGCGAGATAATTCGCTCACCAAGAGTTTCCTTCAATAAATTGATTGTTTCGTTGGCTGTATGCCATGTAGCACCGTCTTGTTGGAAACAAAGGTCGTCCACATCAACTTCCTCCAATTCAGGCACGAAAAAGTCATTAATTATGGCCGGCTTTATTTTTGAAGAAATATGGATCAATAAATCCCTCTGCCCATAGAGCACACCAAACAGTGCCTTTTTGTGCATATGTAACAGCGTCAACAAAAAATAAGCTTCATCGCTGTACAAAATTTTCTTGTGAAAATCGGGATCGGTGGCAATCTCGTTTTGGGGCCGATTGGTCACGATTTGCAAACGTTGTTCAGAAGTAAGTCTAATCATTATGAAATAATGGCAAACCAAACTCAGTATGAATCAAGTGGCAGCTGTCAAAAAGACCAACTCCGAAAAAAGTATTGCCAGATTGAAAACCATACGTCTAAAAAACATACCTTGCATTATATAAATTGGCTTGTCTAAAGTCACTTTTTCTTCCTTAATTTAAAGAACGTTAGTATAAAGATGAAGAAGAAAAAAAACTTTCAATTGAACTTTAGTATCATCAGGATTTTCTGGATAATGAACCAGGACTGATCTTGCGTGAAATCATCATCATAGTCCTCGAACAGCCTTAATATTGTATACAGTTATTATATTCAATGCTGCGTATCTTCGACCCTCCGTTATGTTCACACAGTGTAACCATATAATAGCAAAAGTTTATTCTTAAATAAAAAATTCTATGTGACCACAAAGCGCGACAAATTGTTTCGTTCCATTGCAATTAAAGTTTGTGCCTTTGCCTATACTGTTATTAGCGGTGAATTTCCAATAACCCAACACCAACCCAATCCTTCTCCCCTTCCTCATGATAATAATACACAGAGTGTGATATTATGCATTAGAATGTGTAAATATTTGTTCATTTCACATAACATCATTCTATGATGGTCTTTTATACGGTTTAATAACCCAGCTACAGGATGGCAGTGCCAATATAATAAGCCGCAGCAATTGGCTTATATGAAGCAAAAGCTAGCAAATATCTACACTAGCGCTAGTTTAATTAACTGCAACATACAATGCATATGAATTTTAGTCCTTGGGGTATCGTATAGTAATCAGACGCATAAAAACGGCAGTCTGCTGTTGCTCTGTATATACAGTTATGTGTATATGTGTATACTTTGCTGTACAATAGTTGTAAAAGCGAATTTAATTTAATCTGCAGAATAATAACGAGGTTGTGATTAGAGCGTATTGTTTTGATAAGGCAAAAAATGTTAAATCCTCCTCAAATCTTTATATTTTTCTATTGAAATAAAGGGTCCGCCATCTAACGTTTTTTTCAGCTAGTACTTATTTCGTGAATGGTAACACTTAGCTCATGTCTGATTTGACAGATAATTAGTTTTATCCTTCCGCTGAACGAATATGGTTGTGTATACGATTCGCTAAGTGGGCCTGCGATCGACTTAGAGAAGATGCCGATTTTGCCAAAGAAATCATCTTTTCAGATGAAGCTCATTTTGATCTTGGCGGGTAGTAAACAAGTGAAATTGTCGCATTTGGGGCACAGAAAACCCGGACGCATGCATTGAAAAAAAGCCGATACACCCAAAACGAGTCACTGTTTGGTGCGAATTTTGGTCCAGAGGCATAATTGGGCCATTTTTCGAAAATGAGCAAGGAGTGGCCGATACACCCAAAATGAGTCACTGTTTGGTGCGGATTTTGGTCCAGAGGCATAATTGGGCCATTTTTCGAAAATGATCAAGGAGTGGCCGTTACAGTCAATGGCGATCGTTATCGGGCCATGTTGGACGAATTTTCGTTCACAGCAATTGAAGAGGAGGATATTGGCAACATTTGGTTTCAACAGGACGGCGCTACGTGCCACACAGTCGACGCTACACTCGATGTTTTGCGCCATTTTCAAAAAAAAAGAAGTTATTTGGTGGACCCTTTACATACATAACTCTGTATCGTGTATGTCTGTCTGTAAGTCTGTCTGTAAGTCTGTTTGTCTGTATACTTGTCCATTAGGTCAATTTTTAAGTGATTTTCTTCAAACTTAAAATTTGTACTTAGGTGATTCCTGGAGGGAGAACAGGCCTTTTTTGGCTTAAAAAAAAAAACAGTAACTAGGCTATGTTTATTTATTTTTCACATTATCACATTTCAAATTATGCCACCCGCCGCCGCCGAGCAAGTTTAACCAATTATTATTCGTTTTTTGCAAGGTGCAAATTATACTAACCACAATTCGGATTTATGTCCACCAACGCCAAACATAACCCACCCCACCACCGCTAGGATAGTGCAAACAAAACAAGGTTTCTATCAGGCGTTAGGCCAAAATAACAAGCTAATAAATTTCCATGTGAAAAAAGCCAAGCGCGACCTCAAATAGTTTAGTGTTTATTAGGTCGCATATGGGTTTCAATGTTCAAGCCAAAATTTTTCATAAAATTCAAATAATGTTCACACCAAGTAGCAAACAAATGTTAACTCCAAAATTATTTTGAAATACAAACAAAAAATTGCTAAAAAAAAAAATCCTTTGCCAACATTTTCTGACTCCGAGGGGTCACTGAGCTGAGAGGTGTCTTCTCGATTCTCCAGCGTAGCATGTAATGTGGTGATGGTTTCGATATAACCATACATATAGGCATCCAATAACTGCACATAGCTACACACACAAAGTGTTGCTGGAATTCTTTTTGTTCAGTTTTGTTGTGTTGGTGTTGGTGTTAAGAATTTTTCTTTTTTGCATTCCGGTACCGAGCTTTGTGTTTTTACCCAATTTTTGGTTGGTTTTGTCGTGTTTCGTGCTTCGTCCTCACTGAAATAAACTGCATTGCAGGCGACATGTGACCATAAATTTCTTTCATACGCCACTGTTTTTTTTTTTATTTTTTTTGTGAAATGCATTTTCACTTCGGTTAAAATTTTTGTTTTACATTTTCAATTTTTTTTTCTTTTTTTTTCTCGTTGGGGTTTTAAATTCTTTGGTCTACTGGTGCTAAGTCCTTGTTCGTGTATTATTACAAAAAAGATGGAGAAGCAGCAAAACAAAGCCATGTGTGACGTAATTTTTTATTGTGTCCAAATGTCCCTGTTTGATCATAGTCAGATAAGAGTTTTTAACAGCGGCATGGCGGGAACTCTCTCTGTCCTGCATATAATACTCTACTCGGACACGCTTTTCTTTTTTTGTTTTTTGCTTTTTTGATTCTTTAAATTTTTTTTAGATGAAGGACTCTGAGGCGAGGGTTAAAATCAACGGGATATTATATTAAGCTCGAAATAAATTAAGCGCCAATGATGACGTCGAATGGCGATGAATGCAAGGACATGATGATATTTTATTACTCTGTGAAGGATGCAATAACGTTAAATAAAAAAAAAAAAAAACCCAGCTTCAAATTACAAGAGTTTCCATGAGTTTGTAGGGTGTGTGAATGTATGTGTGTGTGTATGTTGGATGGAGTGTGTTTTATGCGTGCGTATATGTATAGGGAGTAAAACTATTTGTGCTTTTGGCACTTCGGAATCAGGATTTATGTTTTTCGCTTTTGCAGTGGCATCTGCAAACAATGAATGACAATTGGAAGTGTGTATGCCTGAGACAAACATTGAGTTAAGAGGATCGAGATAAAGGATCGTATATTGATATATTTTATTTTGTTTTTCTCTCACTATTATTATTTTGCTTTTAATTTTTTTTCCGGATTAACGGGTGGTGCTCTTATAGAACCAACAATGAAAAGATTTGCACACATTTGGAACCAAATGTATACCTACAGCGAAGTCAAGCTTTTTTCATATTAATTTGTTTTTACTTTCAGTTGAGGCTGCTGTTGTTCAGTGCCAAAAGCGGAAATGAATTTTTTTTAAACATAAAGGTATACCTACCTTCCTGGGTATATAGATTCATATTTCCTGTGAAAAGGGTAATGGGGTGGTATGGAAAACGCTGCCTACTCTGTTAAAGACTGCCGAATTCAACCAACTTTAAACTCAAATTTGAAAAGTAGGTAGCTTTCATAGCATAAGCATGTGCTTAGAAGACGGAACTAACTTGAGTATCTACCTCTCAAAGGCGACGGTTTGAATCAGGCTGGCTCCCTTTAGTAATACTTGCAGTCACAAGAGCTTCTGAAGATTATTCTTTGATGAACCACATAAATCCAGGGATATTCATCGTTCGAAACCCATCAATGTACTGAAAAAGATTTTTTATAAAATAGTTGAAACCTAGTACATAGTACCTTGCCCCACCTATTACCTAAGGTTGGGTTCCTAGTGGCTCTGGGCGTGGGGTAGCCAAAATCGTAAAAACAAAATGAGGCTTACCGAATTCCCAACAGAACGGTTACGACATAAAAATAATCGTTCTTATAGGTAAATACCTAGAAACCGAAACGTGCAGACTGATTTTGTTAAACACTTTAATCACCAATCTGCCTGCACAGAACTATCAAAATAATGTTCCGTAACGTACTAAATATGTACGTCATTTGGCGTCCCTACATAAATGTACATATATGCAGTTTTCGAAAGCGGCGAGGAAAGTAAAAAATGGCTGTGAAGCAACGGAATAGTTTTTCGGTTCTATCCAACTTCCTTGTCTCACTGGCACGGGAACATTTTGTACTGTGCCTGTGGATTCAAATTTTTCCACAAGACGCTCAATTGTTGATCTGCTAGGACGATTATGACGACCATAAATTGGACGTAGCGCTCTTAACGTTGAGGCCACTGACTCTGAATTTCGGTAGTAAATTTTAATAATTTCGCCTCGTTGTTGGCTCGTATATCTTTCTATCATAAAATGGCAAACCTTACTGAAGAGAAATGTCAAAAGAGCGGCAAGAAATATGACGTCGTTTTCTGTCCCTCTTGCTCTACTTTTTTAGCGTCCCTGTTGAAAAACCCTTTAGTTTCAAACTGATTTTGTTGTCAGCACCGGAGCACGTGAGTGTCCAGTGTGCAACAACACCTAACAGATACCTAGTAAAATGTTTTCAGTCTGAGACATAGAAGATTTAAAAAAAATTGTTCGTCTAAAGGCCTACCAATTCTAAGCAGGACTCACTTTTTTATTTATGGATTTGAATTATTTTTGTAATTTTTTGACGTTAAGATTGAGAAATTTCTTATTGGAATACTTCACGATCGCACAGCGAACAAAAACTATCCAATTATTTTTGGAAAATGGCCGGTCAATAATTTACAGAAATTTTCACATTTTAAGGTGCTCAAAATGTTCCAACAGCTGCGAAAATTCGTCCTGTGGTGAAAAAATTTGAGCGATATGGGGACGTTAGAAATGTGAGAAGTACGGACACACCTCGGTATAGATGATTGGCTGAAAACTTCAAGGTCGTTCGTAAAAGTTTTGCAGCTGATCCTAAAACATCAACACGACGACGTGACTTTTAACACAGTTGGTTATACCACGTGAAACGATTCTGAAGAAAGCTCTGCACCTGTACCCTAACAAAAATCCAGTTGGTCCAAAAGCTCAATCCTGGTGATCCAAAATAACGTTTAGAGATACATCTGAGCTGTTTACACATACATAGAAATTTGGCTGTATTTCATTTGACAGTTTACAAACAAACCAAAAAACACAGTCAATATTTTCCCATCACCATCAGTGAAACAAAATATGAAAAAAAAATAACTGGTCTGCTTGACTAAGCAAACAAACATTTTTCACACTGCAGTCTTATATATATTATATTTCGCCAAAATGTCAAACTCTCTTCCTATTTTCAGAGTATTTTTTGGTCGACATACCTTTCATCATCATCGCCAAGAGATATAGCTATAGATAGCTATAGATACCTAGGAAACGGTTTCATTTTAAAATTGTTCACCCTTTTGTAAATTTCGCCATCTCTTAACAATAATTTATGCAAATATTCCAATCTTATCACACAAAAAAAAAAAAAAAAAAAAATAGAAGTCTTCTGTCCTGTCTTTCAGAGAGGAACAAGAACAAGGCGCGAGCGATAAAAATTCCACTTTGACAAGAGACCAATCCCATCTTAAGTGTTTTTTTTTTTTTTTTTGTGATGGTTGTCTTTCCTGTGACAACAGAGTTCCAGCAGAGCCAAATTGTTTTTCTTTACTCCGGGCGCCAGTTGCCATTGTTTGGGGGCGCAGCAGTCAGTGTCAATGTGTCTCGACTATAGGACAAGGGTACCTCGATTTTATACTATAGAAAGGGTATGAGTTCCTTTTATAATTTCGTCGTGTTGCCTTTGCCACTTTTATACTTTTTTTTTCTGTTGGTGTGCAAAAAATGTTGAATGCAAACAAGAGACGGCAGATTTAAAGAAAACGAAAAAAAAAAACGTGACCAAACACAGCTCTAAATATGGCAGCAGTTTAACCTTTTGTTTCAATAGACAAAGCAAGGCACTATGAGAGTTCAACAATGTCACTGTTGCCAATACTGACGTATAGTTACTTCACGTCACAGAAGAATCTGCCTGTGTCCCTGTCACATCATCCCTTCACCGATGATGGATACGTATGAGAAAGGGTTTTATGCCAAATGGCTGTGTGCAGTCTTGTGAAACAGATCATTGAGAGCTGAGCAATGTGTTTGCCAGTGTGTTGTGCCTAACCAAAAAACATTTTGGGTTTTTCCAGTTCTGCCAGCACCCCTCCACTCTTACTTCTTTTTCTTCATATAGCCGAGTTTTAAACCTAAAATTTGAAGGACTTCGAGGAATCGATATTCCAGACTTTAAAAAATTGTAGGACCAGTGGCCATAGTATCATTAGTCAGATTTTTATCGAGTTAAATACCTGAAAAAAATAAAAATAGTTTTACTATACTCTGTCCAACAAAAAGAGGCAGTACACGTCTTATGGGAAAGCTTTTTTAAAAAAATAAGTAGCGTGCCATATTTTTGCACCATATTAAATTGAAATAACTCCTCCACAAAAAGTGTTTGCCCGCCCGTGAATTTCCAATAGCATCGGACACAGACTAGAGATGAGCAAAAAATCACGACCTGTGATTTTCGACCTGTGAGTCAAAAATCACAATCACTACCTGTGAGCGACTCTTTAATAAACCTGTGAGTGCCCTAAATGTGATTGAAAATCACAACTGTAGTAAAATCACAACGAAAAGAAACGATTCACAAATCACGACAATCGCACAATGAACTTTATGAACTGTGAACAAAATCACGACGAGAGAAAAGTCAACAATGAGTAAAATGAATCAGAACGAGAACTGTAGTCGTGATTTAGTTATTATTTAAGCAACTGAACGAAATCACAATACAGAAAAACAAAATCTCAGGACTCATGATGAAAATATGAAGAACAGATTAATTCTTTTATTTTTAGTTTAGGATCTAGAAGGCAGAACTGAATTGTGAACTGAGCTCTTAGCCTGGTTGTGATTTTGTACACAAGAACAAGGAAAAGTGAAACTAAAATTTTGACATTGCAAATTTTCGGGTTTCCACTGGAGCTAGAGAGCTGGGCGAGACACTAAGGTAATTTCCACCTCCTAAATCGATTGGCATACTCCGTTTTTCGATCCGCCGTATGTATGTATTGGAAATTTCGGGCATTCGATATTTTAGACATTCGAGATTTTGCTATTCGATAATTTTGAATTCGGGACTTGAGATTTTTAGCATTTTTGTATTCATGGTTATGTCCTACGAGCTAATTTTAATTACTTATTTGTTGTCCTCATTTAATTACATACTTTATATTTTACTGAGAATTTTTTTTTTTTTGGCCTCAAAGATATATTCCAAACTTGAAAATCACAATCACAGGCTAAACTTACAGTGATTCAGAAATCACAATCACAGTTATACCTTTGATTGGAAAATCACAGTTTAGCTCATATCTAAGTCACAGACCCGACGTCCTATTCAAGGCACATCTGACATCTGAGTGTGCACTGTGGCCAATGGCGATTGGCTGCTGCTTGATGTACATTCAGAGTTACTCGTGTCCATTTGGTAATTCGTTTAGCTATTTTTCCTTGAGTTTCTGTTAAGGTGCTTTTGATTTTCGAGCTTTAAGAAAAAGCTTTTAATGATGAGTGTTATCGTGTACACTACGACAACCCTGTGAAAGCTTTAATGAAGGACAGAATTTATGCAATCCACTGAAGCCAGAATCAGAGGCAAACGTCCTATCTTGCCTACACTGCCAATTTTTGTTGGACAGAGTATAACTAGTTTTCAACTGATTAAACAACTAATTTTAATCGCACTTACACCTTCTTGCTGATACAAGTCTTTCTTTAAAAAAAATTTAATTCGTTGATTTTAAAAATTGGAGATATCTCAAAAAGAGACTTACATTAAATTTGTATTTTTGTCAAATACTTAGATTTTTCTTAATTCTTAAAATTAGTCCTGCTTAAAAAAAGCAACCTCCATGTTCAGTGCACATCATAGGGGAAAACTGACATACCTTAGAAAGTCATACTAAAATAATGAAGTCCGTTCGATAAATCTGAACACCGGCCCTGTCTTGTCTATTGTATTCACATTACGGCGATTTCTATTGGAAAATCAGGAGTCTAAGTAGAAATTTGTTGGCTTTACCCCACCAACATTCTTTGCCAATTTTCTGGTTCACAATATGAATGTAAAAAAAAAAATCCTCTGCCCCATTGAAATTCAAATTATTCAAATTTTATATAAAATTGAAATTTATCAAGATATGCAAATGAGTGTCATCTTATTTTTCATCGTGCAGCGAGTTAGAGGTATAGAAATGATGATTTATAACGTTTAAATATTTAGACTAAATTTACAAAAATTGAATTATTTACTTTGGATCAGAAATATGCGATGATGACAATAACGACCAAACCAACCATAACTTGCAAAAAAATCAGCCAATTCCCTGGAAGTAATAATTGATATAAGATAAAAATCAATAAATCAAGGCTTTTTTATTAAGGGAAATGGGGAGACAGAACACAAATCATACAGATACTATGATTATTGAATATTTATTAAGAAAAGAAAAAAAGCAATTTTTTTCTTTCTTTTTTTGTTGCTGTATGTATACAAGCAGAAATAACAATGGGAGTAATAAATTCATCTTAAGTTGTTATATTATTTTTTATAAGATAAGTCTATTTTCTGCTGAAGTTGTTTGTATTTATGCGAATAAAGTTTAATTAAAATACCAGCTGAGCATTTTGTATTATGTGCAATTTTTCAATGGAACAACCGTGCAAAAGTGGCAGAAAGAGTATTGAAGACAACCCCCGCTGAAGCCATCCGCTTACTGCTTTTGCGGAAGAAAACATACAAAAGTCGAGAAACTTGTAGGTACTTGAGGATGACCGAATGAAGGTTAAAATAATAGCTAAGGACACTCACCTTTCCGCTGATACCATACAAATTATTTGCTGACGTACACCATGACTGTCTTAACCCTTTACAAGTCAGTACAAAATGGGTTCCACGAATGCTCACAGCACCTCAGAAACAAGTGCGAAGAAGAGAACTTTTGAAGCTCTGTATAGTTAAAAGCGGCGCAGTGTCAAAAGTCCACAAGTCGAAAGTCCACAACGGACTTTTGACCCACTTGGATGAGTTACAAGTCCACAAGTAAATTGTGAACTCTTAACCTACCCAAGTGGGTCAAAAGTCCACAACATTTTGAGTCGTAAGTCCTCAATATTCAGAAGAAGGTGGGCCATACGTCCACAATTATTGTAATCAGCTATATAACCAAATATTTTCTAAATGTGTTAAATGAAAAATAAAAAAAAACCTTTTAGGACTTGTGACACTGCGCCGTTACTGGTTGTTACTGGAAACGATAAACTGACGTACACCATTCTGAACCTGAAAGTAAAGAAGAGTCCATGCTGTGGCATGGCAGGGGTACAGACCTATCAAAAAAAAAAGTTAAAGGTCACTCTGTCCACCGGGAAGGTCATGACCACAGTATTTTGCGACTCAAAGTGAATTTTGTTAATCGAGTTAAAAAAAGGTTAAACCATAAAATCTCCTTTTTTACCTCTTCAAAAGCGATCTAGAAGCTGCCACCTTTCTTTTAATAAAGGTATCAAAAGACACATAAAATCAACCTGCAAAATATACCATTTTTTAGGTCCGTAAAGAACTTGTACGTTTGAAGCAAACGTGAAATCTGTGTATTGGATTGGCGGCTAACATAACAGCCCTATAGAAATTTAAAAATAGCATAGTCAGAGTTGCTGCCTTTCCATGGAGGTATCACATGATAAGCAAAACAAAAAAATTATTTTATTAAAAAAAAAGATTGACGTTTTTGAAGAAGCGAAAATCTCGATATAATTATCGAGATTTTCGCCTCTTTTCAAACACGATTTGCCAACAAACTAATCGTCTCAGAAACGTAAAAAAGCATATTGATTTTTGAACATTACATTGACATATATTTATCGATGTATCGATTGATACAAAATACAATCGGCTTCAATGCATCGGAAAATACAAAAAAGCGACCTGAAAATCGCTTTTTTTTACAGCATTTACAGCTGCACCAAGCTTCCAAGCGAGCTAAAAATGGCAGAATGATGATCATATATAGTTTCCTGTTGGATTTCGGAACTCTTTCATTCCTACAGAAAATGGAAAATTTGGAGTAAAAGGAGTGGAAAGGGAGTAACTCCAGACGTCTAATCGATAAAACGACATTAAGCAAAAAAGTAAGGTGAAAAGATTTCATACTTTGTATTCAGCGCATATTTTATATTATTTTTAACAATTGTAAGCCAATTAAGTTTTAAAAGCAAGTATGTGTGACTTCGCAGTGAACTTTATCAGAAAAAAGAAATTTAACCACAACCTCAGCTTTTTAGAGAATTATTCTTATTTTTACAGATTGAAGAAGTTAGAAAAAAAAGGAAATTCGAAAAAAATATCACAAACGCAAATGCATTCACTAGAATTAGCTTTTTTTGTTTGTCGAACGCGCAACAAAAGAAAGGGAGTGCTAACTGAATTCTTTTCATGCATTAAGGGTGCCATCGTCTAATAGCATTTTTTTTGTCGGATGCAATAGACCACGCCCCCATGCCACCTCCCCTCTGCCACCTCCAACACAACGCTCTATCAACCACTACTTTCATGAATGTACGCTGATTTTGTGTGAAATAATTTCTACTTTGTTGCACGAGTTGCGATGTCACTTTATACAAACAGCAGAAAATTGTATAAGTTTAATATGTCCTCCACTCTGCTCTGATGTGCCTGCATGCCCCTCGTGTCTGTGTGAATTCTTTGTGTGAAATTATGAGGGACGTTTCGAAATTGATTTTATATTATCTGAATTGAATCTTTAAATTTGACGTTATATACCTAAGGTTATACCTATAGTGAAGTAAAAGTGGTAAAAGTAATCAGTGAGCTATCGAGTTAAATGAAAAAGAAAAACTTCATTACTTCTTATCCTTCACATAAACGAGTGTATCGAAATGAAGTTTGAAATGAGATAAAGCAGCTATGTACATAGTTTTAAACAAAATTTATGCAGTGAATAATTTTATTCAAAAGATCTGGGGCCAAATTACCGCATCAGTGACTGAACGAGTAAAACCTATGGCGATGATGACTCCATAACGTGAGCGGTAATGCCAAACTCACATAATTCAGTCACGTATTACTCGATAACTGATGCGGTAATTCGGCCCCTGAATTTTGTTGTTAAACCAATAAAAAAACATTTTAAATAGAAATTCAGAAAAAAATATGCAAATAGTTTCAATCTATTCCATTTATTTCATTATAAGGTTATTTGCAAGGCGTCAGATGGTCATATCATGTAAATGCGAATTTTTAAAATTTAAAAGTATATTTTTATAGGTTCTAGAAATACGAGTTAAAATAATGTAGTTGTGTAGTTAAATTATTTAAAAATTATAAAAGAAAGTACCCCTCGGTACTCACTCACTCACTCACTCACTCACTCACTCACTCACTCACTCACTCACTCACTCACTCACTCACTCACTCACTCACTCACTCACTCACTCACTCACTCACTCACTCACTCACTCACTCACTCACTCACTCACTCACTCACTCACTCACTCACTCACTCACTCACTCACTCACTCACTCACTCACTCACTCACTCACTCACTCACTCACTCACTCACTCACTTCCACAAAAAAAGAAATGTATGTAGGTATGGAAGTGGAAATAAAAATGCAATTTAAAAGAAGTCGATGGTGCGTGACTTTAGAAACCAATAACTTCGGCTTTAATAAACCGATCTGAAAGCTTGACGTCTTAAAATGTAAGTAAAATATGAAGCTACATTTCAAATTAAGTCCGAGATGCAATTGACATTGCAAGATTAATAAATTGAGTTATAATCGTCCGATCATAAAAGTTATTGTCTTTAAATTTATATAAAATATCAACTTACATAATACAATTAAAACAGCTAAATGACTACCATGGTTAAATTGCCTGGATTTACTATTTGAATTTTAACGGTAAGGTTTTCAAGGTTAAGTTCTTATGATGAAGATAAAATATCAGGCTTTACTGAGTTTTAAGTTATTGAAACGACTTACACGGCCAAAACATATTTGACTATACAAACAGACGGGCACGGGCATATTGACCAGTAAATATTAGAAAGAGAAAATATTAGTATACCGTTTGGAAATGTGGTCAGATGTTTGGATTTCAATCCAGCCTATTTCATCCTATTTTTCCACAGTGTATTGGCTTTTTTGGGAAAGTAACAAATCCTTCAAGATTATCTCTTGTCCCGACAAGCTACAAGGATTTCATAAATCACTCAGGTCAAAACCTGAAGAAACGATATTGCCTAGATCGACTGTACTTTTAATAAAGAACCAAATTGACCCAAACATTTTTTTTTACAAAAATGAGAAAACATAAATTTGCTACCAGTAAAGAACAGATTTTCTTAAAAAGGATACTTTAATCAGCAGAAAGGTATGTACACTAATAAATTATAATTTTTAGAGAGGGCTTACTTTCGCTATATAATAAATATTAGATTTCGTCTAGAAAAAAAGAACTTTTTATAAAGGAGAACACAGTTTGTATGTCCATTTACGAATGTCTGCAATTTTTTTAATTCAAAGTATGACAACAGGATCTTAAGTCTTAACTAACGCATTTCTGTATAGGAATAATGAGCTTAAACAGAAAGAAAGACATTATTGCGGTATGAGTATTATGTCAGATAGGAATGTTTTAGTGTGTTAATGTTGTTTGTTCTTGTTATTTTTTTTTTTTTTGCTGATATCCCTTAGAGGATAAGGAAATAAATTGCTTTTATATGTGGTAATATATTTTCAGGATATTCGTATGAGAATAAACCACTTGTTTAATACGCACAAATATATTGCAGTAGGTACCTACACTTTACCACGTTTATTCGTATCTAGCTATACCTACACATTTTAGTGATGTTATGTTATGTTTCTGTAGGAATAACATTTGGGCCTTTTTAGATAAAATTGTTCCGGAAAACAACATTTCGGGGTTCTGGAATTGTGCGCTTAACACTAATGAACCCATATTCAGGGGTAAAATTGATATTTTACACGCGTAAAGCGGCACATATACATATACATCCAACCATACCATCATCAGGAAAAGTACCTAGCTATTGCAGATAAAAACATTAGTTGCTTGTTTTATGGAGTAGACGTAATAAACCTTTATACAAAACATCTAGGTAGTACATGGGTAGGGTAGGTAAATTTTGAATATTTGTTATGTTTATAGAGTGCATAATAATTTTAAGTGTAATCATGGTGTGGCACAGGTGAATGATGTATATAAATAAATTTGTTCTTGTATCTATCGCACTGAGATGAGGGAATGAATTAAAACAAAAATGTCAATTGAATTAATGTTGCACGACTTAAAACTTTAATAGCCTTGGTCTTAAAGATCAGAAGTACAAGGTTCAAAGGTTCATAGGTACTTATCGTTTGTTTGTTTTATCGTATTTAGCGTAAACTTTATAAGGAAAAGGCATTTCATCAAAAGTATCTATTTTACTGCGAGGCCCCTGTTAGCATTTTATAACATTGACATCATAACCCTTAACTTTGATATAAAAAGCTATAATGTCGACCTCTATTTGAAGTGATAAGTATATCTATTAATTATGCCAGAAACTGTTCTCAATAAGCTCTGAAAATCATCAACCCCTAACCGCTTTTTTGGAAGACTTTCGAGTTGCGACTTGTAGTTAAACAAAACAAATCAAGATACAGTGAAATCTGCCATAATGAACACCTATTCTAAGCAAAGAGGTTCTATTCTAAAAGGTCTATAAATAAAAAGTTATTCGTGTTTAATATTGTAAGGTGTTATTTGGCGAACCCTTATGTATAATAGCATCATCATAAAATAGTTCCATGCAACAAAGTTGTTGAATTTAATTAACAATTATTATTACTGGAACTACTTTCTATTCTCATTATTATCAAGTTTTTGTAAAGAAACTATACAGGGTAGGCCAAATACAAGTTTCTTTTTAAAAATGCAATAAAAGAACAAAATTAAATTTTTTCCTTGTAAAGGGTCCGCCAAATAACTTTTTTTTTTTTGAAAATGGCGCAAAACATCGAGTGTATCTTCGGCTGTGTGGCACGTAGCGCCGTCCTGTTGAAACCAAATGTTGCCAATATCCTCCTCTTCAATTGTTGTGAACGAAAATTCGTTCAACATGGCCCGATAACGATCGCCATTGACTGTAACGGCCACGCCTTGCTCATTTTCGAAAAATGGCCCAATTATGCCTCTGGACCAAAATCCGCACCAAAGAGTGACTCGTTTTGGGTGTATCGGCTTTTCAATGTATGCGTGCGGGTTTTCTGTGCACCAAATGCGACAATTTAGCTTTTTTACTACCCGCCAAGATCAAAATGAGCTTCATCTGAAAAGATGATTTTTTTGGCTAAATCGGCATCTTCTCTAAGTCGATCGCATGCCCACTTAGCGAAGCGTATACACAGCCATATTCGTTCGGCGGAAGGATAAAACTAATTATTCGTTAAATCAGACATGAGCTAAGTGTACCATTCACGAAATAAGCACTAGTTGAAAAAAACGTTAGATGGCGGACCCTTTATTATGGAACACAGCGTCGTTCAATTGGGTGCCTCGGCTGGCTTCGCAGTAGCGCATTCTGCCACTCTAATTTTCCAAGACCTTGTTGAGTATTTTAGGCTGTAGCTCACAGATTGCTTGGCTGATATTGGCTTTAAGTACTTGAATCGTTTCCAGATTGTTGGCATAACATCAGTCCCTCGCGGTTAACCACAAAAAAAAGTCCAAAAGGGTCCGAGGCGGCCCATTGACATCGCCAAGACAAGAAATTGTTCAGGAGACAGCAAAAATTCAAAATCTTATACCTAACCTAGAAGGTTATAAAACTGGTTGATAGAAGTAAAAAATCATAATATATACATAGAACATCGAAACTAAAAAACGTTGCCCTGAAACGCAGACCTTATCTGTATTGTATCAAAATCATGTATCAAATCATTAGAGCTTTAATTGGGAAGATACTTTTTGGACTTACCACGAGTTTTAAAATTTTTTTGATAACAGAGGTCGAAAGTGCGACCTGTGTGTGCAGGGTAACACTTGTCCTACTAAATCGTGGTAATTCCGAAAAGTATCTTATTAAATATGTCTTAGAACAGAAATTAACAGTCTAAAGTAAATCAAAAATCATTAAAGCCGTTTCCGAGATTAATATATTTGTGTGACAGGCACCGTTATTTTTGGATTTGAAAAAAACAATTTCTCGTCCAGGGAAACACTTAAATACCTTAAGTTAAAAATTTCAAGGAAATCGCTTCATTAGTTTAGACGGTAGGTCGAGGTACAGACAGAGATTTTTCACACAAATTAGTACGGATAACTGCACTCCTCTTATTTGAAAATCCCCATTAATTGAAACATTTTTCTTTCCCTAAAAAAATTATTTTGTTCTGAAAAAAACTCCGCTTAAGTGAAACACTGAAGGTATCCGAAAATCGTTTATGTATATACAAAATTTTTGTGTTCCATATAAGCGGAGTCGACTGTTTATCTTAAAATATCAAAATGGATCGTGGTGTGTTCGGATGCTTAAAACTTGAAAACGATTGTACCAAATTGGATACTTTCATCTGAAGGTTTGTTCGTAATTGCTACGCAAAGGTTTAGGAAAAAAATAAAAGTCGAAAAATTCTCAACAGGTTGCGCTGTAGGCCCACATTTCGTTTTTTAATTAAATTCAATTACCGTTGAACAGGTGACGCTGTAGGCGGTTAGGAAATGACTTTTGGGATATTCTTTTTCAACTTTGGATCTTCGTATGGTGAAATGGGGTGAAAATAAAATAATTTTTTTTTAAGAAATTGAAAATGGTGAAATGGGGTGAAAATAAAATAATTGTTTCCTAAGAAATTCTTTTTTTTTTGTTTGAAAGATTTTTCTTAGGAAATGGCCTTAGGGATATTATTTTTCAAATGTTGTTATTTGTAGGGTGAAATGGGGGAAAAAATAATAAAAATTGTTCAAATTTTGTTTTTTTTTCGTAGGGTGAAATGGGGCAATCAAAAAAAATGTCTGATTTAAGAAATTCTTTTTTTTTGTTAAGGGTTTTTCTTAAGAAGTGGCCATAGGATTTTTTTTTTTAATTTTATTTTTGTAAAAAAACATTGTAAAATGGGGTAAAAATACAAAATTTCCGACTTTTTTTTTTTGCTTTCAAAAGGTTTTCTTTGGAAATGCCTTTAGATGCATTCTTTTTCAAAAGGTGAGGTGATGCTACGGCAAGGCGCAGCATCTCACTCGGATCTCCATGGATCCCTTGCGTTCTCCTGGGTAAGGGTATGTTGTGAGGGTGGGTAGGGAGGGGAATGAGTGGGACTTTTAGGTATGGGTATGGGGAGCCTCCCCGAACCATCCTGAATTCTGGATAAATTTCAGGATGCTATCCAGTGGCTTAATATTTGGTAAATATATTTTCATGTTTTTTTTAATTTGTAGGGTGAAATGGGATAAAACTAAAAAAAAATATCCTATTTAAAAAAATTCTTTTGGCGTTTGAAAGGTTATTTAAAAAAAATTGTTATTTATAGAGTGAAATGGGACATAAACGTGGTTTTTGATAACAAAATTGTTTTTTTCTGTTTTGGGAAAGTAATAAAGGTTGGACTTAGAGAATCATATCCATAAATCATCACCATAAAGTAGTATTCTATTACAAAAATAAGCTTAAATATTTATTTATATTTTTTCTTTTGTAGTTTTTATGCAAAGCTTAGGTTCGTCTACCCGTGCTGAGCCGGACGGGCCAGCTAGTATCTAAAAAATGAGGTTTTTGTATAATATTTTTATTCCTGTTTGTTGACTAAAATATATGGAAAATAGAACATATTAGGTTTAAAATAAAGTTCGTTATCGAAAATATCGGTTTTCTGAATTATTCGCGAATGCTATCAAAAAGCAGTTTCCTCAGCGCTTGTAGATTATGTGGCCCTTGACAAAATAGCTTGCACTTTTTTCCTCAGAGCTATCATTAAAAAATATATTTATTTTAAAAATTTTGTCAAAAGTTAACAAATACGGGTTTTGATTAAAATTCCGAAGTCGATTTTTTTTAACGAATTTGTTTAACCTACTGACTATGTTGTATGTTTCACAAGTAAACATTACTCAATGGAAAATGAATTACATGCATATGCAATCATGCATACATATTTAAATTTATACTCCGAATTTGATTTCATGACTCTTTTGTGATTTACTTTTTATGTTTCATTTTCAGTACTTACTTATCTACTTCAATCAAGATAAACTCAAAATATTTTATAATAAATTAATACATACATAGGTACCTATAAAAAAAAAATAAGTCAATAAAACATAATAATGTGAACCAACGTAATTTTTAAAAACATACAGAACATAATATTACTGTCATAACGATAAAATCGGCACGTTTTATTTGTTTTTTTTTTTTTTTTTATATTTTGTCAATTAATTCAATTAATGACTGGAGTATGTGGTAGAAGCCACGCAGTAAAAATGTGTGTAAATTTATGTTACTCTATATTCGTTATGGTTAAAGCAATTAATTTTAATTATGTATAATATTTGCGTGACTTTTACCAACAAATGCGAAAAAAAAATCTTTCATTTTTAATTATTAATTCCTTTGGAATTTTTTTTTTAAATGAAATAAAACAAAATTTGGCATTGTAATCTACGGTTTTATATTTCCATAGTAAACATAAGAAAAAAAAATATGTTAAGCAAAAAATGTGTAGCAATTGGGTGGTAATGAACCAAATTATGTGTGGAATTTTGTTTGTTTTTTTTTTTAATTTTACTTTTTTTTTTTGTTGAACATTGGAAAGAATTTCAATAATGTGGAAAGGCTTAAAACATTTTTATTATATTTTATGCATTTAATGAATTTTTATGAGCAGAAAATTATTTATAATTTTCAAGGAGCTTAATAAATAGTATTAAAATGTTCATATTTTTTAAAGCATATTATGTGAAAATTTAACATACCTTTCGTAGGGATTTTATTAAATTTTAATAAACTTTTAAGCTCATCATCGTTAATTGTTTATTTTTTTTTGTTTTTTTTTTTGTTTATATTATTGATAGGAAACCTTTTCTCACATCATTTTTGTATATAAAGCATCGATGATGCCACATCGTTTAATCTTATTAGGGATATTTAATTAAAATAACTAAGTGCATAGGATTTTCATTTTGTATAACAACTGATACAAAAACTGAGAGGTACAACTTTCTCCTTATTTAGAAATGATGAAGAATTGCGAGTTAGCACTTATACAAACATCTGTCTTCTTATAGTCCTTATTAATATTTTTAATAAGTATACATTTTATAAGACCGCGATCAGTCACGGTGGACTGTCAATTTCTGCGTAATGTAGCCTGAATCCATGAATATAAATGTAGGTCAGAGAGACCACACAACACACATCGAAACCATGGATATCCGGGTCGTACCCATGGCTAAGATTTATTGGCGATTATAAGGAAGAATTTTAATAGACTTTTTGGAAAGGGGCAATGCAACAGTGATTTTTCGACCAATTTAACGATTTCATTTAAATCACCAGCCATCACAAGCCTCACTCATCGATTGCATAACTTTAAAGTGTTTCTTTGAAGGGTTTTGACAAATTATACAGGGTGATTCGCATAAGCTGTGAAAAAATCTAGAGCATGTATAGGTTGGATCAAGACAAGAAAAAAATCGTAAAAAATTATTTTGAAATTTTTTATTCATTTTTTTTTTTTTCAAAACTTTGAGTTTGAAATCAATTTAAAAAAAAACTGTTCACTAAAACAGCTTTACAAAAAGGTATAGCTTTACATTGTAAGTTCTACCATTGGTTTTTAACAATGTTTTTTCTATTTTGATTCAATTTTTTTTTAGAAAATAATACTTTTTCGTTCAACAATTGAAAAACCATAATGTGCAGGAGCTGTGCTTTCAACAAGACGGCGCAACATGTCACACAGCTCGTGCCACAATTGATTTATTGAAAGAAACGTTTGGTAACCGCATAGTTTCACGTTACGGACCCGTGAATTTGCCTCCAAGATCGTGCGATTTAACGCCGCTTGACTTTTTTGAGTGAGTATATGTGAAGTTGCCACTTGGAGGACATTATTCGCCGCATTATTGCCGATATACAGCCACAAATGTTGGAAAAAGTCATCGAAAATTGGACCTCCAGATTAGACTACGTCCGAGCCAGCCAACATATTGGTGGTCATATGCCAGAAATTATTATCTTATTATCATTCGAATATAGAAAATTTCATGTCAATTTAAAAAAATCATCTTTGTTTAAAGTTTTATACCACTAAAAAAACACCCTTTATAAGAAAAAACTTATTATTAAAACCAAAACAAATATTTTGTTAAATCAATTGAACTTTTCTGTCAAAGAATTTTTGCACACAAAATTTAATCAAAATTAGTTGAACCGTTTTCAAAAATAAACAAACAATTTTGAGAAATAAATGTTCTTTGACCGCTAAAAAAATTGTGTTAGTTAAACGTTATGTTTGAAAATGACGTGTCGGGGGAATGTCCAAATATCTTTAGGCAGCAAGTTTAAAGAAAATCAATCATCCCTTGTAGCTTGTAGTCATAAAGAAAGACAGACGGATAAAATTGCAATACCTTGTCCCCTTGTCCCTATCATATTTGATTAAAATCTCTCGCATTCATAAATAGACCAACTCAAGATTTTCATCAAATTGAAAAGTATAATATGACAGGGAACCCGATTAGTAAACCTTAAATGGATTTTATTTTTTAAATAAAGCATTATTTTGGCCCCTATACATTTTTTAAATTTATTTCTTAAGACCAAAAATAACGGTACATATTTTAAAATTATTTACTTATCCCATCTTCCGATCCATATAAAGGGTCTCTCAAGATATCGTGCACGTTGTTTTCTAAAAACAAGTTGAAATAAAACAACATTATTTAAAAAAAAAACAGCACAATTCACATTGTCATTTTGTTATCACTTTTTTTAAAGCCAGAAATCTATTCTTTAATTCTGTTTTTAAATGAAATTGTTTTGGTAAATAATTTTTGAAAAACTTAAAACTCAAAATTTTGAAAAAAAAATAATAAAAACAATTATTTTAAAAGAAATTTCTTTTTAAAATCTTACGTCAATAAGGCATAGTTTTTTCAAGTAGAGATAAACTAGAGTTAGTTAACTCCAGAAGTAAATTAACCCACAGTTAACTGAGGAAGCAGTTTTTTGTAGGAGAATGCTTGTGGAACGACTAAAAAAACTCGGTAGATTAAACGTCAAAAGCATCTGTTAAGTTAATCCTGAGTTAACTCACCGAATTTGATGAGTTAACTTTGGTTTAATTTTAATCTCGCACTGAAAAATTTGACCTAAGTAAAATTTTTATTTTTAAAATTGAATTAGATTTTTTTAGAAAATTTCCCCACCTGTCTAAACAGATGCAAATAGACTCCCTTCCCATATGATTAATTTCTTATGTTGACACAACCTACACGCGTTAGAATTAGATCCAAAACACCCTTTATATCATGAAGTGCATTGAAAGTGCCCATGTTTTATGACTTCAGTCATATTTATATTACTATCCAATCCATGTTCACCCAGGTTCTAATTTTTACTAAGTTGCTATACGGACGTCTTCCCAAAGTAAACCTTCTTATTATTCATATTGTTCTTTGGCAACTGCATATATTTTCTTTTTTTATGAATTTTACGTTCGGACTTGAAAGGAATAGTTACATAAAATTAATATTATCGGAGGTACGTCAACGTCAGAGGATGCTCAATTGCTCATTCTGTGTAATTTTGTGTAAGAGGTTGCGAAATAAATTTACTTATGGACCCCAAAATCACATCAAATGAAAATTCATCACGTTATTAGCTTCAACTTCGCATAGTTTTTAGCAACCAAATTTTTCATTCAAAGTACCTGAAAATGGTAAAACGTACCTCAACCTGTATAAAAAAAGAACACTATAGGTAATACTGCATAGAGTTATAGGTATTCCAAACAATAATAATTAATGAAGTTATATATCATGAACTCTGTTATTTAACCTAAAGTTTTCGCTGCTATCAGATGGTTAGACTTTATGCCAAACCAATGAAGAAGAATAACTTCATTGTATCTTTTGGGTGATATTTCTCAGTTTTACCTTAATATATCTCATACAACAAAAGAAAAATGCCAATAAATCATCATAAAAGGCTCTCTTGAAGACACAAAACGGTGTTCCACCCATCAACGATATGAAAATAAATGAGAGTAATTTAAGCTAAGATACCTCTCCTTATAAACATCCGTTTGCCTCATTGTCGGCATCGACATCGGCTTCGGTATCGGCCGCCCCATAAGCGTCACTCTTTATAAAAGCAACATCACCGTCTATCTATACGTCTCTGTCTCTGTCTCCGTTGTGGTTGTCAGTTGTTCAGACACCAATACAGATAGTACTCATGCCACAAAAACGTTGCCAATATCGGTTCGGTTGGGTTGCCATTGCCACAACGACGACGGCGACGGTAGCGGTGGCGGTGGCGGTGGGCGACATCAATTTTGCATAAGGACATTTTTCAAAATAAACGGGTCGCCGGATGCGATAGACACCGATATGCTAGTACGTATGTCAGAAAACGGAAGGAATTGTGCATAAAGAGGAACCTGAGGTGTGTTGATATTCCAGTTTGGTCTCATTTTGAAGCTAATAACGTGAGGCAAAGTAAATATACTTCCTACCTATATATATCTACGGTAGAGTGGAAGTGGAAGGATATAGGTATTGGCATATCCTGATGTGGAGAGAAGGCCCCACATAGACAAGCGACAAGAAGAGTCGTTAGAAATATTGCCATAACCAAAGACTTAACAATTGTCTTTTCTGCCATTCTGCCCGCCGCCGCCGTTGTTTTATAACTGAAAATGAGGCAAAGATACAACATTGCCGAAGGCGAATCCTAAATTTATGTATAACCATAACTTATCAACCACTTTAGTTAAAAAATTGTTTTCCATAATGGAATTCGCCTAAGCGGATGCCAAACCGAATAGAAGACATTTTACGCTGCTAAAGGCGCTCTGTGTTTCTATTTTCTAGCTCTGATGCGGCGGTATGGGATGCTTCATACATGCCACGCCATGCCATGCCAGGCTAACATATTCGGCGCCGACGCTATTAGGCTTCGCATACGATGTGTGACGTGTAATTCATGATGTATAAAGTATGATTTTTAGCAAATCGTATAAGTATGTTTCTTTAAAACGCTTGCCTAAGCACGTAGAGAAAGAGAGAGAAATTGGATAAATTAAGCTTTGTGAACAACCCACATTTATCATCTACCTAATTTAATTTATTTTTTTTTTCTTCTGAGATACAAATTCTGTTAGCATGTTTCTTATCAGATACATGAAGTTCATAAGTACCGTATAATATCAATCAATGCCTCGCAGGAAATCATCAGCATACAAATTTTCTTTTGGCTACGATATCGAATGTTTAAGATTTCACACAGCTTGGCATAAGCGAGGAGATAAAGATTAATTAGCAGCTCATTAAAAATGATTTTTTTTTTGGAAGAAATTATCTGTTTATGTAATTGAAAATGCCGTTGAATTGAAAAATTTTATGTTTCGAGAGACTCAACTCAATGTGCATTAGACATTAGCTGATGGGGTAAATATCTGGCAATATAGAAATGTATTAATTTGAAATAAATAAACTGGTGGATATTAATGGTAGAAATAATCAATTTGTTCATGGATTTACTTTACCACATAATGTATAGTCAAAACTTGGACTATTTCAGTTACGACGTCAACAAATTTATTTGACTTTTTCTTATTATCTACTTTTCTTTTGACGTGAGGTGAATCGGAGTTTATTTTCTCCAATAACATTGATCGTCTGGGTCATTTGTGGGTTTCTTTTTGAAAAAAAATAAATAACAGAATTTCAAGGAAACTCTTTGACGGAATCGTAAAATTTCTATATCTCAATTTGTAGTTAATTAAATGCTAATTTGTCGCGCAGTACAAACATTTATAGCTCGCAAAGTTTCCTAGTTACTAGTTTCCGCTATTATCTACTATTTGATCTTAATTTTGTTTGCAAACAATTGTTGCTTTTTAACAGGGTTTTTGATATTCAAGTATTAAGGTAGATCAAAAGTGAGCTGCCAAATTCTAAAAAATAATATACAATTCAAAATTTTGTTTTGCACGAATTTTAAGTTGCTCTAAATTTAAATACAAGCGAAAAATCCGATTTTTTAGCTCGCATAGTTTTTTTGTAACAAAATATTCCGCTAGAATAACACGCTATAACCATCATAATGTAACGGTCAACATTTTAAAAAATATTTGAATTTTTAAAATTTGGCTTGAAAATTTAAGCAAAAAGCCAGAGCGTGTAGATTGAGTTAAGGAAAGAAAAAATAGTACAGGACGGGGGGTTTATTCTCCCCGTTTAGCTGGGAGGGGCAATATTGTTAAAACATTACTCAAAACATACAAAATATTATTAAATAACAACGGTAACACCTTGTGATGTGCTTTTTCTTCCAGCTGAGGTTTTGCTCGCCGGTTTGCCAGGGTCGGTTTTGAAGAAACACATTTAAACTCTTTATTAGAAAACGAAATAAAGCATACAAATTCATATATTTCTTATCCAATTATAGACCAGCTTATGAGATGGGCTTACTAATAATAATAGCTCAGCAGGTATACGGCCCTGATGGCAAGTTCACAGCTATAGGCCCCAGGTGGCGAGATCACAGGTATAAACAACCCCTGGTGGCAAGATCATAGGTATGAGCCCGTAGTGGCAAAATTCCAGGTTTAGGCCCCTGGTGGCAAGATCACGGGTACAAGCCCCTGGTGGCAAGATCACAGGTATATGCTCCTGGTGGCAAGATCGTAAGTATAAGCCCCTAGTGGCAATATTAACTAGGCTTAAGGTACCGAAGCCCCTGGTGACAATTAGATTACAGGTATTTCGCCCCTGATAGGCTATAATAACTATAGGCTTAGCACGCTAGTAGATGACACGATCACGCAGGTATCGAAGCCCCTGGTGGCAATTAGACTTAATCGACCTTGCTCGTCCACAGTTTAAGTGAAACAGATTTATTGAATCCACTTTACTCTATCTCTATTGACCGAAAGTGTTATTTTCATTCGCCGGAGTGGCTCCTCGTGTTTACTTTTCCGTAACCAGTAAGTGTTACGAGTAATGAGGTGAATGAAAAAATCCTGTGTATGTTGTTGGTGTTTTTGCCTCATATACATATCTCGTGTTGTTGTTTCGATAATTGTCGTCGGCGTAGCTGTTGTTGGTTCGATATTACTAATTCTAAAGGTACCTGTTGGGTATCGCAGGGTTGCTGGGTTATGAATCGATAATTTTAAAGGTACCTGCTGGATATAGCGATGTTGGTGATAATGAATTAAAGTGGTAAGCATGTAACACCTCATTACAACCTACAATGCCATGCTATACCTTAATTGTTATAAAGCCAAAAATTAATTTCTTAATATTCTTTTTAAATAAAATTTGAATAGTGAATAGTTTTTGAAAAATGAATTTTTAAATTCAAAATTTTGAAAAAAAATATGTTTTTTAAATTTTTGTTTAAACTAATTTTTTTCAAAATTTTACGTTTTTAAGTAATATTATTATTTAACAACAATATAAAGGACGAGATTTCTGGCTTTACAAAAAGGAAGGTATATCATGTTTTAAGTCAAAATGGGGGGGGGGGGGAATATACCTTCGGGTTTTTTTTGTCTCGACCCAACCACTAGGCTCTAGTTTTTTGTCACACCTTATGCGAATCACCCTGTATAATTAGAGGCGATTAACTATATAGAATACAGGATTTGAGTTTTTAGAAAACTATAGTACGGTTAATATGGAGTATCTCAACCTCCTGAGCTAAGCTCTGCGTTAAATATTTAGCTAAGGTCCAGTTTTTCAGTGCGAGATTAAAGTTAAGCCCAAGTTAATTCCTCAAAACCTGTGACTTAACTCAGGATTAACTGAACAGATGCTTTTGATGTTTTATCCACCGAGTTTGTTCAGTTCAGTTTAATTCCACGTGTCTTCTCCACAAAAAAAATTGATTCCTCGGTTAACGATTAATTTACTTCAAGACATAGCTAACTCTGGTTTAATTCACAACAGGCCCTAAGAAACACCTAGTTTTTAAAAATAAGAAAAAAATTCTCATCAATCTGCCGTTTTTTTTAATTTTCCAAGCCCCCTTGTAAATCAGAACTTAAAGCAGGTATACCCTAGAAAAACTACTCGTAAGCATTTCTTAGTCTCCCCCGCTTGCCCGTCTTAAAGTGCCATACAACATTAATTTCCTCCAGTCATTTAAATAAATATCTAGTTTACACTCAAAAACCTCTATCTCCGCAAGCAAATGTAGCTCTTAAGTGATATTATTTTCGTCCAGCACATATCTAGCTGATGGTGGTATGCAATGCATACAATAATGCTACTTATCTGCCTTTATGGTAGAGATGAAGAAAAAAAAAAAAAAAGAAGACGTTAAATCTTCTCGTTCACACTTCGCAAACACAAATATCATTTCTCCGTCGTCGTGGCTGTCGTGCTAATGCTCAAACACTTTCCTTCCTGTATGCACACACTTTATATTTTTTCTCTTTCGAGGATTCTTCCACACTAGCTGGGTTCCGAATCCGATTCCGACCGCGTGCACAGTCATAGTTCTTCCTATAGGAAGAAGGACTCTTTTTTCCTTTTCCAAAAAAAACTATTTACTTTTATTATTCCTGCTGCAGTTTTATGATGATTTCTTTTTCTTGTCTCGCCGCCACCGCCTTGCCCCCAACACGAATTTATCACCGAATCCTGTGTCTCCTCTGAAATTCAAATACAAATACCCCTCGGAATATAGTCCTTTGTACACACACACAGCTATATATGAAATTCCCATGCCCATGATAGAGCTTTAGAGCCTGGTGTGTGTTTTGTGTATTCTTTGTCAATAAAAGTCATCATTATTGTCTTCGTCAGTATTCTAGGAAAAGTTTCTTAAATTGCTTTGGTTGTACCGCCGCGCGGTATAGCAGTACAGCATATAGAGACAAAGGATGTAATCCTTTTGTTTGAAGCTTTCAAGTTTTCTGAATACTGCTCCTGGGATTGGGATATGTAAATAAGACAAATAATTACATTTTCTAAATGGGAGTTGAAAACAAAAACAGATGCATGCGCGTGATCTGAAACAATAGTTTTCTTTCTTACAATTTGCGTTTTTTATTTTTTATTTTGTATTTTTCTTTTTTTTGTTGTTGTTCTATATTTGCTGCAACTATTGGCAAACGTGGCGGGTTTGTGTTTTTGTGTTCTTTTTTTTTGTCTGCAGTTTTGGTACTTTTTCAGGAACGCGATGAAATGCAGGTCTTTGTTTGTATTGCCATCTACCTACTTCATTGGAATGCATGAGGAGTTATGAAATAAGTTAAAATGTATTGTTTAAATTTCCACACAAATGATGTTTTACATTACTGAGTCAATAATATAATCGTATACGCTATGTGAGCCATGTAATGCACTCATATACATTTAATAACACTCAGGTAGCTATATGATAAGCAAAAAGAAAGAATAGATAAACGGTTTTCCAATAAGAGGTGTTATTTTGAATAATCCGCTATTTCGGTAGCTGTGATTTTTTGACATTTTACAAGTGGAAACTACGCCATTAATAAAAATGGAACGATACACGCTTCAACAACGCATTGATATTATTAAAATTCACTATAAAATGGTGAAAATTTGGCAGAGACGGTTCGTAAAACTAAAACATTTTTGGGTCGTCGTGAAGCACCTTGTCGGACCGCAATACAGAAATTGGTAGACAAATTCGAGCTGTTGGGACAAGTTAGTGATGTGAAGAATAAAACCCGTGCACGTCGCTCAAGAACAACTGAAAATATTGCTGTTGTAGCCCAAAGTGTTGAAGAAAACCCAGGTTTGTCCATTCCTCGTCGTTCTTTGGAATTAGGCACTCCACAAACGTCATTACACCGTATTTTGCATAAAGACTTGGGTCTTAAGGCTTATACAGTTCAGTTAAAACAAGAACTCAAGCCGGCTGATCATCAACAACGTCGTGTCTTTGCTGATTGGGTCCTTGAAATGCATGAAAATGATCCGGAATTTCATCGAAAAATCATCTTGACTGATGAGGCCCATTTCCACCTCGGAGGCTACGTCAACAAGCAAAACTGTCGCATCTGGGGCTCGGAAAACCCAAGAGTTATTGTTGAAAAGCCTCTCCGTCCTCAACGCGTGACTGTTTGGTGCGGTTTATGGTCCGGCGGGGTCATTGGACCTTACTTTTTCGAAAATGAGGCTGGAGCAACAGTTACGGTCAATGGATTGCGCTATCGAGAGATGATTAATGATTTTTTATGGCCGGAATTGGATGGTATTGATCTGAACATCCTTTACTTTCAACAAGACGGCGCTACGTGCCACACAAGCAATGAAACCATCGATCTTTTACGGGAAAAGTTTCCGGACCGTGTTATCTCTCGAAGAGGTGATCACAATTGGCCACCGAGATCCTGTGATTTAACACCTTGCGACTTCTTCCTTTGGGGCCACGTGAAAGATAAGGTCTACGCCAACAGCACAGCGTCGATTAAAGACCTCAAAGATGGAATTTGTGAGGCTATCGAGGACATAGGGCAGCCACTTTGCGATTTGGTTATGGAAAATTTCATGAAAAGGATATGGTCCTGTAAGCGTGGTCGTGGCGGCCATTTGGCTGATGTTGCGTTCCATTATTAACGGCATACCTTCCTCTTATAATGAAATAAATGAATGAATGAAATAAAAACCCGATCATTTATCTCAAAAAATGACATTTTTCTTTGAATATCAAAATAACACCTCTTATTGGAAAACCCTAATATGTGCCTGTAGAAATGCATGAATTTTTCTTTAAAGAAGGGAATTTCCAGCACTAAAGATAAGACCATGTTTAGTCAAATTTAGTTTGACGCATGATGCATAAAAATCCAAATGCATTGCCTACAGGAAAACCTTATGTGGAATTTAAAAAAAAAAATTAAATTATTTTTTATTTTGGTATAGATAATTAGCTGTCGGGATTTAGGCTTACCGATATTTTACAAATTGGCGCAAAAGTCAACACCCGAAGTCATCACGGAAGTTGCTATATTTTTTGCAATGGGCGGTAAATGCCAATTATTCTACTTTGTCATTTGTGAAGTAAACAGATACAAAATACACACGTCAGGAAGGCATGAAACCTACTTAGAACGCGAAATAATCGTTTCGACTTTTTTGGGGAATCATTCCTCTTGGGTGTTGGTGCAGCGTTATGCATTTTCGTGCAGATTTCCCAGATGTCCGACTACTCATCTAGAAGAGTAGAGGGACAACACGAGAGATGCTGGCAGGTCTGGTCGACCCCGGAGAAAACGTTCTGCTGAGAACATCGCAGCTGTGAGTAAAGATGTCGCATCAGAGAAAGTTTCACGAATTATCAATTGGACATCAATCGGTGGTATTTACACAGAGTTTTAGTGAACGATTTGAAGATGTTCCCTTACAAAGTGTAGATAGTTTATTAGCTGATTGCTGTTGACCGTCAAACTTGAGCCATCCTGAATCTTGCCAACGAGGGAGACAACTTTTCAAAGAAAATCATCATGAGTAACAGGCCCATGCGTGGATATGTGAATAAGCAAAATTCACTGAAAATCCGCGTTTAACCTGCGAAGAGCCATCACACCCGCTGAATGTTACTGATTGGTGTGTTGTTTACGCTGGAGGTGTCGAAATCACCGTGGGCCAAATGACTACTATGGAAGGCAAGGACTGCAGAACCATGCTTAACGACTTTCTCCTTCCTCAAATGTTAGAATTGGGACTGAAGGATATGTGGTTCCAACAGCATGTAGCATAAGTCAAAACCAACATTTTGAGGGCTGCATTTCCGAGCCGCCTAAACTCTTATTTTTGCTATTTCCATTGTCCGTCAAGATCGGCTGATTTAACCATTCCAGACTTCTTTTTTCTTGGGCTTTTTGAAGTCACAAATCTCAGACTCTAGAAGTTTTCAAAGAAAATATCCCGTCAAGAATGTATGAGGACCTATCTCGCAAAAGTTCTGGCAAAAGTGACGGAAAATGTCTTAAATGTCTTCAAAAGCAGAATCATAGCATTTTTCATTAACAAACTTAATTATAGCCAAGGAGTATCGGGTGACAACTTTTACGCCACCTTGTAGAATTCTATTTTACTAGAATTCATTTTTTTTTTTTTTTTATCTTTTAGCGGAAAATTGCGATATAAAATATTTATATCTAATCAAAATTAACGATACGATGATCGAAAAATGCAAAAAAGTGAATTTCATCATACCGTCCGCCAGTCTTTGCGTCTGTCCGTACGTCCTTCCCTATAGAAGAGGAATCGTTATTATTCTTTTATCTAACCTAGAACGGGTAGCTGCCACATAAAAATTTAGTTTTTTTTAATTTTCTCTAAAACGGCTTTAACGATTTTGATTAAACTTTATACCATCGAATGACCAAAGTAATTGCTTCAGATTTTTGCCAAAATATTCACATAGGAAATATAGGCACTCCATGCTTTTTGAGAAAATGCTTCCATTTTTGGCTTATTTGGGTTTATCTTTTCAATGATTTGACCAATTTTGATAAACAAAATTTGGAAATCATAAATAATTTAAGCAATATGCCATTTAAAAATTAAAAAAAATAATTAAACAATAAAAATAGTCAAACAAATATCCAATTTTTGTAAAACTTTTTAAAATTGTCTTTGATTAAGGATTTCAAGACATTAATCATTAATATTCAGCTCCAATATGTGGCTACATTACAGTCGTTAATCAAACGAGCAAGTTCGTTGCGATATAGTCGTCCATTTTATATAATTTTAATTCTTCATGCAAAAAAAAATAATTTTCAACAAGTTTTTGTCTCTTTTTTTTTTTTTTGTCATATTAACTACTTACTTATTAAAAAAGTTGCACTGCGTATGTGTTTAAAATTTAAAAATCAAAGTGTTCAACTACAAATTAATGAGCTTATACAACAACTTTTGCATTTTACCAACTCGCTTAGTTGTCAGGAAGCAGAGTTGCGGTCAGCAGTGGCTATGGCTGTGGTTTGGTTATATTGTTGCATAAAAAATCCATAATTTTACTCTTTGCTCTTAAAATAAACAAAAAAGTAAGCTACACAGCTTTACTCAATGCTTTACTTTAGAACAGCACACTTTACCTTATAATGTCCGGTCCACACTCTGTGACAATAATATTATTTTTAATACTTTATTTTTTGTTTCTTTTCTTATTTCGTATTTTATTTATTTTATTTCTTTTATTTTTATCTCGCAGACTATTTTTTTCCACCAAGCATATATAAAGATAGAATTAACTTGCATTGCATCGTTTGAGCTATAAAAATTGTGGAATTATTTTTTATTTTATAATTAAGTTTTTTTTTTGTTTTGGTAGGGAAATAAAAATGTACATCCTGTGTGGGTGTTTTTATGCTAAACTTTTCTGCTTAGAGTTGTATTGCTGTTGGAATTAGCTGTAAGGGAACCTCACATATTATTGTTTAAGTAGGTTTCAAAAAGGGTGTAGTTTGAAATAAAGAGTTCTCTTTTCAATATTATGCCAGAAGAATATTATACTTTTTGAAAGTAATGTATTTTCCTGTCCTAGATTTTTAACTCATTTGCTACCGCATATTTATAATAATTAAAAATAGAAAAAATGTCAAACTTAGTGGCTGCTTGCCCATATGGACTTTTAGTTGGCCAGCTGTGATACCAGACTACATGCTCTTTCCTTATACTCAGAGCGCTAGGTACGGATTTGCTTACATTAAAAACAACAGTCTGCCAATCTCGTTAGGTCAATTTGGACTTTTTTTTATTTTTGTATCAATAAATGAGACCTAAGCCTCCGATTTGGAGTGAAATTTCAAATAAAAATATGAAATCTTCCTCTATGATCCCTCTCTGTAATCAAAGGTACACATATAGGAAAAAAAATGAGCCATTTCCTCGATTTGTCAACCATAATGTTATTTTAGACACAAATATGTATTAAAAAAAAAAAAACAAACAGAAGGCGAAACACACCGCAAATATATATTTTTTTTAAGTACGTATACGCCCGAGTGTACTTTTGTTCATGAAGTTTGACGTGTTTTAACAGGGATATTTAAAAATTCTCCGAAGAAAAATAACAGAACAGCATCAAAAAAAAGTGAGTGCATAATTTCTCAAAATTTAAAATAGCTACATGAAATTGAGACCAATTTCTTGACTTAGTTCTAAAATCAATTAAAATGTCCGTCGCGTAATAGACTAAGAGCCCTCAGTTTTTACTTCTAGACTTTTTTCAGCATCTTATGCTGTCATAAGCTTTACCACAGCTTTTGAGTTATAAATTTATTTGTTCGGTTAAATTTCACCCTCGGAAAGAGATTAGACAAGATATTTAAAAAGAAATAAACATATAGTTATTTTTAATTAAAGAAAGAGAATAAGAAACATTATTACTTTAAGCGAGCAATTCTTGTATATATGTATATATATAATTGGTTTCTCAAAAACGGCTATAACGATTTTAATGAAATTTTCACAATTTTATCTTATGAACGAGGAAAAAATTTAAAAAATATATTTAGTCATATATCAACCTACTGCCACGCCCACCATTTTATTTCATGTGTTCCAGGAAATTGATCTATTTCTTAGAGACGACTCAAATGATTTGGATGAAATTTTCAGAGTTTTTTCTTTTGTGTAAGAGACAAATTAAAAAAAAAAAATTATTTTAGTAAAATCCGCCTATTGCCACGCCCATTTTTATCATATTTTGGTTTCTCAGAAACTGCTCTTACGATTTGTATGGAAATTTCACAAGTTGTTTAAATGAGCGAACAAAAAATTTTAAATGTCGTGAGATAGATCCGCCCACTGCCCACTAGTCTTAGTTTCTCGGAAACGACTCAAACGATTTTAAGGAAATTTCCAGAGCTTGTTTTTATGAATAGAGACAAAATTAAAAAGTTAGATTAAGCAAAATCCGTCCACTGACACACCTACTTTAATGATTTCTTGGTTTCTTGGAAACGGCTTTTAAGATTTGGATTACATTTTCAATTTGTTTCCGCTCACTGCCACTCCACAGTTTTTATTTCTTGGTATATCGGAAACTGCTTGAACGGTATTGAGCTGCTTTAAGTTAAAAACTAGATTTAGTAAAAAACTGCCTCCTGCCACTGCCAATTATGTTATGTCTTGGTTTCTCGTATACAGTTCTCTTTCTCGGACATGAATGATTCCTGAATCCTGTCAAGCCCACTTCAGTTTTTCTTGGTTTTTGAGAAATAGATCTAATGATTTGAAAGGAATTTTCAGAGTTTGTACTCATGAGCGAGAAAAACTTAAAAAAAAATTAGTTTTAGTACAATCCGGCCACGATTTTTAATATTTTTCTTTATAAGTTTATCTAACTCAGTTTTTTTATGAAAAATCGCAAATATCAACAGATATTAAACCTCATCCGATCTTCAAGGTAGAGGGTTTTAAATATAGAAGAAATTTCAGGCTAAACATAATAATTACTATATCATAAGGACTAAAGAGAGGGTAAATCTGTTGTTAATTTGATTTTCTTTTTTAAAAATGCCAAAGTTGATAAAAAATTTCCCATCTTCGAAAAATAATATAAAGTGGTTTTATAAAGATTAATTCTCATTTTTTAATGTTAAATCCGTCCTTTTAAAAACCTGGTCACTAAAACCCCTTTACCAATATAATTTAAATTAAAAACATGAAGTTCTAAACTAACACTTCTAAGGTCCAGTTTTTCAGTGCGAGATTAAAGTTTAACCCGAGTTAAGTCATCAAATTTGATCAGTTAACTCAGGATTAACGGAACAGATGCTTTTAATCCTTAATCCACCGAGTTTGTTTACTCATTCCGCATTAATTCTCCACCGAAAAACTGCTTCCTCAGTTAGCTGTGGGTTAGTTTACTTCTAGAGTTAGCTAATTCCGGTTTAACTAACCACTGAAAAACTAGGCCTAAGTGTTTTTCAAAACTTGATGATTAAGCTTCCGTAATCAATCATCAAAAAATACCTTTCACTTTAAAATTCCTCCCAATAAACTCCCTTTTTCTGTAAGAAATTTACGTTTCTGGCTTGTATTTGTTCTTCAACTGAAAAATTTTATGTGTCAATAATTATGTTTGCCATCTTTCAGATAAAGAACAACTCCATTCTCCTTGTTTTGCACATCGCAAATTATTTCTACCCAGCTGAAAATTACAACAAACACGTACAATTTCAATTTGTTCATTGATCCATAACTTCCGAGGAACACACTGTTGGACCGCTCTTTGGTCCTGGTGCTGGTCCTGATCCTAGTCTATATACTAGATGCATATCAAACGACCTCCAAAACAAAACAAAAAAAAACCCTCTAGCTAGCCTATACACAGCATCACAGTTGCGATTGTATCCTCGGTGTTGTTGAAAATTGATACTCATAAAATTATTGGGAGGTTATTTTTGGTCGCATATGGTCGATAGGGATTGTTAATACATGAAAAATTGCACAATAAAATTATATCACGATCATCGCATAAAATTGTTCCTATGAACTTTTTCGTGCAAGCTGTCTTCTTTATCGTTTTGTGTGTGTTCCCAGTGGGATTCTTGAATTTTTCTCCATCGACATCGAGAAGGCGCACTTGTGCGCCACCAAACTAAATAAAAACGAGAATATTTCCAGAGCGTTATTTTTTTGAAAAGGACCTTAACCACACTACTCTTCTACTACTCTGTAACTAGAATGAACCTTCTATATCTAGATACACCAAGAACTAACAACACAATAGCAACTGGACGCCGCCGACATCGGTAGGGAATAAATCATCTGGAAAATTTATGGTTAAGACCTGTTTCCGTTGGCATAGGTTATCCCTGTTACAGGATTCCAATCGTTGACCTATAACAGTTGTTGTTGGGTTCGATATCAAATCCAACACAAAAAAAGGGATAGGGTGGAAATACATATTTTTCACTTGGGGGGGTGGCAGCAGCAACCAGAATAGTATAGGGTAGGTATAGTATTGTAACCGTTTTAGGATTCGGTTTCGTCTTCTCTATAAGTGTGTGTGTGTGTGCCGGAGTGGAATTGGAGTGTTGCTGTTCATGAGCCACAATGTAAACAGATTTTACGTTGTACTCGTGTTCGGTTGAATTATTTCTCTAGGGAAATCAGTAACGCTTCGAGTGGTAGTCATAAATATTACTCTCCACCGAATCGTTGTTTTCAAATAAAGAAGAAGAACCTGTCAGAGAGACCAGACAAACAACAATGTGCTTGGTCTGGAGCTGAAGCTCTGTCTCAGGCGTGGGTAATTTGACCAGCATTAGACAATGAATCTGACAACTCTGGGATTTGAATATTCGAGTAAATTGGTTATTAGATGCATAAGGCATCTGAAAGTTTGATAAATGTGTTGAACTTTGTAAAGGAACACATACATAAATACTTTTTAATTGGTCAAAGAATTCTCTTGGTATTTCTCAAACAAAAAATCCTATTTCGTTTCCTTCATTTTTCTCATGGTGATGGCGAGGGTAATGGAAATACATCAAAGGTAAATTTTTGCGTGTATGAGTACTTTTATTATTTATATTCAGTTGAAGGAGAGCTCTTAACAGTATTCACTTAATCGGAATTGATGCAACTAGACGAAAGTAAGATTATTGCATTTGATATTTCAAAAGCGTTTGGAAGAGTATCAAGCTCTTATATTGAAAATGCATGCATTTGGTATCGATGAGTCTTTTCTTCGTTGTATTAGAAATTATCTTTCGGACCGCACAATACAAGTTTTATTGGACGATTTGAAGTCTTCATAAAATAAATGCTTGTGTGCCACAGGGCTCTGTTTTGTCTCCGAATCTCTTTCTAATATTTATCAATAATCTTTTGCCTTTAACTTACAATTGATTAAGCAGATGACAGTACTCTCAGTTTTTTATATTCGTTTCTAAAATTATATCCCTGCTCTTTAGATGTGGAACTTCAACGGCAGCGTATGACAAGCTCGTTAAATTCGACATCATTGTGCAATGGAGAGTTTAAAACCATGTTGATTTAAACACTTACAAAATTTAATGTTGTCATTTAAGCGAAACCTTCCTCCTATGCTACTATCTATGAGTGGCATTTGCATCGAGAAAAGTAAACTACTTAAAATTCACCTTCAGTGGAATGACCACATATGTACATATATTCGATGTCACTAAAGACGCTGCAAAGCTTCCTTCCACGATGCAAGTAATTTGTCCCCCCTTCTGAACTGGTATTTATCGACAAGGCATATTTTCTTTTAAAGCTTTAGTACAACTGGCATATTTGGGCAGGTGTACCATCAACCTGTTTGAGTCTTTTGGGCAAGTACAGTAAAGAGCTTTAAAAAAGATAGGTGAATAATAATTTTTGCGTCACTCGAACAAGACGCGTCGTAGTGTGTTGTCTTTTCTTTTTCTTAAGCCTTTAATAAGTGTTCAAACGAAATAGCTAGTTGCATTAATCCCTTGAAACAATTTAACCGTAATACTCGCGCAACCAGGAATGCCCACAGTTTACGCTTGAGCCGAATTTCGGATATATAATGCAAGTGAAGAGATTCTTTCTTTAACCGTACTACACGAATGTGGAATGCTTTACCTTACTCTATGTCTCCCTTTCATTGTGATATTCAGAAATTCTAATCCAATGTGCATCGGTATCTCCTTTTAAACACTATTCTATTTTAAGGGTTGTTTTTTGCGAATATCCTACTAATGAGGTGCTAAAAATAGCTGAAAACCTTGAAAAACTTAAACTTTAAATTGTCTATGGGTGGCAAATTTTTGAAACTAGTTGACCTTTTTCAACCAATTACTGACGATAAAGATAAGCTCCCGGAGCCACCAAATTATTGCCCTCGTATTTAAACATTTATATACGTAGATACTTATTAATGGAATGAAAAAGCTTAGGGAAACTTGAAAGATTGTTAAAACCTTGAATTAATGATATCTCTTTCTTCGTTTTATAACCCATTTCCCATCTACTGATATCGCATTTCCTTCTGTAAGATTTTTTCTATAATCATGGTTGTCATCAAATTTGATCCCACAAAAGCTTTATAATATTTTTTGAAATTCTATACATAAATTGTTTTTCTGATTAAAACCTATGCATAATTCTTTTCTTTTTTTTTTAAATAACATAGGTCAGTCAGCAGTATTTTTAAAACATACCTATACAATGTGTTAATCCTGAGCTACCTCAAATCGCAAAAAAAACAATCCACATACAAGATTTCATATATCTACATATGTATTTCAAATTTCAGGATACGTGCATACAAAATGAAAAACCATTTTTATTTCTGTGTTTTTTGTTTTGTTTTTCATCGTTCTTATACGAGTTTATGCTGGAATTTTATTTTCCTGACGTCCTGCTGACTCAGCACAATTAAATGACCCCATTTGTTCGGGTTGAAGATATATTCACAAATAAAAACAACAAAAACAAGAATAGAAGAAACAAAAAAAAAAAAAAAAAAAAAAAAAACAGAACAGTTTATGGTGAATTATTCACAATGAGCCCTTATAAAAATAAATCAGGATATGCTAATCCCTTATGACGTATGTAAATTACTTGAAAATCTTATATGACAAAATGATAAAGTAGGTGTCCTTTGCAGTGATGAAATAAAGAACAAAAAGCATTTCATTTCCCAACCAGAGGATCATTATGTATGGGTGTTACATATATAATAGTTTGTTTCTAAGAAACCAAGGAATATAAAAAGCAGTTGAATTCGAAAAAGAAACAACAAAATTCTATTGAAAATAAAATATTTCATTTTTAGATAGTTGGATGTGTTGATATGTAGGTTGTAGGTACTATAGTTGATTCATTCAGTGAATTTTAATCACGTTTTTAACTTATATATCGTGTGTCAATCTAAAGGTTAAACTTACGATATTTTAAATAGGTTAGAAGGGTTGATAATACGGCGAGCCGGATCATCGCACTCGGATCTCAATGGATCCATTGTGGTCCCCAGGATATAGTTTGGGTTGACAAAAGGATGGGTGAGGATAGGAGTTAGAAAAGTTTTAGGTATGGGTGTGAAAAGCCTCCCTGAACCAACCCGAGCCTTGAGTGAATTTCAGGATGTTCCTTAGGTAGCATTATGTCTCAATACATAAAGGGTGTTTTTTTAGACGTGTGGTTTTCAATCTGGCAATACTTTTTTCGGAGTTGGTCTTTTTGTTGATTTATGCTCAGTTTGGTTTGCCATTTTATAATTAATACACTTACTCCTACACAACGTTTGCAAATCGTGCAAATTTATTACCAACATAATGGTTCGGTTCGCACGACGCATCGTGCGCTGCGTGAAATATTCGGTCTACACAGTCGCACCACGTTTACTCTAGTGGATAATGCGCATCCTCGGAGACGCCGTACAGTGCGCACCGAAGACGCTATTGCTGATGCTGTGGGGCAGAGTATCGAAAAAGACCCGAATGAGTCCATCCGCCATCGCGCGCAACAATTGGAGCTGTCGAAAATTGGGCCTCTCGGCTGAAATTTATTCGAGCGAGTCGTGGCATAATGGCAAACCCTTATCTTTATAATAAAGCTAAATTTTTGGCCATACCATTAAATAATATGTGTTTTATTTCTTCTTGAAAACCACACGCCTAAAAAAAAACACAATTTATAACAAATTATTTTCAGCGAAGTTAGGTAAATAACGTGTTAGAGGTAACTTTTTGGTGATAGTTCCAGCACAGTCCACGATTTTAAAGTGGTGTCTTTTTTACCGTTTAACAGGTAAGAAAGCTTAGTTCTTCGCAGGCGACGCGACACAACAGGTGCCAAATTCGTTTTCTCAAGAATTTCAATAATCGTTCTATTAGCGTGTTCTAAAGTTTTCTATGCTTTTGATATGAAATTCACATTTTTATATTTTCATTGACTGCCTGTCCATCGGAAGGTTCCAATCTAAATTCATTCCAAAGTGCTGCTTCCAAAATTCTGTAATTGCCAATTTATTAATATTTTGGCTTTCAAAATACTCAAAATAATCATCAACGCTTTTGGAAGCAAAATATGTTTTTTTTAATCGTTTTTCAAAAATGACTCTAAGATCACGATTTTCAGGTTTTGCGATCAAGAATCTGTATAAACATTTTGTAGATGTTTATTATTGCGACTAAAGTACGATATTCTGTAAAAACATTATATTCTCGAATATTCAAAGGAAGTACATGTTTTCACTACAAACACCTACATTTTGTGTATCATTTTGAAGATCAGTTTTGAAGAAATAGAATATCATCCCCGAAAATTTTGAATAGAAGCGGTCCAAGATGACTACCTTGAGGAACTCCAGACCAAAATTTTATGGTATAAGAGATAAAACTCCTAAGCTTCACACATTGCATTCTTTCATAAAGGTAACTGGATATCTATTTCAGAATTCCAAAAATTTGAGGCTTAGCTAAAAGAGGTTTGTGACAAATTGCATCAAATTTTCATTTGTTCCAAATGGTGATGCCATTGTCGCCCAAAGCTAACTCAATGTTAGAAATTATAACAAGAAATTCTACTGATTTTTCCGATCCCTACACCCTTGTTGCGCTCTATACCACTTTAGTAAGTTCTAATCTTAAATATGTTGATGTCATCTGGAATCCTCACCAACAACTATTTTCCGATAGAATGCAAAAGATCCAGAATCGTTTTACAAAGTATATTTTTTTTGTAAAATGCATTGGAATTTCTGTCAAAATTTCCTAGCCAGGCAAAGTCTTCTGGAGTTGCAGTTGCTCAAATCTCGAAGAACTATTCATGATATAGTTTTTGTGCGTGATATTTTGTGCTACCACATCATCAAGTGCCTTACCTTACTATGTTTAATTTGTATCTATGCTCCAACAAGACCGTTGAGGGAAAGGGACCTTCTTTTCAGCCTAGACACAGAACTAACTACGGTATGAATGACCCAATTTCAGGGTCAGTTAGGCAGTTCAATTTTATTTTACTTATTTTCAAGAATTTAACTTAATTATTTTCTAATTCTAAGCTTATATTACATAATTTACTTCATTTAATCTGTAGAGCTTGAAACTCGCAGATGAATAAATAAATAAAAATAAATAAATTTTTTGACCAAATCCGTGTAGAATCAACCAGGTAGCGAGATTCAAATCAATCGATAACATATTTACAATAAAGCAAGAGATTTGTTGAGGTGAATTGATGCCCATAGTGGCCTAACTTATTTTGCTCTTATTTTAAAAATGGAGGAAACCGATATTTATTAAAACAAAACCCAGCTTTGTTTTGAAACAGTTACATGCTTCTTCAATTTATAGATGACACTGTTTCAAAAAGGACAGATTCATATTCTGGTAAATATTGTTTTTTGTCTTTTTAAAAATAAGTGTACAAATTAGTAAGGTCTCTGTCATGGTACTCATGACCTCAATTTACTAGACGGAAATCCATGCTGATTAACAAATATGGTCTCTTATATAAAGGGTCCGCCAAATAACTTTTTTTTTTTTTTGAAAATGGCGCAAAACATCGAGTGTAGCTTCGGCTGTGTGGCACGTAGCGCCGTCCTCTTGAAACCAAATTTTGCCAGTATCCTCCTCTTCAATTTTTGTTAACGAAAATTCGTTCAACATGGCCCGATAACGATCGCCATTGACTGTAACGGCCACCCCTTGCTCATTTTCGAAAAATGGCCCAATTCCTCTGGACCAAAATCCGCACCAAACAGTGACTCGTTTTGGGTGTATCGGCTTTTCAATGTATGCGTGTGGGTTTTCTGTGCCCCAAATGAGACAATTTTGCTTGTTTACTACCCGCCAAGTTCAAAATGAGCTTCATCTGAAAAGATGATTTTTTTGGCAAAATCGGCATCTTCTCTAAGTCGATCGCAGGCCCACTTATCGAATCGTATACACAACCATATTCGTTCAGCGGAAGGATAAAACTAATTATCTGTCAAATCAAACATGAGCTAAGTGTTACCATTCACGAAATAAGCACTAGTTGAAAAAAAAAAAGTTAGATGGCGGACCCTTTATTAAAAAAAAAATACAGATGGTCTTTTAATATCAGGGGCCAATTTCACCAAACACTGTTCACTTTTTACTTTGCAAAAAAATTATTTCCTGCAAAGTAAAAGTGCGAAATGTTTCACAAAATTTGCAAAGTGAAAAGACTTTGCACTTATCAATTTTCCAGACTATTATTGAAAAGTGAAAAGTTTAAAAAAAAAACGTATTTTATAAAGTAACAAAGTAAAACTTGGATTGTATTAATTTGGACGTAGGACAACAAGGTTGTAACTTACTGATAGAATTTTGTGTTACGGCTTGGATCTTGATTCTATTAATAGGTTAGTGGCAATCACAAAAGAGCAAAGCCTTTTTAGTACGATTCAATATATAACTCAATTCTGACAAAAATGTTAGTTAGAACCTTATTGTCCTAAGTTCGCGAAGTACATACTCATCTTATACCAAAACTGTTCTCAATGATTTGCCTAGTCCTTTTATGAGCCCTGTTAAATCTCTATTCGACAGGAACTTCCGGATTTGTCTTTAGTGGTGTTATTAACTATTTACTCAAAGCATAAGCACTTTTTTTTAAAATCACTGCATTAATAAATGGTTTATATATCGAAATTGGATGCCAAAAAATAATTCCTCACCATACTCTTGCATCATGTACCCTACCTGGCCAGCCTACTTTTACAGCATAGAAAGACCGATCTGGGACACAAACCATCATTTTATTTAAGCACGCTTTCTATGCCTGTTGACAAAATGTTCTTCATCTAGCTACACAAAGAAATCCTCGCTGAGAAGAATTTTGTGTCCAGAAAATGGTGTTTCATACATCATTGATTACATTCGACACTCGATGAACTACTCTGCACCCGGCTGCTTTGCATATTTCGTGCATAGATGCAACACGGTGATATTGGGGTCCATTCTCAACCCAATGTAGTGTCACTATTATTTCGTTATTGTTATTCGTTTTCAAAAAAATTCTTTAAAACGGTTCATTTTTGTTTTATTATTTCAAATTTTCAAAATAAACCCTTATTTGCAAATGAACAATGAACATTTCTCTTTGCATGTTACTAAAAAGATTTTCAAAATTCTAAATATAAATTGCAAAGTTTGTTTGGTGAAACGAAAAGAACAAATTCCCTGCAAACTAACAAGACTTTTCACTTTGAAAATTTGCGTTTGATGATGATGTATTTTGCAAAGAAGAAAACTTTTCGACTTTTCATTCCTATAATTTCCTTTTTGCAAATTTGCGTTTGGAAAAACGAAATTTGCAAAGTTAATGTGAAAATTTACAAAGTGAAAAGGGTTTGGTGAAATAGGTCCCAGTTCAAATTAAAACGTTTAAATTTACAGTAAGATTTAAATTTAAATTTAGTTTTATTTTATTATTAATTTGGTTTCATATAAAAAACCTATTTTCTAATTAAACTCCACATAATTATAAAATAGGAGTTTGAAATAAAATGATTTGAAAATATTTTTCATTATTTTTCTTGAGACCCGAAAGTCTCCCCTCATCTCCTTTTATAATATATTCACCACTTAATGCATTCAATGTTGATTCGAATGTTGATCTTGACGCACATCCTCATCATGAATTCCGTTCCATCAGTAACACTCTATATGTACAAACTCGAGTTAATTTAATAAAGTATAGTCAAATCTATACATATATTTTGTATCAATGTCATTTTTAATTAACACATTCAACTTTGTGTGTTGCTTTGAAGAACAGAATGATTAATAATCCTCTTAAAATTGAAATTTCATCGACAACTATTTGTTTTCAGACAAAACCGAAAGACATTGACTCATTGCACATATTTATAAAAGTTACAGCAGGCAGGATGATGTGGGCGGAGGTATATGTATGTCTATGTGTTGAAGGATATTGCATTCAGTTCGGCTCATTTCGATTTTGTAGTGTGTAGCATGTGCAAAAGGAAAGAAATTATTTTTAAGTCTTCGGATGCAATTTGTTTTCGGAGCATGTTTTCAAACCACTTCATACAAAGCTGTTAAAATTTGTTTAAATACATAAGAGAGTTTTTTTTTTTTGTCAATCCTTAAATAATTGTTTGTATTTATATATAACTATGTATTTGTATTGCCATATTTAGTAATTTATTTAAAGCAGTTCAATTCATTTAGTTTTGTGCTTTATGAGAAAATCATTATATTTATATAAAAGGATATTTTTATTGTAATTGCCGACAGAGATGGAATTCTTTGAAACTTTAATTCAAAGTAGGATAAAAGAAGGAAATTTTAAATTAGAGTAGAAAAACTACTTTTTAACGAAAATATTTGGAGTTTTTGGCATAATATACCTTTGTTTCTCACATCCCAGCAAACATTTTTCTGAAGGTTCAGATTTTCTTCACCAAAAATGATTCCAATAAAGTGAATTAATTGTGAATGTTCATTTAAGAGAAGGGATGATGAGTAAATACCTTCATTTAAATGAATCATAATGCAATCATATTTATGATTCAGACAAGATAAAGAAATAATTTTATAGACTCTTATATACATTCATTTAAATTAAGTTTAAATGAAGATCATAAATCATTCACAAAAGCGATTCATATGGGTGTCCAAGTGCCCAGGTAAAAGAATTCAAATTGCATCATAAGTGAATTCTTTTCCGGTCAGGTTCTTCAATTTTGTGATTTATTTATGATTCAATTTTGAATTAAAATGTTTGCTGGGATTATAGTTTTCTCGCATGATATCCCAACTAACAATTTAGCTTGTATAAGGTTCATTTCTTCAAATTTGGCAATGTATTTAGCTTGTATAAAGCTTGTATAAGGCAAACTTTCGAAGGCCATACATTTCAAACAATTAAAAAAAATAACTGCTATAAGGCCTTTTAATGTGAGTTTGGCAAGTTCTATACAAGGCTTGTAGATAAAAGCTCAAAATTGCCTGTATAAGGCATAATAATGATAGCTGCTATAAGGCTCTCCATGACAAGTCAATGCAAATAACTTATGTAAGGCTTCCCTATTGAGGCCTTATAGAAACTCAATAAATAATCTGTATGGACAGTTGACTTGACTATACTTAGTTCATAAAGTTCATGTAGCCATTATTTCACCAAATCGTATTGCACGTATTTACGTCATCTGCTTTTCTCATAATAATATCAATTGTAAGAAAAAGACCAAACTACGTGCGTGGTTAAGACTAGGAACGGCAATTATGTCTCTCGCTCTCTTCACCCTATTTTCTATCAAGTAGTCCCCATTTGATGATATTTTTCTCAACAACAAAGTGGCGTAGTAGTAGAGTGCTGGAGTGGTACGCGGAAGGTCAAACAAACAACATACAAATTTTTATAATTAAAATATAATTTCAATCATTACAGAATGCAGTCGAAAAGGTTTCGAGAGCTGACTGCAAGGAGGAATATATACATATCTAAAAATACAATACAAATACAAATAATGCAATAAAAATACAAAACCTACTTAAAAATTCAAAAATAATATAGTTTTTTTTTATTTCTAAATCTGCTTTATTTGTGCCTTGATATAAACACTTACGGCAAGCATTAGCTTTAGCTGGCATAAAATATCCGGCTGAGGCAAGCTTATTGCATTTAATGAAAAGCTATTTGCTGCTATAACATCTGTAAACAAAAGTCTTATAGGTATCACTTAAATAGCTTGTGTAATGTGCGCCAAAATGACTTACATAAGGCCTTTTACTGTTTCTATAGCAGGCAGTCTGAAAATAGCTTGTTTATAACCTTATACAAGTTAAATTATTAATTGGGATGTTTGCTGATGATATATTTTTTCAATACCTTTTGATAGAAACAAGGGAAGATATATGTACCATCCCTAACATAGTAAAAGTTGTATTTTGTTCTCCTTCAAGAATCTGTTATTTTGCGGTGCTTAAGTTATCGTACACTCCCCATATTTGAAGAATTCCATGTGAACGAAACAGAAGCTTTAAACAATTTTGTCGGTACTTTTAAATCAGACCCAGCGTCTATAGAGTTTTCTTTATCGCTTGATGGGAGGGCTTCAAGCCACCCACCTTAACTCCGCGCCCCTTTCCCTCTGAGCACAACTTTTACTTAAACCTCGAAATCCAATCAAAATACAAATCATACAAATTTAATTTATAATACCTAACCTACCAAAGATTGTACTGCCTATAGTACCTATATACCAAAACAAATAAAAGTCCATCATATTTTCCAACAAAATCAAAAATTATAGGTACCTACCTACCAAAAACGAAATCAAAATTTCGACTTTGCATAATTAAACAATTTTCAAGCTCCCTCAACAATTCAGGTATAATAATTATCCTTAAACACAAAAAAAAAAGAAAGAAGAAGATTAAGTGACATGTCAACGTCTTTAAATAACATCAAATTCACCGTTTTACATTGTATAATTGCCGCATTAACCCCAACAACGGTAAATACTCTAACCCCCAAGTACCACTCATTCAAACCAAAAATAAAAATAAAAATAAAAAAAAAAAAAAGTCCAACGAACTTTCCCACTTAAATTTTCCTTTAGCTTAATGGGTTCATAACCCGAAAGTAAGGTTCCGTTGTGCGCGCGTAGAAAACGGATAATAATTCTCACAATGTCTCACAAAACGGTGAGCGGGTCCAGTTGAAAAATAAAAATTAAAAAAAAAAAAAAAAATATAGAAAAAAACTTCAGGCAACAACTACAAAAACAACAAGAACCAACAACAAAAACAGCAATAAAAATCCCTACACCTTTACACACCCTTCCCCCTCAAACAGAGCTTATTCACCACCAAACTATGCTACTTAGCCTTAACTCTAAATAAATGAAAAGCAGGACAGGACATATACAAAAAAAAACCAAACATTTGCATTAGCCTACCTTTCCAATGGAAGAACCTTTCCTTACGAGAGTGTATTCTACTATACAACCACCCCCACATTAAACCTACTATCACCATTACTCTGGTTCCTGGCTATGGCTATGGCTAATGTGTTTGTTCGTTTTCGTTTTCATTCTCCTTCTTTTTTGCTTAATATTTTTATTATTCGTAAACAAGCCACAAAAAGATCCTCTCGCGCCATCGCCAGGGTGAGTGGCCTTGCCTTGCTTTGCAACATTATTATCATTAACTCCCTCTCTTTGCTCTTGGTCCTTGCTCCTGGTACACACGGTAGGTACCGTACACAGTCGTATCCTATAGTCCTGGCCAGGCCAACCAAAGCGAAAGCTTAACAAAATTATAAAAATAATATTTTTGTTTGCTGAATGCTAACCCTTGCCTTTTGTAATCGGATAAAGCTATTTAACTCTGTTTGCCTTTTTTCCACTCGAAGTGCAAAATATCTTTCGCCTTATTCCACCGCAGGCTATTACTATGGATGGTGAATGAATAAGACGAAGGCGAAGTTATCGTAGTTGGCGTCGTTGTCGGTCGCTCCAAAACGAAAACAACCTCCACGGTCCACATACTAGCACAAGCAGTTGCTGTAGCTCTGACGCTTTGAGATAAATTAAATTATAAATTCATACGTATAGGTGGACGTACATGAATCAGTAGCCAGGGAGGTGGTCGCCATGAGGGGCGGAAGGACCTGTTCTTGAGAAAAGAGACCAGACTCTTGCCGAATGTACAGTATACAAAGCTTACCAATAAAAAAAGGTCGCTGAATGCTGTTTCGCTTTCGTTTTACGCTGATGGCTATAATAGCTGGCACTCGACTCGACTCCTGTGGTACCTATAGATATTTAAAAGGATTGCATCAAGTGATACAGAGAATGAGAAAGTGATATGGAAGCTGCAACCGAACGCAGAATAGGATTTGCTCCATGCTCCCACATTCCAGACGCAGACAGATCCCCTCCAACAGGGTGGTCTTATATAAAATGAGTACCTATAAGAAAAAAAAACTGAAATAATAAAAAATAAGTACCCGGGGCCAGTGATTAATAGCCTTACCATGTTAAAGTAAACTCTCTCTTCTTAGCAGCATGATACCTACGGTCGCTCTGTATATTTTAATACCGGAAAATTAAAGGGCTGATTATTCTGATTAAATTTTTTGTGTGTTTCTCTTTTTTGTATGTTCATTATTCTGAATTGAGTAATATTGTTCCGTACAGTCGAGTCGGTGTGCTGCCTGCTGCTATTATGTGGGTCATTTAATTATGGCCGTTTAAGGTTGTCCGCGAAATCATGAAATCGCGGAAGCCCTTCAGCTGTCTTAATATAAATGCAGAGAAGCCAAATTAAAGTGCGTAACGTGGCGGTGGCGTTCGAAAAGTATTATGAATTGAGTGCTGGCTGATGGTGCTGGTTCTACTTATACCTATATGCGACTCCTCTGTTTCAAATTAAAGTGCAAGAGTATATTATTCAGAAATGGTTGGAATTTGGGAGACCAGTAAAAAAGAGGGGTAGCTGGTGGAATTGGGGGTTGGTTGGTTGGTTGGTTGAATGGTTGGTGTGGATTGACGATAAAGGAAAATTGGAAAATTTAAATATTGGGTCTGTTATTCCGCCGGATCTTTGGGTTATTTTAAGTGTATTCAGAATCCAATTAATGCTCAACTGGGATAAAAAAAAGGCAATGTTTAAAAAACAAAACAAAAAAATACGCGCGTAAGTTATTACGTGGGTATCGTTGTATATTGTATACTCGGATAAAGGAAGGGCTATACATTGTATACTCATTTTTCACACATATTTTTGCTACGAGAAAATCTGCAGATGACCTTAAAAATGTTCATTTATACTATAGGGTGTTTTGTGACTTGAAATTTATATAATGTTTTAAATGATGATACTTAAACCATGTTGGCAGAAGGGTAGGGCTTATGGTTTATTATTCAGAATTCAGGGTTGTTCGGAGAAGCACCTCATACCTATATTTTCACTCACTTCACTTACTATATAATTATAAGTATATATAGTCAACTTCGCTTAACTGGAATGGTTATTTTGAAAACTTTTTAAACTCGCCATCGAGGTGCGGTGACCATCCGTCTCATACCTATCGAAACAGTCACGTTTTCAAAAGCCTCTCCAGGGTTAAAGCTTACGTTGCAAAACCAGATATTTGTTTTAAAGGTAGGTCTCCCATAGGAGCAAACTCCAAACTTTTGTTAATGCATTTGAATATAACGGGTGTTTTTTTAAGACGTGTGGTTTTCAATCTGGTAATACTGTTTTCGGAGTTGGTCTTTTTGACAGTTGTCACTTGATTTATGCTCAATTTGGTTTGCCATTTCATAATAAATAGACTTACTCCTGATCAACGTTTCCAAATTGTGCCCAAATGGGCCCAAAACTAGATTGCCGTCGATCCCACTTTTCATAAGAGAATTTTGTTTAGCGGTGAAGCTCACTTTTGGTGGAATGGATACGTCCATAAACATAATTGTCGTATTTGGAGTGATCGAAATCCACAAGCCATTGTTGAGACGCGCGCCGGCCGCGCCGTTACATTTTCCAAAAATTGGCACTGTTTGGTATGCTCTATGGGCAGAGGACATTGGTCCATATTTCTTCAAAAATGAAGCCGGCAATAATGTTACAGTTAATGGGGAACGCTATAGACTCATGATTAATGACTTTTTTCGAGCCTGAATCTGTGGATGTTGATGTGGACGACCTTTTGGTTCCAACAAGATGGCGCTACATAACATACAGCCAACGAATCAATCAATTTATTGAAGAAAACTTTTGGTGAGCGCATTATCTCGCGTCGTGGGCCTGTGGCATGGCCTCCAATATCGTGCGATTTAACACCGCTGGACTATTTGTTTTGTGCGGTTATGTGATGTCGCTTGTCTACGCAGATAATCCCAAGATAATTGACGCCTTAGAAGAGAATATTCGGTAATGTTGACGTTTTCTTTTGCTAAAATTAGTTAAATCAGTTATTTAACCATAAAGACTCTTTTTTTACAAAGTGCTTTTTACTAAGTTTACATTCTATATTTGGTTTATTTATTTAATTTTTAATGCTACTTAAAATTGCGTTCAAAAATAATATAATAACATCATTAAAAACACCCTGTATGCTTTTGGCCGATATCGTTGTTCTTTCATGCATATATTTTTTTTTTTAAATAATTTCAATACATATTTTTGTAGACGTTATTAAGTTTAATGGAATTTATATTTTCGAGTATATCAAAGGTATGGGTTATCGTATAAAAATACAATGTAGGTAGAAAGATGAAAAATAGCGATGACTTTAGGTTTAAATAAAAAAAAAAAAAACATAAAGCTATGAAGGCAGTTCTATTAATTGACTTATAATAAAGAAAAAAGGTCATAATATTTAATGTAGGTATATATTTATATAAATACGATAAATAAATGAAATTTTTGAAAGTAAAATGAGCTGAAAATAAAATTAATTCAGACGTGAAAAGAGTAGTTTATCTTGGATGGTTGGATTGAAAAAATAAATAATAAATAATTTTGAATTATATTCGCAACATTTCTGGTTTCTCTATAATTTTAGAACAAAATTCTGTTAGGTTAACATAAATCAACAAATAATAAACCTTAAAAAAAAGAAAATTCTACAGTTGTGATTTTAAAATTACATTAAAGGCATTTGGTTGTTCTTGCCGGAATATTCACATTTCCATACAGAATTTTCCATGGTCTTACAATACAATCCTTTTGCACCTTAATTGCTTAGTTGAAAAAATGTATCAAATTAGCCAAAGTACAATTTAGTATTAAAATTTTCTTTAAGAGGTAATATATTGGGTCATTCATTTTACGGTTTAGAAAGTAAAGCTAAATAAAACACCCACAGCGTTACATTTTTGATAAAAATTTTATTTCACTGTAAAGTTTGGACTTTGCCATTAAGTGTGAAAAACAATATTATTCAACTGGCCGCCCCGGGAAAATTCGCAGCATGCGATTCTTTAGAGGCAATTTTGAACCACTTTTTCGCACATTTCGGGTGGTATCTCAGCCATAACTTATGTAATGTTGCTTTTTAATGCGTCTAGAGTTCGGAAATTATTCGCGTTTTTTGCGTAGCCTCACAGAAAAAATCTAACGGTGTCAAATCGCATGATTTTGGTGGTCGATTGACGTAGATGAAACTTTGTACGCAATAAAGCCATAGTTGGTCGTGTTGTGTGGTTTGTTGCCCAGTCTTGTTGAAACCCAGGGCCAGACCTACCATATGTGCAAGATGTGCAAATGCACAGGGCGCAAAATTCTGGGGGCACATTACCAGGAGCAAGAAAATATAATCAAATATGTACTGCCATTTGCATTTTAACCACAAAACTTGTTCAAATATTCCCAAAATAACATCCATCAAAACTGTGCTAAGTTATTCCTTGCTCACAAACTAACTTCACTTTCACTGTTGCATTCAAGGAGAATCGAACTCAAAATATCGTAAAATTAAAAATCCCACTGGATCTAGGCATTCAAAGTCTACCGTCTAGGTAATGAGGAATAGTCTTATGCATGTGTATCAGTGTATGTATGCAAATATAAAAAAGGGGCGCTTTCTACAAATCTTGCACAGGGCGCCAGTTTGGCTGGGACCGGCCCTGTTGAAACCACATATCGTCCAAGTCATGATCTAAAATAAATCGGTTACGACACGTTAAGTTGCTGCAAACGCCAGGAAATCGATAAATTCGGATCATTAGCAACACTTGCACTTGCAGCAGCAATATTTTGGACTGAGCGTGCATTACGATGATGCACAGGCACCTTACGACATCAGTAACGCTTGCGCTCTCTTCAAATTTCTTAACTTTACCGATTGCTTGTGTAGTCGGTCGATTATGACGATCATAATCATCAGCTGAGTTTGACAGGTGTCAAATGCCAGCGCTACCAACTTGAAACCACGAAATTAGTGACCCTGTACTTTCAATCAAATAAATGATTTGGTATAGTGACAGTTTGCAATATATAGAAATACCGCAGCTCAGTTGATGGCCGTAAGTAGAAAATGGGGACCTTAACCAACTTGTCGTACAAAACAGGAGACACCTAACTAAGGATCGAGCAAGCTAGAAAATGTCTGTTGGTTGAGAACCTAGTCCATTCTGGACTCCGGAAAAAAATAACAAAGAACAAGATCGTTCGAGCCGTTAACAAAAATTACGAGAATAATCCAAAAAGAAAGCAATGTTTTAAAAAAGAAAACCAAAACCCTATATATCCCTTAGAGAAACATATAAGTTTTGTGCCCAAAATCTGTGTTTTGATGAGTATGAAGTTTCAAAAAGAAATCTTTAAAGTGTATTATCAGAAAATTTTAAGGAAAAAATTTTTCTTTGTCAGCTAGCTAGCTTAGATGAGCTAAAATAAAAATACTTCTTTTAAATTACCTACAAAGAATTTGCAACAAATCTTAAGGAAATTGGTCAGCTTGCATTTTAGGCTCTAGCGCATTAAAATCGTGGATGACAGGTGGATGGTATCGAAAAACCACTTTTTTGGACATGACCATTATGTTAAATTTGACTCAAACCGGAATACCTATACTTACTGCTTTATATCAAGAGCATGTAGAAATTCCCATACTCATTCAATTTTGTGGCAAGTTCTAAATCAACTCCTCCTCTATATCACCCAAAAAATGTTGGTCCCCTCCATTCGTGTCACCTAACAACAAATGTAGAGTAGGTAATATAGTTGAGAGTTGCCACACACTAGACTCATAATTAGCTGTGGCCGCCGCCAATTTATTATTTATTACAGCTTTCGCTGCCGGAACCACTAAGCAGTTTATTACATGAGTAATCTGTTGGAAAGTCTAGTAGTTAACTATTTCCCATTATCGAATACAAACTGATTTTTTTCGCAATCAATTCATAATTTGGTAAGTGTCGTACAAGTAACAAAAATATAGGTTTTTTAAATATTTTATTGCTGAAAAAAACAAATTTTTTCTCAAACTTTGGGGAGTTAAAAAGATTATTGTGATCTACTGACAAATATTGAATTTTACAATTATATACTGAAGTTGAATTTATTGCTTATACATTTGTGTCACAGCCCTAACAAGTTGGAAATTCAAAACTTAATTTTTCTACATCGAGAAATCTTCTTGGATATGTTCTAACAAAACAGTCATTTGGGAGGGGGTCTATTTCTCCCATTTTACAGCTGTCTTACGTTACATTGACTCAAAATTGATGAAAAAATATTTTTTTAAAAATGACAATATTTAATTTTGTATGCTTTAGCTGTCCCAAAAGCCAGAAACCTAGTTTTTTTTAATAATCATAAGACTTGAATCAGTTTTAAAAAAACCCTGAGAAACAATAAAATTAAAAAAAAATAATTTTACTGATTTTTCTCATAATTATAGTATATGCTGGTTTCGATTTAAGTATTCCACTCTTTTATCAATGAAGAAAATGATTTTAGTAATTTTAGTTTTTCATAAAATTGAAAATAATAAATACCTACTCCTTTTATCGTAGGACAGGTTTCTGTTTGAAAACAAAAAGGAAAATAATATGCTAAGGGTGGTTTAAATAAAACGGAGCACTTGCTCAATATTTTTGAGCAAGTGCTCCGTAGCTTTTTATAAATATAAGTATGTGCTGTGTTTTTCTTAAGTCACCCTAATTGTAGTCGTTATTTTGTTTTAATTTTCAGATATCTATCATAAATCATTATTTGAGAAAACTGCCCTCGCGTCTAAATGATAGCAAATTGGCCCGCAGACTCAAAATGTTCTTCATAAGATCCTATTTTAAGTTTTTAAGTGTATATTCTTTTATATATTTTTGATTTTTTTTGGAGTGCTATTCAAAAATAAAATATAATTATCCCGATTCAATGCCGTGAGTCAGACTTACTTATTCCATATTCCCGACTATAAATTTTGTGAATCCATTCTGAATACAAAAATAGCTTCCTCTCATATTCACAGGAAAAGCGATGTGAACCAAAAACATTATCTATACATTAATTTTGGTACGAAAATGTCTTAAAAAAAATGGAAAAAGTCCCCTGGACCCCGGAAGTAAAATACTGCGGATTCCATGATGATCGGCATAAATATTTAATTTGTTGATAAAATTGCTGAAATTATATTTTAAAAAATTCTTTAAATAATTGTTTCAAATAACTAAATTATAATAAATAATCAAAAAATTAATGAAAAAATAATAATTCTCTAAGTTTGCTCTCGATATCGAAATTTGGTTACAGAATTTTAAAAGGATGTTAAAAATGTCTCACAATACCCTACGGCCGACATTTTTTTTTTTTCAAATAATCATGTTGAAATTTTTTCGTCTACTGCGAGCCTTGAGGGATTTTCTCCGATTCAAAAACTCATAATCATTTGTAAAAAAAAAAAAACCTATATACAAAATAAAATACAACAAAAAAAAAAGTTTTTAATCTTATTAATCTTCTCCAGCACAGGAGTGGCTCAAGGACTCATTCATTCCATCAACCAACGCAACATATCAAAAACACCCAACTCCCACTTATTTTAGCTAAACATTCCACGATAATGCCAACGTGATTTAATTTCACCCAATAAAACTCACTTTTCAGTCCGATATGAAGTTGCTTTTAATATTTAAAGAGTTCTTCTTATGTGTGCACTCTCTTTGGAATAGCGGATTAATTTGATATTACACGATTTTCCCATTACCAGGACATCCACGAGAGAAATAACAAAAAGAAAAAGAAAAATAAAAATAAAAAAAAAACACCAGCAAATCTGAATTTGGAATTTCACCTGGCTGATGGCAAGGCGTTGGTAGGTATAGTGCAAATGAGATGAGAGCTACCTTCACTTCACTTCACTTCACTCACCATCACCATCGTAGTCATCGTCACCATCACCATCACCAGCATCATCACCGTCATCATCTTGCCACATTTAAATTACGAAAAGGATTCTTTTTCGAATGTTTTTCCGCGAAAAACCTGGTGCCCAGTGTGGAAAGCTGTGTATAGAGTTGTGCCTTCAGGCGTAAGCGGCATGGAATGAAATAATTTGTCGCGAACAAAAAAAACGAAAGGAAGAAAATGCTTTTTATAGGTTGGTTACGGGCGGGAAAAACAAAATCCTCTCGTCGTCGTCGTCGTAGTCGTCGTCATCATCGTCATCATCATCATCATCATCACTCATTCATTCATAAAAGAACCTTCGTCGCATTTGGCATCAAGACGACGAAAATAGGAATTCCAGAGCTTTGATGTTTACTGAAGCTTAATTTAGTTAAATGCAAAAATATTTTGGTCCTCTTTACTTTGCCACATTTTATTCTCTGGTCGTTTGAATAGGAACTGTTTTTTTTTTGTCTTCTCAACATAAGGATAATGTATTGGATTTATATTTTTTTTGTTTTATTTCGGTTTGGTTGCAGGAATAGTCTGTAAAGGAAATATTTAATGTGGGCATTTAATTTAAAGCTTAATTTAAAAAAATAAACTGTCAGTTTCGAAAAATGTCATTAATCTGGGTTAGACATTAAATTCTGAATTTGAATTCCAAAACCCCAAATTCATAATCCCGAATTTCAATATCCCAAATGCTAAAATCCCCACATTCATGATCTTAAATACCAATATCCTGAATTTCAATATCCCATATGCCAAAATCCCGAAATCCATAATCCCAAAATCTTGTTAAGAAATATGATTCCGACTTCCGAAACCCCAAATTCATATTCCTGAATGTCAAAATTTCAAATTGCAATGTTGGATGGAAATAACACGCCACGGATGATTTTGTATGGTGGCCTCATTTCATTTTCAAAATTAAATAGGGCCACGATTGTGAAATTATCTAATTTCAACTATCGATCGCAGTCATATTTCACGCGGCCTCGTTTTTTGCTCCGTCAATTTTCAGGATTTTGAACCCAAATGCAAAAAACCCGAAATCCATAATCCCAAATCTGGGTTAGATATGAAATTCAAAAACCCCTATTGCCAAAATCCTTAATTTCAAAATCCTTAATTTCAAAATCTCGAATGCCAAAATCTAAAACAACGAAATTCTGAGTTCCAAAAAAAAAAAAAATCCCTCAATAATTATTCATATATTCGTGGCCTTAATGTTTACAGAAATTAGGAAAAATTCTTAGAGACTTCCAGACTTCGATTTTGATTTTTTTTTAATTTATTCTAATATTTACCAGTTGTTGCTCTTAATTTTTGCTCCAGGATTTTAATAACCCATACGTGGGATGTTCGCAAAAAAAAGTATTCCACTTAAAATGTCAAAAAAGATCAACTAGTTTCTAAAATGGGTCAGTCATAACAATTTTTAATAAATGTTTCAAGTTTTTCATTAGCAATGTTTAGGATCTCATTTGTGGGATATTCGAAAAAAATATATCTACCATCTGAAGAGTCTAGAACTAGCTAATTCACCCTTTTTTATACTGACCTTTTAGATATCTTTTTTGCGCCCACATACCAGGTGCTTAGATCCGGAGCCCCTAGTTTGATTTTTTTTCAGTAAATACTTAAAAGCTAAGTTTTTTTTTCTACAAATGAGGTAAAGAATTTTCAATTATAATTTTTGTGAGATAGTCATTTATTTTAACCTTAAAGAATTGCTTAAATAACTCCGTGTTAATATGAGCTTCACTACAATATTTCAGAAAAATTCGTTATTCAGGCCACCCATCAATTATAACGTAGGTTTACTCGTAGAACTTTCAAGATTTCATTGAGGCTCTACTTGACTGAGCCATTTATCGAGCAAGTTATTGCGACCCCACGTGGGAAGCTATTTAATTTTATAATTTTTTGATTTTTTAAGAGATGTTCCTGGAACTAGATTTCAAGTATTTAAATAATTTTAAAAAATGTGCAGCAGAGATTTGCTTTCATGGATTCACCTTTTTTTATGAAATTTTTTTCTGTTGCTTTTGTTGTTCTCAAAAAAAAAAAAAAAATAAAATAAAAATTGTAGTAAATGGCTTCAAAGCTTTGTGACAGAGATTTTATGGCCCAATATAAATTTTAATTTAATAACAGCAACAAATTGGACTTTTTAATTTTCTGGGTAGATGGAATTCACTTACGCAAAACATCGGGTGTAGTTAATTTGAACGCCTGTGAAATGATAAATAGTTGTATACAAAATTGCGAGATTGAAAAGCCAAAATGGAATATAATATCACTATCCAAACACTAACGCTTTTGAATGTTTTCTACAGAAATGCAGTAAAATCGAACAATCACTTTGAATGAAATTATTTCGAGAACCAGACCTTCCACACGCTTTTGGTTTAGACGTCCGGATAGATTTTGAAAAGACCTTTCTTTCGATGTATAGCTCGGTGGGTTTTGGAAACATTTTTTAAAAGTTGAAAAAAAGATGCAAGGGCTTAGTCTATCATTTTTTTTTTCAAAACCAACATTTTGGAAAAAGTTTGGCGAAATTTTTACGTCACTGGAAAGGTCTGTTTATTTTCTATTCACCACTGCAAACCGCAACCCCTTTCGAGGCTTTGTTGCTAGATATCGCCATCGATACCTTTTTTAAGGATGGATCGAATGACACAAAGTAATATCATTTTGGATGTGAATAGATCGAGAACCAAAGCTGGAAAAATTTTTTGATTTATATCGGCGGAAAGGCCTGTTAATTTTCTATACGCAACTGAAAACTAAAACTTCTTACAAGGCTGGGTTGCGGAAATATCGTTATCCAAAGCCCTTTTTAGGTTGCATCGAAATACAGTTATTTGACTTTGGATGCGAATATTTCGAGAACAAAACCTCCAAGAGTATTTTGGTTTTGAGTTTTAGAAAGCCCTTGAAAATTTAATGAACAATTTTGGAAACCGCAACCCATTTCGATTTGTACTGATTAAACTGTTTCTTTATAGTACAACGCTATACATACATATGGCGTTTTTCTTTTTTTGGCTCTGAGCAAAGCTCTGCGCAGAGGCTGAGCGATCAGAGCAGATTATGATCAGAGTCCTCAGATATAAACACACTTGAGCACTGAACTGTCATTTCATAGGGAATTCATTTTTAATTTTTAGTTATGTGTTAAGTTGGAGATCGTTAAGAAATCCCGCAGAATGTTGGTGATTTCGAATATAATATTTTTCTGGATTTCTGGACCTGGACAAAGGTGGTTCTGGACCTGGACAGAGATGGAAATTTTTTTTTTGGAAAAAAAATATTTAAAAAAAAAGAGTTTTTCTTTTGGAAAAATTGTTTTGTTTCCAAACAAAAAATGTTTCCTTTTTCCAAGTTCCAGACCCACCTCCAGAACTTTTGCCCTGGTTCCAGATCCACCTCCTGGTTCCAGAACCTTGTTTCAAAAAAAAAATTTGTCCTTTCTCCAAGTTCCAGATGCGGGATTTCGTACCCAACCCGTGAAGTTCGCTTCGCTCAGCGTTTCGCTCGATTTGCTCGGTCATGTTATTCTGAGCTAATTGAACAAACTCTGAGCTAACTCCGATGGAAAAAAGAATCACACATTTTATGCTCTGATATGTCTGAGCTAAAAAAAAAACATACATTTTTTTTTTGACAGTTCCGTGATCTGCTCTGAGTTAAAAAAGAAAATCGCCAATAGTTTTTGTCCTCATACCGGATAAAGCTACAACACACCTTCATACATTATTATAAAAGCTCCTTGGGAAAATTGTCATACATTACACATCACGCACATATACCTAACCCTTTCTTTTAAAATAATTTTCTCATACCTATACTCATATGTACATAACGAAGATAGTACAATACACATATACATAGGTGTCAATATAATATTTAATATATGTTTGTAACTACTTCACTTACATTACTCAACGAAGCGTGGCAAGGATATCTAAACACTTCAGCAAAGCGTGTGCCATTTCTCAATAGAAAATGCATGAAATGTCACATTATTTTGAAAAGGGAAAATATTTACACTGCAATTTACAAAAGTGCTCACATTCAGTTTGCTTTTAATTCACCGGGGTCGTGACGTGAGAATGATGGCCATTGTTAGACGCATTACAAAAGCTATATAAATGTCATACTTATTCGTAGCTATAGCTATATACAACACTATACATTCTAAAAAGAAAAAATTGAACAGCTCTACTTGCACCGGAAAAACGGAAAACAGGGACGACTGACGAGGACGACGACGTTATTTTGCTTTTTTGAATAGCAAAACATTAGAATTATACTCTCTATAACTATGCTACGCATATACATACACGTGTATGGGTTAGATATGAGTAAGTGAGTATAGGATGTGTGTGTTTAAAGTTAACTATACAATGAAGTTATAAAAATAAATGAACGACGACACAATTACATGTTTTGTGGATGGAATGAATAATACCAAAGGGAAATGACTTTATTTTTTTTTTTTGCGGATGTATCGCTTAAGGGACCTTTTATTCACTTACATAATAGGTAGGTACCTATAGTTTTCTATATAAAAAAAAAACCTTCGGTTGTTGGGTACACTGTGCAGGAAAGGTACCACCTATACGCTCTATACCTATATTAAGCAGAGAAGCCCATGGAGACATTTTTATATGGGGACATTGTTCTTTGATAATTTTGAATGAAAGTATTCATGTTTATGACCTTTTATGTTACATAGGTACATTTACACTATAGTGTGTTTTTGACGGCAAAGCGTTTGTTAACTTTACTTCTAACACAAAAAATGGTTTGTAGCAGTTAAGGGATTAAAACATTTTTTGTTGTGACTAAAAATTTAAATAGGAAAAAAACAAAAGTTTAGAAAATAATTAAAGTTTAAAATTTTAAATATATGGAGATACAGTGAGACCTCCTTTTGTGGACAATCCACTCACGGCCCACAGTGGCCCTTTTAGGCAAAAGTGCTTGCGAAATTCATTTTTCGGGTGGGTTTTAAATGCAAAACTTTTACTTTTTTTTGAATTGACAAATTTTTTGGAGCTCTAGTAATCGAAAAAATTATTTCATTTGTATGAATGGTTTGACTTGTAGAGCGAGTCAAAGTTGGCAAATTTTTATGGTTAGAAAAAAACAATTGTTTTTAATTTTGAGTGTAAAATCTAGGAAATGAAACTTTTTTTTTGTCACTTTTACTTGATATTATGTGTTAATTGCTATAATCAGAAATGAAAAAAAAAATAATAAATTTTTTTAAACTGCTAAATTTAATGTTTTTTTAAACACCCATTTTTGCACGCTTTTTCGTTTTTACGCTGAGTAGAAAAAAAAGGTTCAAACATGATCAAGCTAAACTCGACGGATAGTAAATCCTTGTATATTTCCTCATATAAAACCAAAAACACAGCTGCATAAAGTTGCATAGAGCTGAGCTAGAGCGATTTGATTTAATGAAGTCAGTAATTTTTTCTGAGTTTTTTTTTGTCAGGTGCAGAAAAAAAATCATGGAAAATATTTTTTCTCTGTTTTGCAGGTATGAGTGTTGGTTTGAAATAAAATAGTTTTGAAATTTAGCAGGAAAAACCTACCTAAGTTTTTTAAAACGGTTTTATAGCTTATTTCTTGTGACCCCAAATAAAACTTTTAGAGTTTGAATGTTATTGATTTCGGGTATGATTAATTACTGTCAGGTAGTTTGATGGATAAGAGTTTTTAACTGGATTTAAATTTTTTTTTAAAAAGCTTATAGGTAAAGCAGATTACCTTATTAGGATGTCATAAATTGAATATTTTTAATGCAGGTATTTAGTTTTATGGTATAAAAAGATGAAACATTGGGATGAAACTATCATTGAAAACTTGAAGGAGCAGTTGTATAAAGAAAAATTATTTAAAATGGATATACCATAAAATATTTTGTTTGAACTTTTTGTCAAAGATGACAGTCTTGAAGAGTTCTTTTTTGCCATAATAAGTGAATACCAACTATCCGGTGAAAATTTACCGGAAATTGAAGCAAAATTAAAAAGCTTTTATTACAACATTGATAAAAATGGGTCGCAGCCCATAGATTGAGATTATATTTCATAAAAACAAAAATGAGGAATGGCTTTCTTCATCTCTCCATGTCAAAACCGGACAAATGAGCGTGGACTTGATGTAGATAGACCAAAGCAAGGATTTGGAAATAGCAATTATGGAAACACTTCAAGGAGATTTTTGAACAATCTGAGGCAACCGCTCGAATAACTGGAGTCAATAAAGAGGTTATAACCAGGATCAAAATAATACTGAATGTTTTGAATAGCAGGGAAGTAGTGAATACAGTTAAATTTGGAGATTACACCAAAAAAACCGCAGAGTTATTGAAACAAAAGTACCCTGAAAATCAACTCACACTTGCTCTTTATAAAATTTTGGTTCATAGTCAAAATATCATCGAATATCAATCACTACCACTTGGAGAATTGTCAGAAGAAGCCTAGGAGTCCAAAAATAAAGACTACTAGAAATACAGATATCAAAATACGTGCAAAGTTTCAAGAATTCGACGGAATGAACACCTATTTAACATGCTAGCAGTCTCATCCAATGCACTTACTTCTACCTTAAGGTATGTACGAACCCAAAAAGATTTGAAAGCACAATACTCACCGGAAATTATAAGTTTATTACGCATTACCCCGGACTTAGATGATAGTTTCCAAGAAATTTAATGTTTTATGTAAATTTTTGTTTCTGTTATTTTGTTTTTTCTACTTTTTGAATTCTAATCTATCAATAAAATATACTTTATAAATTTGATCTCTTATAAAAAAAAAATAAAAAAATGAAAAATCAATTAATAAAAAAAAAACAAAAACTGATTTTTCCCCCACTGTTTCACTCAAATTGGTTTGTTTTCTTTTTTCCCACTGTTTCACTTAAATTACCCTCAAATTACCTCGTAAATTGACTTTCGACCTTTTTAGAATTAAATACCAATTATGTTAACCACCTTAACAAAAACTTCTTATTTCAGCAGCAGATTCTGAAACACCCTGTAAATATTTTTTCTTAAAATTCATAATTTTTATAGCCTTGGAAATTTCCTTCAAAACCAAAAAAAAATTTTGGCGAAATCTTTATTCGTTTAAGAGATATGATTTTTGCAAACCAAAAAAGTCAATACGGGCCACTGTGCGGCCGTGGATCTTAGATTTAAATTCAATACATTTTATGATCTCTTAAGCGGACAATCCCTTACCCGGACGTGGATAAGAATATCAGCTGTGATTTGTTAAATTTAATTCTCTTATGTTCGGTTTCACAAATATTTAACAGGCTTTTAAATTTTTAAATGACATATTTTGCATGGAACAAACGTCATTTAAATATTAAAAAGCCTGTTAAATATTTAAAAGGGCCTTATGAAATCGAACATTAGGCGGAGAAAAACTTTTTTTTAATTTGTAAATTTCAACCCTTATTTTCAACAATAATTCTTAATATCTTGTTTTGCACTAAAAAACGGTGAACCAGTGGTCACATCGACAAAAAAAAAAAAAAAAAAAAACAACAATGGTTACACTAATAATGCCATATGGTATAACTTTTTGTAAAGCCAGAAATCTTTTTTTTATTTTCTTATAAATATTTTCTGAAAAATTAATTTTAAAACTCAAAATTTTGAAAAAAATAAAAAAATTTAAGTATTTTTTTCAAAATTTTACGTTATTAAGTACTAATTTTGTTTTCTTAATTCAAAGCTATTATTAGTTTCTAGTAAAAAACAGATAGCTGGATGCTAAAATATCTTGTGTTTTTTGAGAAAATTGAAAATAACCAAATCTATTTTACTACCTACGTATAGTGGAAATAGGATCTTTAAAGCGACTTAAGCAACGGATTGGAGTTGTTTTCAATTTTCTAAAGAATAAAAGGCAATCGTCTGATAGCGCTGTCTATATGCACGAATGCCTTACGACGAAAAATCGATCACTTCTGCAAAGTGCATTAAAACTGAAGAATGATGGTAAGCTTTTCTCTGCTATTACTATGAGAGGTTTTGTTCATTTAAAAAAGTACCGCAACAATAAAGCTCTTCTAGTAAAAAATGATATTGCCATTGACGACAACAGAAACAGCTGAAGAAAGAAAACAACGGATTTTTTTTCTCTCATTATTATGATTATAATTATTACTTTAGTTTTCTTAGTTTTAGAAATTTTGTATATAATTTTAAATTGTATTTTAATTTAGAAATCTTATTTACATTTTGAGTCAAAAATTGGACGAATTTCGAAATTTGTTTGTAAATTCGAAACTTGACGTGGTTTGCGTTTCAGAGACCTGGTTTTCTTTTGACTCCGTGTGTTAGGTGGATGGCTATACAGTGTTTCGTTGCGATAGAAATGGTCGTGTGTTGGTGGTGGAGTTGCAATTTTTACACGTGAGTCTGCGCCACGTTGTGAAGTCGAATACTTGTTTGGTGAAATAAAGTGTAACAATAATAAAATTATGTTGAGATCAGTTTATCGTCCTAATCGGGACATAGATTTATCACCTCTGTACTCAATATTAGATGAGTGTTGTCTTTTGTGTCACCTTTCATCATTGTTGCGGGAGATATTAATAATCATGTGCTCAAAAGCCCTGAGCTCACGGAAAGGATTAGATCACTTAATTTATTTCCAGTAAACACTTTGACACCGACCCATTTAAGTTAGGACAGTAGTGAATTACTTGACATGTTTTTCATGTTCATGTTCATCTGAATAAAGTTCTTCTTTATGACCAACTGTCTGCTTCTGGTTTCTCTTATTATGACTTAATTTACTTAACGTTTCAATGTTCAGCTCTACATGCACCATCTACCTTTAGTTATAGAGACAATTTCAAACAAATAAACAGTCTTGGTTTAACAATAGTGTTAAATCTCTAATTCGAAAACGCGACACAGCATGTAAACGTTGGAAGGTATTTAGGCTTGATGAATTGCATGATGTGTATAAAGTATTAAGAAAAAAAGTTATCTGTAAAATACGCGATGCCAAAAAACAATTCTATGCACCCAAATTAGACCCTTCCCTAGCTAAAAATAAACTCTGGAAAAATCTTAAAGAAATTGGAGTGGGAGAGCATATAAACAGCAACCTACTGACAGTTGATGGTGACGAACTTAACAAAAACTAAATCTAGAAGAGATTTTAGCATCTAGTTTTTGGTGTTTGACTAAGAATTATTAAAAGCGTTGAATATTGGAACCAAAAATACCACTTAATAACGTAAAATTTTGAACAAATAACTTTCAACAAATTATATTTTTTAAATTTTGAGTTTGGAAATTAATTTTTCAAAAATTGTTCTTTAAAATAACTTTACTTGAGAAGAAAATAATAAAAGAAATTGTTGGTATACCTAGCGTGGCATTGTGAGTGCAACCGTTGTTTTTTAGTAATTTTGTTTATGTTTTAAGTCATTTTTTTAGAAAATTGCCGCTCCTTGCTAAACGGGCTGAATAGACCCCCCCTCCAATATGATTTTTTTTTCTTGTCTCGACCCAACCTACACGCTCTAGCTTTTTGTCATACCTTATGCGAATCACATCTGTATAATAAACTGGATTGAAAATCAGGGGCCTATTTCAACAAACACTTTTCACTTTTCAATAATTCTTGCAAAGTAAAAGTGCGAAGTGTTTCACAAAATTTGCAAAGTGAAAAGACTTTGCACTTTTCAATTTATCAGACTATTTTTGAAAAGTGAAAAGTAAAAGTGTTTCACCAATTTAAAATAGAACTTTGCATTTGAATTCGTATTTTGCAAAGTTGCAAAGCAAATCGCGTTTAAAAATAAACATTGGTTTTTCGTTTCATGCGATACGTTGATGTTTTAATTGCATATTGCCAAAACAAAAATTGCAAGGCTATTTCTAAAGAATTTTGTGTCCAGCAAATGGTGTTTGGGAGAAATTCATCTACTATGATTTCATTCAACACTCTTGGGTTCCATTCTCAGCCCAATGTAGTGTACTCAAAATTTGTTGCAAAGGACGTTAACACATATTCCTTTGACTGTTGAATTGAAATGTATGTAAAATTTTAGACAAAATAGATTCGATGGTTGTTTTAATCTAAAACTCTCTTTTGTCAAAACATTATTTTCACTACCCTTTGGTCACTTCTATTTACTTCTTGATTTTCCAAAAATTCTTCAAAACGGTTCATTTGTGTATTATTCTTTCAACTTTTCAAAACAAACGAATATTTGCAAATAAAAATTTCTCTTTGCATATTACTGAAAAGCTTTTCAAAATTCCGAATCAAATTTGCAAAGTTTGTTTGTTTGGTGAAACGAAAATAACAAATACTTTGCCAACTAAGAAAACTTTTCACTTAGCAGAATAGAACTTTTCACTTTGCAAATTTGCGATTGGTGAAACGAAATTTGCAAAGTAAAAGTGAAAAGTTGCAAAGTGAAAAGTGTTTGGTGAAATAGGTCCCAGGTAACATATTGACATGCCGACATTTTTCACGCAAGAAAACCAGGGAACCGCACGAAAAAATATTTACTATACAAATAAAAATTTAAAATAGAAGTAGTAGTAGACATTGACAGTACCTGGTGTTTTTTTAGATGTGTAGTTTTCAAGAAGAAATAAAACGCATATAATTTAATGTTATGGCCAAGAATTTAGCTTTACTATAAAGATAAGGGTTTGCCATTATGTTTTAAAAATGATTTCGGGCAAGTGGCCGCCGCGGCTGGCTCGAATTAATTCCAGCCGAGAGGCCTAATTTTCGACAGCTCCAATTGTTGCGCCCTATGGCTCATGTTCTTCTTCAATACTCTGCTCCACAGCAGCAATAGCGTCTTCGGTGCGCACTGTACGGCGTCTCTGAGGATGTGTATTATCTACTAGAGTAAGCGTGGTGCGAAACCGATCCATGGTCGCTCGAATTTATGCAATTTTGCGATTATGTCGACCGAATATTGGACACTGCGTGCGATGCGTCGCGTGAACCAAACCATTATTTTGGTAATAAATTTGCACGATTTGCAAACGTTGTTCAGGAGAAAGTCTATTAATTATGAAATGGCAAACCAAACTGAGCATAAATCAAGTGACAACTGTCAAAAAGACCAACTCCTAAAAAAGTATTGCCAGATTGAAACCACACGTCTAAAAAAACACCCTTTATTTACACCGATTTGTTAAAATGTCAATTCAACAAATTGTTGGGAAGAACATCGTGCAATTTAAAATTTAAAATTGGTGTAATTTAAAACGATCTGCTGTCAATGTTTAAAGTTTATTTTAAATAAATTAAATTCGTGAAAATCCGTGAAAATCATACAATATTTTATAAAAACATGTCCATGAATATGTATGTATGTATGTGCATTTATTGATATTTTTTTTATAAAATGGAAAACGAAAAATATTCAATACTTCTCAAGCATCAGCATGCATTTGAGCTTTAATTTCAGTATGTATTTCATTTGAAACTCAGCAAGCCTTATGATGTCTGGTCTGTGCTGTTCTGTGCTATGCTGTGCTGTGCTGTACTAATCTATTAATTTATTACCTACTAAAATGCAAGGGAAAAGCCAGAGCCTATATTTTGTAAATCTGAACAAACTAACTCGGCGTTGTACGTTGTACGTGTCAAGTGCATAAATTGCCATACCCATCAAGTCAATTCTTATTACCATGACGGCATACTCTGCACAGCATACACATTACACACACTGTGATGATTTGTGACACATCAAGAGGTTTAAATCCTTATACATATTCACATCTCATATACATAAATTAATTTATTAACTTAAACTTTATTATTATCTGTGATAATTAGGTCAATATCGATGAGATTGCATTTCAATTTTGTTGTTTTATGTGTCGTTCTTTCAACTTTCTACTTTGCTGATAACTTATGTGCCCCATAGTGAATTCTATACCTATCTAATGCATATCATCAGTTTCGTAAAACTCAATATACCTCATACATACCTACATATGTAGATATCTGATGTAACTGTATTTCCCATCGAAAATATTGAATTTAGAACTGATATTGAATTTATTAAGCTTGTTCGCCGAACATCAATCCTTTGACAGATTAACGATGTTCTTAGCCAAATTAAATGACCGTTGATACATTTAATAGACATGCAATGTATCCTTAAATATTTGCAAAGTTTGTATAAATCACATCATAGGTACATATATATCATATCAATATTTTTAAATACATAATGTTAAAACAGAAGTAAATTAAAACTGCTTAAGGGGTTTGTTTCATAATTTCTGATTCAATACTCGACATTTACATTATCCGCAAAATAAATCCTCCCAGTTACAAACCTTGCGTTTCACAATTATCGACATAATCAGCCTTTTCGGCAATTCCGGGGGAGATTGATATGTGCGTGAAGTAAGCATCACCATTTTTGATTTTGAAAAAAAAAAGTTGTGCTGTATAATGTGCTAAACCTTTGCTACCTTGTGCCGTGAATATTTTTCCAAAATTCGCAACTTTTTTGCAATTATGCGGATACATTTTTTTTGCAAAATTACGATTTTCTTAAAAATCTAAGTTGTGTTGTTAAGTGCTTAGTTTGGGCTGCAAAAAGCCGAAAAGATAAAAAAAATTGGATATTTCCTACGGAAAAATTGTTTTTGTTTGTACCTTCGGAAAACAGTATCAATTATTAACGAATAAAACGTTTCATATCATAAAATGTATTTTTTTTGTTTAAAAAAGCATTTTTTTGAATAGTTGAATGTTTTTTTTGTTTGAAATTAACCTTCTTGCTTGTAAATTTTCGGGTTCGGCTTAAAAGTATTAAAATGTGTTTTGGTTTACAAAGCGAAATGTATTGCGTAATAAAGAGGACGTTTAATTCGTTTTTTTTTTTTGGTAATATTATCGTTTGCAGCCTAAACAAAGCACAAAACAGCACAACTTTGATTTTTAAGAAAATCGTAATTTTACAAATAAAATTATCCGTAAAATTTGCCAAGTTGCGAATTATGGAAAAATATTTACGGCACAAGGCAGCACAACTTTTTTTTTTGAAAATCCAAAATGGCGATGCTAACTTCATGCTATGGGGTTTCGCAAAATTTCGTATTGCCCATAAAAGTTGCAAATATGCGATTTATTTTTTTTATCTTTTCGATTCTTAGAACGAAAAATTTTGCACAATTCAGCACAACTTTGAAATTAAAAAAAAATCCTGATTTTGCAAAAAATGTCATGCGTAAAATTTGAAAAGTTTCGAACTTTGCAAAAAGATTTACGTCATAACGCAGCACAAGTTGAGCATATTTTTTTTAAATTACGGCACATGACAGCACAAGTTGAGCACATTACAGCACAACTTTTTTTTTCAAAATCAAAAATGGCGATGCTAACTTCACGCACATGAGATTGATAGGTTTTTCCAAAAGAAAAATGTACGTTATGTATATATTTGGACAGGACCTCTTTGCAACATTAAAGTTATTTGTTTCCTTCCAGGCCACAAAATAGATATTAGTAGAAATACTTATAATATTCTTAAAATTAAAATCCAAAGTGGAGGTCTTTGCAATGAAGCCTACACCGTATATAGTTTCGAGTCTTGTTTAACTTGCTTTCTCTTAAATCCTTAACTCTATTGAAGAATGGAATGCTGACTGAAGAATGAACATTGTATACCTTTAGTAAATTGTTCTGTTCAACCAACCCAAAGGACAAAAGAAAACTTTTTGTGACATTTCCTTATTATGAACAAATTTGTTTCTTAAAAAAAAAAAGGCGAAAAGCGTGTGGCTTATCTATAAAACTATGTTCCGGCTGCCGTCGTCGCCATCGTCGTCGTTGGCTCGTCCCTTTGGTATTTGGTATATGATTTATATATGGTGGGTACACGCCATCCACCAACAACGGGTATGTGCGAAACTTGAAAAGAAATGTAATTTTATATCAAAAACTCAATTTGAAGATCCCTTTGATGCAAATGTCAAGAGAAAGTTTCCACAGTTTTACCCGAACTTTTCGCCATCTCGCCATCAAGCGCTGCAGGAGTATTTCTTCCTACATCGCATCCATCCACGTAGTTGGCTCTGCGATGCGAAATAACGTATTTTGTATGAAATTAGTTTCGCATTCTTCTTAAGGTAAATATTTGTTAATTTAAAAAGTTACTCGTCTCACGATCACGATACAATAAGATTGTGTACATTTTTTTTTTTTTTTTTTTTAACAAAAACACAAATTTTTCTTGTTGATTCAAGGAGCAAGACAGATTCGCATATAGAAAATATTCTACGTGTGAGTATAAGGACTATAGGACATGGGTTTATCATCAGTTTCATAGAATTGATTCAGTTTAAAAATTGTTATTACAGTCAACTCCCTCAAACTCGAACAAACTCTAAGTTGAATTTCCCTCTAACTCGAACGCATTCTTTTAATTCTTGCCCAATTTTCAATCCTTCTAAGTAAAATTGTTTTCTTATGCGGAAAACAGAATAAAAAAATTACCCATTCGCAACTCGTATTTTTATGTAAACATCAAGCAGAATGAAAACTGCGTCTACTGTCTGCGTCTGTGCGTCCACTGTAATTTGAGCTAGAGCCTAAACGGATGGACTGATTTGCTTCAAATTTGGTACAGAACATTTTTATGTGATTCCCTTGAGAGGAACTTCGAATTTTTGTTTTAGCTCATCTAGAACGAGTATCTGCCATACAAATATTTTGTTTTTATTTTTTTTTTTTATTTTCTCAAAAACGGCTCTAACGATTTTGATTAAATTTTTTACCTGTAATAACCAAGTCAATTATAAGAAAATTGCTTTATGGTCTTATTTTTGGGTTATTCGCGTGTATCTCTTCGAATGTTAAACCGATTTTGTTAGAATTTAGCAATCCGATGCTTCACAATAGTTTAAACAATAATGACTTTAAACATTTTAAAAAAAATTTTTTATAAACAAAACAAAATCAAACAAAAAATCAATTTTTTATTTCTTTTGACTATTTTAATATTTTCTCGTTAAATATATACAATATACATCATGCATCTTCAATCTGGGGTTACGCACAGTATTTAACCACAAGATTAAGTTCATGCGATCAAAACGTGCATACTTCTTTAAATAATTTTTATTAAACAATATTTTGATAAGATAATACTATTTTTTTTTACTAGTTTTTGCTCCTATTAGTTCTTAATCGAATACAATTAGCCATGAAAGCAAAGAGCTTCTCCGTTTATTTAATTTATTTTTTTTTTACAAAATTAATATAATTCAAAAAATGCTTTTAAACAATAAAAAAAATATCCCTATAACTCGATTTTTACACGAACTCCCTCTAACTCGAAATAATTGTGGTATTTATCAAAAATTCGACTTAGATGGAGTCGACTGTATTTGCATTATTTTATTTTTTTTTTTTGAAAAATTGTAAGGTAGAGAAAAACCAAAAATACAAGGTTCAAGGAACTCAATTTAAAAAAGGAAAAGAAAAAGTAAAAAAAAAAGAAACTGGGTCGTACCTCAAACATACTAAAATGTTGAATCCATTTTTTGATCACAGATGATATCAAATGTTTTCATCATTTCATCAATCCCCGCTTCATGCCATATTATTTGATGTCATTATATCATCTCTTGAAAGCCCTGGTCAATTTAAATAAATGTTTTTATTTGTTAACAATTTTTCAATTATTATAAAAAAAAATAAAACAATGGGTTTATTTCATACACTATTGTGTAGTGTATGTATATGTACGCATTAAGGATCAAAAGAAAAAGCAACCATCATTAAATTTTTAAAAGCTCATATCAACAGCGCATTACGTTGTTGTATACCTGATGGTAGAATTTAAAAATAATAAACCAATCATCACATATTCAAACTGAATACATAATTTAAAAAGGGATTAAACGTGCGTGCAAGCCTTGTAGGATTAAATAATCATTTTTTATAATTTATAAGATAATCAAATATGAATAATCAAATTAAAATGCCATCATTTGTTTTCATATAACTTTGGTATAAAACATCATGTCAGCAAAATGCGTTCTGCACTTCAGTTTAAGAACTCAAAATGATAATTCCCAATTCGTATGTTTCAGTTCTGATAAATTTCATTGGTAAGCTTGATATAAAAACAAAATAAAAAGACTTAAGTACCTACCTTCATTTCCTTAGAAGTTGAATTTTTATTTTTTTTTTATATTTTCTAGTGCAAACTTATCACTATGATGCAACCAGTTTGTGTGTCATTTTTAACGAGAATTTCCCATTCACTTTGCACCAAACGGAATCCAGCAATTATGTAGCAATCAGGAGCCTCTATAGGCCCACGTTAAATGAAGAAAAGGAAATACGTTTTGATCAGCTGGATTTATTGTCAAAATTCGAAGAAAAACTAAAGGAATCGATTGAATACACTCATTGTGAGGTGAGTAGCGACTATTGAAAAAATCTATTGATGTAGAGTAAATAGTAAATGTACACATCTTCAAAATGTATTATATTTGTTGTTTTTTTTTTTTTTTTTTTGATTTTCAGAGTTTTATTGCATTTGAAGAAGAAATTATGGTTTTTGTAGGATCTTTTATGAAATCTGTGCTCCACTCTAAATGGAGGTCATTAAAAAATAGGTTTCTATTTGTTTACACAAAAGGTAGATTCCCTGATCCTTCTGAGTTTGATCAACCATTTTTCAAGGGTAAGTTTCCAGATTATAGGGTTGTAAAAGAAGGCAATCTTTGGTGAATGGAATCTTTAATGACTTGAGTAAAAAGATTTCATTTATTGACTTCACTTTAAGTCTTCGATTTCAAAATATGCAATTATCATTTATTTGACATACAAATTATTGCAATTACTTTATCCCCATTCATTTTACAGCAATTAATTGAATGAATGTAATCTTTTGGGAATTTATTCATTCTTTTGCATTCTTTATATTCATTTGCATTGTTTGCATTTTGTTTGCATACCTTACATTCTTTTACATTGTGTTTGTCTTCCATAAACCTTAGGTACTCTTGCCCCATTTAACTTTTTCCCCAGACCCCAGTTACTCGGCAACATCTCATATACACCTTTTAAAAGCCATATAACCGTATGCAAAATAATACAAGAATGCAAAAAATGCTAAAGAATGCAAAATTGCAAGGAATGCAAAAGAATGCAAAAGACTGTGAGGAATGCTTGAGTTCCCAAAAGATCGCATTCAATTGAGTGCTGTAAATTGAATGGGGAAACAAACGATTGTAATCTTTTCGATTTCAAGTGAATGGTGATTGGATAATTCGAAGTCGAAGTTGCGAATCTGAGCAAATGAATACAATCTTTTAATTGTATTCAATGAATGAATTACAAAGACTGCATTCACAAAATATTGCATTTTTTAATATATAATAATAAGTTTTATATAAAGGGTGTTATTTTTGGGAAAGGGATTTTCAAAAAGAAATAAAACACATATAATTTAATTTATGGCCAAGATTTTTTTTCTTAACAGATCTTATTAACATTCTTCTTATTGAGATTTATAATGAAACAACTTTCAATTTGAAAACTACCAAATTTGTTGGAAGTCGAAAAAGTCATCCTGAAGAATTAATACTTTTGGACAGATATTTCGGTGAAACAAATACTTTTGAATTCAACAATAATTTGTATCCAGACAAAGTAAAGGACATGCAAGGCCGTGAATTGATTTCAGCAGTTTTCGCCTATGAACCATTTGCAATCCTTAAAAATGTATAAAAAAAAAATGTATTTAATAATTTTTATTGTTTTTATAAATTTCATTAAATTATATATAGGCTACCGAGAAAAATCACTTTATAGATGTAAAAAATGGAAATGAAGATCCATCGAAAAGTCTTCTTTATGACGGAACTGATGCTCAAACTTTATTTCAACTTTGTCGATTATATAATTGTACAATACAAATTGATACCAGTATGTCAATAAAATTCTTCTAGAAATTTTTAAAATGAACAGAAATTTATTTTATATTCTTAGGCGAAGAAGAAGAATGGGGATTTGTATATGAAAACTATACAGCTGATGGTATTTTAGGACTTGTTTTTAACAGAAAAGCTGATATTGGTATGATGGCTATGTATATGTGGTAAGTTATTAATAAAAACACATGTTTTGAAAACTCGTTTGGATTTATTTAAATATTATCTGCATACACTTCTTTCATCTACTATAACAAATATTTTTCAAGCATGTACCTTGAATTAATACTATTTTATCTTATTCACAACTTAAACTAAAATAATATGTTGTTATTCTAACTATAGATAGATTTCGACTTTTTAATTCTTATATTCTTGACTATGAGTTTACCTACACACATTATGCATACATTGAAAACTTCCCTGAGATTTTGTGACGGGTTGGGGTCTCAAAACTCGAAATCCAGAAAATGCAGTTTTTTTTTCCCAAAATGGAAATCCAGAAAAAAACTATAGATATGTATAACACAAAATTTGAGAAATTTTTTAATTAATATAATTTTTCAGGATGTCGAGAAAATAATTTAAAGTGTATACTTTGTACTTTAAGTCCAGTCAACGAAAGAAAAATAAATGCAAAAACTCATGTAGTATGGGTTTTTAATTTAAGTACTAAAAGCCCCAGATCAGGCCCGTTAACCTTAGAAAGTAAAGGGCGGGGGGCTAAAGGTCCCTTTTTGTAGTATTCCGCGAATATATTGAAAACCAAGCGTACTAGCGAAAAGTTCACACTACAAAATGAAAGCAAATTAAATTTGTTACATAAAACATTTTGTCTTATTTTTCGCTAGCAGCAATAATAAGGGAGATGCGTGGGGTTAAAATGTCAACATATCTGAAAAAAAAATTAATGTTTATTGATCAGTTAGCCCACAAATATTAGAAAAAGTAAATATGTGCTTATTCGTTATAATTCGATTAATGTGATGGGAGAGAGGGTAGGTAGGTAGTTAAGGAAGGCGGTGGGGGTTAAGATATCCTTATTTAATTTATTTTAGTGTTTATTGTCCAATCCCAATGTAAAACACTGTTTCTTTAAAGGGAAGTACCTTACAGCGTATTTACAATTTATTGACCAATACATTGTGAAATGATTTTGGGGGTTGTTCTTTAAAATAAAAGACGCTTACACAAGGTTGGGGGGGCTAATTGCCCACATTTATAAGTGAGAGATCATTTTCTAAACATTGATTTAAACTGGATAAGCAATCATTTAAAAACAACAAAAATACTTACAATACTATACTAGCCTTGTATTGGTGAAAATTATAGTCAGCGCGGTAATAAATTGTGAATAAAACGATAATACTCACTTTTATATTTACTTTTTCTTTTGTATTTTAATATTGGTAATCGTGCCAAATTTAATGACATTCGATGTCAAAATAAATTTCGTATCTTTCACAATCAATAAATCAGTGATAATCATAAAATTAACAAACTTTAATAATTTATATGATGGATAACGAAACAAAAGAGGTAAAAACATAATAATGGGTGATTTTTTAAGAGGTTTAGAACTTTAAAAAAAAAAAAAAAACACAAAAAATTCGAAAAAATGAATGAAATATTTATTTGAATCGATAGTTCGAACCTTGCAATTTAATGTTTAAAGATAATTTCATGCAAATGTTGACCGCGGCTGCGTCTCAGGTAGCCCATCCGCTGAGTCCAATTTTGGCATACTCTTTCACACATATCGGCCGGTATCTCACGAATGAATGCATGGATGTTGGCTTCCAGTGCGTCAATCGAAGCGGGCTTGTCCCTATAGACATTAGCCTTGACATACCCCCACAAAAAATAATCTAATGGTGTCAAATCGCACGATCTAGGCGGCCAATTGACCGGCCCGAAACGTGAAATTAACTGTTCACCAAACTCGCCTCGCAATTGCGCCATTGTTTCGCGTGCTGTGTGGCATGTGGCACCGTCTTGTTGAAACCACATATCATGCAAGTCAAGAACTTCCATTTCGGGCAAAAAAAAGTTTGTTATCATCGCTCGGTAGCGTTCACCATTGACAGTAACGCTGCGATTCGCATCATCTTTGAAGAAATATGGCCCAATAATGCCGCCGGCCCATAAACCGCACCAAACAGTGGCTTTTTCGGGATGCATTGGTAGCTGTTGCAATACTTCTGGCTGATCTTCACTCCAAATGCCTCAATTTTGCTTATTTACGTACCCATTCAACCAAAAATGAGCCTCATCGCTGAACACAAGCAGCGCGCGATGAACATTTCGAACCGAGCACGAATTTTTATAGTAAAATTCAATAATTTGCAAGCGTTGTTCATTTGTAAGACGATCCATGGTTAAATTGCAAACCAAACTGAAGCTGTTTGACAGTGACACAAGGTACTAAACACACGTCAGCTGTCAAAACCAGTGTTGCCAAAACCAAGCCAGCTAAAAAATCACCCTACTTTACGTACCTAATAATTAACTATTTAACTATAGGTCTTATTAGCACTTCTAGACTCAACAATTTATTGAAAATTTATATTCACATGAATTCAACATTCTTTTTATGTTTTGAAATGTGTTCGGGCGCGTTCAAAGGTTACACATATAGTTAATGTCCAGTGATCATCAATTCCAAAATGTGTCAACGATTTTGGTTCAAATTGAATTCAGACAAATTGGTTCTTCTTCTAAAAACAAGACCAGTAATTCGGAAACCAATCCTGGTTAGTGTAGGCTATCAAGTAATAAACTGTCAAATTTCATTGAAGGATGGCAAATATGACGATGAATTAAAAATCCTTTGAAAAATTCGAACATTTTTGCTTTTTTTTTCTGCTCCGGAAAAATGCATTTTTAGGGCAGTCGGTTGACATTTGGAATGAAATATCTTCGATATAATCAGATATAATTTTCTCCCTATCTGTCAAGCCATTAACTGTCAAATTCCATTAAAGGATGGCTACGATGTCAATGGATTAAGAAACCTCTAAGAATCCGAATTTTTGAGATTTTTTTTTTTTTTGTTTCGGGAAAATGCAATTTAAGAACTCTCTGGTGTATTTTGCAACGAAAAATATAATACAGACGTCAAAATACAGTTTGTTGAAAATCGGAGTTTTTTAAACTGTCAAATTTCATTGAAAGATATCTTCGATGTCGATAGACAACAACTCCATAAATTTCGAGGTTTAATTTTTTGAAAAGGGCAAATTAAGAGCTTTTTGGTGACTTTCGCAACGAAATATTCGTCAAAATAAAGTTTTTCCCTTATCTGTCAAGTTTCGTATAAGAATGAATTTTTATTTCAAAATGAAATGCCTTAACATAATATGCATGTATGAAAAAAAGTATATACAGTCGACAATTTTTTTTCTTCGGGATGCATTTAAGAACACATATAATTGTAAGTGAAAAAATATATGGTTACCAACCATTCGGGTTGAAATGGAAATGCTTTTCTCTCCCGTGAGGACTCTCTATACTGCCCAAAATTGCCTAGTTTTTGTAATTGTAGCAAATTTTGACAGTTGGCAGTTTTATTCAAGTTCTGGAACAAACTTAATCCTTGCAGATTTTGAAAGGACACAAAGAAGGACACAATTCTATGTTCTTATTCGGATCTTAGAATCAATTTTTCTTTTGAAACTTATTTGGCGTTTTTCTTTTTTAACTCAGAGCAGATCACGGAACTGTCAAAAAAAAAAAATCTATGTTTTTTTTGAGCTCAGACATATCAGAGTATCAGAGGATAAAATGTGTGTTTCTTTTTTCCATTGGAGTAAGTTCAGAGCTTGTTCAATTAGCTCAGAATAAAATGACCGAGCAAATCGAGCGAAGCCAACTTCACGGGTTGGGTACGAAATCCCGCATCACGAAATCGCGCATCTGGAACTTGGACAAAGGACAACATTTTTTTTTGAAACAAGGTTCTGGAGGTGGATCTGGAACCAGGACAAAAGTTCTGGAGGTGGGTCTGGAACTTGGACAAAGGACAACATTTTTTTTTGAAACAAGGTCCTGGAGGTGGATCTGGAACCAGGACAAAAGTTCTGGAGGTGGCTCTGGAACTTGGACTAAGGACATTTTTTTTTGTTTTTGGAAACAACTTTTCTACAATTTAAAAAAAAATTCTGGAGTTGGGTCTGGAACTTGGACAAAGGAAAAATTTTTTTTTGGAAACAAAACAATTTTTCCAAAAGAAAAGTTAATTTTTTTTTTAAATATTTTTTTCGAAAAAAAAATAAATCTCTGTCCAGGTCCAGGACTACCATCGTCCAGGCCCAGGAATCCAGAAACATATTATATTCGAAATCACCAACATGCTGCGGGATTTCTTAACGATCCCCAACACATAACTAAAAAATTAAAAATGGATTCCCTATGAAATGACAGTTCAGTGCTCAAGTGTGTTTCATACTTATATCTGAGGACTCTGATCATAATCTGCTCGGAGCTCTGCTCTGATCGCTCAGCCTCTGCTCAGAGCTTTGCTCAGAGCCAAAAAAGAAAAACGCCAATTGTTTTCAAAGTGGTTTCTTTCCCGATTTCTAATAACATTCTATTACAACTGTAAGCACTACCTACTACCCTTCAAAAATATTTTGTAAGTTTCTATCTATATGATGGTTATAGTTAATGTTGTATTTTTCTTTGTCTTGAAATCTTTAATTTTCTAACTAAACTATGTATACTACCTATAAAATTTGAAAATTTATAATCTCTACCAAGAACACTCATCTGTAAATTCTGATTCTCACTTGGATATTATGTTTCTGAATTGCATGGCTCTTTTAACGGTGAATTATTTGAAAGTTTGTGTACAGTTTGCTAAATAGAAAATCAACATTCTTCTACTAACGCCAGGTATGACAACTATCTACATTTAGATATGTCAAGCGTTTTATCTAGGTCTGGCGTAACTTGCCTCGTACCCGCACCAAGGTATGAATATGAGTTCAATTATGACTTAACAAGATGATGATCATTTTTTTTTTTTTCAAAGACGAGTCATCAGTTGGTTACTACCATTTGAACCATTCCATTGGGTTCTTTGGATTGCAATTGTTGGATGTTTAATTTTAGAAACAATTGGTCTTCTAGTGACCAATTGGGCTGATAGAATAGAGAATGCATCTTGGTCGGAAAGTGCACGATTTGGTTATGTAACAAGTCTCAAACTATTTGTTTCTCAAGGATCTGATTACCTACCGTCATCGGTGTCTGTAAGGATTGTTCTATTCTCATGTTACATGATTGATATTATCATAACCAGTATATACAGTGGAGGATTGGCGAGTATTCTAACTATTCCCACGTAAGTTAAGACAAGAAATTTTTAAAATTTAAAAAACCACTTCAAATATACTTTGAAACAATTCAAGCTTAGAAGAAGTTGCTGACAGTGTTGAACGTTTGGCAAAGTTTAAACTTGTTTGGACTGCAACTGCCTACAATTGGATACTCACCATTAACGGGTCTGATATGGTTAGAATTTTATTTTCATCAGTTATGACGTTTGTACTTATAATTTGAGTGAAATTTTGAAATGTTTGCCATTAGGAATTGATGAATAAAGTTTTGAAAAACTTTCGGGTGTACAGTGCTGAAGAAATCAAACAAGATCGAGAATTAGCCACGTCAATTGGATTTGCTATCGAAAGACTTGATTTCGGTAAGAAATTATGTTCTTTATTCGAAACAATAATGTATTGATGGTAACACTGGCAAAATGTTTTGATTTTAAGGTCACTTTGCTATACCCGACCATTTGGACCAAGGACTTATTGATGGCTTAAAATTGATGGTCGATGATATTTACTATCAATATTGTGTGGCTTTTGTGCCAAGATCATGGGCACTTTTGGAAAAATTTGACAATGTCATGATGATGATGCATTCAAGTGGCTTAACACAATATCTTGAATGGAAGGCAAGTGCAAAGCTGTCTGGGCAAAAAAAAAAAAATTTAATTCATACGATTTTTTTTTTTTTAATTTTCTCAGGTTGTTGCTGATCACATGAATGAGAATTTACAAAAACAAATCGAGTCCTCGGCAAAACCAAACTTTGATGGTGTTGGCCCTGTAAAATTAGGAATGGAAAATTTTGCTGGAATAATAATAATTTTGATTTTTGGAATATTTTTAAGCATTTTAGCTTTTATTGGAGAAATTGTGCACTATCGCTATTATAAAAAGACTTTCTTACATCAATAGAAGGAGTTGTTGTGTGAGGATCTTTTTGATGGAATGATTTAATGCACTACAAAGCACACTTGCGCACAACTTATACAATTTCAGTAACAATAAAAATCTAACTGTAGACAAAAAAAATTAAATGGTTGTCATTTCAAACCACCAAACCTTCAAACCTTCTTACTACATTATGTACAAAAATATATAACATAATAAGAGTTTAATTGAATTGAATTGAATTGAAATGAATTGAATTGAATTGAATTGAACTGACTTGAATTGAATTGAATCAAATTGAATTGAATTGAATTGAATTGAATCAAATTGAATTAAATTAAATTGAATCAAATTGAATTGAATTGAATTGAAATGATACTATTTAAGTTTAATCAAATTAATTAAGAATTTTGGTTGTAGATATTATTTAAAAAAAATCTTGATTACCAGTGCCCGTAAACAATGGAGTCGGAGTCGAAGATTCACTCATAAAGGTGTACTTCTGTTAACTAAGAAGGAGTTCCAGTCTTACAAAAAAAAGTCAATAAAACAAATAGTGATTTATTGGTTTCAACTTAAAAATATAAATATTTTAGAACTTTCAACTTTGTTTTGCTTACATTTTGTAAACTAAGAGTTTCCGATATTTTTTTAAAAAAAAATTGTCAATCTGTATAAAAGTGTTATAAATATGATGTGTTTAAAAACAAGAAGTTTTATTCATTATTGATCAGAATTTCCAATCTCCTGTACCTTGAGCCCATTTAAGATTCCACGGTAATTTTTCAGGGTTGAAGTGTATTCGCTGCTTGACATGACGCTTCCATTTTCTAGAAACGGAATAAGATGTTTAGTTCCAGTACCTAGGTAAGAGAGATTTGAAAAAAAAAATTTTGCTTTTATTATGGGATTAAAAAGTTGTCCTTATTTCTTTCGTCAAGAAAATAACAACAGATTTTTAGAAATAATGACAATGTGGCCCTAGTGTAAATCCAGCATTAATTTCATTATTTTTTTTTTAACTATATGAACTTTTAAAGAGCTTTTTTAAATTTTGTAATTAAAGTCGAACTACCAGCTGGCTTTTACCATTTGAACCATTTCAAGCAACTTTGTGGTTAGGATTGTGTGGATGTCTTTTATTAGAATTTCTCGGACTTCTGTTCACTAGTAAATTGGGCAAAGAAGAAATCGAAGAGCACTCATGGGAAGCTTGCATCCAATTGAGTTATGTATCAACTCTCAAATTGCTGATATCTCAAGGGACTAGCTATTTAGTAAAATCAACTTCACTTCGCATTGTTTTGTTCTCATGCTATATAATAGATATTATAATAACAAGCGCATATAGCGGAGGACTCTCGAGTATTTTAACCATTCCAAGGTAAGTTAAATACAAAAATGTTACTGCATCAAAGTTAATTCTGAATTTTAAAAAAATGTGGAAGTCGTTCATGAGAATTTGAAAATATTCGTGTTTTTTCTTGAAGGTTTGGAGAGCCAGCTGACACTAAGGAACGACTGGTAAAACACAATCTTATTTGGGGGGCAACATCCTTCGATTGGATTGCATCATTGACAAACACAGAAGATGTATTTTTTTTCTGGAAAGTGTTTAATTAGGACGAGACTCTTAAAATGCCAATTTAAAACAGTTATAACAGTTTATCGCCATTAAAAATGTGGGCGTTCGTTAACTAACTTCGTGCGACTTAAAATAAAAATCTTGGTGCGGAGGACACTGGCTCTACGGGCTCATAAATAGTTTTTTTTTATAAACCAAAACTGTTATAATTGGTATGGTTACCCATCAATTTCCTTCTAAAACCAAAACTTTTATAATATGCATATCTAGAGTCACTTCTTTAATTAAAGGAAGTGACTCTAGACATGTCATAATTATAACAGTTGTGAAGCGCACTAAGGTACGCCCACTTTTAATGGTGATAAACTGTTATAAAATTGGCATTTCTCTATAGTCTCCTCCTAATTAATACAGATTTATGATTATTTCTTCCTTTCAGAAAATCCTGTTGGGTGTCAAGGATCTTTTCCGCATATTAACTGTCGACGAATTGAAGAAACAAAGTTTGGCTGGACAAATTGGTATTTCAGTTGAACGCTTACAATGGGGTTGGTATAGCTAGATTTTAACTTTTTGGTATTTTTAAGCGTATGTTAAACTGAATGATATTTATTCTTACAAATCTATCGCCACACAAAATAAGGACACTTTGCCTTATATTCCTATATCGATCAAGATATTGTCGATCGCATGAAATTGATGACTGAAGATATGTTTTATGAATATGTTGTTGCATTCACACCTCGACCATGGGCACTTTTGGAGAAGTTAAATCATATTATGCTTTTAATTCAATCAAGTGGAATTTCAAAATATTGGGAATGGATGGTAAAATTTAATTTAATTAACGTTTTCATATTCTATAACTGTTATACTTACTTAAAGGTTGTTCAAGAACACCTCGATGAGAAACTACAGAGGCAAATTGACAATTCGGCTTTTACTAATTTTTATAATTCTGGACCAGTTCAATTGGGGCTTGAAAATTTTGCTGGAATTCTCGTTCTTTGGCTAGCTGGAATTACAATTAGTATATTGGTCTTTATGGTGGAAATAATTTACTAAAAAAAAAAAAAAATGAAACCAATGAAGCAAAAAAAAATATAAAATCCAACTACTCTAGACATGCCAATTTATAAAAGTACTGTTTATGTGGCCCAGTAGGTGCCGGTGGGTATACTTCGGGCAGCCAGCGTCATCTTTTCAAGTCACACGAAGCGCGTTTACACACTCCTACTTTTAATGGCAATAAACTGTTAAAAATTGGCATTTCTCTAGTCTCGTCCACTAATAAAACATACATAAAGGGTGTTTTATTTTAAAGGTATAGAACTTTGAAATGGAATAAAACAAAGATGATTTTTTAAATTGACATGAAATTAACTTTATTCGAAAGATTTTCTGGCATTATAATTTAAATTTGATTTCTGGCATATGACTGCCACAGCTGGCTCGGACGTAGTCTAATCTGGAGGTCAAATTTTCGATGACTTTTCCAACATTTGTGGCCGTATATAGGCAATTACGCGGCGAATGTTGTCCTCCAAGTAGTCAATCGTCTTAGGCTTATCGGCTGACTATACCGACTTCACATTTATCCACAGAAAATAGTCAAGCGGCGTTAGATCGCACGATCTTGGAGGCCAATTTACGGGTCCGTAACGTGATACTATGCGGTCACCAAACGTTTCCTTCAATAAATTAACTGTGGCACGAGCTGTGTGACATATTGCGCCGTCTTGTTGAAACCACAGCCTCTGCACATCATGTTGAACGGAAAAGTCAGTAATCATGGTCCTATAGCGGTCACCATTGACTGCAACGTTCTGGCCAGCATCGTTTTTAAAGAAGTACGGACCAATTATTCCACCAAACCATAAAGCACACCAAACAGTCAATTTTTGTGGATGTAATGGTGTCTCAACATACACTTGAGGATTATCACCACTCCAAATACGGCAGTTTTGTTTATTGACGTATCCATTCAACCAAAAGTGAGCTTCATCGCTAAACAAATGAAAATTGGGATCAACGGCAATCTTGTTTTGGGCCCATTTGGGCACAATTTGGAAGCGTTGTTCAGGTGTCAGTCTTTTCATGTTGAAATGCCAAACCAAACTAAAAATAAGTCACTTGACAGCTGACAAAATGGCCGCCAGTTAAAATAGTGTTGCCAACTTAAAGTTCTATACCTGTAAAAAAAAACACCCTTTAGTTGCAAAAACCACAAACAAACCTTAGAATCAAAATATTAACTGTAAACCACCCTGTATATTTGTGTAAAATTATACACTCTTCTTTACTAATTAATCAACTCATTAAAGTAACAGCAGTTTATTTCCTTTCATATTTTGCTCAGCAGAGCATAATGCATTTGCATTAACTTCCAAACTCATATAATGTTTACCTAAGCTCAACCCGCCAAAACTACAAAAAATTATGCAAAGAAAATGCTTGAAAATGAAGAAAAAAAATGACAGTTTGTTGTTTGTTGCGTTGCAATTATGAAAAGTGCTTGCATTAACTTTCATTTATAATTCGGATGCAGCAGACAACGCGCGTTCAGTATAGAGATGCGATGTTTACTTCGTGGACTTTGTCTGTTTGCCAAGGGCTTAGGATAATCTGTAAAAGAAATCATATGGTGAGTAATGGGGGTAAAATGAATGCGTTATAAAAGTAAGAAGCGCATGCAGCATATAAATTCTTTGTCAGCGAGAAAGTTGTTAAAAATGAAATTTTGAGGAAAATAATAAAAACAATCATAATTTTTACATAACTTTTTTGAAGGGCATGTTATGACGTTTAATAAAAAGTATTAACTTTGCCAATTATCAATGAACCAATATATATTTTACCTGCAATGCTAAATAATGCCTTGAACTCCAAGAGTAAATGCGTGTGCGATCCATCAGCTGTATATTTTACTATTTTTGGAACACTACCATTCAAAATTGGGTATGGCCCTCAATTCGTGTATAATATTTTAAGGCATGCCTATTGCCCCTATCCAATGATGCACAGAGTCAACATCTTTTTGATCAGAATTTTAGAATGCCTGTTTAAATACACATCAAAATGCAATTTCTCTTCTTACCCACACACACACATTATACGAAGGTACCATTTGGGCAAAAAAATATATCTATCGCATTAAAAGTGATTTTCGGTAATTAGTCATTATAGTTTTCATAGGTATTTAATTAGAAAATGGGTAGCAATTTAAATTTCAAGCCGTGACGTAATTGGCAAACCATCAAACAACGGTTGCATAAATTATTTTGAATTCGAATAAAATAAAATAAATCACAGGAATAGTATCGGCAATGGCTGGATTTTGTAAAATACCCTTACAATTCTATATAATATAGGTGAGTTAAATGTCACATGGTGTTAAATCAAATGCAAAATAAAACATTATACAAATGTCTGTATATACCTGCATATAGGTACTTATACTACTAATGCAATCAATTTATATTTAAATATTTTAATAGAAATTACATTGTCGGAAATTTTTAATGGAAAATCAGGTGTCCAATCATGATACATTCATTAGTATTAGCTTTTCAATCAATATTATTGACATTTCTTTCACCAACAAAATATAAATAGATGCAGTCAAGTTGAAGTGAAATAAAGCCAAGTTACATAATGCCAAACATTCTAATATGGCTTAATAAAACTTTATGAAAGTGTGACGAAACATTTCAGCGGCTGTCACCATTTATTCATTTCTATTCAAATTTTAATGGGGTGACTTAGGCATTTGGCCTTTTGTATCTTTCTTAGGCTGAAAACACACCAGATCAGTCAAAATGAGTTATTCTGTCTTATGAAAAAGGAATTCATTGATTCTTTTGTACCAAAACACACCAAACAGGCGAAACAACAAAACATGTTTTTGTGTTAATGACTGGTTGTCGAAAATAAATGGCTTTTCATACGGCCAAAGCACACATTTTGTCCTTATAAACAAGTGAAGTTGTCAATTCTTATACAAGTCCTTATAGGGCACTGACACCACACACGACAAAACACAAAGGCGAAACAGAAAAATATGTTTGGTTTTCGATGGCTGGAACTTTGTGTTTCGGAAACAAAATTTCGTTGTTGTCTGTTTGCCACTGGCATTTTAATTATTTGAAAATTGAAAGTTCTAGTTGAAATTTTGTATTTGTTTTATCTCAACAAGTCAACACAAACAAAAACGTTTTGTCTCATTCAGTGTGTTTTCAGACTTATACTCTTCAAATAAATGTGTCATGCATGTGAGAGTGTATTAGTGAAAAAAACACACGATTTTTTTTTTTCAATTAGAAATACATTTTCACATGCATGATACATAAACAAAGTTGACTTATTTAACATTTCCTTAATTTTTTTTTAAATATAAAAATAGCCCTCAAAAAGTAGTCACTAAAGATATCTCCCCTTGATTAGTTGAATCATAAAGTGTTATGTGTCAATATTGTAACAAAAATAGGTTATAATTCGTTAGAAATTGTTTTTGTTACGTGAGTGAGACATATCTCACACATGTTATGTTTTACTGTAATAGGTATAGAGTATTGAATTGTTACGCCCAGCCAATTTCACTCAAAAAGAAACGAAATTTTCCGGGTTGCCATCCGGATTTGGCAACAAATTCTAGTTCTTCTCTATTCCTGCTAACTATAACAATAATAATACGCACACAGTGATGGTTGAGAGTTGTCAGTTGTTGCTATAGATCGTTGTTCTCCAAGAGCTTATTTATTTTATGTGTTTCATTACTACAACAACAAAATTTATGTCAAACTGATAGTTGAGACTTACACACAAAATTTAATTGAAATAAAAAATTATGATGAGGTCAAATTTAAAGATAAAGCGTTGCGTTGTGTCACACCCGTAACAGATTTACATTTAAATTTAATTTTTGAGATTCCCCTTTTCCCAGCAGATAAAATTTTAATGAAGTTGAAAATTATAAAAAGGTTAAATTTGAAGTTTAAGAGTTGTGTCACACCCGTAACAGAATTAGATTTAAATTTAATTATTCTCTTTTCAACTAATTTAGAAATTTACCAGCAGACACAATTTGATTGAACTTGAAAGTTGTAATAAAAGGTTAAATTCGAAATTTAAGGGTTGTGTCACACCCGTAACAAATTTACTTGAATGTAATTACAGATTCTATTTTTTTATTTCTTTTGAAATTTACTGGCAGACAAACTTTTATTAAACTCGAAAATTATATAATAAGTTCAAATTTGCAGTAGGTATAAGTGTTTGTGACACACTCGTAACAGGTTAACATATTAAAATGTTATTTTTCTCTTTCCATTCAATTCTGAGATTTTGTTTATTAATTTGCCTATACAGGGTGATTCGCATAAGGTGTAACAAAAAGATTTATCGTGTAGGTTGGCTCCAGACAAAAAAAACTCGTATGGAAGGGGGGGTCTATTCCCCCCTGTTTAGCCATGAGGGCAATTTTCAAAAAAAAATTACTGTATAATTCCACAGAAATATCCTCTCTATTGGAAATATCCTCATTTTGATGGTGTTTTAATATCTACACTTTCCTAATTATATAAAATGGAATAAATTACAAGAAATACATATTACAATAAATTAATATGATTGTAATAATAACAAAGAAACATAGAAACCTTCATCGTTCGTTGATTATATAAATAATTATTTTACTATTTTAATTATTTAGCCATCATTTCCTTCACTCGTGTTATCATTGGGAATCTAAATATTTTGCAGTTGTCACACTCTCAATTTCCTATACCATCTTGAATTAATTTGATAGCAATCTCTTGGCACAAATAATGCATTATTGTTGATGGTTGATTACACAATTTAATATTTAGTAATATTAATTGAATACGTATACATAAAGATAAATTATCAAAACATGACAATCCAAGAAGTCATCTCAGTCTTCACACTGATTTCAGCTGACTTAATTGTATAGGGTTAGTGGGATGAAGGAGTTAAGCTATTATGTTGTTTAAATTGGGTAATTGTAATATGTGATATCAAAATTATTTGATCAATCAAGGCATAGATGGTTCAAAATATGTTCAATGTTCATGCGCTATTTATTGAATTCCACCCATTTTCAAGAAATTTAATTAAATCACTCAGAAACATATTTTAAGGCAGGTTTAACAACTTCTACTTCTTTCGTGATTTCAATGGCAACAGTATTAACAATATTGACGAGTGCACAAAACTTGCCCGCCTGTCCTATTGTAACTTTCTGTAAACGGTTTGGACCATAGCTTATTATAAATGCGCACATTATTAACATATTTTTATGGATTTTTCTAGATCTGTATTAAATTATGTCCCTCCTGGATATACGTACTATACAAAAATCAGATACAATCACTCTTTAAGAGTTCAATGTATTTGATTGTTCCTGTCCATTCCATTGATTTGTAAACGATTTATGTAACGCATATAAAGAAAAGTTCATTGCGCCGCATCACCGTGGAATCCATTAATCATTTTTATTTATGCAACAATCGATCTCCGTGATTAATTACTTGCGAATCAAAAAAAAAAAAAAAAAAAAAAAAAACAACAAAATTGATTACAATTTGCCAAAACTTTGACGGATTATCCTTCATCGTCTTCGTTTGGGTAAAACTGTAATCATAAAAAATACGTTCATATTATATTTTGTAGCTTATTACACATTAGTTGAACTAATTTAATTAAATATTTATTAATTTCAACCTGCCTATGCCTATATCCTTTCAATTGCATCCAACCAGCTGTCATTTGAACTCGTTTCGCTGGCAAAAAAACAACAAATTTCCCTTGGCCTCTTTTGCAAAATATATTGCATATACCTACCTAGTGAAGCCATAGCAATTCCAATCATAGTCACAATGTCAAATGCAGATAGCGGTATTGGCTTGCAATTTTACATTGTGACCGTGACATGGCGTAGTGGAGCGGTCCTTTGGCGATACCTACTTTAAAAGCACGACGATGATTCAATCACAATCACATACGCCCCAGCCCCACTCTAAATCCCTTTTTGGTAAAAGAAGCCCAAACAAACGAGTGGAAAAATCCTATTTTGTTTTTTTCTGACAGGCAAAGGATATTTTGGAAGCTAGGATCGAGGAAGGCAAATCAGTGAGAGAAACGAAGAAATGCTAAAGTTTATTGCTGTGCTCCTTTGCGTGTGTGTTTGCTATTGTGCTGCCGGACTATTGTAATTAATCGGTATTCGCTATATTTCTCTGCCACCAACAGGACTCTATAGTTGTATGGAGGAATAGGAAATGCCGCCTGGATGTCATCGTTAGAAAGGACAATATGGAAAAGTCAACTCATTTGTCGTCGGTCGTTGTCCGTCGGCATCGTCATCGTAATCGCTGCGCTGTTGTTGTTCTCCTGCTTGTTGGCGGACAAAATCACATCCGAAGTCAGATTTCCGAAGATGAAAAAGTGAGTTAGCGAACATAGTGACAATAACAAGGAAAATAAAATTAGGATACTATGTACCTACACACAGTACACACACCATATCAAGAGGAATATAGGAGAGGACACTTCTGACATATACAGTGCAATTTGCTTCCTCAAAGGGAACAATTTGTAAACTTTGAGTAGTTCTGATTTCAGTCACATTCGTCGTCAGTGCTTCATGCTGCGTAAAATACGTGAAGTCTTTTTTGATTCTTGAACTATCTGCGAATTGTTTGGAGAAGACATGCAGTTTTCCTTACATTTTCATCTTGTTTTTTTTTGCTATTTTTTGCGAAGAGGATAAAGTGGAAAACTTTTTGTCTGATGGAGAGGTTCTTAGTGCATTCTTATATGAAATTAAAATCGTGGGTTTTTTTCCAAGAAAGAATGGGAGAGGAGAAATTGAATTAAGCTCCGCACAGGGATTCCAAACGAAAAAGGTTTTTTTTTTTCAATTTCATTAACTCAAAGAGGAAAATGATCTAAAAATCAACGAATTTACCTGATACATAGCTTCACAGTCTCTCAAGTCCACCTAGATACGTGTCTGTATGTATTTATTTTAAGCTATTTAAATACGTATTTAAAAAAAAAAAAAAACAAGAAAACTGTTTTTATGAAGTTGTGCAAAAATAAGCGTAGGTATTTCCTGTTAATTACTTGATGGATTTTGATCAAATTTGTCAGTAGTTAAGATTTTTAGAGGCACTTGAAAAGCTTGAAAGTGACTCTTATTTATATTGATAAATCCATAAATCGTCGAAGTGTTTTTGTGCCTCGTTTTTTGTTGTCACAACAGGCTTCTGCGAACCAAATGGCCAATAGACTCAATCACATCCACTTTAATGCTTTATTTGGTGTATTCCTTGCGATTTGTTTTAAAAAAAAAATCTCCTGTTAGTGATTGCTACCTATGCCCATTTTAAGTATTTTTATTAATGTGGAGTTAAAAATTGAATTTAAAAAAAAAAAAATTCCACCCATTTTGAAATATCGAATTTTCAAAAAATTAAGTTCTGGAAAATTTTGATATGAAATATTATTTCAACTTATTACGAGCTTCTGTTTAAAAACTTTAGTCTTAATAGGTAAATCAGATAATGAGATAAGTTGTCGAAAATAAAAAAAAAACCGTTCTATGAGAGGTGCTGTTAATAATATAGTTCAATGTAAAATTAAATAATAATTAATAAATTTTATCAAGATCTTAGGAGTCGTTTTTGAGCAAAAAAAAGTTTTCCTCGGTTTTTTAACATTTGTATGGGAGGTATCGTTATTGTTGGTTATTAGAATAATTTTTTAAAAAAATCTTCTAGATAATGTCATAAAAAAACTTTTTCCCAAGTTTCATAAAAATCGACCAGGTAGTTTTTGAAAAATCGAGTTTTCATAAACAAATTTTCAAACTTATTTTAAAAATAATATTTTTTGAAAAATTTGGTAAACATTTTTTATTTAAAATGTATTAGTCCTTCCTTCTTTGTAAAAAAAAATTGATGAAAATCGATGGAACCATTTTCGAGAACATCGAAAATCAAAAAAATGGTTCTTTGGGAGATGCCATTAAAAACATTTTTTTCTGAACCATTTTTTTTTTAACGGCATCTTATAACTACCTATGTACATATTTAAATTTATTGATTTTTTGAAAAAATTCTGTGGAGCCGATTTTGAGAAAAATAAGATTTTCCTTTTTGACCAAAAAAAATTTGTATGCGACAGGTACCGTTAATTTTGGCCTTAAAAAAAAAGAAAAAAACATTTTGGGGGGAATGTCCAAAAAACGCTTTGACCATTGTTCTGGCAGTTTTTTGACAGTTTACTGCCAATTTATAGGGTCGTGTAATTCCAGCATTATGCTACTATGGACTCCAAAACTAATTGTGAAGTTTATGGTCAAAATGGGTTCAGCATCTTGAAAAGGAATAGATTATGAGCGAGACAACATGCATTTTTTCTTGCTGGGTGCATCAACGCCGTTGGCTACTACCTATAAACTTAAGACTCAAAAACCACTGAACTAACTTCGTGACATTTTCAGTGCTTTGTTCCGGCAGGAAGGTTTAGAAATTTCTTTCAGTAAAATCAACTCATTTTTTGAATTCAACTTCTTTAGAAATACGATTTTGAAACTAAGCTTTTTTAAAACTAGCGAATCTGATTTTTTTAGATTTTGTACGCCAACTCCATTTTTATTTGAACTGACCGGAAATGCACTTTTTGAACTTTAAATGCAAAATAATAGAAAATGATCCATAAAAACTTCAAAATTAATTTTTCGGCATTTTAAAAGCTATGATTTTGGCTACTAAGATAATAAATTATTATTTTCATATTTTCGTCCGCTAACTTCAGACGTATTTTAGCAGAAACTTCAATAACTAAGAAACTATGCAATCTATGTCTGCGCATTTAATTAGCTACAAATTCAGTAATCAAAATTTTTCAATTCCACTAAAAAGTGTCCGCCAAAGTAAGGAACGTGAATATTTGGTCTTTGGTAGGATAAAATTCAATAAGCCCAGTAAATCTTTCTTTTTAGCTGCACTAACAACAGCCCTTTTAGGAAAGAGCACCTGAGTCAAAATCTGTGATGAAGAGTATACATCTTCATTGTTACCGGGATTGTAAAGGCAAGGCTTCTACTTTCAAGACTTTTTGAAAAATTAGAAAAGTGAAAAACTAAAACATGCGCTAGTTGTCGAAAAAGAGTCCAAAAATTCAGTTTGATCTGTCATTTCAGATTGATTAGATAGATCAAAAACACAATTTATTCTCACATCTCTAGAGAGCAATTTTTTGTTTTTCACTTTTCCACTTTTTGCCAATTTTTTTTTTGCAAAAAGTGCGTTAAATGCAGTCAATAGAAATTATTGAAAGACGTCTCTTTCAAAAATCGTAGCCATTGAATTATATTTTGAGTTATATTAATCGGATCTTCAAAATTAAACCGCGCCACTTCTGTGTAGAAAGAATATTTATTTGTCATTAGGATTTTCAATATTGAAAAAGTGAGCTTTACGCCAATTTTGCTCTCGATGCGTTTAAACTTTAAAGCATGAATATTTTTTGAAATCCACCCACTAACACTATCATTTTTGTTCTAATTTTCTCTTAACTGAAATATGTAATTTTGTAAATTAACGTCTCTAAAAACTTAAGCTTGAAATTAGTATGTATTTTTTTTAAGGCCAACCTACTGTGACTCCTACACTAATTATACATATTATATTAATTTCTTACTTTTGCAAATGTAACTAGTTGCAGTGGAAAAACTAAATTTTATATTGAGAAAAAAAAACATATCTATCCGCATTCTTCGTCTTAAAAAATTAGGTAAAACATGAAGAGTTTTTATGTAGTAATGTAGTAATTGCGGATGGCAATGCCACAATGGATGAGGTGCATGACTGCTAACTTAGAGGTGTGGGTTCGTTCCGCACTCTAGGCAGCATTCTTTTCTATATTCTCCCAGTTATACAACTGGACGCCACCCGTGGGATTCCATGAGAAAATAATCAATGCCTAATATCTCAGTCCACTGTGCCAACAAAAATTCTTTCCCATCCTTCTATTCCCTCTAACTAGTGCCATTAAATTCAGGTTGCATTTAAAAGACAGAACTAAAAAAAAAAAAAAATGTGAAACAACGTTTAGCGGGCTCCGCTAGTTATTTGAATAATTTTTTATAAAAGATTTTAGTTTTAAGCTAACACAAAATTCATACAATCAAAATCAACTCTATTCAGTCTCAGATTCCCATTGAAAAAAAATCTGTTGATATGATTTAGAGAAAGGTTGGGGAAATTACTCTAGGTACCTAGAGTAAATCACTTTTCAAAATTTTGTAATTTTCATCAACTTTTTAATTTGGACTGCTAAGTTTTAATTTTTTTTTTAACTTCAGCAATATTTCTGACTTTTAATCAAGTCTAAATTTAACCTTGAATATCCGATTATAAGAAACCGAGTTGTAGCTTTTGAAATGCAAACATATCGTTTTGAAGATTGAATTTTTTTTAAATTAAAAATTTGTTTTTTTGGGTAAAATTAAAATAAATGATCAAACAATGAATGAATGAAAGAATGCAAGTATTTTTGTACAGGAAGGTTGTGGCAATAATTTTGAATAATTCTATTTTTCAAAATTCTTATAAATTTTGTGTCTTCATCCGAGAGCCTTCATTCTTGAAGAACACCATATACCTATGTACATTACTAAACTGTAGTCATGACTTTTGAAAGGTAATCAAATGCATGAATTTGTTGGTATTTTCTCAAAAAGGGTTTCTGTATCTTTTTTTTTTAATTTTGAAATTGTTGACATTTCCATATTCCTATTGTTCATTTACAAGTTTTGTAGGCCAAATATTGTCTTAATTCCACATTCTGAATTATAGCTGCCATTAAAAAGTACTGAACTAAGAAATAACTAAAATTCACCATAACATTGCATAAATCAATACATGTAGGTATCTTCTCAGATGATTGGTTTTGGAATTTTAATAAATCATGAAAATAACATTGCATCATCAAAATCTTGTGAAGAATTAAAATTATTCGTCTTGATTTATTGATTTAAGCTTAAATTCATTTGACACAAGAAAAAAGGTGTTAAAATGTACACAATAAACTCTATCAAAAGGACAACAAAACCAGGAATTTGAAATCAGAATTTCGAATTCGGATGTCTATCAAACTGAAACTATCATGTCATGCATGAGAAGTGAGAAGAGATTCGAGGTACCTACATATATGTATATAGTGCTATTTTGCTTCATATGAGCAGCTTCACACTCATGTAGGCAGGGCCGGACCAACCATATGTGCAAGATGTGCAAATGCACAGGGCGCAAATTTCTGGGGCGCCATTTGCATTTTAACCACAAAACTTGTTTAAATAATCCCAAAATAACATCCATCACAACTGTGCTAAGTTAATTCTTGCCCAATAACTAACTTCACTTTCATTGTTGCATTTAAGGAGAATTTAACTGAACATATCGTAAAACTAAAGATCCCACTAGACCTTCGCATTGAAAGTCCACCTCCTGGGTAGTGTGGAAAAGTCTTTTGCATGTGTATCAGTGTATGTATGTATGTATGTATCAAATATAAAAAAGAGGCGTTTTCAATAAATCTTGCACAGGGCGCAAGTTTAGCTAGGACCGGACCTGCATGTAGGTAAAAGTATATAGATACCTAAGCATGTACCTACATATACATATAATGAAGAAACAAACTCACCTGATTCCACTTAAGGAATGTTGTGTGCGACCACCCATTTGTGCAGGAGATTTTTTTAGAGAAGAGAGAGCAAAAAAAAAGGGTTGGAAAAGCTGATACCTATCTGTCTTGCTGTCCTGGAAAGAATGTTGCTTCGAGTATGTTCATATTAGCTCCCCGGGGGTAAATGTGTTGGCATTCATATACCTACATAAAAAGGAAAACAATCATGTTTGTCTTGGGCGGAAGTGATAACAGAAGAACTATACTATAACAACGAATTCTTTGACATTGTGTCCGCACACACCTTGATGGTCACGCCTGATGCCTGTTGCAAATAATGTTTGTCCTTATTTTTTCTCTTCCGTATAATGTTGACGGTTGTTATGGTTGTTGCGAGTTTACCATTAAGAATGAAGCTAAGGATAAAGTGTAGGTAGTGTTTTGAAATAATACAACAGTAGTTTTATAAAATGGAAATAGAATGATCTACTTACACTATATACATTAACAATAGGGTTTCGTTGATGGAAGAACAGACGTTCTGGGGGAAATCTTTCCTCATTCTTCGTCGTTCTTTTTGATTGTTAACAAGTTTTTTTCTAAAGTAAGTGGGTACTCAGTAAAAACGGTCCTGAGAGACTATATTAAGTATTTTTCTAAGAACAAACAAAAGAAAGTGTGGTAAGATTGTAAGTAGACCGTTTGAAATAAGCACAATAATTTAGTGAAAGTTTTCCATTTGATCTAGGAACTAGTTCATTCACTTTCGGTGAATAAGACCTTTTTTAAATATGTTGAACATTAAGCGCCAGTTTTTCAGTGCATGAGTTAAGTCCGAGTTAGTTAATCCTGTAAATACTTAAATCCCGAGTTAACTCAAAAGAGGTTTTCCAGTGGAGTATTATAAGTTTAACTCTTAGTTGTCAAAAATCTATATCGAAATCGAAGTGCGAAAGTATCTATCGCTATCGAATTCAAGATGGTGCCACTATCAAAATCGAATCAAATTTTTGACACGCATCTTTTAGAAATATGTACCTATTCAGCTAATCCAGAGTTAACTCACTCAAATTTTTTGAGTTAACGCGGGATCTGAATTGACTGAAAATCATGTTTTAGGAGATAACTCGGGCTTAACCCCAAAAGTAGGATAAATCTAGCACTGAAACTGGGCCTTAGAGTCAAATTTATATAGGGTTTAATAATTTGATTACCTAATGGCTCAGCATTGGCTTTCAAAACCAAAGAATTTACTTATAATAAAGAGTGTTTTTTTTAGACGTGTGGTTTTTAAGAAGAAATTAAACGCATATAATTTAATGTTATGGCCAAGAAATAAGCTTTATTCTAAAGATAAGGGTTTGCCCTTATGTTTTAAAAAAGATATCGGGCAAGTAGCCACTGCGGCTGGCTCGAATAAATTCCAGCCGAGAGGCCCAATTTTCGACCACTTTTTGCAGCAATTGGGGCCGTATGTCAGCAATAAGGCGCCGAATATTCTCTTCCAAGGCTTCAATTATCTCGGGCTTATCTGCGTAGACAAGCGACAATAAATAGTCCAGCAGTGTTAAACCGCACGATTTTGGAGGCCACGCCACAGGGGCCCACGACGCGAGATAATGCGCTCACCAAAAGTGTCCTTCAAAACATTGATTGTTTCGTTGGCTGTTTGGCATGTAGCGCCGTCTTATTGGAACCAAAGGTCATCCACTTCAACATCCTCCAATTCAGGCACGAAAAAGTCCTTAATCATGGCTCTAGCGTTCCCCATTTACTGTAACATTATGGCCGCCTCATTTTTGAGGAAATATGGACCAATGATTCCCTTTGCCTATAGAGCACTCCAAAAAGAGACTTTATGGGAAGTAACGGGGTCTCAACAATAATGGCTTGTGGATTATGATCACTCCAAATATGAAAATTTTGCTTATTAACCATTCAACCAAAATGAGCTTGATCGCCGAACAAAATTTTCGTGTGAAAATCGGGATTGGTGGCCATCTCGTTTTGGGCCCATTCACCGAATGTGCAACGCTTGATGGTCAATTCTTCAAATCTCAAACCAAATTGAGCATAAATCAAGTGACAGCTGTCAAAAAGACCAATTTCGAAAAAAAGTATTGCCAGATTGAAAACCACACATCAAAAAAAAAAAACAGCCTGTATTTTTAATTTTACTTATTTTAAATTATTTAATGGAAATTAAGCTAAATAAATAAATCTCTAGTGACTCATAATACTCTCAATTATACCTCAGTGAGTGTTGTTTGTTTGCAGGAAAGGGATGGATGGGACCTACAATTTTCTTCCAAATCCCAACGGCTTAGGTGAGAAGCACTTATTCATGATAAGAGAGAGATGTGTCACTTAGTAGCTGATTTTTCGTTTAGGTGGACGAGGTTGGGAATCGAACCCAGGCCTCCGGCATGACAGTCCTATACGCACTAAACATTACGCCTCATGGCAACTATACATACTAAAATGGTCTGCAGCATCAGCAGTGAATAACGAAAAATCCGTTGTGGTTCCAAACATTCGACAGAAGTGGTTAGGAAGTGATGATGTAGGTGTAAATTTTATAAACATTATTTAAAGAGAAATATCTTTGCCTATAACCATATTCATATTTGTATTTATATAGTATGTACATTGTGAAAATTGAAAACATCAAAATTTAAGATTTTACCATCTCTCGGCACAGGTCATTCCCATATCTCACAAAAAAAAAGAGATTAATCTTTTTAATATCAACAAAAATAAACCCATACCTATACCTACTTGAAAGAGGTCCTTCTCTAAGGATAATACATAATATGAAGCATGAACGAAACGCAACGGTTATCTTAGAAAAACAACACACATTATGTGTGCTTTTCATTTTTGTATACATATACATTTTTTTTTTTTTTTTATTTTTTGCCTTTTGATGTTTTCATCAAGAAGCGCAAGAAAATATACTCTATCATTTAAAACAAAGTAGCAAAATCCAACCCAAAAGCACCATCCGTCATTTTAAATTTATGACTTCGCCATGTGTGGACGTTGTTTTCCATCATGATTTTGCTACATACATACTTATATGCTATGCAAGAAGCAAAAGTACGAGTTTATCCTTTTGCTCATAAATTATTAATTTGATTTGCTCTTCTGGGGTGTTTGTCAATCAAAGCATGTCAACGGACAACGGAGTAGAATGAGGTCCGTCACTATAGTTTTTCTCTCCTGTTATTAGAATATGTGTGTTTGTTTTTTTTTTTTTTTAACTGGATGAGTGGAGATGAAGAGAAAAACAAGGAAAAAAAATGAATTTTTAAGGAAGCAAAATAGACTTGGTCTCAAATTTAAATTGCTTAAAAATCTTAATGTTATATGTGTATATCGCTAATTCGCACATTAACTAAAATTTTGAAGACTATAATTAAATACAAGGCACTTTTGGATTAACTTCTTCGTATTCAATGCAATGAAATTGGTAAAGTAGGTATAAGTTGTTGAAAATATAAGGTATTAAATAATGTTTCATTGCAGTATGATTCACATAAAATTCGGCTCGCTCGAGATAAGAAAAGTCGTATGAGGAGGGTCTACTTCCCCCTTTTTAGGCAGCAGAATGATTTTTGTTAAAAAATTGACTTACAAAAACTGGCCAAAAAATCACAATTGAAAGTGTCACCAATTGCAAAAAAAAAAATAAACACAAACTCAAAAAAAATCACAGCAGGCAATTCTGTATAATGAAGAAACAAAAAAAAAAAACAAACAAGAATTAAACTAAAATTTCACATGTTTTGTTTCAACACACACCAGCCGAAACACATCAATGAATCAAACAAATCACTTCACTTTTCTGTTTCGTTTGGTGTGTGTTGAGATAAAACAAAACAAAACAACATTTTCGCAGAGATTTTCCAAATTATTAAAACGCCAGCGCGACAAACAACAAATACAAAATTTTGTCATCGAAAACGAAACATATTTTTCTGTTTCACCTTTTTTTTTGTCGTGTGTGTTGTGGTTTGCGCAATAAGGACATGTTTAATAATCGACAACCGCGCTAGTTTAATATTAAATAATTTCTCACGGTGTGAGTTGGCCATATAGAAAGCTATTTATTTTCTACAACCAGACAACAAAAACGTGTTTGTTTGTTTGTTTTACCTGGTTGGTGTGTTTTGGTTCATACAAATCAATGAATTCTTGTTTCGTACAATCAGACAAACACGTTTTGACATTGTGTGTTTACAGCCTAGGTAAGTGCCAAATGGCAATGGCATTTTTGGAGCAATTTAAACAATGAACTAAAACCAAATTAAATGAAATTTATTTTAATTATTTTCAATTATCTCAAGACATTAATTTTGATTTAATCATCAGCTGAAATATAACCACTAATCTATATTATTTTATAGCCAACAATTCTCTTTTTCCTCTTTCAACTGTTGTTGAAAAGTGCAGATTTTATTAAAAATCTCTAATTAGGTCACAATGCTTCTGACATTCCCTTCGGTCTGAAAAAAAAAAAACACAGAGAGTGTAAATCTTTATATTTAATTAAACTGGGTGTCTTCAACTTAAAGCTATGTGTACATATGTATATGTTGTTACATACCATCGGTAGTTTGTTCCAAAGGAATATAAGACGACAAGAATTTTTGAAAGGGAAAAGATATACCTAATCTTCTTGGAACTGAGAGCTCTTTCTGGGTTAAATTTGTGTCGAATAAGAATTCTTTGATATTGTTTCTAGCACAATATTTGACAACATTCGGAAGTTAAACGCCCGACAAAGAATATAGAGTTTCCTTATGACCAGCTGCTGGGGCAAAGTGTATATAATACAGACAATACCCGAAGAGCCGAAGACCATGGCCAAGACAACCAGTTCATCCAGCTGTGTAGAACACAACCAATGTGTCGTTTGTATTAATCTCTAATTTCAAAGAACTGTTCACCCATCCTATCCCAATCCCATCCGATTCCACAATCCAGATGTCTTTGAAACAGACAAGAAAGCTGCTTGGTTTTGATGCTTCGGCATCACCCACACCCACACTCACACCCACCCACAAAGTTACAGAATTCTATTCAAGTAAAGTAATCCAATTCATCGGTTGGGTTCTTAGATGGAACGTATAGAACGTATATTCCGTACCGATCCACATATATGGACATACCTACCTAAACAGGATCAGAAACCGACGAGCGACTCCTTGTCCTCAGTCAAGTTTCATTTTCAAATCAATACCCACAAATACCCATGGAAAACATAGTTACATCTGCAGGGATTTGGTGTGTGCTGTGCACCAAGTCGAGCCAAGCACCACACAACACAACACATACGGACATTCAGAGCACAACAAAAACTCTGATTCAGGTTCTGAAAACCCTCAGAGCAGTTCCGTCCTACTGTACTGTACTGAACTGATGCGGTGGTTTTCTCGGTGAGACCAAGCAACTGTGTCACCCGAACAACAAGAACAACAAGAACAAGGAAGAAGATGCCTCAAGAAGTGAAACGATAAAACGACGAAAGACACAACCCATAGCGATGGCGGTCTACGAGGGGGTGGGTGGAAGCAAGGCACAAGGGAGGTATGTATTGTGGCATCGTTATGGTGCCAATTCCTTGCTCTTTGAAACCATAAGTGGGTGGCATGATGGGTGGGTGTTGGGTGTTGTAGAGGGTACTAACGTTTTTTCGACCATATGGGACTATTCATTACATGATGATGGGTGACACAAACACAATTAGGTACACCAAGACATTATGGGATCTTCTTAAGCCGACAACGCTTTATAATGCGTTAATTCTACGTCGTTTTGTAAAATGCTATTGACATTCTTACAACGCATTATTTAAGGACTAATCTCTGGATTTGTTCGCATTTGAGTTTATTGCATACGATAAATTTAATGGTGAGAAAATGTTTTTCGTAAACAATCCATGATTCTCCACATCCACATCCAGAAGGGATGATAATAATTTGACATTCCCAACTGGAAATTTTAAGCTTCGAATATTTTTGTAAACATTTTTTTTTTTTCCATCACACTTTTTCAGTACAAACAAATATCTTATCTGATGGAGGGAGATCTTAGAGGCAAAGTGCGAAGTGAAATTTGTTCATCACAAGAAAATATCAAAGAAAATCTTGATGTGAGTGAAAAACCACATCGACGACGACCGACGTTGAAAAGTCAATATATCTACTAAGGATATTCCTCTGTCGTCCAAGTTAGTAGTCATCGTCATCGTCATCATCACACAGAGCAGTAGCTATAGTTGCTTGAATATCAACCGCCACTTAACTACACAAAGATTGCCCTGACTTACTGAAGAAGAAGTTGTTGATGGTTTTAACAGGTAATTTATTGTTTGTAAGTTTGTCACAGGAGAGAAGTTTTTAGAAAGTTATTTGCTTATAAAATGGCCAGGTTTTTAGCAGAAGGAATTTCGGTTTTGTGTAGATATTGTGATTGGTATAAGTCATTACTACAGCATGCAGAGATTTATAATAAAACAAAATGAAGAAAGCATTAGTAAGAATATGTAAGTACAGAATAATTAGAATAATTTGAAATGCATCATGGGAAAACATCGTAGAAGTTTTACTCTGGAAATAAGCTCTAGGATACACAAATCGTCTCTTTTTTAATTTGATTAATTCACAGAAAACTGGAAAAATTTTGAGTCCGACCCATACAATGGGAGGTGTAGCAGCCATTTGGACGAAAATTGTTTCGCAAATCTTATTCTGCAATAATCAAAATACATTTTAATCGATTTGCAATAGTTCTCTTGAATCAATTCGAAAAATGTTTATTTCCAATTTGATGTTTTGTAAGAATTTATTTCTGTTAATTTCTGGTTTGCAATTCGAAAAAAATAAAGTATTATATAGTAAGCGAATGAATATAACGCGAAATAATAAAATGCAATGTGAGATCTGCGAAGTGATAATTTTTTTGATACCCACAATAACATAGCGAAATGAAAACTTGCGGCCAAACAAAAATTGCCAAACAGTTAAATGCGAAATGACTTATTTGAAAAACTTAACAAAATCCGCCAGATGACCCCTACCCTCATACAATCCGTTGCATACGTTGCGCGTTGACGTATCAAACTCGATTAATACACTAGTTGTTATGAGAAGCCAACCCACAGGCAATACCACTATACATTCGGACGGAGACGGAAACACAACGGTAAAAGAAGTTGAAGTTTTCAATTTTCTTTCCGGCAGATCCGTTGACATCATTTAGTAGTAAATTGCAGCTTTGTTATTTTTTTATATCTGAAATTTTGCGTTTGCAAATATGTAATTTGTTCGTTGCAAAAATAAAATATTAACGAAAGTAGAAATTCGTTTCTGAATTCTATTAATTAATCTATGGAATTCCAAACCATCGATACAACTTTTTCAATATAGCTTTTAAGGCCTTCGCGGTTGTTCATATTTTGATTTTCAATTTAACGAAGGCCTTAACAATTTTGAAAATCGCAACCGATTTCGAGGTTTGATTGCGGAAATATTTCGATAACAAACTTCTTCCACAAGCTTTTAGTTCAAATGTCTGGATAGTGTTTGAAAAGACCTTTCTTTTGATTTGAAGGTATAGCTCGATGTGTTTCAAAAACATTTTTGAAAAAGTTGAAATTTTTTTTTTCAAAAATCTATACAAAATTGTATTGAAATGTCTCAAAAATTTTATATCGCTCGAAATAATTTCCTCGGATACACCCAAAAAAATCTTCGCTGTAAATTTTACAAAATGAGGCAGTCAAACTTACAATTACTTCCAAATTTGTGTATTAAATAGCAAATGCTCTCACATTGATAAATAATTAATTGCAAGTCTAACAGCGCGTTTTCCTTCATTTTCTTAATAAATTTATTTAAAAGATCACAATATTGCTTGTTGTAAAATTGATAGTGGGTTGTCAATTTAAGTTCTTAAAAAAATATGCAAATATAAATTTGTAAAATCAACAGCGTAAAATTGTTAAATTTTCAGTCATTTTCTGTAATAATTACATCAGGTTGTAGAAAGTAGAGAAAGTTTACAGTCTTTGTAGTAGCTGTAAAGTATAAACATTTTAGTAGATGTTCATTGTAGTAGCCGGTGGCGTATAATGGTAAGTGCGTATAGGACTGTTTGATTCCGAGCTTCGTCCACTCAAAAAAAAAAAACACGGCTAGTGCCCCTTGCGAGGAAGTGACAAATCCTCCAAGAGTATCCCTATAGTCATGAATAAGTGCTTCTCATCTTGTATGTCTGTCGCACCACCAAATTTATTTTGTTTATTTATGCTGTACATTCAACGATGAATCCGGTTGTATCGAGAAATTTTCTGACTGTAAAATTGACAACATATGCTGTTAATTTTACAATTCGGTTGTGTTATCTGCAACCATGTCTCTGTTAAATTTAAAAAAAGTGGTTGTCAGGTTGATTATTATGACAACTAATGCAGTAGAATGAACAGCGTTTTTCAAAAATTCTACAACAATTTTTGTTGATATACTTGTCTATTTTTGTACGTAGGTTCCTACTGTCAAGTCTGTACAGAAATTCTTTTTTTTTTTTTGGTCAAACCACGCGAATAGGAAATGCCTTAAATCGCTCAATGTTTCCCTTTAATTTTGATATTCAGACCTGAAATGTACATCCATACCTACCTCCTTTAAAATTGTTTCACAATTTCCATACCCACACTTGTGCCTAATCATTTAAGTGGAATTCAAACCCCCCATAAGACAATTTAACAATACCTACAAATATACAAAAAATTACAAGTTAATTTCTTGCCAAACCTTAAGGTTATACTTATTTAATATGGCACTAAAGACCAACCAGTATGGATAATTGGACGTGGGCTTTTCCAGCCACAGTTTGCTCCCTCCCTAGTTTTACGATTCTTAAATAGAATTGGTGTCTCCTTGTTTTGAAAGGATGTGCTGTCTGTGTTTTTAAATCTAAATAAATTATTTTGCACCTCAGCTTAATGTTAAAATGTAATAAGAAAAATATTATAATTAGAGTCTGCACTTCCGAGTATAGTAAAAATTGTCAGCAAAAGCCTGTAAGTTCTGAATGGCAATTCTTTTTCGACATAGTCATATAAATGTTTCTTCACGAATACTTACTCTTTTAAGTGATAAATCTTCCAAATTTATTTCTAACCCATGCTGATGATGGATAAAAAGTGAATAATTGTGAATGTTTGTTTGAAACAATCCCTAAGACTACAAACTCTATATAATTAACTTTAAACTCAACATTAATGTAACTTTCGGTTAAGTTTATACATATATGTAAAAGTATTTAATTAAAAACATGAATATAAAGAAAACAATATTTTCGAAGAACAAAGACTTTTGAATATGCCAGAGCAATCTTCCCTTATTTGGATTGGAACCAAGGATCTAGCAAATTTGCCCTTACAATTTCATACTCTCTTTGTTTATTCTTGTTAGTTTGAACTTAACAAAAAAAATAAGGAAAATAAGAGAAAAACGGAATTCAAATAGAAACAAACAAATGGTATAGAAAGGCAGATAAGGAAGGCTTCAGCTTCGGATTGTTCAAACGATAAAGCAGCAAAAGAAAACATACAGCATATATAGAGGTATATACCTCTATACAAATGTAAAGCACACTATACTACTTGCCCCGAAAGCATCTCATTGTTTTATACTTTGCTCTCCTTGTTTTTGAACATACTCGTACATCATATCATACTATATATTACGTATTGTGCGCGCGGTTTCCAAATGAAACAGAAATTCTAAAATTTATTTCAAATTGAAATTCATCAAGATATGCAAATATGTTTGAGTTTAGATTTTGTGTAGAATTTTCTTTGTCGTTTCTTGAAGTTTAAAAAAAAAAAAAAAACACAAAAGATTGAAGATTATGACGACGAATGATTTCTACTCAACCCGCAGAAGAAAAAAAAATAACGGCAGTAAAAAAGAAAAATTCAAATCATTGCATAGTTTACGAATAACAAGATTGTTGGCAGAAGAAAAAGTTTTTTTTTTTTTTTTTTGTTCTTATCTTTGAATAAGAATATGATTTTGAATTATTGTCTGCCATCGGGTGATATTTTTTTTTTTTTTTTAAACTTAATCTTCAGATAAGTAGTATTATATTTACTCTTTAAGCCTCTTCTTCAATCAACATTATGGTTTTGGAAGTAGTTTTTTCTTTGACTTTCATGGTTTTGTACTTAAGAGCTGTAGCATACTGATTCCAAATCTTCTCTGGGCTCAGAAGGGCCTTAGCCCAGCGTTGGTTAATATTTTTAATTTGCTGATTATTATCAGTCAAATATTTTAATTCGTAACCATCAATAAACTTTGATTACCCATTAATCTTTTTAATTAAAAAAAACTGTACTTAATTACCCATTACAATTTAAATTACGCATTAAACATTTTTAATTATTCATTTCTATTTGTAATTTTTATTAAAATTAAATTTTATTAGTAATTGTAAATCATAAATAGTAAATTGTAAAAAAAAAAACTTATTAATACAGGTAACAACTTATAAATGTAATTGGTCTCCAAAATAAAGGGTGCCCCAAAATGAATGCAAGATTTCAATTTCACACTATTTTTGTGCGGTTAAGTGTTACCAACGAAAACAAAAAGACAGCACGCAAGCTCAGTAGAAGTGCTTCATGAAAGACCCAGTGCGTTTTCATTGTTAAGCTAAATAAAAAAAAATTGGAAGACTTTGACCGCTTAATGAGTTTAGCGATCATTGAGGGTAAGACCAAGTATATGGTGTCATCAAGAAAAAAGATAACCAATACCAACGTCTTGGACATAACATTACGATAGACAGCTATAATTTTGAGGTTGTTAGAGACTTTGTCTGGCCTAGGCTCCGCTTTGGAGGCGAATAACTCTTGCTAATCGCTTCTTCTTCGGGCTAAGGAGAAGCAAAGCCCTGAGTAGAAAAGTCTTCCATCGAACAACTAAAGTGTCCCTGTAACAGGTGTTTTTTTTTAAGGCGTGTGGTTTTCAATCTGGCAATACTTTTTGCGGAGTTGGTCTTTTTGACAGCTGTCACTTGATTTATGCTCAGTTTGGTTTTCAATTTCATAATAAATAGACCTACTCCTGAACAACGCATGCAAATTGTGCAAAATTGACTCGAAACGAGATCGTTGTTGATCTTGATTTTCAAAAAAAAAAATTTTTCAGCGATGAAGCTCATTTTTGGATGAATGGCTACGTCAATAAGCAAAACTACCGCATTTGGAGTGTAGATAATCTTCAAGCCATTGTTGAGACGTTACATCCACAAAAAGTCACTGTTTGGTGTGCTCTATGGGCAGAGGGATTCTGGTCCATATTTCTTCAAAAATGAAGCCGTCCAAAATGTTACAGTCAATGGGGAACGCTATAGAGCCATGATTTATGACCTTTTCGTGCCTGAAATTGAAGGATATTGATGTGGACGATCTTTGGTTCCAACAAGGCGGCCAACGAAATAATCAATTTATTGAAGGAAACTTTTGGTGAGCGCATTATCTTGCGTCGTGGGCCTGTGGCGTGGCCTCCAAGATCGTGCGATTTAACACCGCCCGAGACGATTGACGCCTCGGAGAAGGTACAACAACTCTGACCAAGCCGAAAGTGTAAAAAAAACAACGACTAAGATGGCAGGGTCAAGTCTTTGAATCCAACCCTGAGGGTCGGTGTAGTAGAGGAAGACTCAGGTGGCGCAACGCAAGTGGAATAGGACTTCATTCTACTTTGGTTGCGAAACTGGAGACAGCTAGCTAGGAACCGAGCTGGCTGGAAGAAGATTGTTTGTTGAAGCCCTGGTCCACTCCGGACCATAGATTTTTCAAACAAAATCATTTCCAGTGATGTAAATCACCAAATTGTCGCAGTTTTAAATAGCTTCTTGTGGGAATTTTGGAACACCCTTCATTAAGAATTCTACTAAGGACCGATTTTTAATCATCAATTAACTATTTGGGGAGTTAGTTAACCATCAGAGGAATAAATATTCGCTTTTCCTAAAGATTACCATCTGATCTGATGGTTAACTATGGCTATTGAAAAGCTGGCCCTTAGAATTATAAAAATATGCTTTCTTTAATGAAGATTCAAATTTGTTTATAAAAATTGTGTAGATTATACGTATTTGAATAAAATTGTGTGTATTTGTGTATTTTATTTCGTACACTAAAAAAAACAGAGAAAATTATTTGAACTTTTTATGAGAGAATTATAAAGTCTTAGAGGGGACCCGTTCACATTGGGACGGTGCGTTGGTTGGCATACTTCGGGCATCAAGAGAAGTCTCAAGCCGTGTGAAACTGTTCTAAATTCGAAATTCTCTGGTCTCGTCCTTTCTATAAAGGAATAAGGAATTGAATTTGTTGATCTTTACCAAGTTAAAAGTTTGAGTCAGTACCAAACCAAATGCGGTATTAGAACATCTTTTTTGAAGCTTTATTATTAAAATTTAATATTCTTTCGACTTAAATGACGCACAAAAACATTAAATCCTCTCTTCAAACATTATTTTCAATTGGACCACTCCCCGTTATAATATACTATATATTCACTGTATACCTACGATGCAACCAAATTTAGTGTAAAATAACCTCATCATCATCATCATCATTATCATCATCACCAAATAATTTAAAGTAAATTCGGGTGCCTGCCCGGTTAGATTATGACTATATGATGTGGCCCCTAAAAACCTAATTGAAATTTTACCTCTATATATTATATGGGTAGGTATTTATATACTATGGCATAGAACTTTATACTATACTATTATCTAATGAGAAGCTTCCAAACAAAATAATGTCACAAATGTTTTGTAGTGCGTAAAATCCGCCTTTTCCCGTCCATATTTGCCATTAACGGTAGTAAACTGGAATGACACAAAAATTCAGTAAGCCTCTTGTCTAAATTGAAAATTTCATTGGCAAATTAAGGCCCTCGGCCCCAATCCCCAATATCATTGAAAATCCCATTTGTGTTCCTAACACATATACCTATACCTACTTACATACAAACATTTGCTATAGGGATGTGATGGGATCTGGGATGAGAGCAGCAAAAAGCATCATTCCCAATTTAGAAAAGGTCCGCCACACACAACGTCATATCCTAATCCCATTCATCAACTATGTGGACCATAGCGCGCCGGGTTAATTTAGAATCGAAAGCTATTCGACCAAAACCGCATTACACTGTATCACTATCATCTAGCCAAGGTACACCTATAGAGTGTTGCAGGTATATGGTTCTATCTCTATAGAAGTATATCTAGGTTTCCTGGTTCAAACCATAGTTTGGATAAAGCCAACCAGAAATACTTTGAAATCGTTCCATAATGACGCAATCGATCGAATTTGGTTTCTGTTTCTGCCTTTTTGCAAAGGGATGAGGATAATATTTAATGAAGGTGGTGGCCGCGGGTATAGATGATGGTTAGGGTATAGGGGGAGTATGATGATGGATAAGTTTTTACATCTGCATTTAGGGGTTTTCATCAGAGTAGCCGTTTGACGGATTCTCCACTAACCTGATCGTTTTAAATACATATTTTCCATATTTTAGTGGATGCATAATTAAGAGCCACAAAAATGCTTCTAAATTGTTTTTTTTTTTTTGATTTATATAGATATTGATTTGATATTGGTGTTGGAGCTTTTAGGAATTTTGTTTCTGTTTGAATATTAAATGCAGATATGTTGATATAGAGAGTGGGAAGATGAAACTTGATGAGGTATGCTTTAATTATGCCCTTAAAATAACAAACAAAAATATTTGCCTAGAAGGTTGTAATATTGAAATTGGGATTATTTAGAATATAACATAATCATAAAGTATATACGTACAAAGTACAAAATCTTAAATTTCAACAGTTTTTAAAAGTGTGCCACAATTTGATATCTCTTAGAAAAAATTCTGTAAATAAATTAGATACTCTTCTCACTTTCTCAAAGACTAATAATAAACACATTAAAAGTTGTACGCATTCTACACATACCAGCCCCAAAGTCATATACAACTATTTATAATACCATTTAAATTTGCCCCGAAAAAAAACAGGGTTCACACCGCCACAATAAGGAAGTCAATTAATGTTTAAATGGATACAAATATTCATTTTTGAAAAGCATGAAAATCGAATTAGTGCCAATTGTGAAACACCTACCATCCCGGACATTGTAACTTGAAATCATATCCAGTTATCTGGCCAAACTGAAAATATAATAATTGTTGCGGGCATATCTGTGACCGCTGCGCCTGCTGCTGGGGTGTATTTTAATGTTGTGTAGATTCAACTTTTTTCATTATTTGTTTTTTTTTTTCTTTGTACCTAAATATCTATAGTTAACTCCTGTGGACGAACACGGTACCATATGTTAGTGGGGTCTTCATAAAAAAAAAACACTATATAAATTCAGATTCTTACCCGTTTGCAAATGCATAAAGTCCAATGAATGTAGATATGAATAGTTGTTACTCAGATGCAGGTAAGGCAAGACACCTTAATTAGACGCTCTATTTTACTTGCTAGCAAAGGGTGTCTTTTTTAAGACGAGTGGTTTTCAATCTGGCAATATTTATTAGGAGTTGGTCTTTTTGACAGATGTAACTTGATTTATGCTCAGCTTAGATTGCTATTTCATAATTAATAGACTAACTCCTGAACAACGTTTGCAAATCGTGCAAATTTATTACCAAAATAATGGTTCGGTTCGCGCTACGCATCGCGCACTGCGTCCAATATTCGGTCGACATAATCGCAGAATCGCATACATTCGAGCAACCATGGGTCGGTATCGCACCACGATTACTCTAGTGGATAATGCGCATCCTCAGAGACGCCGTACAGTGCGCACCGAAGACGCTATTGCTACTGTGGAGCAGAGTATCGAAGAAGACCCGAATGTGTCCATCCGCCATCGCGGCGCGCAACAATTGGAGCTGTCGAAAATTTGGCCTCTCGGCTGGAATTTATTTGAGCCATCCGCGGCAGCCACTTGCCTGAAATCATTTTTAAAACATAATGGCAAACACTTATCTTTATAATAAAGCTAAATTCTTGGCCATAACATTAAATTATATATGCATTTTATTTCTTCTTGAAAACCACACGTCTAAAAGAACACCATTTACAATAAAAAAAAATCGTAGCTTTTAATCAATGTTTCCATTACGATCATAGAAAGTAGGTATTTAAGAAAGTGGTTTATACATATAGGTTCATGCATCTGTACCAATGTACATCTGCGGGACTATCAGGGCCGATCCCAAATCGTGAGATTTCAAGGGGCTTTGAATTTGGAAAATTCTGCGTCTGTTCAGATTTTAGTAATAAATTTTTGTTGATGTTTTGGCAATATTTTAGCTATATATTATTCTCGGGCTTAACTTGTAAATTAAAATCTCCAATTACGGACAGCTCCTCTACAGGGTAACAGGTCCTTTTAGCTCAGACAGACAAATTTTCCTAACCAAGTGGGCACTCCCTCCCTCGCCCGTACACGGAAAGGCACGGAAAGGAATATTTGTTAGAAATTTTATAATAATTTGATTCCGTTAAATGGTAATAAATATAAAATCTTCCATTTTTTTCACAGTTTAGTTTCGTTGGTGTTTGTAAAATTCCAAATAGGTTTAAAATTGGAAAAACTGAACTATTGATATTTTGAAGAATTAAAAACGTTTGTTCCGGTTCATAGTTCATTCCTTGTTTGGTTATTCAAGTAGCAGAAAGTGTGTTTGTCCCTTCAGTTCGAAAAGTTCGTCAAGGTCGTCAAAGAAGGCCTTGCCAAGTAAATGTATCTCAAAACGGCCTAGGGCAGGGCATTCAACGAGGAAGTGAACTAATGTTTCCTTTTCCGTCTAGTTCGCACAGTTACGACAATGGGTGTTGTAAGAAATAACCAGTTTCGACACATGCTCTCCTATTAACCATTTTTTTTTTTTTTTGTGTTGGCAATGTCTTGCCTTGGTCTACACATTAGATCTTTTGTCTGGGCTTTATTGTAGGTGGGCAACATATTCCTAGATATAAATAACACAGTTGCTTAGACTGCTGCACCACCTACGATTGGACTTGGTGAGAAAAATTTTAAGCCTTTCACAACTCCGAGAGGAATGTAAACTCTTTCCGCAAGTGAGCTTTGATGGGGCTATCCTTGCTTAGCTAGTTCGTCTGCCCGCTCATTTCCCTCAATTCCACAGTGACCCGTTACCCAGATAAGACTGGCACTAAGATTGACGTTCAGGCTTTCGAGATCATCGCAGCATTGCTCCACCAATTTGGAGGATGATCTAGCCGCAGAAATGGCCTTAACAACCGCCTGATTGTCTGTCAAAATTGCATTATTTCGATTTTGGTTTGAGTCTTCTTTGAGTATTTTGCATGCTTCTCTTATAGCCAGTAATTATGCCTAGCATAGTCAGGAAGTCGAAAAGACTTGGATATATTTAAAGACTCAGAGAAGATTCCTTAACCAACACCACACTCCATCTTTGAGCCGTCAGTGTAGATAGTTGTGTCGAATTCTTTTGTCACCTGGTCATCCTTTCAATCCTCTTAGTCGTACAGTTTTAGTTCCAAGAGTAAATGGAGGCAGTCGCTACCTGCTCCATAAAACCGTACACCTACTTTTATTAAAAATCGAGAAAAAATTCAAATCATTGTCATTGTCGTCGTTAAGATTCGTTCTTTTTTTTTTTAATTATGATTGTGCAATCCTTTTATGCAGTTAAAAGACTAAACGTTTAAAAAATGCAATACTAAAGAGCTGTTGGAATTCTTTGAAGTCTGTTAAGAATATTTTACATTCTCTACAATCTTTTGAATGTATTCAAAGTATTGCACTCGTTTGACTGCAATGATGTCTTTTTTACTTTAAAACTTCACGAATACAAATAATGTACAATACTTTAGAAATAATTCAAAGAATTCAAGAAGCTTTAGTATTGCATTTTTTTAGCTTTTAGTCTTTTAACTGTACTTAGTGATTGCATAGGAAATGAATATTTAGAGTTAAAGTAATTGTACAAAGTATTTCATTGATGTATTTTTTGTAAAGACCAGTTAACAAACTGGGATTTCAAAGAACGAAATACCAAAGTATTGCATTCTTTTAAAACTCTGCTAAAGTCAATAGCAACAGCGGACTGAAATTGACTAAATAAATAAATCATTGTCTAAATCCACCTTAAAATTCGTGATCTTAAATAAGTTTTTGAAGTTATAATTTTAAAATTAAAAGATTGTTTTAAAAAAGAAAAAAAAATATTCTTAAATCAAGTTGTGTCTACCTTACATTTAATGTTCATCAGCTATTTCACCTGGGACAGCTCAAAATACCCATAACAAAAATAAAAAGTAGACTTAGACAATATTATTATTCTTAATACCTTAAATTGAAACCTCTTTCAAAAATGGACTGGGACTGGGACTGGGAGATGAAGCCGAGCGCATGTTGTGTGTTATAATTTTAAATTAATTTTCACTCGTTTTTCGTCTTATAGCACTTAAGGTTTTTGTCTATATAATTTAACAAAAGACATAACACAAAAATTTGTTGAAATATGAATTTTTTTTTCCTTGGAAAACATGAACTTTACGTGAAATTAAACTCCAATTTAAATCCCTGTTGCATGTTCATTATACCCGTGCGAGAGTACCTACAAAAAAACGCTGCTGTTTCAGTCGTAAGATTATAAGGATATACGACATTGCTATGCATTGTGTTATCGTGTCGCTTCGGGTATTCCAACAAAGTTTCTTGGTTAATTTCCTGTGCAAAAATATACATTTTTTTTATTTTTATTTTTATTTTTTTTAAATAAACTTTTCCCTCGTCTTTTCTTTTTCTAACAATCTCAAGAATATACATACATAAACGCGGTAGCAAGCAACACAGAGCGCCGCCGTTGCATTAATGTTGCAATAGAAGAACTTATAGTAGCAAAGGCACAACCAAACCCAAGAAAACGGAACTTAAAATTCCGGTGACATTATATGAAATTTTGTTTAAATAGCTGAAAAAGGTAAATAATATGTACATTTAAAATGGAACGAAATTAAACATTTGATATTTTTTTTTTTTTTAATAAGTTCGTAGATTTGTCTAGGGATTTACTTTTTTGTCTGAATACAATTTTAATAGAGTTAAAGGTACGGTTGGGTTTTGAGTTTGTGTTTTTCTTTAACTGACTGATTTCTTGATCAATATTTACATTATATTTAGAGAAATGTGCTCTGTTAAAAAAAAATTATAAAAAGTGGAAAAATACAATTGCATTGTTCATTGTTTTTATAAAGCAATTCAACTTCTTACAAATTGTTTGTGCTGTCTCTATCCTAGTACAGTAAAACCCGGACAAGTCTTGCCTCACCATAAATGCCTCATTTTGAGAGGTACTTATGGGGATCAGGCAGTTATAAAAACCCGCTTAAGTGCACATAAGCACTTATCTCTATATTTACAAAAAAAAAAAATTGACAACCAGAAAACTTTTAATGTTATTTAAAAAATAGGAAAATACATTACATCAACTAAGTAGCATCGGTAACCTTTTAAAAAGCAAAGTTTGTAAATGGTGTTTTTTTTAGACGTGTGGTTTTCAAGAAGAAATAAAACGCATATAATTAAATTTATGGCCAAGAATTTAGCATTATTATAAAGATAAGGGTTTGCCATTATGTTTTAAAAATGATTTCGGGCAAGTGGCCGCCGCGGTTGGCTCGAATAAATTCCAGCCAAGAGGCCCAATTTTTGGACAGCTCCAATAGTAGCGCGCGATGGCGGATGGACTCATTTGGGTCTTCTTCGATATTCTGCTCCACAGCAGCCATAGCAGCAATGTGTTCAGAAGTAAGTCTATTAATTATAAAATTTCAAACCAAACTGAGCATAAATCAAGTGACAACTGTCAAAAAGACCAACTCAAAAAAATCTATTGCCAGATTGAAAACCACACGTCTAAAAAAACACTTATTTACTATTATTATTATTATTATTATAAGCTTTATTGATTTATTAAAATACAAAAATGTTGAATTTTTAAACTAGTTTACCCTTTATTTACAAAGTTAAAAATCAGTTACAGTCGACTCTCCCTAAGTCGAATTTTCATGGTATACCAAGATTTTTTCGAGTTAGAGAGAGTTTTGAAAAAATTCGATTTATAGAGAGAAAGATTTTTTTTTTTATTTTTTGTATTATTTAATAAAAAAAAGTTTAATATACATACAAAAAGTTTATGTAAAAAAAAATAATATTAAAAAAAGGACTCATGAATTCATCGAAACAAAACAAAAATATAAAATATAAAATAAAAACCATCTTCTGAATAGGAAGAAATGGACGATTATATTAAGGGCATAGAAGAGTGTGTAAGTGTATATCCAAATACGAATTCCGAAGGGGTAATGTTTTTTATTTTGTTTTGTGCTAAACAAAATTCGACTTAAGGGGTGAAAAAAAAAATGCCAGTAATCAAGAGAATTTGTTCGAGTTAGAGAGAGGTTCGACTTAATGGGAGTTCGACTTAGGGAAGGGAATGTTAAAATATGGCGAAAAAGTACGAGTTAGAGAGAAATTCGACTTAGGGAGAGTACGACTTAGGGAGAGTCGACGTATTTTGGTTTGTGTTACGATTTGATTTTAATCATTTTTTCTTCAAGACGCTCGATTTCACCATCATCTAATGTTGTTGCATGAAACGCAAGATGAAAAGAAGCTTTTGTATTTTTCTGCTGATTTAAATTGTGTACTTAAAAGAATTTTGTTCAGGTAAATTTCATTAAAAGTATGCAAAATAAAAGGTAATTAAGCGTGGAAGGTATGCAGTTAAGCGAAAGGTACTTATTAGATGAGTTTTATATGAAAAAATCCTCAAAATGTTGGTTCTCAAAAAAGGTACTTATACGAGTTAGGCACTTATGCGATAGGCACTTATCTGGGTTTTACTGTAATTAATTTCCATTATTCATTAACATTGCACTAAAATTTTAACTACTTATAAATGACTGAGTTTTACACCGTTTTTAAAATCCTGGTTTTTTATAATCCGGCTTTATTTTTTTTAAATCCTGCTTTTACTTTAAATAATTACACGATTTGTTCAAACAATTTCATCTTTCCATTTGTCCATTTTTAATTTTTTGTATTTATGTTCGCACAACAATTGTTTCTTTCGCTAAATCCACTATCATTTTATATACTTAGAGTGCACTACTTTTGCGTCGAACTTAACCTTTAAGGGCCAGTTTATTGTACAAACGTGGTTCAAATATATTGATCCGTTTTTCAGTGATTTCATCGGATTAGCTGAGGTTCGACGATGGTTCGAGGTTGAAGTATGTGATAATATCCAATTACATCCTTAAACCATTGTTGAACCTCTGTTAATCTGTAGAAATATGTGTGGTAAAATTGATGAATCAAGGATTAAATTTGTGTTAGTCTGTGATGCCAAGCTTCCAGATTATTCCGGGTTCGCGGGAATTGTTTTTAAGCACTTTCGGACACAGGCCAAAAGTTAGGAGCAAACAAAGGTGTAAGTACAACGAAAACCAAAAACAGCCTAATTTAGTGTTTCTAGTGAAATTATTCTTAGTTGTTTTACCATAACTTAATATTTATAAAAAATATAAAACGGGGAAAACAACAAACATTAAATCACTAATGGCTAGTTTTGTCAGTAGTAAGTTAAATCAGAGCTAGCTAACTCTTAAGGACACTAACCCACAGTGAACTGAGGAAGCAGAACGACTAAACAATCATCTGTTTAATTAATCCTGAGTTAACTCACCAAATTTGATGAGTTAACTCAGGCTTAAATTTAATTTCGCTCTTGAAAATTAGACCTAAATTTAAATATTGTATTTTAAGAAACGGGCTTAGCGAGATTAAACAGTATTTTAAACAGCAGGATTATAATAAATCGGGCTTTTGAATAAGCGCGATTTAAGCAGACAACGGTTTTAAGGCTTTTCCTGACTATTTAATGCCATATATATTTACATCCTATCTACCTACATAAGTACATATTGTATATTTGAAAAACAACAAAAACGTTGGTAGAGTCTTTCCTCAAGCCAAAAAGTAGCTTGGTACTTGGGATGAACTACAAAAAGTCCAACATTAAAAAAAAAAATTCTTCATCATAAATGCATATTTTTTCCTCTTTTTTTAATAAAGTACCGGACATAATGATTAATTTTAATTCGACGTCGCCGTTGTTGCACTTTTCAAATTAAGTCAAGAGGGTTTCTTTTTTTGTGTTTGGTCTAAATGAAGCTCTTTCTACTTATGATGTGCAACTCAAAAGGTGGAAAATATTGTAATCGGACAATTTAATGCTCAAGCATTTGTTTTTACGATTCAGAAAAAAAAAAAGAAAAACACTTTGGACTCTCCTGCACTTTAGTCCTCATTTTATTTTCCAAAGCTCAACTCGACTCAACTAAACGATTATGACTCTGCGAACAGCAAAAGTGTAGCAAAAGCAGTATACAAAAATATTGCATAAGGCAACGTCATCGTTCGTCGTCATCGTCATTGTATATAGGTATAGGTATGCATATACATACCGCCATTTCAAGTGGCAGCAAAAAGTATGCCCTTTTTAACGAGTCAACATTTCGACTTCTTGCCCCTTTGCTTTCGTACTTTATATTTTTTTTTTCGTTGTTTCTTTGCTGGATATATTTTTATAGAGCATACAAAACAAAATGCAAGTAGTTAAGATACTTATGCAGATGAGCGCTTCGTCTCTCTAGGAAGAGTATGTTTTTTTTTAGTGTATCTTTAAAATTTCTATTTTGTTTGTATGCGAAAGGCTAATAAAAACATTCCACTAGATAACAACGCTTGGAGTATCTCCTAGCTATGGAAACTCCAAACTCCAAGAAAAAGGTAGATAAACTCAATGTTGACACGTACGAAAGGACCAAAATGACTCAAGAAACGGGGTTTACTGGTTATTACTTGCTTCGGTCAAAGTATACATTATTAACTTATTTAAAGGAAGAAAAACATAAAACTTGTAATTGCATCGATGCATAGGAATAATAAAGGGTTTTCCAATAAGAGGTGTTATTTTGAATAGCCCGCTATTTCGGTAGCTGTCACTTTTGAAGCTGTCATTTTTTGACATTTGACAAGTAGAAACTACGCCATTAATAAAAATGGAACGATACACGCTTCAACAACGCATTGAAATTATTAAAATTCACTATAAAAATGGTGAAAATTTGGCAGAGACGGTTCGTAAAACTAAAACATTTTTGGGTCGTCGTGAAGCACCTTGTCGGACCGCAATACAGAAATTGGTAGACAAATTCGAGCTGTTGGGAAAAGTTAGTGATGTGAAGAATGAAACCCGTGCACGTCGCTCAAGAACAACTGAGAATATTGCTGTTGTAGCCCAAAGTGTTGAAGAAAACCCAGGTTTGTCCATTCCTCGTCGTTCTTTGATGGAATTAGGCATTCCACAAACGTTATTACACCGTATTTTGCATAAAGACTTGGGTCTTAAAGGCTTATAAAGTTCAGTCAGGCTGATCATCAAAAACGTCGTGTCTTTGCTGATTGGGTCCTTGAAATGCATGAAAATGATCCGGAATTTAATCGAAAAATCATCTTGACTGATGAGGCCCATTTCCACCTCGGAGGCTACGTCAACAAGCAAAACTGTCGCATCTGGGGCTCGGAAAACCCAAGGGTTATTGTTGAAAAGCCTCTCCATCCTGAACGCGTGACTGTTTGGTGCGGTTTATGGTCCGGCGGGGTCATTGGACCTTACTTTTTCGAAAATGAGGCTGGAGCAACAGTTACGGTCAATGGATTGCGCTATCGAGAGATGATTAATGATTTATTATGGCCGGAATTGGATGGTATTGATCTGGACAACGTTTACTTTCAACAAGACGGCGCTACGTGCCACACAAGCAATGAAACCATCGATCTTTTACGGGAAAAGTTTCCGGACCGTGTTATCTCTCGAAGAGGTGATCACCATTGGCCACCGAGATCTTGTGATTTAACACCTTGTGACTTCTTCCTTTGGGGCCACGTGAAAGATAAGGTCTACGTTAACAGCCCAGCATCGATTCAAGACCTCAAAGATGGAATTCGTGAGGCTATCGAGGACATAGGGCAGCCACTTTGCGATTTGGTTATGGAAAATTTCATGAAAAGGATATGGTCCTGTAAGCGTGGTCGTGGCGGCCATTTGGCTGATGTTGTGTTCCATTATTAACGGCATACCTTTCTCTTTATAATGAAATAAACATCCGATCATTTATCTCAAAAAATGCTATTTTCCTTTGAATATCAAAATAACACCTTTTATTGGAAAACCCTTTATAACACAGAACAGATGTCACCAATTGTATACCCGTTAGCGTTACGTCATGCTTATCTTTGTTATCGGAAAGTTGTAGATTTAAGCATTTTTGACAGAAATAGGGTTGTTTGATAAGTACCTAATGTAATTCTTAGATCAAACAAAATTTAACTTCCACTCTAGGCTCTAGAGTCTAGAGGGACCCTCAAGTTTAAAGAAAATCGATTCAGCAGTTTAGGTTAGGTTGAGGTTAAGACGGGAATTTGAGCTAAATACATACATAATATGTACAGGGTGTCCGCCGGGAAGATATTCTACTTTGTTTTGCCGCATTTTTGGTAAACATTAGTCTTGACAATTCATATTTGGCAGTCGTGAAGTAGACACGTGGCAAATTTGTTATGGAAAAATATTCGATAAACCAACGTGTTTTAATCGTTAAAACATTTAATTAAAATCAATAATCGATTACTGTGACGATGAGTAAGTTACGTGAAATTTTTGGGAGAAACAACAAAACGCACTATTTATCGTGTAGTGAATGATTTCGAAGAAAGAGGGTCTGTAGGTGATAGGCCCAAGCATGGACCACAACGTACTGCAAGATCGGCTGAAAACATTACTGCTGCTCAAAGAAGTGTTACTTCATTGAAAATGGAAAACGGCGTAACGGTAACTGTGAATGGGGAGCGCTATCGTAATATGATTGAAAACTTTTTAACGCCACAACTGCATGCTTTGGGCTTAATTAACAAGACGGTGCCACATCGCATACAGCCAGGATTACAATGGCATTACTGCGAGACATCTTTCCTCAACAAGCTATTTCAAGAAATGGTGATGTTGATTGGCCTCCACGGTCGCCTGATTTGACTGCTCCGGACTTTTTTTCATGGGGATATCTGAAAAACAAAGCTTATGCAAACAAACCAGAAACGCTTGGAGCAACTCAAACAAAATATTCGTGTTAAAATTAATAAAATAACGCGTGAAATGTGTGAGAATGTAATGAAAAATGTGCTCAAAAGGGCTCGCATTTGTGAGACTAACAGAGGCGGACATTTACCTAATATTGTATTCCAATTCCATACATAATTGCCGACATTAAATAAAACATTTAATCAAAAAATTATAAAAAAACAAAGTAGTATACCTTCCAGGGTGTCCTGTACATACAGTCAAACATACAGAATTGTATGTTATTGGAGTAGACTTTCTCGTATTCCCTAAGTTCCTCCAAGTATCGAAGAATAAATGTTTGATTATTTGGAGGTCAATCAATGGGAATTTTACACTTATTACGTTTAATTTAATAATCCAGATACTGTCCTTCAACAAATACTCAATGGTTTATATCGTTTTTGGAAAATTTGAAATATTCGTTCAAAAGCTTCCGGTTGAAATTTGAATTTTGCCAACACATGTCGTTTTTTTAATTTTATTAATGTTTTTCGTTTTAAAAAGCAATATTCAAAAATGTATGAGCAAACAATTTTTATACATTTTTCGAATGAAATTTTGGCACAATTTAAATGTAATTTTCTAAAGGGAGTTCGAGGAATGACTGAAAAACCTCGGAAACCTTAATTTTTTTTGTTAAAAACGTTTTAGTTTATAAGAGTTGAACTTTTGATTTAATTGTAAGATACATGTTGAAATTTAAATTTATAAAATAACTAGTTGACCCGATGAACTTCGTTCCGTCTAATATTGATTAAATTTATTTTGGATCTCGAGCATCTCTCTTGAAAGAATGAAACTCAAACCATATAGGAGCAAATGCGATGCCAAAACCAAAACGAATAATTTGACTTTTCCTCCTGTGCACAGCACAACTCTGGCGTTTTCGTAGAGAACTACAATTCATTGTGCAATATTGCGACAGACGAAAATATATGACCCAATACATTAACGGACGGAAAATCATTGTACGCTAGTGTGGAATTATAGCAAAAATACAGATCGATTTAAATCGAAAAATTGGCGCAAATGTTTGCGCATTTACACAGTGGGTAATTGGGTACGCATCTATGCATGTAAGTGACTCGTTAACGGGTTTGCTGTGATGCGCACGCTGTTTATCCAGTATTTTTAATTTGTATTGCAAGCTCCACAAAATGAATGAATAATTTCAATTATCGAATCGCAGAAAAACAGTGGATGAATAAAGGCAATTTGTGCTTATGCAACTCCACCCTATAATCTTACTTTTGAAAATCACAATTTACTGGAAAATCGTCAATTTGCAGAAACATCGAATAAACTATACTCAGAGAGCGTAGCGCCATCTGTTGCCTTTCCCATTTTTGTCAGGGACAAAATTGTCGGTTTCGTAGTGTTTTGTCATTCCTTAAGAATCAATATTTTCTTCTTCCCATACAAAATGGGATTTTCAGATATTTCTACCATCCACTTTTGAAAGTTTTCAATATGCGGGTTTTTCCGATTTTCCAACTTTTCCAGTCGAAATTTCCAATTTTAACTCCGTAGAATGTTTACGTGGTGCAATAATAATTTAAAAAAATCCCCATTAGTCATCATTTCATTAGTTTTAATATGCTTAGATGATAATATGATAAACCATGTTGAAGTTGACTTATCACATCATGAAGAAAACAAAGTACACCACTTAGGAGCCAAAATTAGCACATGCCAGGCAATATGTAGTCTGTTTTCAAATATACAGGGTGATTGGCATACGGTGTGACAAAAAGCTAGAGCGTGTAGTTTAGGTTGAGACAAGACAAAATCGTATAAGAGGGGGGGGAGGTCTATTCCCCCCGTTTAGGAGGGGCAATTTTCCAAAAAAAATACTTAAAAAACTATATTTACACATAAAATGACATGGTACAACTTCTTGTAAGGTCAGAAATCTCTTCTTTTGTTGTGTTTTTAAATAAAGTTTTTGAAAAATTAATTTTCAAACTTAAAATTTTGTAAAAAAAATGTCAAACTAATTTGTTTTCAAAATTTTACGTTATTAGGTATTAATTTTGTTTTCAAAATTCAATTAATTTATTAATTTTTAGTTAAAAACAGAAAACGGGATGTTTAAATGTCTTGTAGTTTTTGCGAAAATTGAAATTAACTAAATCTATACTTTACTAGCTACGTAGTGGAAATAGAATTTTTTGAGCAACTTAAGCAACGGATTGGAGTCAAATTAAGAGAATTTTATTTCTGTTATTTTCAATTTTCTAAAGAACTAAAAGAAATTTTAGCATCGGTTTTTTTTTGGTTTTTGACTTGAAATTATTAAGGGCATTGAATATTAAAAACAAAAATACTACTTAATAACATACAAATCTGAACAAAATTAGAATAAACAAAATTTTTTTCAATTTTATTTTTCGAAATTTTGAGTTCCAAAATTAATTTTTCAAAAAATATTCTCTAAAACAACTTTATTTAAAATCACAATAAAAGAAGCAATTTCTGGCTTTACAAAAAGATGTATCATGGCATTTTATGTGTAAATTAAGTTTTTTAAGTAATTTTTTTGGAAAATTGCCCCTCCTGACTAAACGGAGCGAATAGACCCCTCTCCGATACGCACTTTTTCTTGTATCGACCCAACCTACACGCTCTAGCTTTTTATCACACCTTATGCGAATCCCCCTGCATACCTACCTATGATCTACCTTTTTCAAGGAAATAGATAGGTATAGGTACCTATGCGTTTGATAACTTTTGTCCTGAATTCATGAATCGTTTATTCCATGAAATTGAGAAAACGAACCTAGAAATCATGTATTTTTGTATACAAAACGACTTATAGCTCATCTTGTTGTGTTCAAGGAATAATAATTAACAACGGGATACAACGTCCTGAAGTAGAAGTAACAAATGCCAGTTATGTACACATACAGTTTCACATTGCCATCACGGAAATACTACGAGAGAGAAAAGAGCGACACTGATGATGAAAAGTTAGATGGTCGAAAAGAGGAAGTCTTTTAGTTCAAGGAACAAAGCAGTTGGCAATAATTAAAATTAATGAGGATCAAGATTTTGTCTCTCTTCTTGTTTTACTTACAACGTATTGAATAATGAAAATTAAATGGAATGGTCATAGTGTCAAGGATAGGATGATAATACACAGAAGCATGGGGTGTTGTGTTGTGTTGTGGTAGTAGGTACCTATAGTATAGTATAAGTTTTTGTTGATGGTTATCATCACTTTTTTTGGCTAACAGAATATTCTAGGTGTAAGATATGGAAGCTAAAACAAGCATTTACGATTAACGGGTGCGAGAGTTATTAGCAAGTCAAGAACGCGTTCTGGGGTTCAAATTAAAGCTAGGTATTTATTAGGTTTAAAGAGGGAAGTCGTCAGTAGGAATAGGTAATTTAAAATAAAACGTTAGAACAGAAAAAGGAGATGTGATAATTTTAATTATTTATCATAATTTAGAAATATCAGTGAGTTTTATGAAAAAGTAGGTAGGGACATGAGTTTGTCAATAAGAGACGTTCAATGTTATGAAAAATGATCATCTTGAAAGCTATCAAGTATGTATCAAGATTGTATATTTACAATATGTGTACCTATGTATATCTAGGAGATTAAGGCCGATTTGCTGAAACGAAACTTAAGAGTTTATGTTCTACATAAGAAATTATGTGACACTTTACCTTGAGGAAAAACTAGAACATAAGCGTTTAAGTAAAACATAAATATTTATGTTTCGTATCAGCAAACAGCTCTAACTCTAGAATAGGCGGGAGCTGTCGGAAGTAGCTTTCCGAAACGTCAATTTCACAAATAACCCATAATGCACTTAAATGGTTGAAAGAGAAAACAAATTAAGTATTTGTTGGTTCAATGTCAATTTTCATAGCAGAGAGGCTTTTAATTATTTACTTTGCGAAAACACTAACATTCGATGTGATATAAATTAATTAAAAGAAAACTTAAAATTTTACTTCACTCATTCATAAATCAGAAAAAAGTCGAAATCTAAGCACCAAACGCCAAAATCTTTTTAGTTTGCTTTCACCATTTTGATTTTTGCATCCATCCACTTACGAATGAGCGGTCGATGAGCGCTCTTCACGTACGACGACGGCAAAAGTTAACGAAAACTAGACGAACAGTACCAAATCGCAATTATGGTCACAAGATAGGAATTCTTTGTATTCGCTCGGTTTCGTACTACCACTGGCGTGGCCTTCCGACTTTTCTAGTTTTACCTTAAGTTTTCATACCCATGTCTCGCATTCTTATGGCTTTGCTTTCCGATTTTTATTTCCCAAAGGCGACTCAAAATAAATGATCAGAGTGAGTTTAGAAGACCATGAGTTGCACGCAGTGATTTAAAATAATTATCTAAAAACGCTCCACCCTATTGTACATAGATGTACAGTAGATTTCAGGCTCCAAATAACTGCTCTATAACGAGATCACGGCCATTCTATGACAGATGGATAATTTTCCTGTTTTCGGGACGATTTGAAATGGAAATTAAAGATTTACCTACTGACAAATCAGTAGGTCAACCAAAAATTCTAATATTGTGAAGCATAGAATTGCCGAAAACCGAAAAAAAATGTCTTTCAAGTTGTAGCTTTCTGCCCCAACTTTCCGTTGAATTTCGAATGAAGAGTTTTATATCTTCACGTCCAAAATATAAATCCTGTAGACTTTGCAAAAGAAGTGTTAAAAATATCGCTGACCATGGTAAAATATTTTTGCGAAATCTATAATAATAACCGATGAAAGTAATTATCCCTACAGGAACCATACAATATCTTGATTTTTGTCAACAATTTATATAACGGGTGATTTTTTAGCTGGTTTGGTTTTGGCAACACTGGTTTTGACAGCTGACGTGTGTTTAGTACCTTGTGTCACTGTCAAACAGCTTCAGTTTGGTTTGCAATTTAACCATGGATCGTCTTGCAAATGAACAACGCTTGCAAATTATTGAATTTTACTATAAAAATTCGTGCTCGGTTCGAAATGTTCATCGCGCGCTGCTTGTGTTCAGCGATGAGGCTCATTTTTGGTTGAATGGGTACGTAAATAAGCAAAATTGCCGCATTTGGAGTGAAGATCAGCCAGAAGTATTGCAACAGCTACCAATTCATCCCGAAAAAGCCACTGTTTGGTGCGGTTTATGGGCCGGCGGCATTATTGGGCCATATTTCTTCAAAGATGATGCGAATCGCAGCGTTACTGTCAATGGTGAACGCTACCGAGCGATGATAACAAACTTTTTTTTGCCCGAAATGGAAGTTCTTGACTTGCATGATATGTGGTTTCAACAAGACGGTGCCACATGCCACACAGCACGCGAAACAATGGCGCAATTGCGAGGCGAGTTTGGTGAACAGTTAATTTCACGTTTCGGGCCGGTCAATTGGCCGCCTAGATCGTGCGATTTGACACCATTAGATTATTTTTTGTGGGGGTATGTCAAGGCTAATGTCTATAGGGACAAGCCCGCTTCGATTGACGCACTGGAAGCCAACATCCATGCATTCATTCGTGAGATACCGGCCGATATGTGTGAAAGAGTATGCCAAAATTGGACTCAGCGGATGGGCTACCTGAGACGCAGCCGCGGTCAACATTTGCATGAAATTATCTTTAAACATTAAATTGCAAGGTTCAAACTATCGATTCAAATAAATATTTCATTCATTTTTTCGAATTTTTGGTGTTTTTTTTTTTAAAAAGTTCTAAACCTCTTAAAAAATCACCCATTATAATGCGATGAAGCCTACCAGGTAACTTCTTAAAAAAAATCAGATTACTTTGGTACTCCACATAAAATGACCACACAGTCAAAATAAATTGTATTCCTTAAAAAAAGATCAAAATAACTTTGAAATCAAGGATGCAACGCCAGTAAAAGCAAATATTTGCTTACCGCATTAAAACAATAAACAACACTTATTTAATGCAACACTTGAACATAAAATCACTCGAAATTTTATAGCCAAAAAATTCGAATAATCCAAATAACAGAAAGTCATAGCCAAGCTCGAAAATGTAAGCAAAATAAAAAGAACAAAAATAAAATAAACCTAAGAGCATGCAAAAAAAAAATTAAAAAAAATACCCAAAGAAATTCCAAAATGGACAAGCGACACTTTCAACAGTGTCAACTTTTCTGGCAATGCGCAACGCATACCAAAAAGCAAAAACCAAAGGCAAAAATTCCTTTTGGTAGATAATATTTGGAGAGCATATCAGCATATCAAGGTGTGGTATGAACTGAAAGAACGCTAGGCATTTTCCAAACTTTATATTTGTGTGCATGGTATAAAGTAAGTATAGTTAGAAGGGGTATTGCAGACAATGCTTCAAGGTATAGGTACACAATACTCTTCTATAGGTATACATTCTGACATCCCAAAAAAACTCTTTCAATGGAACTTTCCAAGGTTTTGTTCCTCAAAACTTTCACCTTTTTAATATGTTGTATATAGGTAATAGCGCCGCATTGTCCTTTTTCTGCCGTAAACTCAATGCGGAAGTGTAACATTCCCGTGGGTGGTCTGGTATAGATATAGGTAATGACTTCGAAGCTATCTTCCTGTATTATGCAATTTTGAGATTTAATTTAGATAAACTTGTCTATTGAAAGCCGGCACTTAAACCACTAACCGAACAGAACACCGAGACCAATGAGTTGGAATGAGGATGGACGAGAATGAGGATTTGTTTTATGGCTTTGTAATGTTGCACATTTTAGGTACGTGGCAGGAAAGGATTACAAAAAAAAAAATTCAATGTTTACGCCAACGATATGAACCTTTATATAGGATGCTGATGATAAAATCTTTATAACGTATAGTTACCCAGGTATGTACATAGATACAGTTTTTTGGTGGAGTTCTATGAGTATAGTTACATGCCTTCTTCTGATGCTTTAATTAAAAGTGACTTACATATATAAGTTTTTATAAAAAAAAAACCGGCAATAGCTATGATATTTTTTTTAATTTGAAATTTTTGACAAAAAACTAGATCTATACACAAGAGAAATTCTGGTCGCGTGAGGTGTTTCCTTATATACGTATGTATTTGTATACAAACCAAAATGCATATAATATTCTTATAGCTGGGTTTATAAAGGGTCCGCCATCTAACGTTTTTTTTCAACTAGTGCTTATTTCGTGAATGGTAACACTTAGCTAATGTCTGATTTGACAGATAATTAGTTTTATCCTTCCGCTGAACGAATATGGTTGTGTATACGCTTCCCTAAGTGGGTCTGCGATCGACTTAGAGAAGATGCCAATTTTGCCAAAAAAATCATCTTTTCAAATGAAGCTCATTTTGATCTTGGCGGGTAGTAAACAAGCAAAATTGTAGCATTTGGGGCACAGAAAACCCGCACGCATACATTGAAAAGCCGATACATCCAAAACGAGTCACTGTTTGGTGCGGATTTTGGTCCAGAGGCATAATTGGGCAATTTTTTGAAAATGAGCAAGGAGTGGCCGTTACAGTCAATGGCGATCATTATCGGGTCATTTTGAACGAATTTTTGTTCACAAAAATTGAAGAGGAGGATACTGGCAACATTTGGTTTCAACAGGACGGCGCTACGTGCCACACAGTCGAAGGTACACTCGATGTTTTCCGCCATTTTCAAAAAAAAAAAGTTATTTGGCGGACCCTTTATAAACTTTGGCTTTCACTGTTACTTCTGGGACCTAAGTTATTCAAATGTATGACTGATATATCAGGAGCCAAATTACCGCATTAGTGATGACTGATCGGGTGAGTGCCATCAGTGATCGAATGAACGAGTAAAACCTATGGGGATGTTGGCTCAATAACGTGAGTGGTAATGCCAAACTCACAAAATTCAGTCCCGTATTACTCGATAACTGATGCGCTAATTCGGCTCCAGATTCAACTATTTACAGCAAACTATTATTATAATTACAGTCTGAGATAGCGCACGCCACTAAATGACGATCTGAGATAGCAGACGCTTCACCAAATGACGGTCTAAGATAGCAGACGCGACTAACAAACTTCTATAAACTTGAGCTTCCACTGTCACTTCTGGAACCTAAGTCATTCAAAAATGGAGCCTCACCAAGTACTCTTGATTGATACTATTCCTACTATGATAGAGTTCGATTTTCTTGTGATTAGATAAAGCTTATGATTTTGATTCAAAATAGCTTTTAACGGCTTTTAGTCCATACAAATTGGCGTTTCGTCCCGGCGATCTCACTTGGACTCATCAGTTGACTTGTTTTATCCAACTAAATTTTGTATACAATTGACTTAAAACCAAGCCTAAAATTAACTAATATTTAAAATGTTGGCTCATGAATGGCCGAACTTATGGCTTAGCCTCTTTAAAATGGTTTTTATAGATACTACATGTGTTTTGTTCTTATTTTTATCCACGGGCTGTTTTATATATTGCGGTCCAAACCGAGTGTGAACTATAATTTCACAGAAAAAAAATAAACATTATCATTGGCTCTTTTCTAGAGTCTTTCAAAACGGTCATTCGGGATTGGTTAGAATGCAATTTAATAAATTGCGCTCGGCGGTGAAGAAGAGGTGTAATGCATCATTACAAACTTCCACTTCGAAAAAATTCTGACAAAAAGCTGAGTTTTGGTGGAGAGTTGCAATTTTTTGTGTAAAACATTACCTAAAAAATAAGGCAGCCTAAATTTGGACCAGGGCTTTTAATTTTTGGGGGTAAAAATCGATAAAGGTTATAGTTTTGGAATATAATATGAAAGGCAAAAATAGTAGCTTAATAAATTCTACACCAAAAACTAACAGACACTTTTTCCGTAAGAGCGATAGATTTTGAGAAAAACTTGAACAAACGCCTACAGTAACTTATACCACGGTGATGTGGGTTAAGCATTTTCTAAAAAGTAGTAGAAATTTTTTAGGTTTATTTAAACAAACAAAATGATATTTAAACGTTTGGGCACTTTTTCTCAAAATATCTTGCAGATTTTTGTAAGCTACAATTTGACCTTGACATTTCTAAGATAAACAGTATAATACAGGGTGTTTTTTTTTAACATGTGGTTTTCTATCTTGCAATACTCTCTTCCGAGTTGGTCTTTTTGACAGTTGTCACTTGATTTATGCTCAATTTCGTTTGCCATTTCATATTAAATAGACTTATTCCTGAACAACGTTTGCAAATCGTGGAAAATGACATCGAAACGAGATCGTTATTGATCCCGATTTTCACAAGAAAATTTTGTTCCGCGATGAAGCTCATTTTTGGTTGAATCTGTACGTTTATAAGCAAAATTCTCATATTTTGGAGTGATCAAAATCCACAAGCCACAATCCACATTGTTGAGACGCCCCGCGCCGTTACATCCTCAAAAAGTCTCTGTTTGGTGTACTCTATGGGCAGAGGGAATCATTAGTCCATAATGTTACAGTCAATGGGGAACGCTATAGAGCCATGATTAATTACTTTTTCGTCCCTGAATTGGAGGATGTTGATGTGGACGACCTTTGGTTCCAACAAGGCGGCCAACGAAATAATCAATTTATTGAAGGAAACTTCTGTTGAGCGCATTATCTCGCGTCGTGGGCCCCTGTGGCGTGGCGTCCAAAATCGTGCGATTTAACACCGCTGGACTATTTATTGTGGGGTTGTGTGAAATCGGTTGTCTACGCAGATAAGCCCGACACGATTGACGCCTTGGAAGAGAATATTCGACGCGTCATTGCTGACCCAATTGCTGCAAAAAAGTGGTGGAAAATTAGGCCACTCGGCTGGAATTTATTCGAGCCACCCGTGGCGGCCATTTCCCCGAAATCATTTTAAAAACATAATGGCAAACCCTTATCCTTAAAATAAAGCTACATTCTTGGCCTTAACATTAAATTATATGCGTTTTATTTCTTCTTAACCTATACATGTATAAAAAAAACACCCATTATTTGAAGTTAAAAAAAAAAACTGAATTTTGACTGAATATAAAGCAGTGGTCTAAATTTATAGTTCTTATAAGACATACCTAGAAATAAAAAGCTCGCCACAAAAATTCATCTTCGTCGAACAACAAAACTCTTAAATAAAAGAATTCTTTCTATTATTGAAATGGGGTGCAGGGCAACGTCCAGTAAATTGGGTATATAGTATACACACTTTCACAATCAGGATCCGATGAGAGATGAGGGCAATATAGAAATTCTCTTTGAACATAATTTTGGGGCCATCTTCGTTTTGTACGGACAAACTCAACCGTTTTGTCAGAGCAAAGAATCTCTTATCTCTGGTCTTGTTATATCTATGTTGAAATTCAAGTACTGATACAATTTACAATAAACGTTGTATTTGTCCTTAATTTATTTTAGAAAAATGCAACTAACCCCTTCTAAACAATTACCAACACCAACACCATTACACCATTATTTATATTTTTAACATCTTTGCCATCCACTCGCAGTTCACCTCATAACGAAAAGAAGGGCTTAAAATATTCCTCCAAAAAATGTTGCTCGTTTCCCTTAAGAGTATTAACAACCAACTTAAAAAAGAAACAAAACTTTTAATATTCACCAAGAAGGTCAAAACAACAAAACAAAAAAAAAATAGCTAAAAACTAAAGAAATTGAGTTGAAAATAATTAAACTCTGACATCCATTCTGTGGTTGTTGCAATTACCAGCACTAATGCTTTCCAAATTTCATCATTTTCTACATTTTCTTTTCCTGCTTCCCCTAGAAAAAAAAAAATAAAAAAATAAAATACAACTAAACCACCCCAACTCTTTTTCTATTATAATAATAATTCCCGCCGACAGCAACGCCGGCTGGTTGTGCAAGTGCATTGGAATTTTGCACCAAGTGGTGAGGTTTTGGTTCACGAAATTATAATTTTTGTTAAAAAGTGAGCGGTTTCCTGTGGGAATTTTAAACAACTAAGCCTTTAAAAATATATATAAACATACATACATACATACATATACAACAAAAGCTGTGCAAAACTTTTGCAGGGAGAAAACATTGCATTTGTGCAGAGGCAGAGCGTAGAGCGTAGAGCGCAGAGGACGCAATTTATGAAATACTTTCTAGTGCAAAAGCCTGCTTTTTAAATAACCAACGGAAAGAAACTATACCACTACATGCCCTGACCTGGTTTTCGTGGTTTTATATTCTGTGCTATAAAACAAAGAAGAACAGTTATCAGCGTTTTGCGGGGGCAGCAGAAGCGGGTGCGATGGTGTTACAACATAATTTTGAAAATTAAATTAGGAGCTTAAATTTTCGGCCGCCCCATATTAATTTCTACCAGTAGCAGTAGTAGAACCTATACGTATACAAATTGTTGCCAGTTTTATGTTGTATGATGTCAGACTTGCTATACCTTCCACCGATACCTACCCTACCCTAGCATTGTCTAGGCCATCCGCATCCATGCCTATGCCACCATTGTTGGAATAAAAGTAGGTATTAACTTTCAATAGCATCAGGCAAATAGCCAATTAGGTTACAGAGTCTGGCCTGATTTCATTGTCCTTCATCTGATGTACTTATAGCTCAGACCCTGCAGCAGAAGAGCACAAAATGTATAATTGGATTCAATCGTAAGTCGTTACCAAAAACATTTAGCAAGTTATTATGTTTGTATTGTATGTATGCTGTCTCCTGTCTACTTACCACTTTGTTGCTTCTTGACTGTTTATTGTCATCTAGAGTACCTACGTAACTTCCGAGGTAATAATTGATATTTAATTAGAGAAAAAAAAATGGAATGAAATCATTCTTCTAAGGACCTCATTAGGTTGGAAAATAATAAATTGATGGTGGTTTAGTAGAGACTTCATAGTCTTTCAGAGAGAAAAAAAAAATAACGTTTATCAAGAAGAGGCTTTTCGAAAATAAAATAATAAATAAATAAATCCCAAGGCAATTATTATGGGTATATGAACGAAAAAGGATTTTCATGTTTGGAAAAGCTGTCTGGAGCTCTACAATATCTATATTATTTGATGATATTGCACAATTAGCTTGAAGTAACAATCCAACAATAGAAGCTAAATTGGCGAAATATGGAATCTTATTGGAACAATGAAACGTGAGATAGACTTTGTTGCGAGGCAAGGAGATTATGGGCACCTGTCTTTTTTTACATATAAAATAAATGGGCAATTTCTAGATATTAATAAGAAAAGAGTCAGTTGGTGAAACACGATTTTTTTAAATTGACATACTGGGCATTGTGATTGTAATTGGTGCTTTAGAGCGACACAATTGAAGTGAACAAATGAATAACATGAAATTTCAAACATTAAATTTATAGCCTTTTCACACCAAACCCAAAATTATGTTTTCGGCGCATTAAGTTTAGGAAAACTCATAAAAAAAGCTTTCACACCGAACAATTACCCGTTTTTGTTTGACATTTCAATTGTTTTAAAATCAGCATACTATATTATGATTTCTTGAACATCGAAATCTTCCGCCATCTAACGTTTTTTTTTCAACTAGTGCTTATTTCGTGAATGGTAAAACTTAGCTCATGTCTGATTTGACAGATAATTCGTTTTATCCTTCCGCTGAACGAATATGGTTATGTATAAGATTGGCTAAGTGGGCCTGCGATCGACTTAGAGAAGATGCCGATTTTGCCAAAAAAAATCATCTTTTCAGATGAAGCTCATTTTGATCTTGGCGGGTAGTAAACAAGCAAAATTGTCGCATTTGGGGCACAGAAAACCCGCACGCTTACATTGGAAAGCCGATACACCCAAAACGAGTCACTGTTTGGTGCGGATTTTGGTCCAGAGGCATAATTGGGCCATTTTTCGAAAATGAGCAAGGAGTGGCCGTTACAGTCAATGGCGATCGTTATCGGGCCATGTTGAACGAATTTTTGGTCACAAAAATTGAAGAGGAGGATATTGGCAACATTTGGTTTCAACAGGACGGCGCTACGTGCCGCACAGCCGAAGCTACACTCAATGTCTTGCGCCATTTTCAAAAAAAAAAAGTTATTTGGCGGACCCTTTATATAAAAGAAAGTCGTTTTAGTTACAACACTTATAACTCAAGATCGGCGGGCCCGATTTTAATTATTTTTGATTTGTTGGATTCGTCTCTCCCCCGAATAGCAGAATAAAAAATGGAAAAAATTTACTTTGTAGGGTGAAATGGTTTAAAATGAAAAAGACGAATCCGATTGAAAAAACGCAACTTGGGTTTGAAATGTTATTCTTAGAAAATGACTTCAAGGAATTTTTTTTTTTTTTTAATTGCAATTTGTAGGAAATGGGATGAAAATGAAATAAATTGTCCGATTAAGGAAATTCTCTATTGTTTAAAAGGTTTTCTTAGGAAATTTCTTTAGGGATATTCTTTTTAAAAAAATTTATCATTTGAAGGGTGAAATGGGGTAAACATAAAAAAGGTGTCCGATTTAAAATTTTTGTTTGTGCTTGAAAGGTTATTTTTGAGTGGATGGCCTCAGGAATATTTTTGTTTTCAAGAATTTGGTATTTATGTGGTGAAAGGGGGTAAAAAAGAAAAGCGGTATCGAATTTCAAAATTTTTTTTTGTGTTTAAAAGATTATTTTAAAAAAATGCTATTTATAGAGTGGAATGGGATAAAAAGTGTTGGGAGAGCAATAACGGTTGGACTCAGAGTATTATATTTTTTACAAATCAAGGCTTTCATTACGTGGAGTGGGTTAAAACTCAGAAGGTAGTATTCAATTACAAAAAGTAAAAAAATAATATTTTCTTGTGTAATTTGTATGCGAAGTTTAGGTTTATCCGTGTGAAACCGAGACGGCCAGTTTATGAATAAGACAGTTAATTATGCAAACTTCGTAAACCCTTTGAGAGCTTTAAAGTGAGACAGGCTTACGCAAGCCAAGGGGTATAAACAAAAAGTGGTACCTATCCGATATTAAAAATTCTGTTTGTGTTGAAGATATTATTTTAAAAAAAATTGATATTTATGGAGTGAAAGGGATAAACACAAAAAAGTGGTTTTTGATTACGTTCGGAAAGTAATAAAGGTTGGACTCAGATGATCACATTTTTACGAATTTCGCCATTCATAACGTGAAGTCAGTCAAAACTCAGTATAAAGTATTCAATTACAAAAAGTAGCTTAAATTTTGATCTATATTTTCATTTGTAATATTCATGCGAAGCTTAGGTTTGTCTACCCATGCAAAGCCGGGTGGGTCAGCTAGTTTAAAATAAAATAAACTAAACAAACTCGTTCAAGTGTGGTTTGAATGAATAAACAGCGTAGAGCTGTGACGATAAATCCATAATATAAGAAAAGAGTATCCCAAAAAAAATATTCTTTTGCTTGCGATTTATGAAGAATGACAAGTAGGTATAGAATTCTTAAAAAAATCGACCTTGGGATTTTATTTAAACCTGACATTACGATAGTAAAAGGTGTTTTTTTTTTTTAGACGTGTGGTTTTCATGAAGAAATAAAACGTCTGTACGTTTACATCGACCTATAACCTACTTCACTAAAGCGGTTTACTTGAAATTTTGAGCGTGTTTTTTTTTAGTGATTCCCTACAGAATATTTTTGTAGCTCCTAAATAAACGGTACCTGCCATACAACCGTTATGAAAAATGTATCTCAAAAACAGCTTTAACGATTTTGATGAAAAAATATTCTTGTGCTCTAATAATAGGTTTATGGTAAACATTTGGGTAGGTACAAAAATATTTTACCAAACCTACTATTAACCTTATACAATAATACATGCCATACAGAAACAATTTTTCTGTATTTTTAGATCTTATCTCTAACGACTTAACCGATTTCTATGAAAATATAGAAGGTCTTTTTAAGTTTTAATAATTTTGCATTTCGAAATTTTTAAACAAATATTTTTTATACAATTTTTGTTTTTGAAAAACCAATATTTTGGAGACGAATTGATGATTTTTTTGAAATTAGGTTTTACGTTTATAACGGGTGATTTTTTAAGAGGTTTAGAACTTTTTTTTAAAAAAAAAACACAATAAATTCAAAAAAATTAATGAAATATTTATTTGAATCGATAGTTTGAACCTTGCAATTTAATGTTTAAAGATAATTTCATGCAAATGTTGACCGCGGCTGCGTCTCAGGTAGCCCATCCGCTGAGTCCAATTTTGGCATACTCTTTCACACATATCGGCCGGTATCTCACGAATGAATGCATGGATGTTGGCTTCCAGTGCGTCAATCGAAGCGGGCTTGTCCCTATAGACATTAGCCTTGACATACCCCCACAAAAAATAATCTAATGGTGTCAAATCGCACGATCTAGGCGGCCAATTGACCGGCCCGAAACGTGAAATTAACTGTTCACCAAACTCGCCTCGCAATTGCGCCATTGTTTCGCGTGCTGTGTGGCATGTGGCACCGTCTTGTTGAAACCACATATCATGCAAGTCAAGAACTTCCATTTCGGGCAAAAAAAAGTTTGTTATCATCGCTCGGTAGCGTTCACCATTGACAGTAACGCTGCAATTCGCATCATCTTTGAAGAAATAGGCCCAATAATGCCGCCGGCCCATAAACCGCACCAAACAGTGGCTTTTTTGGGATGCATTGGTAGCTGTTGCAATGCTTCTGGCTGATCTTCACTCCAAATGCGGCAATTTTGCTTATTTACGTACCCATTCAACCAAAAATGAGCCTCATCGCTGAACACAAGCAGCGCGCGATGAACATTTCGAACCGAGCACGAATTTTGATAGTAAAATTCAATAATTTGCAAGCGTTGTTCATTTGTAAGACGATCCATGGTTAAATTGCAAACCAAACTGAAGCTGTTTGACAGTGACACAAGGTACTAAACACACGTCAGCTGTCAAAACCAGTGTTGCCAAAACCAAACCAGCTTAAAAATCACCCGTTATTAACCTTATACAATTATACATGCCATATAGAAACAATTTTTCTGTATTTTTAGATTTTATCTCTAACGACTTAACCGATTTCTATGAAGTCTTTTTAAGTTTTAATAATATTGCATTTCGAAATTTTCAAACAAATAATTTGTATACAATTTTGTTTTTGAAAACAAATATTTTTTAGACGAATTGATGATTTGTTTGAAATTAGGTTTTAAGTTTATATTATCTATTAAATATACTTAAAAATAGTATCCCAAATGAAAAGAAATGTTCAAAAAATGTTATATAGAAAAAAATATAAGAAAAGCGTTCCAGCTATTTTTAAACTTATTTTTGCATACCTAGATACATTAATTTTTTTTTTAATGATTCAGACAGCGATCTTCATTTTGAGATTAAAACATTTTTAGTATTTGTTTAAGCAATTAATGGAATGAGTTTCATATTTCTGTTGCATGTTCTCATATATGAATAATAAGTAGGTATATATTATAATAATTATTTTTATTAACTATCTACATTATAGGTACGTTTAAATTAATGCAGGTACATAATCTTTGAAATTCCAAGCCATTTGAACCACAAGAGCAATTCGTGTGATCCAGTTGTGAATTTTAATTTTTGTTTATGTTTTTTAAAAAAATGATAAACGCACTTTGAGTAATGATTCGAATTAAGCCAACCAAAAAGATTTGAAAATGTTTTTGCTACAAAAGCTTTGTTGACCAAGGTAATTAGCTGATACTATGGCTTCCGCATCAGATAAAAGTCCATGACTGTGATAATCATGTGTAAAAAATAACCTGTTCGATTTTTAATATTGACTAATTAAAAAAGTAATTATTTTTATCATAATCCTTTTTTCCATATTTGGTAACATTTAAAAAAAAATTAAATAAATAAATAAATCATCATACGGTGTAGAAAGATATGTACGTGTGGACATGAAAAGCAGCTTTATTGAGGTACCATACTCCAGTCCATTACAGATTTAAAGTGAACCTTATCAACCCAATTGAGAATTTAATTTTAATTTCAGTATAGAACAAGTATTAAAGCCGACACTGATCTGCACTTCAGAGAACACAATCTCTCTCACACACACACACACACATATATACTCAACCATTCTTGTCTTTGACAGCAGTCCTCAATAATTTACTTTAATTTTACATTGATGCAATTTATTTATGTACTTTGATAAGGGAGGACGTTGCACTAAATGGAATTGTAAACGCCGTATGTCCTTATGGGACCATGTTAAGCTCAATATACCTAGTAGGTACCTTACCTACTCTATACGCCACAAACCCCTCTTTCTGGGGCTTACATACATATACATGATGATGGTGGGCTATTGCTATACTATAACTGCTGAAATGCTGACGCTATAACATGGGTGGATCGATAGCCAAAAGGCTTGCACAACCATTAAGGATTGGGTGCGCTTCTGCATGGGATATCCTTGTTTTCCTTTGGACTACATTATTAAGCCTCATGTATACCAGAGAGTTATAATTTCAACTATGCAAACATAATGCCCCATTGACATCGTATCACCAACCCGGTATGTATAGTATAGTTGTCGGGACATCAACAACAAGCTTAACACGGTTACATTTTGTGTTGTATATATACAGTTATTTCTGATGTAATATTTACACGACGAACATTTCATCGACTGGAATATGGCGTTTGCGTTTCCGCATATACCTCTGTATAATATACGAGTATTTCTTCCTCGAGATACCAACAGCAATACCATCGATTGGCTATAAATCATGATTTACACTGCTTCTTTGCATTTATTCAAGACTTTGTGTAAATAACTCGTTTGGGCCTTATAAGATTTACCCATTAAAAGCAATTAAGAAAATGTACCATCACGCGGTACCTACAATATGATCTTATTTTTGAAACTAAAGTTTTATCTCACATAGCTATATTAGCATCTACAACATGGGACAGTATACATATATCTCTACAGATTTAGCAAATTTTGTATTCCAAAGTAGGTATGTAGGTATATATAAAAAGTATTTCTGACGACGAACTTAGATACTTTTTACTGAAACAAAAGTCAATAAAAATTTATACTACTTTTCTCGAATAACTCAGTGATAGTGAAATAGTTAGTGATATTATGCAAAAAATTGCTTATCGACATACAACAGTATTACCCGCTTAATTCCACTTCGCTGAAAATTGATTTTCCCGCTTAATTGAACAAAAAAGTAAGTTCCAACATTTTCTATAGTGGAATACTTTTTTATAGGGTTAATTTAATTGCACCACCCCTAGTTCATTTAATCGCTTATTTGATCTTGAAAAAGCAACAGCTTAAAAAACTAAAATTTTGTAAATGTTTCGGTTCAATAAACGGCAGCAGCAAACGAAAAGTTAATTTATTACAAAAGATAAACAAATTGAAATTAACACCTCTGGAAAATGACTTCAAGTTTAAGTTTGCTAGTAGCAATTTTAATACTGGCAGGTAAAAGTACGGTAATTTGTCCAGTAAAACTATAAAACAAACAAAAATGAGTGGCAAAAAGAGCACAAGTTTTTTTAAAAAATTTTCAACTTTTCAAAAATGTTCCTAAGTTGACTTTGAAATTTGAATAGTGTTATGTATGTTTGGTTTCACAAATATTTAACAAACTTTTAAATTTTTGAATGGCGTATTTTGTATGGAACAAACGTCATTTAAATATTTAAAAGCCTGCTAAACAGTTAAAAGGGCTTTATGAAATCGGCCATTAGATGAATATTTTACCTTTTAATTGACTGACACTGCTGCAATTAAGCGGGTTTTCTTTCATTGAAGACCCTGAAAGTTTATTGAAAAATTATATAGTATATAGCCATGGAAATTAAGCGGGGAACACTGTACTTAAGGAAATAAAATGCAAAACTGGATCACACGAACTTGCTCTTCCGGTACAAGTGGCTTAGACTTTTAAAGATTTTATATTGTTAAACATGCAATAAATTAAACAAAATTATAAAGATGGTTAAAACTCTTTCTTTAAATTACTAAAACAACTTTTAAAAATGTTTTAAGCTGAAAATAAAAAACGCCACCACAGTGACCCATTTAACCAAAAGTTTTTGCAAAAATCAGTTTCCAGGGTGTTTTTTTAGACGTTTGGTTTTAAATCTGGCAATACTTTTTCGGAGTTGGTCTTTTTGAAAGCTGTCACTTGATTTATGCTCAGTTTGGTTTGCCATTTCATAATGAATACATTTACTCCTGGAACAACGTTTGCAAATAGTGCAAATTTATTACCAAAATAATGGTTCGGTTCGCGCGACGCATCATGCGCTGCGTCCAATATTCGGTCGACATAATCGCAACAGCAGTGAGCAAGCTAAATTCTTGGCCATAACATTAAATAATGTTTGCCTTTTATTTCTTTTTGAAAACCACACGTCTAAAAAAAAACACCCTTTATTTACGTCTCTTACATTGGCGAACACTTTTTGGTGGAATTGAAAAATCGTGATATCTGAATTTGTAGCTAATTAAATGCTAATTTGTTGCTTAAACCAAAAATGTGTAGCTCGCATAGTTTCTTAGTTATTAAAGTTTCGGCTAAAATAAGTCTGAAGTTAGCAGAAGAATTCTAAAGTATCAAGCATTTTAAAGTATCTATGATTGGCATCCAAATTTGTGCTTTTTAAATGCTCTTGAGTTGTGCGAACCCCGATTATGTAGCTCAAATAGTTCATTTAAAAAAATTCCAAGATTCCGCTAAAATTATTCAATTCCATGTTTATTAATGCATTTTTTAAACTTGAAATAAAATTAAAAAATGATACATAAAAGCTGCAAAATTAATTCTTGCTCGACAAATTAGCATTATTTACGAAGCTACAATTTCGGTCACCAAGAGAATTATCGTATTTTTAATAAAACATTTTTCTTTAAAAATCACCAGTTTTAAAGCCTTACAAATTTCCTTGAAATCGAAGAAAAATGTTCATGATATCTTAATCCTTTTAAAAGTAATTGTATTGGCTACCAAAAACTGCAATATGGTCCACTGTGTTCTTTAAAAATATTGTTATATATAAATGTACAAATTCTTTTACATTTAAAAAAAAAAGAGTTCGTTATGCCAATTTTAATTATTTAAAAATAAAACACCTAAGAACCTTTTTTCAAAAAATTTATTAAACTGTTTTCAAAATATTAATGTTTCCAAAAAAATTAAGAAATTTTTTTTTAAGTACAAAAAACTTTTTTTTTTGGAAATTTTCCTATACAATATTATTTCCACTTACAATAATATAATTTTTTTAATCGAAATCAGTTCAGCCATTCACGAGATAGTCGAAAATAAGAACACGGTACCGTTATTATCAGTTTTTGGTACTTTTTGTTCATTTTGATGAACAGACAATGCCAGCAAAAGTACATAGTTACTCCTTCATAACGGTTGTATAGCAGATACTGTTATTTTTGAAGCACTGCCAAAACTTCAATTTGCCTCTAGGGAATTACCTTAAAATCGGAAATCGTGTTCTTTGTCATATCGTGGTATCCTGTTTGATTGAAATCTCGAGGTCATTTTTTTTAAGAATCCAAAACTTGCCCAGTAGTACCTCTTTTACAAATAAGAACTGATGTTACGTGTAAGCACGCTGCATAAACGTGCGGTTTCTTAAATAATATCCCCTGACACCCAGGCTGGTACTGGTTGGTAGTTGTGTTTTTAAATTTTAACGACCCCTTTATAAAGCTACTGACGAAAGCAATGCAAAGGTATTAGTGGCCGAATTGATTTCTCTAGAGTCACTTTGTATTCCTTGAGTAAGATTCAATGGTAACGTTCAGTTGAACCGGGAATTTGCTTTTCTTTCTTTTATATTTAAGGCCAATATAAGCACGTATACCTGCGAAGATAAAAAATATAGAAGATAAACCCTTCTCTGATGGTAGGTATATTCTGCAGTCGAGTCTCAATTGGGAGTTAAGTAAAAGTTCTGCTGGCTATCCATACGATGATGACTGCAATGGCACATTGCAGACCTTTTTAACAACTTTTTTAAGGATACATTTGTTAAAAAAAAAGAAAAAAACTTGAAATAAGTTCATGGCACTTGTAAATATTACAGTGGTGTATTACAAAGATTGTTCATTATTTTTTGTGTGGCTCTCTTTTAAATTTTCAAAATTGAACTTATGAAGCCTTTTATTTTTTGTGGGTACTGATAGTCAGAGAAAAAGTAATCCTGATGTGTAAATATGTCTTTAACTTTGTAGGTTTATGTAGTGATGGGTAAGACCGCACCTCAGCACACTTAAGATGAAACATATACGTACAAAATTTTCGCTGTTGCATGCTAAACAGTACACTTACTCGACGTCGTCTGTCGATGTGCACTTCATATATATTTTTCGACATACACATATAAATATCAAGGATTCACATCGCCATCGTGTTATGATGTAGTCTTATACTTCACCTTATTATTATTATGAGCAAGCAAACGGTGTTCCACATTCTGGTTTCAAAGGAAAACTTGGAAAACTCCAGAGTCCCGACCAATTGCAGATGAGTTCGGCGTCGACCCTTTTTGCTTTTCATATACATTATACATATACTTTAGAGGGTAGTATAAACTGTACAGTGACTCAGTAGGTAAAGGTAGTGTAGAGATTGTTTACGAATAAGTTATCCATGGCACCAAAACAATGTCAGTGCTAAGGGTTCCTTCTTTCCGTCTATATAATATAGCAAAGGGTGTTTTTTTTAGACGTGTGATTTTCAAGAAGAAATAAAATGCATGTAATTTAATGTTATGGTCAAGCATTTAGCTTAATTATAAAGGTAAGGGTTTGCCATTATGTTTTAAAAATGATTTCGGGCAAGTGGCCGCCACGGGTGGCTCGAATAAATTCCAGCCGAGTGGCCTAATTTTCACCACTTTTTTGCAGCAATTGGGACCGTATGTCAGCAATAACTCGCCGAATATTCTCTTCCAAGGCGTCAATCGTGTCGGGCTTATCTGCGTAGACAACCGATTTCACATAACCCCACAATAAATAGTCCAGCGGTGTTAAATCGCACGATTTTGGACGCCACGCCACAGGGGCCCACGACGCGAGATAATGCACTCAACAGAAGTTTCCTTCAATAAATTGATTATTTCGTTGGCCGCCTTGTTGGAACCAAAGGTCATCCACTTCAACATCCTCCAATTCAGGTACGAAAAAGTCATTAATCATGGCTCTATAGCGTTCCCCATTGACTGTAACATTATGGACTAATGATTCCCTCTGCCCACAGAGCACACCAAACAGTGACTTTTTGAGGATGTAACTGCGTCTCAACAATGTGGATTGTGGCTTGTGGATTTTGATCACTCCAAAATGCGACAATTTTGCTTATAAACGTACCCATTCAACCAAAAATGAGCTTCATCGCGGAACAAAATTTTCTTGTGAAAATCGGGATCAATAACGATCTCGTTTCGATCCCATTTTCCACGATTTGCAAACGTTGTTCAGGAATAAGTCTATTTAATATGAAATGGCAAACAAAATTGAGCATAAATCAAGTGACAACTGTCAAAAAGACCAACTCCGAAAAAAGTATTGCCAGATTGAAAACCACACGTCTAAAAAAACACCCTTTATAAACATACACTACAGCCTGATGCTTGCTCCATGATGTCCTTGTTCACAAGTAGTTAGCTTTTAAAAGTAGGTACCTACCCGACTTTAGCTCCTTGAGGTACGCAAAGGATATAGTTGTGGCGATACGGTGATTTTGTTATGTTCAAAAAGCGAGATTTTTTCGTTTCATATACCCAAAGGAAATACAAATGGCTGAAAGGTATGTGTGTGTTCATTTTATTTGAGTTGATATGGAAATTGTGGAAAATTAAAGCAATAACGTTAACATGGAAAAAACTCATCATCATTTTTTGTTTTTCCCGCTGAAACAAACCATACCTATACTTTTAAAAGGGTTTTTGATTTGCTGAATTTCAATCCGACAGCAATTATTTATGGTCTATCACGTCAAGATTTCGAGAAACCTCGATAAAGAGGTATTAGTATTGCACTCTGCCATTTGAAGGTCGCTTGGATACTTGGTTTAGCTGAAAATCGCTTTAAAAGTGTACAAAAGGCGATTTTCAAGTTGCTTTTTCGTATTCTCCGATAAATCAAAGGCGTTTGAATTTTGTGTCATTCGATACATTGATAAAATAATTACAATTTAATGTTCACAAATACATATTGTTGCTGGAAAATTTGGTTAGGTGGCAAATCATGTTTAAAGAGGCCAAAATCGCGTTTAAATAGGAACAAAAAATCATTTTATTAACAACATTTTTTTTTTTATTAATTTTCTATCGTGTGGTGCTATATCAGTAGGTATTATCATACAGTTAAAATTACATTCATGATTCATTATCATGCATCTTCAATGTCTAGCCATTTTGAACCTAAAGCCCATATGTTTCTAATGCTACCCAGTCGTGCATTTTATTTTAATTTGCTAATAAAACCGACTGAAAAAAAAAAAACAATTTAAAAACAACGAAATACTATTTGATTGGCTATTAAACTAGCTATTTTGGTCACTTTACAGTTGATGAACATGAACAGTTTTGAAAAGGTTTTTGAAACCTCGCAAACCGTGAACAACCAATTTTGATTTGAAACTTGTACAGGCAATGATGAAATCCATATTGAGAAAAAAATACATGCTCCAATAGCCCCATCGAACACGAATTTATGAAGGTATAGGTAGATGGTGTAGGATATAGCTATATCTATGTATATCATGAATGTTAATAAAAACAAAAATTGGAAAAAAGCAAAAAAAACTTACCAACTTTTCAACTGGTGGTAAAATTGGTGTTGGTTTCAGTTTCAGTGTTTCTCGATCAGAATCGTGTTCTAGTCGAAATGATGAAATTTTTGTTTATTTTTTTTTTTTTTGTAGGTATTTGGTCTCAAGCGAAATGTTTTATTTCCAGGGTTAAAGGTGTGTTTCATGTGGCTTGCCATGTCCAACAACATCTATCCGGTAAAGTATTTTCCATTTCAATGAAAGACAGCGCGCCATGAACAACAACTAGTGAAGGGAAGAATTTAGACTTTTACAGTAACCTATACCTTACCTTTATTCTACCATATACCAATCTACAATTCAGTAATTAAACCCCCAGTTGGTGTGGTGGTTGCGTATAGTATAATACCAATAACAAATATGGACTTTGTAAGGTCCCTATAAAGAGTGTGCAAACATTCATTTAATTTTGAACTTATTGTATTCCTTTATAACTTTATACTTTTTTAAGAGTGAATAAAAGCTTTTAATAATAATAATAATAATAATAAAATTTGCCGATTACTTCCAACAAAATTATGGAAGTCGAGTCAATAATTGAGCAGCTGCAGCAGACAAAAATAGAGATTACCATTTGCATTTAACTATGATAATATTGACGGTGATCCCAAGCCGGCTTAAAAGCTTCACCAACTGCATAAATCTATGGCGGACCACCTTAAATATCATCCGAGTCAAACATGGTTTCCAACTACATCTTAACTGTTAAGGGAGTTTCCCCAAAATCATGGTGTTATTCCTCACTCACAATCCTTGCTGAATAGATGGAAACAGTGAAAAAAGTATACCCCGAAAAGTATACCTATACCGATACCGAAGAAGTAAAATTTATATAGATGGACTCTTCTTAACGTGAAAGACGATATCAATTTTATTAGAAATAAAATAAAAACCGCCATAATAACTCTAAATTGTGTCCTGATTTATGTTTACGAATGAAAAATATTAGTAATGGTTTCTTCTCATTTAAGACCAATTCTAAACTTATTTTGTGCTCAAAACATGTTCAAGAATCTTGAATTTAAAGACTCTAGTCGTCTAGTCGTCAGTACTTATGTAGGTATATATATTTCTATATTATTAATAAAGTTTATTTAATTGCTCGGATATAAAGCGTACACTAAATTTTACTAAGGTTTTATTGCTTTGTAAAACTCATCAAACACTAACGCACGTATAGGTAGGTATAGGTATACCTTTCCTACATATAATGAACATGAACATACCTGGCCGCATAAGTTGTTTGCCTTGCAGCAATCAACTTTTATGAAGTTATCTACATCACACATCTCTATCTCTGTATGATAGGTAGTTCCTTTTAAAGTTTCACCATCACTTCCAACTATTAAATCTGTTTTTCTCTTTCTCTTTTCAAAAAAAAAAAACATTGTCATTTTAAGGAATATCTGTTCATCTCTATTATGAACATGGCACCAGCAGTTATCCAACCAGCATACGAGCAGAAGCAGCCATTGCAAATAAACTCGTCCTTGCTGGCTGGCTCCAAAATAGATTTGTGAGCACCTATCCATCCAATTCATCCATCCAACAAAGTCTTTGAAAAAGTTTCCTCCAAGACTGAATTGAAGACTAAAGGAAGATAGATATATCCATAGCCAGTACCTGCAAATCGATTCAACTGACAAATGCATTTGTTTACCACTATAAGTCTCTGTGACTGATGCTAGGTGATTTCTACTCGGACGAGCACACAATTTATTAGACCACATTTTTGTAAGGGTCACTTTTCAAAGCAGCATGTTAAAAACAACCGAAAGAATATATTCCAGAAACAACAGAGTATCTATATCTACACACACACACACACACACAAATGCTCATCCCTATATATACCTGCATATATGTTTGGATTTGTGGGAAAGATAGATGCTATATGTATGTATGTAAGAAAAGGAGCTGTATGGATGCCAGAGCCTCGAGTGAGAAGCATTTGTGATTTGGTTTTGAATAGAGTAAATTGTTGAATTTCCTCATACATTGTCCATAAAGAAGTTCGAAGGATGCATTGCATATCCCGTTTAGGTAACTGTATTTATACTGTATATATGTATATATGGAAACCGATTTGCTTTAGTCTATGTGATAGCCCTATCTTTTGCCCCAAATCCATGGATTGTTGTTTCTTTCTCCCAACTGAAAAATAAATGAATGCTGGGGTTTAAAGTTCCTTCTTTTTAATGCCTTGTGGTGAGGCTGTTACTTGATGCTTTGAAACTAAAATGCTCACCAGAAATTGAAATTAATTTAAAAATACACAAGATATTTGTTTACCTACATATATGTACATTGTTTCTAATAAATTCAAACAATTGAACAGAAAATTGCCTTTTTCATGGAGAAAAGGTAAAAACAACGAAACTCAACTACTGCACAAGGACATAATTGATATGACCTTATCTAGAAGAGTATTCAATAAATATGCACGACCTGATCGCATGAACTTGCTCTTGTGGTTAACAACTCTATATAGCCGCACATTGAAGAAGATACATGATGTAAAATATTAAAAGAGTCAAAAGTACTAAAAAATGATTTCTTTGTTTGATTTTAGTTTTCTTAAAAAAAAAAACATTTTTAAAAATTTTTAAATACATTAAAAAAATAAATAAAAAAAACAATAAATAAATAAATAAAAATAAAATATTAAAAGAGTCAGAAGTACTAAAAAATGATTTCTTTGTTTGATTTTAGTTTTCTTTAAAAAATATAACATTTTTAAATACAATATTCTTTAAACTTTTAAGTATCACTAGATTGTAGAATTGTAACAATATCGGTCTAACCATGCCAAAGATATACGCGAATTACCCAAAAATAAGACCATTTTCTCAAAAAAACGTGGAAGACCTAATTCCGTATGTGAATTTTTTGAGAAAAACCAGAAACGCAGTTTTTTATAACTGATTTGGTTATTGCAGGTATGAAATTTAATCAAATTCGTTAAAGCCGTTTTTGAGAAAATTTAAAGAAACTTAAATATTTGTATGACAGCTACCCGTTCTAGATGAGCTAAAACAAAAATTCGAATTTCTCCTTTAGGGAATCACATAAAAATCCTCTGTACCAAATTTTAAGCCAATCAGTTTACCCGTTTAGAATCTAGCTCAAATTACAATGGACGCATAGATGCACAGATGCACATACGCAACGACGCACCAATGCACCGACGAATAGACCGACGCAATACGACTACGATTAAAAGAAAAATGTCCCAAAAATCCATTCAACGCATCTCTGAACGTTAGAAACTTCTTTAATAACTAAAATAAATAACACTGAGCTGCAGGGGGGGGGGGCAAATTTCTATATGAGGTTTCCACAAATACACCTTTCACATTGCAAAATTTCGTGTCTTTTTCTAATCATCTTAACTTAAGCCGCTTTACATTTTAAAATCACATTTTTAACGTAATTCTAACTCCTTTTTACCAACACCTTCAACCCAAATTTCATCCAATTTAACATTTTAAAGGCAACTCATATACTTTGGCATCATTTGACAATCCTTTCAAAGCAATTCGATTTCCAATTTCTAACTTACTTTAAATACAAAAAAAAAAAAAAAAAAAAAAACCTTTTAGACCCATCAGGCCGGCCCAACGCTGAACTGAAAGGAAAATTTCAACAAGGACGAACGACGGACCTTTCTGATGGTTGCTGCTTTAATATCCTGATTTATACTTGCATACGAGGGATACATTTTTCAAATGTTCGCACATGGCCAACTAGGCCGGGGTAGGTTAGGTTTAGGTATAGCTGTATGGAATTCAGGATTCAGCAGAGCCGTCAATTTTTGATGCAGTGATTTATACTTTCCTCTCAAAGAATAGAGAATTTAAGCCAAAATGAATAGACCGGCTGCTGTATAGTAAGTATAATAGCAAAAGAAGGATTTACAAAAAAAAAAAAAAAAAAAAAAAAAAAACTTAAGTTTGACCGAAGTTGATGTTAATCTCTCTTGCAAAGAATACTGATACTACACTAAATTAAGGACATTATTTATCTTGATGAGGCTCGTAATATACGTCATTCATTTTATTGGACATGTTAAGAATTGTGTTGAGGCAAAAAAGGGAAACCATTGAAAATTCATCAAATAAACGGCACAAAAAGAAGTCAATTTAGGTCTTGCGGACGAAACAAAAAAAATAAGATTGACGAAAAAAAAATTTCGTGGATGGGAAAAGAAAAATTTAAAAACCTTAATGGCAAATAAATTGAAATAGTTTTTCTCATTATTTTTAAGATGATGCGATGATAATGTTAAGGTTTTTTTTTATAAATCAATCAATTCGTTATATTTATTACGTCAGTTTTGATTTTTATAAACAAATTGTTTCCATTTCCATCATGTCAATACACATTGATTTTATTACGACAAAACACGCATGTATGTGTGTATGTAGCTTCTTCCTTAATCAAGTCAAGCAAATTCAAATCGGTTTGATTGAAAATATATTTAAATCAATTGAATTTGAAATATAATAATAAAGAAACTGTGCCACCTTTTCCAACTTATAATCAAGTTTTCTATCTAGGTATATGTAAGATACTTAAAATACAAATTCAGTATCTACGTATTCCTCTAATATTTTAAGAAAATCTTTCGAACGGAAACATTTTGCAAAGAGGAAACACAACATCCTGCAATGCTTTAGGGAACGAAGTGACTTTGCAAATCCTTAACAGCCGCCAAGGCATTTTTTTTTCTAACAGATAACATGACAAACTTGGAGAATACCTGTGCGCCTGTGATGAAGACTGTAACTGCAAAGAGCCCCAAGGCTCTAGGTTGTGTGTTCAAGGATTTGATTAAATTTAAATACAGCAGTAGCAGCAGCATCAGGAATATTATAAATGTAGCTGCAGTAAACTTATGTAGCGGTTCAGAGGATATTCAGGACTTCGAGTACATTTCCTATTCTTGAAATTGCCAAGGAATTCAATTTTACTTTAGATATTCAATCGAAGGAACACACATACATAAATGATGGAAGTTAATAAATAATAAAGATCTTCAGTTGTTTATAGTTTTTGCAAATCTATAAGAAAGTCAATTTGTTTTTTGCTGTGAGTGTAGTCAGAATAAGTTATAAGATTTTAGTACAAAAAGTAATATCTATGTGAACGTACGTTACCGTCGCAGTTCTACGATTTTGTTTACTGCTTCAAGAGTTCTTATGTATTTTATTGAGAGCCGATGATTCGAGGAAACTGGTCTTGTCCATCCTTTCAGAGTAAGGATATCGATGCGCTTGTTTTTACGAGCTCGTTTAATTATAACATTTTTAAAATTATTTAAAATAAACACAACATTAAATAAATTGATCAAAGATCTTCGGAAATTGTTTTGACACCAACAAGATATATTAAACCATCTGATTTCTTTAATAAATCATTAATTCTGTAATAAGAAATTCAAAAAAAATCAGGATGGAAGGGGATGGAGTAGGAAATGCTTTCTTATGAGCACTCATTTAACAGCTCTCTCCCCATATTTTGCACGAGAGCGTGAGTAGTTTTGAAAAAAAATCTTTACCATCTGTATAGAATATTATAAAAATGCTCACTCATGTGTTAATTTTAAGGGGCATATTTTATAACACATGACTCACTCACGAGCGTGAGCAAACTTGAGCAATGGTCAGCATAAATGATTCTTCTAATACAATACGCATTATGAAATTGCTTAGCTTTTATAAAGCCTGTGAGAATGAGCAAAAAATAAAAATGCTCACAGCTAATAATTCGTGAGCGAGAGCTTCTTATAAGTGCTCAGTCGGGATTGCGCACTTACAAACAGCTCATGAATGATCATATTTGTATCCTATTGTTGCGGTGTTTGTTTTTCAAGAGTAAGTTTCACAGTCCCAAATAGCTTTTAAGAGTTTTTTGTTCATACAAATTGGCGTTTTGTCCAGGCTATCTCACATGAACTGGGATTCATGAGTTGATTAGTGAGTGCAATTTTTATTAAGTTCAGTTCGAATTATATGAATTTTTTGACAAAAATTAAATGTGAATTAGGTCTATTAAAATGGATTAAATTTCTTAATTATTAAGCCGAAAATGGTTAACACGGGTAAATACAAAATTTGGAACACCAACATTATTTTTACTTGCAAAAATAATTTTATTAATAGCACGAATACCTACGTTCAAACTAGAAAAAAATGTGGGGGATTTTGCATTTTAGTGTTCCTGAAAGTCTAAATCTTACAAAACGAATTCGGTTTATTCCACTTCCCAGATGAAACAAGTGCCTGTACTTGTATCATCATCATCATCATCGGCTCGACAACCGGGGTCCGGTGCTGGCCTCCTTCAACAAGTCTCTCCACCCATCCCGGTCTCGAGCCGCCGCCATCCAGTTGCGCACCCCAAGGCTCCGGGCGTCCTGGTCTATGCCATCTCTCCAGCGCAAGCATGGTCTACCACGCTGTCGTCTACCATAGAATGTACCACAAAGAACTTTCCGAGCAGGTTCCTCTTCGCTCATGCGAGCTAGGTGCCCTGCCCACCGGAGTCTACCGAGCTTAATTTTTGTCACGATATCTGCTTCAAGGTAGATTGCGTACAATTCATGATTGTACCGTCTCCGGAATCGTCCTTCTTCACATATGGGGCCAACAATTCTCCTTAAGACTTTTCTCGCGAGCGCGGCTAAGAGGTCGGAGTGCTTAACAAAAGTCTCGGATCCATATGTGAGTACTGGCAGGACCATGGTCCTGTACAGCAGCAGTTTTGAAGTTATGGTGAGATTTCTGGATTTGAAGAGCTTTGACAGACTATAGTAGGCTCTGTTGGATTTGAGAAGCCGCCCGCGTATTTCTTCTTCTATATTGTTATCGGCTGCTACTATTGACCCAAGGTATTTAAAGGATTGCACCACTTCAAATTCGTGCTCCGCTACCTTGATTGTTTGACCAACTGTTCCTCTCGCATTCTACTCCACCATGTACTTTGTTTTACCTTCACTAATGTGCAGCCCCAGATTTTGTGCCGCCTGCTCGATCTGGATGAAGGAATCATGTACAGCTTGCTCGGTTCTTCCGATGATGTCGATGTCGTCTGCGTAAGCCAGTATCTGGCTGGACCTGTTGACGATGGTCCCTCTTGTTGCCGTGCCAGAGTCACGGATTGCTTTCTCCAACGCCAGGTTGAAGAGGAGGCAGGCCAAACCATCCCCTTGTCGGAGTCCATTAAAGATGTTGATTGGTTTGGATAGCAATCCGGCTATTTTTACTTGGCTTGTTACGTTGGTCATGGTCAACCTACATAGTCGTGTCAATTTATTTGGGATGCCGAATTCTCTCATGGCTTTGTAAAGTTCTACCCTGGCTATGCTATCGTAGGTGGCCTTAAAGTCTATAAACAGATGGTATGTTGGGATGTTAAATTCTAGACATTTTCCCATCGCCTGCCTAAGGTTAAAGATCTGATCAGTTGTTGATTTGCCTGGAATGAAACCACACTGATATTGTCCGATGATGGTTTTAGCGTATGGGGTTATCCGCTCTTGCAGGATAGATCAGAGTATCCTCTATAATTGCTGCATGTTGTGACATCTTCCTTCTTATGTATGGGGCAAATTATAGCTTTTCGCCAGTCTTCTGGAATTTCTTCATGCTCCCACACGTGCACTATAATCTCATGAATTGCTTGACGTAAAGCTGGCCCACCGTGTTGAAATAGTTCGGCTGGTATAAAATCGGCTCCCGGGGCTTTGTTTTTCTTTAAGTGGCCTATAGCCTTCTCAACCTCTTCTATGCTTGGTGGCGGCAACATAGGGTACTCTTCTTTAAGTAGTGGAGCCTCCACTTCTGCAGTGAGCTGACCATTTAGCAATTCATTGAAGTACACTTCCCATCGCTCCAGTATGCTTTGAGGATCGGTGATCAGATTTCCCTCTCCGTCCTTGCAGTATGTGCAGCGTGGTGTGTACTGCGTCATGTTTCGGACGGATTGGTAGAACTTCTGCGCCTGGGGCGGAACTCGCTCTCGGCTTTTCTCTATTTCACAGATTATGTTCTTCTCCCAGGCTGATTTTTTCTGTCTGTGAAGCCGTTTTTCAATTCTTCTGAGCTCTTTATATTCGTCTTCGCGTGCCCGCGTTCTATGAGATTGTTGCATTGCTCGGTACGCAACATTCTTACGTTCAGTCGCTAGCTTGCATTCATTATCAAACCAGTTGTTACGATTTCTACGACTGCTGCCTAAGATGCAGTTGGCAGTACTAATGACAGTATTCTTAAGGCGTGTCCACTCCGCATCTACACCCAGCAACTGGCTCCAGGACTTACTCTACCCAGTTCTAATAAAATAGATATGCACAAATCCACAAACTTACATACAGACTAGTTGCAACATCATTTTTGTAATTTTTAATATTAATTGCAAAAGCATTTTTGATTTATTCAAAAAAACAGGAGCACAATAATTTAGCCAAAACCTTTACCTAATATTGCTATAAATCAACACTAAGTTTTGAATAATAGAAGCGTTTAATTGAATTAATTTCAACTCCGCTTAATATTTCCGGTCTTCCGGTACCGAACACTTTTAGTGTTTGCCGGTCACAATTAATTTATAAAGGTAAAGGTAAAATGATTATTCAGCATTTCCCTTCTCATAGAATCTACATAAATTGTTAAAGCAAAAAGCAATATAGAATATGGAAATGCTTAAGAGAGTGGTGACTTTAAAAACAAAATATGTTGATAAAATAGTAAATTGGTGTCATAATGAAAGTAAGTTAAAAATATGCACATTTTGGTATTAATAGTTAAAGATTGGTTTTAATTGTTTTTGTGTTAAAATAAAAACAACACAATTAGACCCAGATTTTCAGTGGTGAGTTAATCCAGAGTAAGCTAACTCTGTAAATAAATGTATCTACAGTTACAGGTAATACAGTATGCGGTTTTTTTATGAAAGGATACAGGCGGAAGGAACAAAATAACGCGGATAATAAAACAACAAACGAATTTGTTCAATTAATCCAAAGTTAACTCACCAAATTTGTTGGGTTAACTCCGGTTTAGCTTTAATCTCGCACTGAAAAACTGAACCATAGTGATTTGAACCGCAAGAACATGTATAGCTACATGTGATCTGGTCATATATATTTCATTTTTGATTCCCTTAAGAACTTTCGTTTAACAAAATTTCTCAGAATCATCAAATTGTTTAAAAACTATATACGATGCAATTTTAAGCAACACTTAGTTACTTGAAATTAGATCCTTGTAAGCATAATGGGTTGTTTTTGTTTAATTTTTGTTTTTAAATGCTGACACTCTCAAAAGTTATTCGGCTAGAAAATAGATTAACATCTTCATCCTGGTTCTTGCTGGGCCTTGCTTCTTCCTTGACAAAAGACTTAGAAATATATTACCTCCCTCATAGTTAACATCACCTCTTCCTCTGCATTTAACCCACCAGCTTGCATCCTTCTCCTTGATCTTCTTATCCATGGCTTTTGTTCAATTATAACAAAAAGAGCCCCTAGTATAGTCTATATGGTTCGATAGATATTTGATAGGGCATCGCAAGCTTCAAAATAAAACTGTTGAAACTTTGCTTTTGAAAAAGTTTATTCCACATCTTTGGTCTTTCCTTATAGCTGAGGACGCGAAGACGAAATCATCAGTTGTAGTAAAAGCAAAGCAGTAGTAGTTGCTTATGCAAGAGAAAGTACTTGAACCAAACTTCCGTTTCGCTTGGGTAGGGAAATTGGCGATTTATCAAACGGAAATTGAAATTATTTCGTCTTTTGGGGACGCTGTGACGAAATAAATGGGAACGAGTGTTGGGTTGGTTAGGTGGGTGGTATATAGAGAATTATACTATTTACGTGGCGTCGTTGTCGTCGTCGTTGTTGAAAACTCTGTGGCATGGCCATTTTTAGTTTTTTTTTTGTTGAAAGCAAGTCACAGAGAAAAAGAAACAAATGTGCATTGAATGTCTCTTAGTCAATGCAAGTTGGATTGCAAGTTTTTTTTCTCATTTCACACAGTTGTCATTGTTTGGAGGGATCTTTTAACAAGTCGACAAATCTTTGCAGCAGAAGGATTTTTTTTTTGTTTAGGGTGGCAGGTGTAAGGACTTAGATCTGTTAAGAGAAAATACATCCTTCCACCTGAATAAGATCTGGGAATCGAATTGGAATTGAATTTCAAAGCACTTTTATTGACGACGGAGAAGATTTGAAGATCTATTGGAATTGTTTTTGAACTTTCCAAGAACTCGAGTGAATTAAAAAAAAGAGTCGTAGTCTGATGGTGATGCCTTAAACTCGAGTATATTTCCAGTGAAATGTTTAAGTTAAGATATTGCAAATGTAATAGATATATAACATGTCTTGAATTTCCCTTTGTTTTCCTATTAGTTGGAAAAACTAGCTAACTATTTTTAACAAAGGAAGCAGTTTCGAGCTTCCAATAAAAAGAAAATATACTCAGAAAATAAAATACAATACTGATGGATCGCATGAACTTGGGTTAGTGATTCAAAGTTCAAACGCCGCTAAGTATTGAAGATGAAGGTGTATGTAATTTTAGTTTCGTTGCTCTTTGGGGCAAGTATTGGTTTCGTGCACCAAAAAATGTCGAGGTTTTAGTCAAACTTAAGATAACGACAGTGGACAAGTCTAAAAATGTGTTACCATTTTTAATGGTAAAACTATAAAAAATCACCTGCGCAACCGGAATTGGTAAATTGCCATTTTTTTTTTACTGTTTGAGGGACTTGCTAAATACCTAGATCCTTAATTTAGGGAAACAAATTATATTTAATTTAACGACTGGAATGCAATGTGCAAGCTTTTTTACCACTTTTCTTTCACTGATTCTTTGACATATCTTCCTAGCAATAAAAATGAAAGTTTCATATTTCCCCAGATTTTATTAAAATTGGTAAAGGAGGTACATACCTACCTGCACAGAGTATTTATCATTCTGACAAGTTCTTATTGCACATAGTCCACTGCCACAGCGCGACGCCTTCCGTCGTCGCGTCATTTTTCCGTCTCATCGCCGTCTGAGGTTAAATATCACGTCATGTGATACAAGTCCTGGACCAAGGCAGTGTTCTAATTAAAAATTCTCTGTGCTATGCTCCTCGGTTGAATTTATGTTTGTCATAATGAAGGCAAATGCACATTCATATACACAGTTTCACACCCACTATCATCTCCCAGGCGTTCACATTAAGGAATGGTGGATCTAAGTTAGCAGGGTTTTGAATTAAAAAGGCCAGCGGGGAGTGTGCATGTAGTTTATGCACTCCTACCCCCCCCCCCCCCCCACACTGTGAAAAGACTCCCTGATGATGAAGAATGTGAAATAGTAAGCAAGCAGCTATAATAAAGTTAGTTTCGCTAGCCAACCAGCTTAGGGTTCAGATTTGAAGAGGAATAATATTTCGTAGCAGATGAGAGGAAAATTCGAAGTAATATTTTGTGCTTCCTCTACTCAAGTAAGTCAAAGATGAATGTGTAAGGGGGCGGGAGGGGCAAAATAAATTGGTTATAATTTGAATCATCAAACAATTTTTTTTTTTCAATTCAAGTCTTTGCTTTTATTTGTTTTTGTTGGATTAAAAAACTTATTTTTATGAAAAAAATTAGTTTTAGTTTAAATAACTACTTGTTTAGCACAAAGACCCAGAACAACAATACCAGCGACTAAGGCATCTTTTGATATATATATATATACTGCATTTATTACTTCGTATTTATAAACCCAATCCATAATATGTGTAACTTAAGATAGCTGTCCAATTCCAAAACAAAACGAAATACTTAAATAGACACTAAGGGCCAGTTTCACAGTCAACACTTACCGGAATAAGTGCCATCACTTAAGTTTCCCATATTAGGACTTTAGGCTAAACTTTCATAGCCAGCGTAAGAAGAACTTAAGTCACCAACATTGGAGACTTTAGTGCCTCTTATTCAGGTAAGTGTGCACTGTGATATTGCGCCTTAATCTTTCACATTGCCCACTTAAGTCCCATTTTTCTGACTGTGAAACTGGCCCTTAAAACTTTAAAAATAAATGTAAACTGGAGTGTAAAACAGGCGTTAATCGAAAACCGTGTTGATTCCGGTATGGACAAATTACCAAATTCTGAAAGGATTTTACCAGGCCGATCACCAATTTCAGTTTGCCGCATTAAATTTTGTAAACATTTTTATGGAAACAAAATTGGTAGGTACGCGAATTTTTATAGTAGGTATTTATTAATTTTTGTTAAAAATTCACTTTGGGAAAATATCGAAATATTGAGTTTTCTAATAAAAATTTAGAAATTTTTTTAAAAATCCAAAAACAAAAAATTATTCAAAAAAGCACTTTTTGAAGTGATAATATTGGCGTGTATATTTTTTGGGATTTATTACATACATACAGATGGTATGTAGGTATATGAGTAAAAAAATTTCAAAAAAAAACATCCGCAGTGGTCTGGTTTTTATATTTTATATTTGTTACTATGGAATAACGGTCAGAATAATTTGAAAAAAAAACACATATAAAAGAAATTTTGCTTCAAATTCATTTTAGTTAGGTACCTGAAATGGACATAATTCCACTAGACACTTGAAATAAACATCACAAACCCATCCGCAGCACAATTCCACTTCTGCTTTCATTGGAAGTAATCATAATGTGGATGTTGCATTTGTAACTCGTGAAAAATCCTACTGTATACTGTGAACAGCTTTCTCAAAAAACAAGACTGAAAACACTCGAATCAAACATATTTGGTTGGGAACCCAAGTTGTGTTTACTATGTTCATGTAAAATAAAATGATATAAAAATATTATTTTAATGGTTTATTATTTTTCGTTGTTTCTTATGAAAATATATTCCACTACCTAAACTTAAATATATTAAAAAATTTTGTAAATTTGCTTGTGAGTTTTGAGAGTAATTAATGATTAAAAAAGGGTGTCCAGCGGAATATTTTCAACTTTAAGATTCAATAAAAAAAAAAAAACTAGATCGTTTTTATTTATTTTTATTTCAATTAAACGCAGAGTAACAATGCGGATTTTATTTTTTAAAAACAACATCATCCAAATGATGGCCGTTTTTTTTCAATGCACTCTTGCAGTCGGACCCTTACATTTGCGATTACGCGATGGCAAAGCGCTGGAGTAATGCTTTGAATTTCATGGCGAATATTTTCCTGCAGGGCCTGAATTGTCCGTGGATTGTTATTGTTAACCTTTGATTTGAGGTATCCCCATAAAAAGAAATCGCAAGCTGTGAGGTCTGGCGACCGAGGCGGCCATGGAATGTCTCCGTACTTGATGATCAGTTTACTCGGAAAAACTTTCCTTAGCCATCGACACCCTAGCTGTGTGCGGAGTATGGCACCGTCCTGTTGAAATTGTGTTCGGTTGTTGTACCGTGAATACACCTGCAATTGCGGTAACAGAAACTCATCAATCATAAGCCAATACACCGGAACAGTGATTGTCTTACCTTGGTTAACAAAATAAGGGCAAATTACCCCGCTCGCTGAAATGACACACCAAACTGTCACGACATGTCGTTTTTAAACAATGTAAACGTTCTTGATGGCGTTCTCTAGGGCTGTTGCGGGGCACCAGTATCGCATATTTTGTTTGTTAACATATCCATCAGTATGGAAATGTGCTTCGTCACTGAATAAAATGTTACCAAGCGTAAGTGCTGTCCGAAAACGTTCCAGCATTGTTCTTGCGAAGGATTCTCGCAAAGGATAGTCACTTTCGTTGAGATACTGAACAATTTGCATTTTGTACGGGTGGAGTTAATTTTTTAATTCCTCTGGAGGCCGCAATCTTCCTTATCGATTTACGTGGAATTCGAATAATTTCATTTCGAACTTGAGATACATGTTCTTGCGTTGTTGCTGACGTTGATGGTCCTGCTTACCTCAACCCGCTATTATTTCCATAATCGCAATTTAAAGTTGAAAAATTCCCGCTGGACACCATTTACTAAAAGGTACTTACCTACTTTATAATAAGAAGTAGGAGTTGTTGAGCGAAAAGAAGTGCCGAAGTAAATTTCCTTCAACACGAGTAAAATCCGCACCCTGGTTCAATATGAAACAAAAGCAAATAAATCCTTAACAATGTATCGTGTTTCGTGTTGTCTGCTCCTCAGAATACCGCCACCCCACACAGGAATATGAACTAGGCGTCGAAATTGAATAGGTAATGCATATTAATTAATTTAGGTAGATATAGTTTTCAAGCCATTCCATAACTATAACTATATACATACCGTTACCTATATAGAAGTACATAGTAGTTTTTTAAAGGAACACTTTATAATTTTCAACATACAACCTAAAGGTACATATATTCAAATCCAAAACACCAGCAGGTACGCAATTTATTGATCAAGGCTCGCAACACAACTTCAAGAAAGTTATATCAATATATTATATGATACCACAGCTACTTGTATTAAATGTATATATAAACGAGCGGTAAGTTATCAAGTAAAACCATTTGGACGTTGGTATAGTAATGTGTTTCATGTTTACCTATATATCGAGCGCTACAAAAGTTTTTCTTTAATAAAACAAAAACGGTTTTTGATTTCAATGAAATTCTTTATTCTTGTTCGATTATTACGTTCGATTATTACGTTCGATTCCATTATGTATGGAACTCGATTTCTTTTGCATGGCCACCACGGGCACGCTTGCAGAAGTCCAGACGCTGAACCCAATTTTCGACGATTTTCAAGCATAAATCGGCCGATACTGCTGCAATTTCACGTTCGATATTCGTACGAAGTTCATCAATCGTCGCTGGCTTGTTGGTATAGACCCTAGACTTGACGTAGCCCCTCAGGAAAAAGTCTAACGGTGTCAAATCACACGACCGAGGCGGCCAAGCGACTGGACCATTTCGTGAGATAACACGTTCCCCAAACTTGGTTTCCAATAAATTGATTGTGACAGTCGCTGTGTGGCTTGTGGCGCCGTCCTGTTGGAACCCCATGTCCTCCAAGTCAATATCATCCAATTGGGGCCAAAAATATTGGGTTATCATTGAACGGTAGCGATCCCCATTCACAGTAACGTGTCGGTCTTGATCATCACGGAAGAAGTACGGCCCAATGACGCCGCCGGCCCATAAACCACACCAAACCGTAATTTGTTCAGGATGCAATGATGACTCATGGAGTACGTGTGGATTGCTGCCTGACCAATACCGCATATTTTGTTTATTGACGAAGCCATTCAGCCAGAAATGAGCCTCATCGCTGAAGATGATCCGAATCATTTTCAAGTTGTTGCTCAGCCCAATTCACGAACATACGACGCTTCTGGTGGTCAAGCGGCTTCAGTTCTTGCGTCAATTTGATCTTGTGAGGATGTAAGCCAAGATCTTTTCGCAAAAATCGCCACAACGACGACACAGAGATGCCCAACGCTTGAGAACGACAATTTTCATCAATTTATATGAATATTTTCTTGAGCTTAATTATTTCACATTGAAAAACGAAAAATGTTCACTATCGAATGAAATTTTTGCGTGAAGTCAACGTAAAGTATTAATAAATTTCTACGAATTTTGTTCGTAAAATTATGAAACCATCATTAAAATAAATAAGTCGCTTAAGAGGCAAGAGATGACAAAGTGCATAGAAGTCATTTCATTGGGGCAATGAAACCTTCATCGAAATAGGAATATTTTTAACTAAATTATTCATTGGTCTAATGAAGTTTTTTCCGACTCAATGAAAAGTCTGTTAAAGTTAGGAATTTCCCGAAGAAAACGAAAAACCAAAACAATAGAAATGCATCGTTTTTCTGTTAATGCACTGTAATGAATAAAACTGAATATTACAATTGAAAGTTTGTTTTTTGCGTCTTAGAAGGTTATGACAGCATCTAACTGATGAGTCCAACTGTTGTGGTTGGGCAAAACGTATAAATGGACTAAAGTGAGGTTTTTTATTTAACGTAAACTATTTGTGTTTATATATTGGAAAGGTACCCTCTCATAAGAATCGAAATAAAAAATTCTCTTCAAAATTTTGAATTTAAAAATATATTTTTCAAAAACTATTCCCTAAAACAACTTTATTTAAAAATGAAATAAAAGAAGAAATAACGTGGCATTGTAGGTGTTACCTTGGTTTTTAATATTTTTACACACGCTCTAGTTTTTTCGCACCTTATGTTAATCACCCTGTTCATCGAAAAAGCATCTGGGATCTGAAGATTTTGATGAAACTCGGTGAACCGATATACCATAAAAAAAAATATGCACGACTGGGTCGCACGAACTTGCTCTTATATGCGATCACATTGTGGTTCTATAGCTGAAATAAATTATCTATGGGAGTCTTTATTTTATACTTTTGCGAAAACTTAGTTTAGTTGCAAGTGGTATAATGTGAGTATACAAAAATTAACAATATAGCCTAGTGTTGCACATATACAATTTGCATAAAAGGAAATTATATTATTTAAACTGGTAAATTGTTTTAAATCAACAAAATTGTAAATAAATTGATTAAAATACTTTAAATCTGTTTTAACCCAGCGCGATGTACACCATTTGATTTCTTATATAAATCTTAATTTATAAGAAACAAATTTTGAAAATCGTAGGAGCGGTTTTAAAAATAATTAATTTTTTATATATAAAATTTCGTTAACATTTTTGAGAAAAAAATTGGTACGACAATTTTAAGTATTTGTTATTGTTGAGTTAAAAACTGAACTTTACAAAAAAATCTGCTACCCGTTTTCGAAATATCGAATTTTCAAAAAATAATTTTGAATTTTTGGTTCAAAAATCCAAAAATAATTTTTTAAAAAATTTTGCTACTCACTTTTATTTATATTTGTTACAAGCTTCTGTATAAAAAATCTAATTTTATTCGGTTGATCAGATATTGAGATAGGTAGTCGAAAATCAATGAAACCGTTCTATGAGAGGTACTGTTAGTAAACGTAAAATATAAAATTTGAAAATTTTAAATGGTAGATCGTACTAATTTTAACACACAAAAAAAACTTTTATCAAAATCGTAAGAGTTGTTTTTGAGAAAAAAAATATTTTTCTTAACGTATTTTAAACATTTGTATGGGAGGCACTGTTATTTTCTATCTTCTAGATAAAGTTAAAAAAACTGCTATTTACTAAGTTTAATAAAAATCGAGAGAGTCGTTTTGAAATATTGAGTTTTCAAAAAAAAAATTTCAAACTTTTTTTAAAAATCTGAAAAGCATTTTTTTGGAAAATTTTGGTATACAATATTATTTTGAATGTGTCAATAATTCTTAATAAAAAAATTGATCAGAATCAGTTCAACCATTTTCGAGAAAAGCGAAAATCAAAAGAATTGTTCTTTGGAAGGTACCATTAATAACCATTTTTCGGAACCATTTTTTTTATTAAACGTCAACTTATAACTATATAAATTTATTGAGTTCTTAAAAACAAATTCAGTAGCGCTGGATTTGAGATAAATAAGTTTTTCCTTTTTGGGCAAGAAATTTTTTATGACAGCTACTGTTAATTTTGGTCCTAAAAAAAAAGAGAAAAAAACGGGTGGGGGGAATGTCCAAAAAACGCTAGGTACCAAGTTTAAAGAAAATCGACCCATCCGTTTAGGCTGTAGTCGAACCGACAGACAGACAGACAGACGGACGTTTTTGCGAGACCCTTTTTTTTCGTCTTCTCTATCATCGTACGAATTTTGTACGAATACATAACTTAAATAGTTTCTATATTCGCAAGTAAAAATATTTTTTTTCAGTGACCAGAATTTTATTTTTATTTCTTTTAATTTATTAGTATACGAATATTTTTTTAAATGAAGCCAACCGTTAAGATGTAATCTTGAAATTAGATATAGTTTTATTATTATATTGGTCAATTTTTTGAAGGGGCTACTTCTCAAATATAAATCAAATTGATGGCTGTGGGATCCTAGCACCTGATATTTGGGATATTAGCAAAAAAAAAGTATTTGTGTATTCGTATCTGAATATTCTGAGTGACCTCATAAAAGTTTCAGTTATATGCCAGCCAGGTTCTTTTAATGCATGCATAAAGATTTTTTCACGGTCATAATCTATAAGACCTTTATTACATTATATTACATTAAATTTCTGATATTTAATTTTAAGTATGTATATTTGCGACAATTCGAATTTTTGATTTTTTAGCTGCTTAAAATAGTTAAGTTTGCTGTGCAATTTACAACACCAATTTATTATAATTGCCTGGCATGAAAAACTTACCTAGCTATAAATTTGTTGGCATTTATAGACTATAACAATCCAAAATTGGACTCAGTAGGGTAGGAGTAGGTATATGTTAAAGTTAAGTTAAGTAAATTTTTGTCATAATCATCCTATAAATTAAGGCCCGTTAATTCAATTAAAAGAGGATTGTGGTTTGACCATCAACCGCCATTAACGTCACTTTTGTTCAGTTTAATTTATGTTATTGGGATTTACAGTAGATTTCCATTTTCTATTAGGCTTCCCATGAAACACCATATCAACTATAAACACAGAGACTTTTAAAGTTGACCTTATAACCACATTCAAACAAAAAAGGGTCAAGCCAAAATAGTTTTCAAAGTTGAAAATGTTGTTGTTTTTATTCTGTTATTGTTATATTGTTTTTTTTTGCAAAAAAAAAAACACACACACACAGACACATTTGTTTGATGACCCTTAGGTTTAATTTTCCATATACATACATACCCATGCTGGATTTCAATTAGCCAGTGTTTTGCACCCCTTTTTCATTGTAATTTCCCTTTTAAACAATTCACTCAACCACTATGTGTCCTTGCTACTGTTTTAAATTACCCTTATTTAAATATCCGGAACGCAAAGCTAAGCAAAAAACATTAAAAAAAAAAAAACTAAGGAACATGAAGAAGAAGAAGTACCTAGCTAGATGGATATAGGGAACTACTGTAAGGGTGAATTCCTCTCTCTCTCTCTCTCTATAGTAGAATAAATAAACAACGAGGTAAAGGATGTCCTGGGTAAGAAATTACAATCGCTATTTTGTTTGCTATATAAAACGAAAGCCAGCTTCATACACAAAAGCAATTTATTTTTCCATCTCCGACTCCGTCTCCGGCTAAATTAGCCAGCTTACGTGTAAATAATTTGTTTTCTGTGAACTTAACCTCTCCTGGGCCATTAGTCTGCCTTAGAGATTTTTTTTTTTTTTTTTTTTGTTATTTTATAGTTTGAAAGAGAAGAGAAGGCTAAATAATATATATCAGCTAAGCAGACGATTCCGGAGACGGTACAATCATGAATTGTACGCAATCTACCTTGAAGCAGATATCGTGACAAAAATTAAGCTCGGTAGACTCCGGTGGGCAGGGCACCTAGCTCGCATGAGCGAAGAGGAACCTGCTCGGAAAGTTCTTTGTGGTACATTCTATGGTATAGACGACAGCGTGGTAGACCATGCTTGCGCTGGAGAGATGGCGTAGACCAGGACGCCCGGAGCCTTGGGGTGCGCAACTGGATGGCGGCGGCTCGAGACCGGGATGGGTGGAGAGACTTGTTGAAGGAGGCCAGGACCGGACCCCGGTTGTCGAGCCGACGATGATGATGAAGCAGAAAGGTGTCACAGATCGACATTAAAATTGTATTTAAGGTATACTCTCTACAATATTTGTCAAACTGACTTGAAAATTAATTTAAGGGAATTTCTAGAAAAAAGTTAAGGTACCTCTAATCTCTAAGGTAAGTATAGATGTAAATACAATGAATTCTGGACAATTTTGAAATGAGCTGACCAAAACCTGCCTGGGAAATTCGGAATCATAGGCATGTAAATGAGACTTTCGACTTTTATTTATAAGTTTTGAATAAAGTTTTAAGGGAATAATCATTCGATTCTGTATAAGCTTATTTGTATCTCCTCCAAGCAGCTACGCAAATATCATTGATGGTGATACCAGGAGCCGATATCACCCTCTTTATTGATTGCCAAGCAGCAATAAAAGCAATATCTGCCACCGAGATACATTCGAAGCTTGTAACTTGCTGTCGCGAGGAGCTTATAGGGTTCTTGGCATGCATCAGCCTAACATTAGACTCTGCTGGGTTCCTGGTCACAGTAATGTACAGGGAAACGAAAGAGCTGATGAGCTGGCGAGAATGGGATTGTCGCTTGATTCAAGTCAAGCCGAACGACATATTAAAGTACCAACCTGAAGCATCAAACTGGATGTTGGTAACAAAATATCAGAAAAAATAATGGGAGATGGAACCTGCTCAAAACATGCGGCACAACTAGAAAATTAAGGCCTAATTTCAATAAGCAGAGGACAGACAAAATTATGCAAATGAACAAAAAGCATCTTCATTCCCTTGTCAGCATAATCACCGGACACAACCTTTAGTGGGATACAACAAACAGAAAATGAGGCTCAACACTGGCGACCTTTGCAGAGGTTGCATCGACGAAGAAGCACATGAGGATACCTTACACTTCCTTTGTTACTACCCAGCACTCTGTCATTTAAAAAAGAAACACCTCTAGGGAATCATTTCTTTGACGACTTAGAGGTTCTTAAAACTTCGGCTAAAAGCCTTCTGAACTTCGTCAACGCCTCAAAATGGTTTGACTGCAGAACACATAGGTTTTTACATTTAGTGGGATGCAAATTCCTAGGGTATCACAACGGATCTACATAGATCTAAGTATGACGGTAACAAGATCAACTATCAGCTCTTCAACCTAACCTAATCTATCTCCTCCAAGCTTTAAACTGACAACTCCCACTTGTAAAGATCTGATATTTAAGTTTTTTGGAAGTTAAGGATTTTGTTGAGTTTAAAACAAGAGCAACTCTCAAAACCTTTTCAATAAAAAGCCTAGAAGTCAAGATTGTCACTGAAAACTGTTGAATAGGTAGGTAAAAGTGAGGTGTGAACATTTTCTAGCTCGTCTGGAAGAAAAGTTAAGAGAGAGTCCCTTATAAAGACTGTTTTTTTTAGAGATATATAACTTTAAGCTGGAAACACTATTTTAACTGGCGGCTATTTTGTCAGCTGTCAAGTGATTTATTTTTAGTTTGGTTTGGCATTTCAACATGAATAGACTGACACCTGAACAACGCTTCCAAATTGTGCCCAAATGGGCCCAAAACAAGGTTGTCGTTGATCCCAACTTCCATTAACGAAGCTCAGTTTTGGTTAAATAAATACGTCAATAAACAAAACTGCCATATTTGGATTGATGATAATCCTCAATTGTATGTTGAGACACCGTCCACAAAAACTGACTGTTTGGTGTGCTTTATGGTTTGGTGGAATAATTGGCCCGTACTTCCTTAAAAACGATGCTGGCCAGAACGTTACAGTCAATGGTGGCCGCTATAGGACCATGATTACTGACTTTTTCGTTCATCAATTGAACAACCATGATGTGCAGGAGCTGTGGTTTCAACAAGACGGCGCAACATATCACACAGCTCGTGCCACTATTGATTTATTGAAGGAAACGTTTGGTAACCGCATAGTTTCACGTTACGGACCCGTGAATTATTGGCCTCCAAGATCGTGCGATCTAACGCCGCTTGACTATTTTCTGTGGAGAAATGTGAAGTCGGTATAGTCAGCCGATAAGCCTAAGACGATTGACTACTTGGACGACAACATTCGCCGCGTTATTGCCAATATACGGCCACAAATGTTGGAAAAAGTCATCAAATTGGACCTCCAGATTAGACTACGTCCGAGCCAGCTGTGGCAGTCATATGCAAAAATCATATTTTAATTATAATGCCAGAAGATTATCTTTCGCATAAAGTAAATTTCATGGCAATTAAAAAAAATCATCTTTCTTTCATTCCATTTCTAGTTCTATACCTCTAAAAAAACACCCTTTATGTATAAGAAAACAAAAATACTTTTTAAAAAAGATCAACCAATTAACAGGGTTTAACTGTGGATGCTTTTCTCTTTCAGACAAATGGCTTTGTTCACTATACATGCTTTTCAAAACTAAATTCTCCCATGCGAGCGATAACACTGTAAAAAGTCAGTAGACATACTTATGTATTATTTTCTTTGGGAAACAACTATATCCCCATAACAATATAATAATTCACTCACACACACAAAAAAATTGTTTTCATTTTTAAGTTTTAATTGCTTTTTTTGTTCATCATCAAAATTACACAGCCCAACAATAAAATTCTCACAACAATTCATAACAAGAGCAACAAAAAAAAAATAAAAAAAAAAAAATAAATAACATAAGGACTAAGGAGCATTTGAATGTCTTCATTACAACATTTCCAGGACAGATTCCATGACTAATTAAGGAAAAGGGCAAACAATTTGTAGAACTTTTCCTTAACTTAAACTTGTTCAACAAAATACAGAAAAATAAAAAAAACACTGAAAAAAAAGAACTAAGAAAGGAAAAATTTATAAACAACTCTCTACGGCGAGTAGGTACCTACCTTCGAATCCTTATTCTTGTTCTTTAGTTAGTTGCACGGTGCAGTTTTCAGAATTAATTACCTGAGACAACAGACAGAAAGACTTAAAAGTTCACAAAGCTATTTATTTTGCACCCCGTTAAAAGGATGGATTGCCTCATGCTGGAAAGGTGTGAAAATAATCTTAGCCTTGTAACACATTTTCTCTTCAAAATAAATAACAACAAAGATACATACATATACAAATACCTAACTATACCTTTATATTTGCTTAAAAATTCACAATAAAAAATTATAATATTCCCTGTTGCTTTATTAGGTAGGTAATACAAAAATTAAGGTAATTTTGTTTTTAGAAATAAAAAAAAAAATTAATTGGAAAAACATCGAATACCAATCTTCTACCTTTGTAAATAAATTCTTGCGGAAATTTCCGCTCGATGACATAATCGAGTTTCACATCAAAAATGTCCTGATTATTATTATTATTATTTTCATAACTTTTCCTTTTTCGGGATTCCTTTTGGTTCGGTGGATTTCTTGATGATGATGATGATGATGATTATTACGCAAATGGCAAATCACAAGTTCAAAGATTTTAATCCGTTTTACAAGTGATGGTGGAATTTCCATTTGGAGGTTTTGAATAAAGAAATATTCCCTAAGGCAACCATCGTGTCATCGTCATCATCTTCGTAGTCTTTCATTGTTTTAATCCTCTCGCTTCTGTGGTAAATATAAACAATACATACATATATTTGCCTCTGCGACAAACAGTTTTGATATCATGAAGGAAAATTTGCCTCTGTATTGTCCTTGATGCTTACGGCATGAACTGAACACGACGCGGAAATGTACCTATACAAAATTATTTCTAAATTATGTTTGAATTAATGGCTGAAAATATTAGGGGAGCGATGTTTAAGATTGAATCGGGAATTGAAATCGCTAAAATTTTAGTAGGTGGGTATATTTTTTGACTTCCTACTTTTAGCCTCATGAATTTTAATAATGACAATATGACGTCACAAGACACAGATTGATTCGATGTGTTTTTATTTTATATGTAGCTACGTCTGGGTCGTACAGAATTTATAACAACCATTTAATTTCTTCTATATGAGGAACAACCGAAAAAGCCTATAGTCAGTTTGTAAAATTGGAATATATTATTCATGTATGTATAGTACATTTGATTACAAGGAGTCTTACGTCCAGTTTTTCAGTGCGAGATTAAAGTTAAACTGAAGTTAACTCATCAAATTTGGTGAGTTTACTTCAAGATTAACTGAACAGATGCTTTTGATGTTTTAACCACCGAGTTTGCTTCAATTGCATCATTTTTCAGCTTTTAAAAAATTAAGCTATACATCAAAAGAAAGGTCTTTTCAAACTCTATCCGGACGTCAAAACCAAAAGCGTGAGGAAGGTCTGGTTCTCGAAATATTTTCGCATAGAAAATTAACAGGGCTTTCCGCCGATATAAATAAAAAAAATGTTGCCAGCTTTGGTTCTCGATCTATTCACATCCAAAATGATATTACTTTGTGTACTTAGATCCAACCTTAAAAAGGGTGTCCATGGTGATATTTCCGCAACAAAGCCTCGAAAGGGGTTGAGGTTTGCAGTGACGAATAGCCAATAAAAAGACGTTTTTAGCGACGTAAAAATTTCACCAAACTTTTTTAAAAATGTTTGTTTTGATTTTTGAAAAAAATTATGGACTCCCTGCATCTTTTTTCAACTTTTAAAAAATTTTACCAAAACCCATCGAGCTATACATCAAAAGAAAGGTCTTTTCAAATTCTATCCGGACGTCTAAGCCAAAAGTGTGTGGAAGGTCTGCTTCTTCAAATATTTGCATCCATAGTGATATTAGTGTACTTCAAACCATCCCTTAAATTAGTTCACCAACCTAGGTTCATGGCGTTACCCGCTCCATCTGTAAAATTTTAGATGCAATATTAACGCCTTGGTCAAAAAATTTCAACTAGTCTCAGAAATTGGTTAGCCATGAGAAATTTAGAATCAATGGTTAAACTTTTTTCAAATTCATCAGCAATTTTAAGCACTTCATTTGTGGGATATTCGAAACATGTATTTAACATATGTCAGCCATTGGTTTTTTTTTTTAATAAATTTTTAAAGTTTTTTCACAGTCGTAAGCAGTGTGACCTTCAATGCGGTCATTGAGACCTTTCGATGGTAATCTTTTCTTTGCGACTATCCCAAAAATGAGGTGCTAAAAATCTTTACGACCCTGAAAAACTTAAAAAAAAATATTAAAAAACACCAATGGCTGATTCATTTCTGAAATAAGTTGAACATTTTTGATCAATTACTAAACTTTTATGAGGCATACTTTTTATGTCATGCAAATAATTATCTGTATAAAATTTCTAGCAAATTGGTCCTTCCGTTTAAGCTCTAGCTCTCGAGCGATAGCGAATCCTTCGGGAAGTATGAGTTATTTATTTATTTATTTATTTACTTGTTGACATACACATTAAGAAAATAACTCTTATAATTAGTGATGTTAAAATTGAGATAACAAAATTATAAAAAGAAGAAATAAAAACATATACTAATAAAGTTAATATTTAACGTTGAATTAACAATGATAAGTGAACAAAAAAAAAATAAAGTTATTCATTCAATATTTGTAGATATTCTATAAACATACGCCACTGTAAAACATAAACAAAAATGAGTCTTTACATAAATAGTAAAGGTATCAAAAATAGCTAGCCAGAAGTATTAGTGAAAAAGCATCGCAGTTTGCTGCGAAAGCACCCAGTGCCACCTGTCTCTCGAACATGCCTTGGCAAAGAATTCCACAAACGGATAGAGTTAACGAAAAACTGGCGTTCCGATGTAAGGCAAGTGAAGCGAGGGAGAATAAGTTGACGAGATCTGATTGAATTACTAAAATTTAATTTGTTGAAAAGAAAACTAGGTTGATTTGTTTGTATCACATTTGAAAGCAAAATAAGAGACCTATGACGAATGAGATGATCAAATGACATGTTATATAGCATCTTCGAAAAATGAGAAATTCTGTCGAATCGTCTTACGTTAAAAACATAACGTGCAATGTTGTTAAACGCGACGTTAAGTTTTCTCCTGCTAGACGAATCACAGTTGCAGAAAACCTCACATCCGTAAATCAAGTTAGGAACAATGAGCGTTTTGGCCAGCAATAAACGTGTTTTCAAAGGAGTAAAGGGATGTGACTGCCAAAGCTGGCGTAAAGTTCCATAGACTTTCCCAACGGCCGTATTAATGTGTCTATCCCATGTGAGCGTTCTGTTGAAAATCACACCCAAATTTCTTGCACTGTCGACATATTCTACTTTTGAACCAGAAAGCATGATATCAGGGAAATATGATATATCAAGCTGTTTCTTACTGATTACTAAACATTTGGTTTTCAAAGGATTGAGAAGCAGACCATTATCGTTAGACCAAGTGGCGATCCTGTCTAAGTCAGCGTTTAAAGAATTTGCACAGTCCTCAATTAAACCCAAAGGGCAACTTCTATATATTTGCACGTCATCGGCGTACATGTGGAGGGAAGAGGACACTTTCGAGGGAATTTCATTCACGTATAGCGAGAACAAAAGCGGTCCAAGAATAGAACCCTGTGGCTATGGTTATGATGAATAAATTTGGTTTTGCTTCTCCATCATCTACACCTTGAACTTTTACTACTTTTACTAAATCGTCTCAAAATTTGCGCCATTGTGTTCAGGAATTTCCTTCGCTTTTTTTCTCATATTTTGTCTGTCAACAATAATATTGTCTATCAATTTACTTCAACTACCGTTACTTTGGTCGTGGTCGAATGCTCATGCATTCATATGCTCTTATAAGTGGCTTGAAATAAGTGACAGAGACAATCAACAAATTTGTTCTTCATATAAATGTACATATAGAGGGTGTCCCGTAATGAGTGGATAATACTGCAGCTGGTGATAGCTGGCCTTATGACTGCTCAGAAAAAAAATATAAAAAAAAATATTTTTCTTGTGGTCTCCATGGTATAATTTATTTTCGAAAAATGTTAAAAAATTCAGGGTCTCCTAAAATACCTAATTACAACGGCCACCCATAAAGGATTCTTGTTATTTTTGTATTTTAATAATATTCTTGAATAACCGTTCTAAATGATGGGTAGTAAATTTTAACACCAGCTGATGCATTTTTTGTGTTATAATTTTTTAAAATAATTTTTTTATTCAAAAATAATTCAATATTTTTTTTCACCAAAGTTTGAAAATTAATAAAGAGAAAAAAAAGGTATGAGAACATAAGTGGCAAATTTGATAAAAATTGGCCTGTTTAATGTACTTTCCAAAATGGCATAACACATGTTTGTGTCTACAACCATGCCCAATAAAATTGGCATTTAATCTACTAAAGTAGTTTTTTAACATTTTATCAGATGAAATTAAGTTACAAAGTTAAGTAAACACTACGACGACGAATAAAATAAATTTTAATTTTTATTGCATTTAAAAATAACCGTTATTAAATAAAGGCACTAACATTTAACACTAGTTGCTGGATTTTTTTTTAATAATTTTTTTAATTAATTTTTTAATAAAAAAATGATTAAATATTTATTTTGATGTTTGATGACAACAAAAATTGAGTTGGAAGGAAAAGTCAATAGATATACCAGTGTCACTATTATGTCTGCTAAATTCACTAACTAAAATAATAGTATGCACTTTCAAAAAGGTTTTGATTTAGGTATGGGAAATGCGATAAATAAAAACAACAGTATTAAAAATTATGATATATTTGTAATTTAAATAAATTTATATTAAATGTTCAAACTGTCCCCCATTCACTGTGATACAGGCTCTGCATCTTCTAATGAAGGACCTCTCAATAAAACAAGCATATTGGCGCTCATTTATTTTCATCACAGAACACGACGACGCAATTCCGTATTCTTCTCGCGGTAAACGTCCTCCGCTAGTACCGCCCAGTCCATTACCAGGCATTCGTCCTTCTGAAAAACATTGGTGGACTCTGATGAACACTCGATAGTCCGGATGTCGCGCATTTGGATATCGCTCTCTATAGAGAGCTGCAGCTGCGTTAGCGCTTCCTCTACATTCCCCGTATATTAAATGCATATTCGCATACTCCAGCGGCGTATACTGTGACATTCTTAATCAGTATTAATTTAATCAAATTCAAAAATTCGTTAAAGTGACGAAACCAGTATAACAACGTTATACGTTACGTAATGACAGAGAATTGACAATATTTGCAAATAATACTTTTATATGCATTTTAATGCCTATTTTATTACAAGTCAATTTTTATTTGAGAAAGTGTTAAAAATCTTCTCTAGTAGATTAATAGCCAATTTAATGTGTTATGTGTTAGTGCCTTTATTCAATAACGTTTATTTTTAAATGCAATAAAAATTAAAATTTATTTCATTCGTCGTCGTAGTGTTTACTTAACTTTGTAACTTAATTTCATCTGATAAAATGTTAAAAAACTACTTTAGTAGATTAAATGCCAATTTTATTGGGCATGGTTGTAGACAAAAACATGTGTTATACTATTTTGGAAAGTACATTAAACAGGCCAATTTTTATCAAATTTGCCACTTATGTTCTCATACATTTTTTTCTCTTTATTAATTTTCAAACTTTGGTGAAAAAAAATATTGAATTATTTTTGAATAAAAAAATTATTTTAAAAAATTATAACACAAAAAATGCATCAGCTGGTGTTAAAATTTACTACCCATCATTTAGAACGGTTATTCAAGAATATTATTAAAATACAAAAATAACAAGAATCCTTTATGGGTGGCCGTTGTAATTAGGTATTTTAGGAGACCCTGAATTTTTTAACATTTTTCGAAAATAAATTATACCATGGAGACCACAAGAAAAATATTTTTTTTATATTTTTTTTCTGAGCAGTCATAAGGCCAGCTATCACCAGCTGCAGTATTATCCACTCATTACGGGACACCCTGTATGTATGTTGTTAATGTCATTTGTGACAATAATACTGATGTGGTATTTTTTGAAGCCTATATTAGATACATATATGTAGCTGATGCTTTGACAAGAAACGTGAATAACTTCCTATATTGCGACAGATGGCGGTGACACATTTGCTGCATATGGCTGTCACTTATAAGAGATTACATTTTGAGGATTCTACTTCTGAATTACGATTCACATTAACTTGTGATGTATGTATGTACATAAAATGTAATCTATATAGATGATGTGTATACTATTATTGCAAGTTGTTGTACATTCTAGTGTATCCAAAATCGCCCTTCCTTGCATACGGGACCAATAATTACCCGTTAGACTATTGTCTCTCGAATGTGGCTAAGAAGTTCGAGTGCCTCTTGCTATGAGACAACTCTTGGATACATAATTATTATGTGAGTAGTGCTAAATCTACTTGAGATTTGTAGAGCAGTAGGTAGCTGACAGCAGTTAAACGCGCATTTAACCTGAGTGACCAGTGGTATTTTTTACTTGCGATATAATTATGTACATCAGGGATGAAAAACCGGCTTTCAAAAATGTATCAAAAGTTAAAAAAAAAGTGTATCGAATTGTATACTCCTTAATTTTTGTTCAACAAATTAATCTCTAAAATTAGACCAAATTTATCCTTATCGCCATATTATTCACTTCCGATTTATATTGGCTACCAATCCACATTTACTACACCCGGATTTGTTAAATCTTTGTCCGTATTATCCAAAATGGCCTCCAGAGAGCATGTACAAATGTGAATTTAAATATGAAATTGGATTTGATGTTTGCATTTTAATAAATTTAAATTTGGATTTAATTTTTAATCTGGATTAAGCGGGTTATTTTCCTTAAAATCTTGGAGATTTACCATACAAATTTATTTCGTAAATCTAGTAGATTTAAAATAAGTCTTGTAAAATATTGCAAATAAAAATATGTCCAATATTTTTTTTTTACAAATCAAACTAACATATAACAATATTTTGCTGAACGTTTTCATTCGACAATCCGATATTTTGGCCTCATAAAAAAAATGACGCAATATTTGGTTTCATGTTTATCTTTTTATAGAAAAGAGATTAACTTTTTTCAGGGAAGAAGAAATTAATAATATTTCTTATATTATATCTATCTAAAAATTTTAAAACAGTTATAAACTAAATAATAATTTAAATAACAGTTTAAATACCTATTAATTTATGCTGCATTGTAGTGAATTGACACAAAATTGTCATCTATCTTTCTGTTTGCCTTAACGTATTGGTCGATTTTCCTAAAACGTGGTAATTACCATTTTTGACTGACTATAGGTATTACCTGTGATAAAAATTTTTGTGCCCAAAAATAAAAGTCTTGTTTTTCTTAAAATCGGTTCCACAAATTTAAAGAAAAATTAGTTAATTTAATAGTAAACAAAAAATTAATCCGAAAAACAATTATTCATGGCACCTCTTATAGTTTTATTTTTGATTTTCTCGAAAACGGTTCAATAAGTGCTTTTGGTCAATTTTTTGAAGATCATTTGAATGTTGTGTACCTATACCAAAAACTTTTTTTTTTAAAAACTCAATATTGCAAAAAATGACTAACTCGAATTTTAATTCTGTTTTTTTTTTCAATTTTGTAAAGAACTAGAAGAAATTTTAGCATCCGGTTTTTGGTGTTTGACTTAAAATTATAAGGGGCATTGAATACTAAAAACAAAAATACTACTTAATAACGTACAATTCCGAAAAACATTAGTTTGAACAAAATTTTTTCAATTTTTGTTTTTAAATTTTGAGTTTGAAAATATTTTTATTTAAAAACACAATGAAAGAAGAGATTTCTGGCTTTACAAAAAAGTGTATCATGGCATTGGATGTGTAACTGTTGCTTTTGAATATTTTTGTTTTCTGTTTACTTCATTTTTTTTTTTTTGAAAATTGCCCCTCCTGGCGAAACTGGGGGGGATAGACCGCCCTCTTATATAATTTTTTTTGTCTCGATCTAACCTACCCACTCTAGCTTTTTGTCTCACCGTATGCGAATCACCCTGTATATTATGTAGAGCTTAATTTTGTCTTCATTTGTCGATTATTTTTACTTGCGAATATATTTATGTATGTAGGTACTACATATATGGCAAGTTATGAATTCGTAAAAAAAATGGAACTCGAGATTTTGATCAAACTTGACATCACGATGATAGCGAAGTCGAAAAAAGTGGGTCTCGCAAAAACGTCTGTCTGTCTGTCTGTTCGACTACAGCCTAAACGGATGGGTCGATTTTCTTTAAACTTGGTACCTAACGTTTTTGGGACATTCTCCCCACCCATTTTTTTTCTCTTTTTTTTAGGACCAAAACCGTTATACAAAACTTCTGAGCCAAAAAGGAAAAACTTTTTTTTCTCAAATTCAGCGCCACAGAATTTTTTTTAAGAACATAATAAATTTAAATAGTTATGAGTTGCTGTTTAATAAACAAAATGGTTCCGAAAAATGGATATTAATGGTTCCTCCCACAGAACCATTTTTTTTTTTATTTTCGCTTTTCTCGAAAACGGTTCAACTGATTCTGATCAAATTTTTATGAAAAATTATTGACACATTCTATAATATTATGTACCAAAATTTCTAAAACAATACTTTTATTAATTTTTAAAAAAGTTTGAATTTTTTTTTTTGAAAACTTAATATTTCAAAAACGACTCTGTCAATTTTTATTAAAATTGGTAAAAAGCAGTTTTTTAACTTAATCTAGAAGATTTTTGAAAAAAATTATTCTAATACCCAAAAATAACGATGCCTCCCATACAAACGTTTAAAAACCGTTAAGAAAAATATTTTCTCAAAAACGACTCCTACGATTTTCATAAATTTTTTTTTGATGTATTAAAATTAGTACGATATACCTACCATTTGAAATTTTTAAATTTTAAATTTTACGTATATTAACAGTGCCTCTCATAGAACGGTTTCTTTGATTTTAAAGAAGATTTTGATCAACCAAAAAAAACTTGATTTTATATACAGATGCTTGTAACAAATATGAATAAAAGTTCGTACCAAAATTTTCTAAAAAATGATTTTTGGATTTAAAAAAAAATTCAAAATAATTTTTTTGAAAATTCGATATTTCGAAAACGGGTAGCAGATTTTTTTTGTAAAGTTCAATTTTTAACTCAACATTAACAAATACTTAAAATTGGCGTGACAATTTTTTTTCTCAAAAATGTTTACGAAATTATATATATACACAATTAATTATTTTTAAAACCGCTCCTACAATTTTCAAAAGTTTTTTCTCATAAATTAAGATTTATAAATATAAGAAATCAGATGGTGTACATCGCGTTGAGTTAAAACAGATTCAAAGTATTTTAATCAATTTCTTTCTAATTTTGTTGATTTAAAACAATTACCCAGTTTAAATAATATTTTTAATTTCCTTCCATGGATATTGCATATGTACAACACTGGGCTATATTGTTAATTTTATAAACTCACATAATACCACTTGCAACTAAACTAAGTTTTCTCAAAGGGATAAAATAATGACTCCCACAGCTAATTTATTTCAGCTATAGAACCACAATTTGATCGGACATAAGAGCAAGTTCGTGCGACCCAGTCGTGGATATTTTTTTTACGGATTATCAGGTTCATATTGAAAGCGAATCTATTTGCAACATTTCATCCAATGCCAGAGTTCTTTCGTAGGTATAATTCCCAAAAACTTGTCTACTCCAGATTAGCATTTTAAGCAGCCAGGTTTTCAGATAAAGGTACAAAAACTTATTTGCATTGCTTTAACACAGACACCGACTATCTCCGGCGATGACCTTGTAGGTATTTCATTTTTCTTAAAATGTAATATTTACAGAGCATAAGAATAAATATGAACAAAAGGTATTTAACTCGAAGCATTTATTTTCTTGAGACGGTAAATTCATTGCAAATTACCATTTAAGTGTTATTTCTTGAATCTTGTATAGCCGCTCATACAAAGCTATACAATCTCGTAAAAAAAACGCTATTATTATGCTTCTATATCTGCAGTCTATCCCGACAGCCTCCAGCCAATTCAAGATTCGCTAGCTAATGTATAAAACACTCATTCTTATTTCCAAAGCAATATCCATTCAAGGATAGGTAGTCGTTGTTGTTGTTCTTCTTCTGCTTCTTGAAAAGGGATTATTATAAAAGATTATTTCGAAAAAAAAAGACCAACGATACAGAACCCACATTTGATATTATCATCACGCGTTTAATTTCTAAATAAATTAGTACGCGTTGAGTTTCATTTTCTACACATTACAAAAAGGATATAGTTGGCCTCTAGCATCCTATTATATTAAATATACAATTTTCTCCTGTTTGCTAAGACTCCGTTACGTTCCGTTCCATGCACCAGCACTAGACACTAGAGAACCATATAATAATCATCATCAATACCCACAGGAATTGAACATTGCTATTTGTATAGCAATATACATAGATACATATATATAATATTTTTGTGTTGGTGGAAGATATCCTTTGCTTTATAGAATACCTACGAGTATCTGTCTATGGTATGGTATAATATGCCTTTGGGATGCGTTTAGCTTCTGAGTTTAAACTTTCTTTATTTTACTTCAAAAGCATTGATGGTATATACCTACTTCTTTAATTTGTGAGGAACCTTTTCTTGTTCTGTTCTTTTCTTGGATCTTTTTTTTTGTACTTTTCTTCTTGTTAAGTCAACGACTTTGAAGATGCCACACCATCATGGTTGCCTCTTACAGCTAACTTTCTTGCGGTTTTTCTTAATTTTTTTTTTAGTCTATTTTGAAAGGAAGTAGCAAATCCGAGGCTTTGAGCTTTGGGATATCATCCCTCTCTCTTTGGAAATATTGAATACCCTTGGCACGTTGTCGGGAGTTCATATAAAATTCTCGATTTGTAAAAGGGGTTAAAGATGTGAAGAAGTAACTTTTTTGATTCTTTTTTTTTATTCTATTTTTTTTATTTTTGTAAAGAAAGGAGTCAGATAAATCGTGACGGATGCCATGTGCAAACTTTCATGGGTATGATATTTCTCGATGGATAAAGTAAAAAACGAAAAAAAAAACAGGATCTTCGCTCACACTCGTGTTCCTTGTTCGGTGTAAATTATTTACTTAAAAGGAAACTTTTTCAATTTCGGCACATTGCTTGGGTGGTGTTAGAAGAATATGAGGAAGGCGTGTCAGAATATCTTTTCAAAGGAAACAGATGCGCTCAACTGTTTGTTGGTTCGTTTTTTTTTTCGGATTGACAATAAAAAATCAAATTTGACTCGATCTCATTCACTTGCCATTGCTATTGCCATTGCCATTTTCATTGCCATACCTATAGCCATTCATTGTTTTGCTTCAGGGAGCAGTTTTTCATCCCATCAGGAAACTCCTATTGTTCTGCGAGTTTTGTAAAGAAAATAAAATGAATTCGAAGAATGCTATTTAAAATAAAAATAATATTTATTCTTGATTTTGATCGTTTTTGTTGAAGCAGTTTAACCTTACGTTACCTTAAGTAACTGATTTAATTTATAGAAAAGAATTCAAATTACACTTCTTTGGGCTCCTCTAAAAGGTCTTTAAACTGTTTTAAGCTAAAGTAACAACAGCAACTCAGTGCCGAAGCGAATCAATCGGGTTCTGATAGTTTGTTACACTTTAAAATACCAATTTCAACATGCGTTCTCCAATAATATGGGGCCAACGTTGAGCTCAAAATTCGTAACAAATTACGAATAAAGTTAAAAAGTTTGTCGAAATTTCCTTGACATAGAATATAAAATCATCATTTTGCTTAAGGAAGTTATGCTAGATAAAAGGTTGGTGTTAATTAATACTCCCGAGTGAAACAATGTCCACTTTTGAAATTCGGCTTTATATCAGTTGGCAAAAGTCTTAGGGTTCGGACAAAGTGAAATCGGCGAAACGGCAAAGCGTTAAAGTGGCAAATCAACAAAGATGCAAAGCGATATGTGACAAAGTGGCATCGGTAACGTCAAAGCGAAAACTTGACAAAGTGGGAAAGTGACAAAGATGCAAAGCGACAAAGTGACTAAGAAGCAAATTGGCAGCTGGAAAGCTACAATGTGGCAGAGCAACAAAGTGAAAAAGAAGCAGAGCCCTCAAAGTAGCAAAGTTGAAAAGCTACAAAGCTCCAAAGCAACAAGCAATTTTCTTCTAAAAACGTCAATACGCATATTACTACCGCTTTATGTGAAATTTGTTAGAACAAAAACTGCTAATGGGAGCTACCCGTTGTAGAAAAAAAAAATTCTAATTCATATTTTAGAATCTCACATAAAAATGCTATTCACCAAATTTGAAACAAATCCGTTTATTGGCTTAAGTTTACCTATACCTGATGGACGCACTGGCAAACATGCTGACAGAAGTTATGTCTAACTTTTTCGAACTATGTAGATACCTCCATCATCGTTATGTTAGAAATGGCTTATTTTTTTTAAATGGGTGATTTTTTAGCTGGTTTGGTTTTGGCAACACTGGTTTTGACAGCTGACGTGTGTTTAGTACCTTGTGTCACTGTCAAACAGCTTCAGTTTGGTTTGCAATTTAACCATGGATCGTCTTACAAATGAACAACGCTTGCAAATTATTGAATTTTACTATCAAAATTCGTGCTCGGTTCGAAATGTTCATCGCGCACTGCTTCCATTTTATGATCGGCATTCTCGACCTTCTGAGCAGTCTATTCGGAAGATTGTGACCAAATTTCGCACCAAATTTACTTTGTTGGACATTAAACCACCAACACGTTTACGTACTGTGCGTAGTGAAGAAAATATTGCGGCCGTATTAGCTAGTGTGACAGAAGACCGCGAAATGTCGATTCGGCGCCGTTCCCAGCAGTTAGGCCTTTGTTACAGCACTACGTGGAAAATTTTGCGGAAGGATTTGGGCGTAAAGCCTTTTAAAATACAGCTGGTGCAAGAACTAAAGCCAGCCGACCTACCACAACGCCGAATTTTTGGTGAATGGGCTCTTGGAAAGCTGGCCGAGGATCCGCTTTTTTATCGAAAAATTGTGTTCAGCGATGAGGCTCATTTTTGGTTGAATGGGTACGTAAATAAGCAAAATTGCCGCATTTGGAGTGAAGATCAGCCACAAGCATTGCAACAGCTACCAATGCATCCCGAAAAAGCCACTGTTTGGTGCGGTTTATGGGCCGGCGGCATTATTGGGCCATATTTCTTCAAAGATGATGCGAATCGCAGCGTTACTGTCAATGGTGAACGCTACCGAGCGATGATAACAAACTTTTTTTTGCCCGAAATGGGAGTTCTTGACTTGCATGATATGTGGTTTCAACAAGACGGTGCCACATGCGACACAGCACGCGAAACAATGGCGCAATTGCGAGGCGAGTTTGGTGAGCAGTTAATTTCACGTTTCGGGCCGGTCAATTGGCCGCCTAGATCGTGCGATTTGACACCATTAGATTATTTTTTGTGGGGGTATGTCAAGGCTAATGTCTATAGGGACAAGCCCGCTTCGATTGACGCACTGGAAGCCAACATCCATGCATTCATTCGTGAGATACCGGCCGATATGTGTGAAAGAGTATGCCAAAATTGGACTCAGCGGATGGGCTACCTGAGACGCAGCCGCGGTCAACATTTGCATGAAACAACATTAAATTGCAAGGTTCAAACTATCGATTAAAATAAATATCTCATTCATTTTTTCGGATTTTTTGTGTTTTTTTTTTAAAAAAAGGTCTAAACCTCTTAAAAAATCACGCATTACATATCAGGTTTTGGAAAAAAAAATCGCACTACGAAAATAGGGTTTGCATCATGTGTCTTGACAAAATTGTCTAATTTTTTGATTATTTCCGGAAATCTCGTTATTTACTTGTTATATATTGATATATTCAAAGGTAGTTTTGCACTTCTATATAAAGGGTCAGTCATTTTTCGGTTTCGAAAGTGAAGCTTAATAAAAAATACAGCAATACTTTTTGATGAAAATCTTATTTCATTGTAAAGTATGAATTTTGCCATTATAGCTAAGTGTGAAAAACAATATCATTCAAATGGCCACCTCGGGAAGATTCGCAACATGTGATTCTTTTGAGGTAATTTTTAACCACTTTTTCGGAAATTTCGGGCGGTATCTCGACCATAACTTGAGTAATGTTCGTTTTAATACTTCTAGAGTTCGTGGATTATTCGCTTAAGCACGCGGTCTTTTGAATAGCTCCACAGAGAAAAATTCTAACGGTTTCAAATCGCATGATCTTGGTGGCCAATTGACGTCGCCAAAATGTGAAATTACGCGCCCAGGAAACTTGTCACGCAATTAAGCCATATTTGTCTTGTTGAACCCACATATTGTCCAAGTCATGAATTCATGACCATCAATCGCCGGCCAAAAAAAAATCGGTTATTATTCGACCAATTGCTGCGAACGCCGCTGGGAAATCGATAAATTCGGATCATCAGCAACACTTGCACTTGCAGCTTTGCACAGCAGCAATATTTTCGACTGAGCGTGCATTACGATGATGCACAGGCCTTACGAAATCAGTAACGCTTATACTCTCTTCAAATTTCATCACAATTTGACCGATTGATTACGTAGTCGGTCGATTATGACAACCATAATCATCGCGTTATGGGCGAAAAGTGCGGCTACGTTTGAATCACCACTTTTGTAGTAAGTTTTAATTATTTCAACGCGTTGTTCGATTGTTAAGCGATCCACTATCGTAAATGGCAAACATTCAACTAATTTTATGACACTTCAAATTACAGCTGAGTTTGACAGGTGTCAAATGCCAGTGCTACCAACTTTAAACCACGAAATGAGTGACCCTGTATTTATGTTATTCTGTGTACCTAGTTCTTTATAAATAATAAATAAAATTATTCATGCCAAAAGTCTCATAAATCATGAACTTTTAAAAAGCAATCGATTTCGATTGACCATTGATTTCTCTCGCCAACGCCACCACAACTACCACCACCACCAGCAACAAATTAAGACAAGATTGCTGTAAAGTGCTGCTTCAATAAATAAATGAAAATCGCTTCCTTCCGGAAAACTTTTCGAACAGGTGATTGTTGAACAAAAGCATATCTCAATGAATTTCTAAGAGCACACCTCATACAACCTTACTCAATTACAAAAAAAAAAAATTGAAGAAAACTTACTCTTGGTGTTGGTCTTGGTCTCCGGTCTTCATCTTCATTGCTAGGGAGAGAAAATGCGTTTTTAAAGTTTGCAAATATATTACACAAACACACAAATAAATAAACTTTTAAGTTAAAAGGTGCACTGCACTTTTGACACATAAGCAAAAAAAGTGTGTGTGTGAGTAAGTGTGAGTGTGTGTTGGTGTTTGCAGGAGATAGTAATAAAAATATCATTTATCTTCTGCACTCCAATTTATCTTATTTTAAGCGGCAACTGTTGCATTTGAAGGTTTTCTCTAAAAAAGGATGGTTCTTATAAAATTTCTTGCCATTTGCTTTAAATTTTTGGTGAAAAACATTTTTTTGTTCAATTTTGTGAGTTCCTTGGCTTATGCAGAAAATGGGGTTAGTTCGGTTTTCTTGTAAGTATAATATAAGATGCATTTATACAAATTCATAGACATTATGTACATATTATGTATATCTACATATGTCTAACCCGTATTAAATTAAGAAATTGAAGACTAATGGCCACTTTTTTGGTACTGAGGTAACTTAGAGAGATCTTTATCAAAGTTAGTAAATCCTACATGTAAATTAAACCTGGTTTAGCTCTCAAAAAGTTTTCCAGTGGAGGAAAAAAAAAGCTTTTTAAAAAGGGAAATTACCAAAGACATGCCAATTATAACAGTTTTGGTTTATAAAAGTACTGTTTATGCGGCCCCGCAGGGCCAGGGCCCTCCGTCGCGCCTGTGGGCATACTTTAGGCACCCAGTGTTTTTTTTTTTTTTTAAGTCGCACGAAGCGCATTAACGCACGCCCACTTTTAATGTCGAAAAAGTGTTATAACCGTTATAAATTGGCATGTCTCTAGTCTCGTCCTTTTAAAAATGCTTATTCCGCAGGTAAAGGACAAATCCTGCAGAACCAGGGGCTATAGTGCCTTACAGCTCTCAATCATTTCTGTGCGTGGTGTTATCGGCAGGAATGGATTCGACCTACAATTTTCTGTCAAATGCAAAGGGCTAAGTTGAGAGGCACTTTATACATTAATTTTTGTTCAAAGTGTCATTCGAAAAGAGTATAATAATGATAGTCATGATTATTAACCTTCTTAAATACCAGATTTCTGTATTCAACTTTCTCTATACACATTCGTGATGTGATGTGATGTGATGCTTTTATAAAATATTTCATCATATGAAAATATTTTGTTAAACTTTATAAACTATAAAAAAATGTTCTTATACATAATTCACCATATATTAAATACATTTTAGTCACTAAAGTGCTCTTGGTTTAAAGAATTAAACCTTAAAAGTCAGTCATAAACTGTGAACTTCTGTATAGTAGCGAGTCGTCATCACTATACTTAATTTTACAAGAAATAAACTCAGGTAGGTACTCATCTTCATCATCATAGAAGTACCCTTATTTGTACAAGGACTCTAGAGACGATGAGTTAATTTAAATACACCCACTATAATACGATACCACCCATACATCAGTGCTGCCACCCTACTCCTTTAGCAGTAGATCTGCTGCGTTTAGTCCCAAACGAAAATCTACTGCGCAGCAAAACGAATCTAATCCTCTTTTAAGAATTTCAATCGATATACAAAGTAAGTTCTAAACACGTCCATCCAAAATTTGAAAAATGTAGGTATATATGTATGAATTCTCCAAATGAAGTGTGATTTATTGTTAATTTAGTTTAAGAAATTTGTGTTTTTTTATTGTAGAGTTCGTTTTTGAAGTAGTTGTGAAGTTACCAGATCCTCATGTTTTTATTCGTAAATAAATTGTATTTTAAATTAATTAAATTTTTGTTTTGTATATTAGCCGTGTTCCTTTCGAGGTGGCGAATTACCTACTTATCAGAACTTTTTTGAAAATTTTCAATGGAACGCACAAAATTCGCCTTCCTAGCAGCAATTAACTACAATTTCAAGTGATTTCCAATAATTTATAGTCTGTGGAATCTGGACCATCTTGTACACACTTCCACATTTGATATGATTTTTCGCTGCGTATATATATAAAAAACTTTTATAAAACGAAAAAGTGTTTGTAAATATCTTTTTGAAAGTATAGACTTTCGTTTCACATACTTTAAAATACCTGGTTGATTTTGTTTTTTTTTTTTTTCTTGGTGGATAACAGGTGACCGGAAATACGTTAATTTTCTAAGAATTTATAAAATAAATATACACCTGTAAGATTTACTGCGGTATATTGCAATCTAATGCGTTTTTTTCTGATATATACTGCGCTCAATCATCTATAGAGTGGCAGCGCTGTACCCCATCACATCATCATATAAAACTATACTCTGTCAACTTCCATGCTAACAGCATCATATGCAAGCATTGTGCCGCATGCACCAATTAATAGGTTCTATATAAATGTGTTTGTTTTTAAGAGCCCGAAGAGGTGGCATACTCTTCAATAAACTTAAACTGTATAAAGGTAAAGGCAAATATTGAAGAATGTGTCTTTAATATCCTTCGGTTTGATAGTTTAGTTATACCTACATAGGTGCGAGTTATATTTTCGTTAAGTTAAGCGAAATATTTTAGTTGACAAAGTCTTTTCTCACTTTTGTGAAATTTGCTCACGTTATAGCGTTAGCGGCAAGAATTACATATTATAATGTTCGGTGGATTTAGTCAATGGAATTTATAATTTTGTCAAAATTTTCAAAGTACATATGTAGGTAGGTATACAAACGCGCTATACGAGTAAAAGTTTATGTGATTAACTTTTCATCAAACAAATAAAGATATCGTTGGAGTTGCCATCAGTGAAGAAAAGTGAAAAGTAAGACTGCAAGTTTTAGCACTATGGGTGGTGAATAACCATATTAAAATTATTGAACAGGTAAAGTTATGTGGTAAGTTAAAATATACTTGTTACACCTTTTATAGGATCATATTAAAATCTTCAAAGTTTAAAACCTGGGGAGCGTTAGAGAAACATCTATTTTGGGATAAAATTCGAGATACCGATGCAGAGTATTGGTATTTAAGCTTTAGACGAATCTACCTCCGCCCTATAGATTATAGCTATGTAAGACTTTTGCATAGATCACAGCACATACCTACCTATGAGCATTATTGTATGATATTGAGGTTATGTTGTGTGATTTATGTTGATTAATTTGGTGTCATTCAGTACGTATTTTTGTTGTGGTTTTTATGCTTGATGAGAACTGTTAAAAACTGAGATTGAAGATTTCAATTTAAAAATAAAAAAAAATCGTTTTTTCTTTTCAATCTTTTCTTTTCAGACCAACGAAATTCTCGGTAAATTTCGGTCAAAAATATTACGGTCTCCACGAAAACTCATGAGTGTGCACGTGCCAGGACCTGGAGTGTCATATATTCATTAGTGACCGTGGTTCTTGTCGAGGAATTGGGTTTTTGTCCCAGTCGATGTATGCTGTGATAAAAATGTCCAAAATGCTCTACAGAGGTCACCTAAGATAAGTTTGAACATTTGGAATTGGATTATAAATTTAGGTACAGGAATTTCAACAAGAGTCTCCCTTTTAAACTCGCAGAGTGTAAAAACTGATACAAGAAGTATGAATTATTTATTTAAGCCTATCTACTTGGACTACTTACTTACAAATTTGGAGAGAAGCCGCAAATTTCTAGCTTGCGTGGTTGCTAATATTGGTGTCATGAGGTCTTTAATGCTAACTTCACAGTAAAGTCAGCGATGTAACAGGTAGATACTATACGGCAAGCTTGGAATTCGTAAAAAAAAAATCTAGCCCGAGATTTCAGTTGAACATGACAATACGATGATAGTTTGTGTTTGTATACCTCAAACTACAGCCGAAACGACTAAAGTGATTTTCTTGAATCTTCAACTTAAGGTTTTTAAGTGAAGAATCCTAGAAGGATTTTTTAAATTTTGCGATATAACCATTAAGAAAATTAATCTTGGAAGAAGCTCTGTAGAGTTTTATACAAAAAATTGTGTGCACTATTGTGATATTTACACATCTTGGTCAAAAAATTTTACCAAAAATTGTTTACGGCCGGCATGTAAAGGGTGTATTTTTTAAGACGTGCGGTTTTCAATCTGGCAATACTTTTTTCGGAGTTTGTCTTTTTGACACCTGTTACTTGATTTATGCTCAGTTTGGTTTGCCATTTTATAAATTATAGACTTACTCCTGAACAACGTTTGCAAATCGTGCAAATTTATTACCAAAATAATGGTTCGGTTCGCCCGACGCATCGCGCGCTGCGTTCAATATTTGGTCGACATAATCCCAAAACCGCATAAATTCGAGCAACCATGGATCGTTTTCACACCACGTTTACTCTAGTGGATAATGCACATCCTCAGAAACGCCGTAGAGTGCGCACCGAAGACGCTATTGCTACTATGTCGAGCAGAGTATCGAAGAAGACCCGAATGAGTCCACCCGCCATCGTGCGCAACAATTGGAGCTGTCGTGAATCGGGCCTCTCGGCTGGAATTTATGGTGACCACTTGCCCGAAATTATTTTTAAAACCTTATCTTTATAATAAAGCTATATTCTTGGCCATAGCATTAAATTATGCGTTATATTTCTTTTTGAAACCCACACGTCTAAAAAAAACACCCTTTACATGTGACCTTTTTTTGATTTGAGCTTTTCTCGTTAACGGCTTGATCAATTTCAATCAAAATGTTAATACAGGAAGTCCTTTAAAATAAATTTAAAATTGCAAACAAAAAATACAATATTTCGATTTAAAAAAAAATTATGTTTTTCGAAAAATCAATAGGTATTTTGATAAATGAAATTTTTTAAATTTCGTTTTTAAGTTTATATTATTAAATACTTTTTTAAGAAAACCGCTCAATTGATTTTTAAATTTCTGTTTCCAAAAAAACATTTTTGTTTTTGCTTTAATTCAGCGCGTTCTTCATTTAGAGTTTGAAACATTTTTAAAAGTTGTTTTAGCAATTTAAAGAAAGAGTTTAATGCTTCTTTTGCATTTTCTTATATGTCAACATAAATAAAAATATGCTGAACTTGCTCTTGTGGTTAAGTACTGTTTGTAACCCAACATTGAAGATGCATGATGTATATATTTAACGATCAGAAAATATTAAAAGATTTTAAAAAATTAAATTAAAAATTTAAATTAAAAAAATTTTAAATGCATTATTGTTTAAATTATTGAGAAGCATCAGATTGAAAAATTATAACAAAATCGATTTAACCATGACAAAGATTTACGAGAATAACCCAAAAATAAGACCATTTTCTCAAAAAACCTTGAATATCTAATTCCGTAATTTGAATTTTTTGAGAAAAACCTGAAACGCAGTTTTTTTACAATTGACTTGGTTATTACAGGTACGAAGTTTAATCAAAATCGTTAGGACCGTTTTTGAGAAAATTTGAAGAAACTTAAATATTTGTATGGCAGCTACCCGTTCTAGATGAGCTAAAACAAAAATTCGAATTTTTCCTCTAGAGAATCACATAAAAATGCTCTGTACCAAATTTCATGCAAATCGGTGCACCCGTTTAGGCTTTAGCACAAATTACAGTGGACGCACCGAAGCGATGCACAGACGCACAGACCGACCGACGCACGGACGGCATGACGAAACCCACTTTTTCGGACTTCTCGCTTATCTTAGTGTTAGTTTTGATTATAACTTCGAAATTTAAAATGTAAAAATGTATGAATTATTATTATTAATTACATGCATAATACAATTTTGAAATTTCAATCAACTTGGACGACAGAGCAAGTTCATGCGATCCAGTCGTGCATATGATTTTGATTTAATGGTACCTACTTCAAAATTTAAGCCAAGCCGTTTCTTGTAAATTTAGATCCCTATCTAAATTCATAGTTTGTCCGGTTATTGAAAAACGGCATGTTCCCAGATTTAAAATATTTCCCAAAAAAATGTACAAACCGCCCAGATCCCCATATATTAAAAAAAATCTAATTTTGTTTACCTTTTCATTTTTAATTATATTTTTGTGAATTCATTTTAGTAGAACCCTGGCATTTTTTAAAAGTAAGATTATATTAATTTATCAAATGAAAAGTACTACGCAAAGATAATCAACAACAGATAATATTTTTTGATGAACTTCAAATTCCAGAATAGTGTTATTTTACCGGCCCCACATTTATTTCGTAGTCCCATCGGTCTAAGTGAAAATTGTTATGCTAACTTCACCAACCTGCCTAAATGTCATAACTTCCAAAATGGTGGTAGCAAAGGCCTATTTATTTGAGTTTGATTTTTCATGAATTGCTAACTGAGCGAAGAAAGAGGCTGTCAACTACAGAAATAAATAATATTGTTTTATATTTGTAGATAGTTCGGAACAAATATTCGATCCTGATGAAAATTTGTTACTGCATTGAAACTTGTCAGCATTTAAAGGCGTTCAAATGAAATTCAGCTTAATGTAAAAAAAACTCCACCACAATATTTCTCTGCTACAATACTGTTCGATTATAAAAATTAGCCATAACTGGGAAAACCTTTGCTTTTACGATCTGCCTTTTATTGTTAAAAACAGAATACCTATGGACATATTGCCATTGCAATAAAAGTTTCTCTTAAAGAAAATCGCAAAGCAAACTTTTTATTCTTTTAATTAAGAAGACAAATCATTGCTTTAGATCGAACCCACATAAGCTGGAACATCCATCAAATAATCTTCAATATGGTGACTCAGCATCAGTTTTGTTCAGCTACGGCACATACCTCCATATATAGCTATGTATAGGTATGTGAGGTAGGGAAGTATAGTAAATCCATTCGCTTACACAAAAGCAAGCAATCAACCAGCGTTTTCAACATTCAGCAGGAGCAGCAAACATCACCATTCACCATCAACCAACCATCACCGTATACCTATACCACCACCGGGGTCCAAATGGAGTTTCTACATTACCACTATTATCATTGGCAGTATATATGTAGGTAGGTATAGTCCCAGTTCCACATGGAGCTGATCCGGGGGATATAACATCTCAGGAGGTTGAACCAGGAGCTGCAGCATATGCTGTTTATTGTGTCATTTCGAAGCAATAAAGTTTCAATGAAAAAGGTACCTATACCTTCATACTATGTAGTTAGTGGATGGTGTATCTGTATTCTGTGTATAGTGAAACCAAGGCGTGCAGAATAGATGATGTGTGTGTTCAGTGTTTTGTGAACCAGAAATCCTTATTACCTTCTTGCGAAAGTGTATAGTCAGTCGTTTTTCCGACGTTTTCATTTTTATTTTCCACTTTCACTCGAAGGATTCATTTTTAACCCAAGGATTTGGTTGAACGATCGGTTGGATTGACAACTATCATTTTACTGTCTGGTTCTGGATATTGATGAAAGTTAAAACAATAAATGGAGAAATATGTAGGTAGGTATAAGGTATTCACTGACACAAGTTATAGTCATTTTTATATCGTTGTGCGTAACTAGTTGAAAAAGTTAGTGTTCAATGGTAACTGCCGCAAGTTGTAAAGAATTAAATCGAAACTTTGTATAAAAACGTACGGGTGGCTTTTAAGACACTCAAGTTTTTTTTTAATTCGTTCGAAGAAGAAGAAGCCAATGTGGTAGTGGTATAAGTTCTGCTGGAATGTTTAGCCTTTGGCACAGAATTCTTTTTTTGTGACCATCATCGTTTAGGACTAAGACCTTGTATGTATCTGAATGCCCTCATCGATAAAAAAAGCGAGTTGGAAAAGTCTATTTGGTTGTTAAAACCAAACAAACCATCAGGCGAAAATCGGTTTTAAAAATGGTGTATCTACGTTTTCTGAGGAAAAAAAATTCAAGTACAGATTTATAAACACAACTGTCTTTAATGGAGCATAAGAAATACTATTTCAAAGAAGTCTATTGCTAAATTATGTGCGCATAAGAAGTTATTGAAGGCCTTATGTCGAAAATATTGGATTCTCGCATATAATTTGAGCATTTTACTATTTTTGAAGTCGCAATTCTAATGTTTTTTTTTTAATGTACGTCAACTCAAGGGTCAATGACTACCCTTATAATGATTAACAGCATGCGGGCGTAAGAAAAATATGGAAGGGTTTAATAATTAGATACCGATAACCGTTGCACATTGGTTTTGAATTTCTGAACATCACAAATGGGAGCTAAAAATAGAGCTAGCTCAAGCATTCCACATTCGAGTTGTGCGGCTAAAGAAGGAATCTCTGATTTAAAGGTTTGTTTTTTTTTTAGAGGTATAGATCTTTAAGTTGGCAATACTAATTTAAATTACGGTCATTTTGTCAGCTGTCAAGTGATTTATTTTAAGTTTGGTTTGGCATTCCAACATGAATAGACTAACGCCTGAACAAAGCTTCCAAATTGTGCCCAAATGGGCTCAGAACAAGGTTGCCGTTGATTAAAATTTTCGTAAGAGAATTTTGGTTGAATCGATACGTCAATAAACAAAACTGCCGTATTTGGAGGGGTGATAATCCTCAAGTGTATGTTGAGACACCGTTACATCCACAAAAACTGACTGTTTGGTGTGCTTTATGTTTTGGTGGAATAATTGGTCCGTTCTTCTTTAAAAAACGAAGCTGCCAGAACGTTACAGTGAATGGTGACCTCTATAGAGCCAGGATTACTGACTTTTTCGTTCATCAATTGAACAACCACGATGTGCAGGAGCTTTCAACAATACGGCGCAATATTTCACACAGCTCGTGCCACAATTGATTTATTGAAGGAAGCGTTTGGTAACCGCATAGTTTCACGTTACGGACCCGTGAATTGGCCTACAAGATCGTGCGATTTAACACTTACTGATTTTTTTTTTTTACTCTGTTGAATTTATATTATTTGAACTTTTGAAGATAGATTATATTTATATAATAATAATTTAATTTGAGACAAAACAAAATAAATAAACATAAAAATAATTTAACATATAAAAAAGACTTATTACTTTACGGAACAAACAAAAATTTTGTATGACAGTAGTTTATGCAGGTACTTATTGAATTGCCAAAGCATAGCTCACGATCGTATTGTCTCTATCCTCTTGTGTATTCATTGTTTTGGTTATTTTTTGTTGAATTCGCAGACTCTCAAGAGTAAATCTCGCATTCATTCTCTTTTCCTTGTCCAGTACTCTTACATCGTCAAAGTTGGCTCTGTGTCCGCTGTCAAGTATTTATGCTGTGAGAGACCCGTTGATTCTTTTCCTTTTTTAATGTCTGCTTTATGCTCTGTCATTCTTATACCTAGCAGTCTTTTCGTTGTTCCAATATATACCAAATTGCACGCTTCCTCCTCTTTACCATCGCAGCTTATTTCATAGACGACATTGTGTTGTTGTTCTTTGTCGACTGGAGCTTTGGTGTTCGTGAACATTGATCTTATTGTTACGTTGGATTTATGTGCATGTGCATACGATGCACTCTTTTGTTTGATTGTATGGTGTAAGCTTTTGCCGTCAGTTAAGTTTGGTATATATCTAATGCTGAAGTATTTAGCGTTGCCGTCGTTTTTGGTTTTGTTTGTTTTGTTATTTCTTAAGTTAGGTTTTTAAGTTTTCTTTTTAAGTAAATTATTATAGCTGTGTTGATTTTCTGTTGAAAAGGTTGTGTTGAAAGGTAATTTATCATTCTTCCGGAAGCTGTGGGTTTCAAATACCAATTGAAAGCAATATTTCCGTCTGTTCGATGGAGTCCATTCCATTCCATTTCTATTGTAAATTGTATTTTAGTGTGATAATTGTTAAGTGACTTCAATATTGTTTCTTTATCTCGATCTTTGATTATTGCAAAAATATCATCGACATATTTTGATATATGTTTGATATTTATGTTTTTATCGTTTAAGATATTAGTTGTGTTGTCAAGGAGGTCATCAAGAATGATATCTGCTATTGTAGGATTTTGTCATCATATTTGAAGTAATTGTTGTCTTTAAGACAAAATTCTAACATTCGCAAAAACTGTTTTTTGGTATTCTTGTAAATTTTTCTATTGTTGGCCAATATTTCATAATAATCTTTATAGTCAGGTAGGTATGTTCGTGAAAGCGATATCACATCAAATGAGCCAAGTTGTCGTCTTCTTCTAAATTACTGTCTTTCAGTTTTTCTTTTAGTATGTAATAGTTTTTTACGTTATATTTATCTGAAATGTTGTTTTTAAGAATATGACGAATATGTTTCGACATTTGGTAGCAAGGTACATTTGAAGATGAAGAAATTGGTCGGAGTGGAGTATTTGTTTTGTGAATTTTAGGCAACCCATAAAGTCTTGGTGCTGTTGCTCCGGAACAGTAAAGTTTTACTTTTTGCCATTGGTCTATCTGCTTATTTTTGAATAATTCGTTAACTATTTCATTATTGTTTTTTTTGCAGTTTTTGGGTGGGTTCTGTTCGTATAGTTTTGTATGTATTTTTATCCTCTAAAAGTTTTGCCATTTTTGTATTGTATTCTTCTCTGAACATAACTACTGTTTTGCTACCTTTGTCAGCTTTTGTTATAACTATTTTATTTTTGTGTTAATGAAGAAATTTCTGTGTTTTTTGATGAACTGTTAAAATAAATTTTTCAACTGATGTGTTTTTAATTTTTCTTTTATAAAATTGCTGATCTGGCAACATCCCTTTCTCTCTCGTCTTCTATTGTTCTAATGCTCTGTTCGACATCGGTAATAATGTTAATGGGTGAGAAGTTTTTACTGTTTACTGGAATTGCAAATTTTTCTCCTAGTGAGAGTAACCATTTGCTCTCTAGCGGAAATTCTATGTCAGTTGTGTTGACAAACCAGTCTTCATTAAAATATTATGAATATGTGTTTCTTTAAGCTCTGAGATTTTACATGTGTGAGTTTGTTGAATAAGTGTTGCTATTTCATTGTACATAAAGTTCTGTTTTTTGGTGAATGTGGTAGGTATATTCTATTTCATTTAGCAAAGATCGCATTTTGTTGTCTGTGTGAAATATATTCTTACCTATTGTATTTATTGATATGTTTGTTTGGCTGATTTCAAGATTTAAGATTTTTGTGTGAAATTTACATTCGACTTTTGCAGAGTGCGTTCGTATTGGAATACAAAATTGTTATGTTCCTTTTGAACAACTCTTTATTAATAGAAATTCAAATGGTGCGGTGAGGCGGCATAGGGAAGTATTTCTAAACAAACAAAAACTTAATACCACATTCAATGATTAATTAATAATTCAATCTACCATTTTAGTTTTTTGTTCGTTTAAAGTTATTGTAAACCAATTTTAAAATTCCAGAAAAATAGAATAGAATTAGAATAGCAACCCTATAATTCTACAGGAGTTAAGCCTTGAAAAAACCTAAACTGATCATTGTTATACATATGACCAAACTAAACGTGAAAGAAATCAGGCCCCATCAGCAAGTATAGCTAAAGGTAAGGTTTAATGATTCCTTGAACATATAAAGCAAGTTAGAGAAACATGGGGAAACAAAAACAAATTTTTTCGAGTAGCTTGAGTCCGAAATCTGTGTATCGTTAGAAAATTTTTGCTGAGCTCTGACATGGATACCTTTGATTTCAGCTTTCATTTATCATATAATTTCTTATGATCTTGTATTTTTCTAAGACCAAAACGGAATCCTATAACGATCAACGATGCTATAGAAGTAGCATCTTCATCGTAACGGGAAATCGTTTGATTCAAGCAGAAATTATTTGTATGCAAATCCTAAAACACACAAACAAATGGGGTGGCTGCAAAATTTTCCTGCTAGGTAGGTATACAAAGCAATTATATACATGATACTTTTTTATTTAAAATGCATTTCAAATAGATATCTACCAATCGCTTTGTAAATAACTTGATACATATACAAATACTTATTTAAAAACACGAATCAGCCTTTATCGTTCTCTAGCAGTTCTGCCAATGTAAAATTATAGTAGCAGCTCATTAAAGTGCGGTGGACCCTGTAGAAAAAAAAAATAGAACAACAAAAAGTCACTCAGAGTTTTGAAGGCAAATTTACTTAACGTATGCTTTTTTTCGTTTTTATTTTAATATTTTTCGAAGCCTCAAAAAAATCCCTTAAGCTTACCTACCCCATTTTAATATTAAAATAAATAGACACATCAACGGGTTCGTTGTGATGCTCTTTCTCCTCCTTATTATTTCTTTTATAAACATTAACGTTTCAACGCAACACACTATACCATACATCAGCCATACAGCACTAATGTAGCCTCTTTTGCAGTTTTTGTATCCACCTGAATGGGATTCGTTCTTCCTTTATGCTTGTTTTCAAAAGGTAAGAAGTGTACACTTAACGTACAATGAGCAGTTGCTGTCAGAGAAAGCAGCATGTTCAATGAGAGTACACACCTGTTGCAATAAGACTAAAAAGAAGCTCAACAGGTCCTACCTCCCTCCCTCCCTCTATCATCACACCAAGGATATTATAAAAGAGAGAGAGAGAAAAAAAAAACAAATTGTATGAAAATTGTATAGGTAGATTTTATTCAAGCCAACTTCAATGGATTCCTTTCAGAGAAATACAACAAAAAAAAAAACACACACAAACTCAAAAGTCATAAAGCCCGCCTATGGGATATTTAAATTAATAACGCCCGGGACCGTAAACAAAAATAAAAAAAAAAATAAAGTTAAATTCGTTGATAGAATTATTATTAGTTGAAAATTCCATCTATTGAATTTTTGGCGTACTGTGTACTGTACACGCGAATTTGCAAATCTACGAAATGCGGCTCTATTTGAACTCATCAGACAGTCGGCTCGGAGGGTTGTAGAGTAGAGAGGGTTGGTATTATTATTAATCGTGAGACGTGTCTATTATTCGGCGGAAGAGAACGGTCGATACGGGGTTGACTTTTATTCCAAGACAGAACTTTTCCTCATCTTGTGAATAGTTATTTAATGAGAAAAGTTCTTGCTCCGGATGTAATCATCCTGGAGCATAACGTGAGGCTATATAATGCGGCGCGCACAGCAAGAAATAGAGATAGAAGATATACGTTATGCTAAGAGAAAATGGTATTCGTATCCGCCGGAAGCGCTGCTGGTTTTCCACGAATCTGCAGTCATTATATATTACTTCATTCAAACAGGGAGTAAAAAGTGTAAACACGAAGTGTGATTATAAGTTGCTCTCCGATGAGGTTTCTTTCTCTTTTGTTTATATGAGTGTATCTCTTCATTTTGAAAATTTGATTTTTACATTCAAATCCCATCAGAGGTATTATGGAGTTTCAAGTTAAAAATACACAGTTGGAGCTCTCATAATCGAAAGTCACTAATATAATATGGGAAGAAAATACAAATAAATTTCCCCACTTGACCACACGAAGTTGCTCTATTAACTCTATCAACGGTGTCGGTATGGCGCATTATAGCAAGACCGCGACTAGAAAAGGTGCCGCTTCTTGGTTGAGATCCTGTTCCACCCTGGACGACAAATGTGGCGCAACATAAATTAATTTTGCGAATATCCCTACATTTTGTGAATATCCCATTAACGAGGGAAGATGTCTCTTGAATTTATCTTCAAAAATCATCATAGAACATCATGAAGGAGATAGATAAACAGCAGAGACCGGTGGGCCATTTTTTTTTAAAGAGCCTCAGAGGCTAGAAACCGCAAGCTGCAGGGGATGGTTTACTTTTTTGCGAATATCCCACACTTTAGGTGCTGAAAAACGCTTATAACATTAAAAAACTTTAACCATTGATTAAAAATTTTCTATAGTTGTCCAATTTCTCAAACTAGTTGATATTTTTTTGACTAATTACTGACCTTTTAGATGGCGTCCTTTTTTTGCGAATAACCCACATATGGATTCCTAATATCCCGGAGCCCCTGGTTGCTCGAATTTCAAACTGAAGGACAGTATATTGCTGGGCCCACTTTTCATATTCACTATCACTATTATCCTAATATTAGGGTTTTGCCTGTAAAATACTTTTTGCCTAAAAAAAAAACAATGTATTCCTTATAGAAATAGTATATCTTTACCCATAAACCCATTTTTTGAATACAAAATAATACGGAACCTCAATCTTCCGCATTTTTTTTTTTCAGAACCGTGAAACTGCCATCAAGCTATAAAGAAATGTATACGTATAATAATCGAATTGTGGAAAAATAACAAAATGAGTTGTTTTTTTCAAGGATCACAGCTGAGGATAAACAATATGCACTAAAATATTTATGCACCTGCTTTCGCATACAAATGAGAAGAGTACAAAATATCAGAATACCAATAAGCGCCCAATATGTTCATGTTAAAATAAATAAATAAAAAAAATTATATACCTACATATCCAAAGGCACACACACACACACAACATATAAAGCACCTCTATATAATCTTGCTTTTTTTCTTTGTAATTGTCTATCTACATCATCCCACCATTTGCTTTTGTTTATGCGTTGCTGCATGAAAATGCTATGGTTTGGGTTCATTGAATTTAACAACTTATACCCTGCTCGTATAGTATAGGACGAAATGTTTGAGCGGGAATTGGATTTCGGATTTTGTATTGTGGGTTGGGTTGGGTTCAAGCACGTTTTCGCAGTTTGTTTGCTGCGACCTCTTTATCATGCCTCTGTGTCAGCAGCAAACGCAACAATAAACACGAAATCCCATGCGAGCTGTTATCACAAGTGATTCACACTTCATCTGGGGCACTGATGTCGCTCTTTCTTTAGTCATACCTACAACTGTGCTCTCTGTTTCTGGTCCTGAGTTCCTGACTATGCAATCACTTTTTCAAAATTAAGGATAAGGGCTTACTTTCATTGCATCACATACTTTAAGGCAACACCGAACGGGACCGGCATAATCAATTTTCAAACGAGTATCTCGGACTTTCATTGCAATGCAATCAGTATATTTCTTAAGTGTGACCAGTTATACAGTTTTTTTTATCGGATTTTTATTTTCAAAAAAAAAAATGTTGGTAAATTATGAATCCGAAATATAAGAACTATTACCTAGGTCAAAAAGATCTCTTTGTGTACCTATGTTATATTTCAAGAAAGCTTAGATCCGTGGTTTTGACTATCAACCCTTTGTTTTCGCCTTGTTGATTCAGAGAATAAATTCTCTGTTAAGAAATTTCTTAAGTGAATTTTTTTTGTATCGAAAGATTTTTTAAAAATACAAAATTTTTTTCCTAAATATATCGATAAATTCGGTAAAATCCACATGAATCGAGATTTAAGCTTTTAAAAATCGAAAATGAAATTGGTGTTCAAAAAAATTGACAGAAATCGGAAAAGTTTTTGATGGATGTAAATTATATGTTTTTTGAAAATATTCAAGCCTGATTTTTGGGGAATTTTCGATTTGCTAGGTGTTATTTCGCTGTAGGATTTTTTTTTTTTAATTAAAAAACTTTTTTGAAGTCAATTTCTAGCCCTGTAAGGTAGCATGACAGTTTTTTCGAATAATTTAATTAAATATACAGTGATATCAAGAAATTTATGTTTTTGGTTCTCCGAAAAATGTTATTGGACTACAAAAAAATTCTTTTTTAACTGCTTTATAATAATAATCTATATATATAAAAAAGGATCATCGTGGGTTCGGATGCTTAAAACTTTAAAACGACTGGACCAATTTGGACAGTTCCTTCTGAGGGTTTGTTTGTAATTGCTTTGCGAAGGTTTAAGAAAAAGAAAAGACGGTAAATTCTCAACAGGTTGCGCTGTAGGCGCACATTTAGTTTTTCAGTTCAATTCATTACCGTTGAACAGGTGGCTCTGTAGGCGGTTAGGAAAGGGCGTTTGGGATATTCTTTTTCAACTTTTGTTAATTGTAGGGTGAAATGGGGTCAAAATAAAATAATTGTCAGATTTAAGGAATTCTTTTTTGTTTTAAATGTTTTTCTTAGGGAATGGTTTAAGGGATATTCTTTTTCAAAATTATAACATTTGTAGGGTGAAATAGAGTAAAAATTAAAAAAAAATCCGATTTATGAAATTCATTTGGTGTTTGAAAGGTTGTTTTTTAGTGGATGGCCTTAGAGATTTTTTTTCAGAAAATTGCCATTTTTAGGATGAAATGGACGAAAAGTAGCATCCGATTTCAAAATTTCTTTTTGTGTGTGAAAGGTTATGTAAAAAAAATTGCTATTTATAGAGTGAAATGGGATAGAAAAAATTCTCTCTGTGTTGCCAAAGTTATAAAGGTTGGACTTAGAGAATCATGTTTTTACTTATTTAGCCCCATTCTTTAAAAAATTATTTAAACCACATTCGATTACAAAAATAATTAGATTTATGTATTTATATTTTCTTTTGTAATTTGTATGCGAAGCTTAGGTTTGTGTATCCGTGCAAAGCCGGGCGGGCCAGCTAGTCGTTCATAAAATTCATTAAAAACTATGTATTTTATTTTTATAATGAATTTAGTAACGTACGAAAAAAATTCAAGCAATGGTCACACTGATTGATGACTAGTGTATAAATGAACAAAAAACTATAAGATGACGTGATGGAGGTAGAGAATTGATTTTTCTTTGATGTTGGTATGCCTTCCAATTTATAGAGAATGTCAAATCTTATCAAAATTGTATTTTTTTATTAGAGAAATTTGTAAAAAAATATTTCGGAAAACTATTATAATTGGTTGCATGATTTTATAAGAAGAAAACAAAAAATTGATCCCTTATGTTGCAAAAATACTTTACTAACGATATAAGAATGCTAACTTCATAGCAACCCTAAAAAAATATAACTATACATAGAAATCTAAGGAAAGAATAACGCGTCTCAGGTGGTGCACAAAAGTGGAAAGTGGACCTAAATCAAATTCATCACGTGAGAAACTGGGATAGTCAGCCAGGAATTATGCGTGGCTGTAGAAGTTTTTGGTTAAGGCATAGGGTCTACACCAGAATATAGCCACAACCCTGAGTATTAGAGAAAGCTTAATGAAAATTGCGGGATTTACATCACCATCATTACAAACTGACACAATTTCACATCCTTTACTCTGGTAGACGGAATGGTACATAGGTACTTGTCACAGAAGGTACTTAATCATCTCAAGTTTAAGCTAATTAAATGTTACCTAAATTTTGCTGTTCAAGCTTTTTTTTTTTTTAATAAATGCGTCTGTTTCCTTTCAAAAAGACTGAAGCACCAGATTCCACATAAACGAGAACAATATATGAGGTTTCGGAATTTTATGTAGCCCATTTGTTTGCTTGAATAGTTTATTTTTACTATAATTTTGGGTTTCCACTGAAATAAGACACTTAAAGCATTGTACACACAAAACTATTGCATGTCATTGAGATAAATCAATATCAATCCCGCACGACTGACATTACTTCCTTATATATATACTTTGAAAAATTAAGACAACAAACACTATTTCAACGGATTAAAGGATAAAACTAACCGATTAGTGCTTAAGGGATTTATTATTATTATTTTTTTTGTTTTATTTATTTTATCAGGGGACAGATGAGGCAATGAGCCATTAAGATAGGACCTCATCCTCAACAAATCGCATCACTTAATCCTTTTTTTTCACCCCTCTCTCCAACTCCATCACCAATAGTGGGAGACGATGCTCGCAGTAAAAACATTCGACCCAAACAACTGAAAATACAAAATAAAAAGAAGAAGACAAAAAAAATCGACTTAAGCATCCAATTTATATGGATTTAAATTTGAATATGGTTGTACGATGCTATTACCTCTCTTCGTTCTGCCAGGGACATGCTATTAACTTAATACCAACCTTACAGACATATATTTGCACTGTACAGTGTACACTCATGACCAATAGTTGTACCTGCCGCAAAATATCCCGCAAATTTAACGAATAAAATGTCCGATTGCCAAGTTCAATCAGTTTCCATTTGGTGGTGATCGGATTGGGATTCGCCCGGCACGTATAGCCCCCTAGGTGGCAGCTATAACTCGATGTACAATTGTACAGTGTAGGTACTGTAATAGCTATCGTGGAATGTGTAATTTAGGTAATTCATGCATAAAACCACCGTTTTTAACTCACAGCGATGTGCAAATAATCTTTCGAGTGGCGATTTTTAGAACTGAATACTATTTTAGTAGAGGGTGTTTTTTTTAGACGTGTGGTTTTCAAGAAGAAATAAAATGCATATAATTTAATGTTATGGTTAAGAATTTAGCTTTCTTATAAAGATTAGGGCTTGCCATTATGTTTTAAAAATGATTTTGGGCAAGTGGATCGAATAAATTCCAGCCGAGAGGCCCAATTTTCGACAGCTCCAATTGTTGCGCACGATGACGGATGACGGACTAGTTCGGGTCTTCTTCGATACTCTGCTCCATCACAGCAGCAATAGCGTCTTCGGTGTGCACTGTACGGCGCAGCGTCTCCGAGGATGTGCATTATCCACTAGAGTAAACGTGGTGCGACTGTTTCGACCGAATATTGGAAGCAGCGCACGATGCGTCGCGCGAACCGAACCATTATTTTGGTAATAAATTTGCACGATTTGCAAACGTTGTTCAGAAGTAAGTAAAATGGCAAACCAAATTGAGCATAAATCAAGTGACAGCTGTCAAAAAGACCAACTCCGAAAAAAGTTTTTCCAGATTGAAAACCACACGTCTAAAAAAAACACCCTTTATATTATGTACCTTTACATTCAATCGCAGCATTAGCTGCGTAAATCAGAGGCCAAATTACGGCATCAGTGACTGATCGAGTGAGTGCGATCAGTGATCGAATGAACGAGTAGAACCTATGGGGATGATGACTCCATAACGTGAGCGGTAATTCCAAACTCACATAATTCAGTCACGTATTACTGCAAGCTTAAAAGGAGCATTGTGGAAATTACAGCTTTATTGAAAAAATTTACCCGATTTGCCATTATAGCATAGTTAACTTCATTACGAAGGTTAGTTAATGCGGTTTCATGTTTCCATATATTTTGCTAATAATAAATACATAAATAGAAATGAAAAACACACGATTATTTTATGAATTTACAATTTTGCTGACTTGACAGCATCACACTTGTGAACTCCTGGAAGATCCCATCAACAAATTACATACACAATGTCGCAACGATTTAAGGCTAAACTAAATATAATGGAATGTAGCATGGGTGTAGTAAAAGGCTAAAACGTAGCTACTACACCATACATTCGTTATTGCTGTGATGTAGACATACATTATGTACATATACATCCCATTTGTATGCCTTCCCACGATTTTTCCCCCAGTAATCTTATAACTGGCTGATTTTCCGTGTTATTGCTAAATTAATTCTATATAATGTTGCTTCATATTAAACCTGAATTAAAAGATCTCCAGCCTTCGAGATACGACCATTATATTTTATTCTAAAAGTAGCTTGACATTTTACCTTCATTTTAAAACATCAACCTTACAGATCGGACATTTTTAACAGAAGTAAGTTATTGCATCCTTCAGGCAAGTACCATTGACTATACTTTCGATTTGCATTTCACTATACTTACCTTTAAATATTCCTACTTTTTCAATAATTATTTAATTCAGAGCCGACCGCGAGTGCAACTTCCACCATCCTGTCATCCACCATTATTTAATATTAACTCGATCCAGCATATAATGTTAGGTTGATTTGATATTTCTGATCTATTTTGTCCTTATATTTTTTTTGGTTTTCTTCCCTCTTTTGTGTGAAATTACTTAATTTATCGTGAATGAAATTGAATGTAAGAAAAATCTCAATTACGTTCTTATGCTGGATTTACACGACTGACAAATTGGCAGTATTCTGGCATTTAACTGTCAAAATAATGACAGAACAATGGAAAAATTCATTCTTTTGGCAGTATAGTGACAGAAAAATGCCAATTTGTCAGTCGTGTAAATCCAGCATTAGTAAACATTTGTGTACTTTTTGGCAATAATTTTGATGCACAATTTTAGAGTTACATTTCACCTTTAATTAAAAGACTTAATATTGTTAATCCGAAAATTATAACCAAAGTTATTGGCTTTTAAGTACACTCATATCGACTTATTTTGCATTGACTTTAGTTATACAAAGACTTCGAACAGCACTGTATGCGATCAAACTACACGCATATATAGTTGCATGTTGGTGTTGGTATACATATAGAGTTCACAATTACTGAAAATTGAACATATTCTCCCCCCTCTAAATACAAAATGAAATAATTTTTAAGCTTGGAACTCAGCTTTTCATATAATATCAAAGCGTTCAATCAGCTATAGGAATAGGAGTAGGTATACTCGAAGCAGAGCGCCATCCGCATGTTTTGTATAAACATTGTATGTGGCCGGCCGATTGTTTGCTGAACTTTGTGTGGATGAAATCATCTGCATTGCCTTTTCTCATCCTGCTTTTATTCTCAAAAACCAAACCAAACCACCACCCCCACCTGATGGTCTTTAATGGAATCGTTTATGAATTTTGCAATAGGTAGCATTTTGTATATAAATATAAGTGAACTTCGGGAACAGCAGCGCCAAAGCAGCAGTAGCAGCAGCAGCAGTCAACTAAACAAAGTTTTGACCAAATTACCCAACATACAAGAAGTTTCATCCTGGTCATCCTAAAGGGCAATCTCTTGTCCAGTTCACGGTTTGGAGTTTAGAGTGTGTGTGGTGTGTATGTATATATTTCTATAGTTGCAATAGCTGCTGGCGATTGCAACTCTTATTAAGTGCTTCCTCCCCTTTGGGGTGTGTTGCAGCACATCATGCAGCCAGCTATAGTGTAGCTATAAGGATGCACGATGCATGTTCGGATAGCTGGCTGGCTAGCAATTTAATAGCTCAAACTATATATTATCAATTAGAGTTTTCCAAACGTTGTTCAAAGTTAATTAACTAAGCTTTTGTTCAATTTTATCCTGTAGTTCTAGTGCATACTTAGTTAGTGTGTTTATCAGTTATATTTTTTCTTTACAAATCCTATTTTTGTTATTTTTCCTCAAAAAGATTTATGAATCGTAATCAATATTTTGTGAACCCCGAGTTCAAAAATATAAAAAATATTTGTACAAAAAATAGTAGGTACCTACCATTTATGTTTAGTTAATAGTTTTGGTAAAATTTGCCGTGAAACAAAAAGTAGAAAAAACTTTCTCTAAGCTGTATACTTACAATATTTGGGTGCATAAATGGAAAGTTAGCTTTGAAGTGTTGCCGAATTTTCGCATTTATGAATTCGGCCATAGTCTCCTCTAAAGTGCTTTGCACAATTGATCGCGAATTTTGATATTAGCCGTGTTTTATTGGTAATTTTATAGCCAGCGCAGTAAAATTTCCCTTGGCAAACAAAAACAAAAACAAAGAGTGTCGATAAATTAGCCAGAAAAAGAGTAGATATAAAAGTGGTCATACAAAGTTAGAACTTTGAAGATGAAGATGGCGCTCTTGAAAAGTATTCATGACTTGAACCTTAATGCTGTTTTTTACTCACAAAATGGATGTGAACTATGATATTTGTAGCGAACACAGCCTAAAGTTGCTAAAGCGTTTTATTAACACAGCCAAAGCTTTTTATTGGTACTTGATAATTGCGCTATAGCTATAAATTACCAATAAAACACAGCTATTATTTCATTCACATGAGTAGTCACTGACAACTGCGAATTACCAACATACGAAGTAAAACGAGTGTTTGAGGTTAAACTCCAGCGAAATTTCTATTAGCCAGTTTGTGGAATGCGTCCAGAAGTTGTGGATTGTGAATTTTTTTTTGACAGTTCGAAGCAGATAAGTTTTTCGTTGCGTATAGAAAAGATTAAAATACAAAATTTCCCAAGCAGGTATTTAAATTTGTTCATTGAATTAATTATTTAGCTGTCGAAAAGTAAAAACAAAAACAAATTTTATGTTTTCTCTAGAAATTGGTTTAAAAGATTTATTTGTATTCGCAGGTCACCGTTCATACGCAAGGCACTAAACAAACGAAAACGAAAAATTGGTTTGTGTTTCAACTTTGTAATTTATAGGCGTGTGTTATTGAAAATTTCATAGCCACCAAACATTTCACGACTTGCCGATAATGATGATACAAAATGATGTTCTCTCTGATGGAGACATAGTAAATGTACTAACATGGAAACGAGAACACCACACATGTATATTTGCTTATTTTGATGCGAACGAAGCCACAGAAATGAAGAGTGTATAATAAAAGTGGATATAGCGTTTTATTTGACTAAAATACCAAAAAAACCCACTGGACTGTACTGATATTTTTTTTGGATTAATTTTTTTTTGTTATTTCAAATTAGTTGAGATTCAACAAAGTGAAGGTTCTAGGCAGACGAGATTCCATGATCGATGATCACGCAAAGTATTGAATAAATGAATGTGTGAGATACTGAAATGGGCCGAGTTCAACGCACATCTGAATATTCAGAATTCTGAATTTTTGAAGCTCTTGATTGGCCAGCTGTCAGAAAGAGTTCTGAAAATTCAGATGACTTCTGACAGCTGGCCAATCAAGAGCTTTTACTAGACGGGAAAGTTCACTTCATGTCTCAGCTTTTCACGCGAGAAATTTAATGAAATGATATGAAAATTCTATAGAATGGTGGAAAAGGGTAACATCGAAGGAAGAAAGAAAGAAAATTCAAAATTTATAAATCAATACCTACTTTTAAATTTAAAAAAAAAAACAAAAACTGAAATTTTTTCAGACTAAATATTTACACATTTATATTTCAATATATTGTACATTATACATTATTACATTATTTTTTAAGGAATTGACTCTAGAGATGCCAATTATAAGAGTTTTGGTTTATAAAGTACAGGCGCCCCACGTTGGGCGCCAATTGTTGCACTTTTTCTTCACCTTGGGAATCAACCCTTCTTTTTATTTTTATAATTATTATTATTTCTTTTAAAAGAAATATTATTAATTATTATCAAATAAACGACGCGAACAAAAAATAACCACAAAATTAATTCGACCGATTAAAACCACGACACGACTGGAATGATTGTAGACGAACGAAAAGACAAAAGAGAAATTGAAAAGGTGCAAGCAAGTAGCACGATAAAAAAAAGCTGTTCTGTCTGTGGAAGAATATGCCAATGTCATATGAAGAATATGCCAACGAGATTATATTTGATAATCGTTTTAATCAATTGATCAAAACGAACGAAATGGATTATTACAAGTACAGTGGGGAACTTGTAATAAAAGGTGGGCGCCAGGAATTTTAATTAGGCTAAATTAGTAAAATTCCAAATATAAATATAAGTGAAGGTAAAAAACCAATGATAGAGTGAACAATAAAAATTTGAATTTTACAAAATAAAACACGGAGTTTGTAGGCCCAGATAGGGACTTTAGAATGATTTTATTTGGGAAACCTTTGGGTCGAAACCCAGGATTAAAAGGCAAATTTTTTTTTAAAACAAAAGGATACAAAAAGATAAATATTCAAAGACTAACGGAGAACCGTTTAGCCGATAAAAAAAGAAAATGGGCCGTTAACTCGCGCAAGAAAATGATACCGTATATCCAACCTGTAATTGGAATTTTGAAAACGCAATAAAAGAATAAATTAAATCGAACGATTAGCACATTAAAAACCTATCGGAATTTGACACTCACTAACGAGAATATTTAGTTATTTAGAATATAATAACCACTCTACTTATCTTTTTTTTCCCACCTCCTCTATCTCCTCGAACTTAATTCTTTCTCCTAGATTTCCTCGCTCCTCGAAACACCTTGTCTTTCAGATTTTCCTCGATTTTTCTTTTCCAAAATTTTACTCCCAAAACTTTTCCTCGATTTTTTTTTTCTTTTTTCCTCGAATTTTCAAATATTCAACTTATCGCTTGGTTAGCTCTCCAAAGAGTGGCTTTCCAAACTTAACCCATTTCCTCCCTCGACCATTCCAATCACACACACATTCACATATTCAGCCATTCGCTTTCGTGATCATCGGTCACGGAATCCCGGCTTCCTGGAAAGCTACGTGCTCTCCTAGAAAGCCGCCGTTGTTGAATCTCAACGAAACTTTACAGCCACTCTCACAAACACGGATTCAACAAGTTGTTCGATGTATTTCCAAAACTTGCTGAATCTTAATGGTGAGTTCAGACCCATCCCAAACTAAATATTTCGAGAAAAATTAAAAAGAATTAAAACCGAGAAAAAGCCTTGGCTAGGCATTTTCCTTGTTAACACAATCTACACGCGGGTGATTCGAAGCACGAAACAAAACCATTCAGAAACTATTCTTTCGAGATGAGAGAGAGGAAGGCACATTTTATAATCGCGAACCCTACTTTTCTAGATAAAAATTCCGATAGACTTTTGTGTTTAAAATTAATAAAGATACAGAATTTTAGAAACTCAAAAACGTAAACTACCCATTTCAATACAATAATAAAGTTACGTTAATTTTAGAATGTTGTGTTGTATCGATGATTTTAGAGTAGATAAGAGTCCGCCTGACTCGTTACCTCTTCAGCTCATCCGCTGACATTATTTTCATAACATGAGACCGTCCGTCTACATGGTTGGTAAACTTATGAATTTTGGAACCACCTGTTCCTCTCGATTTTTAGAGTCGCTCGAAGACCTGTTTTTGTCGCTTTTGCAAAATGCTGGCTAAGTACACCAATGGTTGATGGTACCACGGTTGCCCTCAACGTCACCAGTATTTTGCAGCCGCACCGAAAATAAAAAGGGAAATGAAGAAATCGAAGGCTGGTCATTATTGCGGTAAATTTTACCGTAACACGGCCCGCAAGGCCTTCCACCGGTGGGCATACTTCATGCAGACACCCAGAGTTTTTTTTTGTTCAAGTCGCTCTAAGCGCTTTAACGCACGTCCACTTTTAATGGCGAAAACTGTTATAACTCTTATAAATTGGCATGTCTCTAGTCTCGTCCATTTTTTAAACATGGTTTTATAACAATTTTTAGTTAAAAAAATCTATCTCAGACTTGTTTATGTACTTTAGTTTTGTTCTTTTTATAAAAAAGAAAATCAATATTATTTTAATTAAACATAATTTAATTAAACAAAAAAAAAATAATAAAAAATTAAATTTATATGCATGTTTACATTCATATATTTAGGTACATTCCTTCAAAGCTTTGCAAAACTCCACCTTCTCACTAAAAAATTCTCCTTTTTATTTTATTCTGTTAAACAAAATTCTGATTATAAAAATTCTGGACATAAATATTTTTTTTCTTAAAATAAAATTCTCTGTTTTATTAGTACCTACCTTTTTTTTTCTTAACGCAACAAAATACTTTTTTCTAACTTTCTGAACAAAATATGAATTCTTCGACCCAAAAAAAGAAAAATTTTGTCTGCAAAATGAGAGTATTTTAAATAGAGAAAATAAAAAAAAATAGGTAAGCCAAGCTGTCTTAAGACCAAAAACTAAAAGAAAAAATGTTTCCTTAGAAGTGAAAATTTTATAAAACAGAATTTTGAAAATCAGAGTTTTGAAGAGCAGAATTTTGAAACCAGAATTTTGAAAAGCAGAATTTTGAAAGCCGAATTTTGTAAAAAAAAATTGGGAATTCTGGGGTTACATACTAGAAATAGAGAAAAATATCTAGGCCAAATCTATGGCCTATTTTTGTAAAATTGAAGTAGGTTGAAACAGAGATTTTTAAAATGAAGTACATTTCAATATTTTGGTGATGGTGTGAAGTGGAAAGTATATTTTAAACATTTTGGAAAAAAAGAAGTAGATCTACTTCAATTGAAGTAAAGTGGTATAGGTACCACTGGTGTAGACTAACCGTTTAACTAAGGTTAAATCTCTAACAATGTGTTATTTAGATCAGCATATCCTCCGAAACCCTAAAATGTTCTTCTTATTTTGTGGTTATGTGAAATGTTTTTGTGGTTTGACTCATTTAATAAGAAATATCGTACTTGTATGTAGGTACATAATTAAAATAAATTCCAAAAATACCACAACTTTTGTTTTTTTTTGTTTTGTTTGTGTGAAATGTCCTAATTGACAATCGAAAATGAAAATTGTTAACAACTTATACATTCAAAGAGAATTTAAATACCACTTCTGGACTTCTTTCTATAAAATTACGGGCGTTTTAACTATATATGAGCATACTCAGTGAGGACTCACTATAACCTCTACCAGCTTGATCCTTTTAGTGCACCTCTATGTTATGTATGTAATCATCATACGTATGGCATCACTCATTTATTTTCACCTCTCTGTGTACATCATGTTTATCTTATCGGAGTATGTAATTTGCTTTACTGCACAAAACATTAACATTTCCGTACCTTGGCTAAATAGTTAATGAAATAGTCTTTCAACACACAATCACACCCTATGCACACTTGCATAATGGAAAGTGGCTAAACACCTGCTATTTCAGTAAATAATCATTGGCATTTTTGGCACACATGTTTGTATAAATGTACATATATGTGTGTGTCGTTTTCGAGAACAAAGTCAGCAAGTCAGCAACCAAAATATCCAACTAACCAGATTCCAGAAACTTGGGTATTTCGGAATCCAATTACGAGCGATAGAAGACGAGGAAGTGAATCTGACTCTAACTTTGAATTCTATATAAATGTACCTATAGAGATGGCCCTGATGGTTTAACTCTGTGTGAATATGGTGTTGTGTATGCTTTTCGTTTTTGTTTCATTTAAATAAATGTTAACCAGACCAGAATAATGAAAGGCATCCCGAACCCGAACCCGAACGACGACGACAACGACAACGACTGCGACGATGCTGGGTAATAAAGATCAGTTGTTCCTTTGGAATGGTTACATCACCTCTCAAATTCACATCCCCATATTCCATTTTCCATGCAATGGACAGAGGACATAACAAACCAAGAGTTTCTTCTTGTGGTTCGTTCTATATGTATGCTATCCCCCCCCCCCCTCACCCCACACACCACTCGAAACACATACTCACCAATTTGAATGTGAATTTGAACAGAATTACCCCGAAAAGTATTTATTCGAATGCGGTAAGGCTTCAGTGAAGTGAATTGATGGCAAGACAGGGACTACCTATAGTATATATAACTATACTGTGAAACAGGAACCAGGCACAGGGGTCAGTTTATAGTACGTAACCCAAGCCCCAGACCCGTAGACCGTTCTATATTTTAATTGACGTTAAAAATTCATGCCATGTATTGCCATATTTCTAATTGCTCGACTTTCGGTACGATTTGCCAGTTTAATATTAAATTGAGGGATAAGGTTTATTGGATTCAATTTTCTTATAAGTCGGCAATTAAAAAGCCAGCCCATCGCCATCATCAACAGTAGGTATGTTTATCTACAAGTATATGCGTACATTTTATAATAAATAGAAAGTATGCCTGATATTAAATAAAATTAGCTTTTTTCATATGTTCAGCTGATGATTAGTTTTTGCTTTTTGATGGTATTGAGTCTTTGAAGGTAAAGTTAAAAGGCATAAAAACGCCTTTGTGGTTCAAAAAAAGGTTTAATGTGACCCGATATTTCAAATTTATGGTAACAGTTCAGTAACGTTATACAGGCTGATTCGCATAAGAAGCGACAAATCGCTAGAGCGTGTAGGTGTTGTTTCAAGGTAAGAAAAAACTAGTATGGGAAGGGGCTCTATTCCCCCCGTTTTAATTTAAAAAAAAAACTTACTTAGAGAGAAGGTTTGAAAATCTCAAATGTACAAAATGGAATTTGTCTTCTATTCGTTTTTGTTTTAAAAAATATTTGTACAATTTTAAACTGCAATACTATTTAGTACATATTTTTTTGAAATACATATTTAGAAGCACTGGATTGCAAAATAATAATCAATCGGTCAATGAGGCAATTCTCTCAAAAAATGCCGCAAAACCCTATTTCTGTTTTGTGATTTTGTTTGGGAAAACTTTAAAATGCAGTGATATTTTAATTTCTGTAGATATAACGTGATTTAGTTTAATCAAAATCGTTAAAGTCGTTTTTGGAGCAAATGAAAAATTTAAATCCACGGCTGGGTCGCACGAACTTGGTCTTATGTGCGATAACAGTGTACCTCAAAATTTTTCAATACATTTGTTTTGAGAGCCTACCTCTATAATATTTTAGTTTAGTTTTTTTTTTTTTGGTAATTACCTTAATTATAAAAAAAAATAAAAATCGCAGGTGCGGTTTTAAAAATAATTAATTTTCTTATCCATCTATACGTCGTAATGTATTACAGTTTTCCAATTTTGTATGCCAATTTTAAGAAATTAGTAGAGTAAAAACTTGATTTTCAAAAAAAATCATCCAAATGCTTTTGAAATATTCAATTTTATGAATCAATAATATTTTTTTTTTTAATTTTCTTATGAAATATTATTTAAGCTTGTTACAAGCTTTTGTATAAAAGTATTGATTTTAAACGGTTAATCGAATAATGACGTTCTATGATCAGTTCTTTTAGTATATACCTACTGATAAAATTTAATATTGTTAAATGCTAGATCGTATTAATTTTGACATAAATACATACAAATAATATTATATCCTTTTTCGTGAAGGAAAAGTTCAAATAAATACATACATTTTTTTATTAAAATCGTAAGAGTCGTTTTCAAGAAAAATAATTTTTTTCTTAATGGGTTTTAGACATTTGTATTGGATGTAGGTTACGTTATTTTTGGTTATAAGAATAATTTTTGTTTAAAGTCTTCTGGATGATATTCAACAACCCCTTTTTCCCAATTAAAGTATACAAAATCGACAGAGTCATTTTTAAATATTGAGTTTCAAATAGAAAAAAAATCTCAAAGGTTTTTTAAAAATTAAAAAAAATTATTTGTTTAAGTTTTGGCAATATTTTTAAAATGAATTAATCATTTTTTATAAGAAAATCGTTCAAAATCAGTTCAACCATTTTCGAAAAAAGCGAAAATAAAAACAAGCCACTTTGCAGGGAGGTGCCTAAATAACTATTTTTCTAATACATATTAAAATTAAAATATTTATTTATATCTGTGGAGCTTATTTTAAGAAAAATAAGATTTTCGTTTTTGGCCTCAGGTAAGACAGATACCATTATTTGTAGTCCTTAAAAATGAAAAAATACGCGTCGCTTCAGGGGGATATCCGGATATCCGAAAAACGCTAGGAACCAAGTTTAAAGAATCGACCCATTCATTGAGGCTGTAGCCGAATAGGCAGACAGATAGACAGACGGACGTTTTTGAGATACCCGCTTTTTTCGTCTTCCATTATATCAAGTTTTATTAAAATCTCGAGTTCGATTTATTTACGAATCCATAACTTGGCAACCCTATTTTGAATATGTACTTAAATTTTAATTTTTTACTTGCTCTATAGGCCAAGTATTGGTTTCGTGTGAAAAAAAAATGTCGAGGTTATAATCAAAACTAAAACTACGATAATTGAGAAGTCCGAAAAAGTGGGTTCCGTCTGTAATTTGAGCTAGAGCCTAAACGGGTGGACCGATTTGCATGAAATTTGTTACAGAGCATTCTTCTGTGATTCCCTAGTAGAAAAATTCTAAGTTTTGTTTTAACCCATCTATAAGGGGTAGCTGCCATACAAATATTTTGGTTTCTTCCAATTTTCTCGAAAACGGCTCTTACGATTTTAATTAAACTTCGTACCTGTGATAACCAAGTTAATTGTAAGAAAACTGCATTTCAGGCTTTTCTTAAAAATATCAGATTACGGAATTAGGTATTCAACGTTTTTTAAGAAAATGGTCCTATTTTTGGGTTGGTCACGTATATCTTTGCCATGGTTAAATCGATTTTGTTATTATTTTGCAATCTGATGCTTCTCAATAATTTAAACAATAATGCATTTAAAACTCTTAAAAAACATTATTTTATAAATAAAAGAAAAATCAAACGAAAAATCAATTTTTTAGTGCTTTTGACTCTTTTAATATTTACTCGTTAAATATATGCTCATACATATAGTATTAAAACACAAGAGCAAGTCGTGCATATTTTTTCTCTATGATATCATACATAAAAATGTTCTATACCAAATTTTAAGCCAATCGGTCGACACGTTTAGGCTCTAGCCCGAAAATTACAGTGGACGCACAAACGCATACCAGCTACAAACGGAATGAAGAAAAAGACTTTCAATTTTTTGTTTACTCGAAACCAATACTTACCCAGTGTAGCAAGTAAGTCGCTTATTTTTTAAACTTTCAACTTTCTTACAGATTCATGATTTGATTATATTCTGGATATTCAACACAAAATTTTAAGAAAGCCACAAAATTATGTTAACCCCAATCGAGTCCCCTCACGCAATAGTACAATACACTTTTATTAAAGTGATACAATTTCAAGATGGAAATTGGTGACGTTTGTTATTTTTAAAAATTTGTGTTTCAAAAATATTAATTTATAACAAAAATAAGTAGGTATTCTTTTGTAACTTTGTAATAATGTATAATTTTCATAAATAATTCTGTGAACTTAACATACCTAACTTTCATATGTTTCATCTCGGAAATGAAATTTTTGTCATCGATTTATCGTGAACTCAAAGCAAATAAAATTCATAGCAGTCAAACAATAATAACCGATCAGATATATCAAAGCTCCATCCAAACAGATTTATACTTCGACTGGTGAGCGGAAATCAGCTTAAGTCAACAATTTTCGAATCGATTCAATTTGACTTAAAAATAAAAAAAACAGCCTAAAATAACCGAATCATATTTCACTCGACATACCTATACTCCATTTATCAACTGCATGCCAGGCACGAAGCCCTAACGACATTGCCTATCATGTATAGAGTACCTATAGAGTATTCTGCTCTCTGTCCCAACACAATATGCTTTATATCCTTTGGAACTGTGACGTAGTTCAGTGTCCTCGTTTCTGGATTTAAACCATCATTGCTATACATATGTGTATATATACCTTTTCTGGGATATAACCAACATTTTCAGTACTCATATTGGACGTAGATAAACAAAAAAAAATTCAAATCCTTTCACCGTCATCTCTTGTCGCGTCAAAGCCATTGTGACCATGGTTGGTTATTTGCGGTGACCCTTCGGTGGTCTGTTCGTCATTCCATATATGCGATGAGTGTCAATATTTGTCAAGGAAAGCTTGAAATTGATTTCTCTTCGGGGACGAAATTTGTCGATTAATGTCGATTGGCCGACCAATCGCGGTTCTCGCTCGCTGGCTATAAGTGATAATGAATTTCCCATGAAATCGTTGATATTGTTTTCAATTTGAAAATGTTATTGTGTATGTATATTATTTATCTAGATACATTTTATGAACACTTAAGCTTTAGTATATAATATATTCAGATGAAAGGAGTTATTTTGAGTTGGTGATTTGAGAAGGAATTTAAATGCCACGATGGATTATTGAGCACATGTCCTGGTCTTATTAAAAATGAAATAAAAAAACCGCAATGTTTTTATTCGTATTTTTCACGTTAAGGTATGATTATTTCAGGACTTTTTTTCACACTTTCTCCTTTGAGCTTAAGTTCAGGCACTACTGAGTTGGAGTTAAAGTGCGCAACTTCCATGTTAAAGTGACGAGTTTACAGCCATGAAATTCACAGGGTTCGGTATTCATCGAATTTGAAAGTGAAGGTTCATTCATTTCATTTTGCAGCACTCGAACAAATTAAGTGCGAACTCAAAAGTGCGTCAGATGCATTTGTTTTAAGTTGGTATGAAATTCGGTATTAAATTGAATGACATTTCTATTTCCACTGTGACTGGAGATTGTATCTCTTTAAGGGGCTCCGGGATCTTAACCCCATACATAACCACATAATGTGGGATATTCGGAAAAAAAGTATCCATCTAAAAAGTTACCAATTGGTTACAAAACGTCCGTTAGTTTCAGTAAATGGTCAGCCGTAGGCGATTTTTAATGAGTTTTTTTTTAACTTTTTTTCGAATATCCCACAAATTTAGTGCTATATGAACTTGAAAAACCCTTTGAAAATTCATAAAAATCGCCTTTGGCTGGACAACTGCAGAAATTAATTACTGAGCTTTTGTGACCAATTAATGAACCTTTTGAATGGAATGTGTTCTTTCGAATATCCCACAAATCAGGTGCTAGCATCCTCTGTGGCTTTGAAAATACTGTATTAATTGATGGAAAATCTCCTATGTCTCACCAATCACTGAAACTAAATATAACTGACTTTTAACGACCAATTAGTGACCTTTCACATGGCATACTATTTTTTTTTTTTGAATATCCCGCAAACTAGGTGCTTATGTCCTCTATGTGGCTTTAAAAATCGCTTTACAAATTCCGAAAATCGCCTATGGCTAACCTATTGCACAAACATAATTTTTTTTGACCAATAACTGACCTTTCAGATGGAATATTAGAAACTAAATTTGAATATCCCATAAATTAGTTGCATTTCTTAATAAATGACCTTAAATTTTTTATTTCAATACATAAAATTTATATGGTGGACCAATTACTGAAACAAAATGCTGTTTGAGATGGCACACTTTTTTTTCGAATCTACCCCATATGTGGGATAGATACTTAGTTCCACGAGCCTCTATTAGGGCTTCCAGGGTCCTATAGTAGTTATATATAAAATTATACTAAGTACAATATTGTATCATTAAATGGTGTACATGCAGCCTCGCTGAGTAAGGGCTGTGGTTCCATCTTGATGCAGAAGTCACCGCTATCACTGAATCAAAAAAGTAAGCCTACCAAACTAACAATTTAACTTGTATAAGGTTCTAAACAAGCTATTTTCAGACTGCTATAGAAACAGTTAAAGGCCTTATGCAAGTAATTTTGTTGCACATTACGCAAGCTATTTAACTGCTATAAGACTTTTGTTGACAGGTGTTATAACAGCAAATAGCGTCTCATTAAATGCAATTAGCTTGGCTCAGCAGCATGTTATAAAAAGGCTTTAACCAAGCCTTTTAATGACAGCTATTTGGTAATAGCTTGCCGTAAGTGTTTATATAAAGGTACAAATAAAACAGACTTGAAAATAAAAAAAAAATATTATTTTTTATTGTTTAGTATTTTGTGCACTCTACCACTACGCCACTTCGTTGTTGAGAAAAATGTCATCAAATGGGAACTAATTGATAGAATATTAATTTAGTTTGCATAAGGCCTTTATTGGCAAGCCTTACACAAGTTGCTTGCATTGACCTATCGTGAAGAGCCTTATAGCAGCTATCATTTCATTAATTTTCAGTAAACAACTTCGGAAGGCCTTAAACAGGCTTTTATCTACAAGCCTTGTATAGAACCTTCCAAACTCTCTTTAAAAGGCCTTATAGCAGCTATTTTTGATTTGTCAAAGTGTGAAATATGTTGCTTGCGAATATATGCCTTAAACAAACTCTATTCAAGCTGTTACTTGCCAAATTTGAAAAATTGGACCTTATAATTACAAGCTAAATTGTTAGTTGGGTATGATCCCTTATCTTGAGGCATGCATAAGCACATATGCACACCATAGAGCTCCCTGGGATTAATTTTACTGTAATAACGCATATTCTAATTAATTACACATCGACTGAGGTAAAAATGTGCTTCATTAGAGAAAAAGGGGGTGAAGATAGCAAGATTTTGACACAAAAAGGGCACTGCTCAAAGTACCACTCCATTCCTGCGATTGAAAATTTCGCATGTTTATATTCCAAATGATCTTCAATGCGAAAAACATAAAAAAAGCTGTTCTGATTCACTTCATTCCGATTTAAAACCAATGCACAAGCCACCTTCCACCCTACATTAAAAAATAAATAAAAATAAAAAACACCTCTCTCCCAATTTTTAATGACCTTTAAATTAAATTTATCTTTTCGGCACAAAGAATTTTTAAATCAACACACTTTGATATAAACTTTAAGACTCTTTAAACTTTTTCTCTTAATAATAATTATTCTACTGTTGTATAACAATACAATACTTTATATGTATACCTACTTAAATTATATACATATCCTTAGAAGACGACCATTGCAATGAATCTTAATTTCAATTAGGTAAGTCAATTTGAAGAAAGAACCTATTACCATCTGCTTTGTTCATTTTGCTTTCGACACTTAGAAAATGAGTTCCTATGAAAAGTTAAATTTCGTGTGTCAAAGTAAATTGAGTGCTAATTAAAAGAAAACCCTCCTTCCTCTAAATATAAGTATTTCAGTGCGCCGCAGGGTGTATAAGGACTTTTTCAATTTTCCCTCTCTCCTGTGTATATATGTATACAATTATACATTATAAATACATCACCGCACAGTCGCGATTTCTTTTCTTTCAAGTAGAAGCAGAGTATGGTAGGTTTCCTTAAATACTCCGATATTTTCAAAAGCTTTTCCTTTTCCGCCCTTCCTTTTAAGATTGTCTGTTGTTATTTTTTTTTTTTTACAAAATATGGAGGAATTTTGTTAAATTTTTTTAGCACAGCGTAATAATATTAGAGTATTTTAGAATTCTAAGAAGAGTGAGTTCATTAAAGTAATTAAATTCCCACCCCCTAATAAATAAACATATTCACTCTTGGAAGTAATATTTTTAGGCCGCTTCAACAGCAGGCAGTCGGCTCCGTGTTATATTTCATGGTGTCTTTTTATTCCTTTTGATGATTACTTTGGTGGCCTTTTTTTTGGAAAAAACTTAAACATATTAACAATAGATACTAGGTCACTTTTAATTTCTTGAAAAATTATAAAAAATAAAAATGAAAAACTTTTTTAATTAGATAGAAATTTCATATCTACTTAATGTTCCTTATAAAGAGCATTAGAGATTACAAATGTTGTACAATTTTTACAATAATACATATTTGAAATAATTATTTCTAATCTGCTCTTCTACTATTCTAAATTATAAAGATATATCTACTTATAACGAAAATATTATTTAAAATTAAGACGCGTTTAAGGACAGAGGTGCAACATTTTAAACGGCCTGATATTGAGGTATTGTCATTAAACAACTGAACAATTATCTGGGTTGCCAGCTTTTTTAAAAGATTTTGGTTCAAGGTAAATGGAAATTTGAGCTTTAATTTGATGGGGAATGTTTTGTTTTTTAACATTGGCAATGTTTTCGTATAAAAAAAACTTGTGATTAAAATGGTTGTCATACAATGTTTTTATACTTACTCTATGAGGCATGTTTTGTGTTTTTTTTATATTTTGCGCTCACTCAAGGGGTTGTGACTACCCTTATGATGATAAAACACAGTAGGAGCGTTTAGGAAAGTGGGAGAGGATTTTAAAGGAGATACCGATGCACTTTGGTTTTAAATGTTTGAACATCGAAGTGGCAAGGAGAAATTGAGCCGGGTAACGTATTCCACATTCTTGTAGTGCGACTAAAGAAAGAATCTCTGTACTTAACAGTACGTCCGAAGTTGGGCTCAAGGGTAAACTGATGCGCATTCCTAGAAGTACGAGTATTACCGTTGAATTGTTTTAGGGGAGGAATGCAACTGGCTATTTCACTAGAACAATGTTTATAAAAATAGCGATAAAATAGTGAAAGGCATGAAACATTGCGGCGGTGTTCGTGAGTTTCAATTGCTTCCGTTATAGTTCTATCGTCTATCATTTTTAAAGCTCTCTTTTGAATTCTATCTAATAGACTCAAGTGGGTTTTTGGAGCACCTGCCCAAATATGAGAATTGAATTCCATTTTTGGACGAATGAAGGCTTTATAGATTACAGCCAGATCAGAGGGGGAGAAAAATTTCTTGCATCGACGGAGAAAACCTAGACACTTAGCAGTGTTTTTGGCAACATCGAATATGTAATCATTCCACAAAAGGTGATCTTTGATGCACATACCAAGAACTGAAAGTTTTTCAGTTTCCTCGATGCAAGTGTCGCTCATGGATAGCGGCATTAGGGGTGGGGTTCGCTTTAACGACTGAAGGCAGCGTGATTTTTATTTCCCCATTTCACAATGCTATCGAGATCAGAATTTAATGAGCTTATCATACGCTGCCGTTGAAGTTCCACATCCGAAGGACAAGGGTGTGAATCTAGAAACGAATATGAAAAGCTGAAGGTACTGTCGTCACCAAAACAGTTTAAAGGATTAGAAGTTTCAGACAAGAGATCACTAATGAATATTAGGAAGAGAATCGGAGACAAAACGGAGGCCTGGGGCACACCAGCGTTTATTATATGAGTTTCAGACTTGAAACCGTCCAATACAACTTGTATTGATCGGTCCGAAAGGTAATTTCTAATCCAACGAAGAAGAGATTCATCGATACCAAATGCACGCATTTTCGATAAGAGAGCTTGATGCCAAACTCTATCAAATGCTTTTGAAATATCAAGTGCTATAATCTTACTTTCGCCAAAACGATGTAAAGATTTGTGACACTGAGCTGACAAAAGGAGTGTCTATGAAGACAAGCGTTGGAACCGAAGATGAAGTAGTATTTCGTATATTTTTTACAAATGACCAAAAATTTGTACTACCTTTGGGACATTGCAGTATTTTTTGCCTTAATTTTTGATCATGCAAAAATTTTGTTCGTCGAATATGACCGTTGCAGGTTTTTCTAGCTTGTTTGAACTTATTCCGATTTTCCGCAGTGGGGTTGGCTTTGTAACTTCGAAAACTTACTTCTCAGACCCTGATAGCCTCTTTACAGCTCAAATCAAACCATGCGTTTTCTTTCGGTGTGCTCTATTATGCAAATTATTTTTATTCACTCAATCCAGTATAGGATGCAGAAAAATAAAATAAGGAATTTAATGTTTGTCCATCGTCTTTTATGGAATATGGATAGAATTCAGCTGAGTTGAACTAAAAACCTCACATAAAAAATTTAAACAACTTTTAAACTGAATTTAACAAGAACTCTTGTTAAAAGGAGCCACAGTATTCTCAGTGTCTCCCATTCGAAGAAATTTAGACATTTTCTTTTCACTAAAATCAATGTTATGATTGTCATCAAAAATGTATAAAATCATATTTGAATTTTGACCACGCAGCCATTTTAATAAGAAACAGTTATGAAAAGTGATGATGACAAGAAGTTTATTTAGTTAAAGAATATTACAAAAGGAGATGGCCAACAAAAAACACAAAGTAGACCAACAAAATATGCACAATTGGATCCCACGAACTTGTTCTTGTGGTTTTCAACAACTGTTATAGCTAGTGGCTACTCCAACCGATTACAATATAATCCGAAATTTTCCGATTCTAACACTTTTCTAACAAAAACTATGATTTTTTTTATAATTTGAGCAATTTTCGCTGTAATTAAAAATAAATTCATATTTGTTGTTAGAAAAGTGTTAGAAACGGGAACTCCTCGTATTATATTGTAAACACATTATACGCCAAAAATCACTCTAATTTGAAAAAAAAAATAATAATTTTTGTTATAAAAGTGTTAATATCGGAAAATTTCGCATTATATTGTAATCGCTTTAGATCTATGTCTGTAGATGGATGAAGACATTGACACTTTTATATTTGCAAAATTGAGATGTTTTTTAATTAAAAATGTTTTTTTTTTTTTTTTTTCTATGGCCGAATTTAACGAAACTATTTTTTTAACGCGTGCACCAAATTTAAAACAAATCGTCCGATCCGTTTAGGCTGTACCTCAAATTACAGTGGACGTATACATTGTTGAAATTTTTTGAGACAATTGCCATATTATCGAGTTTTTCAATTAAAGTTTTGCAATGGCTTCACTAATTTTATAACCTGGTGCTTCTGAATAATTTTAACAATATTAAATTTTCAATTTTTTTTTAAATAATTTTTTTTAAATAATAAAAAAATAAACAAAAATCCATTTAGTAATGCTTTGAACTTTTTAAAATGTATCACTACACTATTGAATAGGTAATTAAATATTTTAAACTACTTTTTTTTCAGTCAAGACATAAAAGGGCAGGTAAATTTCTTACTTTAAACAAAGCTCTTGCATAATATTGTAAATATTTCCATTGCTTTTTAGAAAAAACTTGTTGTTATTTTAACTCAATGTCTTAGAAAATTATACCCTCCTGATGGATGAATTTGGAACTTTAAGGTATTCACAATAGGATTTTTCTTAGAACATATCCAAGAATTATTTTCCAGAGAACGGAAACACCGTATGGTATGTGTAACTGCAAGCCTCTGAGTAAAAAATATAGGTTGCCACCCGATAAAACATAATTTAGAAATAAAAGTTGCAAAAGCCTGTAATATAATTTTATATTCCGGACTTTTTTAACGTTTTTTTTTTTTTAACTAGTGCTTATTTCGTGAATGGTAACACTTAGCTATGTCTGATTTGACAGATAATTAGTTTTATCTTTCCGCTGAACGAATATGGTTGTGTATACGCTTCGCTAAGTAGGCCTGCGATCGACTTAGAGAAGATGCCGATTTTGCCAAAAAAAAATCATCTTTTCAGATGAAGTTCATTTTAACCTTGGCGGGTAGTAAACAAGCAAAATTGTCGCATTTGGGGCACAGAAAATCCGCACGCATACATTGAAAAGCCGATACACCCAAAGCGAGTCACTGTTTGGTGCGGATTTTGGTCCAGAGGCATAATTGGGCCATTTTTCGAAAATGAGCAAGGAGTGGCGGTTACAATCAATGGCGATCGTTATCGGGCCATGTTGAACGAATTTTCGTTCACAAAAATTGAAGAGGAGGATATTGGCGACATTTGGTTTCAACAGGACGGCGCTACGTGCCACACAGCCGAAGCTACACTCGATGTTTTGTGCCATTTTCAAAACAAAAAAATATTTGGCGGACCCTTTACAATGGTCAATGCGTTGTTCTCAATGTGATCGTAAGAAGCAATCTATTGTTCCAGTGCCGTCGAAAATAAACTCGCTCAAATATATAATATAATCCAAAGAATAAAATTATAAATTTTAACAACTTTCAATAAATTTTGCCGTTCCTATTAGAAGTAGGTATAATTTGTATGCAGGTCTGCATCAGGCCTATAAACAAAATTACTAAAATTTCAAACTTAAAAAAAAAAAACATCATCGCAAACTTAATTTAAAATATTGGTTTTGTCTTAATATTGCTGACGTGCAAAAATCAGACTTTTCTACTCCCGATTTAAACACAAGGTCAAAATGCCAAACATCTCTCCCTCCAACTTCGTCTTTATCTTCATATAAATGTAGGTAGAGCATTTCCCCCAAGAGAGTTACCTATACCTACCAAGAAAACAAAAACGATGAGATACAAATTTTCTATTCATATAAAGGAACAACGAAAAAAAAAACTAAATACCTTTTGAAAGAACAGTATTCTTCCATTACTGTTAAATTGAGGATTATCAATCAGGACTTATTTGAATAAATTTGCTTAAAGAATATGAATTTCAGAATCCCCATGCATATCTATATCTTTTCCTCCACAGTGCGCCTTGACTTGACTTGGCTTTGCCATGCTATTATCCATTATCATTGTCCTTTGTTCACACAGCCCGGCCCAGACCGGCTCGGATCACCACCACCACCACTACCACCACTACCACCCAGTTCCACAGTTCCAGTAATCAGCTAGTTGATTATAGAGAAATTATTTACATAAACGTTGATTGGAAATAATTTCAATTTATCCGATGGATGAAGTGTATCGACTTGAACAAGCAGCCAGTCAGCTAGTCAGCCAGCGCCATCAGTGATGTTAGCATTCCTGGCACTGAAACACTGGCCCCATAATCGATTGGTGCAAATTATCCATCAGCACTCGAACTCGGATAACTGAGGGCTCAAAGCTTGTTAAAAATTACCCAAAGAGGAATATTCCAAAGAGGCAAAAAGATAAGTACTTTATTTTTGAATATGTAGGTACTACGAGCGAGAATACGACCAATGTACTTTCTATCTTCTGTTATAATCAGATTCATAATGGAATATAACGAAGACAAAAATATTATGAAAAAGAAGAAGAAAAAGAAGAAGAAGAAGCAGACGCAGAACAAAGACCAAAATGAAATTAGGTAGGTATATTCGCCAGAAGCAGAATCCATTTTTTGTTTCTCCCTTTTTCTTCATTTTTCTATCGAAAGTCAGGGAATAGTTTTATTATTTCTTTTATTATTTTTATTTTTTGAAAGCTACATAAAGAACCGATAATTCAATTATTGATTTTAATTGAAACGTCAAGAGTAATTAATACTTCAGAAAAGTTTGCTCGAAAGGATATGCCCAGAAGTACCCTTGTTAATAGACTTGAAAGACTGAATGGTCATTATAAGAGGGGCAGTTATTTTCCATTTTTCAGATTCAAGAAAAAATTTATGGAAAAAGGGTGGCAGGGTATTGTGATTGGTAACGCTGAGTGAAAGTCGTATAATGGATCTTCTTTCAGATAGTTTTTTTTTTTAATTTGAATAAACTTAAACTTACATACTTCAATAGTTATAGATACAATGCATTCTAGGATATCAAAAATCAATTACGAAAAATTATTTTTTTTTAAGAAGCAAACAAATCAAATATTACTCGATTGAAATTGGCTTTTCTATTCTTGCATTCTTGATTTTAGACATTTTTTATTTTTACCCTATGAATAGCTGATTTTTTTTTTTTTAAATTGCAAGAAGTGCTGGTTTTGATCATGATCCCCTTTAACATTTTACTGAATTTTCAACCAACTTTATGCTGATTTCTTATTATTAGACAAAAAGTCTTCGGTAGGTATGTATACCTAATGAGGGTGATTCTCTAACTCTATATGCAAGTCATGGTTTTTGAGCTGGTAATTGTGTACACGAGTATTTTAAGAGAGATTTTGGCGCTGTGGGATATCAGCACCCCATATATGGGATATTCGAAAAAAAAGTATGCCATCTGTTTCGTAGCGGCATCCACTGTATATACTTGCACTGCATACATCAGAGTGCGGTAATGTCCCAAAGTGGAGCGATGCAGTAAATGATAATGAGTGTGGATATGATTTATAACTTCAAAATCTAGCTGTACTTAAAATACTGAGTAGTTTTCCTGTTTTTTGATATGAATGTCAATCAATTATTATCATTATTCGTTAAATAAAACTGATAAGTTTCTTTTCTTTTGCCACTGGATTTCGACGAGCTCTTTAAGAACACAAAAGGTAAATGGGTAAAGATGCTTTTATTGTCCATATTTTTTCTCTACTAGCTGAACTATCGACACCATCTAAAAGTTCAGTAGAAATTGTTTTTGTAATAAATTTAAAAAATTGGTTCAAGATCACATTTAAGAATTTTAGATTCTTACTTGTGGGATATTGGCAAAAAAGGTAGATATGTCATCTTAAAGTTGACATTGAAAAAATCTATGCCTGACAAATTTCTAAAACTATGTAGCTGACCTTTTTTGACCATAAGTTACTGACATTTTAATTGGTATATGTACTTTTTTGCGAATATCCCACATTTGAGCTGCTAAGATACCACAGTCAAAATTTGGATTTTAAATTCTTCAAAATATGTAAATATATTATAATGCATTAGTTCCAAAAAAAAAATATCTTAGGAAGTTTGCCCGAGTTGCCAATTGCTTACGAATTTAATTTAATATTATCATGATAATTTTATCATCTGATCCAAATTATTGAGAAGTGGGATTTCTATAATATTAGCATTTTAATTGATAGCACAAATAGAAACAAAAGTCCTGATTCTGAAGGAATTAACTGGGTTACGAATGGACCATTTGTGCTTGCCTTCAAAATCCTCATGCACCCCCACCCTTCATTTTCAAAAACAACAAGTCAATTTGACATAGCATCCATGCTGTCGGCTAAAATTTCCACAAAACAAACCTGTCGAAGCATTGACAAAGGCTCAACACAACATAACACAACACATACAAAAAAAAACAAAACAAAATTTCGAATGTTGAGAACAGAGAGAGTCAGATTATAGATACCCTCGCTTTCCAATACTTTCATAGTCTTCCATCCAGACAGGCAACGCTAATGCTTAAATCAACTATGCACTTACTGTCATATGGAAGCCACATAGAAAGCATCACAGCCTCGCACAGAGAGTGTCCCCAGGATAAAACAATGACACGACACTGCCCAAACCAAAAATGTCGTTATTTTGCCTAAAACCCAAAGGACAGGTCAGTAATCATCATCTCCGTTGCATTCCATAAGTATACCCCGTTTATTGTTCATCCAATTAGAGAAAGCCCCATGACCGGGTTCAGTTCGTGTCCATAGTGTCCAGCATTCTCGCTTCCTTCATATCACCGCATATAGTTTAGCTATAGGTATCCCCAGACCTGGGCACATTTTGCAATGTACCTATTATAAATCCTCGGGGGTGACATTTGCTTGTTTAGCGGCAGTGGCTGCCAGAGAGAATTTGTTGCCAGACGTCAACGCAACGCAGTCAGACTTTTGGTATAATGCTATATCAGCAAAGGTATATACAAGAAAGGGGACGCGCTTGTCATAATATTTAACCAATGAAGATTTCTAGGATAACAAAGCAAATCCGAGGTACCTCTCTCTCTCTCTATCTGTTTCGAATATGACTCACAATTACTGAATGTTGGGTGGGATGTCGGACGGTTGGGAAAATTTGTGGTGGAATTTATAAAGACATCTTCTTTCAAGCTACCACAAATGGATACATTTTACTGATTTTAAACAATGTGAATTCACAAAACTGCAATCGTAACGTAACTATAAATACATCAGACGTAGACTTGCTATATGTATGTCTTGGGGTATTATGCGAAGGGAATTCATTCATTCTAGATATTATGACCATGACTCTCTGGTTCTATCACTCCGTTGTTCGCCTTTTATTAATAGCAAACACTACCATAAAAGAGAAAAATTTAAACAACTCAACCTTTCAGTAGTCACAATGATTTATCCATACTGTTCACGATTTTACTTTAACCGTATACGACAAATTCAGTCATCTGAATAAAACGAAAAATCAAGTGGCATTGACCGGATATCAGTTTTAAATTTTAAGTTAATCAAAAAAAAAACAAAAAACAAAAAACCCTTTTTTGCAGCAGTTAAATTTACAAACACTTTTAAATACGCCACACGTTGTATTTTTATTAAGAGATACATATACCTACAAAATGAAAAATAACTGATTGCACGTGGATGCCACATTTTATATTAATTGCAATGACTGGATGAAAAATTATATATACACAAAAATTTTAAACGATTGTCGTGTTTTGTACAGAAATAAATAAAAGTTAAAAATGATGCAAATCAGGGCAGTAGCATGGCACATATTGAATTGATAGTCCATTTTATTGCGAAAAATAGATTCTTTTTAAAGTACCTTCTACCTTTAAAGTATTCTTTAAAAATAAAGTCGAAAGATTTTAAACTTATATATGAAAAAGGGTAAAACATTTAAATTGTTTTAAATATACAAGGTGGGGCAAAATTGATTATCCAATATTTAAATTATATAAATTAAATGTGTTGATGCACGCATGTGTGCCGGTTTTATGACATTTTTAAATGACTTTCCGCAAGGTCATAGCTAACTGTTCGCATTCCTGACGAATATTCTCCTAATGGGCTGTGATTGTCTGAAGCTTGTTGGGATAAACCTGCGACTTCAAGTAGCCCCAAAGAATGGATGGTTAACGTTAAATTGGGCGATCTTGCTGGCCATGCCAAATCGCCAAAACGGGAGATTACGCGACCAGGTAATGTTTCCATCACAATTCCCATTGTGGCTCGTGTTGTGTGTGCGGTTGCACCGTCTTGTTGAAACCACATGTTCACCAAGCCCCGGTCATCCAATGTAGCCCTGTAGCGTTCACCAGTTACAGTGACCGTATTGCCGATGACGTCTTCAAAAAAATACTGCCCAATCACTTCAGTGGATGTAATGGCTCTTCGTGCATCACACTCGGATTTTCAGTGCCCCAGAAACGAAGATTTTGCTTTTTGACGTACCACCGCCTAATTAGAAATGCGCCTCGTCGCTCATGATGATTTTCCACACAAAATTGTTGTTGAGAGGATGGCTTGACAACGGAGTACCTATATAGCTCTCCATTGCTTATCCATTTGTATACTGCAGCTGTCTAGTTAACAAATGTCAATTATGATTTACGTACAACGATGTCATTTGCACCTTGTACAAACGTACCTCTGTTTACTAGATTCACTTTTTTATCAAAAATACTTACAAACCTTGCTCTTGTGTCGTTAAAGGCTCTTAAGTGGCTGATTAAAATAACGAGAATGACAAAGTAAGTGAGAAATTGGAAAAAAAATAACCTGGTAGGTACAGTGATATCACTTTGGATGCGAATATTTCGAGAAAAAAACTTCAAAGAATATTTTGGACGATTTTAAAAAAGTCTTGAAAATATATTTGCATTAAATACCCCAACCGATTTTGAGGCTCAATTTCGGAAAGTTTTGCAAAGTTTCGGACAGAAATTCAGTAAAATCACTTTTGGTGAAAATATATCGAGACCTTCCACAAGCTTTTGGTTTACATATGCGGATAGAGTTCCGGAAAGACCTGATATGGGTTTCCAGAAACATTTTTGAAAAAAGTGGAACAAAATATTATTTTTGTCTGCAAGGGGTAAGTCCATACTTTTGCCAAAAATCAATAAAAACCTCTTACGAAGCTTTATTGCGGAAATATAGCAATCTTCTTTTAATAGGGTTAGGTATTTAATTGTGTAAATAAATTCTCACTTTATTTAGTATTTATTTATTTATTTCTTAACTGCTACTTATGTCTTAGTTTTTTTTTCAAATTACGTTATAACATAACTTTACATAATATATTTAAGTTTGAATATAAACTAACAACAACATTTCTTGATTCTTGTTTAACGTGTGTAGAGTTAATTGCTCTTGAGTTAAAAAAATTATGTTCCAAACCATTTTCTTATACAAAAGCAAACTCAAACTTCACCAATCAAAAATCTGACTTTATTAAATCGCAGTGATGAAAATATATCACAGCACTGCTTTGTGAATTAAAAAAAAAAAAAATATAATGCGTTAAATGAATGCTGAGAATCAATGAGGCGTGTGCCAGAAATCAGTTAATTGACTCAAAAATTGAGCAATTTGCATACAAAAGGTAACTGCAGACCAAAGAGACAAAAAATATATAAATACATACAATGTACCAGAGAGTATAATATGAAAGAGTATGTTGAATTCTCAATATGGTATGCAATTTAATTGATTTTTAAAAGGTTGAGCTCTGATGAAAGAAGGGAAAATTACAACTTGATTGGATAAAGAAGAATTAATTAATTTATTTATAATAATTATTATCTTCAGAGGCTTAAAGGAATGAGATAAAGCTTAAAGCCAACAGTATGGGTAATCGACTCAAGATTCTTTTTTTAATTGTTAATTTGCTGTAATAGCGAGATAACTACAAAAATTAACTGACAAATTTAAAAGTATACTTTTTTATGTTTATGTGGCCCTATACCTGTGGGCACCCAAAATTCTTTTTTCAAGTGCACACCTACTTTTTTTTGTCGAAAAATTGCTATGCATAACTGTTATACATTGGCATTTAGTCTCGTCCATTTCTAATGGCGAAAAACTGTTATAAATAGGAATTTCTCTTGTTTCTTCCTTTAAAACTAAGCAAATAGGTAGGTATAAGATTTATCTATGAGACAAGACAAGAATTTTTAAAGTCTCGTTTTGGTCTCGTAGGGGTATAATCTTGATCTCATTTAGACTTTGAATCAAGAAGCCGCTAAATATTTATTTTGAAAATTCAAATTTTATAATAATTTAAAAATGTACCTAAATTTATTTTCAATAACTTTGAAAGACCACTTAGTACCTACCCTGAAACTTTCGAATTTCAACCCAAAACTCATGGTCTTTTATCGGTCACAGTCTCGTTATCTCTTGTTGTCAATTTTACACTCAAGGAGGTACCTCCTTATTTGTTGCACAACTGTCATATTCCAATAGACATTTAGTGCTGTGGTGGGTGGGGCAGTTTTTAGAGAAATTCCTTTAACCAGTGCGAAAATTCACTTTTTATCCCACAGATTTTTTTGAATTTCCAATACTTACTTTCCACGAGAAAATGAAAAAAATTTTCGTTTAGTACAACGACGTGTGAAATTTTAGTTATTTTTTTTCAAAAAAATTATATATCTTACATAAATAAATATGATTTAATAAAAAAACAATAGTTTGGCGTACAATTTAAACATATTTTACCAAATGTTGAAATTTTATAAACATGAAATTTCCCTTCTTCATTTTTGAAGTCCAAAATCCCAAGAAAATGGGTTTTTTGCCACGATCCCCCAGCACTGATTTGTTGAGATACAAAAAAGAATTTTTAAATACAAAGTTAAACGAAGTTCAGAGAACAACTATAAAGTATTTCAGATTTATATATATCTACCTACAGTAAGGATGAAAATTATTATTAAAGTAAATACTTCTGATTGTGTAGTTGAAAACCTGGAGTAAATGCATACAATTCTTTTGGAACAAATTAATCCTTCCCAAAAACATGGCAAATAAGACTCAATGTCTAATCTAGCGCAGTGCTTGGGGATAATGGGAAAAATCTCTTTCTTGGGAATCAATTGTTTATACATTTTTTTAAAATACATAAAATATTAATTTTTATTAAATAGTTTGTATCAAAATTTAAAAAAAAAAACGATTTTCTCTCAAAGGTTACTCAAGAACTCTTTATTTCAACTGAAATAATAAAATTATTAAAAACTAAAATACAAAAAATATTTATTTAGAAACTTTTTTAAAGTTATTTTTTTAAGTTATGTCCAGGTAGAAGACTTTTGGGGTAAATTTGAATACTATTTTTTTTTAACAAGGAATTTAATTTACTGAAAAACAACTAAATGGAAATTGTTACTAAATGAAATATCTTCTTTTATGCTGTGGGAAATAAAAAGGGAAACAAGAAAAGATTTGTTGAACAAAAAGGGGATTTTCCGACTATCTGAAGGGATTTTTCTTAAAAATACCCCCAAGCACTGGTCTAGCGAATTAAATAAATATATAAATAGCCAGCTGCACAAATATTTCAACATTATAAAGTTCAGGAATTTCAACCGGCCGATTTCGGTGGATTAACTGATGTTCAACTTTGGTGGAGGGTTCAAGCATGTGATAATTGCAAGCTTAACCAACTCTGGTCTCAGAATTAAATTAGTATTAGAAAACTATGCCTAAGTAGCCAAAGATTAAACTAATTGCTTCAAAGATTTAGGCTGTAGAACGAAGTTAGTTTAAAACAACACAATAACAAGACAATAAACATAGAGATCAGAGATACTGACCACCTTGGATCTATCATATAGCACAGATTTGCCAGTCTTAATCAAAATCTGAAGTAAATTTTTTTCAAAATATTACTATGCAGAACTTGCCGTATATAGTACCAGCACCTATTATCACAAGTATGTACCTTTACCTACACACAAAACAATCACATAAAAACCACTAAATACCCAAACCTCTACAGTATAACGCTTCGGCGATTTTAAATTTCTTAAACTATTTCCATGGCTTAATCGAGAAAAGCAAAATAGTGTGCAACGTTTCAATCAAAATTTCCTAAAACCTACACAATCGATTTGATGGTTAGCACCAAACAAAGAAAAATCTTTATCCACACACCACATTGAGGGTTGAATGTGAATGAATGAATGAATGGATGTATGGAGAGACTCAACACCTGACAATGGTTACCCGTATTCGGCCATGCTTGCAATAAGTTTGGCCGAATACGGTGGACCACATTCACACTTTTGATTTGTTAAGTGCGAACAGATTTCATATACGAACATTCAACAACTGGGTAACTGGGCAACCGCAATGAAATTGATTTTCCAATTTACCACCATACGCCACCCTCCACCACCAAACTGCTCCACCACCAAGCCGCTGCCAGCCGCCTTCGCAATACCTATATACTGTTGCTCTGCTCTGGAAAAGCATTGATTTTGATTGCGTCATTAGTGAATGTATTATCAGCAACAGTCGATTTAGATCAATATTCAGGCTAGGATAACCCAATGAACGAAAATAGTTGCATCCACGTAGAGTATAGGTACTACATGCTATTGCACTTTGAGGAAATTTTGTGTTGGATCGATCATCGATGTTGTTAAGTCGAACAGTCGTGTTTTTGAACCACCCTGAAATACGCATATTATAAGGATGTTATACCTTTTAAGAGAAGATTAGGGTAAATCAATTTTAATGGGTATATCAGCAAATATTACTATACTCTGTTCAATTTGAATGTGCAGTACAGAACAGGCCTTATGGCAGAGCTTTTTCAAACACACTGGTGCCTATGCTGCTGCTTGCAAGACACCTTAACTTAAAAAATTGCCACTGAAATAAGAAACAAAATCACTGACTCACATTTAAATTGTTTGTGTAAACTTCTTTGAGCTCACGTACATCCCACCATGACCTATCTGCTCCCCAGGTGAAATGAGAGAAGGAGACTGATCGCCAACTTGCAACTAACCCTTATCCACATTGTGTTGAGTCAGAGTTACCATTGCCTAGTTGATGGAAATTCATATGGCATTTTATTTGCTTTTTGCTATGTAACTTTCAGGATTTAAGCTTTTTTTTGAGCTATGCTGCAATTTTAAATGCTCACTACGGCAACCATGTGAGAGCTTTAAAATGGAGATAGCTTATTGAAATCCATAATAGTATATGTGAAAGGCAAATATCCTATCTTCAGTGTACTGCACATTCAAATTGAACAGAGTATATAGAAAGTAATTTTAGTTTCTTTTTTTGTGTTTGAATCGGTCTTCTTCCTAAATCCTGTTTTCAGGTTTGTACCTCATGCTGAGCCTCAGTTAAATTGAAGGGCAAAATGCAGTGTTACCTCTGAGAATTTTCATAAAGTGTCAAAAAAGGTGTCCATTAAAAATTTCAATTAAAACACAAGATTAAATTCAAATTTTAATGAACAAACAAGTATTTCAGAAATTGCGTAAAAAGTTTTTAAAAAATCTTAAATTTTGACATATTCACCCCTGTTCTGATTTCCGATGCGAAACAAATCCGTAAACGGAAATGGTTTCCGCACGGATTCAAAAAAAGTGTTCTGATTTTCACTTTCACGTTAGCCAGTATTCAAACCTATTTTTTTCTAAATCAGTACAAACAAAATTCTAAATGTCAAATTTGTTGCAGAAAAATTAAGTAAATTAAAAAAAAAACACAGATTATATGTACATAAATAGAACCTTTCCTTTTTGGCTGTAAACAACATTTTTAATTTTTTTTTCATTTCTATTTCTGATATGAAAACTCAAATTAATTTCAAACGTCAAGTATTTTCAATTCGATAGAAAATCAAAGCGCACTCATTACGCAAGTTTTGAAAACGAAAAGTATTTCAAAACACCTAGAGTTTGAAATCGAAAGTTTTTTATAATAGATCGAAATTCAGAACAGGGGCGATTATTTCTTTAATACCAGTTTCTTAAGTTTACTAATTTGAACCAAACTGTTCTATATTTTTAATTATAAAACAATTTTCGAAATCAAATCATTTTATTGGCTTTTAACTTCCAAGCTTTGTACTCTTTCCCGAGATTATTAATTCATTTTTTTTTTAATTCAGAAACCAAATCAAAATAGTTAAATTCTTTTCCCAATTTTTTAATTTTTTATGTCCAAGAAACTTTACACAGATAATTTCTTAGCTGTGACTTGCTCACATATTTTTTGATAATATTTCAAAACATTGGTTTTTATTAAAAGTACTTCATGGTCTTTAATTTGGGGAGTATGAAAGATGGAACAAGAAAAAGATATGTGTGGTGTAGGTGTTTTTATTTTTTGATTGACTGACAACGGGTTCCGTTCAATTTTTCGAACAAATTGTTTTTTTTTTCTTTTTAAATAGTGTCCAAATGGTTGCTAGATTTCTAAAAAGCGTCCAAAATCGATGTATTTTTAAAAAGAGGTGTCCTGGTGTAAAAGGTAACCCTGGCAAAATGTCTAAAGTCTCAGAGAGAGAGAGAAACGTGAACTGGCTATGTAACGAGTTTTTCAATTGACGTGGGTAGATTTTGTCGGCCTGAGGCGGCCATGTTGTTTTGGTGACATCCCGTCAAATCTGTTGTTTATTATTTAGTTACTGATGCCAAATCAGCATGGTAAGTAACACTGGTAAGTAAATCATAATCTTTTGAGTCGCCCGATTCAGTGAACAATCTGCCAATGCCCTTGCGTCAACGAAGCGAAAGAGTAACTCTCGCTGTTTGTGGGAGTCCGTAGTTCTTCGAAAACGACAATGTCAGTACCATCAGCATCAACGGATAGCGCTACCGATCGAATCGATGATAACCAATTTTTGCTGGCTCCAATTGGATAAAATGGATGTGAGCGGCATGTGGTTCTCGAAAAATCAATAACCTTCGCAAAAACAATTAGCTATAATCTATATTTTGAGTGAAGTTGTAATTTTTTTAATAAGTTAAAAATTTGGTGGCGTGACGGGTCGTGGGGAGCTAGGGCCTACCGACTTAAACTCTCTCTCTCTCTCTCTCTCTCTCTTTCTCTCAACTCTCTTGGATACCTACAATTTTCTGCTGAATCCGAACGGCTAAGGTGAGACGTGAGAGACACTTATTCATGATAAATGATAATCTTGGAGGATTTCTATTGGCACTTCTTCGCAAGAGGCAGTACCCGATTTTTTTTTTAAGGTGAACGAGGCTAAGAATCAAACCCAGACCTCCGGCATGACACCACCGTATACCACCTCTTGACATTTAATATACTAAATAATTATTAACTTGTTTCAAGAAACTAAATAAATGCACGATTACATTAAAAAGCTCCAAATTTCAACCGATTTCGTTGGTTGGACAGCTGAAGGATGTTATACCTCAAAGCTAACAGGACAGTAAAAGGGGATTAAACACGAATTTTTTTTATTCGATGGATTCATTCAAACAACGTCCTTCAAAACTTTGCATACCTACAAAAGGCAAAAAAAAAAAATACAAAAAAAGGTTGCCGCGATGCGCATTTAAATTATTAAACTTTATTTTATTGGTGACACTAAAGATACATCAAAATGTGTAATAAATGGGGTATGAAATGAACATGAAAGTTCCACAAAATAACTACAATGAAAATGCTATCTCCGAAACATGAAAAAAAAAAAAATGGAAAAAGAAAGTTGATATTATAAAAGCTTTTACACTTTAATTTATAATGACACAAAATTGAGTTCAAGTGGATAATTCAATAGATGCCTGATAAAAGCCTTTAAAGGTCTATGCGATGCTTTATAGAATATAGAGGTAACGAAAGGAAAGAATAATGCAATTTGGCATGTACTTTATTTTATTTAATAATATTTTCCCTTCGCTTTCGTCGATTTCATTGAAAGTGCTTTTTTTCATCATAATAATAATGAAAGCAAAGATATAGCTATTAGCGTATAAGTATGTATATATCTTTATGTAGAACAAATGGTGAGAAGAGCATCCTATATACAGGACTTTATAAATTCTCGCATGAAGGTGAAATAATGTAATGTATCTTTAATGTTGAAATTTTGTTAAAATGTTCAAATTTTCAATACAACGCAATTTAGAGCAATTTATATTGTTAGTTTCGTCTACAAGTCATGAATTTGAGATATACTTAACGGTGATTGGCGGAGAAATTCAGACAATTGGATTTCATCATACAGCAGGGTCGTAAAAGAATGCAATATTTTGTGAATGAAATCTTTAAAAAATCTTTCATTGAATTCAATTAAAAGATTCCATTCGTTGACTTCACTTTTAAACTTCGACTTCAAATTATGCAATCATCATTCATTTGACATCGAAATGATTGCAATCATTTTTTCCCATTAATTTTCAGCAGTTAATTGAATGCAATCTTTTGGGAATAAATGCATTCTTTGCATGGTGCTTGCCTTTGGAAGCCAATAACTTATGTTTTAGTAGGCGAATATGCAAGGTTAAGTGAAAATGTCAAACTGAATTTTCTTGTGTTTAAACAGTTTTGTCGAGGGATAACAAGTTTTGTACCTAATAAAAATGTAATTGAGTTATTAGATGTATGCATACAGTCGAATCCCTCTAAGTCGATTATTCACGGGATATTACAATTAGTTTGAGTTCGAGGGATTTTTGGAAAAAAATGGGTTAAAGTGTGCAATATTTTATATTAGTTTAAGCGCATTTATAAAATGAAAAAAGAAGCTTACAAAAATTAAATAAATAAAAAGAAATCTTCTTGCTTTTATGGTACATTTAGTTCATTATTTTATCAAGATACTTTTGTTGCCTTGCAATTTTTATTTTTTCATGAATTATGTTTTTAGGTAGGTAAACTATGTAGGAATAGTATAGACTATAGAGTAAGGGAAAGTAGTTATAAGAATGGCGAATTGACCCACGCGACATGTCTCAGACCGTAATGTGTATACAATTATACATACTCTTATAGTTTTTGCTGTTAAAAAGGGTGCTTTTTTTTAGATGTGTGGATTTCAAGAAGAAATAAAACGCATATTATTTAATGTTATGGCCTCCCTTGTCATGGCGCGAAGTCAAGGTGGTTTTTATTCCAAAAGCTGGCAAGCCAAGCCACACAGAAGCAAAAGACTTCAGGCCAATTAGCCTGACATCGTTTATTCTTAAAACGTTTGAAAGACTGATAGACCTACATATTCGAGGCACTTTGAAACTGGTTGAACTATCCCCAGCAAAGCATGCCTACACAAAGGGGAAGAGTGTAGAAACGGCTCTTCACAGCGTCGTTGGCACGATTGAAAAAACAAAAAGCGACAAAGAGTATACCCTTGCTGCGTTTCTTGATATTATAGGTGCTTTCAATAACGTGAAAAATGAAGCAGTAAAAGCAGCTCTAGTAGACAATAAGGTTGATAATTCGTTAATAGATTGGGTTATGTGCATGTTAAAAAACAGGCAAATTAACTCGGAACTAGCAGGTATACAAATGAGAGTAACCACATCCAGAGGTACCCCACAAGGGGGGGTCCTGTCACCACTCCTCTGGGTGCTAGTTATGAACACAATCCTACTCGATCTGAAACACTGCGGAGTAAGGATAGTAGCCTACGCTGACGACCTTGCGTTATTAGCGACAGGAAAATTCTTATCCACTATCAGCGAACAGATCGAATATGCCCTTTCTAAGGTTAATAGATGGACTAAGAAATGTGGCCTGATGGTTAATCCGTCAAAAACAGAACTAGTCCTTTTTACAAACAAAACGAAAATACCAAGCTTCAGAATTCCTTCAATTGAAGGGACACCTCTGATTATTTCAGATAAGGCAAAGTATCTTGGTGTGATTCTAGATAGGAAACTAAACTGGAGTCTTAACACTAAGGAACGAGCCAAAAAAGGAATGATTGCATTCTATTCTTGTAACAGAATCTTTGGGAAATCCTGGGGACCGAGTCCAAAAATTATCAGGTGGATGTATTTGGCAATAATTAGACCAATACTAACTTATGGTAATTTGGTCTGGTGGAATGCAATTGAAAAAAGCACAAACCTCAAAACTCTGACAAAAGTTCAGAGACTTGCGCGTGCATTGGGATTACAGGGACCATGAAATCCACTCCAACTGCAGGGTTGGAGGCGATACTCAACCTGAAACCCCTAGACCTTTTCGTACAAGAATCCGCAGCATATAGCGCCTTACGGCTAAGCCAGACTAATTCCTGGAAAAACAGCACAGACTATAAAACACCCGAATTTGACTTTCATAAACCATTTAAAACTGCCTTTCCAGGCAGAGAAGAATGGTTGAATAACCAACCCTACACCAGTGAATCCGCAATAGCGATCTATACTGATGGCTCCAAAATGGACACGGGTGTTGGTGCAGGCTTTTTCTCAGAACCTCTTGAGCTAAACAACTCACTTAGGCTCCCAGATTATGGTAGTGTCTTCCAAGCGGAGGTTCTGGCAGTGACAACAGCTGCTAGACAGGTATCAATGATGGCGATACCACGGGCTGATATCACCTTTTACATTGATAGCCAAGCGGCAATAAAAGCGATTTCTGCCAATGTGATTAAATTGAAGCTTGTTTCTTGCTGTCGCGAAGAGCTTAAGGTTCTTGGCGCGCAGCACAATATTAGACTCTGCTGGGTCCCGGGACACAGCGGGATACCGGGTAATGAAAATGCCGATGAGTTGGCAAGACAGGGATCAGCGCTTGACGCTAGTCAAGCAGAGCTGGTGAACATCCCGCCCTGTAACATTAAACAGAAAATTTCAGACTTAATCCTAGAGAAATCCAATGAAAGGTGGAATCTACTTGACACCTGTGATACTACTGGAAAATATGGCCTTGCTTTAATAAGCAGAGAACAGAAAAAATTGTGCAACTTAGTAAGAAGTCCCTTCGCTCTCTTACGAGCATAATCACCGGACATAATTTACTAAAATATCATAAATTTAAAATGAAACTTAGTACAGATGACATATGTAGGGGATGTGGTGATGAAGAGGTGCATGAAGACACATCGCACTTTCTCTGTCACTGCCCTGCACTCTGCCACCAAAGAATGAAATTTCTTGGTAGTTACTTCTTTGATAATCTAGAAGATCTATCAAATATTTCGGAAACTAAAATATTGAACTTCGTCAATGCCTCAAAATGGCTTGACTGATTAAAGAACACATAGGTTTTTATCACAATAGAGTGATTACACTCATGGGTAGCACAACGGATCTACATTGATCTAAGTGTGACAATAACAACACCAATTTGTCAGCCCAACAACCTAACCTAACCTAATGTTATGGCCAAGAATTTAGCTTTATTATAAAGATAAGGGATTGCCATTATGTTTTGGCTCAAATAAATTCCAGACGAGAGGCCCAAATTTCGACAGCTCCAATTGTTGCGCGCGATGGCGGATGGATTTATTCGGGTCTTTTTCAATACTCTGCTCCACAGCAGCAATAGCGTCTTCGGTGCGCACTGTACGGCGTCTCTGAGGATGCGTATTATCCACAAGAGTAAGCGTTGTGCGAAACCAATCCATGGTTGCTCAAATTTATGCGATTTTGCGATTATGTCGACCGAATATTGGACGCAGCGCGCGATGCGTGGGGTAAACCGAATCATTACATATTTTGGCAGCATGTCTATTAATTATGAAACGGCAAACTAAATTGAGCATAAATCAAGTGACAGCTGTCAAAAAGACCAACTCGGAAAAAAAGTATTGCCAGATTGAAAACCACAGGTCTAAAAAAAAAACCCTTTATTAAGAGTTATAGTGCAAATCTTTGTATTTTCCCTTTCTATTCTTGTTTATAAAATAAACGTGACATTTTCAACCTTATTCTATGCTTCAACTAAAGAATAGCGCTGACTTTAAGACATTGATTTCCATTATCAACTTAATCTAAGATCTTCTTTAATTTGCTCAATAAATTCAACAACACTTCGCAGCCAGAAAAACAAAGTTTCAAAAAAAAAGAAGTTTCTTCTTTTGACAACTCTTCAGAGTTGAAAGATTCTGTAAATTAAACCACCACCATTAGTAGGTCTAGGTATGTAGGTAGGGGTAGGTATATAGCTGCTGCCTACAAGATTCAAGTTACCCACGCTCAAGTTCTAATAATTGATATCTATGTGTTCTCATTTATTATTCACTGTGCCACAGAGCGTTTAATCGCAAAGCCAACAGGGGACGGTTGTTCTTGTTGTTATCCATCCAAGGCCATGCCACTAATTAGTTTTATGTGGTTCAATAAACTTAAATGATCTCAGCCTTATGGCATCATTAAAGCGGATAGCCCCTACTCCAATTATGTGCTCCTCTGAGATCTCTGGGATCCCATCAAAATATTTATCTTTTGTATATAGTGAACTTGAAACAATCAAAAGTACAAGAGGAGACTGACTTTGAATATATGTATGTATAGGACTATACTATAGGACTACGCGCGAGGCAACAGTCATCACTTTGTAAAGCAATAAACATAGCTCTACGCAAATCTACTTAGGGATTAGCCTTTTGAGGTATGTACGAGTAGTTAATGGGAGTTTATGGCAAACTTGTGAAAGTTTTTCTTCTTGTTTAATTTTAATTTTAATTTCTGTTTTTTGTTTTCTTTTCACTACGTACATATATACTTTTCATAACTTGTAGATTTTAAACATCCGATTGTACCCTCCCCAGTCGCTGCCATTTGTATAGGTGGTAAAGGGATTTCGGTGATGTGATTAATTGCCATTTTGGTTTTCAATTCAGTGGAAAATCTGTGTATAGTTTCATTTTTAAGTTTAGCTTATTGTATTGTTTTCTTTGTTTCCAAAGAAAATTAAAACTTTGGCGACATTTGGCCATTTCAATTCTTCGATGTGTGGGAAAGGATATACACAAATAAAAGGTGGGCTGAAAACAAGAAGTTGCTTTTTAACTTGCATAATTTTTTCCCAGGAAAACTGGACTTTCACTTTGAATAAAATTCGACTCAGATTTGTTTATAAAAGTAAAAGGCCAGTGCCGCCAGCGGGCATACTTCAGGCACCCAAAATTTTTTTTTTTCAAATCGCGTTGATGCACACCCGCTTTTAATGGCGATAAGCTTTTATAACTTTTATAAATTGACATTTATCTTGTCGTGTCCTTTTTTTATGAGTTATTTCCCAAATTTTAAATAGTGATTTTGATTCTGTGGGATAAAAGAGTCTATTAGTTTTTTTTTTGTAAATTCCTTGAAAACTTTCGTTGGTAAGAGCGTCAGATATTGAGTAAAACGAACGCAAACGTTAGTACCGCCTGTAATGTTGCCTACTTGTGCTGCTATATGTGACGTAAATATTAAAAAAAAAAATAATTGAAAATTTTAAATTAAAGTTGTGCTGTTTTGTGCTCAGTTTTTGGTGCTAAGACCCGGAGAGATGCAAGAAATTCGAATACACATATTTGCAAATATTGCGAAGCGCCATAGCGTGAAGTTAGCCCATAATTAACAATTTTCAAAAACAAAAACAAATTTTCTGTAATGTGCTCAACTTATGCTGTCGTAATTATTTTTTTAAAAAAATCGCAAATTTGCAAATTTTACGGATACATTTTTTTCAAAATTACGATTTTCTAAAAAAATGTAAGTTGTGCTTTCTTGTGCTCAGATTGTGATGCCAAAAGCCGAAGAATAAAAAAAAAAAAACTCTAATTTTGCAAAGTTTATGGCAAGAAAAGCGTGAAGTTATAGAGGGTATATAGGGTAGATGGCAGCACAAATTGGGCACATTGCAATACAACAAACAAAATAAAAATCTAAAATGGCTGTGTTAAATTCACGCACATAGAAGTTTGCCTTTTTATGTCTAACAAAACGTACGCCATTGACCATCACTGCTTCATTGTTTTTGTAATCTCCAAATAGTGTCCCTTAAAGCCTAGTACGCTGCTGATGCGAAACGAAATTTTTCGGTGATCTCCAAAACGACAACGAAATGCTTGCGGAAACCACAACGAAAAAATGACAACTGAGAGCGTCACACCAATAACAAAAAAAAAACACAAACGCAAAAAAAATCACAGAAAGCCATGCTGCAACGAAAGATACAACAAATACAAACACAAAAAAACCTGAAATGTCACTTTTCCGCACACAATTAATGGTCCGGGTAATTAATTGAGTGCGAAAAAAGAGCGGAGACCTCTTCAAATAATCTGCTACAATTATGAATTTCGCTCATCGAACAGCGTACTGCAAAACGAAAAGGAGGACGAAATTTTTCGTTTATGATTTCGTTGTGGCATTTTTGTATGGGAATTTTCGTTTCGCATCAGCAGCGTACTAGGCTTAAGCCTAGTAGCGAAAAAATGACAACTGAAGGCGTCACTATAATTGCGAAAAAAAAAGAGTAGAGACCTCTCCAAATAATCTGCTATAATTATCAATTCACTTATCGAACAGCGTACTGCAAAACGAAGAGGAGGACGAAATTTTTAGTTTATGATTTCGTTATGTCATTTTTTTTTGTATGGGATTTTTCGTCTCACATCAACAGCGTTCTAGGTTTTAACTGCGACATCTCAGCGGCTATATTGATTAATGGGCTTCGTTCATTCTCGAAAAATGTCGGAGAGCCTGCTGAGAGAGATTGAGACCTTCTGTTGGTCTTTTGGGATACTTCATTTATGACGCCTAAACGTCTCACATCATCCGATTGGTTTTGAGAAATTATGGCCATCGTCATCCGTGTTTTAACTAATTATAACCATTAACCACTTGATGAAGTATCTATCAAGTAGTGCTCTGAAGCTTTAAGTTAAGAAGTTTTTTTTACCAACAAAAAATTCATGATCTTCCAACGACCTACGATGTAAAATATTTTTTTTTAAACTGCGGCTTCAATAAAATACTGCATTTGAATCACACCAACAATTTGCAAACCCTTAGCCTATACCTACGAGTACACCATATCATATAGCCTAACTGAAAGATTTACTGTGACAGCAACGAATTAACAGTGCCTAGAATCCCAGGGCTCATTCCTTATTATGCTGTTTTCCCGCATAGATATAAATGAAACGCCTCACTATACAACCAAGTTTGTGATAAAATCCTTGATTTCAGCCGTAAAGTCCTTGTGTATTCTAACGCCATTTTGATTTTGTATCGCTGAATTCCTATCCAATTCATGTTTCGTTAGTCGTTAGGCGAGTAGAACATTATTCAGCCAGTAGGCTTCTAAACATTAAGGTACATGTGTATGGATATAAATAATATGTTAAGGTATATAAATGAATGTTCCCCAGTGTACATTGTACATATCTAACTGTTTTGACATTTACAGCAGTTGTAATTGCTGCGAGCATCACACATTATTTTATCCATTTGCGCGGTGCGTGGGTTTCAAATTCTGTAAAAAGAAATCATTTATACCATAGAACTCGTCGTCGCTGTGCGTGCGTCGTCGTCGATCGTCGCACCCTACCTGCCTAACAGAATGTAATGGTAATCCTGCAGCTTGAAGCATGGTGGTAGTTATAGCATCGTAGCGTCGTTGCTGGAATCCGGATATGGTGACATTGGCGTCAGCATCAGCATCAGCTTCGGCGTTAGCAAAAGGATTAGGTACGTTGCTCGCATTGCATATAGGTATAGATGTGGTGGATGTGCTGCTGGCCCATTTATTATGCAGGTGTTTAGGATGTAACCGGCAGTTATTAATGTGCAGGTGTTAACATGATTTACAGATATATGATGGCAGGCAATGCATGGGACATGATGCGAGCGATATCTACGGCATGGCATTGTGCGATGCTGTAGGGTTGTTAATGTTTATCATGTTTTTCACCAAAAAAAAATGTATTCTCTGTTCTATCGGTGGGCTTGAATGTTGTTGTCGTCGTGTCGTCGTTTTTATTTGTTTTTTTTTATCGCCGATTTAATACCTATGTAGGTACCTTCAACTACTGGTTGGTAATATAGAAAATCATTTTACGGTCATTAAGAATATATCATAATTTTTCACTAAGTACTTAGGTAAGTAGTATGTATGAAAATGTACATATCTTAATGTTTATTTAAGCACTTCAAATAATAACTAAAAAGTTTCGATGGTTACCATAAATTATATTTAAATTTTATTTGAATATTTGAAAGCGTGAGGCGGAATCAATGCAAAATTAAAAGAAAAGTTCTGCCAAAGCAAAATATAGTCTATCAAATTTATGGTGGCTGCAGAAAAGTGTGATTTTTTTCAAGATGGTTTTCCGTAGGCTTAGAAATTAAATTTATTTCTAACCCATTCGGCATTTGGGACCATATAAATTTAATAAAAACTCGAAATAAAGACCATCCCAATAAAAATGTTTTAATTATATGAAGAAGAACGTAAATTTGCGCAAAACGTACAAACTGAACTATAGTCAACTAAAATAATCACCTTATTATTATTATTTATTGTACTATTCATACTAGAATGTCAGTTTATTAGACTTGACCATTCTTTATTCCGTCAATTTCATTGAATTTTTGAACAACAACAACAACTTAAAGGTGCTACCACCAATTGTTTACAAATTAATTAATGATTCGTTTATTTTGGCTGGAGATACAGCTATTTCAAGGGGTGCCAAGCCACCTATCATCAGTCTCCTCTTATTAGTGGTGCTGAGCTTTAATCCAATTTTATTATGAAAAACTTTCTTTCTTTCCCACGATTTCAGATTTGCAGATAATCATCTTTTAATGAAAGCGAAAATAAATACATAGTTGAATAAATTTGGTGGCACGACAGCCAGAGCCAGGGCCTAATGTCTTACAACTCAAATACATTCCTGTGTGTGGAATTGAGGGGATCTACAATTTTCTGCCGAATCGAACGACTAAGTTGAGAAGCATCTATTCAAAAAAAGAGATATGTTCTATGAGGATTTGTCACTTCCCCGCAAGAGGCAGTAGCCGTTAAAAAAAAACCATTTTTGTGTACCCTTTCCTCCCCTTGAAAAAATTATTTAGGTGCCTATGAAACCCACTCTATAGCTGACTAGCTGGATCGTAGTTGCAGTTGTTGCAATATTGTTGTTTTCTCCTTATTTTATTTGAGTACACTCTTTTGGTTATCGAATATGACATTTCGTTCGTGATTTCGTTTATATCATTCGCGAGTGTCGGTCATACACTTTTATTGAATAGTTCTTCTTTTTTTTTTATTAAATAATAATTTTTGGATTTAAATCATCTTCTTTCTTTCTAATTTTCATTTCATTCCAATCATCTTAATATTTTAAAATTTGGAGGAAACATATTATAACAAATCGGAAGACTCTGCGGTACGAATTCGATGACTCTGTGACATAGATCATCAGGCACGGAAAATGTTGAATTCGAGGGCACCGGACGTTTGTAGCTTATTGGGAAAGACCGCCTGCAAAGAAACCCTACAAGAAAAAGTCTAACGTGGCATAATCGTCTGATCTCGGTGGTAACCATCATGCCCTTCAATCGCTAATTTAGAATGCCAATTGTGGTGTCAGCTGATGAGTGGCACGAAGCACTCAAAGCGCTGTCTTATTCGAAAATACGTGTCGTTCACATCTTCAAATCGTCCTATTTGGTTCAAAAGAAATTGCCTAGCATCGATCGGTAGCGCCCTCAGTTGATGATACCGACGGTTTTAGATGGCATAGGCCTAGGATTCGATTCTAAGACCTTTAGGGTCCATCGGGTTACTGGTTTGTTTTGTTAAACTAAGGGATTGCCAAGTATAATGGACCATTTTAAAAGTAGCAACCCTTATGTTTGCAGTACAGTTTTTTGCCTTTCATTTGACACCAATTTTAACTTTGAAACCCATTACATATATGTAGGTCATGGTCAAAATACAGCGGATTTTTAAACGAACTCATGCCATTGGTATAAGTTTCACTTTTTCAATAGATGAAATAGCTTATTTTAATGTTGTTCGAGTTATTCCATAAGACACTGTTTAGATTTGGAAGATTGAGTCCGGTATCAGGGAAGTTTGCTGGAAAGACAGGTGTGGGGTGAAGGGCACTAGGCACGAGGCTTATATTGTTGCTCTTTTAATGTAAGGCTCAATTTTTCTGTGTTGAGTTTAATCATAGTTAGGTAACTCTAGAAGTAAATTAATTAACCCACAGTGAACTGAGTAAGCTCTGTCCTTCGGTGGAAAATGCAACAAACTCGTTGGATGAAGCATCTCTTCAGTTAATCTTGAGTTAAATCACCAAATTTGATGAGTAAACTCGGGTTTAACTTTAATATCTCACTAAAAAAATTGGACCTAAATCTTCCCAATTTAAATAGGGTCTAAAACAATAAAGTTTTTGTGTAAAAAGATTCTCCTATAAACTAACACTGAAAAGAGCTTGCAAAAGTCCTTTCAACAAAAGATTTGAAAAGATGCCACTATTGTTGGCTTTATAAACCTACAAATTGTATAATAATTCGTCTAACCTTCTTTGAAGTTTGATGATTAATGTTACACTAAAAACATCGTTAGTTACAACAAAAGTCTACCGACATTATTTTCATTTACCGCAGTATATAGAAAAGCACATACAAAGCAAATATTTTGAATAAACAATCAAAGTTCTGGCAAATGGTTATCAATTTAGTTTTTTTTTTAGTTAGGTATATAACGGGTGATTTTTTAGCTGGTTTGGTTTTGGCAACACTGGTTTTGACAGCTGACGTGTGTTTAGTACCTTGTGTCACTGTCAAACAGCTTCAGTTTGGTTTGCAATTTAACCATGGATCATCTTACAAATGAACAACGCTTGCAAATTATTGAATTTTACTATCAAAATTCGTGCTCGGTTCGAAATGTTCATCGCGCGCTGCTTGTGTTCAGCGATGAGGATCATTTTTGGTTGAATGGGTACGTAAATAAGCAAAATTGCCGCATTTGGAGTGAAGATCAGCCACAAGCATTGCAACAGCTACCAATGCATCCCGAAAAAGCCACTGTTTGGTGCGGTTTATGGGCCGGCGGCATTATTGGGCCTATTTCTTCAAAGATGATGCGAATCGCAGCGTTACTGTCAATGGTGAACGCTACCGAGCGATGATAACAAACTTTTTTTTGCCCGAAATGGAAGTTCTTGACTTGCATGATATGTGGTTTCAACAAGACGGTGCCACATGCCACACAGCACGCGAAACAATGGCGCAATTGCGAGGCGAGTTTGGTGAACAGTTAATTTCACGTTTCGGGCCGGTCAATTGGCCGCCTAGATCGTGCGATTTGACACCATTAGATTATTTTTTGTGGGGGTATGTCAAGGCTAATGTCTATAGGGACAAGCCCGCTTCGATTGACGCACTGGAAGCCAACATCCATGCATTCATTCGTGAGATACCGGCCGATATGTGTGAAAGAGTATGCCAAAATTGGACTCAGCGGATGGGCTACCTGAGAGGCAGCCGCGGTCAACATTTGCATGAAATTATCTTTAAACATTAAATTGCAAGGTTCAAACTATCGATTCAAATAAATATTTCATTCATTTTTTCGAATTTTTTGTGTTTTTTTTTTAAAAAAAGTTCTAAACCTCTTAAAAAATCACCCATTAGAACTATAATTTTGTTATATACATAAATTTGTATCTTTTGTGGGAAGAGGGGGATTTTTGGTGCCTCATTCGGATATCATTAATCATCGACTTCGATTGTTGCTTGAATTGAAATAAATGATGAATGCAAATAGCTCAAAACTCGACATTGCGGTATAACATTGGATACTACCGCTCTCTTCATTACACAAATATTTAGAATACTATATTTGAATCGATTTTATTTAAGTTTTTCTTTTGTCCACCTCTCTTCAATGGCAAACAAAAAGGGAGAACGAATACAATAAGTGAATAAATTTCAAATCTAAATTATACATTCCAAGTAATATTAATTCTGTGTTTTTAAGGGTATTTTGATAGAAATAGGGAATTCATTAAAGTTCAATAAAAAAAAATAAAAATGAACAATCTAAGGTACTGTGCATGCAAATGTGCAAACAAAAATGCAACTGGATATGCAAAATAAAAGCTATTGCAGAGAGTACAAAATTTAGAAGAATAATTAATACAATACATAATTTAGCATTATTGCTGCAAATTATGTACTGATCACCCTTAGGGTCGTGGTGAATTTAAGGGTTCTAACATTTTTCTCTGATGCCTTAACTATGGAACATCAGTTAGAAATGGATTTCCAAGCTTTTATATATTTATGACCTACATATATGGCTCTCTGAAGCAGTTCATTCTTCATTGTTATTTGCCAAATGTAAAATTATGTCGGCACGTATTTACACGATGTCAGTATAAGGGTAAAATAAAATGTCACCTGCATTGGTCATTATTTTTCTGACACAACAAATGTAAGGTTTCGGGCCATTTACTCAATTCGATCATTAATGGACAAAAATATTGCCATTTTGTCAGTGTAAATCCAGCGCAAAGGCCAGTTTCGCAGTTCCCACTTACCAGAATAAGTAGAATTTAAGATTCCAATATTGGTAGTTTAAATAACCCAGTGGTATAGGCATACTTTCTGAGTAAGTCACACTTAAAAGGCCAATGAAGAAAACCTTAGTCTCAGCTATTCACGTAAGTTTGTTCTGTGAAATTGGGCCTTATTCTTCCATAATTGCTACTTAAGTTCCCACTTGCTACTACCGTAAAACTGGGCCTAATATACATATACTTTGGCTTATTGTTGATTGTAGTAGATTTTCGTTAAGATTTGATATTCATAGGTCAATTTTTTTAGTGCGAGATTAAAGTTAAACCCTAGTTATCTCATCAAATTTAGTGAGTTAACTCAGGATTAACTAAACAGTTGCGTTTGAAGTGTTATCCGTCGAGTTTTTTCATTTGTTCCACATGCATCCTCCAACCAAAAAACTGCTTCTTCAGTTAACGGTGGGTTAATTTACTTCTAGAGTTAACTAACTCTGGTTTAACTCACAACTGAAAAACTAAGTCTTAACGTAAATTAGCAACTAATCTATATATTTTAAAAATGGATCGTGGTGTGTTCGGATGCTTACAACTTGAACACGACTATACCAAATTGGATACTTCCTTCTGTGGGTTTGTTCGAAAAAAGAAATGTCTGAAAATTCTCAACAGGCCTCGCCGCTGTAGGCAATTATTTCGTTTTTCTGTTCAATTGAATTACTGTTCAATAGATGGCGCTTTAGGTGGTTAGAAATGGCTTTTGGTACATTATTTTTCAACTTTTGTTATTTGAAGGGTAAAAATAAAAAAATGTCCGGTTTAAGAAATTCGTTTTTGGGTTTTAGGGATATTCTTTTTCAAAATTTTAATATTTGTAGGGTGAAATCGGGTAAATAATAACTATCCAATTTAAGGACTTCTTTTGGCTTTTGAAAGGTTTTTTTTGGCGTTGGCAAATTGGCATTTATAAGGTGAAATGGGGTAACAATGAAAAGTGGCATCTGATTTCAAAATATGTTTGTGTTTAAAAGGTTATTTAAAAAAAATTGATATTTATAGAGTGAAATGGAATAAAAACAATATAAAGTGGTTTATGATTACAAAAATTCTTTCTATGTTGGGAAAGTAATAAAGATTGGACTTAGAGGATCATGTTTTTAAATATTTAGCCATTCATAACTTGAAGTAGGTTAAAACCAATTAAATAGTATTCGATTACAAAAATTAACTTAAACATTTAATTATATTTCCTTTTGTAGTTTTTATGCGAAGCTTAGGTTTGTCCGGGTGGGCCATAGTTAGTCTTGTATAAATAAGTAATATTAATTTTTGATTGCGTATGTCTGATTAGCGTTTTAGTTAATTTGTTTTAAGCATTTTTTATTAAAAGTATGGTGTTAATGTTGAGGTTAATTTAGAATATTATGGTCAAATTTGATAAATTGAACTAAAAAGGCGTAAGATAGAAGTTGTTAACTGATAGTGATATATTTCTCTTAGGACAATTTTTCTTGCATGATACTTTTCTCGCATGAGACTTTTATAGCATGATTCTTTTCTAGCAAGATATATTTCACGCGTGATACTTTCCTCGCATCATATATTTCTCGCTTTATGCGTTGAATATTTAGTTCATACAATTAAATTTCATAAATTTAAAAACTGTTATTCGGTACCTACATTATATAAATGTCAAATTGTCGTTGTAACACTATTGCTCTTGAAAGAAAATCTCCCACAAAATTTCACACTGTAACCCTGTTTGGAATCACAGCCAAAAAAAAAAAGCACCGAACGATAAATTTTTTTTGTTGTTGGTACGATTTTATCTGTATCCTAACATTTATATTTTGTCAATAATAATCATTCTTATAAAGTAAAGGGTCCGCCAAATAACTTCTTTTTTTTTAAAAATGGCGCAAAACATCGAGTGTAGCTTCAGCTGTGTGACACGTAGCGCCGTCCTGTTGAAACCAAATGTTGCCAATATCCTCCTCTTCAATTTTTGTGAACAAAAATTCGTTCAACATGGACTGATAACGATCGCCATTGACTGTAACGGCCACTCCTTGCTCATTTTCGAAAAATGGCCCAATTATGCCTCTGGACCAAAATCCGCACCAAATATTGACTCGTTTTGGGTGTATCGGCTTTTCAATGTATGCGTGCGGCTTTTCTGTGCCGCAAATGCGACAATTTTGCTTCTTTACTACCCGCCAAGATCAAAATGAGCTTCATCTGAAAAGATGATTTTTTTTGCAAAATCGGCATCTTCTCTAAGTCGATCGCACGCCCACTTAGCGAAGCGTATACACAACCATATTCGTTCAGCGGAAGGATAAAACTAATTATCTGTCAAATCAGTCATGAGGTAAGTGTTACCATTCACGAAATAAGCACGTTAAGATGGCGGACCCTTTAGGTTAGGTAGCTTTATCGATTTATCATTTTTAACAAATATAATCTACCTTAAATAGTTCTTCGAAATAAAAAGAACAAAAGGAGAAAAACCTTCTGTCTACCAAATTATTATAACTAAATGGAGGAAGCAAAGCGAACTTAGCTCTACCAAAAAAACTTATGGCCTCATTCAAGCATAGTTTTGCACACAATAAAAATTTAAGGTGCCAATATGTCTTCATCAAAACTGTCTTGTTGTCCTTGGCGAAAATACTCTCATCCAAACAAACTCATCAGACAGGAATATAGGTATATCTACCTATGTTCAAGAATACAACATATTACACACACACATGGCATATAGTGTTGAACACAAAACATTTATGTAGGTATGACGCCTAAAAAACAACACCTACAGAGCTTAGTCTTTTCTTTTTCAAATCCCTATAGTACATATATACGGAGGTATCATCAGCACTTGTGTAGGTAGGTATGTATATTTAGATAGATGTAGCTTTAAGATACTTGTTGCTTAGACCAACACGAAAGAGGACGTAAATTCTGGTTAACATAAAGCAGCTGAAGAAAAAAAATACTAAAAGACTGACAAGAACAGGATGACAGTTTGACGGTTGCTGTTGAATATTTTAGAGGCACAAATATTCAACAGAAAAATCCGTGAATAGACAGAATATTGCCAAATCGAAGCTGTTGTTTTTCTAATAGGTAGGTATGTATATGGCATGTTGAAAAATCACAAATCAAAGTGTGTCGGTGTCGTGCTTTATTTGAAAATGAATTCCTTAAATCCCAGTTGCACACAACTATACCAAAACAAAGTAAAAATATAACAGTGTTTTCAATTGGAAATAAAAAAAAAAAAAAAACACGAAAAAAAACATAAAAATGATTTTTATTTTTCAAAAAGGGCTATAAATCAGTTGAAATCAAGTTTTGTGTCGAATTGGCATTTTCAAAGTATTTTATTGGCAAATTAAATTTCGGGCCACAAAGACATTTTTCACTGTTGCCGCAGAAGACAGACATTTTTGCGGGGGTGTATGAGTGTAGGTATTATCAAATTAAAGGATAATGTCACAAATAAAAGCATTGAGATTGTCCTGTTCTTTGTGTGTATGCTGTACGTGCTGTGTCGTGTGTTCTCGAATATGAGCGCGACGCTGAGAGCGCGTTGAGTAAATTTAAGGATTTCCGAAATGTGCTGAAATATCGCATACGATTACAATTTACTTTACCACTGCTACTTTCTGCTGCGGGTAGCAATCTCATTGGATGTCGGCATCGAAATACATACATGAAGGGTTTTGGGTGTGTATAACTGTGTTTGCCAAAGCAAAAATCTGAACTTAAGAATCGAAAATCCATTAAAATCCTACGACTTCCGTCCGTCTTCTGGGAGTTGGTATATGTTTATCTACCTATACACAACCATCACGATATCACCATATTGCCTGAAGCCTTGATATACTTCGACATTAAAAACTTTTTATTCAATCTGGCAAATGTCACATCGTAAGTTAAGATTGGCGTCTTTGAAAGGAGTGAGGCAAGGGAATATATAAACCTACAGAATACACTATAGGTATATAGAGCCAGTTGCTCGGTTGGGTTTGAGGTACATATACCTACCTATAGACTCTCTGAGCGAGATGGATGCGAAGCAGTTAACGAAAACATTAAGCAATGTTACATTTTTTTTTTTTTTTTCTAAATGACGGTAGCACCCTGTCAAAAAAAATTCTATATCTGGAAAAGTAATGGAAAATCGTTTAAAAATGTATTTTTACGACATACACGCTATAAATTGATATTATTGAAGTTTGTTATTAAAAACGACATGTACAAACATTAAATTTTCGAAAACACTAAATTATGTCCTTTTTTTTATTATTACGAGTATAATATATATGTTGTATGTGTGGTGTACTAACATGGATGTTATTGTTTTTTTTGAGCTGTTTGTAATGTTCTTACAAGCGGTACCTACTGGTAGATATTTGCTGAGTGCATGTGGTTAGGTTTGGGACTTATTCAAATACCATTTCCTCTTGAGACAGCCAAGTGAAAAATTTGTGAGCAATCAATTTGGTTGAAATAGTTTATGACTAAAATCTTTTAAAATTTGAGCAAAACTTAAACTTGCTGTAAATAAAGAACGCCGCACATTGGATCAGATTGATTATTTTGGTCGCAAAAATTATATGTGTATGTAGCTCTTAAAAAAATAAAGGTAGTGTAAAAACTCTCAATAGTTAAGTGTTAATTCCGCTTATTAATCGCACTCGTTGAGCGCCCTTTGATGGTCAGATATGGAATGCGATCTTAACTCAATCCATCTGCCTCACTCACCGAGCTGCACAAGCAGGACCTACCCTAACACTAACACTACCATGAACAGAAGGGATATTGCCTGCTCATATTCCTAATTTCATCGATGCACCGTTTGACTGTTAACAGTTGTATCATGACAATTTTTGTTCTGCTCGAAGGAAATTTCCAAGGCTATAAATTTATTGAATTTAAAGAAAATCTGCTCTAATAAGACTTTCTTACCACAGGGAATGTACATACATACATTTTTTTCTTAAAAATTGTAAAAACTCTACAACTGAAGTAATAAACGATTTCATAAAGAGTGTTTTTTTTTAGACGTGTGGTTTTCAATCTGGCAATCCTTTTTTCGGAGTTGGTATTTTTGACAGCCGTTACTTGATTTATACTCAGTTTGGTTTGCCATTAACTGACTTACTTCTGATCATCGTTTGCAAATTGTGCAAATTTATTAACAAAATAATGGTTCGGTTCGCACACTGCGTCCAATATTCGGTCGACATAATCGTAAAATAGCATAAATTCGAGCAACCATGGATCGGTTTCGCACCACTTTTACTCTAGTGGATAATGCGCATCCTCAGAGATGCCGTACAGTGCGCATTGAAGACGCTGTTGCTGCTGTGGAGCAGAGTATCGAAGAAGACCCGAATGAGTCCATCCGCCATCGCGCGCAACAATTGGAGCTGTCGAAAATTGGGCCTCCCGGTTGGAGGAGCCAGCCGCGTCGGCTACTTGCCCCAAATCATTTTTAAGACATAATGGCAAACCCTTATCTTTATAATAAAGCTAAATTCTTGGCCATAACGTTAGAATATATGCTTTCTTTTTCTTCTTGAAAACCACACGTCTAAAAAAAACACCCTTTATAAGTCGAACAGAGCTAATTCAAACAATACAGTAGCGATAAATGAACAATTAATATATTTTTGCAGCGGACTTTGGTCGATTAGTGCAATAATTTAATTATTACCTCTGAAAGTCATGAAAAATTAACTAACTGTAAACAAAACTCGCCCTTAATCCTCTCCAATTTTCCAAGCCACCCGATTTGCGTTTGATCATTTTAAGGGCCAGTTTCACAGTCAGAAAAGTGCCACTTAAGTGGGCAATGTGAAAGATTAAGGCGCAATATCACAGTGCTCACTTACCTGAATAAGTGGCACACTTAAGTCTCCGTTGTTGGTGAGCTAAGTTCCACTTACGCTAGAAACTTAAGTGCCACTTAATCCGGTTAGTGTCCACTGTGAAACTGGCCCTAAGAGTAGTATAATAACCCTTGAGTGTGCGAAAAATAAAAACAAAAATTAATAAATTTAGTTTATTCGATAGGTAGTTTCTTAAATGCACTTAAATGTTTATTGTTTATTTTAACATTGTAAGACTAAATTTAGTGTTCACCTCCTCAAATGCAATATTCAGGTATCTCTTCTTATAGAAAATATCAACAATTGGTTTTGGTTCATCGTCATCGTCAGCTTCACTTTAATTTGTTTCTTTTTCTTCTATACTTCTCTCGGGCAAGAACATACTCTTAAATCTATCCCACCAAACTGCTAAATATTATACAGGCGTATAACATCAAAAGCTTAGCCTTAAATTAAATTAAAAATTCATACATCGTAGAAGGAAGCTTTATATTATAAAAGAGAGAAGTGTAGGTACTCCTCGTATAGTTTAGTTTCTATACTTCTACGCTACGTTATTATATTATATATGTATTTTATCTTCTTAGGAGAAAAGACTACAATGAATGGCGGTTGCCTTTTTGTGGTTTGCTCTGGAATATACTCTGCAACTGCAAGAAGCTAAAAGCTATAGTGATGGTTTAAGTAGCGAAACACAAACGCTCAGGACAAAAAACAACTGTTCGAGAATACAAAAAAAAAAACGAAAAACAAAAATCAAAAACAAACATAAAGTAAACTCGCCCGCAACACGAAACGAAAGCCATGCGGTGTTAAGAGTATCTACATAATAGCGTTATCATGTTGGATTGCTTCTGGTGTGATATGCATTCTATTTAGTATAATATGTACAGTAAAAAGGATTACTCAGTTTCTTCTTTCCAATGAAACTTTTTGCTATAGTGTTGATGATGGGTGTCTGGACTTTGGGAAAATACACTGAGAGAATGTAGGTAGTATAGGTATCCGCAAAAGAAAAAGCAAACACTTTTTTGACGAAAATTCTTTTGGCTGTGAACTTAACACCGCCATTTTATATTTTCAAAAAAATTAAAGTTGTGCTGTTTTGTGCTCAGTTTTTTGGTGCAAAAGTTGCAAATATGCCAATTTATGTTTATTTTTTCCGAGTACAAAACAGCACAATTTAATTTTCTTTAGAAAATCGTAATTTTGAAAATATTTCATCCGTAAAAATTGAAAACTTGCGAGTTTTGTAAAAATATTTTCGGCACAAAGCATAATTTAGTTTCAGCTATCCGTAAAATTAGCGATTTTTTTTAGAAATATTTACGTCACAAGGCAGCAGACGTTTAGCAGATTACAGCAAATTTTGCATTTTTTGAAAATCGAAAATGGCGGTGCTTATTTTAATCTAAACATATGGCTAGCCTCTAAAAACCATGTGCTTAGTACGATTTAAGCAGGTGTAATTGGAATCGGCCACTTCAAATTCTTCAAACTATCTAGATTTTTGATTTGATAACTACACCGTAGGGAAAAAAGGACGGATTTTGAAATATTAGAATTTTCTATGAAAGCGTAGGGGCTTTCAGAATTATATTACTAAATTCCCAAAAAATATTTAAATTAAATTAAATTTGCATTTTTTTAATGCATACAAATTTCGAGTTAAAATTTTCATTTTCTTAATTCAAGAAAATTTCCAATAAAATTAAAATTTTTTTTAATACATATAATTTTCGAATTGAATTTGATTTTTTTTCTAATGGAAATAATTTTCAACTTGCATTCAAATTTTTTTAATGCAAATAATTTCCAACTTGCATTAATTTTTTTTTTTTTTTCAATGCAAAAGTTTTGTTAAAATTTTTGTGCGGTTGTAGGGAAAATGTAGGGATTTTTTTTATGCTGTAGGTAATTCTTTTGTTTTCATGTAGCTTCACTGGTGAAGAGTATAGGTACGGTAATAGTTGGATAGGAAGAAATGCGGACCAGTTCACTGGTCTGCAAGATTTCTTGACTTTAAACAGTATTTGATTTTTTTGGATGGGGAAAAATAAAAGAACTTGAACGATATGTAAACCTCTACCTTATGGTTTACATATCGTTCAAGTTCTTTTACTTACCATTAGTAAATATCAACAGAGCAAATTCCGGTATAATGGTCAAGGTAAACCAGAGTAAGTCTTTGCTTAAATTCCATATAGATGATGTCAACATTAAAATAGACCTCTACTGTATAACGTATTTTTTCTTAAAATATACCGAGGAATCATTAACCAAATTATCCTTGACGAATTAGGGCCCTGTAGGCTGAAAACACACCAGATGATACAAAACGTTTCATGTTTCATAAGAAAGAGAACATGTTTTGTTTCAACACACACCAACCGAAACAAATGAGGCAAACTCATTTTTTTTAATTTTCTTTTTCGTTTGCTGTGTGTGTGAGTTAAAACAAATAAAAATTTTGAACAAGAACATCCAAATAAATGTGCTAAACAAACGACGAAATTTTGTTTCTAAAAAAAAAAATAGAAACAAAACCTGTTTTTTTCTGTTTCGCCTTTGTTTTATTGTTTTGTCGTGTGCGGTGTGAAGACGTGTGTAGTTAATAACCGAGAACGACTTTGGTTTAAAACAAAATGTTTTCACCAGTCATAAAAAAAAAAAACAGAAAAACAAAAACATGATTTTTTTGTTTTTCCACGTTGGTGTGTGTTTGGTTCATTAGAATCAATGGATTCTTGTTTCATAAGACAGGAAAACATGTTTTGGCGGATTTGGTGTGTGCTCAGCCTTTGTGAACACAATTTTAAACCGGCAAATATTTTGTCGCCACAACACATCGCTTGTATTCGACTCTATCATCTTTTTTATATATTTTTGTTTTTCTTAACGTTGTCAGCAAACGCAAAAATATCTTCTTTTTTTAATATTTATACCAACATTTCTGCCTTTTTCTCTAAGTGCAGTCGTAGGTATCTGAATATAATGTCCTCAGAAATAAAGCGCTACGGTCCGGTGCTCAGTCATTCGATTACCGAAGCATACCGCAAAAGCATGCTTCCTTTCAACTTGACCGAGAGGCAGCAGAAACCAGAATGAACAAATTATATCACTTTGCATGTGACGTATTCTTTTCCCCAAACAGGACTTGCAAATTAAGCCAGACAGAACGAACGAGAAGATATTGACGCGGTACATGCCGGCGGCAGTGGTGGTGGTGGTCGTGTCAATTCCAACAGTGCAAAGACAGGACTAAAGCGAACGGGTGCGTTGTATGTCTGAGTCAGAGTTTTAAAAAAATAGCTATACAATCAATTTTTTCAATTATTCTGCAACCACAAGTTCAATTCCATCATCCAGCAGTTTGTTTTCACTCCAATGCTTCCATGCATAATAAGTACTATTATATAATTAAGCGCCCTTGTTCAATGACAATGCTGGGAGACCTTGTATCTTCTTCTCTTTAATTATTGTAAAAAAAACATCAAGAGAATAATATGCAATTTTTCCAAAAATAATAATAAAAAATTATCATTTAATCCTTTATGTCCTGACAATAAAATCTCTGCGAAGTATCTATGAGAAAAGTTTCAATAACATTTTGTTTAACTCAAGCAAATATTAAAATACAAAGTTGCTCAACTTATCTACATATATAGGTACATATAGTATAAGATATTAGATACACGCAGTCAGAAAGTCTGTTAAGAAAACAAAATAAGAAATGCACTCCTTTATACAGGATGAACAGAAGAGGGTCTGAATCTGAATAAATAGTGCAAGAATTTCTCGCAAAATTGAAATTCAAAATTTGTTCTTGACATGCGATGATTCGAGAAAATGGTGGAAATGAGGGCGGTTGGTTATAGTGCTAGAGCTATAGTGCTGGAAGGTAAACCTAACCCCTCTGCCCTACACAATAACTCTTATAATGCAAAGTACAATATGCAAGAGAATTATTATTTGCATCAATTACTCGGCTTGGCTTGGTTGTAGATGTAGAATATGAGATTGCATCAACGTCGCGTCGGCAGCGGAAACGACTGCGCCGCTCGGGGTGAACAAAAATCAAGAATGAAAAAGCTCACAGTGGATTTTATTTTTATTAAATATTTCTTTTCGCTTCGGTGACGATGAAGAAGACGACCGAAATCGAGACCGAGACCGAGACCAACACGATGTAGATGACGATGACGATACTAACCAAGAGTAAATGTTGATTTAAACTCAGATATTGTGGAAATATTGAACTTTTTGATAGTCATTGCCAAAGGCAGTTAATTCAATTTGATTCTGGTTAAAGATTGGATTGGTGTATCTGTATATTGTTGGAATTTGGTCTACGAGGCGAAATGAACTTTTTGTTAAAGCTTAAGATGTAATTTTTAAATAAGAACGTTTCCAATAAAACGAACGGTTCCATATTTGAGTTTTTGAAATTTAATAAAAGTGACGATCTCTTAGATTTATGAAAACAGTAATATTCATATAAAAAAAAAATAAGTAGATATGCCTACAAAACATTTGCAGCTTAAAAATAAAATATTCTCTAACAGCCAAATTAATAAACGTGGAATAGCGAAGGTTAAGGCCTTATTCCTTGGACTAAGTGCAAAGTGTTATTAATAAAACAAAATTTATATTAAGTGATGTTTACTAAGCTAAACCACCGAAGTAGGTGGTTTAGCGAAGGAATAAGAACTATGTGCCAGATTTATTCTAAAATTAAAAAAAAATATAAGTGAAGATTGCAAATTTAGTTTTAAATAAAAATAATGATTTCTACTAGATTTATTGAGTTCTTGAACTATTTGCAATTATTGGACAATCAGCCACCAACGACAAAAAATAATATAAAAATATATATATATATATAAGAATATACAAAACCAGATATAATCCAATGCAAGTGCTTAGTGAGGAGGATTTTGGGAAGAAAAATATGTTTTCCAAGAAAAATATGAGAAAATTCATAGCAATTGATGAAGATAACCTTAATGGGGACACAAGAGATGATCATAACACACAACAGACACAACACAAATAATAGAAAAATGATAATAATTTTGACAGAAATATAATATATTATTAAGAGAATTGTTATGTGTGTTTGATATAACGTTTTTTTTTTTTTACACATTATTATAATTTGCTATCAAAACCCATACAAACCAACAGGCATCTTAGTTATTGTAGTAGATTTTCTTAGAGAATTTTTCGTAAACGTCACTTTACTACTTCACGAAAATTTTGTTTTTATAAATGTAAAATTTTAACCCGTAGCTTAACGCTTATTCTATGGTTTAGTAAAATCGTGGAATAAAGGTGGAATAAGAGTTTTTTGTATTCATAGGGCTGTAAGAATGTAATAGGAACAAGATGCGGCGTGATAGAACTTATACATCTGTCAACTTGCAATTCATATTAATAAATGTGGAATGGCCCGTGACTTGTGACCAAAATTGGCGTTTAAGAGACGGAAAACTTCTTAACACACACATATACACATCTCATAGAACCGTTTACTACTACAGTCATAGTTTTCATAAATCAGTGCATGTTCAGGCAGAAATTTGACGCAAGTGTTTATAATAGGTCTGTTAGTTTACTTCCAAAAACTACCCATTTCTACCATTTTTAGACCGATTTAATTTTTTTTATATATGAACTTTGTCCGAACTTTGGACTAAAATTCATAGAAAATTGCAGGTTTGGGAAGTAAACGAAAAGAGATAATGTTGCTATACAGTTTGATTAAGTGTTGCCTTGCTTCTAGTTAAAAAGACCGGAAAGATATCATTAAGCAAAAATAAGTTTATTTATAAGAAAAGTTATCTAGCTGACATTAAGTTTCCTTATCCGTGTGCCAGCTAAAACTTGTGTTAAAGAGCGGACAGTTTTTTTTTTTTTATTAACAGAGTTGTATAAGAATAAGATTTTTATAACATTTCGAAAGGTAAGGAAAAATCTTAGTAATAACATTTTCATTAAGCTGAGCTTAAGCTCCTCCAACAAATTTTATACAGATATTAGGATGTTCTTCTTTAATATTACACTGACAATTTCTAATTGAAACTATTCGCTGGGTTTAACTCAAGTCATTTACGAACAATCTTGACTAACATTATTTATATCTATATAAAATTTGGTATGTTACAGATCCCTCACTTCTACACTTACTTCTACTTACTTACTTCTTCTACACTTACTTATTGTAAATTAATTTTATGTAACTGTTTTCTAAGACTATAGGTATAGATTAAGAAAAAAAAACACGCCTAGTGATAAAACGATTCCGAATAAGCTTAAGAATGTCCAAACTTCAATTATCTGATTTTCATTAACAATAGCCAATAACCCTTTAACATATTTTCTTGGCTCCCGGGATCATAGCACCCCATATGTGGGATATTCGCAAAAAGAATTGTATCAGGTCTTAGTGATCTCATAAATAGTCAACTAGATTCAGTAATTGGTGATCCATAGTTTTTTTTATGATATTAAAAAAAAACAACAAAATTTATGAACCTCATTTTTGGGATATTCGAAAAAAATATATGATGGTCACTAAATCCACATACAAACTCCATTAATTTCAGTAATTGGTAGGCCACACATTTTTTTTGAGTTTTCTTTCAAGATTGTAGGGTTTTTTTTAGCAACTTATTGATGGGATATTCGAAAATTTTTTTTTCAAAATTCATAAAAAAAAAAACAATGAACAATTTCCGAAACTAGTCGACCTTATTTGACCAGTTGATGAATTTTTAGATGAGATACTTTTTTTTCGAATATCCCACAGTTGGAATACTAAAAATTTCTACGATATTAAAAAAAAAACTTAAAAAATTCAATAAAATACTATTACTGTTACAACGATAATTTAATTAAAATGATTATATTAGTTTATCACAAATAAAAATGGGTGTTCATTAACGCGCCTTACGCGACTTAGAGAAGAAACTATGCCTTTAATTATAATGTTCAAAGCTTGTTCTGCCCACATTTATAAACCTTTCCTAAGTCACTTTGTTATTATATTATTATAATCTTAATTATATAGATATATAAAACAAAATCGGTTTAGTTACACACCTTATAATTCAAGAACGACTGGACCAATTTTAATGATATCTGATTTGTTGGATTCGTCTCCGCCCCAAATATCAGAATAACTGTTAAAATAATAGAAAAATGATTTTGAAGAGGGAAATTGGGGTAAAATGAAAAAAGGCGTACCCAATTGAAAAAAATCTATCTGCGTTTCAAAGATTATTCTTACGCAATGGCTTCAAGGATATTCTCTATCAAATTTTGTTATTTTCATGGCGAAAAGGGGTACAATGAAAAAAATTTTCCAATTTAAAAAAATTCTTTTGGTAATTGAAAAGCATTTCTACGGAAATTGCTTTAGGAGTATTCTTTTTCAAAATGTTGGTATTTGTAGGGTGAAATAGGGTAAACATACAATAAACTTGTTCAATTCATTTTGTGTTTGAAATTTTACTTTTAGGAATATTTTTTTTTTCAAAAAATTGTATTTATAGGGTGAAAGAGGGAAAAACGAAAATTGTTATCCGATTTCAAAAATTCTGTTTGTGTTTGAAAGGTTATTTTAAAAAAATGCAATTTATAGAGTGAAATTGGATAAAACTAAAACAGCGGTTTTCGAATATAAAAATTCTCTCTGTGCTAAGTTTATTTTTTTCATTACGCCAAATGGGTTTAAACCGAGAAAAAAGTTTTCGATTACAAAAAGTCCGAAAATAATATTTTCTTTCGTTGGCTGGGCGGGCCAACTTGTTTCAAATATTTCCAAACAATACAAGATGTTTCGTCTAGTAGTTGAAAAATTAAAAAAAAATTCCAATATCGTTGAAACTACATACCTACATAGTTTGTTTGTGAACATTTAGCTTCATTAAAATCACCCTCAAATACAATAAAGACTTTATTCCTATTTCAAAGGACCGTTTTTAACTTCAAATATGTTTCCCATCAAAAGACCTTCTCTTCATTTTTATTTCAAATCATTGGAATTGGACGATAGAGTAAAAACAAAATAAAAGAAAACTTTTGTAAGTCCCACTGACAACCAAAAATCCCCGAACGGTTTTAAGACTCAAAGTCCAAAGTTAACTCGCACACGTATTTACTTAAATCAGCTATCATTGGTTTCGAACAACTCTTGAAAGGGGTATAGCTTGAATTTTATTAGATCAAAAAGGGATTCCCATAAGAAGAGCAAGAACTAGGAATTCAACAAAAAAAAAAAAACACAGTTGATAAAGAAGGGAGCAACCGACAATTAACATCACCTTTTGAAAAGTTTCCTATCGGAATCCAAAAAAAAAAAAAAAAAAAAAAACATTCATGGCACCAGGAATGTTTGCTTATCCAAACGTAAATAGCTCAAGGGATTGAAAGTTCTTCGATGATTTTCGCTTTGACTGTCTTTTCTGGTTTCTGCTCCTTGACGATGTTGTTGGTCCTGATGGTGGTCTGGCAGCCAAAGCTTCGGCTATGTCAGGAGTCGTCTTTGGTTTTGGTTTTGGTGTGGTTTTCATTCCTATAGAGATGACATTCCTACTTCAGCTTTTTGGATTTACCATTCTCCCATCTCCCATCGCATTATCCGAAGGCAACTCTCCTCTCTCTTGGCGTAATGTTTTCTATACATTGTTGTTTTTATAGAGGTTAGGTTTTTTGTACAGTATTGAAAGAAAATGTCAAGGTTTTTAATTGACTCTGGGAACTGGTAATATACAAATACATACCTTCATTGGTAAAAGGCACTCTCTCTTCTAATATGACTGTCTGTTGAGTTAGTGGTTGCACGAGTATTGAGGATAAGTATGGAAGACAGTCCTAAGGTTGATATCGGATTAGGGTATATTGAAAGTAGGAGTGTTGCTGACAAGCGAAGAGTCTTTCAAGTGTAGGTATCTTTATATCTAGAGAGTGATTGATTTTCGTTTTAAGTTTTATTTCTTCTTGTGAAATAAGATGTGTTGGTTTTGTTGGAAATCGAAACCGTAACAGGTGTGTTCGGTTACTTACCTAATTCTAGTATTGGGAATTTTATATTATACCCAGGTATCAAATTGTTTATGTGTATTCGTGTTCGTATGTACCTTCTTACCATGGAATCAATAAATAAAAATGACTTTGGAGGACGTAGCTAATCTTAGTTTTATACTAAAGAAAGAAGCTGATTGGCAAATACATAATGTAGAACCTAGAAGCATCGTTTTAAAAACTAATGTGTTCATAGATACTTTGGGTTGAGAGAGTCACGTTAGAACTATTTTTTATAATAAAATTTCTGTATGTATAGGTACTTTTAAAACTTTCATTACATTGCAATAAAAGTGCAAAAAGAAGTACCAATATCAATTCCAACCAGATGCACCAATTAAATGCATCCCTAGACACTTTGGAATGTCCTTAAGGGGTTAGACCCAAATTTTGCAAGTGCTTAGGGACCAAACTTATCATTTAAGAATTTTTTTTGGTAGGCTTTATAATTGTCTGCCCTCCAAATGTTTGCTTATAGATTTTTGCGCAAACTGTCACTATGTTAAGTGTGCTTAGTCGAATTTTATTAAGAAAATATGATACTAGTATAGTAGTAGTATCATGCTAATTCTTGAACTTAAGAATTGTACTTTTCAAATACGAGACACAGATGTTATAGTAAAACTTGAACTCTTAATCGAAAAGAATTTGCACTTTTTTTTTAATAAAATTTAAATGAAATTTATTTTTTGATATTTAGAGCTTTGAGCGACTAGTTTGCCCCTCAAAATTTGATTTCTTGAAAAGTCAAAAAAAAAAAAAATTCTAAACACCACTTCTTCATATAGAATCGTAAAAGTAATTTTTTGTTTATATAGAACAATTGTTTTTACCATGGCCTTCAAAATAACTACACATATGTAGGTAGATAATTTTAGTAATTTAAAAAAAAAATAAATACATTTTTGAAAAGTCCAGAATTTTATCAGGCAAATATTATGTTTTTATATTCTAAAAATTAGAAGTTTAATTTACTGTACATTGCGTTTTTATTTGATCTACCAATCTCTTACAATTTATTGTCAGATAATTTGCTGCATACCTACCAATAAATTGTAAGCGATTGGTAGATTTTCTACCAACCGTGCACACACACAACTAATTGTCAGCTCATTGGTAGATAATTTTCATTTCCAGGTTATGGAAATTGCTTCATTTGCGTGCGCAGATTCGCCCATTTGACCTTGCATTCCGTTATGGTCATTCCTACAGCATCTGCTACTTCTTGCCATAATAAATATTTCTTTTTGCAATTTATAGTCGGGGCATATAGCATCCCACAGACTGCGTCGCATCTCAATTTCTTGAATTAACTTCAATTTGGTGTCGTGTGACCATTCATTTTCAACCTTCTTCCTTTGATTTTTGTTTTTTTATTTTATTTGCAGATTGCTGAGGCGGCGACTGCAAATTAGATGGCAAGTAGTCTTTCCAATTCTGGGGCCAAATTACCGCATCAGTGACTGATCGAGTGAGTCCCATCAGTGATCGAATGAACTAGTAAAAGCTATGGGTATGATGACTCCATAATGTGAGCGGTAATGCCAAACTCACATAATTCAGTCACGTATTACTCGATAACTGATGCGGTAATTCGGCCCCTGGTCTTTCCATGTTAAATAAAAAAAATTGTAAAAATTAACTTCACAGCACCACTAAAATGAACTTCCAATTTCACTGCAAATTGTCTGACAATGAAAAATTGTATGATGTTAAAAAAGTACATCTGACAATTTCTTCATTGTCAGAAACGTCAGACGACGATAAAAATTGGCAGGCCTGACAGTAAATTGTGTGTGTACACGATTATCAAATACTTTACAATTTATCGTCTTACAATTAACTGTCAGATACATTTCCTGACAATTAATTGTAAGAGTACACGGTTGTTAGGCATTGTAAGCATGTTTTTCACTAACAGATCTAACAATATTGTACGGTCTACCAATCGTCTACACTTAGCATTAGTTATTTAATTTTCTAAAATCATTTTTTTTATATTCATACATACATCCAAGGTGATTCGCATTAGGTGTGACAAAAAACTAGAGTGCGTTAGTTGGATTGAGATAAGAAGAATATCGTATGATAGGGGGGGGGATATATTCCCTCCCGTTTAGCCGTAAGGGACAACTTTCTAAAAAAAAAGATTTAAAACAGAAAAAAAAATTATTAAAATACAACGGTTACACTTACAATGCCATGATCTACCTTTTTGTAAAGCCAAAAATCTTTTCTTTTATTGTTTTTTTTTTTTTAAATAAAGTTGTCTTAGAGAATAGATTTTGAAAAATTTATTTTCAAACTCAACATTTTGAAAAAAAAAATGAAAAATGTTCTATTTTTTTTTTCAAAATTTTACGTAATTAAGTACTAATTTTGTAATCTTTTTTACTTTTTGAGAAAATTGAAAATAATAACATAAATCTACTTTACTAGCTACGGAGTGAAAATTGGATCTTTAGCGCAACTTAAGCAACGGATTGGAGTCAAATTAAGGGGATTTTATTTCTGTTATTTTCATTTTTCTAAAGAACTAGAAGAGATTTTAGCATCCAGTTTCTTGTGTTTGACTAAAAATTAATAAAAACATTGAATATTGTAAATAAAAATATTACTTAATAACGTACAATTTTGAACAAAATAAGTTTGAATAAAATATTTAATACATTTTTTTTCAAAATTTTGAATTTGAAAATTAATTTTTCAAAAACGGTACTCTAAAACATCTTTATTTGAAAACACAATGAAAAAGAGATTTCTGGCTTTACAAAAAGGTATAACATGGCATTTTAAGTGTTGGTAATAATTTTAATAATTTTTTTCTGTTTTTAGTATTTTTTTAAGAAAATTGCCACTCCTGGCTAAACGGGGGGAATAGACCCCCCATCCCATACGATTTTTTCTTGTCTCAATCCAAATTTGACGCTGTAGATTTTTGTCAAACCTTTTGCGAATCACATATTTTATTGTTATAAAAATAAGAAATATTATATTTTTGTATTTTTCTAAAATTAGAAATTACAAACAAAATCGGATATATAACGAACTCGATGGGACTAGCAAAATTTGTTGGTTATAAACGAATTTTTTGTTCTTTATTAAAAAGTGGACAAACTTTGTTTTATTTTAGTAAAACTTTCAAGCTTCGCGCTTTGACATTATGGTAGATTTTTCTTTAATTGTAAAAACTCATTTTCAAAACAAAATCTAACACTCTTAAACCTTCTTAAATTATGATACTTTTCCAGTTCCTTTCAAAATCAGAATGCGAAGTTTGCATGTATCGGGTTTTTCAATGAAAGCCCTACAAAAGTTTTTTTTTAATAAAACAAAAACGGTTTTGGATATCAATGAAATTCTTTATTCCTGTGAAAATACGTTCGATGCCATTATGTATGGAACTTGATTTTTTTTTCCAATGCCACCACGGGCACGCTTGCAGAAGTCCAGACGCTGAACCCAATTTTCGACGGTTTTCAAGCATAAATCGGCCGATACTGCTGCAATTTCACGTTCGGTATTCGTACGAAGTTCATCAATCGTCGCTGGCTTGTTGGCATATAGACCATAGACTTGACGTAGTCCCACAGGAAATAGTCTAACGGCGTCAAATCGCACGATCGAGGCGGCCAAGCGACTGGACCATTTCGTGAGATAACACGTTCTCCAAACTTGGTTTCCAATAAATTGATTGTGGCATTCGCTGTGTGGCTTGTGGCGCCGTCCTGTTGGAACCACATGTCCTCCAAGTCCATATCATCCAATTGGGGCCAAAAATATTCGGTTATCATTGAACGGTAGCGATTCCCATTCACAGTAACGTGCTGGTCTTGATCATCACGGAAAAAGTACGGCCCAATGACGCCGCCGGCCCATAAACCACAGCAAACCGTAATTTTTTCAGGATGCAATGATGACTCATGGAGTACGTGTGGATTGCTGCCTGACCAATACCGCATATTTTGTTTATTGACGAAGCCATTCAGCCAGAAATGAGCCTCATCGCTGAAGATGATTTTTCGATGAAAATCCGAATCATTTTCAAGTTGTTGCTCAGTCCAATTCACGAACATACGACGCTTCTGGTGGTCAAGCGGCTTCAGTTCTTGCGTCAATTTAATCTTGTAAGGATGTAGGCCAAGATCTTTTCGCAAAATTCGCCACAACGACGTCACAGAGATGCCCAACGCTTGAGAACGACGTGTGAGAGACACATTGGGATTTCTGCAACTGAAGCCTCAGCGGCAGCAATATCCTCGACACTACAGGCACTTCTTTGTCTCACTGGCACGGGATAAATTTGTACTGTGCCTGTGGATTAAAATTTTTCCACTAGATGCTCAATTGTTGATCTGCTAGGACGATTATGACGACCATAAATTGGACGTAGCGCTCTTAACGTTGAGGCCACTGACTCCGAATTTCGGTAGTAAATTCTAATAATTTCGAATCTTTGTTGGCTCGTATATCTTTCCATCATAAAATGGCAAACCTTGTTGAAGAGAAATGTCAAAAAAGTGGCAAGAAATATGGCGTCGTTTGCTGTCCCTGTTTCTCTACTTTTGTAGCGTCCCTGTTGAAAAACCCTTTACAAAAAAACAGCAAAAGGGAAATCCCTATAATTCATTATTTTAAAAGCATGAAAGTTGCAATACCTACTTATTTTTTTTTTTTTAATATTCGTTATTTTTTAATTTTCCATTTAAAACTGTTCGTTATTAACGATGGTCATATTCCTTAAAGCAGTATTCAATTAGTAAAATGTCTATATGTACCTCGGCCGGGACTTCAGCATTAGTTCGCAAGAACTAATTGTAGCTATGCGAAATTATAAATAAGAGTGAAAAAGTCAAAAGTACTGCATCACACACTTTATGCTGCAGCTGTCCTGCAAGTCGATGCACATGCATATGCAAAATGAATTGAATTTCTAAAATTGTTGAAAATTAGATAAAACACTCTTTGGGTTGATTTTCCTTGTTTCCACTTTTAAAAAGCCATGCTCTAGTTTGTTTCCATGAAATTAATTTTGAAATGCATAGCAACCATGTTCCGTTACTAGAAAGAATTATTAATTAACTAAAATTGCTTTATTAAAAATCAATAAAAGTATCTATGTATGTATGTAGGTACTCGTATCTATACTTTTGTAAAAATAAACGTTAGACAAAAGCAAAAAAGAAAATAATAATAAACTGAAAGGCGCAGCAGGATCATGAAATCAAATTTGTTTTTTTTTTTATTTTTTTTTACTCAGCTAAGAATTGTTGGCATTCCATTTTTATTGAATTTAGAACTTTATTGCCATTTGCTTTAGGAAGAGGCAGGAGGCAGGAGATGTTGCTGTTACGTGATATTCGTTTTATTTTATATCTCCTTGTGGATAAATGGACTTTATTTCGTTTAAATGAAAATATTGCCAATGATTTGTCTGGATTTGTTTTCTCCTTTGCACATGCACATTCACTGATTTGCATTGATCTAGTTTATTATTGTTTGAACAAATCAATATTGATTTTTGTTTTTACCAAATTAGACATTTATTGAAGTCTTTGAAATATTGTTTCTCGATATATTCAAATAGAGGTATCTAAGTGAGATGTAGGTAATACTCATGCAAATTTCAGTTGGTGATACTGTGTGTTATAGTAGATATATCAAAAAGTTTCTGTAGCAAAAATATGAAAAAGGCAATATTAAATTAAAAAAACATTCAAGTTATCATTTTATCCAACAGATACAACCGCAATAATATTCTCTTTATTTTATGGGCACCTTGCTTTCAGGTCGTAGTTTTTAAGTACCAATGTTTATTAAGCTGAAAGTTTGAATTACATTACACATTCAGGTAGAAAAATATGTAATAAAAATGAAACAAAAATGCTTCCTGATGCATTACAAACTGTATAGTTAGTACAAGTTCATTATTCAATTACATTTAAGCCAAGGCTCCTGTAATTATAAATTCAACTCGAGCGAACAATGCCAAATTGCAACTCACCTATAAAATCCATCAAAGCAGAATAATAACATATAACGACCATCAGAATGGACTTTATGAACATACCTACTATATTCCCAAAAACCCAGAGTCAAAAGGCGTATAATTGAAACTTTCCTCAATTCTATGCACCATATACACATCAAAGAAAGGATTGGTATCTAATCAAAACTGAGCTGCAGGGAATATATGCATGCCAACAATTAAAGTCCTAATTGAGAACTGTATCTGTTGGTTAAAAAAGAAAAACGCAGGCACCTAACCATAACCAACCTAGCCTGGAAGAGAAAATATTGGAAGTACATATATTCGAATAGAACAGAATTTAAATAACTGTGAAAAAAATGTTGCTTTAAAAATTTAAGGCATATTGAAATAAGCTTTATTTTTACCGGGATAGAGGGACACAAGGTGAAAAATATATACCTATAGCGATATCATTGTAAATAAAATTTGGTGCTAAAAATTGATAGAATCCAACAAATCAATCTAATGGGGTTTCCCATTGGTAAATTCAGATTTCAATTTAAAAATTGATTTGTTTCGTGGCGAATGGAACATGATTTGAAATTTATTTATTTTTGTCATTGTATTTGTGGGGTTTTTTCCCTGTCAATATTTTAATACAAATTTCGTGAAGTTACCTTATTAATTTTAAACTTATCTATTTATACCTAATCGAATATTTCTCACATATTTTCAACACAAATTTCGTTCCTGAAATACCTACATACATTAATCCAATCAAACAACACATTTGCCAACTGACAGCTGTAAATTATGTTGGTGTTAGTACAGGGAGGGGTTAATCTGCGGTAAAATTAAGATCTGCAAAATTGATTTTAAATCAAAAATAAATCAATTTATTTTGCCCAATGGAACACAAAAATCGACAAAATTTGCTATTTGACAGATCCAAATCAAAAATAAATTGATTTATTTTACCAACAGAAAACCCCATAAGGCTTGAATACCGTAATACAAATGGGTTATGTTGGCTTTGAGGGTGGTTGTGGTTGATAGTGGCTTATTCGCATAGACCTACGAATATGGAAACTCCACAAGAAAAAGTCTAACGGGGCCAAATCGCACGATCTTGGTGGCCAGTTCACGTCACCAGTTAGCCTAAAACTCAAATCTTTCGTCAAGCAGAATGTCCATTGTGACGTTTACTTTGTGACATTAAGCATCGTTCTGTTGGAACCACATGTCGCTCACATGCATGTCATCCAATTGGGACTATAATAAATTGTTTATCATCGATCGGTGGCGCTTTCCGTGATGCTGATGACAGTGGGCGCGTTCAACGTATATCTGAATTTTTAGAATTCTGAATTATTGGAGCTTCTGATTGGCCAGCTGTCATAAAAAGTTCTGAAAATTCAGATGACATCTAACTTTTTATGACAGCTGGCCAATCAGAAGCTCCAATAATTCAGAATTCTGAAAATTCAGATATGCGTTGAACGCGCACAGTGACATCGTCAGTTTTGAAGAACTACGGACTCTCACAGATAGCGACGATGTTTTCGGTTGATCTTGCGTTTTGTTGACGCAAGGGCATTGGCTGGTTGTTTACTGAATCGGTCGATTCATATTTGGCCACCAAACTTTAAATAATCGACTTGGAAAAACAATCATGTAAACCGTAAAACGCACCTACCGTTGCCCCAAATGATTTTGATATAAGGTTTTATCAGTTGGACGTGCTGTTCAATCGTGTTTTGACATCAGTTATCAGTAACTGAATATTAAACAACAGATTTGACAGATGTCACCAAAACAACATGGCCGCCCTACGCCCGTCAAAATCTACCCGCGCCAATTGAAAAACCCTTTATTAAATAAGATCGTTCTACACGACCGACAACGTCCATCTCTATAAAAAACAGTTTCACTATTAATTCATAGTTCCGAGTATAAAAGTACCTCTACCTACCTATGCTCTTATATTTATTGAACACTTGTGGTCTCAAAAGTACCTATATTAATCATTTCAACCGGAAATTCGAACAAAACATTCCCTTCCGCAACTTAAGTTTTTTTTTTTTTTTTTTTTTTTTAATTTTCTGTCGAAAAAAATTCATTCACACGTATAGAATTTTAAGCACTGTTCTCTGTCAGACTTTAAAATGCGGAGATATTATCCCGCTTAAGTTTATTTCATCCGCCCATAAATGATATCCATTTCCGCTAATAGACCGTGATAGAGTCAAAGTTGTTTGCACTTGCACCGTCCCTTTGTGTAGGTAGGTACACATACATACATAAGGGGAGGTTTATTTATTCATTTATGAAAAAGGATAACATAACCATGGGAGCAGTTGTGTTGTATAGTGTAGTGTAAGGTCTGGTGCTTCGTTGCTATATGCTTATGCATGCGGGAAACCCAATGCATCGCATACAATGACAATCACCGCTTCGTTTCGAACCTTTATTATATTTTGCAATTTCCTGATTTATCAGATGATATTTCCGTTTTCATTGAAGCCCTAGTATACCCACGTTTGCTTTCAGTATTTGAATATTTATCATATATATTATATGTATGTTAGCATCATCAGCATATAGCCAAGCCAGCAACAACATAAACATGACAATAGTATTCGATACAATGAGCGAGTATTCCCGGGCCTTTTGTGAGAGTTAAATGAATTCCTACGAGAGCAAGCTCCAACGTCATTTGAATATTAAATATTGGTTGGGATTGTAAATAAAATCTCCAAATGTGGTAGACCTACTTATTTTGTTGTGTTGATACCATACGAACGTGCCGGTTAGTTTAAACCCTTTTCCATAGGGTAAGCTTGTTAATAAAATAATAACGAACGATATAGACCCGCATGGAAATGTACCTACCCACAAAAAAAAATGTGGCATATCATAAGAAATTGTGTGGAAATTCAAAGTTTACTCGCATAGTTTAAAGTTTGATCAATTGGATTTGGAAATTACCTATGGTAGAAAAGGTATTAAATTATATTATTAGGAGGTATACACAAATTAAGAGTTTATTATATTATTTAAATTATTTTGGTATATTCTTTTCTACTTAAAGCATTCTTAAATACATCTAAAATTGGCATTTCTTAAATCGGTGTTTTTATTTGTTTAATGCTTCTTTAATCCTTCTAAAAATATTTTTTTTTTTTTAGGAATTAAATCGGCATTTTTGTAATTCCTTAATACTTCTTTAAGTCTTCTAAAAATAGTATTATTAATTGCACCACTTCAAACGAGTAGTAGCCGGTGGCGTAGTGATTAGTGCGTATGTCTGTCATGCCGGAGGCCTGAGCTTGATTCCGAACCTCGTTTAAAAAACATCAATTTTTGTATTGAAAAAAATTAATATTTTGAAAACGTGTTACTGCATTTTTTAAATAAGGTTTTTAGGTATATTAAATACTTAAAAATGGAATCCCATTTTTTCAATCTTTGAAGCAATTTGAACTCTGAGCGGCTGGACCTGAAACTTCGACACGACAAAGCTCACCGCAGAATAACGTTTAGAGTACTTCAAAGATGTTAACATTCACATAGGAATGTCTTATTTGGCGCACCCTGTACAAACAAAAATAAATAAATACAAATACATCATATCATAGATTTAAATTCAATTGGATATGTAGTAAATAATCTGACATTCGAATCAATGTTTTGATTTAAAATTAATATAAATAATATAGAGAAATTCATATTTTTAAAAAATTGTGGGATTCAATTTTAAATTTTAACGAATCAAAAACATATCTTATAGTAAATTTTGACCCAATTTATCCACATTCCTTTAAGCAATTGTTTTTGTCGATTTAATTAAACCCGCGTTTAAGGTCATTTAAAAACACTCCATTAAGTTTTCTATACTCATTCAATTCCCATTAGTTAGAAAAGTACTCACTTTAATTGGCTAGTGAATAATTACCTGTCATTTAAGCCCGAAATGAGGCTTAATGTAGCGTTTCTTAAATTCATCCTCATTTAATTTTGTGTTTGCTTATTTTGTTTGTAATCGGGAGAACAAAAGCCGACTTACTTATATCTAACTTCGTGAAAAAAAAACAAGACTATACTTCCCCCAAAATTTTTGTTGCACTAAATCCAAATCGGACTTCAGCAACTTCATCATGTATAGGGTTTCCTACAAAGAATTATAAAATGTTTTTTTTTTTTAGTTTTTAAATTGCACATCTCAAAACTCCTGCGTTATAAAATGAATTTGAGGACGGATTTGAAAACAGCACATCAAAAACATCCGAAAAATCAATGTTTGTTTTTGTTGTTTTTCCACTAGAAAATTGCATAAATCTTGTCAGTTTATGTGTTTCCCATACTCCACTTTCAGATCGCAATAAATATAGAAAAATAAGCAAACAAAAACCTGATTGTCAAAGTTAATTGAGAGTGAATAAATTCAAACACCTCATTAAACCTTCTTTAGAGATAAACATCGATTTTAAAAGGAGTATTTTGCTGTTTTAGCTAAAAGAAGTTTTTAATTAAACCATCAGTTTGTTAATAAATGCAACTACAAAAATATAGATAGTTGGTTAATGCGTTTGAATTAATATCCTCAAGAAATTTCCTTTTTTTTTAATTTTTGTATATAAATTTAATAAAAAGTGAATGAATAGGGGTTAAAATGCCAGGTTAAACTATGAGAAATTAATGATAAATTTGAACCATTTGTTCTTGTTTTTTATTCCAGACATTTAAATAAAGGACGAGACTAGGGAAATGCACAATTTATAACAGTTATAACAGTTTCGCCATAAAAAGCGGGCGTGCATTAACGCGCTTCCTGGTGCTACTCTGATGGGTGCCCGAAGTATGCCTACAGTGGAAGGGGTCCTCCGGGTCCACATAAACAGTACTTTTTTTTAAATAAATCTGGTATATAAATTGGGATGTCAACAAAAGTTCAGAGATAAAATGCGATTTTTTTAAAATATAACTTTAATTCAATGGCAAACATTATTTGCACAAAAGTTTCAACAATAATCAATTTCTTTATTGATCTATGTTTTTACTGTGTTAACCAACAAAAGTTTGTTAATGTTTCGATAGACACGCACCAAATGGACAAATATATGAATTTTTCACAAATAATCTCTAATAGGTACCTACAATATGATGTGTTTTCTTCTGAACAAAAGCTTTTAGTTTTTTATAGGAAAATAGCCCATTTTTTTTTATATGAAGGACTTGAATACAAGACAAAACCTCGTCCTTTGCATGAGTTTATGTACACTTTTTAAACAAATTGGTGTCCAAATATTATAATAATTTTTGTATGTTAGTGAATTTGTTAGGATAATATCCTATTTATCACATTCCAAAAAGCCAAACTTAAGTCATCATAAACCCTAAAAACCCCAAAAAAAAAAAAAAAAAAAACAAAATAAAAATTTAAAATTATTTGCGAAAATAAATTTCATCCCATTTGTGTGGTCATTTTATTTGTTGTTAACCCTCGTAGGGGTTTAATATTATTATTATATGGTGACCATTCGTTATTTTTAATGTGGAAAAATTCTAGTGTTCACTTTAGACTAGACTGTTATAAAAGGTCATTCATTTATCGATTTCGAAAGTAAAGCTAAATAAAACACATACAGCGATACATTTTTTATGAAAATTTTATTTAATTATAAAGTTTGAATTTTGCAATTAAGTGTGAAAAATAATATCATTCAAATGGCCGCCTCGGGAAGATTCACAGCATGCGATTCTTTTGAAGTAATTTTTAACCACATTTTGTCACATTCCGGGCTGTATCTCAGCGATAACTTGAGTAACGTTGGTTTTAATGCGTCTAGAGTTTGGGGATTATTCGCGTAAGCACGGTTTTTTTCGTAGCCCCACAGAAAAAAAATCTAACGGTGTCAAATCGCATGATCTTGGTGGCCATTTGACGTCGCCAAAACGTGAAATTACGCGACCAAGAAACTTCTCACGCAATAAAGCCATAATTGGTCGTATTGTGTGACTTGTTGCCCCGTCTTGTTACAACCACATATCGTCCAAGTCATGATCTTCAATCGCCAGCTACAAAAAAAAGGCGTACCTTGCTGCAAACGCCGGGAAATCGATAAATTCAGATCATTACATTAAAAATACTCTGAAATCACATTCATTAGTTTGGGCTCTAGCTTTAATACAGCAACTTCCAGAGACCGATGCAAAGAGACAGTATGACAAAAATTATTGACCGTTTCATTTTGAGTCTAAAAAAAAAAATAAGGTCACCGTAAAAATAAACTCTAAAAGCTGAAGTCGCCAGGGAAACAACCAAATATAGAAAACACTAAGACAACCCATCAACTTAATTGAGTGTAAAACCTTTTAAAGAACACTTTCGTCCGAAATTCATCGCCATCGTCAAAGTTATCGTCTCCATCGTCAATTTAAACTATAGCTCCAGAGAATATTAGTATTTTTCTTAAAAAAAATCTCAAGAAAAGTTGTTGGAGAATCAATTTTTATCTAATCGCCTACCAAATTGAGAAATGTTCGATATTCGGGTTTTCCCAAAAATACAAACAACAACAAAAAAAAAAAAATAAATAAAATTGAATTCGTTTTATGAATCGGTATATAGATTCGATAAATTTCAAAACTTAATTTACTGGAAAACTTCATTTTTATTGTGGTTCGTTTTCATTTAATATAAAAGACATATAGATGATTGCAGAAAAAGTCTTTATATTAATGTTTCATCTTGTTAAACGGAGACAACAGCAATTTACTGTGAACATGAACATGTTGTGCTACATCCTTATGTGTGTGTGTCTATGTTTGTGTGCTCCGCCTTATTCCAACTCCAATTCCAACTCAAAAGTTGTTTAGCATATTTGGCCATTAAGTCTAACCAATATCCATAAATTTAAATTGTGATTTTTGAAAATTCAATGTTCCACCAAGCACCATCAGGGATAATGTAATGTTCAACACATAAAAAGATATGACATAAAAAAAAAAAAAAAAAAAAAATAAGTCTCCATGGCAGCGAATTCAATCGATAACCTCATTTTGTTTTACTAAACAATGTTTGGATAATGTTTGTGGTGCGAGTGAGATCGAGATGCGATGCCTGGCTGTGTCATAAGGATTCTTGTTTTATGATTGAACAGTGATACAGCATTTGGTATCTGATTTCTGGCAGCGCAGCGGTGTGATGGATGATTTCAATTTGGATTCAGAACTTATGCAGTCATAACGCGGTTAACGAAAGAAACCTAAGGCATAGTTGTTGGTTTTTGATAACTGAGAGACTGATAACAGCAAGGGATATTGTATTCTTAAATAAATTAATAAACTTGTAAGCGGGTTACAGAAGCCAGCTGGTTATAATTTTTTTTTTTTTTTTGGAACACACATTCATTTTAACGTGTTCTACAGGGTGTCCCACACCTGGTTGGGAGTATTTAAGGGTGTGGTTCGTAGGTATATTCTAGGAAAAAAAATCGTTATACATTAAATGGCTATCACCAATTTTGACATAATTTATCGTGGATTTCAGAAAACGCTTATTTAAGTGTGCCTACCTTGACCCATGTTAACTATAATTGCGCTTTTATTGGATGCAACTTTAATTGCATGCAATTTGTATTGTATGCAACTTTAATTGCATGCAATTTGTATTGTATGCAACTCATATTACATGTAACTTTTACTGCATGCAACTTTTACTGCATGAAAATTTAATTGCATGCAACTTTTATTGCAATGCACGCAACTTTTATTAAGTTGTTGGTTATGATTGTAATTTTGAAACATAGCACACGCATACTTATCCATATGATTACAGACGGACACGTGGTGCGTGGTTTACCTGTAAGCTGGAACTTATGGTAGACAAGAAGGTAGTATATAAAGGAAATGAAGGAAAACCTCGAAGTAACCGTTCGTTTTTCATTTTCTTAAAGATATAACACAGTAGGTAATATTATCAAGTATACCACATAATATAATAATTTTAAAGCCATTAAATCACCTCAAATGTTTGAACCAAAAGAAGAACATTATTATTTTTAACGTAATTTTAAATGTATTACCTACACTTGGCAACAATAAAAACCTAATTACCACATAATAATTATTTTATCAAAAACATCTGCGAATTGTGTTTCAGTAGGTACCTATATACCTATAGGTTATGATGTTTTAATGACTTTTTAGTTTTGAGAAATGTTAATACTTAATTGTTAATTGTCAACATTAACATTGACTTATTACTTACGTTTTTGCTTTCTTAAAAGTGTGAAACACGGTTGGTGTAGGTACTTAGGAAAATATGCTCTGAACAATGATTTATTGTTGATATAATTTTCTTTTTGTTTCGCTGGGGGGGGAGGGGGGGGAAGAAGTTGAGTTTTGAGTTAGGCAAAGTATACCGAAAGCAATTTATTAACTGCTCCAAAACACCATTAACATACTGTCTGAATGAGTTGTTAGATTTATAAATTTATGGTGTTATAAATGATTTTTAACTTGTGATATAGGTACATATATAATATTTTCTCTAGTTTCATAGGAGTAATTTTAATGATTTATTTTGCAGTCTCATCTGATAATTTGGTTTCTGTAAAGACCAAATTAATTGTAAGAAAACCGAGTTTCAGGTTTTTGGCAAAAAATCGACCTAACGGAAATATAGCCATTCCTCGTTTTTTTTTTTTTCAGGAAAACCGTCCCATTGTTGGCTTATTCGCGTATATATTTTTAATGATTTGTATAATTATTTTGATATTAGCTATTTCGCAATCTAGTACTAATAAATAGTTAAACAAATATTTCATTTAAAAACTTTCTTTAGAGAGTAATTTGATTTAAAAATATAATAAAAGAATGGAATTTGAAAATCAATTGATTTTTTTTAACTTAAAAATAAGTTGTAGATATGCAATTATTTTTTAAGAAGCTTCTATGAAAGAAAGTAATCAAAATCAGTTACACTTTTAAAAAGACAATTAAAAACCAAAAAAAAAACTGTTCTTTATATGTACGTTCGATCAGTAATATTTTTTGAATTAAAATAAACCACAGTAGTAACGGGTGTTTTTTTTTAGAGGTATAAAACTTTAAGTTGGCAACATTATTTCAACTGGAGGCCATTTTGTCAACTGTCAAATGATTTATTTTAAGATTGGTGTGGCATTTCAACATCATGAATAGACTGACGCCTGAACAACGCTTCCAAATAGTGGCCAAAACAAGATTGCCGTTGATCACAATTTTTATAAGCGAATTTTGTTTAGCGATGAAGCTCAGTTTTGGTTGAATGGATACGTCAAAAAACAAAACTGCCGTATTTGGAGTGAAGGTAATCCTCAAGTTTATGTTGAGACACTGTTACATAGACAAAAACTGACTGTTGGGTATGCTTTATGGTTTGTTGGAATAATTGGTCCGTATACTTCTTTAAAAACAATGCTGGCCAGAACGTTACAGTCAATGGTGACCGCTATAAACCCATGATTACTGACTTCTTCGTTAATCAATTGAACAAGCATGATGTGCAGGAGCTGTGGTTTCAAAAAGACGGCGTACCATGTCACAAGGCTTGTGCCACAATTTATTTATTGAAGAAAACGTTTGGTAAACGCATAGTTTCACGTCACGGACCCGTGAATTGGCCTCCAAGATCATGAGATTTAACGCCGCTTGACTATTTTCTGTAGGGATATAAAGTCACTCATCTACGCCGATAAGCCCGAAACGATTGACCACTTGGAGGACAACATTCGCCGCGTTATTGCCAACAAACGGCCACAAATGTTGGAAATAGGTACTTCAGATTAGACTACGTCCGAGCCAGCCGTGGCAGTCATATGCCAGAAAACATATTTAAATTATAATGCCAGAAGATTATCGTTCGAATATGTAAAGTCAATTTCATGTAAATTTAAAAAAATCATCTTTTCATTTTTCCATTTCAAAGTTCTATACCTCTAAAAAAAACACCCTTTACTCTAAATCGCAAAATCTTTTACATCCGTTTTCAATAAAAATAAGCTTTTCTTCATACCAAGGCCTTCCTAATACGCAATTTTTATTAAGTTCAGTTCAACTTATAATAACAGGCGTGTTTTTTGGAAAAGTGAATACCTAGATCAGCTAATTTTTATACGCAAAACAACAACAAACGGAAGAATGAATATAATTAAGGTCAGTTATCAGAATGAACATAGAGTGGATATAAATTATTGAAATATTTAGATGGCACTTAATTCGGTTGCAGAAAAATATTCGTTTCCAAATGGTTGGTAGCCATAGATTTTTTAACTTGACAATGGGATGTGTTCTTAAATGCATACCAGGTACAAAACTCTGCGTATTACATATTGAGGCAATTCATTTCGAAATAAAAATTCACTTTTATACGAACCTTGGCATTGCTTGACAGATAGAGAAAAAATTTATTTTGACGTTTGCGAATACTTCGTTACAGAATTCACCAAGAAGCTCTAAAATTGCTTTTTTCACAAAATAAATTCTCAAAACTTGTGGATTTTTAGAGGTTTTTTAATCCATAGTTATCGTAGCCATCCTTCAATAGAATTTGAGTTGATGACTTTACAGAGTGGTGACAAATTATATTTGATCGTATCGAGAATATGTCGTTCCAAATGTCAACCGATCGCTTTGAAAATGCATATTTCCGGCGCAGAAAATAAAATGGAAAACATGTCCTTCCATAAAATATTACATTTTATTGCTTGATAGTATACATATTTACCACGATTGGTGTCGGAATTACTGTCCCTGTTCTGAAAAAAATCAATCTTTCTGAATTCAATTTGAACAAAAAGCTTTGACACAAACATATGGAATTGATGTTCACTGTACATTAACTGTTCCCCGTCTAAACCACACAGAAAGAGGAACCTTCGAACATAAATCGAATTTTGGTTTCATGTGAAAATTAATTTTCAAAAACTAAGACATTGATGAGTCTAGAGATGGTAATAAGAACTATAATTGAAAAGTTTATTCTTAGGTTTTGTTACCTCTTTTGTTTCATTATCCATCATCATATTAATTACTGATTTAAGTTTGTTAGTTTTATGGTTGTGCGCACTGATTATTGTTTGTGACAGATGCGAAATTTATTTTGACAACGAATGTCAATAAATTTGGCACGATTACCAACTTTTAAATTATAAAAGAAAAGTATATAGAAAAATAACTATTTGAGTTTTTTTTTCAGAATTCAATTAATATTAAACTTTTTAATCACTTAGCTAGAAAATTTTGCCCAGGGCCAAGCTTTGATTTTATAATATCCAAAAAATTAATTAAATAATAAAAATTGCGTATTGATGAATCCCTTCACTATGTAGTCAAATGATGAGTCCAAGTAAGATCACCGTGACAAAAAGCCTAAAAGCTTTTTTGAACTTCTTTTATTTTTTACTGATTTTACTTCATTAAATTGACTAGTTTGAGAAATTTTAGGAATTTTCAGGAAAATGAGATCTGGGAAAGTTCAATAATCTCAGTTAAGTACATGAACAGGATTTCTCCGCATAATGTATCACTTTTTCTGTCAAAATCCTGAGGAAAAAAAAAATTTTGGATTTGCTTGCTCACTTTTTTACGAAACGAGGCCACTGAGATCTCATTTTCCAAAACTGGCCTATTGTTACATACCTCATTGTTGACATTTTGGACGTAGTTTTCAAGAGGTGTACGTTGCCAAATAGAGAACACCTAATTAAACTTGATATAAAAATACAAAACATTGAATAAAATTTATCAAATTGAAATTGGTCTTTAAATAATATGAGGTTTTTCTCAAATTAAAAAAAAAATAATGAATCCTATCGAATTTTACCTAGGTATCTAACCTACTTTACATATTTATCAGGTTATTCATCAATTTTTTTTAATCTGACTAACTTTATTGATTTTTCTCAAACAGTATTCCAAATTCAAACTTTTAAATTGTTGTTCCATTCAATAGGTTTGCAAATATTATAAAAATCAAATTCCTACAAAGCTCCCTTTGATAACAATTGACAAAAAAAAAAAACATATTTGCAGATTTCCTATGCCTAATTCAATAAATTTCCAAAACTATATTCATCAAATCTCTGCAATAATCAGCTAAATGGACTAAAAACAAAAAGTGGATTATGAAGCTCACAAAATAATATTTAACTACATAGAAGAAAAAAACGAATTTCACCCGGTGATATCATCAATTATCAACAGAGACCCTTAAATGTCCTCTAATTGATTGCAATAAATGATAGAATACAAAATGTCCTCTAGCAACAACGTGAAGCTTACAATATTCATTCCACATTGATAATCGACTTTAACTGTTTGCAATTCGGTCCATTTTCCATTCCGGTATTTTTACAAAAAGTAAAAATTAAAAAAAAAAAAAAAACATTCCCAACGAACTGTCAATTCGGTTTGGTCATCAACAAAATACATTTCTGTGTTCTATCTCTACAAAACGGCATGCCATTGGAGAGAAGACATTTTATAACATTCCATTGCAGAGAGGCGGCTACATATAAAAAGTGTTGCCGTTGGAAATTTTCCTAAAATATAATTTTATTAAAAAAAAAAAACTGAAGTGAAAATTCATATTTCTGCCATACTCAATATATGTATATCTATTGTTGTACCTTGAACACTTTTTAATCATCTTTCAGAATAATTTAAAATTTGTACTTTTAATTCATTGTATGTATGTAAATTAAATTGTTTATAATTGTTAAAAAAGAATCATTAATTATTTATTTAATTTTGCATTCGTCGCTTTGATAAGCAAAATAAAAAAAATGTCACGCTATTCCCAATTGCAAGTTAATATCAATGACATTGTTTATGATAAGAAAAATCAAAATAACAACTAACTCATCACACAAAAGTCTTGCGTTGTTGGTTAAAACAAAAAATCAAAAATTGATTTTACAAGATCATTAGAACTGAGTGTGGTTGTTTAAACATTAAACTCCGAGTTAATTTTAGGCAATCTCAATAAAGGAGGAGATAAAAAAATAACGGTGCATGCCCTACCCATATTAAGTAAGGTAAATCTCATTTATTATAGTCTGTCAAAGCTCTTCAAATCCAGAAATCTCACCATAACTTCAAAACTGCTGCTGTACAGGACCATGGTCCTGCCAGTACTCACATATGGATCCGAGACTTGGGTGCTTAGCAAAAGGCACTCCGACCTCTTAGCCGCGTTTGAGAGAAAAGTCTTAAGGAGAATTGTTGGCCCCATATGTGAGGAAGGACGATTCCGGAGACGGTACGATCATGAATTGTACGCAATCTACCTTGAAGCAGATATCGTGACAAAAATTAACCTCGGTAGACTCCGGTGGGTAGGGCACCTAGCTCGCATGAGCGAAGAGGAACCTGCTCGGAAAGTTCTTTGTGGTACATTCTATGGTAGACGACAGCGTGGTAGATCATGCTTGCGCTGGAGAGATGGCGTAGACCAGGACGCCCGGAGCCTTGGGATGCACAACTGGATGGCGGCGGCTCGAGACCGCGATGGGTGGAGAGACTTGTTGAAGGAGGCCAGCACCGGACCCCGGTTGTCGAGCCGACGATGATGATGAAATCTCATTTTTCTCGAAAATATCTGTCACAGTCAGACAAACGGCAACACTATACCCTTGGTTTGGATTCGTTATTCAGCATCGAAATCAGAACCAAAACCAGAATCAGAATCAGAGCGCATCGGTTTTTCAAACCAAGGTAAAGTATCTAGTAAAGAGAGACAGAGATAGAGAGAGAGGGGTAATTTGAAATTTATTTGCCAAATATCCGGAGGCATTCAAATGTGCATCGATGCACAAATTCGTAAATTAAGCGCTCTATGTTTTCCGTCTGTCCGCAAGTTGTATCGTTGTCGTTTGTCGTGGAATATTCTATTCTCCAGTTACTCAGTTAAATTCCTTTTTTTTTTGTTCTGTCCCATGTTCGTTTAGAGTTGATATTGTGTCCTTTCGATTTATTTAGTGAAGTAATGTAGCTAGTAGGTTTTTGCTAAAAGTTTAAATTGGAGTTTTTTAACTATCAGACATTGACACATAGGTTAAGCTCATCATCATCATATTGTAGCAAAAAGGGTTCAAGCTATTTTTGATTATGAAAACAAAATCAAAGTACAATTGGGTGTTCCGAAAGTAGCGTTCAGGTGAAAACTTGTTTTTTTTTAACCAGAAGTTTTCCAACACTTTTTTTCTGATTTTCTCTAAATAGACGAAAAATAAAAAGAATATGAGATGGGTTAAAAACTCTTTCTTAAAAAAAAAAATCACGTAGAAAATGAAATCCGCATTTAGACCAAATACCTATACAAATGATCTGCCCTCTAGGATTGGTAAAAAAAAGTATCTATAGTGTGTTAAATGTTGGTGTTAACAATTTCTCAAAATAAGCTAGTTTTTTTTTTGTTTTGATGTGTAAAAATCTATGGATTATAAACGCGTAGGCCTTACGTAATGTAATACATTATATGTCTTACATAAGGATACGTTTGCATTTGGTACTTGTATTTGGATATGTTCAATAATAAAAATCCAGAGGAACGTTGATGTTTACACGTCTAAACCGTGAGGCCCGTCACTCACACATTTTTATTTCAAAAGCCTGCATAAATGGGTGTTTTTTTTTAGACTTGTGGTCTTTAATCTGGCTATACTTTTTTTTTATATGAAGGTTTTTATAATACAAATTCTATATACTACTGAAATACATCAGCCAAGTAGAAGACTTAGCACTATTTAATTGGACTTGTTGAATTATTGATTCAAAATAGCTTTTAACGGCCTTTAGTCCATAAAAATTGGCGTTTCGTCCCGGCGATAAAAACAAAGCCTGGCCTTGGGCAAAATTTCCAGCTTAATGATTAAGAATTTTAATCTTGTTGGATATAGTTCACATTGGATTTTTGTCAAAAATTTCATGTACATAAGTTGAACTAAACTTAATAAAAATTGCGTATTGACAAGCCCCTCACTAGTCAACTGATGAGTCCAAGTGAGATCGCCGGGACGAAACGCCAATTTTTATGGACTAAAGGCCGCCAATTTTGCAAATCTTGTTTTGGGCCAAAATGGGCCCAAAACAAGATTGCCGTTGATCGTAATTTTCATAACTGAATTTTGTTTAGCGATGTGGCTCATTTTTGGTTTGAATGGGTACGTTAATAAGCAAAATTGTCGTATTTGGAGTGATCATAATCCACAAGACATTCTTGAGACTCCGTTACATCCTCAAAAAGTGACTTTTTAGTGTGCTCCTATGAGCAGAGGGAATCATTGGTCCATATTTCTTCAAAAATGAAGCCAGCCATAATGTTACGGTCAATGGGGAACGCTATAGAGCCATTATTAATGAGTTTTTCGTGCCTGAATTGGAGGATTTTGATGTGGACGACATTTTCTTCCAACAATATGGCGCTACATGCCATACAGCCAACGAAACAATCAATTTATTGAAGCAACTTTATCTCGCGTCGTGGGCTTGTGGCGTGGCCTCCTAGATCGTGCGATTTAACACCGCTATACTATTTTTTGTGGGGTTATGTGAAGTCGCTTGTCTACGCAGATAAGCCCGAGACGATTGATGCCTTGGAAGAGAATATTCGGCGAGTTATTGCTAACATAGGGCCGCAATTGGTGCAAAAAGTGGTCGAAAATTGGGCCTCTCGGCTGGAATTTATTCGAGCCCGCCACGGCGGCCACTTGCCCGAAATCATTTTTAAAGCATAATGGCAAACCCTTATCTTTATAATAAAGATAAATAATTGGCCATAACATTACATTATATGCGTTTTATTACTTCTTAAAAACTACACGTCTAAAAAAACACCCTTTACATACAACATTATATCATCTTTTTTAAACGATTTTAAATGATTATTTATTAATTATCGCTACAGAGCATATTTCTAATGTTTTAAATACGCCTCAAGTAAAATAATCCATCTGACATCACACAACCAGAATTCTTTCAAACAAAAATTGCAAACTGAATGGGTGGTCAATGTAAAACAGAACCCCTAATGGCTATTATGCTCACGTAAATAAACTCGCTTAATTTTGAACTGCCGAATTAAACACTCATTTCGTTGTATAAATGATGTGATATTATCATTTATCCTTCCAGTATTCCTACCTATCTAATGTTCATAAATGATACCACACCAAATCGAATATGGCCAACCTTTGATAATTATTGCGTAAATGTAAAGTTTGGATTTGGAAGCCAAATCTGTGAAGGAACATAGATAATGGGGGTTATATAGGGAATTGGAAATGTTTAGGAAATGTCTCTCGAGCAGCACCCGCCGGCCGCGCCATCGCCATGTAAACGCCTATACGCTGTCTGACTAATTTGTGAACGCGTTCGCGTCAAGTCCCCGACTGTGATTTTAAGCTCCTGCACACCCATCTCATGTATGTCACTTTAATTCTAATTTAGCACTTCAGGCCGCCGACTAACGCACAACCATAACCAGAACCAGAACTGTCAAATTGAAGTGCACCATAAACGAGCGAGCATCGCGCATTGTTACCAACAGCAAACTAATTTATATGCTAATTTTAGAAAATAATTTTCTCTATTTGTGTCATGTTGTGGGCGTTACTCAACCTAGTGTGTAATGAGACTGCAAAACTTAATTCTGGACACAAATGTATAGTCAGTAGCAGTTCGTATGTATAGTATATCCTTCTATACCCTATGAGTGCCACCGTGATGTAGAGGCATATTTATATCTCTTGTTTCAGATCTATAGGTACCTCTATCTATGTCATGTATAGGCAGAGGTATAGACAACCAGTTGAGAGACGAGATTTAAATTGAGCCATTTTCATCGAGAGATATCCTGGCCTAGTAATATAGTACTAGTAGTGTTGGTGCTAGTGGTGCGGAAAAACCAAAGGTGGTATAATTTGGAATTTGTTTTGAGGGGTTTTCAACAAAACCCCAACATAAAATCAATGTGTTAGATGCGGTCAATATTGCAATTATGAACATTTTCAGTCGAGCTTGATGTTTTCATAATTAATGCTGATATACATCAGGAAACTATACATAGTACGTCATATAGGGAGATGAACTTTACAAAGTGTGTGATTAGCAAGAAATGTTGTTTTGTTATTTTTTGTTCATATGTATATGTATGTAGGTTCCAATGGCCACAAGCGTGTTTTTATTGTTTTAACTATTTTATATATTCCGGATAAAGCATTTTAAATTTTAGTAAACTGTTTGTACATCATATCATTTTATTACTAAATTATTTCATTTAATTAATTTATTTCATACCAAGCGGTTTTTGAAGTTTTATTACATTTTAAGGAAATAAATTGGGATGATGTGAAAAATAATGCCTTATACAGTAAATTTTATTTTTTGTATGTAAAGTAAATTTCAACATTTGGGAAGAGTAATCGTTTCAATCGATTTAAAAATTTGTACGAATTTTGGGCGTGTTCACACTGTACCTAGGTATTATTGAACTTAAAGACAATGGCGATTTTAAACAGCCAGATATTAGGGTGTTAGCATGATACTAGATACAAATTTACTTACTTTAAAGCTCTTTACTAAAAATGTTCTTAGTTTAAAACAGATTTTAACTAAGTATATCATATAGTAATGGCCGATTTCAAAATGACCTTTAAACTATTTAACAGGCTTTTAAATCTTAAATTAACGTTTGCTCCATACAAAATACGTCATTTAAAAAATTATAAACGCCTGTTAAATACTTGTGAACCCGAACATAAGTATGTTCGCTTAATAAAATCCAGCTGAACAGACCGAAAGCAGTGACAGATTGCAGTGTTGCCATGAAATAGGTTTTGAAATCAGGAGATTACCACATCAGAAATCGAGGTTAAAAGGAAAAATAGACTTTTGTTAAGTGTTCAGGAATGCACCTTTAATTATTATTCTTCGCATAATAAATTAATATTTTATTCTTAAAATTATTTAGAAATTTAATGTTGAAAAAGTAAATTATAAAATTTAAATATTTTTTCCATTTTCCAAACAAAGTCATATAATACCATACGTGTTCTCTCTTAATCCGTTAATCCCTTCGTGCACTTGTTAAGCATATGGATATAGCGAGATGATATTGTTATTGTAAGATTTTGCATCGTACGATGGTGAATTATTATATTTGATCTCTTCTGCCAGCAACCACCATCCAGTAAACATCATACAGTCCAGACAATTATATCAGAATTTAGTCTTGATTATTTTATATTAAGTTCCTAATAAATACATTACTTTATAACGTTTTTTGAAAGTTTGTATTTCATTGCAGGTTTCCACAACTTTCATTCAAAACCTACATAATATTGCTTTGATGAAAACAAGTGTTGTCTAGAATGGCATAAGCTACAATTTTAATGCTCACACTTTTTCAAAAAAATAAAATATCCGAGTACAGAAGACAGAATTTCACCCATTTTACTTCCTCCTAAAAACTACATCCCTGGTCAAAAAGTGTTAACTTCAAGTTCATTTATAATTTTTGTTTTATTAAAGTTTATCCGGGAAAAGTCTTTTAAACATTGGCTAAGGAATTTGGTTAAGTTAATATCAGTGCAATAAATTGAGCCACCAAACGAAATGCTTTAATTGTATTGGCCTTTTGATTGTCCAAACAATTTTCGAAATATATTAAATTTAATAGAAAATATAAAAAACTTCATATTTCTGAATATCAGCGGGAGGAAAATATATAAAACTTATTTAGAAACCTGTATTTTGTATAATTAAAAATTGGGAGAAAATGTAATATTTAAATAAAAAATCGATTGATCGTAAATAGCTTTAAAAGTCGGAAGAAAAAGTATTTTTGTTCTTTTTCAAACCAAAATTATGTGCACAAGAAAAACTATATGTTCCCTGAGGTTCAATTTCTCAATAGTCAGTTAAACATCGTCAGTTAGTACCTTATACTTATTCTTCAGAGAAAGCAAATATTTGTTCCTAGTGAGTCCGCAGTTAACAGAATAGTAGCCATTGGTGTGGTGGTAAGTGCGTAGGACTGTCATGGCAGATATAATGGGTTCGATTCCCAGCCTCGTCTAGCTAAAACTGCTGATACCGCTTGCAAGGAAATGACTCCTTGTCCAAGATTATTATATTCCTGCAAACAAACAACACGCACAAGGAATGGTTGAGAGTTCTAAGTAACTAGAAATCCTGTCTCTACACGAGCTTTCACGAGCCATAGCTCGCTGAATTTTTAATTGATGATTGAAAATCGGCTCACAATCACATACTAATAGGCTTTTATAGAAGATTGATTCAAGTTTCCAATAATGTTTTTTTTTTTTGTGCAATCATTAGTTTCTCGATAATCAAAGGCAAAACGCAACTTTTCATCAAAGACCGACAAAAAAAAGAACTTGAGTTTAATAACACAGTAGTGTTATAGTAAAGCTATAGAAAAATTTTTACTTGCGAATATAGGTACTATATAATATGGCAAGTTGTGAATTCCTACAAAAAATAGAACAAGAACTTGCGAGATTTTGATCAAACTTGACATCACGATGATAGAAAAGTCGAAAAAAGTGGGTCTCGCAAAACGTCCGTTTGTCTGTTCGACTACAGCCTAAACAGATGGATCGATTCTCTTTAAATTTGGTACCTAGCGTTTTTTGGACATTCCTCCCACCGGTTTTTTTTTTTTTTTAGGGCCAAAACTAACAGTAGCTGTCATACAAAATTTGTTTGTCCAAAAAGGAAAAACTTATTTTTCTCAAAATCGGCTCCACAGAATGTTTTGATGAAATTTTTTTATAAAGAACAACTAATTCATTTCAACTAAAATTGTGTACCGAAGTTTTCAAAAAAATATAAGTTGAATTTAAAATTTTTTTTTTTTTGAAAACTAACGACTTGGTCGATTTTTATTAAACTTGATAAACAGCATTTTTTTTTAAACTATCTGAAAGATTTTAGACAAAAATTATTCCCATAATTAAAAATAATGGTGCCTCCCATACAAATGCTTAAGAACCATTAAGGAATACTTTTTTTTCAAAAGCGACTGCTACGATTTTGATAAAAAAAATTTCTATGGCGTAAGGTCTAGCATTTAAAATTATCAAATTTCACATTGAACAATTAATAACAGCACCTCCCATAGAACGGTTTTATTGATTTTCGACTATCTCATTATATGATTTACTAATTAAAACTAATTTGTAATAAGTTGAAATAATATTGCATATACAAATTATTTTTTGAAAATTCGATATTTCGAAAACGGGTGAAAGATTTTTTTTTTAAATTAAGTTTTCAACTCCACATTAATAAATTCTTATAATTGACGTACCAATTTTATTTTATAAATCATAAAATGAAAAAAAAAACATCAACGAATGATTACTGATTTTTTTAAGGTTCTATTAATAAAAATCTTTTTCTTCTTTTAAATATTCCATTTAATAAAATAAAACAGTAAAACTAAGAACTTTATTTCATTTCTTTAAATCGAAGTTTCTATAACTCAAATTTTGTTTCCATTATGAGAAGAAACAGTTCCACTGTATAAGAAATCAGATGGGGTACATCGCATTCGATTTAAAACAGTTTCAGAAGAATTTTAATAAATTTATTTCTTATTTTGTTGATTTAAAACAATTTCCCAGTTAAAAAATATAATTTCCTTGCATATGTGCAACACTGGGCTATATTGTTAATTTTTGTATACTCACACAATACTACCTGCAACTAAACTAAGTTTTTCAAAAGGATAAAATAAAGACTCTCATAGCTAATTTATTTCAGACTATAGAACCACAATGTGATCGCACATAAGACCAAGTTCATGCGACCTAGTCGTGCATATTTTTTTATTTGAGTCAAAAGACAAATTTGAAAATAAATGTCTGAAAAGCTCGAATCCTAGAAATTTTTTTTCTTCTCAAGGTTTAAAAAGAATTCATTTATTAAATTACTTTTTTATTCAAGGTGTTCATTATTCACGAAGATACAGCATTTCGAACATCAGAAAACAAAATTTCTGATCCCTTATTTTTACGACTGACAATGAATGTAGTTTTTAACCAAAAGACCAATTTCATACGATCTAGTCGTGCATTTCATTTTTCTTTCATTCTTTTATAATGCTTAACATTTTTAAGTCAACGCGTGTCTTACAAGTCATCTTCAGTTTTTGCAAAAGAAATATCTGTATGTATGTAGCTTTTGTTACTTTGACTAAGAACTTAAATTAGAGTAAGATATATAGGTGTGGAAAACAAATCTCATAATAATTACATTCTCAAAATATTTACATTTTCCGCAAAAATCTAATTTAATCCATGAACACACCACCACAATGACAATGGTGACACAGCCTTTCAAAAAAAAAAAAAAAAAAAAAGAAACAAAAAAACAGCTCGTCTCATTTGCCTTTTAAATATTTATATAAATTTATTTTTTTTGTAACATTTTTTCACAAGAAACTCACACCGAGATCTTTTTAAAAGGTATCCTTATTCTGATTTCATTGCTGTTTGAGCTCGTTATATTCATTTTTCCGTCGCACTGCATCAAATTGTCGCCAACAGAAGGCCACGTACGTTGCAATTATCACGAAGATGTCAAGGGGCTACTTTTTCTGTAGGTATCCAACAACGTTGTAACCAACCTGTCTCAGCGGTAAACTATGACAAAAAAAAAAAAATAAACACAAACTTGGTACCTACATATTATAGAGAAGAGGAAGAATCCTTCTTGTGTTATAAAAGAGCTAGTGTATGTATATTGCATATATATGTATATAGGTAGCTAGGTAATATATCCTGGCTGTAATAATAGAGTCATGTTCATGAAAATTTTGTGTGCAACATAGAAATTCATACAAAACAAGGGTGAGGGTCATGTGGCCATTATAGCTCACGAAAGTGTTCTCTTTGCGCACTAGCTAACTTTTACTGCCACTGCCACTGCTTCTGCTTCTGCAATATTATGAAAAGATATAAAGTGCACTTTGATCATAAATTACATCCTGTTATAAGTTTAGATTACACTTTTGCGTAATAATACTCAAAAAGATAATTCTTATTTTTTAGTTTTTGTTATTTTGTTTCTTGTGGGTGATATGAGAGGATGGTAATATGTATATGTAATAAGTGTTGGGGTGCACTAGGCTAGGATAACTTTATAAGGTTTTTGAAAAAGGCGTTTTTAGCTAATTGAATTGCAATTAAAAGGATTCCATTAAAACTTAATTAATAAAGTAGAAAGTTTAGTGTTTTGATGCGAAAGAAGAAAAACTTATCTTATACACAAAATACATCCTTACAAAAAGGCTATGGTCATGGTCAGGTCATCATCATCATGCAACAGAAGTTAGTTATACTAATAACCTTAATCATTTTCTCTCTTACAACCATACTGAATACGGAATTTAAAGTGGAATTTTGCGTGCGGTTAAGGTAAACCCCATTTGTATTAAAACTAACTTTCCACTATCTATGTACGAAAATTTGCTTCAATTTGAGCATTGAAGAAGGGGTTTCACCTTTTGTACAAAACTTAGCAGTGTGGGTGGGTATTGTTTAACAAATGAAAAGACAAATTGAATAAAAATAAACAAAAAACTTAAAATAGAATCTGAGTTGTATATACAGAGTACAAAAACTCCCCCTCTCCTCTCCTCTCTGTCGGTCTACACTTATTATGTGCGTTTCTATGAACAAGAGAATTTATTTTTTTTCTACTGCATTCTGTCACATTTCACAGTACTTTGTGTCTGTTCTATGATTACATCTCTGGCGAGAACTTTTCTCATTACAAAAGTTTCCAAGAATCAAAAAAAAAAAGTTTTTTTTAAGAAACATCTCTTTTCTCAAACGATATAAAGAATAAGTAAACTATGTAAAGCTTAGCTACTTGTGTCAATAGTGTATAGTAAAAGAGTATATTTCAAGATCAAGGCTAACTTTTCAATTTTTAACAGAATTGCTTGTAGCGTACAGTAAAGTAAAATTTCAAAAATAATAATTGGCATATTTGAGAACAGATAAATCCAATGCAAATGATAAATGTTGGAAATAAAATTAGCTATCTTTTATTTCCGCATGAAAATATGAGGCAGTGAGAACCATATTGGTTGATTTTTGCACTTCTTTTTAATATGGCGAAAACTAATTTTTACAGTTACCAACACAAACTTTTGTTTAAACAGTTAAATGCTTCACAAATCTATAGATATTATTGTTTCAAAATAAGCAGATTTTTGGTAAAATAAACATAAGCTTTCGTCTTTTTAAAAACAAGTGCGAAAATGAGTAAGGCCACTCTGCTTCTCATGGCCTCATTTCAAAATAGTCCAGCGGTGTTAAATCACACGATCTTGGAGGCCACGCCACGCCAAAGGGCCCACGACGCGAGATAATGCGCTCACCAAAAGTTTCCTTCAGTAAATTGATTGTTTCGTTGGCTGTATGGCATGTAGCACCGTCTTGTTAGAACCAAAGTCGTCCACATCAAAATCCTCAAATTCAGGTACGAAAAACTAATTAATCATGGCTCTATAGCCTTCCCCATTGACTTTAACATTATGGCTGGCTTCATTTTTGAAGAAATATGGACCAATGATTCCCTCTGCCCATAGAGCACACCAAACACTGACTTTTTGAGGATGTAACGGCGTCTAAACAATGGGATGTGGATTATGATCACTCCAAATACGACCATTTTGCTTATTAACGTACCCATTCAACCAAAAATTAGCTTAATCGCTGAGCAAAATTCGTTAATGAAAATTGGGATCAACGGCAATCTTGTGTTGGGCCCATTTGGGCATAATTTAGAAGCTTTTTTCAGGCGTCAGTCTATTTATTATAAAATGGCAAACCAAACTGAGCATAAATCAAGTGACAGCTGTCAAAAAGACCAATTCCGAAAAAATTATTTCCAGATTGAAAGCCACACCTCTAAAAAAAACACCCTGTGCATAGGTAAATATTATATGGAAATTTATGGATTCGTAAAAAGAATCGAATTTGATATTTTGATCAAACTGGACCTTACGAAAAGTGGGTCTCGCACAAACGTCCGCGTGTCTGTCTTTTCGGCTACAACCTAGCGTTTTTTTGGAAATTTCCCTCGACATGTTTTTTTCAAAACAATCAATGAAAATCTTTAGCCAAAAATGAAATTTTATTTTTCTCAGAATCGGTTCCACAGATTTAAGAAAAAAGAATAAATAAAATTTAATAGTTATAGGCCTTTTCATTAAAAAAAAAAATGGTTCTGAAAAATAATTATAAATGACACCTACCAAAGTAATATTTTTTTTTTATTTTCGTTTTTCTCGCAAACAGTTCAACTGATTTTGATCGATTTTCTTATGAGGAATTATTGATTTATTGTAAATATAATTTTGCACCAAAATTTCCAATAAAAACTGTTTGGATTTTTAAAAAAAATTTGAAATATTTGTTTGAAAACTTAAAATTTCAAAACTTACTGAATTGGTTTTTATTAAACTTAGCAAAAAGCTGATTTTTGCCATTATATAGAAGATTTTAAACAAAAATTATGTATCCAAATAATCAAAATTAACGGCACCTCCCATACAACGTTAGTGAATATAATATTTGCCTCAAAAACGACTTCTAAGATTTTGATAAGAAAAATTTCTGTTATAGTGAAAATCTAACCATTTAACAATAATTAATTTCATATTGCACTATTATTTACAGTACCTCTCATAGAACTTTGTTTTTTTTTTGGGTTGGGATCAAAATCCCAAAATCCCGAAAATCCGAAATCTCGAAAACCCAAAATCCAGACATATTTTTCGTGAAATCAAAATCCCAACAAATTATATTAATTGAAATATTTGCGCTAATTTTTCGATTTCGAGAAAATATTTTGAAATCTATACAAGTAGAATTATTTAGTAAACATTTATTATTTCAGATAACAACTAGATAGTCACGGTAACGCTAGTTGTTTTCTTGTAATTAATATAAAATTGTTATTTTTTGAAAAAGCTATTCAGTTTCAGTAAACTAAAATGAATAACTTCGTATTTTGCAGTAAGTGAGTTGAAATATTTATTTTATAATTTTATAAATTTAATAGTCTTACATCAGTGTAGCTAAAATGAATTTGGACGGCTTCACTTACCATTTGTACAAAATATACAAGGATGTGTTACAAAGGGATTTTTCTATTTTAATTAAGGGATCATAGTTCCGTCAAGCCGGAAGCACATCAAAATACAAATGATGCAGGAATTAAGTTCCAATTAAGTGCTAGTTTAGTACTCCAATCCCGATTTATGGAACTAAAATCTCTTGGCCTTCAAACTTGTGGCGTTCCCAGCTTGACGTCACGCTAGGAACACCACACCATCAAACACAAAATTTCTAAGAACTTATGATGAAGGATTTAAGTTTCCATTTAGGTGCTCGTTATTTGGCGGAACTCGAAATTGAATTAAAATTAGCAGTTAATTGGATTTAATTCCTGCATCATTAGAATTTTGTTTTTCCGTTCTGGTGTACCCAGCTTGACGGACCTTACGGGATTTTAGCCATTCGGGATTATGGGTTTTCGGGATTTTGCGTTTTCGAAATTTTAGGTTTTATGAATATTGTGATTTCTAGATTCGATTTTAGTTTTTCGGGATTTTAGGTTTTCGGGATTATAAGTTTTCTAAATTTAGGGTTTTTCGGGATTTAGAGTTTTCTGGATTTTAAATTTCGGAATTATGGCCGACGCCTTTTTCTTATTTTGGGTATCTCATTATACGATTACCCGATTCAAATTAATTTTGTATATAGAAGCTTCTAGTAAGCTTAAATAATATTGAGTATCAACATTTTCAAAAAAGGTACTTTTGGATTTTAAAAAGAAATCAACATTATTCTTTGAAAATTCGATATTTCAAAAACGGGTAAACGATTTTTTTTGAAATTCAATTTTTATCCGTAAATAAAAAAATACTTAAGATTGGGGCCCAATTTTATTTTATTAAAAATCTTTAGTCTGATTGCACATTTTTCGCAAATTATTTTCATTATAAAAACTTACAGCATTTTGATATTTTTTTTCGAAGATCATGCGATCTTAGAGTCCAAAGTTATTAGGTGTAGAAAATCGACTTCTTAATTAATTACAAACCTTATACAAGCACATCAAAATACAAATGATGCAGGAATTAAGTTCCAATTAAGTGCTAGTTTAGTACTCCAATCCCGATTTATGGAACTAAAATCTCTTGGCCTTCAAACTTGTGGCGTTCCCAGCTTGACGTCACGCTAGGAACACCACACCATCAAACACAAAATTTCTAAGAACTTATGATGAAGGATTTAAGTTTCCATTTAGGTGCTCGGAATTTGGCGGAACTCGAAATTGAATTAAAATTAGCAGTTAATTGGATTTAATTCCTGCATCATTAGAATTTTGTTTTTCCGTTCTGGTGTACCCAGCTTGACGGACCTTACGGGATTTTAGCCATTCGGGATTATGGGTTTTCGGGATTTTGCGTTTTCGAAATTTTAGGTTTTATGAATGTTGTGATTTCTAGATTCGATTTTAGTTTTTCGGGATTTTAGGTTTTCGGGATTATAAGTTTTCTAAATTTAGGGTTTTTCGGGATTTAGAGTTTTCTGGATTTTAAATTTCGGAATTATGGCCGACGCCTTTTTCTTATTTTGGGTATCTCATTATACGATTACCCGATTCAAATTAATTTTGTATATAGAAGCTTCTAGTAAGCTTAAATAATATTGAGTATCAACATTTTCAAAAAAGGTACTTTTGGATTTTAAAAAGAAATCAACATTATTCTTTGAAAATTCGATATTTCAAAAACGGGTAAACGATTTTTTTTGAAATTCAATTTTTATCCGTAAATAAAAAAATACTTAAGATTGGGGCCCAATTTTATTTTATTAAAAATCTTTAGTCTGATTGCACATTTTTCGCAAATTATTTTCATTATAAAAACTTACAGCATTTTGATATTTTTTTTCGAAGATCATGCGATCTTAGAGTCCAAAGTTATTAGGTGTAGAAAATCGACTTCTTAATTAATTACAAACCTTATACATATCCGTTGATTAATAAATTACGTCGAAAGAGTATTTTTGGAAAGCTGACTGCACTTTTATAATTTTTGACTTTAAAAAATACAGCGAAGGCCATAAAAGACCTATCTATGTAAATGTTAACAGCTCTAAAGTACTCTAAACGTTGTTCTGGATCACCAAAGTTTAGCTTTTAGACAAAGCTGTAATTTTGTTAGGATACAGGTGCAGATCTTTCATTAAAATAGTGCCTCACGGTACAACCAACAGTGTTGAACGTTGTCGTGTCGACGTTTCAGGACTTGATGCAAAACTTTCACGAACGACCTTGATGTTTTCGGATGAGTGACTATAACGAGATCGCTCAAATGGTCACCACAGGACGAAATGCCACAGCTGTTGGACCTTTTGAACACCATAAATTGTGTTATTTATTGTCTGAGCCAGTTAGTTTAAATCTACACTATAATCAAATAAATTTATGTGAGCCAAAGAGACAAGTATAAACTTATGAAAACTTCATTTTATAAATGAATTCACATTACCGTAAAAAGTTTTGTATTTCACTTAAAACCCATCAAATAATAATCTAAATAAAATACCCCATAAACTAGTTATACCTATACCACCGATAACAACCAATATAAAGATACAATAGATACCACACAACACACCTCCAACACAATAATAATACTACTCTATACATGAAACCTGAATATAGAAACAAAGCTTTGAATGGGTGATATAATTTGATTTTGCGAAAAAGTTTTCTATACTCTCTTACTGCTACTTTATCCTTGTTGTTCGTTTCCTAGCGTTTTACAAAATTTTGCAAAATGCTTCATATATTTTTGTAGCCATTATATACTGTTAGGTGAAACTTTGGCAGAATTTTAAATATGAATTCAGAGACTCGTGCAAAACTATTTGCATTATTAAAAGTTTTAAGCTATGTTGATTGCCAAAAGAAGTTAAAAATGAAGTTATTAAAGCGTAGATATAGGTAGAATCGTTGGTATACAGTTTTAATATCCAAACAATTTTATTTATTTTTTATTTTCTTAACTTAAATGATAAGGTAGGTAAAAATAAATTGTTGAGATTTTGTTTGATAGCAGCTTATTGTAGTATTTTTATTTAAGTTTTTTCTTTGAAAACAGTTTAAAATATGTAACGAAATCTGGTGATGTAGAAAAAGTACTGCTATATGCGGCTTAATGCAATTGCAAAACAATAAAACCATCATAAGGATTTGGGTCTGATAACAAGGATTTGGTATAGCTATGCCAATACCAGCCGTAAACCATAAGCTACTGCAGACGCCTGGTCTATATGTTCAATCCCCAATAACGGTGTCTAACTCAAGTGTTTGCTACTACATCCAAACTTTGACATTATAGGAAGAACACAGCGTGCCAGTAGTGCTTTTGTGAGTACTTATACTGAGACAGAAGCGACCAATATGAACAAAATTCTAAACTATGATTTGATGGAAAAATTTAATTTTTCAATTCAAAACGAGGATATAATAAATCAATACAAAAGTATAAATATTTTACGAACAATTATGCAATGTGTTATCATTCTAAAATGTGAATCGCTCGCGAGCAGTTAATCGACTCACTCTCGTCTCTCACGCTCACAATCCGATCAGTTTCGCTATCAAGCATTTTGAGAGTGCTTATGGCGTGAGCTTTAATAAAGCGAGCATTCGTGAGCATGAGTGAAAATAAAAATGTTCACAGCTAATATACGCGTGAGCGAGAGCTTCTTTTAAGTACTCATTCGTAATTGCACACTCGCGAGCAGTTCATGAGTGAGCATAGCTGCACCCTGAGTTAAAGCATCTTATAATCTTCGTATTATGAGCATTTTATAGAACTCGGACAGCCGGAAAACAAAAAAAAATGTCATTTGGCATACAAAAATAGTTGCATGTAAATTGTAGACAGTCCGTGGTATGTAAAGGGTGTTTTTTTTAGACTTGTGGTTTTCAAGAAGAAATAAAGAATAAAGAACAGAATCATTATTTTGGTAATAAATTTTCACGATTTCCAAACGTTGTTCAAGAATAAATCTATTAATTATGAAATCTCAAATCAAACTGAGCATAAATTAAGTGACAGCTGTCAAAAAGACCAACTTCGAAAAAATTATTGTCAGATTGAAAACCACACGTCTAAAAAAAAGCACTATTTACAAACCTGTCAAATGGAAACTTTAGGCTTCATAGAACTATCGATTTTCCACGAAAGAAAACAATCTATAGTTTTTTTCATCGATAGATAGTTTTTGATTGTCATTTTGAAATAAACAAAAATGTAAACCTTTCTTTAGAATATTCACAATTTTTGAAAATTTTTTTAAGGTTTTGGTCGAAAAAGAAAGCAAACTAAAAATTAACTCAATTATTTTAAAAAGACTTCTTGTGATTTAAAAAAAAAAGTGTATTTTCGATTTTTTAAAATAACTTTTATTTATAAGAAAAAAAAAGTGCATGTTTGCATCATTTCAACTTAAATATGCAAATATTTTTTCCAGGTGAATTGTTAATAATTTACAGTTCGAAGTAAACTCATTACATAATGCTATTCAAATAATTATTATCGATTGCTTACAAATCATCTTTCGAGAACTCCTTTCTGTAAAGATATTTTAATTTATTTTTTTTGTTGAAATTAAGTATAGTTATAGTTCTGTTCAATAAATTAATTTTTAATATTTAATTTTTTGTGAACTTTTTTATACAAATTTTGAACTTCTCCTAAAGCCTACTTAGGAGAAGTTCAAAATTTATATTTTATACCTTTTATTTAAACACTCATACATATGTACTTAGCAAATGCAAAGAAAACAAGTTAAAAAAAAATCAGATTCTTCAATTTTATATTTCTAGATTTCTCATTAAACAAAGACAAGACACAAGACCAACAAAAACGATAAATTAATCATTAAGTTCGACTGTCATCGTTGCTGTCTCAAAGTATTTAACTGCAAAACCTTCTTAGAGGGACATTTCATTATTAATTCAAGTTGCTGAACATAAAACAGTCATTAACAGGATCGCTTAAACGTGCACTGCTGCTACTGCTGGTGCTGCTACTGCTGCTGCTGCAAGAAAAGCCATTGCCCAGAGCTAGAGTCATCATCCAGAAGAACTCCATAAGCAGGGATAATACACAGATACTGCCGCACTAACTGGCAAAACACTAAAAAACATACTCTTGAAACTTTAATGCCATGCCCCTTCTTTAACTGTGCTGTGATGATGATGATGGTGAAAGATTGGCCAGCCAAAAGTAAGAAGAACAGAAGAGGACGACACGAATCAACTTTCGTTTTGTGTATGGTATGAGATATAAGAGTGTATAGGTATGTAGTTAGTACGAGTAGTTGCGGATTGAGGATATTCGAGTAAAATTTAATGGCAGATGCATTTTAATGTCCTTGGTTTGTTCTAAATTAGATATTCGTGGGAGGTTGAGTCGTTTACGATGAATTTAATGGATGAAAATAAATTCAACTACAAGTAGGTTAGGTATAGCAGCTAGGTATATAGTACTTCTTCTACACTTTGCTGATGCTTATCCTTGATTTTTTTTTTTGTTTGTTTGTTTTGTCATTGTCAACCAGAAACAATTGAGATTTTTTTTGCTGGTTTTGTTAATACGGATAGCTCCTATTTGAATGGATGGATGATGAGTTGATTGCAATTTACTTTTTAGATTGAAATAAAAAATATTGATTTTTTTTTTTCATTTTAGAATACGAGAAGGTATTATGGAAGATTTTATTAAGTAAGTAAAAGCATATTTCTATGATGGAGGTTTGAATTAATTTTGTTTTTGTTGAAATATTCTTGAGTTGAAGTCAAACATTTTTTTTTGTCAAGTTTAATTTTTATTTTTTTTTATCTGAATCGCGAGAAATTTAAATCAGAATTAATAATAGGAACCTTATTATTATTATTTATTACTTAAACGATATGCTTCGCTGACTTCATTCTATATGATTGTAGTCAAATATTTCTTTGCCCGTAGCATTTGATTCGTAGACTTAATACAAGGTGTAGCTTATTATTTAATTTAGAACTTGATCTAACATGTATCAAAGTATTTTACCTCAATTAAAAGACCTTAACCTTCAAGATCTGACCATTATAATTCAAGTTATAAATGTAATCGATTTTCCATTGTCAATCGCTTTGTAGACTTAAATTGAATTTTTATTTGACATTTTACCTACACTCTAAGACCTCAACCTTACGGATTAGTTTAATAAAACCGAAGTTTTTGTTTTGTAAATGGACTCACCATCACTTACTTTCGAGATATTTAAAACCAACTCCTTAAAAGATAAAAATATATTAGAGTAAAAAATTTAAATCCAATAACGATGTGAACAAAATCGAATCAAAAATTCCTGAAACATTGGGTAATTTTATTTTTATTAACTTTCTAAATTTATAAAGTGTATTATAATTTTTATAATCCTGATGAATAGTGAATAATTATTGCTCAACCATTTTCCTTTTAAATTTTAACTATTAAACGGTTATATCTGGTTTTTAATTTTTTTCTTTTAATTTAAAATATCTATTGATTACACAATTTAATCCTCTAGAACCACTCCCCATTTAAAATGTAGTTTCTTACCCTTTATCATAAAAACCCTACATCACCCTTTGTAAATATAAAAGGAATTTCAAAAATCTCCATCTAAGTGCGCCTATATATAATTTTTGTAATTAAAAAAAATGTTCATAAGATTTGTATCTGATATATATAAAAAAAAATTGATCGTGGTGGGTTCGGATGCTTAAAACTTGAAAACTACTGGACCAATTTGGATACTACCTTCCACAGGTTTGTTTGTAATTGCGAAGGGTAGGAAAAAAGAAAAAACAGAAAATTCTCAACAGGTGGCGCTGTACGTGCACATTTCATTTTTCACTTCAATTCAATTACCGTTCAATGGCTTTTAGGATATTCTTTTTCAACTTTTGTTATTTGTAGGGTAAAATGGGGAAAAAATAAAAAAAAATATCCGATTTCAAAAATTCTTTCGGTATTTGAAAGGTTGTTTTTTTAGTGGATGGGCTTAAAGATTTTTTTCAGTAAATTGTAATTTATAGGATTAAATGAACGAAAAGTAGCATCTGATTTCAAAATTTCTTTTTGTGTGTGATAGGTTATGTAAAAAAAATTGCTATTAATAGAGTGAAATGGTATATAAAAAAAAAAGTGTTTTTAATTACAAAAATTCTCTCTGTGTTGACAAAGTTATAAAGGTTGGACTTAGAGGATCATGTTTTAACTTATATAGCCATTCATAACGTGAAGTAGGTTAAAACCCATAAAGAGTAGTATTCGATTACAAAAATTAGCTTGAATACTTACATATTTATATTTTCTTTTGTAATTTTTATGCAAAGCTTAGGTTTGTCTACCCGTGCGAAGCTGGGCGGACCAGCTAGTCACAGTTTAGTTTGTAGAATGATGAGTCAGGTAGTAAGTGAGTGAATGACTCTTTCTTTAATAAAAGTTATAATGAATTATTATTATTAATGGACGAGACTAGAGACATATGCCAATTTATAACAGTTTTTCACCATTAAAAGAAGGCGTGCATTAACGCGCTTTGTGCGACTTGAAAAAAAAAAATCTGGGTGCCCGAAATATGCCCACCGGCGGCGGCCGCATAAACAGTATTTTTGTAAACCAAATCTGTTATATTTGGCTTGTTTAGAGTCACTTCCATTATTAATACCCAGTGCACTCCATTCCATAGAAACATAATTATTGTGTGACTGTTAGCTTAATCGGATTGGTGGGTTTAATCAAATTTTAAGAATTTCAAGTTCAGTTCCATCTAAAATATTTAACTTAAATGTCGTTTGCATTTCATCTCTTCTGACTGAGGCCAACAACATCACATTACAGCGAGTGGCAAGTATTGAAATTTTTTCTTTGAATTTAAATTGTTGCTGAATTAAAACAAAAATTCTTAGAAAAATAACTTGTCACTTTGTCAGCAATATATTTTTGTAAATGGTCAGAAATCAGAAAAAAGGAATTTTGTACAAATATTTTAATTTGCATACGAATTTTCCAAGTAATTTCCGACTATATTATGTGTACTACTCCCATATTGCGAGGAAATACCTATAATATGGATCATCCAATAGTCCCTACCAACTCTATACACCCAATTGGGGATTACCAGCATATGACATTTTTATGGTGTTCAATTGCCTTTACCATCACATTATTCATGGGCATACCGAATATTTGAGGTGAAGTATCAACCAATGTACATGTCACAAGGTGAGTTATATTTTTAACCCTTAAACTCTCTCAATCTCACTCAAGTCTACATTATGCCTACCTACCTACCTACATATTATAAAAATTACGAAAATTTATTGGAAAAACTGACATTAAGTGCATATATTTTAACGAATCCAATACACGAGTTTGTGATGTGTAGTGTGTGTGTATGAGGAAATATTTATCCCATTATAATATGCCCATTCATTGAAGCTTTATAGTGTACGCAGTTATAAGTATATCAGTGTATCTGTTTATATATTTTTCACTTAAAGGGTCAAATTAGCGAAGGTAAATGGAGGTGGGTAAGGTATGGAGGTATATTCCCTGAGAACTTAAAAATTAATTTAATTTAATCAGATCCACGTAACAACATGGTGAATGCGAAACATTATAATTCCAAATTAAGACTTTCTTTTAGCTGTGTCCCTATCCAAACATCATAAGCTGTGAGCATGAGCATCCATGAAGACTCTGGGTGTCCTCAAATGTAACGTAATGTAAGAAAAAAAAAATAAAATAAAATAATAAAAAAAGGAAATGTACCTAAACAAAACACATCTCCACACAAACACATATACCTAGCCGCAAATAAGAAACATGCATATTATACTTCAATGTTACACGGTAATAATTTATGCAGAGTCCTGTATAGAGGCGCTGTCTGCTGCGGTGCGGAATTTACTCCTGTGAGACGTGACATTATTACGTTCGCACCAAAAGATAAATTACATAAGTTTTTAGTATTCTTTTACACTCTTTCTTTATTAGTCGGTATTATATGGCTATGCTATATACGTTTGTTGAATTTGTGTGTGTGTGTATGTGTGTGTTCCTGATGTGCACTCATGTGCTACAAGGATAAATCTAAGTCGTTGAAATGTTATGAATTGTTTAATTACATTACATCGCGTATAACTTAAATCTTATGACTATACAAGACTGCTACAAATAAGGACAATTTAAAACGTTTAATTTTTTGAGATAAGATTGTGTTTTTTTTTTGTTGTTGTTGTTGTTTTTGTTGTTGGTAATAAAAATGTATAAAAGACTTTGAATAAAAGTAAACGTACGTATACATTTGTACGTGAATTCTGTTACACAGGCAAAGGCAAGACAGTAAACAATGCTGAATTAACTTGATTGAACACATACAAGAGTGGAGCCTTCTATTTTGAAAATAACTTATCTAAGCCGTCACCCAGAGACGCAGGCGGGTGTATATATAGATACACATTGTGTGCTTAAGATATTTCGGCAAGGTTGAGACGTTAATGCATTTAAAATAAACTTATGTTATTCATTTGCTGTCATAACAGAACACGTCATTAAAAGGTTCTTAGATCAAAAATTAAACAGAACCTTTAACTTTTCATGTTCGTGGTTTATTAAATTTTGTTTTATTCATGGTTTAACTATACAAGGTGACTTTAATAATTAATTTGGGTAGTTTTTATATCTTTAAAAGTTTGGGCTGGTCTATTGTGTTTTCTTTGAGTCAACGTCTAGTATAAGAATTAGAAATGTAAAGGTGGAAATATGTTTGTGTAGAAAATTGGCCCCAAGTTAAAAATTTATGAAATAGGTGTGACTTTTGTATTTTTTTTTTTTTAAGTTTGGAGAGGAATTAAAAGGAGATACCAATGCACATTGATTGCGTGATTATCACAATGGCAAGTAAAAGTTGAGCCGAGCGGTAAGCATTCCACATTCTTGTAGTACGACTAAGGGATACCCTGATGCGCCTTCCTTGAAGTGCGAGTATTACGGTTGAATTGTTTAAGGGCAGGGGTGGGGAGGTGAGGGGTCAAATACAAAAAAGATTTTCCTTGCTGTAAACAAAATTTTGAGTAATTTATGCGAGGCTTATTTTTGACGGCTTTTAGCCTGACAACTAAGAGATATATCTTCAATTATTCAGGCTTATTTCTATGTAGCCTTTCATAGAATCTTTAATCTTCGAATGTGGAATGGCAAACTGCAGCTAAGGAGTTATGACAAGCTCATTTGGTCCTGATCTTAACAGTATACATATATGTTCAGTATAAATTTAAAAAAAAGGAGAATTTAATGATTCAAACCACAATGCCGAGGCTAATGTTGTAAAACGAAAATTTTCCACCTGTCACTATCCATGATTTACTCTTGCATCGATGGAACGATGGAAAAATCATCCATGCAGAAGGTCAAGTCAAGATTGAAATCATAAAAAAATTCTTTAAAATAATACGTGGTAGGCGACTTTAATAGATGCATTAATGTCTCTGGAGTCTGGAGCAATGGGATGAATAGTGATCCAGTTACATTAAAAAGCAAGTTCATGCCTCTCTTTACCTTTGAGTTGAATTTCAGACGTTCTTTAAGGTACAGATATTTTTTTGTCGTACTTTACGAATGTGTAATGAATAACTTGACTCTATTTTTCAAAACCACTGAATTATTCAGAAATTCAAATCTAAATGATTTAAATTTGTATCTTTTTCCTTGACAAATAATGGCTTAATTTAAAAAAAAAAATTCCGATAAAGCTGAATTTAAGTATAAAACTGGTTTATTTACTGTGACATGATAGTCTTAGGCACTAACCACTATGCCACATGGGCTACTACTTTTTGCCGTCATAAATATATCTTAAAAAGTAGGTAAATTTGTATCAGGAATAAAAAGTTGTTAGGCAAGGTGGATTGTAACACTTTCTTTCGTAGAAGCAAAAGATTTTGAGAAAAAGTAGGCAAACGTTATTTTCCATAACATCGCTGGTGGCGCGTTTGCACCAGTTTTAATCAAAATGTATTGCTCTAACGAAAACAATTATTGTAATCTTTTTTGGGTAGAATTTTATAATCTACAATTTTCACCTTGAAAAAACGTTTTCAAAAATTAGTGAAACGAATGCAAACTGACATTACATTTCGTGCCTGAGAAAGAAGTCTGCATTTTTGTTGAAAGCGTTGCTCCATTGACACTCAACTTGTTCAGTTTTTAGAATTCAAATTGAAAAAAAAAAACATGTAGGAATTCGATAGCATATATGAAGCCCTTAATTTAAATATTAATATTCCATATAATTTAGATTTTTCATACATAATATAAACCGAAATAATGTAGACATACAGTTTGTGTACGTTCCTACTTACTCCCTTCTTTCATCTTCAACTATACGTGCCATTTGTGAAGCATGTTTTATATCAACTTTGCGATTCGTTCGTGTCGTGTTTTAAAAAGAAAGATCTGCATTTAACTTTTAGGTCAACTGAAAATGATACGCAAAACAAAAAAAAACACAAATAAACAGAGTTACATTTTAGCCTACAATATACAACGTGTTACTAAAAAAAAAAACAAAATTAAATTGATTTTCCCAAGAAGATCTTTGTATGGTGAACATAATTTTGTCACGTCTAGATATAAGCCCTGCATGAATGAGAGGAATATTCAACTTGAAATCCTTTTGGCGCTTGGTTATTGAATATATTTTTTTTTCTTTTTAGTAGTATTATTTGTCGAATGACTTTATTCATTTAAACTCGTGTTGTTGTTCTCCTGAAATGTCTCTCTAATTTATTCTCTAATGGCTAGGATATGATATTCATCAATTCATTTGCAAGAAATAAGTCGACTCTTATGACTACCATAAGTTCAAAAACTCGTTCGTGTATGATTAAAATTCGTCAATGGCACAAAATTAACTCAATAATTTTCCGTTTTATTTAAAGTGACGAGTCGTTATATATTTTAAGCTAATTAATATGACCTCACTTGATATACGCTTCTTTAGAAATACTAAGATTTATGTAGCAAAATTTTCTTAAGATTTCAATAATATATGTTGATGAGTTCACTCTGGCGTATACGTATTTTTTGTGTTAAAATATACAATGGTTAGGTACTATTTCCATAGTTAATGTTAAAGAGTTCACTGTGGCGTATACGTATTTTTTTGTTAAAATTCACAAAAGTGTACAATGTTTCACTATTTTCATTAAATAAATGTCATTAAAATAAATGTCACCTTAATGTATGATGCCTCCTTAAAGTACAAACGATTTTTTTTTTAAATTGTGCCATCACATATTTCAACCGATATTTCAAATGGGCTATTTATTTGGTATTTTTTGTATTAAATACTAATTTTCTAAATAACTCTAATAATTCCTAAACATAAACTGCATTCTGTAGGTATAGAATATTTGTTAATTAGCCACCAACAAAAAGTTAAATATGCTCTAAGCTACTAAGGGTTTTCCCAGTTGTCAGAAAAAAAAAACCCATTACAAAGATAAAAACCACAAATTAAAGCATGAAATAAAAAAAAGATTTTGCACAAGCAATTTTAAATTAAACTATACACTTCACATGAATTCATTGTTATTTCTGAAAAATCCCATTCTGAAAATGTGAAATTATAAATTATAAATTATAAATATTAAATTTTATATTTTCTTTCAAAGCAACAAAACTTAAATTAATCCTCTTAAGATTTAAACTACATACCTACCCCAATTCCATTCAAGATCTTTTAAGTGACGTACCTACGATAATCTATTGAATTCAACCATTAAAATTATATATATCTAAAGAAATATTAAAATTGTGTGACATAGAGCTGTTAATTATAACATATAAACGAGTATAAACGAATGCAATGTGAATTTATTCTGCCACAAAAATATACATATGAATTTATTTTTTAATCGTTGGTTAATTAGGTGGAATAATTAATTCATCTCATTAAGTATCCCAGAGACAAATTAAAAATCTCATTATTATAATTAGGTAAACGCTCACAACAAGGATAATAAATAAATAATTGGTATGTAACACAACACCGCACTCCGACAATAAAACAACAAGAAACAACAACAACAACAAAAAATGGAAGTCATTTTGCATGTACATATATTATAATATATAACTCGATGGTTTTATTTGATTGTTCATCAAAAATAAGAAAGTATACTAAATCAATACTCTAAAATGTTAACTCTAAAATTTTAACTTGCGTTATATATGAGCATTCACAGTTCGTCATCATAGGCATAATGCATTCATGCAAAAAAAAAAAAAACTAACTCGAGAATCTGATGAAACTAGACACTGTGACACTTAATTTTATATTGCTATTTGGTATTTCTGAAGGGGCATTCAACACTTTTATTATTACATTTTGATCCTATTACTAATATTGTATTTTCAAATGTACTTACATATAAGAGAAATAAAAAATGAATCTGAATATGAATCTGGAAGACGAAGGCAATAAGTCTCGCAATTTCGACCCTTTGTTTGCCTACGGCCTAAAATAAAATGTGGTTTTTTTTTAAACTTATATTGGGCCTAACCAATAACAGAATTCAAAAATTACTTAAATATCTAAATCTTAAATAATGAACCATACCGATAATCAATTTAAAAGTAAGCTTAACATACAAATTAACTCATCTTCAAAGCTAAACGTGGCTTTTATCTAAATGTTTGTTAAGCATTTTCATGAAACTTTTTATTCTAGTTTTTAGGGCCAAAAATAACGGTACCTTAAACCTTGGATACAAATTTATATTTATTTTTTATTAATTAAAGAGTAAATCTACATTACAAATTTATTTTAAAACATAAAAAAATAACTCTAGCCTAATGGACTTTCAATGGATACCAAAAATTTTTAACAACTGAAGAAAAATCTTACATTTTTTTCGAAAAGGGTTCCATACATTTTTTATAAAAAAAAATTCAATTTTAGTAAAAAATGTTAGTGTGAAAAATGTTTTATGGAACCATTTAAGTTTATTTTCGACTCTCTCAAAAATGGTGCAGTTGTTTTGGTCATATTTTGTATGCAGAAGCTTGTGGAAAGTATTGATGGTAATTTTGTAACAACATCTTCAAAAAAAGTTTTTGGATTTTTGAAAAAAAGAAAAAAAATATCTAAGACTCATTATTGATTCTTTTCAAAATCTATACCTAACTGTTTCTTTAAACTGTAGACCAGTTAAAGAAAAATGTGTCCCTGCGTGAATATAAATAGAAATGGTACCTACCATAAAACTGGTAAAAAAAAACTTACAAGGAAAATACTGTGTTAACCAAAAAATCGCTCCAAATATTTTAATATTTTTACTAACTCTATAGGGCAAGTATTGGTTTCGTGTAAAAAAAAAATTCGATGTTATAATAAATACCATCCGTCGGTCTGTGCGTCGGTGCATCTAAGCGTCTGTGCGTCGCACAGTGCGACGACCCTTAATTTGCCATTACCAGAAAATGTACTAAATCATGTAAGTCAGACAGATAATCCAAATCCTCCAGGGACGAGCAAAGGTAGACCATCAAAAAGCTCCAGAATAAGTTCAATGACTGATTTAATGAATCGTATTATTAATTACTTCAGACCTAATTATTTAAAATATACGTTTCAAAAGTTCGCAAAGGTAGTATGTCTAAAGTGGGCACAGATATTGATCAATATCTAATAAGCAGTAATTTAGAGGTCCTAACATTACCAGTTAATTTAGACTTGAACGATATTGATGGGACATAAGAGAGCGATAGCGATTAATTTATTATAATTATTTATTTATTATACTTATTAATCACATAATATTTGAAATTTATTGAACTATAAAATTTGTTACTGAAAATAAAAATAAAGCTTAAGAAATATTTGCAAGGTCAGAAAAATAAAGTTTGAGTTGCAAAAAATAGTTCGCTGCTCAACTCTTTTGTGCCAACAAAAGCTGAGCGGGGCATTTATTGCTGGTTTATACATGTAATTTTTAGATTATAACATAGATATTTAATGAAGTTAGTAATAATATGCAAAATAATTAGGTTTCCGTCATTAAAACAAGAGATATTAATTTCGCCGTTTTTCCCATACACTCGTCCCACTGTGCGTCGGTCGGTGCGTCCACTGTAATTTGAGCTAGATCCAAAACGGGTAGACCGATTTCCATGAAATTTGGTACAGAGCATTTTCATGTGATTCCCTAGAGGTGAAATTCGAATTTTTGTTTTACCTCATCTAGAACGGGTAGCTGCCATACAAAAATGTTGGTTTCTTCAAATTTTCTCGAAAACGGCTCTAAAGATATTGATTAAACTTCGTACCTGTAATAACTAAGTCAATTGTAAGAAAACTGCATTTCAGGTTTTTCTTAAGAAGTTCGAATTACGGAATTAGGTATTGAGCGTTTTTTGAGAAAATGGTCTTATTTCTGGGTTATTCGCGCATATCTTTGCCACGGTTAGACCAATTTTGTTATAATTTTGCAATCTGATGCCTCTCAATATTTTAAAAAATACTGCATTTAAGACTTTTTCAAAAAAATATTTTTTTATAAACAAAAAAAATCAAACAAAAAATAATTTTTAGAGTACTTTTGACTCTTTTAATATTTTTTCGGTAAATATATACATCATGCGTCTTCAATATGTGTTTACACACAGTTGTTAACCACAAGAGCATGTTCGTTCGATTAGTCGCGAATATTTTTTTTTGTGTGCTTAAATTAATACAATCTACAGGAAACAATTTTATACTCCAATTATTTCAAACTGACAATTATTTTACAGTTTTTAGAATTTGGTAAGCTATAACTCGCATAGAATTATCATAAGGCTCAAACACTTAGGTCCAGTTTTGCAATGCGATATTGAAGTTAAACCCGAGTTAACTCATCAAATTTGGTGATTTACTGAACACCTGCATTTTCCACCAAAAAAACTGCTTCCTAATTTCATTGTGTGTTAATTTTTTTTAGAGTTACCTAACTCTGGTTTAATTCATCACTGAAAAACTTGGCCTTAATAATTAAAATTGACCTACAAAATGATTGTCTTAAAAATGTTTCATAGAACGACCCACCTGCTCGATACTCTGCTTTTTGTAGCAGTATTGATATTGGAATATTCCATGTAGTATATAGATACAAACACTTTCAGGAGCACTAACTAAGTTTTTAATGTGGAGTGCATCTACTTTGAGAATATGCTCCGTTTTATTCATACCACAACTTACTCAAACTCACTTCTGTTAGGATTTGCTTTAATGCAAAATTGTAGAAAAGTTTGAATGTTTTTTTTTTTCTTAGGCTTTTGAAATATCTATTAAGAAAATTTGAAAATATTTTTCTGCTCCAAGGGGTTGTTCCATAAAATCGGATGAAATAGCTTAAATTAAAAAACTGTTAAAACTTTTCTTCCGTTTGCACCTGGAAAATTATAATATATGTTTTTTTTTTATTTTCAAATACGAGTTTTATGTGTTAACGAAAACTCTTCAATTTATGTTTAAGCCATATTTTGATCAACTTTTAATTTTTATTTATCTGCAAAAGTTTATTTTCTCAAAAATATAATCAGTGTTGTATATTTTCCGCAGTTTTTTTTTCTTTTCTCCTAACAGAACTGCCAGATTGTTAAATTTGTATTGCAATAGCTAGTTTTGGACAAAATATTTTTGTGAGAATTAAAAGTTTCTTCTCTAGAAAAGCCCTGCTGTGTGATCAATTTTTTTTTCCTTTTTTGTTTAAAAATATAAATATTTTTATAGAAAAGTTCAATTTAGAATGAAATATACGACTGTTATAATGCTAAAACATTTCCTTTTTTTGTGTGCAATGTGCATCGAAAATGTTCCTCTTAAAAATTTTGTACTTATTTCCCATTTTTTTTACTAAGTGCAGAGTAACGCTTCAATAAAATTACAAAACAACACACACAGTGCTCGCAACATCCTTTCATCTATGTACATAAATAAAGCTACAAACAATGCTTTCAAGTAGTGTCAACGGAGGGTATACATCTACATATAGGTATAGATAGTTTGTGTGTGTTGAATGTACCGTACCTACCACCAGAACTCCTTGTATACGAATTATGTGTTTCACACGTAAGCATACAAGGAGCGGAAAAGTAGTTTTTCGTTGGCACCAGCATCAGCACCAGCTTCAGACAACAGTGACACCATACTCATAAATATTGCGAATAGTTTTTCGAGAGTTTGATAATTTTAGAATAAAGCTGCCATGCCATGTGAGTGTGTATATGGGAGCGTAAGTGTATGTGGAGGAGGGATATTTGAAATCCTTTGAGATGATTTATAGCAGTAAGTTGTAAGCGTTACTTTTGATGCATGACGGCAAAAGTATGGAGTATAGTATCTTGGGAGGAACATCGAAATGTGTACAGTGGGTTTTTGTAAATCGATTTAAATTTTATCGTACACTTTCTGAGCATTATAGTCTCTAAAAAATGCATTCAAATTTAATTTAGGATATTACTTTGCATCATATAGTGATTAATCAACAACATTTTCCAAATAAAGTCAAAGCAGGAAAATGTATTCTAAATACATTGTTTCCAATGTCTAGGTCCATTCCTCTTGCCTCAAAACTTAATGCGCTTGCTTGGGATAGTATGTCGAAAACCTCTTGTCGAGTTTTCGACATGTTAAATTCTTGTTCTAGACAACACAAGCTTAGTTAAGTAGTCTACATGAATTTGTCGAAAACTGAAATGACCCCGTTTTCAGCAATTAAATCAAGAAAAAATGTAAATAACAATCGATGTTAGCTAGAAGAATACAGTAAGTTTGAATTTATTGTTGAATTCTGTGACTTTTAATAGTAAGAGGGTACACTGAATTCTAATTACAAACCATATAATGATAATTCATATAAATACTTGGTACTTATTCTAACTTCAGACTTCAATGATATTATGTAGATTAAAGTTTTAAATTCCAATTTTGATTTCGAAATCGCTTTTATCTTCGACTATTTCATCGCTTGACCGCAACGTGAAATAAAGGTTGTTTTTTTTAGAGGTATAGAACTTTGAAATGGAATAAAACAAAAATGATTTTTTTTAAATTGACATGAAATTTGCTTTATTCGAAAGATAATCTTCTGGCATTATAATTTAAATATGATTTCTGGCATATGACTGCCAAGGCTGGCTCGGACGTAATCTAATCTGGGGGTCCAATTTTCGATGACATTTCTGGCCGTATATCGGCAATAACGTGGCGAATGCTGTCTTCCTAGTTTCGGGCTTATTAGCGTAGACTATAGCGACTTCACATATCCCCGCAGAAACTAGGCAAGCGGCGTAAAATTGCACGATCTTGGAGGCCAATTCACTGGTCCGTAACGTGAAACTATGCGGTTACCAAACGTTTCCTTCAATAAATCAATTGTGGCACGAGCTGTGTGACATGCTGCACCGTCTTGTTGAAATAGCAGCTCCTGCACATCATGGTTGTTCAATTGATGAACGAAAAAGTCAGAAATAATGGCTCTATAGTGGTCACCATTGACTGTAACGGTTCTGGCCAGCATCGTGTTTAAAGAAGTATACGGACCAATTATTCCACCATAAAGCACACCGAATACACAGTTTTTATAGATGTAACGGTGTCTCAACATACACTTGAAGATTATCATCACTTCAAATACGGCAGTTTTGTTTATTGACGTTTCCATTCAACCAAAAGTGAGCTTCATCGCTAAACAAAATTCGCTTATGAAAATTGGGATCAAAGGCAATATATTGTTTTGGGCCCATTTCCGCACAATTTGGAAGCGTTGTTCAAGCGTCAGTCTATTCATGTTGAAATGCCAAACTAAACTAAAATTAAATCATTTGACAACTGACAAAATGGCCGCCAGTTAAGAAAGTGTTGCCAACTTTAAGTTCTATTCCTCTTAAAAAAACACCAGTTATAAGTTGACGCAAGCTTCTTTGATGTCTCGTCTGTCAGCCGGTTTCTAATGTCACTCCGTGTACATTATGTACATATCTCCAGTTGGAAAATAGATGTTCTAGCTGCGCAGTTTATGCTAGGACCTTCAAAAAAACCATTGCAAATTCAGCTTATTTTAAGAAGGCACAGCTGAGTGGCATGGTGCCAGAATATTTTTGGTGAAGTAATTTGTTTTCGATTCAACGAAGCGAACATTTCTTCATTTTGCAAGTGTAACAAAAGTGTTGAACTTTTTTATTCCCTATTTTTTCGTCCCTATGCCACTCTTTTGTATAGGCCTGCGGGAATGAAGCCGAAGGGCTTGAATGTGCATATTATAATTCTAAATAAGACTCAAACCGAGCAAAGGATGTCATTTGATTATTTATTTCTATACTTTTGCAGGTCTTTTCGATACAAATGAGTTTTCGACATGTCGAAAAGGTAGAATACAGTTTTCGAAGTAGACTACATAAACACGTTCCAAAAACTGGTGTCGAATATACGACCCCAGTTTATTGCAATATTTTTTCTTGTCTCAGCGTTTACCCTTAAAACCATTTTGTAAGCAATTTTAATAAATAAAATCATAATTTATCACATTAGGTATGCTTTTGTCAGATTTTGTTCAAGTCATTAAAATAATCTTTTAAACTCTCATAAGTCTTATAAATATAAAATCAATCTTATATTTCATTGTGAGCATGCATGTTAAACTAATTCTATTCATGTGAAAGAAATCTTTTTTGGATATCTAAATGACGGATGGACTATCTGTATCTACATCCTAGTTTGGTTTATTTTCTACACAAATTCAATAACTCACATCTATCCATATATAAAGAGATTGATCATTTCAATTCGGATTCTGGTTCTGGTTCGACAAAATCGAATGAAAAGAGCATTAGTGCGATATAGTATGGAAGAAAGTATAAATCAGAATCAATTACATCGATGTGTATGTGCATTCACAGCAGACCATGAAAACTAACATGGAAGAGAACCGAGATTTAACCTTGGGAAGAGGAAATATTGTAAAATTTATGTATATGGATACTCATTTTGTATCTTTTGTTAAAATAAATATAAAAATTTAACCAGATTTTTTTTTTAATATTTCTTCTTATCATATTTTATTACTTTTAATTGTTGCTATTATTTTGAATGAATACATTTTTTTTCTATTTCATTCATTTTGAAAAGAACGACAAGAACCTAAAATCTATATCAGAGAGAAATGCTATTCGTAAGCAAAAAACAGCTTAAATTGAGATGAATTAATGATATCAGACCATCATCTCGACTTGTATTCAATTGACCTTATTTCTCCCACAATTTGGCTAGAATTTTAACTCTACACAACAATTAGACACCAATTAGCATTAAATTCTCCTATAATAGAGAGTTTCATTTATCTGGAATAAATTTCTGACATGAAGAATAATAAATTCTGTGGTTTGCCTTTATAAATATTTTGTTTTTGGTTAGAAAGTAGGTATAGGTAGGTCTATATAGGTATCACACTGTGAGTTGGGTTTTCAACAAATTCTCAAATCCTATTAATTATAATTGGTATTGGTTTAGTTTTTGCCACCAAAACAGCCGGTACACGTGCAACATTCATGTACATATATATAATAATCCTTTAGCTTGGAAAATCCATTTATTATCCAAGAGATACGTACCTATATCATTTCGTGATGGTATATATATTGCCATGACGGACAGCATATGACGACAGTTCAGAAATGAGTTGGTGGTTTTCATGACTTTTGATTTATTTATAGTCAAAGATGATATTTTTGCTGTGTCACACTCTTTTCCTAGACTTGAACTTGGGGGGGGCTTTAAAATAAATCTGCTGCATAAATTGTGGTAAAATATAGCGAACATTTTTCTTTAGAGATATTTTTACCACCCCAACAGTAGCTCTATGGAATAAAGTTTAAATTTTTTTTTTATTAATTTCTGTACCCTTTGTTACTTCGAATAAATTATCTTTGAAAATGGTTTTAACTTCAATTTATTCTCTATAGTACATACCTACTGCTTGTTCCAGAAGGTTTCAAAAGCTTTCAAAAACTGTTTGATTTAATTTAATATTTTTGATTAAATAGGTGAGATAGGTTTTTGAAGCGTTTGAATCCAGGATTAAGGCTCCGACCCAAAGAATCCGTCGGATTCTTTGCGGCAACGGGTTCGATGGCATGGACGGATGTGACGGATAGAGATGATGAATACAAATTCATAAACAAATGGTTGTATCTACCTTTACATTTTTGTTTATATTTGCCACGAAAAATGTATTTCCAAAAAGCAACACGCAACCGTAGAAAAAAATATGCACGACTGGGTTGCATGAACTTGCTCTTATGTGCAATCACATTGTGGTTCTATAAAGTCTGAAATAAATTAGCTATGAGAGTCTATATTTTATCCATTGGCCAAAACTTAGCTTAGTTGCAGGTGGTATTAGCTATGTGAGTATACAAAAATTAACAATATAGCCCAGTGTTGCAGATATGCAATATGCAATATTTTTTAACTAGAAAATTGTTTTAAATCAACAAAATAAGAAATAAATTGATTAAAATTCTTCTGAAACTGTTTTAAATCGAATGCGATGTACCCATCTGATTTCTTACTTAAATTTTAATTTATTTTATTTTTATTTATTAGAATAAAAATACTAGGAGCAATTTTAATAACAAATAATTTTTGATATATAAAATTTCGTTAACATTTTTATGAAATAAAATTGGTACGTCAATTATAAGAAGTTATTAAAGTGGAGTTGAAAACTTAACTTTGAAAAATAATCTTTCACACGTTTTCGTAATATCGAATTTTCAAAAAACAATTTTTTTTTAAAAAAATCTGAAAGTTACTTTTTTGAAAATTTTGATATGCAATATTATTTCAACTTATTACAAGCTTCTGTTTAAAATTTAGTTTTAATCGGTAAATCAAATAATGAGATAGTCGAAAACAAAAAAAAAAAAAAACATTCTATGGGAGGTACTGTTATTAATTGTTCAATGTGAAATTTGATAATTTAAAATACCAGAGCTTACTAATTACGCTCCAAAAAACAAAAAAAAATTTATTAAAATCGTAGTAGTCGTTTTTGAGGAAAAAAAAGTTTTCCTTAACGGTTTTTAAATATTTGTATGGGAGGTACCGTTATCTTTAATTATAAGAATAATTTTTGTCTAAATTCTTTTAGATAATGTCAAAAAAAAATTCTCGGCAAGTTTAATAAAAATCGACTTAGTCATTTTGGAAATATCGAGTTTTCAAAAAAAAAAATTTCAAAATTTTTTTAAAAACTCAAATAATATTTTTTTGAACATTTTGGTACACGATTTTATTTAAAATGTATTATTTCTTCTTCATAAAAAAATTCATCTAAATCTGTTGAACCGTTTTTGAGAAAAGCGAAAATAAAAAAAAAAAAGGTTCTTTGGGAGGTGCCATTAGTAACAATTTTTCTGAACCATTTATTTTATTTATCGGCAACTTATGACTATATAAATTTGTTGAGTTTTAAAACAAAAAATTCTGTCTAGCCGATTTAAAAAAAATTTTAATTTTTGGCCAAAAAATTTTGTATGACAGCTCCTGTTAGTTTTGGTCCTAAAAAGAGAAAAAAATGGGTAGGGTGAATGTCCAAAAAACGCTATGTACCCACTTCAAAGAAAATCGACCCATCCGCTTAGGCTCTAGTCGAACAGACAGACAAACAGACAGACATACAGACAGACAGACGGACGTTTTTGCAAGACCCATTTATTTCGTCTTCGCTATCATCGTAATGTCAAGTTTGATCAAAATCTCGAGTTCGATTTTTTTGTAAGAATTCATAACTTGTCATATAGTAAATAGTAAAAATTATTTAAAACAAAATGAATTTTTCATGATTTTATACGAAGTTTCCAGTAAACCAAGCACTAAAACGAGCATATTTGTTGCTTTTTCGTATTGTCTGATTGATTTTTTTTTTAAATATTTTTTTTTTCTATTGAGATACCTCATAGAAAGGTACTAGCTCCTAGATCACGAACATTGTATTTTTAGGTAGCTAGAGCTCTAAGTTTCCTCCAAACATGCAATTTCTTATGATTTTTTTGAGTGTTGTTTGTTTGTGTCGTCTTTTACGACTTTTAAACAGCAGTGTAATCGTATAAGGGCCAGTTCCTGCAGGCCTGTCAAAAATCATGAAAAAATTATTTTCTAGGAATTTCGATCACAGTTTTATTTTCAAGTCTTGGTCACGGAATTACACTTTCATTTTATTTTGGCAATTGTGATGGCTTAAAATAGAGGCATGATTAATAATTTTTATTTGTCTTCAAGTGCATTAAACTACTCAGAAAATCTACTACCCATATTGGAGCTTGTTTGTCTCAAATTACAGCCGTCAATAAGTTAAATGCGTTAGCATAGCACTTGACATAATAAGACAAGACAATTCCACATTATAGGCAAGTAACACAACTAAACTAAAAGGCATGTTGGTTTAAGATAGAAGCAGAAACATATGTAGGTATGTATATGCGTCAATTAAATTACTCAATTAATTATGCGAACACACTCGTAAATAGATAAAGCATTTGTAAACGTCTGCCTCCACTGTAATGGCCAATCAATCGCAAATTAAGGCCTAACGAACGATGAAATGGTTGTGTGTGTGAATATTATAATACAGGGATTTTCTTAAGTAAAACAGCATTGTATATTAACCGAAACATTATGCTAGTTGGAATTTCAATTTTTTATTTATTATCAATATTATGTATAAAATGTGTAACGTGTTACTTAGTGTAATTCATCAATTCATCATGCACAAATCAAAAGCAGACTTAAACGCTAAAAATTTAAGATTATTTTTAACAGTAGAAATGTTTTAAATTGATTGAAGGCCCACCTGGTGAAACAAAGCTTAACAGCCAAATTAGTAAACGTGGAATAGCGAAGGGTTAGGCCTTATTCCTTCGACTAAGTGCAAAGTGTCATTAATAAAACAAAATGTCTATTAAGTGACGTTTACTTAGCTAAACCACCGAAGTAGGTGGTTTAGCGAAGGAATAAGAACTAGATGTGTCAAATTTATTCTAAAATTAAAAAAAAATAAGTGAAGATTTCAAATTTAGTTTTAAATAAAAATAATGATTTCTACTATATTTATTGAGTTCTTAAACTATTTGAAATTACATTGGACAATCAGCCACCAACGACAAGAAAAAGAAAATATACAAAACCAGATATGATCCAATGCAAGTGCTTAGTGAGGAGAATTTTGGGAAGAAATATAGGTTTTCCAAGAAAAGTATAAGAAAATTCATAGCAATTGATAAAGATAACCTTAATGGGAATAGAAAAATGATAATAATTTGGACAGAAATATAATATATTAATAAAAAAATGTTAAGTGTGTTTGGTATAACGTGAGTGTTTTTTTTACAAATTATCATAATTTGCTATCAAAACCCATACAAACAAACAGGCATCTTACTTATTGTAGTAGATTTTCTTAGAGAATTTTTCGTAAACGTCACTTTACTATTCCACGAACATTTTGTTTTTATTAATGTAAAATTTTAACCCGTAGCTTAACGCTTATTCTATGGTTTAGTAAAATCGTGGAATAAAGGAAGAGTTTTTTATTAATAGGGCTGTAAATATATAAGTTCATCATAAGAGCTTATGTGACAGTTTGCGCTAAGGCAAATGTAAAACATAGGCGTTTAACATAACTATTTTTGTTTCGTATCAGCAAACGCCTCTTTAAACTGTGTTGTATGTGATTTATTTATGGTATTAATGAATCTCTTCTTCGTTAGATAAGAAATTACCTTTAGGATTGCTCAACACAATAGAAGTCGTAGTGGACGGTTTTATTTTGAAATTTAAAAAATTATTGGTGATATGCCTCAGGGCTCTATCATGTCCCCAATTTTCTTTTTTCAACAATGATGTTTTGTCTAAAACTTTTAATCCATTGACTTCTTTCGTAGATGACAGTTCCATCAGTTTTCATATTCGATTCAAGAACCCTGTTATGTACCTGTTCTTGATATGTGGAGCTTCAACGGTGGCTTATGATAAGCTCGTTAAATTATGACTTCGACAGTATTGTCTATGTTCAGTGCGGATAATTAAAAACAGCGTAGTAGAATAAAATACTTTAAAAACTCAATGCTATCTACTGAATATCGTTAAATAGAAACCTGCCTCCTATACAACTATAGATTCTTGCTATGTAAATTCTTTGGATAACGATATTTCCTCAACCAAGCCTTGTAAGAGGTTGCAGTTTTCAGTTTCGTATAGAAAATTAACAGGCCTTTCTGCCGATATAAATTTAAAAAAATTGCAAGCCTTGGTTCTCGAAATATTTACATCCAAAATGATATTACTTTGTGTACTTCGATCCAACCTTAAAAAGGATGTCGATGGCGATATTTGCAATAAAGCCTCGAAAGGGGTTGCGGTTTGCAGTAGCGAATAGCAAATTAACATACCGTTCCAACGACCTACGTTAAAATTTCGAAAAAAATTTCCGAAAGTTTTTTATTGATTTTTGAAAAAAAATGATGGACAAATGTTTCCAAGACCCAACGAGCTATACATCAAAAGAAAGGTCTTTCCAAACTCTATCCGGACATCTTAGCCAAAAGCGTGTGGAAGGTATGGTTCTCGAAATATTTTCATCCAAAGTGATTGCTCAATTTTACTGTATTTCTGTCCAAAACATTCAAAAGCGTTTGTGTTTGGATAGCGATATTTCCGATACAAAACCTCGATATGGGTTGCGGTTTCCAAAATTTTTAGTTAAATTTTCAAGAGAATTCTAAAACTCAAAACTAAAATACTCTTAGAGGTTTGGTTCTCGAAATATTCGCATCCAAAGTCAAATTACTGTATTGCGATGCAAACCCTAAAAACGGCTTTGGTTGTACATACATATATTACCAACCATCACCTTCTATGGAATGACACACACATTCGAAGTCGCTAAAACTCTCTAAAGTGTTTAAGCTTCCTTCGACGATCTTCTTCTCATCTGGTTGTTATCTTAAAGGCATGCATTCTTCCAAAGCTTGAATACAACTTGTTTATTTAGCCATCAACCTATTTGAGTCTTTTAGACAGAATACAGAAATTAACGTTGAAAATGACAGGTGAAAGAGCCTTGGCATTTCTGTTCTAAATCAATTTTTAAGTTATACACATCTTTAACCACACTTCACGAATGTGTAATGTTTTATCTTACGCAATCGCATTGTGTTTTAAATGCTAAGAGTAGCCATTATATAACCTCTAGAGTAAGCGTAAATTATTTAAAAAAAAAATGTTGGATATATTGAGTACCTACTCTCAAGCGGTCGCTATTCGTTGAAGGATATCTACTCCGAAAAATTGTTGTGGGTCCATTATTCTTTTATAATCTTACTTCCATATTAATAATCATATTTTGTTTTTATAATTTTAATTCGACTGTATAGTTATTATATCCGCCTACTTACATTAATATGCCATCGAGTATTAAAATATATTTTTTTGTCAACTGGCTTTTAACCTAATTTGCGTTTTAATTGAAATTCATAATTTATTTCCAACACCCATGCACTGCACATTGCACGTAATGTTTGATTTGTATAAATATATCGAAGTAAAAAATCAAATGAATAATAAATCACGTTTAAACCACTCATGGGACATTTACATGACTGTCAGTTTGTTACACAAAGCATATTTATATGAATTAATGTTTTTGTGCGCTTTCATCAATTATTTTCAGAAAGAGTTGAACAATTCCGCTGTATACATACGTATAGTTACGGCTTCGATGGACCCTATTTTAATTTGTTATTATACAAATAGGTAGAGTATATAGGTATGTATATAGGCAATTATTGTAGTATGTAACATTTTAAGGGGTTTTGTTGTTGTAGGTATGAGTTTGTTCATTATTGATATGTTTTGTCATCATTTTCATTTATCTTGATTTTAATTTAAAGTTAATTTATTATAAGGCATGTATTTAGGTATACAATATGTTCAATCAGTTTTATTTATTAGCAATTTATAGAATTTGATAGTCGGGTGCACCTCAGAGAGAATGACGAATCATCAGATCAGCATATCCTTTGTTATTTATTATTTTTTTATATCTTGTATCTATGTATATTCTACTCCTAAAGCTTAAATGAAGAATTAAAACTTTAAAAACCGAATTTTAAATACGATGCGCTTCAAATGTATTTAAGAAAAAACTTAAATTTTCGTTCAATTTGGGTTTTGGAAGGTGTTTTCATCTATAATGTATGCCCCCGGATTCGGTCGGATTCCCAGGATTGACCGGTAAAAACATATATATAAGTGTTACTTCAGAGAAATAGAACAATTGAACAGTTTTTTTGTATTCAATATTCAGTACCGAATTTTTACAGTGCATTCACAGGCATTTATCTCAGCGTAATTTTCCAACCAAAGAGAGTATGCTACAGACACACTTCAAACACCAAATGCTGCTCTCCATTGTGCCAGTGCAGTCAAACACAAAATAGGTTAAAGTTTTGGTACCTTTCTGAAGAAAATTTGCAAAAAAATTGTAAACATTTTAGACCAGTTGTACATTCTACAGACGTGATTCAAATATTCATCTGTGGTTGAGGAATTTTGTTGGCAAAATTTTTTTTATTGATTTCTGAAAAAAAATGATGGACTCTTGGAATTTTTTTCAACTTTTAAGAAATGTTTGCAAAACCCATCGAGCTATACATCAAGAGTAAGGTTTTTTCAAACTCTATCCGGACGTCCAAGCCAAAAGCGTGTGGAAGGTCTGTTTCTCGAAATATTTTCATCCAAAGTGATTTTTTCTCGATTTTACTGAATTTCTTTCGAAAACATTCAAAAGCGTTTGTGTTTGGATAGCGATATTTCCGTAATCGGGCCTCGAAATCGGTAGAGGTTTTTAAAATTGACAGTTAAATTTGTAAGAGCTTTCTAAAACTCAAAACTAAAATACTCTTCGAGGTTTGGTTCTCGAAGTACTCACGTCCAAAATCATATCACTGTATTTCGATGTAACCCTATAAAGGGCTTTGGATAATGATATTTCCCTGATTTTTTTTTAAATATCTTACCTCGATAGGAAGGTATCAAAAACCACAAATATGCAATTGCCAGGGATCTAAGTTCAGCCGCAAATCGAATTAACAGATTTCTCGTTTGCTCCAAACGTATACAACAAATTCTTTACCAACCTCAAAAATCAGTTTTTTTTTTTAGATTGATTTACTGGGTCTTTTCATACCTTGATTAAAAGGTGGTAGCTTGTAGATCATCGCTCTGTCATTTTTATGTCAATTGAATACTTGTGGTTCAGTTGAAAATTGATTTTGAATAAGTAAAAGGATGACTTTCAAGTTGCTTTTTCTGATTGTCCGATACGGATACAGTGAAGGCGTTTGTATTTTTACTAACCGATATACATTGACAAAAATATGAAAATTTGAAAATTTTAATAAATAAATATGCTTTTTCAAGTCAGTGGAAAAATTAGTTTGGTGGCAAATCGCGTTCAAATAGGGAAAAGGTCAATTTTTTTAACGAACAAAATATTTTTTATTTCTTATCGTGAAATACCTCTATGAAAAAGTACCATCTCCCAGATCACAAATATGCAATGTTTAGCTTTCCAGGGCTGTAGAGCTGTTAGTGTAACCAATTTCACTTTTGCCCCAAACGTACAACTTCTTGACGGACACAACAAAATTAAGATTTTTGATTGTTTTTTTTTTGTAGTCTGTTGATACCTAGATTGAAAGGCCATTTTAAGGTCACTTGGACCTTTGGTTCAGCTGAAAATCACTTTTGAAGACGTAAAAAGGCGATTTTCGAATACTTTTTTTTTTAACTGTTCAATACATCGAATTGGTCTTTTTCATTAATCGATGTCTTCATTGATTAAATTTCGTGATGGCATTTTCCACACCAAGATGATACAAAGATGATTTTATGGCCGCCTTCCAGAATCTAACTTTCCTGTTGCATCATAAAATATCATAGAAGCTTTAAAAAGCTAAAGAAATGTTCTTGCAGCCGAGATAATTATTTGTATTTAGGAAATAACTTAAATGTTCTTACAGCTGAAACAAGTGTGTTAATATAACTTTTTAATAGGTACACCTACTCTTTAAACAACATCGCACTATTTAACTTATCCTCGCGCTTTCACTGTTTACCGAACACTTCTCATTCGTGAACTTATAGTCCCACCAATTTATAAACATGGATGTAATTAGTGTTTAATGAACATCTTAAAAGTAGACAAGTTGTCAGCTAGAAAAACACTCCACCTTCATTATTTTAAAAAGTATGTATGTACGTTCAATTGAGAAACTTTATACTAACTTCACCAGAAGTTTCACGACTTGAAAGTAAATTTATGATTTTTGTTGCATTGGTCCATCTTCATATAGCAGATAAAGGTAGTATGTATAGGTATTCATTGTGAACAGCGCACAACCGCAGAACTGCAATGAATTGCAAAACAAAAACGAAGAGAATTTAAAACATAAGCTGGCTAAGCTCGAACCTCGAAGTTGAGAAAAAATATATGAAATCCTGGAAAACTTACTTCACAAGAGTTAGATTGCAGGAAAATAGTTTCTTGTTTTGTTTCAGTTGCTCTTTTTTGTTTAACTCTGCGAAGTGTGATAACTTCATCGTTAATTTTTCTATTAAACTTATTGATTTATTTCTAAATAAAGGTAATATTATTTGTGTCTGAATCGATGGAGTAAAATATAAATTCAAAAAAAAAAATTTGAACTTGATATTTTGTTCCAATTTTATATTCTGATGACATGGGTCATTTTTTTTTAAACTTGGTATATATGTAGATTAGATTAATTTTTTTTTTTAATTTTTGTAACAAACGGGCCAAAAGATTTAATTGATGACATTTTCCATCACACCATTTTTTTTAAATTTTTGATCATTATTTGTATGTAGGATGTTTAAAACAGTTTAAATACATATAGGTAACTTTCTTTTTTAAAATGTGCACCATTTAGACTGTATAGGTCGTAGCGGGGGTAGAATTATTATCCCATTCGTCAGGTGCACAGTGATTATAGTTGTCTAAAATCTAAAAAAATCTAAACCAGTCCACCGATGTTGATGAAATTTACACATTAGTGATAAAATAAAGGGTCCGCCATCTAACGTTTTTTTTCAACTAGTGCTTATTTCGTGAATGGTAACACTTAGCTCATGTCTGATTTGACAGATAATTAGTTTTATCCTTCCGCTAAACGAATATGGTTGTGTATACGCTTCGCTAAGTGGGCCTGCGATCGACTAAGAGAAGATGCCGATTTTGCCAAAAAAATCATCTTTTTTGATGAAGCTCATTTTGATCCTGGCGGGTAGTAAACAAGCAAAATTGTCGCATTTGGGGCACGCATACATTGAAAAGCCGATACACCCAAAACGAGTCACTCTTTGGTGCGGATTTTGGTCCAGAGGCATAATTGGGCCATTTTTCGAAAATGAGCAAGGAGTGGCCGTTACAGTCAATGGCGATAGTTATCGGGCCATGTTGAACGAATTTTTGTTCACAAAAATTGAAGAGGAGGATATTGGCAACATGTGGTTTCAACAGGACGGCGCTACGTGCCACGCAGCCGAAGATACACTCGATGTTTTGTGCCATTTTCAAAAAAAAAAAGTTATTTGGCGGAATCAAAAAAATTAATTTTTGCTCCTCACAGACATGCCAACTTTTTAAAATAATCGTCATAGTTGATTAAAGTTAGTGAGTGCTCTATAGCAAAGATATTGTAGATAATGTGATATCCAATCATTTTTCCATTAACAACTTCTTTTGCCACCCTTTGGGGGCGTGTTTTTTAAAAAATGTTTTTTTTTTTTAACTAAAGTCTTAGCAACCAAAACTAATTGCCTTAATAAAATATTTATTAATATAAAAAGCATCATGCAGAATGTTTGCCACTCCCAATTTTTTTTTTGGTGATGTTTTTGACAAAAGTGGCTACATGAAATTCGGCCCCAATGAAAAATGGCCCAACCAAAAAATGAAAAATATCCCCAAATATTTATATGAATAGCCACAACAACAAAAAAAAAGATAAAATTTTGTGAATTGGGGTGATTTTTCATGTTTTTGGGGTCGTTTTTCACTTTGAATTTTGTTGTAAAATGTCATTATGAAAATTGGCCCCATACTTTTAGTCTTAAAGTATAAATGAAGAATTGAAAAATAGTCCCAAAACTTCTTCCAAATTAACAAAATGCCTCAAACTTAACATGAAACATGGCGCGATTTTTTCGAACGATTATTTAATTAGATTTTTCAAAATTTAAGATCATTCTAAATTTTTGTACGATTATTAAGAAGGACAATTATGTAATAGTGAATAATAATCGTACAAACAAATTTGAATGGTCCTTTTTAATTTTGAAAAATCCAATTAATTATCCCATCAGATTTTTCAAAATTAAAAAAGGACCATTCTGCGACAGTGAATTAATTTTGAAAAATCTGATTCAATAATAGTACACAAAATTCGCGCGATTTTTGTGTACGATTATGCCATCAGATTTTTTTTTTAAATCTAAAATGAATTCACTGTCGCAGAATGGTCCTTTTTTTAATTTTGAAAAAGCTGATGAAATAATCGTAAGCAAAAATCGCGCGATTTTAGTGTAGGATTGTTTAATCAAATTTGTTTAAAAAAACTAGAATGCTCATTTATATTTTGAAAAAAAAAACTGATTAAATAATCACCCCAAACTGAAAAATAAAAAAAGGCCCGAAAATATGAAAAATCACAAAATTAATCAATTTGTGTTGTTGTTGCTTGTCAATTACATTTTTTGGGGCCATTATTCATTTCTGATTTGAATTATTAATTTCTTTTGGGGCTTTCTTTTGATTATTTTGGGGTGATTTTTCCATTTTGAAAATGGGGCAATTTTTCATTATGGAAAAAAAGCCCCAATTTTGGGGCAAATTTTCATTTTTTTTGTTGGGGTAATTTTTCATTGGGGCCAAATTTCCTGTAGCCGGCATAAGTCCTGTTTATTTAACCCTTTTCTAAAAAAAATATGCACCACTGTATCGCACAAACTTGCTCTTGTTGTTAACAACTTGCTTACTCTGTTCAATTTGAATGTGCAGTACAGGCCTTATGGCAGAGCTTTTTCAAACACACTGGTGCCTATGCTGCAGCTTGCACGACACCTTAACTTCAGAAATTGCCACTGAAATAAGAAACAAAATCACTGGCTTACATTTAAATTGTTTGTGTAATCTTCTTTGAGCTGACGTGTACATCCCACCATGACCTATCTGCTCCCCGGGTGGAACTGAAAGGTGACTGTTCGGCAATTTGCAACCAATCCTTAGATCCTTACCTTATCGCCATCGCCGTTGTGTTGAATCAGAGTTACCATTGCCTAGTTGATAGAAATTCATATGGCATTTTCTTTGGTTTTTGCTATGTAGCTTTCAGGATTTAAGCTTTTTTAGAGCTTTTGATAGCAATATTTTTGTAAGATTTGCGGCAATTTTAAATGCTCACTACGGCAACCATGTGAGAGCTTTAAAATGGAGATAGCTTATTGAAATCCATAATAGTATGAGTGAAAGGCAAATATCCTATCTTCCCTGTACTGCACATTCAAATTGAACATAGTATAGCAACACATTGAAGATGCATGATTTTATGATATTTTTAACGAAAAAGTATTAATAGAGTCATAATTACTATAAAAAAAATGATTTTTTGTTTGATTTTGTTTTTTTTATTTCAAAACTTTTTTTTCCAAAATGTTTCAATGAAATTTTTCTAAAACTCTTAAAAAGCATAAGATTTAAAAATTTTAACAATTACCGTTCAACCATCAACAAGATATAAGCGAATAACCCAAAAATCAGACAATTTTGTCAAAAAAACGTGGAATGTCTATTTTCTTTTTGTGAATTTTTTGCCAAACATCTTAATTACAGTTTTCTTACAATTACTTTGTTTAATGGATACGAAGTTTAATCAAAAGCGTTTTTGGAGCCATTTTGCAGGAAAATTAATGAATTTCGTGGTGGTGTAAAAAAAAAATTTCAGAAAGTTCTTAATTAAACTTATTTGTCATTATGTTGACTTTTATAAACTTTTCAGTTTAAACTGTAATATTATTAGTAGAAGATTCAACTTGACTACGGGAGTAACTTGCCCCGATTAGCCCCCAGATAAATTTGATTGAAAAAGAAACATTGGTAATTTTCTAACGTATTTAGCTACTATAGTAAAGCCTGTATGAAAACTGCCAGATTGGAAACCAAATTAGTCCTGTTTTCTTGTTTGCAGAGTTTGCTGATAAAGACACCAACCCATTCATATTCCTACTTAGCATTCCATTAAAAAGGAGACTACCTAAGTTTTTTTTTAAGAGCTTTAAACGTCTAAATTATAAACAGATGCAAAGTAAACTCTCCAAGAACTATACTCATTCTCCAACCCTCTTGTCCACGGAAAGGATTGAAATGCATATTTGGCCAACTTATTACGATTCCATTGCACCACCAAAGAAAAATAAAAAAAAGTACTTTCATGCACTTTTAAACTGAATGTTATTTTTTTGCTTTCAGCTCCTCATCAAAGCGTACTTCAGGCCAGTAGTCATAGTCAGTATACTTACCTACCAAAATATCAAAAAAAAAAAACACGAAAGTAAAGAATATTCAAATTCCAATAAATGTACCTGACACCTAAAGAGTGAGAATTCCTTTTAAACTCGAAAACTTTTTTAACGTAATTTAAAATCCGTCAAAACTCGTTCCGACACTTAAGAACGCAAGAAAAAAAAAAAAAAAACTTTTGACGACTAGCTAGCCGCCGCGTATCTACGATAAAATATTCTCACATTTTTACAGCTGCTTCACTACTGCTGCATTGCAGTTTCCCATCAGCTCCTTAAAGACAAATCTCAATGCATTTTAACTCTCTCCACACAACGACATCCTTCAGAAAGCTAAAGCTCCTTCCTCCTCCTACATAGCTCCTTGTCCTTGTCCTCGTCCTTTCGCGAGTTCTCCTTCAGCTGAGCTAATATTTTTGTTTTTCCTTTCCTTAAGTTTGATCGTGTTTGTGCGTTTAGTGTTGTTCTCATTTTCATTATTACTTTCGCGGCAGTTGATTAAGGATAGAAGATGGAACTGCGAGCGACTACAAGAGTACCTACCTACACTTATATGTAGCGACGAATCCTTCGTTATAATATTTACTAACTTGAGGAAAGTTTTTAAATTTAATTCTCCTAAAATGGATCAAGAAAAACAAATTTTTAACTGCACAAACTTGATGGGGAGAAAATAGTTCTTCAAAGTCTCTTTAGCCAGTAGAGGTCCTGAGGACCATGATGATGTCCCTAACTGTCCGCCAAAGAAATTTTAAGCGTGATAATTGCATAAGCAAAAAAGTGTCAAGAACATAAATTGATAAGATGTCAATGGTAATTCTCCGTTGAAATGGGATTATCAAGTGATTACTTTCAGTTTTCAGATATGCAATTGATTGGAACTGGAATCCGCCGAAAATGTGGAATGACTATGACAATTGCTTCGGAAACTTTTCCTAGCACTTTTAACCATCATCAGGCATTCAATCAATTTGTATTTGTAATTGAAATATTAAAAATTCGTTGATTGCATTGATAAATTTATTGATGATTAATACCTTTATTTGCTTGAAATCTTCCTCGCTGAATCGAAATGAAATCCTCAGCAGACTATATCCTCCCCCGATCCCCGAAGCTATATGCTTGTGCCATCGCATCCCAAATTTCCCAATCTCAATTCCTTCCAATCCCACAGTCTGTACTCGTTAAGGATTTACAATTTTTCTCTGCTACATAGCTATTCGCATGAGCTGGAGTAATTTTCGCGTATGCCATTATCTTTCATGTCAGTGTCTGACTCGGGTAAAGGGATTGCAAATCGCTGATGCAAAGCCACCATTAGAACCAATCAACTACGTCGAATGGAATTCTTCGTTCCATTAACTCATTTGTCTGCGATAACTAAAAGTGCAGAGAATTTATGTACAAGGGAAGTAGGAACCTGGGTCTCGCACGTCGCACCCCCTAAGCCCCCTACATAGTGCATATACCAACACTCTGTGTCATTTGATTTAGGTTGCATTTTGTGTGTACCGTAACACTGTGCACCATCACAATACGCACTTGTTGCAATTTTCAAACCCAAATTAATTATTATGTATATTCTCTTAACAAAGGATTAAAACTCCGAAAAGAAAGGAAGTTAGGATAAATAATTTGAAACCCTTCTTGATTGAGGCTTTTATGAATATCACCCCCCCAAATAGCAGCTAATGGGTTGAAAAACGGGCATTTTAAAATTAAATTTTAGTAACTCAAGGCTTAGTTATTTAAATAAAAATACGATTTGTAGTACATACCAAGTTCTTAAAAGGGACTTAAAGTATAAAATAATTTTTCCTAGACCCATACATTTAAAACTAAAAGATGGGACACATGCAATAGATATAGATAAAGTTATATGACTACAGATTGTATCATATACCTGCACCCCATTTATTAATTTTATGTATTAAATTATTGTTTGCTTTTTAATTCATTTTAAAAACGTGTTATACCTTCATTTTAAATTTATATTTTAATTCAATTCATTTTTAAATATAAATATCACTAAGGTCCAGTTTTTCAGTGCGAGATTGAAGTTTAGCCTGAGTTAACTCATCAAAATTGAGTTAACTCAGACTTACCTGAACAGATACTTTTATTGTTTAATCCACCGAATTTGTTTAGTCGTTCCGCTTGCATTCTCCACCGAAAAACTGCTTCTTTAGCTCACTGTGGATAAATTTACTTCTAGAGTTAGCTAACTCTGGTTTAACTCACCACTGACAAACTGGACCTAAGTAAATAACAAATCTTCGCATTTGTTTTTGATATCTCTGCCAATATCAATCCTAACCAATTGATTCGGATTGTTCATCAAACATTTACTAGAGAAATTCAGAAGCTAAAAGTGAAGGAAGAATGGGTTCAATTTTCATCTAACTTGGGGAAGGGTTAGCGAAAATGTTAGACGAAAAAAAATGCGGCAAAAAGTCGAGTTGCGTCAAAAATTGTTATACGAACTCACATATTTAATATTGAAGGTGACCATATGGTATTTATTTAAAATTATTCTTTGACTCATAATAAACTTAAAATTAAACTCAGATAGCTTTAAAGAAAAAAATACTAATGCGGTTCTAGATAAAATAATGTGTGGTACAATTTACGCGGTCTATAAAATTACGACTAACGGAGATGCATTATAATGGGTGATTTTTTAAGAGGTTTAGAACTTTTTTTAAAAAAAAAACACAAAAAATTCGAAAAAATGAATGAAATATTTATTTGAATCGATAGTTTGAACCTTGCAATTTAATGTTTAAAGATATTTTCATGCAAATGTTGACCGCGGCTGCGTCTCAGGTAGCCCATCCGCTGAGTCCAATTTTGTCATACTCTTTCACACATATCGGCCGGTATCTCACGAATGAATGCATGGATGTTGGCTTCCAGTGCGTCAATCGAAGCGCGCTTGTCCCTATAGACATTAGCCTTGACATACCCCACAAAAAATAATCTAATGGTGTCAAATCGCACGATCTAGGCGGCCAATTGACCGGCCCGAAACGTGAAATTAACTGTTCACCAAACTCGCCTCGCAATTGCGCCATTGTTTCGCGTGCTGTGTGGCATGTGGCACCGTCTTGTTGAAACCACATATCATGCAAGTCAAGAACTTCCATTTCGGGCAAAAAAAAGTTTGTTATCATCGCTCGGTAGCGTTCACCATTGATAGTAACGCTGCGATTCGCATCATCTTTGAAGAAATAGGTCCAATAATGCCGCCGGCCCATAAACCGCACCAAACAGTGGCTTTTTCGGGATGCATTGGTAGCTGTTGCAATTCTTCTGGCTGATCTTCACTCCAAATGCGGCAATTTTGCTTATTTACGTACCCATTCAACCAAAAATGAGCCTCATCGCTGAACACAAGCAGCGCGCGATGAACATTTCGAACCGAGCACGAATTTTGATAGTAAAATTCAATAATTTGCAAGCGTTGTTCATTTGTAAGACGATTCATGGTTAAATTGCAAACCAAACTGAAGCTGTTTGACAGTGACACAAGGTACTAAACACACGTCAGCTGTCAAAACCAGTGTTGCCAAAACCAAACCAGCTAAAAAATCACCCGTTATATTCTTGGAAAGGTTTTGCTAAATTTATTGAATTATTTCACCAGGAACACTATCTTAAAAAACTATACAATAAAATTTGAGCGAGCGAGTGAAATAGAGAAGAGTTGTTTAATCAATTCATAGACAATGTTCACATAGCACTGACTCCTTTGACCTTTTTTTGACGTCTCTCTCTACTATATCTCACTCTCACTTCATGTTGAAAAAAAGATGGCTAAGAAAGGGAAGATTTTTTAATTTTTTTAAAACTTGTCGATATTTTTTTAACGTTTTCAATTGTGAAATCTGTTTTCTCCGTCTGTAGTTTTTTGTGCGCTTCAATACACACGGCTTAACGTGTGAGTGAGTCGGTTGTGTTCACATAAGTTTGTCAGAGAAGTGAGTCGAATGTCAACACCGTCATGTTGCATGGTATTCTATTTATATACCTGGGTCATGTTGACCAGTTTTCCAGCGCTGGGTACGGTAACGGTAACATCATTAGAAGGAACATGAAATGTCAAATGGCGTTCAGGAAACATTTTAAAGAACAAACACAATGAATGTTAAGGTCGGACACGAATAGTGTCGCTGCACATTAGCGAAAATGTTAGACGAAAAGGTCGGACACGAATAGTGTGTCGCGGCACATTGAGTATAATAATATTTCTGTCACACTAATCTGTATTGTTTTTATTTTCAAATTTTCTCCATAAAAAAGTGGTTGTTTATTTCATTTTCTTTTAAATTTCTGGCGAAAATCGCGCAATGTTCTTTAAAAACTTCAACAACAAAAAAAAATTTCCAATGTTTTGTCATTTGCTTAATAAATGCTCGGTATGTATGGACATTGACCAAATTTCCTAGTTGAATGGAAAAATCATGTGAAATTAGAAATGTCAGATGGAATTCAGCAAATAATTCAAAAAATCAAACGCATTGAAGGTTAAAGTTGGACACACAATTGTTTCGTGGCGATTCGTGGCTTCAACTACCACCGACCTTCTTAATAGAGTTTGCAAACTTTAAATCAGATTTTATTAAAAAGTTGAACTTATTTTGTTTAAATTATTTTCAAAAATATGGTCACCGTAATTGAATTGGTATATTTTTTATGCAAGTTCCTATATCCAAGCAACAAACCAAAAGACCGAACGACCGACTAACGCGACTTCGTCGTGGTCTGGTTTTATACATATGAGACGTACAAGTACCTACGTATATATGTATTTCGATTCGATAGTGAACTCCATGAATAGACAATTGCAATTGCACCCCGCTTTGCAATTTATTGTGATATCACATTTTATACTGCACTAGTTTTGTCTTCTATAAACTATTCGGCTCACATATAGTAGGAACATACATTCAAATACACATGACACATCCAAATACAACACACACACACCCCTCAACCCCAATGCAGCAGCTCCCTATATGTTGGTAATATGTGAAAATTTCAATTTCATACTACATTACAATGATTTATTTCGTTGAATAATGGAATTTTGAAATTCGTTTCTTCGAAGCGGATTGATATGGCGAAAATAATGACAAATCATCATCTGTAAATGGTGAAATAATTTAACAGGTTATAGCTACATAATACCGTAACCATGTCTACCTGTGTTGTATTTTGCTATACGAATGTTGAAAGTTAACAGATTCGAAAATGAAATACAAATATCGTAGGTACCTATTTCTATTCACTAGAGGTATTCGTGCGTCATCACTTTGTCGTTTTGAATTTCGTGGAATCGTTGTTGATGTATTTAGATAAGTATAATTGCGAAACACGAATAAGTTAATTTTTGTTGTTATGATAATTACAAGATTTTTGTTCAAAATTTGACCTAAACCGTATGGCAAGTGCGTTAACGTTTTGATCAAATTTGATCCTTAAGGTTAATTTCTGAATTCATATTTAGGGTACATCCACCTCTCTGCTGTCAAAATTTAAAATATACCTAGCGATTAAATTTAACGCCATTTTAACGCTATATGCACAGCCGGCATTAGTAAATCTATAAACTTCACTTTCTTCATATGAATATGAACTTAAAAATTGGCAAATGTATGAAATGAGGGCCTAGCGACTTACAACTCTCAATTATTTTTCCTGCGTTAGTGTTGCAGTGCTGGGTTACCACGACTGACAACACACATGGGCAGTTTTCTCTCAGAAATTTGGCAGTTCTTTAACATAAATATGTACTGCCAATTTGTCAGTCGTGTAAATCAAGGATAGGTTTCTTAAGGGGCTACAATAATTGTCTGCCACATCCGACTGGCTTGTCATGACAACAGATACTCTTGGAGGAATTTTAATTACAGTCAGTCAGTGCCCTTAAAAAAGAAAAAAAGATATTTTTTTTGGGATTCCATCCTAGACTTTCGGTGCGGCGTGTCAGTGTCCATAACGCACCAACCAATAAGCCATTAAGAACACTACTTTTTCATATCATATTCATCATAATCCACACGACATTGGGACAACACCATGGAAAACAAAAACTGTGTGGTGTTTATTTTTAAAATTCGATTAGAAGGTAGGAACAAACACAAAGGTAACCCCACATGAGAAATTATCGATTTCAAATTCAAACCCTGTTGTTTACTTAAATATACCTACAAACTATCTCTATAAAGTTTAAATTTATGCACTCAAAATAAATTAGTTGAGTTTTCGTGGGGTATCCAATTCCAACTTTTGAAGCAAGTTTTATGTTTATATAAAGTGCATCTTAAAGTTTTGGAAATACATAAGGTACCCCCACGATTTTAACGTGTATAACACATTCATAATCCCCACATACTCTAGTCGATGTTTGATTTCATAAAAGGGTTGCGTGGATATGAGAACTCAATTGTAAGTACCTACCTCAATCTCCTACCTTGATGAGTCTGCAATCCATAGAGGGATCTGGTGTGTGGAAGTAAATTTTAAACATGATGAATTTATTTTTGTTTATGTTTCTGTGTCGTTTATAATCCTTTTATTTTAAAGTTTCATCAGACATTCTGAAATAATCTCAATTACATTGTATAATGAAGATGAAAGTGCTGATACGAAACGAAAAATACTACATAGGTAAGTGCTTTTCGTTTTGCAGTATACCTACTGCTCGTCGAGCGAAATTGATAATTGTAGAAGATTATTTGGAGTATTCTTTGCTCTTTTTGCGAACAGAATTATTTGCCCGGAACATTAATTTATGTGTGCGGAGAAGTGACATTTGAGCTTCAAGGTAAGACCGCACCTCGCGGAACTTCAACTTCAACTTCACTTCAAAGGAATTGCGCGACTTTAAACATCACTCCGCCGCCGTTTTTTGATATTCCGCAAATTACATAATATTCAGTTTTTAATTTAAAACAGATGTTAGTTTTGTTCGATTTTATATTTTTGTTTTGTTTTATACTCTAACCATTAGAATTCGTGTCATTTGTGCTTCTTCGACTTAATATTTTATTTTACCTTAGTTTTGAAAACTTTAAGCTTAAAAATCCGACCAATAAAACTTAAATTATAAATCTAGCCAATTTACCCTTGGCAGTCATTTCCCCGACATAAATTTAAAGACCTTAACCTTCAAGATGTGATCATTATAATACAAGTTAATGAGCTATACAACATTTAAGAAATAAGCCCGAGACGCTATAGCCTTTCAAACATTTATACATATAATTCCAATTTCTTATGTTTTGAATAAAATAGATTCACCTACAGTAAGACAAATTGTTGGTGCAGTTCTTGAAGTCTTTCGTAATTTGACCTTAAGTGTGTTAGTTATTTCAAAAATATGTAAGTCTTATAAATATTTTCTTGTTTAAATATCTTGTATTTTACTTTAAACGAAAATTTTCATCTTAAATTCAAATATTTAATATTTATGATGTAAAAGAACTAGGAATCCAATAATCATAATATAAATTTTAACAAAATCATTGACTTTTCTTTCTACTTTGAATATTTTCTATCAGCGCTATTCTGCTAAACGTTCGCGTGAACATTTGCATTCTGCTATCCGCGGGAAGGAAGTGAATGTTCCATAATGCGTACAAAATTTATTTAAGACGATAACATCCTCTTTAGAATATCAAAAAGAAGTACTGGTTAAGATTTGCATTGGAAAGACATAAGTTTTATCTAAATAATTGGAGGTAAATGGAATAAAAAATTCACGTGAATCGAAAGTTTCGATCGAATCGGATAGCAGAATAAGGCTGTATGTAAAGTAAATATCAATAAAATTTAAATTTAAAAACGGTTTTCAAACGAAAAACTAAGATATGAATCCAAACTATCTCTCCATAGCGCTAACTTGCTCTTGCAAATATTCTAATTGATTGACACTATCCTTAATTGCATCACACTGATAGCCGACGTGTTGTCGGATGAGCTCCATTTTTCGTAAATTCTGTGCACATGTATCCATAGTTGATTCCGATTGAGCTAAACTTTTTGCACTATGAGCTAAAATCTGTTGAAGAAAAAAATATGTAGTTTTTTTTTTTTAAAGTTATTTTCAAATTTGAACTTAATTTACTCACCTCATTTGACTTTGATCCCCTTACCACCTGGCGCGCCACGGAACCAATGTTGTTAACATTAACGCTAACCCGTTCACACAACCGTTTTTTGCTGTCACCAAAAAGGTGTCGGGCACTGCTACTTGACGCTGATGCCATCTGTATATTGGTACTGAGATTAAAAAGGCAAACGGTTGGTGTCTAAACTCAATTGAATTTTTTCTGATTAATCAACAAAAAAGTGGGGAAATGTATGAATGCTGAAATATTATTTTGGAGCTATTTTTTTAATGAATTTAGGTTTGATGTCGCCAATTCAATCTATTTTTTAACTCTAATATTTCTTGAGCTTATATATGTATCGAATAACGATATTTATTAAAGAACACTCATCAATGAAGTTAACACGGCACAGCACAAAATAAATAATTGCATTCTCAATTTACTTGACAAGTAAAATGTCATTTTGTGTGTTTGCGTGTGGTAGAGAGAGAGAGTGACATGCGCACAGAAATGATTTCTGACAGAATTATTTAATAGAGTAGATTAAAAGAAATGTAGTAGAATATTCATGTTTTTTTTTCTACAGTCAAGTTGAAAAACTATTTTCTTATTTAAATATTTTAAGCAATATGTAAAATCATTTAAAGCTATTTTTTCAGCAAAAAAATCAATTTTCTTTTAGTTTTAACTGATTGACAAAGTGGTTAAATATTCTAACAAAATTTATCCAGAAAGCTCTGCCTAAAGTTATGTCGAATCTACAAGAATGATAAGTTGGCATTATTTTGGTCAAAAAATTTGGCAGAAAAATAGATAGACTTAGACTTAGGCCTGCCGCCCACTAGGCAACTTAGTTGCCGGCAACTTTAAGTTGCTTGGTGTTGCCGGCAACTCCGAGCAACTAAAGTTGCTTGCCCTCGCCCACTAGGCAACTTCCGAGCAACTTTTGAGAATTAATATTTCTGTTTTTTTGTGTTTAATTTTCTATAAAAACGTGCTCCACCTAAACCTATCTCAATTTGACCTGTCTAAAATGCAAAATCAATGTAATATTTCAATGGACAACAAATAAAAACGTTAGATTTTCGAAAACTCCTGAAAGTTGCTCGGAAATTGCTTAGTGGGCGGGAGTCAGCAACTAAAAGTTGCCCAGTGGGCGCTCTCCCATATAAGCCAATGTAATTGAACCGGGAGCAACTAAAAGTTGCTGGGGTGAGCAACTAAAAGTTGCCTAGTGGGCGGCAGGCCTTAGGTAGATAGATTGCAGTAAGATCTTACGTTAAGAAGTAGGTAATATGAGTGTTGTTATTTCATATTTTGGAAGTTTTAATAAAACGTTTGAACTGTATTACCTACCCAAAAATTACTTCATAGAACATCCAAAATCTTTCTGCACAATCAATGCCAATACGTACGTAGGTACCTTCGAACGGATAATATAGGTACAAATACATAACCACCAACTTAAAGTTGTCCTTGGCAGAGAAACGTAGACAATACCTTTTATTTAAATCCCTTGAGGACATTAACCTTTTCATTAAACTTTACAGTTATACGTAGCTATAGCTTCACCACCCACAATGCAGGTTGGTTTTGTCATCATCATTACAATCGCAAGTTTTTGAAAATAAAAATAAAAACAAAGAGAAAATGTCAAACCTCATTTCAAATATTGCTTTAACAGTTTGCATTAAATGGAGTTTGCTGTTGTGCCTGCTCTTTTGCAGCAGAGGAAATATGTCACACAAATAGAAAACACAACCTCTCTTTCTCCAATGCGTCAAAGAAAAAGTTTTTCGTTTGTATTTTTCAAAGGTAGGTTTGGTTTGGCAATTATGTGTTGGTAAGAGGATAAGAGGTGTGGGTTTGTTCGGTTTTGTTGCCAGACACGATGGTTTGTAAAAGCTATGGAGGTATAACTGAAGTGGAGTAGATGCGGAGCATATTGGATTGGCGCTTGTTTATGCATTTGTGGCAATTTTGAGCTCAAAATTTTAATCAGAGTGTAGGTGTCTATAGGTATATAGATGTACCTACCTACATGAAACTCCTATTGCCGTTCCCATATTTTATCGTTTCAGTTCAAATTTGAAACGCGAAAAACAAAAAGTTGAGTACCTGCAGGAGTTTTGTAGTATAAACGTGTATTTGTTATGGCATGGGTTTTGAGTATTTTACATAAGTTCCAACGTTCTGTAGTTTTTTAGGCTTACAGTGGAAGAATTGAAAGAGTAGCTAGGTATATATGTATGTACCTAGGACTGTACATGTGCATGATGTATTGATGTATGTTCAATAATGTATTGCAGGTGGAATAACTTCAAATAATCTAGGAAGAATGCGAAATATTTAGCAATTTTTTTACCTGATGGGGTAAAATGTTTTTAATTCTTACATTTTCAAATGTAAAAATAGTGTAAGCCAAGCACATATAGATAAATATTTGTTTTTGCCCTAAGATCCTTTGTCCTTCCTCCGCTCCAATACACGTCACCTCTGCCATCATTAGCCGTGTTTTATTATGTAAGCGCTGATCTGGATCAGGATCATTAGTCGTATTTTAGTATCACCCATGATCCATATAGATCATCTCATGAAAATAAAACACTACGGATCTTAGTGACAACTGTGTTGTATACCTATCTCTTTTTTCCTTACGTTTATCTATTTTTCATTTATTGGTTTTCTTTTTTCTTTACACTCTATACAGATCATAATTCCTAACCATTTGCAAAGCTGAGAAGCAAAAGCAAAAACTAAACTTCTGGTTCATGAAACGTGATCCCGATAGAGAGCAGGATCTCGTGTTGTTGTTGTAATGCATGTATTTCGATGATCTACATTTATCATCTCTGATAATAAAAAACGTCTATTTTTTAACACGTAATACAACAACAACTTGGGATCTTGCTCTCTATCTGGATCCGTTTTAAAGATCCGAAAATTAGTTCCCATTCTTGCGAGTAGATGGCTTCTCATGGTAAGGAATTGTTAAATGTAGTGTAGAGAAAAAAGACAACAAATAGCTATATGAAAAATAAACCAAAGTAAAAAAATAAAGATAGGTATACAACACAGTTGTCACTAAGATCCGTATCCGTAGATATGAAACACACTTGAGCAATGAACTGTCATTTCATTGGGAATCCATTTTTAATTTTTAGCTATGGGTGAAGTTGGGGATCGTTAAGAAATCCCGCAGCACTTAAAGTAGAACTAGAATAGGCTGGAGCTGTTGGAAGCTTATGTCAAAACCGACCGAAAAGTAGCTTTCCGAAACGTCAATTTCACAAGTAACCCATAATGCACTTAAATGGTTGAAAGAGAAAACAAATTAAATAATTGTTTGTTCAATGTCAATTTTCATAGCAGAGAGGCTTTTAATTATTTACTTTGCGAAACCACTAAAATTCGATGTGATATAAATTAATTAAAAGAAAACTTAAAATTTTACTTCACTCATTCATAAATCAGAAAAAAAGTCGAAATCTAGGCACCAAACGCCAAATTCTTTTAAGTTTGCTTTCACCATTTTGATTTTTGCATTCATCCACTAACGAATGAGCGGTCGATGAGCGCTCTTCACGTCCGACGGCAAAAGTTAACGAAAACTAAACGAACAGTACCAAATCGCAATTATGGGCACAAGATATATGTATGTAAATTCTTTGTATTCGCTCGGTTTCTTACGACCACTTGCGTGGCCTTTCGACTATTCTAGTTCTACCTTTAATCCCGCAGCACGAACTCCTGCAGATTACAAATACAACAAAATCCCGCAAGAAAGTACGCTGCGGGATTTTCAATACTTTAAAAAAAAAAATACGATTGAAAGAATTTTGATGGTGATTTCGAATAAAATAATACAATTGGGAAGAATGTTGGTGATTTCGAATATAATATTTTTCTGGATTTCTGGACCTGGATAAAGGTGGTTTTGGACCTAGGCAGAGATGGAAATTTTGTTTTAGGAAAAAAATATATATAAAAAAATTAACTTTTCTCTTGGAAAATGGTTTTGTTACCAAAAAATAAATTTTTCTCTTTGTCCAAGTTCCAGACCCACCCCCAGAATTTGTTGGTCAAAAATTTAGCAGAAAAATAGATAGACTTAGATCGATTGCAGTACGATCTTACCTTTAGAAGTAGATAATATGAGTGTTGTTATTTCATATTTTGAAAGTTTTAATAAAATTTTTGAACTGTATTACCTACCCAGAATTTTTTTTTAAATTGTAAAAAAGTTGTTTCCAAAAACAAAAAAAATTGTCCTTTGTCCAAGTTCCAGAGCCACCTCCAAGACTTTTGTCCCGGTTCCAGATCCACACCTCCAGAACCTTCTTTCAAAAAAAAAATTGTTCTTTGTCCGAGCTCCCTAAGTTCCAGATGGGGGATTTCGTGATACGGGATTTTGTGATGCGGGATTTCGTACCCAACCCGTGAAGTTGGCTTCGCTCAGCGTTTCGCTCGATTTGCTCGGTCATTTTATTCTGAGCTAAGTGAACAAGCTCTGAGCTAACTCCGATGGAAAAAAGAAACACACTTTTTATGCTCTGATTATGTCTGAGCTTTTTTTTTGACAGTTCCGTGATCTGCTCTTAGTTAAAAAAGAAAAATGCCATAGGTATATCATCAAAAATTCAAAACACGCATTAAACGCCGTCCACATAAAATGACTTTTATTATTTCAATGAATGAACTACATAGGTACCTTTTTATTAATGACGGTGTTCACATTGGACTCACTCCGCGCGACTCATTTTGACATCTTTTTCTTTTATCTCACTCTACACAACTATATGAGAAAGTGAGGCAGGATTTTTAATTTTTTTGAAAAAATTCTGCCTCACTAGATTCTCTCTTTCTCATCATGAGTTGGAGTGAGATAAAACAATGAAATGTCAATATGAGTCGCGCGGAGTGAGTCCAATGTGAACACCGTCAATGATCATTGAAAAATTAAACGTCATTTTATGTTTTATGGCGAAGTTTGGACTTGATTACATTTTTTTTTTACAAAAATTATAATTTAAGCCATCAGCTTTATTTTCGCATCAAAATAATTACTGATTTAACTTTTCAAAGGTACCAAAATTATTCATTAAAGTTTTCAATGATGGTTTTCAATGAAAGATATAACTGGCGCCTAAATTATTATTAATTCTCTTCGAACATAATGACAGAAAATCAAATAAGACAAACAAAAAAAACCTTATGCCACAAGGTTAGATCTACTACTGCTCCCTATTTGATAACATTCGCAACAAAAGCAGCTTTAAAATTTCCTTTAAAATTGTGTGCAAAAAAAACACGGAAATATGGACAAAAACTTAATTACCGGGACGAATTGTCACTTTACTATCGATAGTTTGTATGGTAACGTCAAAATATCAGAGCCATCGAATAAATTTGTTTCTTATAAGAAAAAAACATTGGCGATCTTTGTCATGGAGTAGGAGTGTTTTTTTTTGCAAGCCTGGAGGAAATTGTTCGCGAAAAAGACATCGGGGATTACCGACGCATCACAGAAAAAAATGGAGTTTCCATACAAACTATCGATAAGATAACAAGTGTGTAATTCATGTCGCACCGGTAAAATAGTTTTTCTCCGTGCTTAAGTTAGTCCCGAGAATTCTCCGTGCCTCACTAAGCCCGAAAGGGATAAGTTGTTGCTGCTTTTAATGTGTGGGTTTAGAAAAAAAAACAAGCCAAATGTGCACCATGCTTAAAGCTGCACTTAGACTTTCGGTTTTATGCTCGACGAGTTGGTCATATTCGAGGAACAATTATACATATATCTACCACTGCTCCAACGCAGATACAAAAATTGAACAAAAGTATCTAGGGTTGAAAGTGGTTCTGCTGAAGAGGGGTGGGGGAGAGCTGTTGAGGTGAGAGGTTATTTGGTATAATTTCTAAATATATGGCACATGATTTTAAGGTAATTTTCTAGGAAACACCCTTTATACCGCTACCGCCAAATAAAATTATCAAACAAAAAGGAGGTAAAGAATGTTAAAAAACCGCTCTGATTAACCATTTACCTTCTATGATTTCTTCTAACCCGAAAAAGCTGCATTTTATAATTAAAATATACACAAACCTTCAAACATTCTACACCTTTAAACATCGTTACTATGAATGCATCTGAAATATTTTTTGCATAACATTATAAAAACAAAAACACAGAATAAAATAAAATGTAGCCTTCGAAGAACTTCATTAAAAAAAAAAAGGGAAAATATTTCATCTTCTTTGGAAATGCAAATGCTTGACTTTTTTTCGTGTTATGAGCAAGCGAAAAATAATAATTATTTTAAAACCAAACGAACAGCATAAATTCACATTTAAACGAGAGTAAATTATGAGCAGGACTCACTCGACTTCCCCATTTACATTCTTTTTAAATCATTACAGAAAAAATAAAAAAAAATAAAAATATATAATTTGTTCCACACAAAATGTTACCGTTAAAATATTCTGCCTTTCAGTCAGCAGGGCGAAAAGCATTAAATCATGTGCTAACCTAGTTTTCTTGCACTGACTTACTGTATAATAATGTTTTCTGTGTTTGTTTTCCTTAATCTCCGTCGTATGGAAATAATGAAGAGCGGAAATTGTAACAACGAAGTTTAAAAAAAAAAACATTTAAAACTTCTTACAAATGTCTTAAGTCCAAAGATATTTTTGACTGCTATAAAAGTACTGTTTATGCTTTTAATGGCGAAAAACTGTTATAATTGTTATAAAATGGCATGTCCTTATGCTGCATTTACACGAGTGACAAATTGGCAGTATTCTGGCATTTAACTGTCAAAAAAATGAGAGAACAATGGAAAAATTCATTCTTTTGGCAGTATAGTGACAGAAAAATGCCAATTTGTCAGTCGTTTAAATGTAGCATTATGCTGGATTTACACGACTGACAAATTGGCATTTTTTTTTGTCATTATACTGCCAAAAGAATGAATTTTTCCATTGTTCTGTCATTTTTTTGACAGTTAAATGCCAGAATACTGCCAATTTGTCAGTCGTGTAAATCCAGCAAGTCTCGACCGTTAAGAAAATGACAAAAACTGTTTTAAAAGTTGAAACCGCATTTAATTCACATTACGTCGCCTTCCTGTCTAAAAACCGCAACAAGGAATTGTATCGTTTAAGCGCAGAGAATTCAAGCTAAACCTATAAGCACGGATAAAAATTGTGTTACCGACGTGATTTAGACACTTGTTATCGATAGTTTGTAGGGAAACTCCATTTTTTTATCTGATGTCAGCCGCGTTTGTTTGTCATCCGGGAGGGATTTGGTTGAAAAAAAAACGACATCGGGGATTAGCTACGCCATTACAGATATAAAATGGAGTTTCGATACAAAATATCGATAACAAGTACCTATTCAACTCACGCCATCAGTAGATAACACAGTTTTCTTACGTGCTTAATGTGGTTTTCCAAACAACCAAAAAAATTGATTTTTATGGGGGTCAACTTGATCTTTTTCAGATTTTACGTTCCTAACAACCAAAAAAATTGATTTTTTTCGTTGTCTGTTTTTTTTTCTCGATTGATCTTTCAAATCTCGATTTATTGGCAGATTTACACATACTTTCACACACACTTGCACACAAAACAAATTGACATTTCTAAACGTCGTCCTCTCCTCGTCAGTTTAAATTCGTTTTGGCCTTTCGCTAGCATTGTTTACTTTTGATAAGGCATTTGTTTAATAAAATAAATACAAATAATGAAGTTTAATTAGTGAAATTTTTGTCTTTATTGTCCTCATTACCGTTAACCATTGACTTCTTGAGTTCGGAGTCAATTAGTGATTAAATTGGATAAATGTTTCATATGGAATGAAAGGCATTGTGGAAACATGTTGGTTAGTCCATTGTTTTTTGTGAAAATAAAATTATTTTTATTAAAATTCCATAGTAATCCTTATGTATAGTGACCTTGTTTCATGTTCATTGTCTTCTTCCTCACCATCGACCGATAGCTTCTCCTTTAATTTGGATTTTGGATGGATGGGATTCCTCTGGATATATGGATCCGACCAATGGCCAAATCATGTTATAAAGCAGTGATAGTATACCAACAAAATAAAATTCCTGCTAGGGATTTCAATTTGATTGAACAAAATAATGTACAATATCACATTCATTTAAATGAAGTCAAGAAAAGAATGCGTAAATCTTTTCTTTCTTATATTTTGTCATAATTTCAAAATGGCCTCAGGATATTAATAATTTCAAGATTAAAAGTCAGTCCCACTTTTGAGTTTATTCTTATGAAACAAATCAATAAAGGCTCCCAAACCGGCGCTAAACCTTCGCGCGAATATGCGACGAATGAAGAATGTTCAAAGATTTGCATAGCGCCAGTGAAGGTTCTCTCATTAATCTCCATTTCAATAAATTAAGACAGGTGAAAGTATTCGCGTAGTTGAAATTAATTATAATTTAAACACAAAAATGTTCTTTTATAATTTGAAAAAAAAAAACGTTTTGTAAGAATTTTTTCTTACGCATTTTTTCACCAGTTTCATCAAGAAAATAAAGCCAAATATATAATATTTTTGTATTAAAGAAAAAACTGTTCCCTAGGAAAAAAATACTTGTAGGAATTTTTCCCTACATATACTATCACTACTTACATCAGTAAACACAGACAAATCACCTACACCTTTACAAAAAAAAGGATCAATCGCGATTCGTTCTAGTTACCACGATTGATCTGGAATCTGACCCCCAAATCTGAAACGGTTGACTGGAAAACCACATAAGTTAAGCCCCGAGAATTCTTCGAGCTTAGCTAAGCCCGATGGGGATTAGTAGTTGATCTTGCATTCAACATGTAAATTTCAGGACAGGACGTCGTTTTTTCGATCAATTTCCTGGGGACTTGTAAAAAAACACGGCTATTGCCTTAACTTTGAAGTTTTTGAAAATTTTAGTTATCAAACTGACATCATATATTTTGACTGGCATCGTGTTAATATTGTACTGTATCCTTGACCTCTGGTTCCGTCGTGCTAGTTTAACGTTTTAAATATTTAATCATAATAATCAACCTCCATAGTGAAGTCCTTAACACGTTCCTCTAAAATTAATCCGGAAATTGTTTCCATGACAAACAACCAAAAAAAAAAAAAAAATTAGGTGAATTTTTTAAATGAAGCTGACAAAATATGTTAAAAAATATTAATTAAAATAAAACCCAATCCCCTCCTCCAACCATCACACACACAAAAAGCTTTTCCGAGTTCCGACTAAACAGACAAATCACAGAAATATATACATATGCGACGCGACGTGTCCCAGAATTTAATATTTCAAAATAATATTCATTATCTGGAGAACGAGATGAAAGGAGTCAGTCCTCAATCGGACTATATTTATATGGACGTTGCAGTGTGCTAGATAGATTTTTTGCGCTTCAGTTTCAGCAGAGAAAAAGAGGTTCTTTATTTTTTTTTTCTGTCAACCAACTTCAATGGGGGGAAAAATGATACAATGGCATTTTTGTACATTTCACAATTAATTTCGTTGAATTTTATATTTTTTTTTCTTACCTACTCTGATGTGTATGTGACAAGTATACTGGTTTCGTGCAAATTTTTTTTTTTAAGGTTTTAATTAATCCACCTGTGCGCAAATACATAGAGTCACATCCTAAATAGATGGGTTAAATGGGTTTTGTACAATTTACCGCATTTCAAAATCTCATTTCGAAAATCTCACATAGAGAAATCTCACAATAGCCGTTTTCCTTCGGAGGTGGAAAAGAACTTGCAAGTACTTTGCTAGCCATTTTGAATGGAACGCAAAAAATTAGTTTTCATACAAACCTCATCTACTCGCGTTGAAAGCATGAGTAGATGAAGGTACTAGATTTTAGTTTTCATCTACTCACAAGTACTTCGCAACCTCCAAGGGAAAACGCCTATTATCAAAATTTCGCATCATCGAAATCTTGTAAATACAAATCTCGCATTTAAAGTGATTTTTTGTTAAATCGTTCAGCAGACAAGTCAAAAGTCTTAAGCGACAAAGCTTTTAAAACAAATTGACGTCGCGTTTTCGCACAGAATACTTCGCGTTGGTTTGGGGAACTTTTACCCAGATTTGCACCAAAAACACCATATTTGGCTCCGAAGTGCAGCGAGTGAACTAAAGGGTATTTTTTTTAAGAGGTATATAACTTTGAAATGGAATAAAACAAAGATGAATTTTTTTAAATTGACATTAAATTTACTTTATTCAAAGATAATCTTCTGGCATTATAATTTAAATATGATTTATGGCATATGACGGCCACGGCTGGCTCGGACGTAGTCCAATTTTCGATGACTTATTTTTTTAACATTTGTGTATAACGGCAAATGGTCAATCGTTTCGGGCTTATCGGCGTAGACAAGCGACTTCACATATCCCCACAGAAAATAGTCAAGCGGCGTTAAATTCCACGTAAAGTGAAGTTATGCGGTCACCAAGCGTTTCCTTAAATAAATCAATCGTGGCACGATCTTTGTGGATGTTGCGCCGGCCGTCTTGTTGAAACCGCAGCTCCTGCACATCATGGTTGTTCAATTGATGAACGAAAAAGTCAGTAATCATGGCTCTTTAGCGGTCACCCTTGATTGTAACGTTCTGGCCAGCATCGTTTTTAAGGAAGTACGGACCAATTATTCCACCAAACCATAAAGCACACTAAAAAGTCGGTTTTTGTGGATGTAACGGTGTCTCAACATACACTTAAGGATTACCATCACTCCAAATACGGCAGTTTTGTTTATTGACGTATCCATTCAACCAAAACTGAGCTTCATCGCTAAACAAAATTCGCTTGTGAAAATTGGGATCAACGGCAATCTTGTTTTGGGCCCATTTGGGCACAATTTGGAAGCGTTGTTCAGCGTCAGTCCATTCACGTTGAAATGCCAAACCAAACTGAAAATTAATCACTTGACAGCTTGCAAAATGGCCGCCAGTTAAAATAGTGTTGCCAACTTAAAGTTCTATACCTCTAAAAAAAACAGCCTTTATAACCATAACTTTTTAGGTAGGAATACCATAAATAAATATGTAAGTGCAAATATAATAAAAATGTAAAAATAAATGTGTACATACTCTATAGGTTAAATTCACCAAATTCTAGTCAGGGCTTTTAGAAGCTATTTTAAGCTTATTTTTCAATGTTAGTTAGATTTAAAGAACTTAGAAAAAGAACATTAAACTTGAGGTTTTGAAAATAAAATATTATTTGTCTAATGCAATATTTAGTAGGTATTTACTTTTTTTTCTAAAGAAAATCTCGTAGCTTTATTGATTTTAAATTCTTTTACACCAACACAGCACTTAATTAAGTAAAACTTTTAATTTTTAGATTCTGAAAATTGTTGTTTATTTTGTTTGCTTTTGAAGATGTTGCGAAGAGTCAGTCTATTGATAACCCAGTCCATTGATAACCCTTTTAAAAGTTCAAGTTCTTAAAATTAAATGTTTCAATGGTCCATTTTTATATAGTATCAACCTGAAACAGTTTTATGTCTATGTAGTCATAGCCATATAGGTATAGATATTCAATGTCCTGATCTTCATCAAAAAGAATATCCAACGAATATGAACATGAAAGCGGAATAGTTTAACCATAAAATGAACAACATATTCAGACTAGCAATTTATTAAAAAAAAAATTCTAAGTGCATAAGAAATTCCAATCCTATGCTGCCTTACCTATCCTAACTTAATTCCCCTTTTGATTTCCGTTACAAAAAGGTTAACATCTTTAATCAGAAATACTTGGAATGTGAAATGCCCTCAGTTCAATCCGTTTTCATTTCGTGTGCATCTTTTGGTTTCAGAGTGAAGTCTGATATATGTATAGGTATATACATATCTACCTCTTTACCGACCTGATTCAAAGGATATCGATTTTTCTCCTTTAACATCGATGCTATCTTCATATATACACCTGCATATACAGTCAATTAAAAATTCCATCCCTTTTGCAGTAAGCTTAGCTGGGGTATTCTTTACATAGCTTTAATTAAATTTTATGTTCCTCTTCGCACTATATAGGGATACCAAATTGGATATAAATATAGACTCTTTCTCTCATATCTATCTATCTCTAAGCCGTTAAATTGGATAAAATTACCAAAAGGACCATTTGAATAAATAATTTACATACGTCCTAGTAAAAAAAAAACTATCTTTTTCATTGAAGTAGAAGTCAGCACTGAAAATAATTAATTACACATCAATATCAAACATATTTGATTAGTATTTCATTTAAAAATAACACGAAAATGCATCCCCATGGGATGGTCAGCTATGGAAAAACAATTTGAATGGATGTCAGAAAGGTTTAAGTCCTTTAAGGGTTGATAAAACTCTCGATAAAACTGATAAATTAAATAAAATAACAAAATTCCATTCTATATTCACATTTATTAAATATTTTAACTCAAAATAGATATTTTAGCCAAATCATTTACAGTTATTTGAAATGTTCGTGTCCAATCGAATTCAATAGCCCTACACTCGTAATAATTGGAAACCACCATAATCCGGAATAGGAAATAAACTGGTGCCACAAAACTAATTTGGTGATTTCACTATAATACGAGTGCACTCTTCTACGTTCATATACTCTTATAAGCCTTTATGTGCAGGTATACGTATCTAAATTGTTTGGCTTTTAAGTGCGGACTGAATGTTTATGTTGTTGCTTAATATTTAGTGGTTAATATAAATGGTTTCAATTCGAAAATACATAGTTTTGAATTCTACTTTTCACGGCTGTTCTATTTTCCATTCGAATTCTATATCCGCACGTTTTCGAATTTTCGCTGTTCCGAATTCTGTATTCGAAAAAGTTTTGCGGATTTGGATTGGGCAAAACGAACGGATCTATAATCCGCCAAACTGATGTTTTAAATTCGGTTATCCTTTTGCTAGCGGATTACAAATTCGTTTTTGACAGGTCTTGCATACTTAACAGCTGATTTCGAAAATGTTTTGTTGATCAAGTTGGTAAAACTTAAAAGGAAATCCGACTGGAAATCAGAACAACCGTTTTCAATCCGCACGGATTCAATTTTTGTTTCCGTTTTCAAATTCGACCGAATATCAGAACAGCCGTATTTGCCTAGAAATTTAATTTACATTTTTGAAGTATTTGTTTGAATTAGTACTGGGTTTGGGCAGTCTTAGGGCCAGTTTCACAATCGACACTTACCGAAATAATTGGCATTTAAGTTTCCCAAATTCGGACTTTAGGCTATGTTTCATAGTCACCGTAAGTTGCACTTAAGTTACTAACATCGGAGAATTAAGTGCCACTTATTCAGGTAAGTGTGCACTGTGATATTGCGCTTAAATCTTTCACATTGCCCAATTAAGTACCACTTTTCTGACTGTGAAACTGGCCCTTAATCTTAATAGGAGTAGTTAAGTCCCAAACTTAAAGAACGTAGCTTATTTTTGTACGGAAGTTCCTTCAGCATCCGTCCATATAATAATTTAAATATTCACTCGATCTGCGAATTATTTTTTTGTATTTTGATTACTTGAATTTTAAATGCGAGACACCTCTCCAGAATGAAGTAGCTATGTGCCATATCTATACTTAAATTGTTTAGAAACAATAAGGGCATATATCTATGGAGTTTGGTCATAACAACGTATGTCCAAAATCTTCGTTTTGAGATAAATGCATTTTAAAGTTAGTAAAATTCCTCCAAATCCAGTTTTATTTAATACATATATATTGTGATGCAATTTTTCTTAAAATAATAATATTTACACGAATATGATAAAAAAAATTAATTTTTTAGCTTGTTTATATGTTTTTAGTTGAGATATGTTGTTTTGACCAAACTGTTTTTTGTTCAAGAAAAAGATTATTTCGAGTTGTGTCCTTAGTACCAATATTGGAATAAGTTTTGAACTAAGACCTTTTTTTTAGAAAATAAATTTATTAAACTTTATTAACAAAATAAAACTTTTTTTAAATTTAATTGTTTCAATTTTCTTGTCTTACCCGTGAAAGACATTTCTTTATTTTCATATTCTGTAGGAGCATTATTTTTGTTTGTCGATCCTATTGTTTTAGTAAAAAGGGAACATTACAAAGAAATTCTTTTTAGTAATTTAATAACACATAAATAACATTTTTTATTACTACCCGATCGAGCTAGTTTTAATAGCATTCTCGCTCTGCTATGCATAATATTTTCACAAATTCGCAGTTCACAACAAACTTTACTTTAAGAAATGATTTAATTTTTGCCAACAACTGTACAACAAGACGTTACACGTTAATCTAACGAACGAAATAACATGTGGTTTATTCTAAGATTCCAAAGAAAAATACTTGTTTACTACGATTAGTTTTTGAAAATAAACCGTCGTTACACATAAAATCGAAGAAACTGAGTTGTGCGGTTTTGACCAAGCACGTATTTAAAAATTTAAACATTTTTTACTGGTCAAAACAGCACAAGTTGAGTTATGCCAATATGATCAAACATTATTTAAGAAAAAGCAGTTAAGTGTGGTTAGGACCACTGAATATCTTTGGAACTAGTTTACTTAGAGTTATGCTGTTAAGACCAAACGAAAATAGATTTTTTTTTAAATAGTTTTGCATACTTAACTCATTTTCGAAAAAAAATGACTTATGCTGTTATGATCAAACTCCATAGATATAACATTATACCAAAGTTTTTTTTAGGCTTGACAAAATTATTTTCAAACACAAAATTTTGACTCTGGGATTTTAGCACCCCATATGTGGGATATTCGCAAAAAAGTATGCCATCCTAAAGAAAAGTAAATGGTAAAAAATTGTCAACTGGTTTAAGAAAATGGGCAGCCAAATAAAATTTTGTTTCAAGGTCATCAGCAATTTTCGCAACTTATTTGTGGGATATTCGCGCCAAACTTACACCACCTGAATGGTCTTAGTGACCCCATACAATTCAACTATAATTAGTCATCCGTAGGTTTTTTTTTAAGTAAATTTTTGAATATTTTTTCAAGGTCGTAGAGATTTTTAGCAAATTTTTAGATATTAGAAAAACATAAACCATAAAAATAGCCAAATCCTCATAACAGCCCAGACTTAAAAAAAAAAAAAAACAATTTAAATTCAAAAGTCTAGGTGATTTGAACATACATAATTATTTGAATTTCATTATTTGGACCAAGAGTATATTTTTATCTAATTTCTTCTTTGTTTTTTGACGTTTTTTGGGCAATATTACCAAATCGTTTCGAGCGGTTTTGCCCGGGCGGCGTTTTTGTGAAAAGAAAATATATACACGACTGCGGATCGCACGAACTTGCTCTTCTGGTTAACAACTGTAATGTTAGCCATGCACATTGAAGATGCATGATGTCTTTAACGAAAAAAATAAATATTAAAATTTGAGAGCCCTCTTCCGCCTCTTCACCTTGACACCCCCTGCATAAGTTAGATGAGCTGATGCCCATCCATACGCATGTTGGTTTTCATTGAGTTGAGTTACAATTTCAACCAAAAAGGAATAGTTTGTGTCTGCTTAGTTCAAGAATAAAGTCTATTTATTTCTTAGAGATGTTCGGGCATGGATTCCTCGAAACCCGACAATTATCAAGTGCTGACCATCTATCGTTTGGGGCTGCGAGGAAACATTTGTGAATTCTGACTTTTTCTTGTTCTGGTGGCATAAAAAGGGAGGATTCAGTTTGACTTATAGATCAAGACAAGATCCTATTTTGACCAATTTATCCGCCATTTTGTTTCCATATATGTCAGGATATACTTGCACCTATCCTGCAACTGTAAATAATTTTAAAAAAATTAACTATAGACTTTTTCAACTATTCTATAGAACAAATAAGTAATTAAAATAAAATTCAGACAACAATAAGAATACAAATCAAAAACAATAATTAAATATTAATTTTTACACTAGCTATGTATGTATGTATGTTTGTGTCTATACAGCAAACCCCTTCAGGATAGATAAATTTCAGTTCTTAATTATGTTCTCACAATATAGTTTTCATTTTAAATACCACAATTATGCACTGTGCGGCGTTAGATTTAACTAGATAATTTGAAATTCATCTGGTTTTAATTTTCACGAACAAAAAACTGTAATATGACGAAATACGTATGAAAAAAAAAGAAACTAAAAAAAAAACAAATCCTCTTTTTATTTATTTATCCAACGCATTATAACACCAAAACCTCAGAACGGAATAACTGGCTAACCACAGCAATGTAATAAATTCCATTCATTAATTTGCGTTAAAGTAATAAATCGGGCATGTACATTTTAATACCGAAGTATGTAATACGATGTTTATTGTTGCGATCATGTGTGTGGGAATGTATGTGTGGCAGTGTGCACTCGAAACTCTCTAATTAACTCTTCAAATTATAGTAATCCGACAAAACAGGGTTTTAATTAAATGCAAATTTGTACCGCAAATTCAAAAGTTACAAAAAATATACGTAGGTACTATGTATAAGCATATATGGAATGCACACGATTTCATTTGTTTTGGTTTATTTATGAAATTCCCAGAAACAAAATAGGCATCACACCGCACACCGACTATAGGCATAGGACGAAAAAAAATACGTGGGTTTAAAAATAAATTGTTTAAACGAGTTATGAAAACCGGCAAAATTTGGAGGGGATTATTGTGGTGACGACAATTCTCAGGAATTAAGTAAAGCATTCGGCCGTAAAAATGCTAGTTGGTGCTTACAATGCTTACAATCATCCACTATCTTTTTATAGGGTGTATTACGTTCAACAAGCATTATGGATGATATTACTGCGGTCTTTCGTATATGGAGATCCATGATTCGATGTGTTTAACGCGTACATCGCGAGTAAAACATCCATATGCAGTTTCAGGGCTCCGGGATGTTAGAACCCCATAGTGTGGGTTATTCGCAAACAAAAATATGCCATCTGAAAGGTCAGTGATTGGTCGAAAAAAAAACAAATAGTTTCAGAATTTTTTATGCCCACATGGTAAAAGTTTTTCAAGGTATACCTCCTTCAAGGTCGGCTGGTTTCAGAGACTTGTCAGCCATAGGTTTTTTATGGGGCAATAAAACCTTTCCGATGGTATCCGTTTTTTGCGAATATCCCAAAAGTAGGTGCTAAAGTAGAAAAAAAATGGCTGACCACTTTCTGATGCTAGTTAACCCTCTTTGACAATTTACTATATGACTTTTCATAGATGGCATTTTTTCGAATATCCCACAAATGAGGTAACTGACTATTAAAAAAAATAGATACGTTCGGGGCGCTTTAGCTTCCCTCCTACCTTAATGAAAAGAAATATAAAGCACCAAAATCAAGGTTACGGTATATTAGCGGGATATTCGCAAAAAATTATGCCATATCTAAAAGGGCAGCAATTGGTCAAATCCTATGCCCAACACATTTATAAAGCTAGTTGACCTTTTATGAGGTTTTAGTGACTTTTTAGATGTCATACTTTTTCTGCGAATATCCCACATATGGGGAGCGAATATCCCGGTGCCCAAAATCAAACTCATCTTTTTTCCCTAATATTTGCCTATTCCTTACCAATATACATTTTGTTTGCTCTAGAAATTCCTTCTTGTATACCCATTCCATAGTTTTATCTCAGGCTACAATTATTGTTAGATCTCTGACTTGAACTAATACCCCCAGGGATTCGAAAATTACCACCGGCCGCATGAACAATAAAAGTCTTTTATATCCATTTTCACTATAAAATGCATTCTGAAGTGGCAGCTTTTCGGTGTGTTGTTTTCTCCTCTCTTTTAAAGTCCTCTTTTGTGTTTTATATTCCCCGGCAATCCAATTGTAATCTCGTTATTGTTTGCACTTGGATTTAGTATTTATGCTCCAGCTTTAAAAATCACCCCATGAAAGCAAATACTGAAATACCTACACACTGCACATAGCCACATACATTTATAAGTATATCGAGCTTGCAATGTTTGGTGGCGGCAATAAGCTCATGATGGTTGTGTTAGAAGGATTTATTGAAGCGGATATCATATCGAAAAGAGGGCATTTTGTTTGGATAACAACTGAATTGATATGAACATATGAACAACCATTGAATGTAAAATTTTGCTATGGTTATAGTTTATTTTTTGTCTGAGAGGATATGTGAATAGCTTAGCAACATAGCTATAAAAACCCTTTTCACTATGTTAACAAAGATTTTGCACAGCTCAATTCTAAATTGATTCATACACAAATAATTAGGTTTGGATTCTGATATGATGGAGGCCGATAACCCCATCAGTTATCTATGAATACTCATGGTTTTATTATGGGTTTAGGTATGTTAGACCATTTAAGGACTTTGATTGAAAATAATTTCCTAACAAGTTTTAGAAGTTAGCTTGAACTAAAAGAGTTCGGAAAATTGTAGGATAGGAAGTGAGTTTTCACAAAAATTATTCTCTGAATAAATTTATAAAAAATGAGTATCGGTACTTTCATCAGGTATTGGTTATAGGGTCATAATGAGAACAGAAATCCACTCAGACTTTGGCCTTCTGGATATTAAATAAAATAAAACTATTTGCCGCGCCAACAGTTCGTAAAGAACAATTGCCAACACCTTTATAGTGATATACAGCCATTATAGTCACTCCCGTGTGCATTGTATGAGTCAGTAGGAATATAAAGAACCTATAATTTTCTGCCAAATCCGAAGAGGAATTTTTTGACATAAGACACACTTTTGGATAATTTGTCAATCTTGCGCGGAGCCGTTGAAAAGACGTATTTGTTTAAAGGTAGAGGAGGCTCGGATTCGATCCACCTCTGACGTAACAGTCCTACTCACTAACCATTACGCCACGGGTTAATACTTATATATTGTCGGTAACTATTTATATATGTCAAAGCAAACAGCTGTTCTCTTTACAGAAAATGTATTCAAGCATTTAAAAGAATTTGTTTCTCAAAATTTTAACTGAATTTTCAATCAAATCACATGCGTTTAAAGGAACCAAATAACATGCGTTTAAATTAACCGAAGAAGACTTCACAAATATAATTTGTGGAACTCTGTTAGTTGTAAAAATAGCCGCAATGAGAAAACGAAATTCCCATTCTTTGGAGTTTATTCATGGTTAAAAGAAGTAGAAATTTGTGCTGCGGGATCTTAGAACCCAATATAGGGAATACTCGAAAAAAGTGTGCCATCTTAAAGGCCAGTAATTGGTCAGATAAGAGTTAGTTAGTTTCAGAAGTTGGTCAGCCATAGAAAATATTTAATCAGTGATTAAAATTTTCCAAGGTCATCAGCGATTTTTAGGTTTTCATTTGTGGGATATTGTGGACATAAAAAATATATTCATTTGTCGGATATTCGCAAAAGAAGGAAACCACTTTAAAGGTCAGTAATTGGTTAAAAAGTTCACCTAATTTCAGAGATTGGTCAGCCATAGGTTTTTTTTTAATATTTTCAATTTTAGTTTTTTCAATCTCCTATAGCACCTCATTTGAGGGAGTTTCAGTAATTTGTTAGCTATAAGTTTTTTTTTTAATACTGCTTTAAACACCTTTTCAAGGTCAAAATTTATATACGATCTTGAAAAAACTTAGAATTCGTAAGATAAAACCTATGGCCGACCAATATCTTAAACAATTCTATCATATTTGCCGAATCACTCATCTTTTAAATGGCACATTCTGTGTTTTAAGGAAAAAATAATTTACAGTAGGTTTTGATTATAGAATATCAGTTCATATGAGATTGGAGTAGCCGTACAAAAAATAATTCCACCTGTAGTAATGAAGACCCTGTAAAAATTTTATTACCATGTTTTGCTTGTTTTAGACTCACAATCAGTGGCGTAACTAGGATTTTGCTCTGGAGGGCGAATAATTTTTTTTAGATGGACAAAAATATAAAGCAAAACATTATACATGGTGATTCGCATAAGATGTGACAAAAGGCTAGAGCGTGTATGTAGGTTGGGTTGATACAAGAAAAAAAAAAATCGTATAGGAGGGGTGTCAATTCCACCCCTTTAGCCAGGAGGGGAATTTTTCTTAAATTTAAAAAAAATATTTACAAAACAACTGTAATACAACTTACAATGCCATGCTTTACCTTTTTGTAAAGATAATAATCTTCTCTTCTCTTTTATTTTTAAGTACATAATGTTCAATCAAAATTTTGAAGAATTTTTTTTTTAAATTTTGTCCTCAATCTTACGTTATTATTCAATGCTTTTACTAATTTCTTATTTCCACAACGTAGGTAGTAAAGTAGATTTAGTTGTTTTCAATTTTCTCAAAAAGTAGGTAGTAGGAATTAAAGCATCCGGTTTTCTGTTTTTGACTACAAATTTAGAAAAACATTGAAATTGTAAAACAAAATTAGTAGTACAATTTTGAAAAAAATTTGATATACATTTTTTTTTTTAAACTTTGAGATACTAACTATACCCAAAACACAATAAATTTCTAAGAAAATTAAATTTTTATAATTTTCGTTTCTCCCAATTACTAGAAGATGTAACACAGTGTCGTTCGATAAAAAAATTAATAAAAACATTGACTTACATTTTTACACGATTCACTACAATCTTAAAGCATTTATAGAATGATGTAACCTAGCAAGAGGATTTTCCTAACTTTGAACAATTAACATCGTGCTTTCTTTTTAATTTTTTATTAAAGTTGAAATCTCCACTTTGACAATTATAAATGTGAAAAACTGTGAATGAAGTGTCACTGTCTAAAGTGTTTTCAACATGGGTTTCTTAAAACAAATAAGTTTATTATGATACTTTTTAAAAATTGTTTAAAATTAAGAACATTTTAGTAAAGAGCTTTAAAGCTAGAAAATTGTTAAGAAGTAGGTATCATACTATAATACCTAAACATCAGACTGTTTTAGTACTTATTTACCTTTTTTTTAAGAAAACTAGCCCTGCCTAATAAATGGAAATGAAAAGACCCACCCTCCTAAACAATTTTTTCTTTAGAAAATGTCATAGAATAATTTACCAAGGTATTGTTGATTAATTAGGAAACACCCTGTATAGACATAATTTTTCTACCGAAAGATTGTAAAGGCATTTGAAAGTATTACAAACATACATACATACATATATCTCCTTTAAACAGATTTTTGAACTTTTGTTCTTCTTGCAGACATTATAAAGTCAGTTGTAATAGTCTTCACATGTTCCTCTTTAATTCATTATAAAGGGTTTTCCAATAAGAGGTGTTATTTTGAATAGCCCGCTATTTCGGTAGCTGTCACTTTTGAAGCTGTCATTTTTTGACATTTGACAAGTAGGAATTACGCCATTAATAAAAATGGAACGATACACGCTTCAACAACGCATTCAAATTATTAAAATTCACTATAAAAATGGTGAAAATTTGGCAGAGACGGTTCGTAAAACTAAAACATTTTTGGGTCGTCGTGAAGCACCTTGTCGGACCGCAATACAGAAATTGGTGGACAAATTCGAGCTGTTGGGACAAGTTAGTGATGTGAAGAATAAAACCCGTGCACGTCGCTCAAGAACAACTGAGAATATTGCTGTTGTAGCCCAAAGTGTTGAAGAAAACCCAGGTTTGTCCATTCCTCGTCGTTCTTTGGAATTAGGCATTCCACAAACGTCATTACACCGTATTTCGCATAAAGACTTGGGTCTTAAGGCTTATAAAGTTCAGTTAACACAAGAACTCAAGCCGGCTGATCATCAACAACGTCGTGTCTTTGCTGATTGGGTCCTTGAAATGCATGAAAATGATCCGGAATTTCATCGAAAAATCATCTTGACTGATGAGGCCCATTTCCACCTCGGAGGCTACGTCAACAAGCAAAACTGTCGCATCTGGGGCTCAGAAAACCCAAGAGTTATTGTTAAAAAGCCTCTCCATCCTCAACGCGTGACTGTTTGGTGCGGTTTATGGTCCGGCGGGGTCATTGGACCTTACTTTTTCGAAAATGAGGCTGGAGCAACAGTTACGGTCAATGGATTGCGCTATCGAGAGATGAGTAATGATTTTTTATGGCCGGAATTGGATGGTATTGATCTGGACAGCGTTTACTTTCAACAAGACGGCCGGCGCTACGTGCCACACAAGCAATGAAACAATCGATCTTTTACGGGAAAAGTTTCCGGACCGTGTTATCTCTCGAAGAGGTGATCACAATTGGCCACCGAGATCTTGTGATTTAACACCTTGCGACTTCTTCCTTTGGGGCCACGTGAAAGATAAGGTCTACGCCAACAGCCCAGCGTCGATTCAAGACCTCAAAGATGGAATTCGTGAGGCTATCGAGGACATAGGGCAGCCACTTTGCGATTTGGTTATGGAAAATTTCATGAAAAGGATATGGTCCTGTAAGCGTGGTGGTGGCGGCCATTTGGCTGATGTTGTGTTCCATTATTAACGGCATACCTTCCTCTTTATAATGAAATAAACATCCGATCATTTATCTCAAAAAATGCCATTTTTCTTTGAATATCAAAATAACACCTCTTATTGGAAAACCCTTTATTGATACCCTGCTATTATGAAAAACTCATAACTTTTAGGACTTAAGTCATAAAAAGGATAGTACATACATATGTACCTACCATTTGATTCAGGAGTCAGCGAAAAATTCCAAAAAGAATGATATGATTTTTTTTTTCCTCCAAAATCACAGGTTTTTCCCCACTGCGCGACTGACCCACGATTAAAGCACGAGACCATTTTAAAAACTGCTTCAGATCAGATTTAGCTAAAAAATTGACTTTCGTGCGAACCAGTCGTTCCTCTGTACGTAATTTAAGAACCAATGAGTTCAGTTATTTATTAATCGTTAACATTTATCTAATTAAAGTTTTCTTAATTGTTTGGTTGTATAAAACATTGTATTATTTACCCTATAAATTTCTCTATTCTCTTTTTTTTTATAATCGATAAACTAATAAATCAATTAAATTTATTTTCCATATCTACCTAGCTGTTTATTATGCTCTCTTAAAATATAATTGTAAAGTGTCATACTTACTGTACTTCTTATGAAATTATTTATTTCTTGTCCTTTTGAATCAGGGCCACCACACTGAGGTTAAGTTCGTTCTTTTTTATTGTAACTGCATATTTTCGATTTGATTAGCGACCTGGCGTACTCTTATTGTATTTAGTTTCTATACAAACGCAGACTCTGAAATATTTGAAACCAACACAATCAGATAAAAAAAAATTTATTAAAAGAATATCATTTTTTTTTTTTAAATAATGTCATGCCAGCTTTATTTGCATTTCTTTTATCACTTTTAGTGTTTAATTTTTTTTTATTTTGTGTCTCTTAATAATTTTCCTTAAAATTTAGATTTAACTCTTATATCACTACGATTTTGTTTTTATTTTACATTTTATTTCCAATTTCATTATTTTCTCATCTCAATTTATTCTTCTTCATCATATTTTTTTTTTGTTTTTATTTTTTATCCAATTTAATTCTTTTTTTTTATTCTTAAATCTACGACTATGTGCAAAAAATAAACTGGAAAATTTCAATACAATCAACGATTTTACAACTGAAAAACACACACACGGCAGCACAACTGCCACTTTAATGCCCTAAATCTTATAGGTAATTCCAGCTTCCTAATTTATAAGTTTTTTTTTGTTTATGTATTCATTTTTTGTTTTATTTTATTCATGCATATATATTTATATATATAATATATTTTTTTTATTCGTGTATGTTTGTGATGTTTGTATATGATGTCACTTAATAGCTAAGACAGTGTGCTTGACAACGAACATTGGGTCAATGTTTTTCTTGTAGGTGTGTTCTTTTTTCTTTTTGCGAAATTCATTCTTTCTAATATCTCCTGCTTCTACACATCCGGCAAACAATTGCCAAAAATAATGACAGGACAAGACTAAGGCCTATTGTTATAAGTATGAGTTTCCCATACGGTAGTTCGGCGATTTCGGTGTTCCGCAGGCAAATTTCTGGTGATTCATCATGCAGCACAACCTGATGGTCGAATCGCAATTTATCATTGATGATGCCGAGTTTTTGCAGGTTCTCCTCGATGTGCTGCGTTAATTGCTCAATGGTGGAGAGGTGAGTGACATTCGGACAATTCATTGCCCCATTGCAGACCAAATGTTTTGGTATGCAAATTAGCGTATCGCCCGGACATTTGAAGTCACAATCGCCATCCTGCAGCAGGGACGATGCGAGGCTTCCGTCAGGATTACGCGGTAAATGAAATAGTTCTGTCCAAACTAATCGGAATGCATTTTTGCCCGGCTGGCCATCGCCTGTGTACTGGATGAGAACTGGCAATGGTTCCTGATCCGTGCCTAGAGCACCCAAATCAGCTGCCGACAAAATAGGCAGATCACGGGCTAGCGATATATTTTCGGGGCAAACGATGAATCGCGGTTCGAGTCGGCCAGCCAGATACACTTCAATTTTTGCACTCTCGCATGTGTGGTCGCCAAAGCGGGCCTTTTCCAAATGCAACCACAGGTCACGCTGGGCGGCAACCTTCAATTCCCAAATGCACTTCTCACGTCGGTATTGATGGTCCGGACTGTTGTGTGTAATTAAACCGAGTGCTTTGCGATAGGGGAATACAAGCTCGCCATCCGGCGATGGCCCGAACGTAATTGGACCACAAAGTGGTCCGTGAGCGAACTCATAATTTGCCTCGAACAGTGGATTCGGATTCTTAAAGTAGCTCGTTATCGCATGCTGGCCTTGGACAATCATTTCAAGATTCATATTATCGCTGGATGAGATGACACGTACCGCTCGTGGTATGTTATCGCAGAAACAGGCGAGATTATTTTGGAATTTGTCCCTGTCATCCCAGATGACCAGTTTGTCTACACGCTCTTCGTGGCAGCGGGTGCAGGCGTTCACATTGTACGGAAGCTCCTTGAACGACACTGATGTAACCTCGATGACCGCACGTGCATAGAGTCGCTTGTCGGTGACGAATTTATACTGGCAGCGCACGTCACTGCCTCCGGTCCGTTTGAATATCAAAGAGTTCATGGGTGAGCGAATTTTTCCGCCCGGATGTTTCCATGCGTACATCACTTCGTCGCAGAGGGTATTTGGAACGGGGTCACCGAAACGGGTGTTATTGAAGAAGTCATAGTGCGCCCAGTAATATAATGAACTGCCACTGTAGGAGCCTGTTTTGCTTTCGAATTGCACGAACAGCGATGGGCTGGTGCTAACGAAATCCACCTTTTCCATCGGTCGTGAAAATGTATCACAGAAGGTTTTTATTATTCTGGCAGGATCTGGCTTCGAGGAGTCGTATATGGTGAGGGATTCACCGCAATCGCCATCGTATTTGAGGATGGGTGACTCGATGCGATTAATTCGGAAACTGAAAGCACACAGATAAAATAACAGTATTAATGCCTTAATGGAGGAATTCTTTTTCTTTTTTTTTTAATTTCATTTGTATTCTTTTTGTATTTTTTGTGTTTGAGCAATTAAAGTGAACTTCAAAATGGAAATAATCGTTAAAAAGTTAAGAGGAAATGGACAAGAACCGTAATCTCATGTGTTTACTTTTTAAGTCAATGAGTTCAATTTTGTATTGATTGGCTTTTTCATGGGAAATTTTAACTTTTGGCATAAATGGAAAATAAATAAGAGTGTAGAGATAAGTTAAGCTAAATATATTGGACTAAGCCCAGAGAGACCTCCTGTTAAGTCCTGGAAAGTCAATTTTTGATGTAAGCTATAAGAGAATTGTGCTTTAACGGTTGTAAACTTTTTTCCCAGTTACATGACAAGATCTACACCTAGTTTTAGAAGTCATGTGACCATATGGAGAAGAATATGCAAAAGAATGTTAAGAATGAATGAATCTCCTAAAGATTGCGTTCAATTGATTGCTGTTAAAAGAAATGGGGGAACAAATGAATGCGATCAAATGAATTCAAGATGTGGTCTCAATGTAAAATCAAGCAATGAATGCAATCTTTTTAATGGAGTCATTAGAGATGGTATTCACAAGAGATTGTATTCTTTAATAACCCTGTTGGAATTTGTTTTAATATCTAAATATATACGAAGAAGAGGAAAACGAAAACGAAAACAATAAAAATGTATTGTTTTTGTTTTAGTGGAGTGAACGGTATAGCCATACCATACGGCACATGATTTAAAGTCTGATTTACGAGTAATGTTATATCGAATGAGAACAAAACTAGGACAAAACAAACCAGCTTAAAATAAGAACGAAAATGTCTTTTTTTTTTGCCATTTTAGTTCGAAATTTTCTAAACTACGGAATAAGTCTTAAGTATTATTTCTTTAAAAGTCACCGTTAGGGATATCTTGAACAAAAACTATAAGTGTCGCTACAAAAGCAAATGTGGAAAAAAGCTTAATAAATCCAAAATTTTCGAAGTAGATTTAGAAATTTCAAAAACACAATTTTTACATTTTAACGATTTATTTTAATGCTGCGGCGATGCTCAACATTATAATCATTATATTTTGAACACAAGTTCTTCCATATTATTTGTTGTTTTCATTATAGAGTACCAAAATTTAGGCAAATAAAGGTTGTTTTTTTTTGAGACGTGTGGTTTTCAATCTGACAATACTATTTTCGAAGTAGGTCTTTTTGACAGCTGTCACTTGATTTATGCTCTATTTTTGGACATAACATTAAATTATATGCATTTTATTTTTTCTTAAAAACCACACTTCCAAAAGAAACACCCTTCAGATCAAAGTCTATTTAATTTGTATCTTGAATCCGAAATAACCTCCATTCGTCCTGAGTTTATGGAAAACAACAGTGCTGTCTCTTAGTAAACCGAAGCAGTGCGTGGTGATCAGTGCTGTTGTTTTCATTTATTGATTGAGGATTTTTAACTGAAAAATATGCACGACTTGATCGCACGAACTTGCTCTTGTGGTTAAATACTGTGTGTAACCCCACATTGAAGATGCATAATCTATATATTTAGCGAGAAAATATTAAATGAGTCAAAAGTACCAAAAAATTGAATTTTCGTTTGATTTTTTTTTGTTAATAAAAAATGTTTATTTTTAATTTTTAAATGCATTATTGTTAAAACTATTGAGAAGCATCAGACTGCAAAATTATAACAAAATTGGTTTAACCATGGCAAAGATATACGCAAATAACCCAAAAATAAGACCATTTTCTCAAAAACGTGGAATACCTAATTCCGCTATGTGAATTTTTTTTGAGAAAAACCTGAAAAGCAGTTTTCTTAAAATTAACTTGGTTATTATAGGTACGAAGTTTAATCAAAATCCTTAGAGCCTTTTTCGAGAAAATTTAAAGAAACCAAAATATTTGTATGACAGCTACCCGTTCTAGGTGAGTCAAAACAAAAATTACAATTTTTCCTCTAGGGAATCACATAAAAATGATCTGTACCAAATTTCATGCAAATCAGTCCACCAGCTTAGGCTCTAGCTCAAATGACAGTGGACGCACCGACGCACAGACCCACAGACATACAGACGCATAGACGCACAGACGCACAGACCGAAGGACGGCAAGACGAAACCCACTTTTTCGGATTTCTTGATTATCGTAGTGTTAGTTTTGATTATAACCCCGAAATTTTTTTTCTACACGAAACCAATACCTGCCCTATAGAGCAAGTAAAAATAGAAGTATAGATTTTGAAAAAGCGAAGTAGGGAAGTAAATTCTATTTTTTTCTTAAAAGTGAAGTAAATCTACTTCGATTGAAGTGAAGTACGAAGCCTGCTAATGGGAACTTTTTCGTTTCTCTGTAACATCATAAGGGAGCTATACCTGAAGATCCAGCTTTAGGAGAATTTATCGAACATTTTGCCATACAAAATCTTTTCAGCTTAGCTTTTCAAGTTCTAACACAGAGTTTATATTTTTTTTGACGATTAAAGTGATGTGCTCCGTGAAATACAGATAAGATTTTAAAATAATTCGAGGGGAATGAGAGTTTTGGCAGCTCTATATAAATCTGTGATCAAAAGGCGTTTTTATCCCAGAGTATTTTTTTTGTGCGTGATTTCAATTTCATGAAATGAATCTTTGAAGTAAAATAAGTCATAAGCGTCACAAAAAGATCGATATTCAATTAATTAATTGCACCTTTAGAAATTCAAAACGACTTTGTCAAAACGATATCCGATTCCCTTTTGACCTCTTCCTCTTGCCAATATAGAATTGTCACAAACGAGAACGAACAATACCTTGATGTTTATCAAAAAATGGCTTGCTATTCCTGATGCAACACATACTGTTCCACACAACGGACAATTTCAATTTTGTTGATTATCAATTTGTACAACTTCCTCTTACTACGAAAATAACCGTTATAGAAGTGTATGGCATCACGACAATGTCTACAGATTAGTTCAAATTTCACCCAAAACAACTAGAAAAGCTGCATTGTAAACTGCCCTCTCAACATTCAATTGCATTTGAACTTCACTAGTTCCGACTACGACCTCCCTGCTCCCTCTCCCTAGAAAAAAAAAAATGGAAAAAAATAACCAACAGAGTTTGCAAATTCAATAGAAGTTTGTACCTACTCTTCATTTAACTTTAAAATTAAAGTTCATTGTTATCCATGGTAAACAATGTAGATATTCCAATTCAGCCCTTTAATACATGCTGTTACCACGTTATGCACTCGCTGATTGCCGCATAACCCATATCATGGGGGTCGATTTTAACCTGCCACCTCTACACAACCCTCATATCTACGATACAGCAATAACAAAAAAATTTCACAAACAACAACAATAACAAGCAACGTCCAACCAACCAACCAACGGCAACGTGTGAATATGAAATTATTAAAATTTGTGCTGTGCTGTGCAGTTTGCAGTGTGCCTGTGAAGTGCATGTTTCCTGTTCCTAGAACCTAGACCCAGATGCCACGTTGTACAACAGCTGTGTTTGTAGATAAAATTGTGTGATGCAGAAACTGTGTACGACATTATTGTTTCAATCATACAGTTCACATTGATATAGAATTAGGTGACCAGAGTAGGTTAGTATAGTCTACAGAGTGGTAGCCCTTCAAGACATGGATGTTACTAAAAAAAAAATACAAATTCTTCGTTTTTGATAAAGGCATGTCTATTTTTCATTTTGGGTGCTCAAAATGTTTTTTTTTTAATAACTTAATATCGGTAAATATGTACTAACAACAAATTGTACGTGGCAAATAAAGGGTATTTTTTATTTTTTATTGATTGTTTCGTTGGCTGTATGGCATGTAGCGCCGTCTTGTTGGAACCAAAGGTCGTCCACATCAACATCCTACAATTCACGCACAAAAAAGTCATTAATCACGGCTCTATAGCGTTCCCCATTGACTGTAACATTATGGCCGGCTTCATTTTTGAAGAAATAGGGACCAATGATTCCCTTTGCCCACAGAGCACACCAAACAGTGACTTTTTGAGGAAATAACGGCGGCGTCTCAACAATGGCTTGTGGATTATGATCACTTCAAATACGACAATTTTGGTTATTAAAGTACCCATTCAACCAAAAATGAGCTTCATCGCTGAACAAAATTTTCTTGTGAAAATCGGGATCAACAATGATCTCGTTTTGAGCCCATTCAATCAAGTGACAGCTGTCAAAAAGACCAACTCCGAAAAAAGTATTGCCAGATTGAATACCACAGGTCTAAAAAACACCCTGTAAAACATTGAATCTGAACAACAATTTGTGCTCAGACGGGACTATGGATTTTATTGCTTGTCAAAGGCTGACAAAATTTGACAAAATTGTACCCTTTTTAGAAAAAATATGCCCGACTTGATCGCATGAACTTGCTCTTGTGGTTAAGAACTGTCAACTGTGTGTAACCACACATTGAAAATGCATGATGAATATATTTAACGATAAAATATTGAAGGAGTCAAACGTCATTTAACGATAAAATATTAAAAGAGTCAAAAGTACTAAAATATCGATTTTTTGTTTTATTTTTCTTTTGTTTAAAAAAAATTGTTTTTAAGAATTTTTAAATGCATTATTGTTCAAATTATTGACAAGCATTAGATTGCATTAGTCAAACCATGGCAAAGATATACTCGAATAACCCAAAAATAAGACCATTTTCTCAAAAAAACGTGGAATACTTAATTCCGTTATGTGAATTTTTTGAGAAAAACCTGAAACGTATTTTTCCTATAATTGACTTGATTATTACAGGTACGAAATTTAATCAAAATCGTTAAAACCGTTTTTGAGAAATTTTGAAAAATACCAAAACATTTTATTCCGTTTTATTAGTTTTAATTTTTTTTTTAAATGTTCGTTTAAGATGCTATTATATTATTGAACCATTAAGATGCATCTTCAATAACATGCATCTTCAATTACAGTTGTAAGAGCAGTTGCAAGAACAAATTGGTGCAATCCAGTCGTGCTTATGAGCAGATACAAATTTGCAGCATATGGTCACCCTTTAATTGAATTGCCACATTTTTACTAAATATAAAAGAACCGTTTCTATTGAACGTTGCTCTAGGTAGGTATAGCTGGATGAAATATAAATAAAACTCTCTGCTATACCGGATGAGTCCCAAAACAATTTGATCTGATTTTTTTTTTAGTTTTTGAGTTACTCTCCTTGCATGGGCGGAGAAAAATAAAAATCGTTATTTTTTCTTATTTTTTAGAAAGACGTATTTGATGACAAGTAAATGTACCAAGCTGGAAAAGCCTTCGACGAACGAAGCCGAAAGTTGTGCCAAAACTGTTTACTTATTTTTTTTTTTCAGTTAAACTTTCCTCATTCTTCCTTAAGAATTTTCTGTCTGTCCGTCGCGTCGTCGATGTCTTCGGTTAACTCTGGCTCATTGCCATTCTCAAGATTTAGAAACTTGTTTGCCCATCTCAGGCGTTCTTGTATAGATGGCAACCCCCTCAGAAGGATTCTATACTTTCTTATGCTGGGGAGAGGGTGCTTTCATTTCTTCGTCTCGTTCATAGGATGGCATGGCAATGGATGTACCTACATACTTATAGTAATACTCCTAGGTTCGGTGCATCTTACGTTTGACTGCCCTTTTTACCGTTTTCATTTTTGGTCGATTTGGAGAGTTTTGGGTCTATTGAAAAAGCAGGGTGGCAGGTAAACGAGATGACATTGCATGGACATAGTTTGTGTTGAAACCGCTGCACTGTAATGTTCGTAAACATTTTTTTTTTCTTCCTCCTATATTTTTATTTTATTTTATTTTCTTCCTCTCGATGTAGATATCCATACATAGGTATAGGAAATGAAATTTGTGCTATTACAGCACCTACAATCGGGGCCAACTTGACTGGAAGAAATTGAGTGAAATTGGATTTTGCAATGCAGAGCGGCTTCTTATGGAAATATATAAGGAAAATTTATATGGGTCAGGAAGGTATTACGAAAAGCAATGTTGAATTTCTTATGAAAATGCTATGACTGTCGAGGGAGATAAAGTTGATTTTTATCAAAAGTTAAGGTAAAATTGGCCACACGACTGAGTCTCTAGTTAGTTTATGCAACAACTGCTGAGTTAGAATTTTATGTGATAGGTAATTCTGAAATTGTTTAAAATGTTGCGCTATTTTAAAAATGATTTACGTCAGAACGAGAGAGAGAGAGTCTAAGAGACGTTATTAATATTTGAAAAATATTCTGACTTTGCTGATTTTGTAGTTTATCTTTTGGTTGTGGTCGTCTATGTACGAGTATAAGGAAACTGGTATCCTCTGGAACTTTTTGTGGTCATCATCATTCATTGTTATATAGTTTGAGGTTAGTAGACATTTAATTTCCCCAAAGGCAATAACAGAACAGCAGGGAATTATTTATATCTAGGTTAAAACAGGATGTTTTTTTTAGACGTGTTTTTTTTTAAATCTGGCAATACTTTTTTCGGAGTTGGTTTTTTTGACAGCTGTCATTTAATTAATGTTCAGTTTGGTTTGCCATTTCATAATTAATAGACTTACTACTGAACAACGTTTGCAAATTGCGCAAACTTATTACCAAAAAAATGGTTCGGTTCGTGCTACGCATCACAAAAAAATTTTGTTCAGCGATAAAGCTCATTTTTGGTTGTAGGGGTACGTTAATAAGCAAAGTTGTCGTATTTGGAGTGATCATAATCTTAAAGCCATTGTTGAGGCGTTACATCCTCCAAAAGTCACTGTTTGGTGTGCTCTATGGGCAGAGGAAATCATTGGTCTATATTTCTTCGAAAATCAAGCCGGCCATAATGTTACAGTCAATGGGGAACGCTAAAGAGCCATGATTAATGACTTTTTCGTGCGTGAATTGGAGGATGTTGATGTGAACGACCTTTGGTTCCAACAAGATGGCGTTACATGCCATGCAGCAAACGAAACAATCAATTTATTGAAGGAAACTTTTGGTGAGCGCACTATCTCGCGTCGTGGGCCTGTAGCGTGGCCTCCAAGATCCTGCGATTTAACACCGCTGGACTACTTTTTGTAGGGTTATGTGAAGTCGTTTGTCTACGCAGATAATCTCGAGACGATTGACGCCTTGGAAGAGAATATTCAGCACGTTATTGCTGAAATACGGCCTCAATTGCTGCAAAAAGTGGTCGAAAATTGGGCCTCTCGGCTGGAATTTATTCGAGCCAGCCACGGCGGCCACTTGTCCGAAATCATTTTTAAAACAAAATGTCAAACCCTTATCTTTATAATAAAGCTAAATTATTGGCCATAATATTAAATTATATGCGTTTTATTTCTTCTCGAAAACCACACGTCTAAAAAAAACACCCTATATTATAAGAAGGGGAAAAAATAAGTTCAGGTTGGGCATTTAATTTTAATAAGATTCATGCTTAAATGAACGACGATATTTCTTATTGGTTGAAGGAGAGTTCTAGGGGTACCTCTACTTATAGGTCTTTTAAAATTTTCTTTGATGCTTTGGCAATTACTTTTATTTGCGATACAATTTATTTATTTCTATAGATAGGTATTGAAAACCTAAAACAAATTATAGGTACTTGACTCCTCGGGACTATTCTGTCCACCTTCCCGAATTATTTTAATAAATTAATGGTCCTTATAGCTCCTGTTTAGTTTAAGAAAAACTTCATTAACTTTAATTTTAAGCAAAATACGATGGTGGTTACATCCACACGAAAACCCAACATAGTTATCACCAAAAACCCAAACGTCAAATGTCAAAATATCAACATTTAACCAAAACCATTACACAACTTACCTTGGAAAGTACAACCTGACAATTTCACCGGTTCGTCCTTTAATGTGGTAACTACAAGATGTATTGGGTGGATACCAATGCGCGATACTAAGAAATATTCCCTCCGATGCACTGCTGTCCTTTAAAGCATCCGAACTTAATAGCCAATCACATATACCATGTTTAATGCCTGCCGTCTCCACGTGTCCTGGCCAATTTCCAACATTAAAATGGAATCCCGTATTCAGTAGTGGTCCAGCGGGAGATGACACAAATTCAACATACATGTATTGGGATGTACCTGAAAATGAAAATATATACAATTACTGTATATAACATTATACATATAGATAGATCAATGGATATAATGCTGAAATAACTGAAAAGTCGATTGCGATATGAGTTACATCTTCATACGAGCATGAATGGGGTGCAAAAAGGATGCAGAGATAAAGGTGGCACATCCACATTGAATATGCAAATGAATGTGATTGCAATGGTAATCTACATCAGTCAGCGCGGCGATGTTCGTATAAAGTAAATGAATGGTTCATACTCTACATACAGGGTGATTCGCATAAGGTTTGACAAAAAGTTAGAGCGTGTAGGTTGGGTTCAGACAAGAAAAAAAATCGTATGCGAAGGGGGGTCTATTCCCCCGTTTAGCCAGGAGGGGCCATTTTCAAAATAATTGACAGAAAAAAAATATTAAAAACAAAGGGTATATACTTATAATAAAATGATACACCTTTTTGTAAAGCCAGAAATCTCTTCTTTTACTGTGTTTTTAAATAAATTTGTTTTAAGTAATAGTTTTTCAATTATTAATTTTCAAACTCAAAATTTTGAAAAAAGTGAAAAAAAAACTCAAACTAATTTTTTTCAAAATTTTACGTAATTAAGTACTAATTTTGTTTTCAAAATTCAATGCTCTCATTAGTTTTTAGTCAAAAACAGAAAACCGGATGCTTAAATGTCTTGTAATTTTTGAAAAAATTGAAAATAACTAAATCTACTTTACTAGCTACGTAGTGCAAATAGAATCTTTAGAGCAACTTAAGCAACGGATTAGAGTCAAATTAAGGGAATTTTATTTCTGTTATTTTCAATTTTCTAAAGAACTAGAAGAGATTTTAGCATCTGGTTTTTGGTGTTTGACTAAAATTAATAAGATCATTAAATATTGAAAACAAAAATACTACTAAATAACGTAAAATTTTGAACAAAATTCGTTTGAACAAAAATTTATCAATTTTTTTTTCGAAATTTTGAGTTTGAAAATTAATTTTTCAAAAATTTTTCTTTAAAATTACTTTATTTAGAAGCACAATAAAAAAAAAGATTTCTGGATTTAGAAAAAGGTGTATCATAACATTGTTAGTGTAACCGTTGTTTTTTAATAATTTTGTTTCTGTTTTAAGTCTTTTTTTTTAAATTGCCTCTCTTGGCTAACGGGTCGGAAAAGACCCCCTCTCCTATTTGATTTTTTTTTATCGTATCGACCCAGCTCTAGCTTTTTGTCACACCTTATGGGAATCACCCTGTTTGTATGTAAAGGTAGCTGTTTCATGCGTGCTTATTGCATTTACACACATTATACATGGTCCCTACATTTACATATACGTAAAGGATAGGCAACACGACATTCATTCAACTTCGCATATTTGTCAAAACGGAATTTTAATTAGCATTCATTGGAGTGTTCAGTTCAGACGATGTAATCGTAGACCGTAGTTGTGAGTTTGGTTTGCGTAGGCGTAAGGGTGCAGACTCTACGCCACCTACCATGTGAAGCCTATACCTACAGAATAAAGGTTTCATTTATAATTTTGAATCAACCCATCATGGTTGAATGGAGTGTCGTTTGTAATAGTAAAATTGTGCGATCGCTTGTTTTTTTATTTCTTCTCTTCAACTCTGCTGGCACCCATGAATTGATTTCTGTCACATAATTATGTAACAATCCTTGCATGAATTATTAGAAGCATTTAATTGACATCATGAAATTTTGTTGTGACTTCCAGCTTGTAGATTCAATTTGTATTTTCATTTGAGAAGGCTTTACGGTAGGTAAATGCGCTTTTTGCGAAGAACTTGAAACATTGTCTAAATTACAGGAACGGTGTTTTATCAAAATCGGTATAGCAATTTTGGAGAAAATCTCAAAAAAATTAGAGTACCGCTCTAGATCCTCTTGTTTTGAATGGGAAATACATTATTCAAAGAAATATGTACACAATAATTTGGACTAAGGGTTAAATAATTTTCAAAACAAAATGCCTTAAGGAGCTGATTTTCATTTAAATCCATATAGAGTGTCCCATAAATAATGGTCTAAACTGAAACTATGTATTGTTAAGCCAAGTCATGACCTCTCAGAATTTAGTAACTTATTTATACCGAATCATGCCTAACGGTTTTCAATTAAAGGCTTTTTAAAATTTGGGAAAACATCTACTTTGGTCACCCATCCAAAATAGATATATTTTTTTTTTAAATATGTCACTTGAATACACTATCCAATACTAAGACCAATTTTTTCGTTAAAATATCTTTGATATCCTGCACTAGTTTGGTAAAAATGAATAAATAATATCAAACCTAACTTTAACTCTAATTTAAAAAAAAAACATCCTGTGAAAAATTTGTATTACTAACAACTAGTTTTTATTATCAAAAAATTGTATTTTTTTTTTTAAATTCTTAAAAGGTATAAAAATTACCAAAGCTTACTTTAGATTTTTGATGGTTTTTGATTTTTTTTTTTTTTTTTTTTCAAAATGAAAAAATATGCACGACTGGGTCGCACGAACTTGCTCTTATGCGTGCGATCACATTGTGGTTCTAGTCTGAAATAAATTAGCTATGGGGTTCTATATTTTGCCAAAACTTGACTTAGCTGCAGGTGGTATTATGTGAGTATACAAATATAGCACAGTGTTGCACATATGCAATATGCATGAAAGGAAATCATATTATTTAAACTGGAAAATTGTTTTAAATCAACAAAAATTAGAAAGAGATTGATTTAAATACTTTGAATCTGTTTTAATGCAACGCAATAATGTACACCATCTGATTTCTTATATAAAACTTAATTTATGAGAACAAAATTTTGAAAATCGTAGGAGCGGTTTAAAAAATAATTCATTTTTATATATAAAATTTCGTTAACATTTTTGAGAAAAAAAAAATTGGTACGCCAATTTTAAGTATTTGTTAATGTCGAGTTAAAAATTGAACTTTACAAAAAAAAACCGTTTTCGAAATATCGAATTTTCAAAAAATAATTTTGAATTTTTTTTTTTAATTCAAAAATTATTTTATAGAAAATTTTGCTCCGCACTTTTATTTATATTTGTTACAAGCTTCTGTATAAAAAATCTAGTTTTATTCGGTTGATCAGATATTGAGATAGTCGAAAATCAAAGAAACTGTGCTATGAGAGGTACTGTTAATAAATGTAAAATATAAAATATAAAAATCTTAAATGGAAGATCGTAATAATTTCAACACACAAAAAATTTTATTAAAATCGTAGGAGTCGATTTTGAGAAAAAAAATATTTTTCTTAACGGTATTTAAAAATTTGTATCGAAGGCACCGTTATTTTTGGGTATTAGAATAATTTTTGTCAAAAATATTCTGGATAAACCTATTAAAAACCTGTTTCTTACCAAGTTTAATAAAAATCGACGGAGTCGTTTTTGAAATATTGAGTTTTCTAAAAAAAATTTCTAACTTTTTTAAAAATCCAAAAAATATCTTTTTGAATATGTTGGTACACAATATTATTTAGAATGTGTCAATAATTATTTATAAAAAAATTGATCAGAATCAGTTGAGCCGTTTTTGAGAAAAGAGAAAATCAAAAAAATGGTTCATTGGGAGGTACTATTAATAACCATTTTTCGGAACCATTAGTTTTATTTAACGGCAACTTATAACTATTTAAATTTATTGGCGCAAAATTTTAGACGATTTAGTAAAGTGTTAAATCATTTTTAACATATATACTAGATTAAAAAGAGGATTTCGCTAACTTTAAACGAGTTTAACATGGTACTATCCCTTACCGCCGTATTATTCACTAGATACATCCAGATTAAAACTTAAATCCATATGTATTTACATTCAATTTGTATGCTTTACATCTGGATCTAAATTTTTAATCTGGATGACTCGAGTGAATAATATGGCCGGTTAAATTTTACTAAAGTTAAAATCGCCCGAATGCTGTTTTATCTTTTTAACTTTGACATAGAAAAACTTAAAAAAGGTATGTTTGCCGATTTTGAGAAAAAAACAAGTTTTTCCTTTTTGGCCGAAAAATGTTGTTTGACAGCTACTGTTAGTTTTGGTCAAAAAAAAAGAGAAAAAATATGTGAAGGGAGTGTCCAAAAAACGCTAGGTACCAAGTTTAAAGAAAATCGACCCATCCGTTTAGGCTGTAGTCGAACAGACAGACAGACGGAGGTTTTTGCCAGACTCACTTTTTTCATCTTTTCATCCTAATGTCAAGCTTGATCAAAATCTCGAGTTCGATTTTTTGTAAGAATTTATAACTTGCCAAAATATACATAGTACCTACATATTTATATTCGCAAGTAAAAATTGGTGAACATTTTTAGAGTTTTGAAAAACAATAGTCTACAAAGTTACTGCCATAACTTTTTTTTTTTTAATAAAAATGTATGTAAAATCTTGCGTCAAAAATCGATATGGTTCCTATGAAAAAGGTCTAAGATTTTGATCAAATAAAAAGCTGCAAAAATTACTGAGGTACGTCATTTAACAATTCATAATAACTAAGTGATATTTATGAGAAAATTTACTGGATAAATAATGTTTGTTTTATTTATAATATTTTTTTTAACACCAATGATATAGTTTTTCGTGCACTTTTATTGTAGGGGTAAGAGGAGTTGACGAAATACTATGCAGAAAAACAGCCCTTATTTGAAGGTTTCTTCTGATTCGATGATTTTACCCTTTTACTGACTCAATCCAAGTTTATCTGTTTATCTTGCCTCCTTATTCATTCTTTGTTCGTTATTTATATTTTAAATAATATTATTTTATTATTAAATTTATATATTTTATCTCGGATATTTTCCCTCATTGGAATTCTTTTTAAAGGCCCTGAGGAATATATGGTATACTGAAATTTTATATCCTTCTTTATGAAATATTTAACAACCTTCCACATCACTTATGCAATGAAAAAAAGAAAATCGTTGCGATATTCCAAAAGTAATTGGTGCATTAAAGTTTCCGACAGAATATGTGTAAAAAAAAACATCCGTTTTTTTGTACGTTAACTTCGACGTTGTTATACCATCATATCAAAAAACTGTCAGAAAAAAAATCACTTCTTTTTTTTTTTGTTTTTTTGCATACGAGCATCATAAATGGAAAAAATATTATGAAAAAGGTCTCGAACCTCTCACACATTACACAAACACAAACCGACAGTTATCCAGTTTAATATTTCAATTAATATAATTAAAAGAGAAATGTTTTTCCATCCATGAGAAAAATCAAGACAGAGGTACGGAGGGAGACCTTTTTTGTTGTAAAATTTATAAAAAAAAATAATTTTTAAGAATTTTCTCAACTTACCGATTATACTAAAAGGAAACTTCCCCAGACCGCAAAATTTTCCAATAAGTGGCGAATGTTCGTCACGTCCATCGTAAACGGCAAGCCAATCGTATGGGCAGTGCTCGTTGCCGGAGCCAATTGGCCTTATAGGACACGTCATTACGTTCTCGCACCTGTAAAATAAAAGATAAAGGAACGCATTATGACTGTGAATATTAAATTTTTTTGTTGTCGGGTTTAAAAAAGAGTTTCGTTTTGGCCTTATTGACATCGCATACACACACAAATGGTATACCTCTACCTAGCTATGAACATAGATATACATAAACATACATATAAAATAAAACACCTTAAGGTTTTAATTAAAAGATTTTAATTGAAAAGTATTCAACGGAAATGAGTGTTTTTTATTAATTTACTGGATGGCTGGATAATAACAATTAAAATTTTCATTTCATTAACACATGTTCGATTTTTGACATGGCAATTTGAAAAACCAGTTCCACACAGAATAGGAATCACAAAAAAAATTGCTATCTTTTAATTAAAAAATAAGGTAACACGTTCGAGGGGAAAAGCCCTTTTGTGAGGTAAAAAAACAGACATGTGCTTTAATGTTTTACGACGAATTTATTTGCGAATTATATTCTGTATGGATAAAGATAGCTACCTATACATATACATACGAACAAATGGATTCAAAAGAAAAATATGAGATGGAGTTTTGAATCAAGAAGTAAGGATTATGTACATTATATAGATTCATTTGGCAGGTATAATAAATCTTAAGCTTAAAATACTCAATATATGAAATAAGTTTGAGTCTTAACGGAAGAGATAGAGTCACTTAAACCGTTAAAAACCACTCTAACTCTACTAAAATAACGAACTTCCTCTTGGGCTGTGACATGGCTTACAACTTTTAAGAATTTGTATTATAAAGGGTGTTTTTTTTAAGACGTGTGGTTTTCAATCTGGCAAAACTTTTTTCCGAGTTGGTATTTTTGACTCTTGTCAATTGATTTATGCTAAGTTTGGTTTTCCATTTTATAATTAAAAGCCCAACTCCTGAACAACGTTTGCAAATCATGCAAAAAGCACTCGAAACGAGATCGTTGTTGATCCCAATTTTCACTAGAAAATTTTGTTCAGCGATGAAACTCATTTTTGGTTGAATGGGTATGTCAATAAGCAAAATTTTCGTATTTGGAGTGATCATAATATACAAGCGATTGTTGAGACGCCTTTAAATCCTCAAAAAGTCACTGTTTGGTGTGCTCTATGGGCAGATGGAATCATTGATCCATATTTCTTCAAAAATGAAGCCGGCCATAATGTTACAGTCAATGGGGAACGCTATGGAGTCATGATTAATGACTTTTTCGTGCCTGAATTGGTGAATGTTGATGTGAACGACCTTTGGTTCCAACAAGATGGCGCTACATGCCATACAGCCAACAAAACAATCAATTTATTGAAGGAAACTTTTGGTGAGCGCATTATCTCGCGTCGTGGGCCTGTGGCGTGGCCTCCAAGATCGTGCGATTTAACATAGCTGGACTATTTTTTGTGGGGTTATGTGAAGCTGCTTGTCTACGTAGATAAACCCGAGACGATTGAAGCCTTGGAAGAGAATATTCGGCGCGTTATTGCTGACATACGGCCCCAATTGCTGCAAAAAGCGGTCGAAAATTGGGCTTCTCGGCTGGAATTTATTCGAGCCAGCCACGGTGGCCACTTGCCCGAATTCAATTTTTAAACGTAATGGCAAACCCTTATCTGTGTAATAAAGATACATTCTTGGCCATAACAGTAAAGTGTATGCGTTTATTTCTTCTTGAAAACCACATGCCTTAAAAAAAACACCCTTCATATGTTTTTTTTTTAGGTTTATGCACTCGTTCTCTTTTTAACAATTTCTATAGGAAGAGACGCACTCTCAAAGAAAGAGTTCAGAAAGCTTTACTAGATTTACAAAGCGGCGTCTATATTCGCATATAAAAAGAATAAAACTCTTGCTATAGCATCAAGAGGCTCTCATAACTAGGACATTTAAGGCTTTTAACAATCTTATAAGAATCTAGAAGAATTCGTCAAGAATCTAGAAAAACTCGTCAAGAGTGCATTTAGCTCCCTAAAATAAGTCTAGTAAGGCTTTTGGAGCAGCCTATGAGAGGAAAAATGTTACTTTGGCAACTACACGTTCCAGGTGAGCTAAAACATTTAACCTTTAGGAAATCACATAAAAATGCTCACATTATCAAGAAAGATGCTTGATTCACCTAAAAATGCTGCCTAAAACAAAATCAATAACTACATATTAAATATACAAGCACACTGTTCCTTATTTTTAAAAGTTGATTTATAAAGGTTCCATCCAAATCGGATTTATGCTTAGGCACTAGTACCTACTTAAGACCGAAGCTCAATTGACTTGACTACCAATTTCGCTTGTCAGGAAAAGGGTATTAGCATTCTTTTAAGAAAAAATCTTTTAAAATAAGAAAATAACATTGAAAAAACATCTTAAAATACCTTTGTGGAACAAAAAGAAAAAAAAAACAAAGGATTGTGTAATCGAAAACTTTTTGACAAAAAAAAAAATGAAGGTACCCATTCAAAATGCTCTTCTTTTATTTCAGATGATTTTTGACATTTTCTTCCACCTTTTTCCGAGCCCATATGAAAAGTTAAAAATAAATTCTCTTGTTGAAAAATGGTTACACATTTTGTTTGTAATTGTGTGAGGTCAACATTTAAGTCTCGCTACCCTTTGAATAATCGAAAAGGTCATACCAACCTACAAACAAAATAATACAAAAAAAAAAAAAAATTTAAATGGAATACATTGGTTTCACATTTCGAAAAGGATTTATTGCGGTCTTTTAACTATAAATTACACATTCACCCAAGAGGATAATATCGTTCCATTGATACATTTTTCACACACACACTCGATGTATTTCCATATACCATAATATGGACAAGTAGAGTATCTACCTTCTTATGTAGGTGCAAGGACACATATCGACGTACAAATAATATGTAGGTGCAGATGAAAGGAAAGTACCTACCTTTCTGGTCTGTTTCACTTGAAATTTTGTTTAAATTTTTGTTCTTTCCTTTGTGAGTGTTGTTGGTCTTTCTTTTTTTTAAGGAATTTTGGAATTTTCATAATAGCTAGCTGCTATAGCTACTTCAGTTTGTTATACACTTTCTGGTATATTGCTATGGAATAATGTATTTTACAGGAAGGCTTTAACTCGACAATATACATACTCATGTTAGAGGGAAATTTTAGTCGCAATAAATTAAGATTTTTTGGTGAATGGACTAAAAATAAATTTAAATTTTTTTGCAAAAACTAAATCAAATTAAAACGAAAAATAGATAACCTCGAGAACAAGAAAGGCTTCAAATTTGATTTGAGTGAATTTTTGATATAAAGTAGGAATTTTATCAATAATGAAGCAGTAAAGAGCCATAATTTACAAAAGGAAATAAAATACCTCACCATAGCGGCGATCATACGAAAAAAAAGGTTCTGATTAAACCCGAAAAGCCGTTCTGACTTCTGGTAAGAGGTCTCGTACTATACTGTCGAACGAGTTTTTACCAGATTCTTTCGTGATTTAACCAGCATCGCCTGCGATTTTAACTGGAGTCATCCGTGATTTAACCAGCTTTGGCTGCGATTTTACCGAATTCGTCTCCTATTTTACCAGCTTTGGCAACGATTTTTACCGCAGACATTCGTGATTTTTCGAGCTTTGGCTGTGATTTTTGCCGGATTCATTCGTGATTTTACAAGCTTCGGCTTCCAATTTTTACTGGATTCATACGTGATTTTACCAGCTTTGGCTGCGATTTTACCGGACTCGTCCAGTGAGATTTTTACGACTTTGGTCCTATAGATTTTTACCAGTTCAATTGAGATTTTTATCGGCTTCGGCTGCAATTCTCCGGATTCGTCCGTGATTTTACCAGTTCAACTGAGACTTTACCAATTTCGGCTGGAATCTTATGAATTTGTTCGCGATTTTACCAGCTTCGGTTGTGATGTTTACCAGATTCGTCCGTGATTTTACCAGTTCGGATGCGATATTTACCGGATTCGTCCGCGATTTTACCAGTTTAACAGAGATTTTTATCGACTGCAATTTAACCGGATTTGTCCGTGATTATACAAGATTCTCTCTCGATTTTACCAGTTTCGGCTGCGATTTTTACCGTTTTCTTCGGTGACTTTACCACTTTCAGCTGCAATTTAACAAGCTTTCGCTGCAATTTAATCAGCTTCGTAAGTAATTTCTACCGGACTCGTCCGCGATTTTGCCACCTTTGGTTGATTTTTTTCTTACCAGATTCGTCCTTGATTTTACCATCAGTTCTACTGAGATTTTACCATCAGTTTAACTGAGATTTTAACCGGCTTCTGCTGCGATTTAATCGAATTCGTCCCCTATTTTACCAACTTTGGCAACGATTTTTACCGGAGACGTCCGTGATTTTTCGAGCTTTGGCTGTGATTTTTGGTGGATTCGTCCGTGATTTTACCAGCTGCGACAACAATTTACCGAATTCGTCCGTGATTTACCAGTTCAACTGAGATTTTCTCGGCTTCGGCTTCAACTTTACAGTATTCGTCCGCGATTTTCCAAGCTTCGGCTATGATTATTACCGAATTCTTTTGCAATTTAACCGGATTTATCTGAAGATCGTGCTTCTTTAGATCGAAACCAGGTAGACCGGCTAGTGAAACCTATTTTTTCTTTAATAAAATATATCAAAAATTGGCTCGTAGCTCAGATCATAAGGAGGAGTTAAGAATTCTTCGTCACGACTAAATTAAGTTTCAATTCAATTTTTTACTATTTTAATGACGTTCTCATGCAATCTAGCCATCCATTCATATATTTTTTGCCTTTTATGAATTTTAAAATCCCTAAATATGTTCCACGTCAAATATCAAGAACATTGGTCTTTAAATTAAGTACGAAATAAAATTTTATTTTCCCAAAAGACTGCACAGGAATATTAAACAAGGAGAGAGGGAAAGGCCTTATTTTCTTTCCCCACAATTGCTTTTAAGAATTTTGTGTTTCTTTTTCAAAGTTGGAAATAAGCAAATTAAGCAAGGTAAGTAAACATAATATCCCCAAGGAAATTGGACAAAAAAAAAAACAAGAAAAAAAAAACACCCGAAAAAAAAGTTAATAGCCATAATTTAGTCAATAATTTGCTCCATCCATGATCTGTTCTTTTATTAGTAGTCATTTTTTTTTATTTTTATAAATCCACTTTCTAATACAACAACCGGTCGGTCTTCATCAGTCGTTGAAGACGATGGTCTATAAAATAAAATTACAGTTATAACAAATAGATATCCACAAGCGAAAATTCACCTAATTCCTTTTTCCTGTCCGGGATCTTATCACACCTTTTCTCTTCCATAATATTTCTTCATTTTTATTCGGTTATCTAAGCTATAGTAGGTAGGTATATAGGGATGGAAAAGAAAATTGCTTCTGACATTTATACACACCCATAAACGTACATTTGAAACGAAAAAATTCTACGTTGAGTCTGGGTTTATCTATTGGTAGCTGATGTCTTGAGTAATAAACTGGCCGGATGTTGTAAGGAATGCCAGATGAACAAATTTATTTTAATTCACCGGGTCTTAGCGATATGGACGGCCATAAGGGGAAAGGATTTTCAACATAACACAGAAAAAAAAATATAAAAATAAATAAAGTGTATGACTTGATCGCATGAAGCTGCTTGAAGGAATTTAGTAGGATCGTTAGTATTTGTGAAAGATTATTTAGGCCCAGTTTTTCAGTGGTGAGTTAAGCCAGAGTTAGTTAACTCTAGAAGTAAATCAACCCACAGATAACCGAGGAAGCAGTTTTTTGGTGGAAAATGCATGCGAATTGACTAAACAAACTCGGTGGATAAAATATCAAAAAAAATTTGTTTAGTTAATCCGGAGTTAACTCACCAAATTTGATGAGTTAACTCGGGCTTAACTTCAATCTCACACTGAAAAACTGGACCTAAAAAAAAGGATAATTAAAAAAAAAAAGTTCAAAGCAATTTCGCCGCTAAGTGAGTTTCTAGCCAAAAATATGAAAGGCTTTTAGCTTTCAAACACTTTAACTATATATAAGATACCTAATAGATTTTGAGAAAAAAAGGAACAGCTGATAATTTACACAAACAAAAAATTGTTGTCTTTTATTTCTGCCACAAAATCCAAAGCCCTGGTCCCAATTTGGGGTACCTTTATTTTAAGAACTACTATGCACAAAAAAATCTCTCCAAAAAAATTCAGTTTTGATTAATTTTCTTGGATAAATAGTGTAGAATAAAATAACTATAAACTAAACATAAGTACATAGTGAGATAAGTTTTGTGCTCCAGTTGACCGATTTTATAACAAAATAATCGTGGTTCGAATAAGCGCAGTTGACTCTGTATACAACTTTTTTTCCTCATCATTTTTTGTATGATTTTCATAACTTACCCTCAAAGTACCTTTACAAACTCTGCAAGAAAAAAAAGAATCAATAAAAAAAAAAAAAATAATACAAAGTATAATGTAGGTATGGGTTTGCGTGCTCAAGAAGATAATAAACCGGGACATGGCAAATAGCATAGATTCCCATTGGTATCGAATTTCTGGGCATAAGCTATGTTTATATAGCGGAGCGCTCTTATTACTATAATGCGTGCAGCTTTTATTTTTTAAGATGAAGAGGTGGTGAGTGATAAACTCATCGGTTGAAGCTATGGATTGAAACGGCTTTGAACATGACCATTAACTGATAAGTGCTTGGGTTCATTGATTTGATATTTCTTTATTATTATCATCATCATCATCGGATTTTGGCTTTTATGTCAGCATTAAGTCAGTTTTTATTACTTCTGGACGTATGGAAAAAATTTTGCTAATGAAAAAATACAGAGAATTTAGAAAATTTTCAAGTTGAACATTTTTGTTTTCATTTGTTATTGTGTTGGTGAAATAGTTTAAAATGAATTGCTTAGCAATATTTATGCTGTTGCTACTCGCATTTTTAATAAAAAACCAAACATCACCCTACAATTTTATTTGTTTTTTTCTTTTTCACTTTCGCAGAATTAAGGTTTTGCGATTTTAAGGTAGCTTGGAAACTTGCTTTAGCAGCAAATCACTGTTAAATAAATGGAAACTGGAATTTAACAACTTCTCTACTGACCAAAAAATGTTAATTTTAATTTTGTTGTATCTTGCGACACATTGATGGAAAGGTAGTACTTTCAGAAATAAGGCTTTACAAGTTTTAGCTCACTAGGATGCTTGGTTAGGTAGAAAATCGCTGTTTAAGAAGTAAAAAAACGGATAAAAAAGTCACTAATCACAAGCGTCCTTCTTCTTTAAGAAAGAAAAAATTGTATTTTTAGAGAGTTTTAGTTTTTTATCTTGCGTTACATGGCTTAAACAGGTTGCCAGAATTAATTCTGTGCCATTTTTATTTCACTATCGCTAGGATGCTTGGTTCAGTAGTAAGTCGCTTTTGAAGAAGTGAGAAACGAACTAGTTCAAAAAGCAGTCTCTCCAAGTTGATTGAGCGAACTAGTTCACCATCTTTTAAGTGCAGAAAATAAAAAAAAAAACCTGTAAGTAGTATGGAAGTCGTAATACCAGAAGTAGGTGTTTTTGGCCGAAAGAGGCCAACGTGAAAATGAAAGACAACCAGCAGAAATGTATTTTGAAAAAGCAGTGACGGAAGCGAAATTAGAAGAAATAATCCAGAACAGTTTGGACCGTCAAGTGCAGCAGGAACGTCATGCCGAGGTGCATGCAATTACAATACCACAATGAAGGTATTTTTAAAAGCCAAATAAAGTTATTGAAAGCTGCATGTAACGTTTTGACGTGATCTTCACCCGACGTGTCACTTCGTTCAGTTATTTCATTGGAAATGGTGAACACTGGCTGTAAAAATTGAAAAAAAAATGTGAATGAAAATTATAATATGTGACAATATGTGACAGGTTCAGTAATTTCCTCATAGACCAAAGATCAACGCAGAATTGCGTTGTCGTTGGTTTTGTGCCGATTCAATGCGAAACTCATGCTAAACAATTAGAAATCATCGAATAGCAAATTGTCTTCTTCTTCTGTATCCCTTATTCGCGGATTACTGCATTAAGTGCCATTTAAAAAAATGTCAAATTATTTAAGTGACGTTCCCTAATTGAAATGCTGAATTTCATATCAATAATATGAAACAACGCCAATAGTATTTTTTAAGCTGTTACAACTAGTTATTTTTGCTTTTACCGTGTTTCGAGTTTTATTCAAAACTAGTTTTAAGAATCCAAATTTTAAATGTCAAAACGCTTTTTAAAAATACCAATTTATGCAAAACTTGAAACTCGAAACCTCTATAGAACAAGGTATAGTTTTGGCGTAAAACTAGTTTCGAAAAAAAGAGTGATTAATATGACTGTAAATGAACTAGAAGAATGAACTTGTTCAGTAAATTCTTCTCAACTAAATTGATTGATACATATGTTGAGGTATCTCGATTTACCAACCTATTAATGACCACCACAAAGTTCATGGGCATCAATTTTGTTGCCTCAGAACATTTGAAATCAAACAGAGCCTGTTAGCATTTTATGCTCTCCGTAGTGGTAACCGTAGAAAAAACTATGAACTAGTCACTTTCCATCACAGAATTTTCTGCAACAGTCTCAAAATATTACTTTCATTTGCTCATTTTTTGTGGGTTTGCTCTACTAAACGAATTCAATACAAGCTTAATGTTTCCATTTTCTGATGATGCAACAACAAAAAAAAAAGGTAAAACATTTTGCAGAACAAATTTAGTGGGGTTGAAATTTCAATAAGCCCGCCTTAGTTGTGTATTTTCAATTGCTCAGCAAACCCATTGAACTGTTAACAATAAATTGTGTACCAAAAACCACTCGAACATAGTGAAACACACTTCAAATGTCTGTTCTGTTCGCTTTCTCTTTTTTTTTTTTTTGAGATTCAGCTTGGCTGGCAACAAACTAACTGTATTCGAATCGATTCTTCGTCCTAAAAAGTATATAAATGTATCTTTATCTGTATCTATATCTGTATCTGTATCTGTTTTTTTTTTTTTTGTTTTACTTTTGTTTTCTATCCAAATAGAGCGTGTACAGTAGGTAAAAGTCTTTGAAAATGCTTCAAATACATTTTGAATGAGTTTTCGAAAGTTTTTCTTTTTTGAAGTTTCGAACAATAAGAGACGGAGAAAGAGAGGGGGCGGGGGGTTAAGGGAGGTTGCTGTTGTCGGCAGAAGTTTGTTCTTTTAGTTTTTAATGAATTGGGTAGGGTTTATTGGCGAAAAGTAAATAAATATTTATATTGTTCTAACTTTTTATCTTTCTTTGGTTTTTCTTTTTTTAATAGATTTTTTACAGTATCAACACATAAAAGAAGCCGATGAGGTGATGAACTCCAATTGAGATATAATATGGATGCGGACGACATTAAATCAAAAAAATTAAAATACAAAAGCTATTTTATATCACCGATTTTTTTTTAGATTGAGAGCGACCTTAATTGAATGAGTTTTTTGAAGACGCTCTATATCAATTTTCCACACTGTATGTGAAGGACAAAACCAGAGCATGCTTTCACATTAACATTCCATGAGGACCAAAATTGCCCACAACTTCCTAACAGGTTAAAAGAAACTATGAAGTCTTCATAGAATAACATGCTTTACCAATTGTATCTGTTTGTCTTCATCTAACGACACCCATAAGACCTAATACCTGCAGGTATGTATTTCCCTTCCAATATCTTATCCATTTAAATCTAAATTGCATTGCTCCGAAATGAACACGTATAGGGATATAAGAAAACATGGGAATATGAAGTGAAGAAGTCTAAAGTCTAAAGCCCTTCAGACTTCAGACCTATATATAGCAGGACAATAAAAGCTATAAGCATGACCTAAAAATTTGTTGTTGTTGTTTTTTTTTTTATAAAAAAAATATTCTTACCGTTGTCCATCCACCGAAAATTGCTCATTTTGAAGATAAAGTTTGATGTACGGTTGTCTGGTGTGAAGTTTATAGCGACAATTCAGTGCCCTAGGATAAAGTCCTGGATATGCTGGTGACTGCACGTAGCAAGTCTGCAGGCGGCAATCTCGAAACTCTCGCTCACAGTATGATCTGAAATTGAACCAATGTATGGAATATTAACTACTTTGTTCCCCGCATATACATATAATACATATATTTCTTGTGCCTCTTATAAAAGACGTGTACAATATGTAGATTGTAGATCGGGATAGGAACCGACAGGATATAGGATGGCGAGTTATGGTGCTGAGATAACTATACAGAAGAATGTGTTATGAGGGTAAAACTATACTATATATCTCTGACGATATACGCTAAAGGAGGATGAAACAATAATAAATAAAACTCCTCCGTATAGTTCGTTGGTGCGCACAGCTAGGGGTGATGTGTCATGAATGAACGATTTATTATTCTTCTCACAAAATAACTTAGTATTATGTTTGTCTGGCTGCAAGGGTTGGTGCTTGGAGGGGGATAGAGCGGAGTTAGAATAAATGGGGGTGGTGCCATGGGAGTTATATTTAATTTCATAAGTAGATATATAAATGATGGTAGGTATATATGTTTATTCATATACCTATATGATGGCATCAGGCAGAAGATGTAAACAAATACCGATAAGTGCAAACGATATTTTCTTGTCCTTATCGTAAGTTAAAATAATGGCTAGCCATTTTGCTTACACATGAAAGAATTTATCAATTTCGGGATTTGATTGTGTATTTTGTTTCGTTAACTTACAACAGGAACGAACCAAGGAATATGTTATGTGTAGAGATTACTATTCTTCTTATGTATGAAGGATACCAAGTGCGTAGCTCCTGATGTAGACCAATTTATTATACCTAATCACTTCATGGGAATTGAAAAGTCAAACATACATATATCCAAATACCTACTTACATATTATACGTTTTACATAAATCAGTTGTTGCACAAATTTAAGATTGATATTTCAGAGATTTACTGATAAACAAAAGGAAATTTCAATTTTAGTCCAAGGTGTTTATGAGGTTATGTTCACTCAGAGATCTTTATTTCATAGCATATAGAGAGGTGTCACTGTTTCGTTACTATATATTTGCAATTAATATTACATACCAATTTGAAATCAATATTAACTTGAAAATATCAATATCACTATGACAATAAAATTTCCCTCAGTTAACAATAATAAAAATCAAAAGTGTCGATAAAATAGCTAGCAAATTATTTGAGTATAAAACTGGACATATAGAGAGTCGTATTTATAATCCCATTCCAAATAATGTCTAATTTAAGACAGCCGTCCAACTCCAAAATATTATTTATAAACATTTATTCTATTGATTGTCTAACTAGGACACTGCAATTGGTTATCCAAACCTATTCTAAAGTGGATAAGTTCAATGAACAAAGCAAGGCATTGAAAAGTTATCTTGAAATTAATGAAATTTTCATTGAATGTGTATCGCTAATCGTAGATTGACAGATTACAGGGATGTCTTTGAATATATGAGGACATATTTAGACAACTGTTGGAATGCCATTATAAATAAGGAGATGTCCAACTATTTAGACACTGTCCAGCTGTACAACTGTCCAAGACTGAGGCCCAGTTTTTCAGTTGCGAGTTAAACCAGAGTTAGCTAACTCTAGAATTAAATTAACAAACAGTGAACTGAGGAAGTAGTTTTTCGGTGGAGAATGCATGCGGAACGACTCAAAAAAGTCGGTGGATAAAACATCAGAAGCATCTGTTCAGTTAATCTTGAGTTAACTAACAAAATTTGATTAGTTAACTCGGGTTTATATTTAATCTCGCACTGACAAACCGGACCTGAGAGTGTTTAAAATTTTTTAAGATGAGAATAGCGCTGTTGATAAGCATTAATGACTTGAACCTGAAATATCGGTAATATAGATTGTTTAATTTCTAGGATACAATCTTTGACGTTTTACCAAGAATTTTGAGCGATTTGAGACTATGACAGAGGGCACAAAAATTTAACAAATCATTGAAAGAAACTTGGACGGGAGCACGGGGATCCAGAGCACTCACTTTTTTAATTCGGAAAAAAAAAAACAATTTTAATTAAAATTATTCTATTTAAATTGTTTTATGGCTATTAGAGCGCCAAACAAAAGAACAACACCCGTAAAAAACAACAAGGCATTTTTTTTGACAATAAAATGTTACGTTTTGTAGTTTTTACTCAGGAACGGTAAAAATAAAATAAAAACAATTCAAAATAGCTTTTATCGGCCTTTAGTCCATAAAAATTGGCGTTTCGGCCCGGCGATCTCACTTGGACTCATCAGTTGACTAGTGAGTGCCTTGTCAATACGCAATTTTTATTAAGTTCAGTTCAACTTACATGAACTTTTTGACAAAAATCCAATGTGAACTATATCCAACAAGATTAAAATTCTTAATCATTAAGCTGGAAATTTTGCCCAGGGCCAGGCTTTGTTTTTATATGAAGGTTTTTATAATACAAATTCAATTTTTATGGACTAAAGGCCGATAAAAGCTATTTTGAATCAATAATTCAACAGGTCCAATTAAATAGTGCTAAGTCTTCTACTTGGCTGATGTATTTCAGTAGTATATAGAATTTGTATTATAAAAACCTTCATATACAATTCAAAATATTTATTTTAAAGTTTTTTTTTTATATTTTGACACATAATAGTTTTTTCAAGATTCATATAATATTTTAAAAATAAATTAAATTCATTTTCTGGCGGCTATTTCCTTATTTGTTTTATAAATACTGAATATAAATAAATAAAGATCACATGGGAGGAAGAGCGCTGAAAAATATTTCACCCAGGACACCTGGATGACTATAGCCGGCCCTGGATTGAAGTACAGTAATATTTTTTTTAATGTCAATATTTCAAAAACCACACTTTCCACAAGCTTTTAATTTATAGGTGAGACGGAGTTTGAAAGGACCTTTCTTATGATGAAGATAATTTTCGGTGGGTTTCGGAAAAAAAATGATGAAAAAAAATATTTAGTTTGAAGCAAAGGGTTTTTTTTATCGAAAATCAATACAATTTTTTTTGTTGTTGAAATGTGTCAAAGTTTTAAAATTTTTCGGAAAAGTCTGTTAATTTCCTATGAGGCACTGAAAATTGCAAGCCTATTGCTTTTCTCTTATTCATAGTTATTTTGTTCAAAATCTTTGCTAAAAACTGATATGGTTCCAATTAAAAACCTATAACTCGAGTTGTGATGATCGGATCTTTATAATTGAGATCTTAAAATTAAAGGAAAATAATATGCTATATTATTGTTGCTATAAGTATTCAAATTTATTTTGTTTTTGTCTTAACACTCCTCATAAATATTAATCTCTTAAGATGTGCAGGTAATATTAATGCTATACAAGGAGAATTTGGTAAAGTTTTATGAAAATCTGAGATTATAACATTTTAAATAGTATTCAATATTATAAAGACAAAATTACAAAAAAAGTAAAAACTAGGAAGAGTTGTATTTATTTAATAACCTTGATAAAAATAACATTTTTGCCCATGTGTTTGAATTTGAATTTATAAACACCTAGCTACTTATTTTTTTTTCTTAAAAAAACATCTCTTAAAATATATATCTTGATGGCCTATTGAACAGTTATCCAATTTGTCTTCTATTTAAAGGTCCATATTTTCCAAAAAAAAGGTAAATGCAGTCGGAAAGGTGAGCGCTACAGACCGATGTGTTTCTTATCATCTTCGTTTAGCCTTAACTGGATGATACGGATACTGTGGTATCTAATGTACATGTACATAAATCCAACAATGTTGCCCTATCTCCGTGCCATATATTGCATGCAAAGATGGGCACTCTTCCTGATCATTTTAAGGACCTAGTTGTCTAGACGTGATCTACCCACAATAGCTTGTTTCTTTGAGGCAGTCATAAATTGCAGTTCTATATGCAAATTAACCGCAAACAATTTATGATATAAGAGTATAAATGACGAATTCCATCCAGCAAATTAAGCCTGTTTTTGCGACAAAGTCATCTAAAGCCACGTTGGACATTTGAACGACTGTTGCCTATAATGCTATACAATTTCCTTTCAATAAATATGAGTGGCTTTCTCTCATAAGGCTTTTTTCTTTTTTAGCTCAGACACATCAGAACGCTCAAAATGTGTTTCTTTTCTCAATCAGAACTAGGTCAGAGTGTGCTCCATGAACTTAGAATAAAATGACAGAGCAAATGGAGTACATCGCTGAGCATATAGCCAACTTCATACAATTTTCATTTAATTTGATAGATTATTCTTCACATATTATGACAATTCAGTGGTCAAGTGTGTTTCAATATTAAATCAGAGAGCTCTGGTCATACTCTGCTCAGAGCATAATCGGTTTGCTCAGACTCTGATCAGTGCACTGCTAAGAGCTAAAAAAGAAAAACGACTATTTAATTTGTGTTTTGGAATCAAAACATGTATGTGCCAAAAAATTTCCAATAATACCCTATTTTATTAAACAAATAGCAATTTAATTTTCTCTCAAAAACACTTTAAATCCTTACGTAATTTCTTTTTGCATTCTCTTTTTGCTTTATATTCTTTATGCTAAATTAATCACTTAAACATTAAATTCTTCCTCTTTTCATTTTGGACATCACACAGTAAACACCTAACTTGGACATTGGTAACAAAAATATAAAACTTTATTGTACAAACACATTTATTTTAATTAAATAATACTTTAAACTTAATTATAATCGCAAAGATCCCTCACTTATCAGAAATGTTGATAACAATTCAAATCGACAACTAACAAATATTCCTGTACCAATCATGACAATAGATAACGTTACTTGTGTTTTAAATAGTCTTGATATAACCAAAAATGCGGGTCCAGATGGTATTCCCAACTTATTTTATAAAAACTGTCAAGCATCAATTGTAAAACCTTTATGCCTGCTATTCAATAAGTCTTTAAATAGTAAAATATTTCCATCATGTCTTAAACACTCATTTGTAACTCGAATATTAAAAGATGGGAGTCCCTCTGATATTAAGAATTACCGCCCAGTATCAATTTTAAACGCTATGTCTCTAATTTTTTAAAAACGCATTTACAACGCTTTAATATCTAACAACCTTCCGCATCTAAGTGATAGTCAGCACGGATTTGTGCGAGGTCGATCGACGGTGTCAAACCTAATCACTTTTTCACATTTCGTTGCGGATGCACTAGATAAAGGCACACAAGTCGATATGGTGCACACGGATTTTTCAAAGGCTTTTGACAGGATAAGTCATGAACTTTTAGTTCTGAAATTGCTTAACTTTGGATTCCACGAAAACCTTGTTACGTGGTTTGAAAATTATCTGGCAGATAGGCAATACAATGTTGTTTTAAATAATGTATCTTCCAGGCCTTTCTATCCTTCATCAGGTGTCCCACAAGGTTCAATTCTGGGTCCCTTATTATTTAATATCTATATTAACGATATAACTAGTAGTATTTTCTCTATGTCTTTAGCTTACGCAGATGATTTGAAAATTGTTAAAGTTATCAATACTGCAAGGGATTGTGTTTTTCTTCAAAGAGACCTCAATACCTTGTTTGAATGGTGCCTTAAGAATAATTTAGATCTTAACATAAAAAAATATTCAATTTTGTCTTACTCCAGGAAACTTTACCCCATTGACTTTGAATATAGGATAAATGCAGACAAATTAAAGAGAGTAACGGAGTAAAGAGACCTTTGAATTATATTTGACTCTAAGTTCATATTCAAACATTATTACGACTACATTATTAATAAATCGTCAAAAGTCATGGGTTTTATCTTTAGAATTGGCAAATTTTTCAAAAATAATGAATCTTTTATCCAACTTTTTAATATGTTGTGTAGAAGTGTCCTAGAGTACGGAGCTGTTGTATGGTCTCCTATCTATAAAACCCATTGTAATGCGATTGAAAGAGTTCAGCACAAATTCATTAGATACCTTCAATATAAAATGTATTCGAGTCATAGTGCGTATAATGACAGATTGAAACTTTTTAAAATACTTTCACTATCTCAACGCAGGTTAATATTAACCGAAACCTATTTGAGGCATATAATTACAGGTAGTGAACGATGTTCTTTACTATTGGATGAAGTATAATATAAGATGGCCATATCGACCCAACAGGCACTTATCACAAACACATTTCAGCCACCTCAAGCACGTACAAATATATTCATGAAATCACCTATCATCCGGATGCAGTTAAATCATAATCATTACTTCCTCTCGTTTGATATCCTCAATTTTGGTATTAATGAAAATAATTTAAAAATACAGTTATTGCGAATTGTACCTAGTCACTCCTCCTCATTGCCATCTTCCTTATTTTAAGTTTGCCTTTGCTATTTTTCCTTTGTTTTAGGATTTCTTTTTATCAGCTTTTCTCATTAAAAAAAAATTAAATTAAATTATAATTTTTTCTATACCTTTTTTTAAAATCATTTTTTCTAAAAAAAATTAGTAACTTTAATCTTTATTTATGGCAGATGAATTTATAATATTATACATGAACTAAATATTTGTTGATTGTAGCTTGTAATTGTTTTTTTTTAACTGTTAGCTGCATATTATTATAAAAAAAATACCTTTTTTAAAATCAATTAATTTTTTTGGGTTTATTTTTTGTATTAAGACAATAAATAAGACTATCTAAACAAAAATAACATAAATTACAGTCCACATAAAAAAAAAAACAAATTTAACACAAATAAAACAAAACAATTTGTTTTATTTACACTTAAAAATTGAGAGCCCTTACTGGAAGGCCCTTTATATCAACTATGATTCTATTTCACCTTAAAAGCTACGATTATATTTACAAAACTATAATATAACTCAGATTTACATAGTTGTCATACTGTCAGTGAAAACTTTGAACGAATAATAAAGTTCGCGTGTGCGGTAAGCATCTTTCTTCTTATAAATGAGAATATATAGAAGGTATATATATGTACATAGATATATTCTTATACATATATTTAAATGCAGAATATTTATACCAATTTATATAAAGAAAAACTGTTCTTTCGAACAATTGGTAAAGTTTATTTTTACCGCGACGTATGATGACTTCACAAAAACTTAACTTAGACAACTTAGACCATACAACCTCCCCTTTTCTTCCATCTTGTCATTCCTTGTCATCCTGACGAATAAAAAAAAATAAAAACACAAGAGAACAAAAATAGAATACCGAGTTTCCTTAACAAAAAAAAAAGTCAGTAACAACATCAAACTTTAACCACTATACTTCAGATTCAGAGTTGAAAATAATTACATAACACAACCAAGAGACAATGAAACCAACAACAACAAAAACAAAATTGTCCATTACGCCAGGACAGACTTATTCACAGAGTTCGGATGCCAAAGGAACCACCAACGATTTGTCATTGCTTTATTTGTCTTGAAATTTGTATACATTTGAATAATTAATGTGTGTTGAGGAGTGTACAGAGGGTATTCTTCTTCTTACATCAGGAAGCCAAGAAGGACATTGGATGCGCAAAAATAAGATATTATCATTCTTTAAAAAAAAAAATTAAAAAAAATTACAAATGATGTCAGTCCGCATAAATCAGTGATACTATTGAATTGAAATAATAATAATGATTGTTCGTATAATCCTTAATGACATCACTTCCAATTTCCAAATGACGACAATATAATTATTCTGTGTGGAGAGACTTGAATTTATATTTTCTTTATGATCATTAATCAGGAAAATTTGTTTTGTTAAAATTTTTATTGAATGGAATTTGCTTTATAAAGGGAATTACCCATCAAGGGAATAGAAGGGATAAATGAGAATTGTATGGATTGAGAGTTGAAGTGTATTATGTGGGGGAGGTGGGTTGGCGCTTACCCTTGAACAACCTCACCCCTTCGATTGGGATAAAGCTCCGGATGTTGGCCATAGCGCAGATAAACTTCCATTTGTTGCTCAGCTCTGGAGTCGAAGGCAAAGTAAGTCTGAAATTAGAAGTAAAAAAAATTCTATTATATATCTATGAATGTTAAACTTATAAAAAAATTTTAATCTATGGTGAAATAATGAAATTTTTTAACAGCTTTAAAAGAATTAAATATCTTTAATTGCTCCATAGGGCAAAGGGGCAAGTATTGCTTTCGTGTAAAGAATTTGTCTCTTAAGATAATATACCTACTTATCATAATGTTATACATATAACCATTACCTTAAATATTTACAATATTTTGCATTCATGTAGATCCTAGGCAGATGGTCGGATGGTCGGATTTTCTGGGGATTCGGTAGCTCGTTTAAAAAAAAAAAATTGAAAATTGTTGGTTTAGCTCATTTGGAACTGGTAACTCCCATGATTTTGAATTGGTTTTGAATTTCTTAATCTTTTTCGACTGCGATAATCGAGAAGTAAAAAAAGTGGGTTTCGTCATATTCCGTCCGTCGGTGCGTCTGTACGTCTGTGCGTGCCCTGAAACCGATTTGCAATTGGAAATTCTCCCTAGAGGAGAAATTCCAATTGTTGTTTAAGCTCATCTAGAAGAGGTAGCTGCCATACAAAAAAAAATTAATTTGTGGGTGTTCTAAGCAAGGGATATTTATAGTAAATATCTCCTTACAAGCTAGAAGTAATTAGCATCAACATTAACAAATCTTTGGCTTGACTAAATGTAAGTTCTCTATAGGCACATACCGCCTGAATATTCTTTCCATCTCCAAATTATGAATACAGTCGACTACGCCTATATGCACTCCGCTTAAATGAAACTTTCGGTTAAATGCAACAAGAAATTTATCACAATTTTTTCTCATTTTCACACAAATTAATACGGATAACTGCACTCCGCTTATTTGAAAACTCTCTTTATTTCAAACAATTTTCTTTTCCTCAAATAGTTATTTTGTTCTGAAACAGCTCCGCTTAAGTGAAACACTGAACGCATCCATACATTTTGGAAGTTTTTGAACACACCTAAAAAATGACATTTTAAGTTCCATTCCATTCTCATCGTTCCAATCCTACTTTCAATTGTCACAATTATTAAAAGTTGTTTTGTTTGTTGTTTGACGTTATTTAGGTTTTATTTTTCAATCTTTGGATATATTTCATAGAACATCGTTTAGAGTGGAAATAAAGTGACAGTTATACGAAGTTTGATTAAGTTCAACCAAGTTGCGTATATCCCAAGTTCTTTATATGAAAACTCCGCTTAATTGCAACAAATTAAATATGCAAATAAGTGGAGTCGACTTTAGGTACCTCCTTGTTAGCTCCTCAAAAAATAATTTCTTATCAAGCTTAACGATAAGAAGTCATGAGTATAAAAAAAATGACAAGATCACTTTTAAGTAGAAAGCTCAAAAGTTCGGACTTCCCACAATTTGTGGAGTAGTAGCATCAACATTAACAATTTTTTAATGGAAAGTTTTTATTTATCTCTGCAGTCGTTGTTGATTTTGCTTTCAACCTAAAACTAACAAGTTTATTTTTTAAAGTACGTACCTACCAATAAAAATACATACATACAAACACTCAAATTTATATTATATATATTCTCAAAAGGTACATTCGTAGAACTCCATCATGATGCGATGTGAGTCTGAGTAAGTCTACACTCTACACACTTGAAGAAAATTGCTTTATCCAAGTCCTCTTGAAACAATACTTTTTTTTGCATCTCAATCTACTTCATATTTTATTATTTTTTTTTTTTACGTATTATTTTTTTTTTGTTTATTCCAGAGGACAAAAGCGGAAAAGCAATGCATATAAAAGATGGAATAAAACAAAAATAAATTTGTTGAAGCTGTCTTTCATGGAAAATGCAGATGCGCAGCACAAGAGAAGAACATAAAAATTAAATAATAATATGCATTCTCCATCTCCGTGTGCGGTGATGGGGTCTTGTTGACAGAATAGCATGTTATCTACATGTGATATATCCTGACCGCACACACATTCACCCACGACCATATATACAAACTGTACATAGATACTCTCGCCCACGACCGACACACAAAGAGAGAGGGCATCGTATCGTATCGCATCGAATGAAACTCTAGAATATATTTATGTATATGGAGTAGGTACATAAAGACGTTTATTTACTCCACTTGATATAGCTACTCATAAATATTAATGAAATCCTTATGAGTCTTGGCGGCATACATGGCGTATGAGTATTATTTTTATCAACCGCTATTAATGACATTTTTTTGTATTTACCAATCTTCAACATCAAGCTGCATGACGGTGGAGGAGGCAGTGCCAGTGTGGTATCAAATTGATGGCAGGGGGACTTAATTTGAATTGAGACTCTGCTACGTGCTTAAAGGTATGTATGTATGTATGTATGAACGTCAGTCAACAGCGCGGTTTAGTTCAACTTCCGGGCAATTTGTGAAATTAATTAAAATAATTATGTTTCGTATTTAATTCAAAAGTCTTACATCACACAGTGATCAATAATTGCCAATTAAATAAATTTGATATTATTATCTGTGACTGAGGTGAACACCACATAAATCCTGCAAAATGAGTGTGATGATTATAATTATGCTAATTAACTGCGGTGTATGAAAAAAAACCCTTGCTGTACAGATCGGCTTACAATCAGTAGTGTCAATTTTTTTTTTTTGAGGTTGTACTAAATTGGGGGTACGCACAAAGAACGCCTTTGAACTCACAATTAAATAGATTATTGTGCGAATCCCTGAGGTGAAACTTGAAGCTTCAGCTTCAAACGCAAATACCCAAAGCACTTATTTCGCTGTCGCACCTTTTCAGTGATTTGTATTCGCTTTTCAACAAGCCGACTATATGTCCTCAAGGATCTTAACCTCTCTCTCTCTCTCTCTCTTGCGCTTTGACATAGAAATATGCTTAAAAATACCTTGAAAAAATAAAAAGAAAAGAGAGGAAGAAAGAAAAAAAAAAAATTCGCAACAGACATTTTGACGTGGTGTTATAGTTTAAGGGTATGTTCTTTTCAACAGCCTGCTAATATCGCGTTGGCATAAAATTCTGCACCTGATGGATTCCCAAAGTGACAGCAGCAATAAAAGGGTCTGTATAGCTGCAGGACATATACGAAGCTTATGCTTGTTCTGTCAGCGACACGGCTGTGAAAAGATTTTTCATATTCTTTTTTTGTTTGATTTTTTTTTTCCTGCTCATTCTTTTATTTTACGACAGCGACTAAGGTATAGTATTTATATGAGTGTATGATGTGTCTAGAGTTGAGTTAGTCTGTTCTGTTGATGGGAAAATTGTGCGGAATATTCATGAGCATAACAAGTTAAAAATAAATCTTTTATGCGATGTGTGTTCGTGTGTGTATTGGGTTGGAAAGAATTGTGTTTGGGTTTGGGTTTGTGTAACGGAAGTGTTTTGTGTTTTCGCGTTATGCATGTGGTATCGGAGTGGATTATATAATACATAATTTAACACGTTCATTACTTTAATGACTTACAATAAATTTTAATGCGGAAGTGGTGATCCGAAGTAATATTGAGGTAGACGCGGTATACCCAACTTTACCCTACCCAGCTAGATGTTATAGAATTTAATATAATATTAAAAATCAATCATCTTCGTCAGCAGAATAAAGTATAACGGTATTAAGATGTTATGGAAAGAAGAACACATAAGAGGAAGAAAAATGATCACCTTAGTATGCAAAATATTGTATATTTTTTTTAATGCATATATAAATATTATTATAGAATATTTTGATACATTTTGACAACCTGATAGTAGGTATGTTCGTTTACTTTCCAAAACTCCCAATTTCTAACAATTTTATTATATAATTTAGTTTTGCAGAACTTTTGACTAAAATTGACAGTTTTTGCAAATATGTATATACAAACAGAAGTAGTAGTCATAAGGACATGACTGAGCTCAAAAAGTACTAGATCGATGTATGTACTTATAGACGGGAGACCATATGGATTGTGTGAAAAATCAACTTCAGAACACAAAGAATACAAAGTACCATCGACTGGTTACACACACAGGTTTTCAAAAATTTAACAAGCTCAGTGGTTTAATTAAAAATACTGGCGCAAAATTTTAAACATTTAAAACCTACTCTAAATCATTTTTAAATTGGAAGCCGACTCTAAAAATGAGTTTTAGAATGAGAGTCGCCTCTTTGATAATTTTAAACGATATAAAGTATACTTTAACGCTAAAGCACTCGTGTAACTTTAAAAGCAGCAAGATGCTTCTCTATCTTTTTTAAAGTATACTTTATGCATTCAACGTTTGCAATTTCATAAGAAAAATTTAAAGAAAAATGTTTGATGAAGATTTTAAGCATGTAAATCAACAATCACGGAAACTGTCTTAGCTTTAATTTGTGGTGCATGCACCCAGTAACCATTACCGGAGTACAAAACAACACCATCTCCACCCCCCAATTGAATAGACTACGACACCAAACAATATACAATACAAACTTGTATTTGGTCGACCGCCCCAACAAAAACAAAAAAAAATGTGGTACATAGTGTTGGACTACCATATCGCGGCAAATCATTTTCTGCTCACAAAATCGCCCGTCATCTAAGATGAAAAGGTGAAATAGCTAAAGGGGAGTTAAAAAAAAAGAAAAAAAAATTAATTTTAAAAGGGGACACCCGGATTTGAACCTATTCTTCCCCATCTAACGGGGAGATGGGAAATTATCATACAAAAATGACTTAAAAGAGACAATTTTTTTTGAAAAACAACGGTACTTAACACTAACAATAGCATGTTATACTTCTCTGAAAGGCCGGAAATCTCGTCCTTTGTTTTTTTTAATAAAGGTGTTTTGGAGCACAGCTTTTGAAAAATTAATTTTCAAACTTAAAATTTGAAAAAAAAATGTGTTCAAAATTTTACGTTATTAAGTATAGTATATTTGTGTTGTTAATACTGAACACTTTTATACATTTTTAGTCTTAAACCAGATGCTAAAATGTCTTATTCTATAGTTCTTTAGAAAATTAAAAATAACAGAAATAAAATTCCCTTAATTTGACTCCAATCCGTTCCTTAAGTTGCTCTAAAGATCCTATATTTACACTATGTACGTACATTGGTCGTAAAGCACATTTAGTTATTTTCAATTTTCTCAAAAAGTACAAGACATTTTATCATTCGGTTTTCTGTTTTGGACTGAAAAATTTATAAAAACATTGAATTTTGAAAACAAAATTAGTGGGTATCATTTTGGATGTGAATATTTCGAGAACCAAAGCTTGGAAAATTTATATTGGAGGAAAGGCCTGTTAATTTTCTATACGAAACTGAAAACTGCAACCTCTTACAAGGCTTGGTTGCGGAAATATCGTTATCCAAAGCCGTTCTTAGGGTTGCATCGAAATACAGTAATTTGACTTTAGATGAAAATATTTCGAGAACCAAACCTCTAAGAGTATTTTGGTTTTGAGTTTTAAAAAGCTCTTGAAAATTTAACTAAAAATTTTGGCAACCGCAACCCATTTCGAGGCTCGGTTACAGAAATATCGCTATCCAAACACAAACGCTTTTGAATGTTTTGGACAGAAATGCAGTAAAATCGAACAATTACTTTGGATGAAAATATTTCGAGAACCATACCTTCCACACGCTTGTGGCTTAGACGTCCGTATAGAGTTTGGATAGACCTTTCTTTTGATGTATAGCTCGTTGGGTTTTGGAAACATTTGTTTAAAGTTGAAAAAAAGATGCAAGGGGTTAGCCCATCATATTTTTCAAAAATCAATAAAAAAAATTTGACGAACTTTTTACGTCGCTGGAAAGGTCTGTTAGTTCGCTATTCGCCACTGCAAACCGCAACCCTTTTCGAGGCTTTGTTGCGGAAATATCGCCATCGACACCCTTTTTAAGGTTGGATCAAAGTATTGTGTACTAGTAATACGTACAATTTTGAAAAAAAAAAATAGATTACCAGTTTTTTTTTTACATTTTGATTATGAAAATTAATTTTTCAAAAACCATTCCTTAAAACAGAACAGATGAAGAGATTTTTAAATTTAAAAAAAGGATATCATGGCCTTGTGAATGTAACCGTTGTTTTCTATATTTTTTTTCAGTTTTAAGTAATTTTTTTTTAGTAAATTGGCCCACCCTTCTAAACGATGGGGGGGGGGGGGAACAGACCCGCTTCCCATACGATTTTATTCTTGTCGAAACCCAACCTACACGTTCTAGCTTTTTGTGACACCTTATATGCGAATCACCCTGTATATACGGGATATACGGGTATAGTAAAAAAATAAGGGAATTTTCGTAAAAATTTGTTCAAGAATTTACTTTCGCTATGTGATATTTTTGCCCTAAACCTGAAACGCGGTTTTATTTACAAAATTTTAGATTTAACAGAACCGAAGCTTATCAAATTTTTTAGATTCACTTTTTTAGAAAATAAAAAAAAATAAAAATATATTCTTGATTTGCCAAAACAAAAACTCGAATTTCTACATAAAAATGCTGTGCACCAAATTGAAGCAAGGCTTAAGCTCAATTAGTGGGTAAGGCATATGGGTCCATGGATGCACAGACAAATGAACCTCGAATGTTCTTACAAAAACAATAATAGGTATACGCATTTCATAGAATTTTAAAGGAAATTACGGGCGGGCGTTCAGCCCAGAGAAATATTTTGGAATTGCTAATGTTCGCAGTTCGCAGAAGGAAAAGGTTTTAAATTTATGTGGTACTGAAAATTGAAAAGTGTTAGTTGCGTATACTGGGAAAACTACTTAGTACAGAATTTAGTACAATTGCAAGCCTTTTTTTATCCGTGCTGTGCATTATGTAGTAGAAGGATTTAAAGTTTCGTATATATGCTGCTATAGTCTATGGAATCCTCTTCCCACCGAATTTAGGAGGATAAGCAACTACAAAATATTTTAAATTGCCGAAATGTTTTTTGTACGTATTAATATAATTTTATTTTATTTTATTATTTTTTTTTTTTGACATTTTGCTTTCCCATTGATAATTATGTATAGCAAAAGAATTGAATAAATACAAAAAAGATAAGTACATTAATATCTACTCTTTATTACAAATATTATATTTAATGTGTTAATTATTTGCTTAATTAATTCAGATTTTCAATAATAACGATAAACAGACCTTTATAAAATTTAATTAACTTGTTTCTAAGAACTGCATGCGTGTTGATTCGCTTTGGGCTTAACTGTATTTGACTCTATGGAAGCAACTTAATTAATATAAACGTTGTTCCCAATAATTTATTAAAATAAATATTAAAAAAGAAAGTTCTTTGAAATAAATAAATAGAAGGTATTTATATTGCAAATGAAATTAATTTGATACTTTTGTTTTATTACAAACTCAAAACCACAGTGTTGTGTACCCGCAGAAGTATACAAATAAAAAAAAAATAAAAAGGTAAATCAGCACCACACAAACATGACTAAATGACATTATTACGGAAATGCAATTAAATGATGGCCCCGAGGCTATACATATACCTATGTACAACAATACAAAAACAGATACGACTTTTCGATGAAATTCAAATGAAACTAACATTATGTATTTAAAGAAACTATAACAGAACAGATACCGCGCGGCGCTGCGTCCCATAGGTATATGGGATTTCGATTAACCCATTTTGGTATCGTCCTGCACATGTTGACGGTTCAGGATAATCATTGTATTTTGTAGATAAATTAACCACACTATACCTGCCGTTCTTGCCAAACAATTAACTTGACCGAAAATGTTGCCCCGGTATTCAGATCAAATTGTACAAAGCGCACACAACACGATATCTCTGTATAAATTTTAGTGCATGGACAAGCACAAGCACAAGCACAAGCACATGCCCATGCACACACGGTGTGAATTGTGCAACATAATTCTCAGTATTAAAATCTTCTTCACATAGACCATTTGTCAACACTCTGTGCTGCGTTTATTTGAAGAGGAGCTGATATAGCTGGCTATGAAGGTATATAGGTATAGGCAAAAACCTTATTTTCCAAGGATTTATATGTACATGTTTAACAAGGAACGATATGTGTACACTTAAGCTAACCGTGAAAGGGTATTTCCTGTTAAATATTTGACGTACTCACATACACAAAATACACACACAGATACCCTATAGTCACCCAGATGATGCTCTATCATTTCAACTTACCTGATCCGTAAAATTATCGGTATGGAAGAGGACTTTGACATAGCTCGTTTCACTAATGAACGTTTGTGGTTGTTCGGCTTCACCGCAAAACATTCCCGGCTCTCGACGATTCGATACGTCCGTTTTGGCGTTACCATCAACAATCTGTAAACACAAAAGGATACTTTAATTTATTTTTATTTGTTTTAGCTATAAGGAAGATATAGGATGCTGCGCTCTTGAAAGTCTTCGCACTTCGCACTAAATATTTATATCAATGTTTATTGACAGCAAACTGTGATAAAATGGCTAAATGTGCCAATTCCAATACTCTTATAAACTATATATGATGATATACATAGATGTTGTTGTTGAATATATTTTAACTATACTTCATTAGAAGAAAGCTTAATATTAAATTGTTGATTTGGGTAATAAGAATGTACACAGGCATTTTAGAAGGAAAACTAGGAAAGAGAGTAACGACGTGACGTAGAGTTACGCACTCAAATTTTAAATTCATTCACAGATTACTAAGTCGTAGAGTTTAACACTTTTTGATGTGTAAACATCTATGCTGGCGGTAGAGTGAAAAAAACGCGAACGTTTGTGTGCAACGTTACGTGCGTCGTGCAACGTTACGGTGTGCAAGGTTACAATCTGCATACTAGGATGGGTGTGTTCAGTGAAAAAAATCGTAAGATCCCCTTCAAGCAAAAACAAGTCCGTTTTGGATCCGCGCACGTTGATGTTTACACATACTACCCGTGAGTACCGGCACTCACACAATTTTTAATTTTCAAGCAATCTAATTAATGTTGCAAAAAAAAAAACAAAAAAATTAGTCTGTTGGCTAATTAAATGTTTTAAAATTGAAGTAAGATATTAAAATAAAAAAAAAATAAAAATAAAATACAAAATTAAACTTTTAAAGACTTAAGGCTCTCCCAAACCAACGCGAAACATTCGCTGACGACAGTTTTTTGTTGTTTTTAGCATTGTGTATCTGTCGTATTTTGTCAGCTACACAATGCTTAAAACAACAAAAAACTGTCGTCACCCAAGTAACATCGTTGGAGCTATTAGAATCAAAACTGTTCTTTTACAGCTCCTAGATAGTGAAATCCAAAGCTACAGCTCTGTTGGAGATTATTCCACAGCTCCCTACATTAAATTTTAAAATAATGTTCTATATTCGAAGTTTTAGAACACATTTAGCTCTATTAACTTTACAACGCTTCCATATTTAAATATATGCTCTCTAACATAGTTCATGATATCTTGCAACGAGCAAACTCAAAATATCAGCATACATAGAGGCATTGTAGAGCTGCTAACAACACATGCGCAAAACACTAACGCATAATCTGTTAAAATATCAAAAAATTGCTTTTACAGAGCTACACTGAAAGCGGCTGTAGAGTTGGATTACTAATATTCTCACACAAAATTTGGTGTCAAAATAATTCATCAATAGAGCTACAATAATGCACATATAAAGCTGAATAAATACTAATCCTCTTTCAAGACAATTCTCCCAATCATATTATAGATTTATAGGGTGTTATAAACTAGAACAAAAATTATTTCAACTGGAAAACTTGAAACAGTGGAAAATAAATTAATTAATTTCACTTTATAAGGGAAATCTTAAGATTAAAATTAGACACGGACTTCACAATTTTTTATTAAAATAAATTAACTATGCAGTTTCCTAAAAAAATTAAAAAGTACTTGCTCCTGTAATTTAAGGTGCTTATAAAACTTTATACACTTCAATGGAAAGTAGGTACCTAGTCTTCGAATTAAAAATTATTTCTACAATTTAAAATTACTTTCAATTGTCAAAACACCCTATTTTCTAAAAAGCCCTGAACGACGAACTGACACATTGCTCTCAGAGCGATATTGCAGCTCTATTAAAGAGACATTTTGTCCATAAAAACAAAAATGGCGACACAAATGAAAATTATTTGAAATATTTGTTTCCATTCATTTAAAAACATTTAAAATCTTCACTCTAAATAGAAAACACAATATGTAATGCAATGTAAAAAGCTTTTTATTTCATGCTTCGATAAATTTATTTGCCCAATTTTTATATTGTTCAACTTAATGTTTTTCACATTACATTGCTTAATATACACAATTTGGAAGGCGCGTTATAATTTTGCGAAGTACCTTCAAAACATTTATGAAAAAACTAAGCGCGCACTTAAAATTCACTGGCATTAACTCGAAAAATATTGATTAGATACATTATTTTCTCTAGGAATAAGTAATAACTAGCTTGTTGACATCAAAATAAATGAAGTTTACGCTTCCTACCATTACACACATGAATTATAGTGTGCTACTATTATATTTATTTATCATTTGGATTTCACAAACTAATACAAACAAAAATCTGTCAAAAGTGCTCCTTTTAGGATATCATATGATTATATTAAAGAGCTTCAAAGTCACTAGTCACTGATAACAAGCTGATAACGAGCAAAAATGTGCTCTCAAACTCAATGAATTAGCTGTGAGAAAGCTCTACAATTGCTCTAAGGGTGCATCTAGAGCTCTTTCTTAAATAAACGAGCTTTAAGATTAGCTCTGGAAGCGCCTTTAAAGCATTTAAGCAGCTAAAAATGTTTCTTGGGCAGCGAATGTTTCGCGTTGGTTTGGGAGAGCCTTTATACTGGATTTACACGATTGGCAGTATTTCTGTCAAAAAAAAAAAAACTGGCAGAAGAATGGAAAAATTAATTCTTTTGGAATGTGTAAACCTAGCATGAAAACGATTACAAATAAGAACTAATAAGTCATTAGCCGTTGTGATAAATGTTACACTACTTAACTTAGCTGAAAAAAATAAAATCATATTTTGAACTAACACCAAATTTGTAAAAATTGTTTGGTTTTGAAAAAAAAAACTACAATCATTTTATCTAAGACTAACCTTGATAAGTCATTTACTATTCCCTTGTTTATTTACCATAACAAAAATGCAACGTACCTAACAAAAAAGTTAGAAGTTCCAAAAAAGAATACTTTTAAGACTTTGGAGTCTCAGAAGTGTTGACCTTTTCGATTGGTGGTAAAATGCTAGTTTTTCTTCTGAAAAGAAGAGAAATTTGCTTCTAGATTGGTTTTTAAAAGCGCTCACATGTATCAAATTATTCTTCCGGATTACCAATTGAAACGTCAAAATATTTTGTAAAATAATTTTGTGTACAGGGTGTTTTTTTTCAGACGTGTAGTTTTTAATCTGGCAATAATTTTTTTCGAAGTTGGTCATTTCGACAGCTGTCACTTGATTTATGCTCAGTTTGGTTTCCCAGTCTATAATGAAAAGATTTACTCCTGAACAACGTTTGCAATTCGTGCCCAAATGGGCCTAAAACAAGATTGCCGTTGATCCCAATTTTCATAAGGGAATTTTGTTCAGCGATGAAGCTCATTTTTTGGTTGAATCGGTACGTTAACAAGCAAAATTGTCATATTTGGAGTGATTATAATCCATAAGACATTCTTGAGACGCCATTACATCCTCAAAAAGTCACTGTTTGGTGTGCTCTATGGGCAGAGGGAATCATTGGTCCATATTTCTTCAAAAATGAAGCCGGCCATAATGTTACAGTCAATGGGGAACGCTATGGAGCCATGATTAATGACTTTTTCGTGCTTGAATTGGTGAATGTTGATGTGGACGACCTTTGGTTCTAACAAGACGGCACTACATGCCATACAGCCAACGAAACAATCAATTTACTGAATGAAACTTTTGGTGAGCGCATTATCTCGCGTCGTGGGCCTGTGGCGTGGCCTTCAAGATCGTGCGATTTAACAGCGCTGGACTATTTTTTGTGGGGTAATGTGAAGTCACTTTTCTTCGCAGATAAGTCCAAGACGATTGACACCTTGGAAGAGAATATTCGGCGCGTTATTGCTGACATACGGCCCAAATTGCTGGTGGTGGAAATTTTGAATCTCGGGTGGAATTTATTCGAGCCAGCCGCGGCGGTCACTTGCCCAAAATAATTTTTAAAACATAATGGCAAAACCTTATCTTGCCCTGCCAAATTATTAACACCGCTCAAACCGATATGTGTAACAGTTGATAAAAAACATAAAAATGAATCAATACACCAAAATTAAGCTTTCTCCCAAATTTCTCGGAGCATATGTATGTCTAAAATGTATGTCCAGAAATCAATTTTAAAACTTAATTGTGGGTTTTTGGTGTAAGGATTTATGACCATGTGTTAAATAATAGCGTCCGCCCTTTTCGTAAATGCATCGTGGGATTACAAGCCTTTGACTTGCATCAAAAGAATGAATAATAAAAATTGAAACATGGCGCAATTGTGTAGTCAATTACAATTATTTTTTTTTTTTAAATCTAACGGATTTGCATTTCTGAGTTCTCTCAGCAGTGTTTTTTAAATAATACCTTAATATATTGATTGTTTAAATATCAGGATCAAAATTTTTTGTTTCAATTCGATGTTAACTTCAATATTTTTGATTAACAGTCACGATTTCCATCTAAAATTAAAGTTTTCTTAAAACAATATACAAAATATTCCCTTTTTTTCCTTTTTATTCAAGCCTTGATTATTCCTCCAGCACACGATTTCCATTTGTCAATAAAAATTGAACATTATCAAGAATTTTTTCTCTGTGCACAGAAAAGGAATTAAAAAAAAAAAAAAGAAACCTGTCCAAGTGTCCATTACCTGTAAAAATCCTCCATCACAGTGGGTGGCATTGATGAGAGTGCCAACTTTGAATTTTTTAAAACGAAGCCGAAGGACAAAATCTCTCGGCGAACCACGTAGACTACGAAAACGATACCAACATGTTAAAGGACGTCCGATATTCTGATTGGTGACATCCGGTGAAGTAACGTCCTCGAATATGTCTACAGTTTTGTTGCAATGGTCCTTGGATGTATCAGAAGATCCTATAAAAGAAAGAAGAAAAGTGTTAATTATTCGCAATTTGAATTTGATGGAAATTAGATGAAATGTAAAAAAAAAAAAAAACTAAATGGCTTCTGGGAAAACATGACAAGAATGTGTTTAACGAAAGGTTACACTTGGTTGCATGTATTTTCTGTTGACAAGGACATAAAACTTGGAAGTAATTATTTTTTTTTTGTATACCTAGTCTATGAATTTTATTAGAGAGGCTTTATAAAAACGCTTATTAAGCTTTTAACTTTGATGGAAAAAAAAAAAACGAGATTAAGGTCAAGAAACGGCAATTTGATTTACGCCTCTATAACACATTTGAGACAAAAATTATTCACCCAATTGCATAAACTGAAGGACCGAAATCTGTTTTTATAACTTCTCCAAAGTTTCAGTATGTTGGATGTAGGTATGTTTTTTGCATTTGATAATTCACTAAAATATACCACAATACAAATACTTGAGACAAACTAGTTTCATGATTTTAATTTTTGTATAATATATTAGCCCTATTAATAAAAAAAAGACTTTCCGCTCCTTAACACACTTGTTATCTTGCACACGTATAGCGATTATTTGCTTCATAATTTTTCTTATTAATAAATTTATAGCCTTGCTTTATGACATCTTTCCAGTATTTATAACTGAAAGCACGGCAACACTTAATCAAAATGTAGCAACATACAAATGCACTGATTTATTAAAACTTTGATTGCAGTAGTAAAGTTCTCATGAAATATAGGTATGTATGTGTGTGTTAAGAAGTAATTTGTCTCTTAACCGCCAAATTTGGCGAGTTAAAGTTATCCTCTCGCTATCTTATGTCACAGGCTATTCTGCATATATTAATATGAATTCAAAATTGACAGATGTGTTGTGTAAGTTCTATTTCGCTGTTGTTCGCGGTTTATTAATAGAGGATTATGTATAGTTTCCAACGGCTCTCAAAATAAAAGACTTATGTTTTGAAGAAGAGGCAAACTAAGAACTCAAAAGGTCTTAAAGAAATCGATAATCCATAACTCATAAATAAAACACACACTTACACTGTCTATTTACAGGTTTATTGTATACACATATCTGTGTATTGTGGTCGATCAAAATGCATTATATGCATGCATACTCCATGATATAAGTTGTTCATTTTGTCATTGAAATATAATGACTATTCTTAAAAGCACTGAGTGTAGTGTACTCTGATGCAGTGTGTAGTAGCAAGACTTGAGTGAAAGTTTGTTGGTAAATGTTTTTCCTCCTTTCAAGATGTAGCGTTAGGTATACACTTGTAAGAAGGAATAAGTTGAGATACATGTAGGTATAAGTCTCTCCATAAGTAGGTACTCTATGCATGCATCTGGTCGAAAAGTGCTTATGGATGGAAAACCATTAAAGATGTTGACAAGTAGTATGGAGTATGCATAATAAAAACTGACTGCAAGTGACATATGTAAATGCATGGCATGGAAAAGTAGCTTCTACTTAGTGCATAATAATAACAATAATAAATTTCATTCTATGCTCATTAAAGGTAGGTACACAAATTTTACATTTAGGTACCAATATAAATCGAATGAGGTCGATTTTTGCTTTAAAGGGGTAATAAAGGGGTAACCGGCGCGGCGTTGGTTGAGACACCATATTGTGTAATTTATGCAATTGTCTTTTAAGAAACAAGAAATCGAAAATCAGTTGTATTTGATTTAAAATTATGGTTTGAATTCTATGTATCATCTCCCCCCAAAAATACATTTTTTGTCCTTTTTTTTTCAACAAAAATGTACCTATAGAAAGCAAAAAATACTTAAAAAAAAAAAATCAATTCCAAGTGCTAATGCTCACTATAATTTTTTATTTAGAGCAAACGTATTTGTTTAGTGTACACAAATTAAGGTTTTTATAAAACTTTACACTACGATGATATAGAAGTCCAAAAAATGGTTTTGTGATACCGTCCGTCATTTTATGTTCCCCTATGTCCACTGTACATCGTACAATTATTAACCTCTAGCCTAAACGAGTAAATAGGTTTACTTCAAATTTTGTAATGAAGTTAATTTTAATTTAATTTAACAAAATTTTAATTTTTTTCTTTTTATTTTATTTTATTCTATTTCATTATTATTTTATTTTATTTTATTTTGTTTTTTTTTTATTTTATTTTATTTTATTTTGTTTTGTTTTGTTTTGTTTTGTTTTGTTTTATTTTATATTATTTTATTTTATTTTATTTTATTTTATTTTATTTTATTTTATTTTATTTTATTTTATTTTATTTTATTTTATTTTATTTTATTTTATTTTATTTTATTTTATTTTATTTTATTTTATTTTATTTTATTTTATTTTATTTTATGTTTTCTTGATGCTATTTTATTTTTTATTTCAATTTATTTTATTTACATCAACTGAAAAAAAAATTATTATTTATTTGTATGTAGGTATACCTACTGACGCAAGGATCAGGCTTAGCATTTTTGTTGTTGAAAAATCAACGTTAGCACGGACGGATATGAAAAGAAAAATTAAATCGTGTGACAAAATGATCAAAGACTGCCGGAAATAATTGTAATTGACTGAAAAGTCTTTTGAAAATTGAAACAAATAAAAGATCTTATTTCATTTTCCAACTTTAAACCTCTTTAACTCTTATTTCAAGGTTTATATGTTCTTCTATTTGGCTGCATGCAGTTGTTAAATTGAGAAAACTCTAAAATACCCAAATTTATGGGATGGAAAAAGAAAAAGAACACAAAAAATAAAAAAAAAAACATCTCAAAAGGATATACAATCTGAAATTCCATAGCAATCTCTTGGTGCTTTATTGCACCCTTTTGAATTGTACGAAACATCCGGCATGCTTTTGAGATAATTGTCTCGACTTCAACCTTATACACAGGATCCACTTGAAGAAAAGTCACACTTAAGCACGCAAAGGTGTACAATTTCAACAACTCGCCATATCTTGATAGCAACTCGCAATTGCACAAAGCTAACGCGAATAGGGAACTTGCTCGCTCGCTCGCTCGCTCGCTCTACAACCATACCTCCCACTCGGCTCAGTAATCACCAGCATAGAGCGCACATCCGACGACGACGTTATAAAGTCGAGATATAAATCACGGAAGCAGTGGTGGATGGGTGTAGTGTAGGTAGGTATGTTGCCAAAAGATCGTTAAGAGTGTAGCAAAAAAAAAATGGAGAAACTCAAGTGTTGCAAGTGTATAACCCTTTGGCACGGAATTTCATTAAAACGTTTGAGATTCGCCAGCGTGTTATCACTTAAACTGCCTGAAGATAGAAATTGCAGCTGCAGAAATGTTCAAAAGCATCATCATTTCATCATACAAACGAATATAGTGCATCCATTAGTTAAATAGCTTTCAAAAAATATCTAAATAAAAAATATGCAACTCATTATTTTCACACAACTGGTTTCAAAAGTTACCAACCTCCCCCCCCCCCCTCCCTCAACCCCTAAAAAAAATAAAAAAAAAAACCAAACAATCCAACAAAAAGTGAACTCCGAAGTCCGGAGCATTATAAACAGAGAGGTACATCATGGGACCTAGTTGAACCTATATACTGTCTGTACTCATGGCACAGGAACAGGATACACGTTAGTACGGTATCACGTTAGTTGAAAATGTATCCGCTTTTTGTTTTCCGTCGCATATTCATTTACAATGTTTATGCATTGAAATTGCTTTCGGAAAGAACAAAAGTGATTCACGTTGAGTTTTTCATAGTATTCATTTTTTTAGCTTCCTGCTGGAGGGCATCATATGGATTCTTTGAGCTACATTATTTCTACGCTCTGCAGTAGTAGTAACATAAAAATGACTGTCAAGCTCAAAGGCATGGAAAATGTCGTCATTGCATCAGCATAAGGATGGAAATCATTTTTATTCCCTTGTTTTTTTTTTTTTTTTTAAGGGGATGTATTTTTTTGGTTATTTGTTTCAGATAATGTGATATATAGCAAAGGAAATATTATGAGTTGGTTGGATAATATGTTTTTTTGTGAAATTGATTTCCGCTATGCTATCACAACCAGTTTCATGCTTTTCGAAATGCAATGAAACCTTCAATAGCGCTTATTTTGCGATTGAAGTGAAGAGCTATTAAGCTTTTTTTATAGATGGTATTATCCAATGACTATTTTTTTTTTAACTTATTTGAGGGGTTTTATTGAAGTTTTTGGATATAAAAGTAACAAGTCTCGAGGGTACTCACTTACCTTCAAACCAATTAAAAAATACAAATACAGACATATTTTGAAACTGAACTTGTATTTAATGTATTTAATACTAGATGACATTCCAACTCAAATTGAAATGTTATTAATAAGGGAATGTTTAACTTATTTTAAACTAAAATAAACTTAAATTTATGTATGCATTTTTAACTGACAAAAGCAATATAAAAATCGTATTAGAGGGGGTCTATTTCCTCCTACTTAGGTGGAAAGGAAATTTTTCTAAAAAAATCGTATTGAAATAGAAAAAAAAATCATTAAAAAACAACGGCAACACTAACAGTATCATGCTATCAACATTTTTCATAATTTTGAGTTTGAAAATAGGTACATTTACTATATGTGTACATTGTATTGAACTATATTGTTATTTTGACTTATAGTGTTCTAGTGAAATTCTATCCATAAGACAATTGAACCGTAATGTTAGTACTTTTAGGAAAACGCATATCCAGTTCACCCTTGGCCCCAACTTCAGAATTAGGTTCAGTTAAATACAGAGATTCTTTCTTTAGTCGTACTACACGAATGTGGAATGCGTTACACGGCTCAATTTTTGCTTGCATCGGTATCTCCAACCTTCTTAAACGCTGGCACTGTGTTTTATCACTACACAAAATATTTAAAAAAAGACCAGTGTGACCATTCTCACATGAATGAGTTACTATTAGAAGAAGCATTTTTCGGTTTAAGCATGCTTTGTTAAGGTCCCACACATACATATTATATAATGTATGGATATATAATATTATCCAAAGCCCTTAAAATCTTATTCTTGTGTTCGATAATTCTTTTAATTTTATAATAGTCAAAACAGGCACATCGTAAAGAAAAGATGGAAGTTTAAGAGACGTTTTCATCTATCATTTGACTTACTTTATTCATTAAAAAGTTATAAATAAATAAAAAGTTATCATTTTCATATATTTTTTTGCCAATGATATTGGCGTAGTTATCCAATTATTGGCATAAGTCCAAACCAATAATTGGCACTTTGATTTTTTAGCTTATTAAAAATTAATTTAAATATAAAAATCTGCAATTTTATTGATGTCCAACGATTTTCATTGTGTCAATCAACCCAATGATTGACACTTTTATCAGTGATTGGCATGAAAACTATAATGATTTGCATTTTGACAATGAAACCAATGATTGGCACTTTTACCAATAATTGGCATGATTGTGCTAATTATAGGCCAAGTCGTACATTTTCAACCCAATAGTTAGTACATCAAAAATTATTTAAATAAATTAATCATAAAATACTATTGACGATGTTTAAACTCTATATCTTAATCATTGGCGTGTGCCAATAATTCGACAGTTTAGTTTACTCTTTGAACTGTTAAAATACGAAAACGGGACAGAATAATTTTTTTTAGAAATAATTCGGAATAAATTATGATTATATTTGAATGTTTTGAATTTATAATTTTTAAACACGAAGCAGACAAAAATTGGCGCCCCTCCTGTGAGGATTTATGTGTTTAATTTTTGCATAGAGAATTTTTGAAAAACACACATTTTTCTAGTGCCAAAACTAGACAAGAACGAAGAAATTATTAAATTACATTGAACCTATCAAACAAAAGCCTGGATAAAGTTATGAAAAAAACACATTAATCGACTTTACGCTTGAATAACCATCATTCATCATTGATTAAAGATATATGTAAATCAGCTGGCTCTTAAAGTCACTTTTACAGCTTAAAAAACTTAGAACCCCTCATTCATTCACTTAATAATTTTGCTTCAATGTGAGCAGCAGTATTTGATTAAGCGTATATCATTTTATCCTTCAATACAAAACATAAAAGAAAACGGTAAACTGTTCATCATTTTTGTATCCTGTGCTAAGTGTAAAATAACTTTTTCATAGAATTTGAGATCGAAACCTCTTAATAGCATAATCTCTTCACTGAATCACCTCTCACACATTGGTACACAGGTAGGTTATCTCTTTTTCTATAACCAATACATACAGATAACTACCTCCCTGAACACCACTGACCCACATTTATAATCAATACGTCCTATACATAGCAAAAACTCTACCAGCACATTGAATTTGTATCCTCAATGCACCATAAAAACCAACTCTGTCCCATCCCCTAGGTGAATATAAAAAATAAAAAAAAAAAAAAAACATGAAACTGTTTTCATTTTTAATCAAATCCTTCTCAGCTTTGGCCAAAAATTCCCACGGTGTGGTGGATGAATGAATGAAATAGTTTCGGTTGAAATAGTAGCTACAAATCCATGCTGTAATCCACACCGTTTTATAGAACGACAACCATACGATTCCAGCGAATGGCTCCCGTACCTACCGACTATATGCTTCCTGTCTGTTCCCTGCAATCAGCTACTCTACATATATATTTTTATATATAAACGAACCCAACATACATATGCAGTACAGTAACCGAAATCCCTTAGCTCTAGATGTGGAAACAACTTAATACGTCAAATGACGAAACTTCTGCCTCATACACTACCCTAACTCTGTATACCCCCCACCAATGCAATCTGAATTTTCCCAGGTCGTTACCCTCTCTTTCGGAATACTTCTCATTGCCTTATCTGAATCATTTTCAGGATAGTTTACAAAAAAGGGATGACGTGGAATTCCTTCAAATTGCAACTGTCAGTCGTTACCGTGGCTGGTTGGTAGGTGGGTAAACATAGGTGGTAAGGTGGGTGGTGCAGCCTCATTTCACTTGGACAGTGAAAAATAGTTACGAAAAAAACCTTTACTTGGATTCCCAAAGGCAAGTTGCTGGATTGGCTCCATGCTTTTGTTGGTGAATTTATCCCAAACCCAAATCTGCTTTGGGGTTTCTTTTTTTGTTCATCTAATTTTGTAAGGACTTCTTACATCGACTCTATCTATCTCTCTCTCTCTGGATCGTTCATTTTTAAAATACCCAACGCAATTCACTTCGAGCCCTGAATAATATTGTCCCCTTTCACGACTAAGGACAAAAACACTATGCCTGCCCACTGAAGAGAGAATCATCAGACAGGAATACTAAAGGAGAGTTAAAAAAAGAATTTTAAGGGATAAGAGAGGGTGAGGTGGAATTTGTTGATGAAACATACCTACTACTTAAATGTATACCTAGGTACATTTCTTTCTCTACTTCCATGGCACCAAGGAAGGACAAGAATTGAAGGCGAATTTGAATAATGTTTGGAATGGCACATCAACAAATAGAATCTGTATGAAGGGAGTGTTGGGGACACTTTATTTGTATATATGTTGCTCTTTTAGAAGCTTTAATTTGGTTTAATCTTTAGCTAGTTCTTTTGTACAAGGGTCTTGCATCTTTATAGTCTAAAAGTCCATAAATTTCGACTTAAAAAAAAATATTGTATCTCCTATGTGTATTGTGTATAGATTAATTTCACCAGTAGGTAGGTATACAAATTGAAAACAATTAGTTCGTGAATTTTTGGAGTGAATATCCCACATTAAGGGATCTTGGAACCATGTGGAGGTTATTCGCAAAAAAGTGAGTTATATTAAAAGTGTTACTGACCTCATAAAATGTCAGTTGGTTTCTGTAATTCCTCAGCCATAGATTTTTTTTAATGCATTTTTGAAGTTTTTGTGCGAATATCCCACATAGAAAATTTTAGCACCTCATTAGTGAGTTATTCGCAACAAAATCATAGTAAAAAAAATATAGAGCTGATCAATTACTCTACATTGAAGTATTTAAGATTGTAATTAAAAAACAAAGATACGTATACCAACAAAAACTTAACAATTAAAGATTTACCAAAAATAACTGAAGTTTTTAAAATCTCCAAACTCTTAAATCCATGCTCGGAATCGCTGCACTATTGCCTGGAAGTTTTTGGTTTCCAGTAAAACACTTCAAACAATCCTATATGATCGGCATTGTCACATATGATCCGAGCAAACGATGACCTTTTATGAGGTCACTAAGATTTTTCAGATGGCATACTTTTTTTACGAATATCCCACAAATGAAGTGCTTCAAATTTTGACTGTGACATTGAAAAAAATTTTAAAAAAATTCATAGAAAACAAAAATAGGGCAGACCAATTACTCAAACTATCTGACCTTTTATGAGGTTACTAAAACATTTCAGATGGAATATTTTCTTTTACGAATATCCCATAACTGAGGTGCTAAAAACCGCTGATGACCTTAAAAAACTTTAACCATCGATTAAATATTTCCTATGGCTGACCAATTTTTGAAACTAGCTGACTTTTTAGATGCCAAACTTTTTTTTTACGAATATCCCACATATGGGGTGCTAACGTCTCAAAGCCGAACTTTCTGACAAAAATGTTCATCTTTCATACAGTACTTTTTTGCAGGACTAACAGGATCCGAGGTATTTAATAAAAACTTAAATCCAAGATGGCGGTCAAAATGTGAATTTCACAAGTGCGAAATATTAGAAATATTATCTCCGAATAACCCCCTTTTGAATATAATGGGTGATTTTTTAAGAGGTCTAGAACTTTTTTAAAAAAAAAAACACAAAAAATTCGAAAAAATGAATAAAATATTTATTTGAATCGATAGTTTGAACCTTGCAATTTAATGTTTAAAGATAATTTCATGCAAATGTTGACCGCAGCTGCGTCTCAGGTAGCCCATCCGCTGAGTCCAATTTTGGCATACTCTTTCACACATATCGGCCGGTATCTCACGAATGAATGCATGGATGTTGGCTTCCAGTGCGTCAATCGAAGCGGGCTTGTCCCTATAGACATTAGCCTTGACATACCCCCACAAAAAATAATCTAATGGTGTCAAATCGCACGATCTAGGCGGCCAATTGACCGGCCCGAAACGTGAAATTAACTGTTCACCAAACTCGCCTCGCAATTGCGCCATTGTTTCGCGTGCTGTGTGGCATGTGGCACCGTCTTGTTGAAACCAGATATCATGCAAGTCAAGAACTTCAATTTCGGGCAAAAAAAAGTTTGTTATCATCGCTCGGTAGCGTTCACCATTGACAGTAACGCTGCGATTCGCATCATCTTTGAAGAAATAGGCCCAATAATGCCGCCGGCCCATAAACCGCACCAAACAGTGGCTTTTTCGGGATGCATTGGTAGCTGTTGCAATGCTTCTGGCTGATCTTCACTCCAAATGCGCCAATTTTGCTTATTTACGTACCCATTCAACCAAAAATGAGCCTCATCGCTGAACACAAGCAGCGCGCGATGAACATTTCGAACCGAGCACGAATTTTGATAGTAAAATTCAATAATTTGCAAGCGTTGTTCATTTGTAAGACGATCCATGGTTAAATTGCAAACCAAACTGAAGCTGTTTGACAGTGACACAAGGTACTAAACACACGTCAGCTGTCAAAACCAGTGTTGCCAAAACCAAACCAGCTTAAAAATCACCCTATATAAAAAAAATATTGGAGGTGGTTCAAAGTGTTGGTTTATTTTTTTTATGACTTCTTAATTCTGAATGGCTATCTATTTGCTCAAATTCCACTAGACCTGATGATGGCTTACGTTTGCCCTATATACGATTAAAATATCAAAATATTTTGAACAACAATAATTAAGTTCTACCCTTTTGCAGAAAATAAAGGGTTGCGGCTGAGTGTTGGGTCTTTTTAAATAAACTTTAATCTGATACAAACAAGAAATTCAATGCAGTCGTAAAAATAATTTTTAAATATTTAATTAAATAAATTTTTTTTACTTTGGTGAAATTTACCTTTCGCACTTAATGACATTAAAATATACACTCATACAGGCTGGATTATAAAAAAAAAGAAACATACATATAGTAGCTATCGAGCTTCTGGCTCACACAAAAAGGCTTGATGGACTCTTGTCCTAGATGTGTTTTATACGGAATTTTAAATAAAAAAGAGGACATTTCTGGATTACACAATTTTATTCTTACATTCCTATACATACTCTAGAACTGCTATGCCTACACCATACAGCAGCAACAAAAATGACAGTAGATTTGGTCTATCTGTCTTTATTTCCAATTTGCTTTGTATTGTTGTTCATTGGTTGAGACTGTAGTAGGATTATACTGGATATTTATATGTATACCTTCATATGTACATGAACACGAAGACACTAATCCACAAGGCAAAAAGAAGCATGATATAAGCAAAACGGAACCGGAACTTAACCTAATTAGGTGAGATAGGACTTTGCTTACACAGGAAAAACTAAAAAATAAAAAAACCCGGAGAATATCAAAAGAATCGTACATACCTACATTTTTTTTCACAAAATTTTTACCTTGATATGCAGATTTTCAGATAAAGGTTTTTGCTTCTGTGGATTTGTGTGCTTGCCAGATTTTCAGCACAAGGGATGAAAAAGTTGACCCTTTGTTAGTATAGGTAGGTATATAGGTACCTTGAAAATAATGACGAACAAAAAAGAAAATAAGAGAAGATGAACATGAAAATGACCGTCATCTTAATCTTACTTTAACTTTATCCTTCTACTTTTCATCTAAGTTGAGTGGTTGTAAGTGAGTGACTATTTTTGGATTTGGATTAAGTTAAGATAGTTTTTGTTTGTTATCGTTTTCAGTTGATTACTACAATGTTTGTCATGTCACTTTTGAGTTTTGAGATTATTTTTAGAATATGTGGATTTTGATTGGTTCATGATATCTCAAATATCTATATGTCATCTAATCTGGTTGAAATGCAATTTTAAAGTATTTTGTTATTCCACTTAATGAAGGTTTTTTTTTAACATTCTGTAGTACCTTTATTTTCACCTTCAGACAGGTATACATATTGACAAAATATTTACTTCAACATATATTGAATTAAAAATGGAATTTTAGTAAAAGCTAAATAAGATAGCAAATTTATATTTTTAATGATGATTTAAATGCTTTTGAGGTGGTCAAAGGAAATAAAGGGTCCGACATCTAACGTTTTTTTTTTTTCAACTAGTGCTTTTTTCGTGAATGGTAACACTTAGCTCCTGTCTGATTTGACAGATAATTAGTTTTATCCTACCGCTGAACGAATATGGTTGTGTATACGCTTCGCTAAGTGGGCCTGCGAACGACTTGGAGAAGATGCCGATTTTGCCAAAAAAATCATCTTTTCAGATGAAGCTCATTTTGATCTTGGCGGGTAGTAAACAAGCAAAATTGTCGCATTTGGGGCACAGAAAACCCGCACGCATACATTGAAAAGCCGATACACCCAAAACGAGTCACTGTTTGGTGCGGATTTTGGTCCCCAGAGGCATAATTGGGCCATTTTTCTTCGAAAATGAGCAAGGAGTGGCCATTACAGTCAATGGCGATCGTTATCGGGCCATGTTGAACAAATTTTTGTTCACAAAAATTGAAGAGGAGGATATTGGCAACATTTGGTTTCAACAGGACGGCGCTACGTGCCACACAGCCGAAGCTACACTCGATGTTTTGCGCCATTTTCAAAAAAAAAAGGAAAGTTATTTGGCGGACCCTTTACATCCTACCCTATATTTGTGAGCCAAGCTGCTCTCAAAGCACTTAACTCATACACCATCACCTCCAGACTGGTATGGGCATGTATGAGGAGGTTAAATGAAGTAGGCAAAAACAACAATGTCACACTCTATTGGGTACCGGGCCACGCCGTTCTGGAAAGAACTCCCTACCCTGAGACAAGACAAATTACTACTTGGAAACTACAACCAAGAGCGTTACAAATCCTGCATCAGTCTAAGCAGGAATAACCTAAGAATAATAAAGGGCCTCCTCACAGGACACTGCAAATTAAAAAGACACCTGTGCGTTCTCGGCTTAGTGAGTAATCCAACCTGTAGATTCTGCAACACTGAAAAGGAAACACCGGACCATATATTAGGCAAATGTAATGCACTTGTGCATCAAAGCATCAAAGACACAGATACCTGGGCCATCATCAGATAGAAGAGAGGGAATTGCCATCATTGAAAATACTCCAAATACTCAAATTCCTCAAAGGAATAAACTTGGAGGAAGAGTTATAGAGTGAGCAATCTCATTCAGCTCTAGATGGTGGCACAATAGATCCATAGGTCGCAGTGAAACTATATACCCACAACTAATTCATTCATTCATTCATGCCCTATCTTAAGCGGTCTTCAAAAGTCAAATATGAAAAAAAATAAGTTTATATTTTAAAATTATGAAAAATCTACAAATTATTATGAATTTAGCTTAGTTATGTATGTTTCAAAAAAGGGATAACATTTTAGAATTAAGAAGAACGAAAACAATAGAAAATGTGTTGTTTTTGTTTTGGTGGACTCAATTCAATTGGAAATATTTTTTTCATTTTGAATAATGGTCGCAAAACAACTTTCAATGGAATAGCATTTATTTAAAAAAAAAAAACCATACAAATACTTAAAAAGTTAAAATCGATCAAAAACTGAATGAACTAAAAATTATCATACAAGTATTAAGCAGCGTTGCCAATGTGGCACAATCGTGTACTTTTGGCACCTTTTAATGTAAATGGCACACTTCAAATGGCACTCTAGCAAGAACCAAGTTTAAAAAATATTTCTTAGAAAGTTTATGCATCATTTCTCAGGATTCAACTTAGTTTTGGTCAGAATAAGGAAACCGAGAAATTCTATCGACGAGCAAACGTCTCCAAATATATCGAAATTTATGATCCGACTTTTAGTATTAACACATGGTAGTGCATCAGTTGAAAGGGTTTTTCAAGTTTAAATAATATTAAAACCGATAGTAAAATCGCCTTTCTTGTAAAGTTATGAAATCACTTTTGGGGTTTGATGAAATAATAATGGCCGAAGCTTGCCAACATTTCATACCACCTAAAGACTAAATATTGGTATTAAATGACAAATTCCTCGTTGTTTTTATTTTTTTTTTTGTTATGTTTCGTTTAATGAAGTTCATTTATTTTATTTATTAATTCTGTGTTCATTTATTCGTGGTATTCTTTAAGTTTTATATGAGGTGCAATTAATAAAATTTAAAATTATTATGAAATCAGATTTTTTTTTTTAATATTTCGGTTGGTAGCACCCAGTTGCCTTAAATGGCACTCTCTGTTGGCAGCGTTGGCATTTAAAAAAAAAATCCGGCAAGGTTGGTATTAAGGCATCTGTAAACACTCAAACATGGTACTAGTGATCTTGGTTCATGGCCTATGTTTGAGTTGATTTTACTTGTCTGCCGGCTAGTTACCGTCCAATTTGTTGGTGCCACCAAATCAAACAATTGTTTTCACCACAATCAAGAGGCTGCCTGTGGCTGTGGAGTGTTTTACTCGAAGATGTCAATTAAGTTTTAAATTTCAATTTAAAATTTTAAAACCAAAAAAAAAAAAAAAATGACGAAATTATTATGGAATAGGTAAATAAAAAAATATTTCTTCGCTGATTTACGAAACAGATTGAAAGTAGCAATGACATACTTCTTGTATAGAAGAATAATGAAGTCCGAGTAGTTTGGAGTAGCTTGGTTTCATTCTGTTTCATAGAGTTAAGTCAAACTAAGTTTACTTGCACAGTAATTTCGAGTGTTTACAGAGCCCTTTCTACTAAATTAAAAAATAGTATTTTGTATAGTTTTTAATTTTTTTTAAATATTTATTTTGTTTATATTTTAGAATAAAGACTTATAATTAAAGAATGATCATTTTGTAAGTTCTTTAGTTATTTAATAACGAATACCTAAGAGAAATATAAAATATATAAATTTGGTTGCAGGAATCTACCGAAAAAGAAAAACAGAGAAAATTTAGTATAAGAGTTAATTATTTATCGATGATGGAGATACCAGGGCCATAGCCAGGATTTTGTTTCGGAGGGGGCTGGCTTCCAAGTCTTACGAACAATTTTTTGAACAAAAAATAAAAACTATGTATTCCAATTCGTAGATTTTTATTAGTTTTTAAAAATAAATGTATGTTAAGTCCATAACGTACAATATTAAAATTGTTTTGTAAATATATCTACCTTAAAATTTTTTTACAGCAGAAAAAGTCTTGATTTTTTTTTATATCAAACCAATCACCTCATCTGGATCAACATCAATATATATCCGAATGAACAGATATCAAAGCAGTGCGTTTAGACTTACACTGCTCATATAGCTTCGGGACACTGTTTTAATCGTTTTGATCGTTGAAAAGATTCTCTCAACACGCTGTTGTCTCTGGGAAGTGTGTCCAAAACCCTGAGCAAGAAGTTAATACCTCTTAAGTAAGTTTTGTCAAATATTTAAATTAAGCAATTTCAAAACTTTGGTAGAAGGATCACTCGAAGATATTTTTGCTTTTTGTTTTGCTCTCTGGTGTGGTTTTTTATGATATTTTGGAAAGTTTTTTTTGTAAGCATATGGAAAGTTGTTCAATGCCAGAAACATCCATTGTTTCATCAGCGAGGACGTTGAAAATACTTCAATGTATAAACGGGCTTATTGTAAATATATTTCAGTTGTAACAATATCAAAACATGTCTCCAGGATTTCATTTTGTATATCTGAGCTCAAATAGCCTGTGTTTTTAGAGCTGATAATGACGTATGATTCTTTAAATAGTTTTCCCCAGATTAAATTCGGAACTGCAGGAGATCCCTTAGTTATAAATATTTTTTTGTGGGCCGAGTAAGATATATAGCTCCACTATCATCGTCACCTCCTGTTTTGCACAAAATAAAATAGTCTGGAATAATAGGTCTTATTACAGCTCTATTTCCAGCTACTGCTTTTGCATCTTTTTTTGTTTTCCAGCAGCAACGATTTCCAGTCACCCATATCATTATTTTCTATTTATTTGTGGTTTTTATTGTTCTGAGATCATATAATTTTTGTTATTTTTATTTCGCAATATTTTGGCTTCTTCTTCTTATATAAACGAAGAAATTGAAGTCCTTAACTGATCCCAAATCAAATAAACTATACCTAGATAGTCTTCTTATTTTTTATAGATTTGAATTGATATTAAAAATCTTTAGTTTTTACTAAATTTGTTTAGATACAAATAATTTCGGGAGGGGCTTCAGCCCCCTCAAGCCCCTCCCCTGGTTACGTGCCTGTATACCACCGTCTCGGCTCTGCTGTATTTTATCGAGCTGCCATTTATATTTAAAGGTGGTTTTGGGGGTTGTTTTTTTTTTTTTTTGTCTCATGTGTAAAATATAATAATAATTTAAAAAGTACAAATATATATCCAGATTTTGATTAATAAAAAAAACAAAAGTTTTTTCCTGTTTTTTTTAATTATTTTTCCCAAAAATAATATGATATAACCCAAGATCATAATAAAATAATTCGAGATTTTTTAATTCTGAAATATTTTAAACTTAAAAAAATAAATTTTATTTTGCATAAGATATATAGTGATTTCTTAATTTCTTATTAAAAATTAGAAAAAAGATTTGATCATAATTTTCGGACTGAGGGATCTTAATTCCAAGAGATGCCTAAATTTTAACAAAAAAAAGGAAATAGTGGATCAGCCTATAATATACATAGAAATATTAAAATGTCAAAAAGCTTAAGACCTTTTTAGATCTTAATCTTGAAAATCCATCAAGAATTTTTGACACACACACTTCAAGTTTTATTTTTTTAAATCAAAAAAGACTTTTTTGTCCATACTATCTAACAACTCATATTGTTTTTCAAAACTCTTAAATTCTAAATCAACTTTTACATTTAGAACTATAAATAGAGGACATAAGTCCACATGGTATTCAGCATTATCATCTTCAAATTAATAAGAACACTGTGTATTAAATTCATTAATTGTTTAACTAAGGGCAATTCACTTCTGATGGAGAGGGAAATCTAGAACACAATTTTTCTATTTTGTTATTAAATTTTGAATTAAAACATATTTTGTCAAATGCAATTTTAAAGCAATAGTTTTAAAAATTCAACTGGAAGTGTCCATTTTATCCCCATAGAACTCTGTCGAAAACCACGATTTCGTAAATGTGCGACATAAAGCTCTCAATATCGACTTAATATCGAGATAAGTTTAATCTTTCGGTCGTCTACCGGATTTTATTATGTGTGTATACTGTATGTTCTGTACATCATGTAGCTTCATTAATGTTTTCATAAGATAAATGTACTTCTTTAATACTAAAGTTGCTATCTCTTTTATACTGATGTTGAATCTGTAACGTAATGCAATATATTAAAGTGTTTTTCTTTTATCTTTTTACAGGAAACTTTTTATCAGCAATCAGCCAAATTGTTCGGTAAAACACACAAACAAAACAAAAAGTCATTATGCCACAGAAAACGTGTTAATGGAATCAGATATCAAAGAAACTCAAAAAAAAAAAGTAATGTAAATACAAAAAAAAATTAATGAACAACTGGGTCGAACGTTCTGTTCAAAAATATTATAAATTTTTAATTAATGTAATGCGTAATGCGTTCAAAGGGCTATGGTTACCTTTAAAATATATAACGAAACAAATTGGAAAAATATGTTGTGCACTTAAGGGAAAAAATTGGACTAGAAACATTTACTAAAGTAATGGTTTGGAATTTATCTAAGAGACTGATGTGATTTAAAGTTGCACCTGATGTCCATCAGATATTTAAATTTTACTCAAGCTTTGAACAAAATATTAAGCCTTATAGTCAGACCATCAGAAGTGGAAAAACAGTTTCTACAATTTCGTTGAAAGAAACCTAAATAATTCGCAGAGACATTGCTATTAGCAGGTATGTGGCTATATTTCACAGAAAGCGGTTTCATCACAGAGAGTTCAATTTTTTTTTTTCAAAAGCATGAGTCACTAATGGCTAATTGGTATGTACTAGGATGTACTTTAGGTTTTATTTCAACAGACTTTCGTAAAAAAAAAATAAATTATCTAAAATGACAACCTTTTAGAAATTTTTCAAATGTTTAAAAGTTACAATGTGTGAAAACAGAATTATCTAAAAAAATTAAAACAACACATTTTTTGCTGGTGGTCATTTATTAATAAAGCCTGTATTGCATTTCTTCACATCCACCTTTCATATTTTGAAAAAAAAAATAAAATATTTCGTGAGGATTTGCAAAAATTGTGAAATGAAGTCATACTTTTGAATAATTGATTTTTTACAATCATCATCTTTCAAAATTCGAAAAAATCAAAACAAATTTTAAAGAGTGTCACAAATTATTATATTTTACAAAAAATAACAAATTGACACTTTTCGTGCACCCGTATCTTAAAATCCCACACGTGGGATATTCCCTATTCCATCTAAAAGGTCAGTAATTGGTCGAAAAAGTTTAACTAGTTTCTAAAATTGGTCAGCCATAGGTTTTTGTAATGATTTATTTAAAGATTTTTTCAAGGTCACAATCTATACGACTTTAAAAACTCGCCAAAAAAAAAAAAAATATGGCTGACCAATTTGACTATTTTTATCTTTCATGTGGCGTAATTTTTTTAAGAGTAAGATCCAGGAACCCACTTTTACAGCCCAGCTATAAAAATTACCATATTAAGATTTACTCAAAAAAAGGGTTTACAAAGTGACAGCATTTATGATATTAAAACAAATTTAACTATGACTTAAAAGATACAGTTTTGAAATATTTGCAAACAAGTTGCTGTAATTACTTTGATAAAAATTTAACATTTACATTTTTTTAAATCAATATCGTTTGGAACTCAAAATCTTAAAAATTGAAAAAAAAAAATAAAAATTTAAATTAACTCAAAAATTTCAATTACATATTTACATTTATGTTATTTTTAATTGATCGATGATTTTTGTCAAAAATGTCAGAGTAACGGGAATATACAATGGGTTTTAAAGTAAAACCATTTCTCATTCTAAGGGTTTGGGACAAAATCCTGAAAGCCAAAAACCCGAAAACTCATAATCTCGAAAATCCCGAAACCCAAAATTCCGAAAAATAAAAATCCCAAAAACCAAAAATCTAGAAAAAACCGAATTCCCGAAAACTATGAATCCAGAAAACCCAAAATTCTGTAATTTTATTCTCGAAATCGAAGTCCCAAAAATTATTTACAATCAATTTTTCTATCTGAGCGAGGAAAGAAAGGTGAGAATGTGCAAAAAAAAACCATCAAAACACTGTCATAAGCCCTTATCGTACTCAAAATCAGTGTATGGAGGGAATGAGGTCCTCAAACATAGCTAAAAAGTCTAAAAAAATTTTCTATTTTAATTACGGAATTTTGGGAATTCGAATTAAAGTTTTTTTTGGGTTTGGGGATTGGGGGTTTTCGGGATTTATGGTTATTGGGTTTTATGGATTTTGGGATTAATGAATTTTGTATTTCCGGATTATGCGCAACTCCCTTTGTCGAAAACTGGTTTTCACACAACAAAGTGTCTTAACAACAACCACAGTTTAAAATAACCCCCCTTGACCCTGCCACATTTTTAAAACGGTCTAAAATAATTAAAATAAGAATAAAAATAATGCGGTGCAATTATGCTGAACACGCCCAAAACGGTGACAGTCATGCAAAAAAGTGAAGAAACATACGTTTTTCACATTTGTAACTGTCAAAGCGACATTTATGCAGTTGGTTTGATACTAAAACAAAAAATATCCATTTGGTGAATTGAACTTTAATAAATTTTAAGAACCTGTTGACTCGATTCAATTTTGGAAAATCCTCTTTTTAACTTAGTATAGTAGGTACCTGTATTAGCATCACATACCAAAAGTACTCTAAAGTCGTACTAATAAGCCCCATTTGCTGAAACGAGACTTAAATAATTACGTTCAACATAAGAGCTTAAACAAGACAGTTTAGGCCTGGGAAAAAGGAAAACATAAGCGTTTAAGTTGAACATAAATATTTAAGTTTATTATCAGCAAATGGCCTTTAATTGTCTAAAACTGTGCACCTTTATTTTTACTTAATTAAGTGCATAAACATATTATGTACCCAAATATTTTTTAAAATTATGAACCCTTAACTTTCCCTTATTCGTCGCATATCAACTTTGTTGTGAGTAAAAACATAAAAAAAAAACTTTTATATCCTGATGTTTATAAGATATATCTTTATATAGATGGGGGATGGCTGATTTGTTTGCATTTTTTCTTTGTTTTCATTATTCTTACAATTTATAAACTCGCGAGAACTTTCACATCACGTTCACGCTTCACAATGCGCTGTCCAAAGTTATGTTTAAGCAACAAAAGGACGATAAAGATGGTTACGATGATGGCGGAAATCGGTTTAAGTTGCTTGTGTTGCCTTCAGATGATCCTTTTTTTTTTTTTTTTCATTTTTCATTTCATCTTATTTTCTTTTTGTTAATTTTACTTATTACGATTTTCAACTTTGTGGCCAGAGTTATATGTCTAGGAATAACGTGCTGTGTAGGTATAGAAAAAAGTTGCCAAGGAAGAGCGAAAACTTTTTGAATTTTAGATTTAATTTTTTTTTCAGTATCCTTTTGTTTAGTTTTCTTCAATGGCGTAAAAACTTGTGTGGCTGTGTGTATATGTATAAAATGAATTTTTACTATACTTATACAATTTACTACATTTAAACTTCTTTATGTACATATACAGGTTGATATTCCTTCTAGAAACAACCAGGAATTTTTGTTTCTGTAAGTATCTAAGTAGTTTTCAACGATTTCCTGCAGTTTACGGAAAATTTATGCGAAGCCAAGATACATTTTTTGTAAACTATTTTGAATTAACCACCTTAAATAAAGTCGATGTAGGTACATTAAACAATATATATGAACATAGATGGTATAGGTACACGTAGCCTTACAGAAATAAATTTATACTCAAGCTAAAGGAGTATAATTTGGAATTCAAAATGTTTCGTTGGTTTGGTTATTGTAATCTGATTTCAGAAATGTGTATGAATCTCATTACAAAGCCAAACCACAAATTGTGTAAGCGAGATTATGCTCTTTAAAGAAAACTTTTGATATCCTTTGACGCGTTGTTTTTTGTGTAGATATGGGCAAGGATAATATTTTGATAATGCGGATCTAATGATTTTGAACTTCTTGACTTAATTATAATCTTATAATCATTTGAATTTTGTAAAACAAGCTAAGGATAGAAAACGAATTGTTATAGTTCAAGTTTCTGATTTCAAAAGATTGAAATGAAGCATTAGCAAATGTAATACAGAGTTTTTCTTCAACTGTCATCTATATTTAGCACAAAGGGGATGCTTATTTAACTTAATGGAGGCTTGACCAAGAGTGACAGGAATGAGTTTGGTATCAAATTAAAGGTGACGTTGAGCTTTGTTATATGAGTGCATTTTTTTTTTCAAAATCATTCGAGATATTTGAGCTTGCCGATTGCAAAATAAAGATTTAAGTTTTTTTCCAAAGATTTGTTCACAACGTAAACTAACAAAATGACGTAGAAAAATGATATTGATATGAAAGGAAAAATATTTTAATATGGTAAATAGATTTTGGGATATTTTTTTAACTTCTTGAAAAGCAAGTTTTGTTGCAGTGTCTTTGGCGTTCTGAAAAATATCGACTTTCCCGATACGATTTTAAAAATATTTTACTAATAAAGTGTGTTTTTTTTAGACGTGTGGGTTTCAAGAAGAAATAAAACGCATATCATTTAATGTTATGGCCAAGAATTAAGCTTTATTATTAAGATAAGGGTTTGCCATCATGCTTTAAAAATGATTGCGGGGAAATGACCTCCGCGGCTGGCTCGAATAAATTCAAAGCCGAGAGGCACAATTTTCGACAGCTCTAATTGTTCGGGTCTTCTTTAAAGCAGAAATAGCGTCTTCGGTGTGCACTGTACAGCGTCTCTGAGGATGCGAATTATCTACTAGAGTAAACGTGCGTTGCGAAACCGATTCATGGTTGCTTGAATTTATGCGATTTTGCGATTATGTCGACCGAATATTGGACGCAGCGTGCATTTATTTTGGTAATGAATTTGCACGATTTGCAAACGTTATTCAGGAGTAAATCTATTTTTTATGAAATGGCAAAACAAATTGAGCATAAATCAAGTGTATCCAAAAAAAAGTATTGCCAGATTGAAAACCACACGTCTAAAAAAAACACTCTTTATAACAAGCTCAACGTAACCTTTCATTTGATACCAAACTCGTTCGTGTAAACTTTTAGCCAGAAATGACCCTTTCTGCCTTAATTATATCGGGATTTTCAAAAGGAACGCTACAAAAGTAGAGCAACAGGGACAGCAAACGGCGCCATATTTCTTGCCGCTCTTTTGACATTTCTCTTCAGTAAGGTTTGCCATTTTATATAAGATATACGAGCCAAAAATGAGTCGAAATTATTAAAATTTACCACCGAAATTCGGAATGAGTGGCCTCAACGTTAAGAGCGCTACGTCCAATTTATGGTCGTCATAATCATCCAAGCAGATCAACAATTGAGCGTCTAGTGGAAAAATTTGAATCCACAGGCACAGTACAAAATGTTCCCTTGCCAGTGAGACAAAGAAGTGCCCGTAGTGTCGAGAATATTGCTGCCGCTGAGCCTTCAGTTGCAGAAAGGCCAAATGTGTCTCTCACACGTCGTTCTCAAGCGTTGGGCATCTCTGTGACGTCGTTGTGGCAAATTTTGCGAAAAGATCTTGGCCTACATCCTTACAAGATTAAATTGACTCAAGAACTGAATCCGCTTGACTACCAGAAGCGTCGTATGTTCGTGAATTGCGCTGAGCAAGAACTTGAAAATGATTCGGATTTTCATCGAAAAATCATCTTCAGCGATGAGGCTCATTTCTGGCTGAATGGCTTCGTCATTAAACAAAATATGCGGTATTGGTCAGGCAGAAATCCACACGTACTCCATGAGTCATCATTGCATCCTGAAAAAATTACGGTTTGGTGTGGTTTATGGGCCGGCGGCGTCATTGGGCCGTACTTCTTCCGTGATGATCAAGACCGGCACGTTACTGTGAATGGGGATCGCTACCGTTCAATGATAACCCAATATTTTTGGCCCCAATTGGATGATATTGACTTGGAGGACATGGGGTTCCAACAGGAAGGCGCCATAAGCCACACAGCGACTGTCACAATCAATTTATTGGAAACCAAGTTTGGAGAACGTGTTATCTCACGAAATGGTCCAGTCGCTTGGCCGCCTCGGTCGTGCGATTTGACGCCGTTAGACTATTTCCTGTGAGGCTACGTCAAGTCTATGGTCTATGCCAACAAGCCAGTGACGATTGATGAACTTCGTACGAATATCGAACGTAAAATTGCAGCAGTATCGGCCGATAATAATCGGATCGGAATAAAGAATTTCATAGATATCCAAAACCGTTTTTATTTTATTTAAAAAAAAAAATTTTGTAGCGCTCTTATTGAAAAACCCTGTACTTACAATGCTTCCTCCACAGAACATAACTTTCACAAAAGCTAGAGCACACATAACACATTTGTATTGCTTAAAACTGAAGCGATAGTAGATGTAGTGTAGGTGCTTGTTCCAATTCTTGTTAATTTGGAGAAACTATAGTCTCTTGCAGTAGGTACCCGTAGGGCAATGCCCCTATAGCTGTGACAGCTGACGGGAAACTAGAAATCAAGTCTGATCAAAACAAATATTATTTTACCCTGAATGGACAACGATACAATTATCGCCTACATACATAAGATATAGGTATTCCCTCATGGGTGAGTCGAGAGAAATTTCCCTCGAACAAAATAAGTAATGTTATTTGCTCCAGCAAAGACTACACTGATATACCTAGAGAAACTAAAGTCCACAGAGATTACCCTGTATAGAATTGTTTACAAACAGACATACACTTTGTGTAGTTGATTCAAATTTATATTGTGGAATGTGCTGGATGAGTGTTTGTGTGTGCTCATGAAGTCAATTAATTAAATTACAACAAGGCCCTAGACCAAAGTATAAACGCTTTTATGGGTCTTCATCGAACATTCACCCCCTTGCTATAGACTCCGTCATCGTCATGCTATGGTTTTGTTGGTATATGAGTGAATGCACGAGATATGGAACGCGAAAAGTGATACATCGTACGTGAGGTATTCGTAGGTATACAATTCCTGCAAATTGCTACCCTCTTCCGTTGTAGGTGTGTAATACTCCCTGTTCGTCTGCAGCTTTACCCTCACTTACTGTCCCATCCCCATCCTACCTGATAGCATTCTCCAAATAAAAGCAGAGGCGGAAGGAGGATGAAATGATTTCTCGTTTGCTACTTCATTATAACTGTCTCTCTTTCTCTCTCATCGTCTCCTTTTCATGATGCGGTATTCAGTTTTCCGTCAACCAACATGCTCCTGTCAGAAACGTCACTTGTCAACGCCCACGTACATACATACATAAATTCTACATTATTTGCCAAATGCAAAATTGGCATGATTTTGATTGAATTGTGTTCTGCTTTAATGAGCGCACACTATTACGCATTCAAATTTGAAAATTGGGTACAAAAATGAGGTTATTATTTGGTGTGAATAAGGTAACGACTTCGCAGCACTCTCTTTTATGTATATATTGATCCTGGTTGGGAAATTATTATCACATCAGCCGTCGCGTCACTTTGCCTCACTTTAAATTATGGTAATTTGATTTTAGTCAGTTTAAATTTAAACTTTATGGGAAAAGTCATCGATATACATAATATAAAATAAATAAATGTTATTATTTCAGAATGTTTGTAAGATTAATTTGTATGTCTCGGTATTATTTATATTCAAAAGAGAAATAGCCACCACAAAATCCTAAGAGAGCTTCAAAAAGCTTCAAAAAAAAAAAAACAGGTAGATACAAAATTTTGAAGACGAGAGAGCTTAAGCTTCTCGTGTTAGAGGCTCTTATTCCGTATTTTATGAATAGGTTTTTTCAAAATACAGTGACAGGAGATAATCGATTATGGTTACTATCTAAATGTAGGTTAATATTCCGATAATTGTTTTAAGACTTTTTTTTTCATTAGTTGAGGAGAAATTTAAATTTTTGCATTTTACATAATTGATTAGTAGCTAGCCCAGAAAAATTAGGCAAAAAAACGCCAAAATTGAAAAAAATCCCACAATGCTGTAATTTGGTGGAAATCTGTCTCAAGCATTTGCTAAAAAGGAGCTTCCCATTTTTGGACAGTGGTTCACGTCATAATCATTATTTTTAAAAAAATAGGTCAAAGCCAAAAATACCAATTTTTTCCTTCTAACTCTTAAGCCAAAGTTTCCGAAAAATAAATTATGCTCACTTTATAGATTATAATGATTTCCAAAGAAAGTATTGTTTCACTTTCCTCACTTGATGGATTTTTTTTAGATTGGCCTTATTTTTGAAAATTTGTTCTGGGCTAATTTTTGAAATTGGAGAATTTTTCAAATTTATAAAGATAACGATAAGTAATATTTTTGTAGTAAATATTGTAATTTGAATATAAATTATTTTTGAAAGTAAAGTAAAGACCCAAAAGCTCGGTTGTAAATTACAAAATTGTCTGTAATATTTCTAAGACCTTTTTAAGACTGAAAACCAAAATATTTTTCGAGTTTTGGTTCTCAAAATATTTCCATCCAAAGTGATATTCAGTTTCACGTTGAAACAATCTTAATTTAAATAGTAAACGTAGTTTTTAAAAACTCTACCTAGTTTCAAAGTGAAACAAAATAGAATTTTCAAAGATGTTTATAGTTGAATGGAAGTTGACACAAACTGTTTTAAAGATAGATGCAATTCAACGAGGATTACACTTCAAATCAGGAGAAAAACGTATCTAGATGAAATTCAAATTAAAGATAAAAAAATTTTCGGCGTTGGCGCCAAATCGTTCCGAAACATTTTTGAATCAAAGTGCTACACTTTGATTTTACGTTGATTTTTCCCTCAGTGTACCTATATAAGACCATCATTTAACTAATTCAATTCAATATATTTATATTAAAAAGTAAAGTGAGGTAATATAAAATTGAAAATTATGGGTGCTAAAAAAAAAATAAAGCAAGCAACACACAAAATGAATAACAAAGCCACAACCATGCAAATAAAAAAAAGCTCATTTTGTTTCTGTGAGAAGAGGAGGAAGTATTGTACCTTTATTGTCCAAGGAGACACAAAAAAAAAAACTGTGATAACCAACAAACGACCACATCATTGCCGAACAGTGGATGATTTGACTATTAAATGTGGAATAAAAACGTATTTTCAGTGAATGTATGTTTATGGGCTGAAGCCGTTTGCATGAAAATTTAATGAAATTCCCTTATGAATTATTTAATCAAGGGTATAACACAGATGTTGATACTGGATAATGCTTCAGTCGTTGCTTGCTAATGAGTATGAGTTTATAATATTGCATCAAAGAGCCATGCTATATCAATTTTATTTAATTATAAAATACACTTTCGGGAAATAAAAGTACTTACTAAAATATATAATTTTTTTCAACTAAAGAGTGTTTTATTAAGACGTGTGGTTTTCAATCTGGCAATTCTTTTTTTGGAGAAAGTCTTTTTGACAGTTGTTACTTGATTTATGCTCAGTTTGGTTTGCCATTTCATAATGAATAGATTTACTCCTGAAAATTGTGCAAAATTGGTTCGAAACGAGATCGTTGTTGAGCCCGATTTTCACAATACATTTTTTTTCTGCGATGAAGCTCATTTTTGGTTTGAATAGGTACGTTAATAAGCAAAATTGTCGTATTTGGAGTGATCATAATCCACAAGCCATTGTTGAGAACTCAAAAAGTCACTGTTTGGTGTGCTCTATGCAGAGCCATTACTAAGGACTTTTTCGTGCCTGAATTGGAGGATGTTGATGTGAACGACCTTTGGTTCCAACAAGATGGCGCTAGATGCCACACACCCAACGAAACAATCAATTTATTGAAGGAAACTTTAGGTGAGCGCATTATCTCGCGTCGTGGGCCTGTGGCGTGGCCTCCAAGATCGTGCGATTTAAAACAGCTGGATTTTTTTTGTGTTGGGTTATGTGAAGTCGTTTGTCTACGCAGATAAACCCGAGACGATTGACGCCTTGGAAGAGAATATTCAGCTCCTTATTTCTAACATACGGCCCCAATTGCTGCAAAAAGCCGTCGAAAATTGGGCCTCTCGGCTGCAATTCATTCGAGCCACCCGCAGCTGCCACTTGCCCGAAATCATTTTTAAAGCGTAATGGCTTAGCCTTATCTTTAAAATAAAGCTACATTTTTGGCCATAAAATTAAATTATATGCGTTTTATTTCTTCTTGAAAACCACACGTCTAAAAAAACACCCTTTACTTTGAAAACCACTCATTATCGATGATATCGATGAAATTATAAAATACATGCTTATTAGTTTTTATTTTGTATCCTACAGTTTAATATGTACCTTGAAAGCTTGTTTAAGTGCTTTTAAAGTAATTTTTCAAGAGTTTTAGTGATACATATATTTGTAAATATTAAGGAGTTTTCAATCAAAAAATTAGTTCCGAACAACCTTTTTTTCCACCTTCTGTAATCGTAGTAACTTTGTTTCTGTTAATTGTTCGTAGACAACAAACTTCTATTTTTTTTTTGGCTAGAAACGACCCCACTGTTTAAATGTTTCCTATACGACAAAAATAATCATTTTTTTTCAAACTCACTTTAATTCAATGTGGAATTTTGCATTAGATCCTTAGAATGATGATGAAAAATAAAAATACTTAAAAAGGGATACAAAATGAAAGGAAAAAAAAATATATTATAATCTTTGGTAAACTTTTTCGTTTTCCTTATGTACTATATTATATTTTTTTTTTAATAATATCACTGTAGAACTCACAAAACGAAGAAATATAAAAAAAAATTCAAACTCTTTAAATTTCTTCTTAGCGGTACATTATTTGCATCATCTGCCTTTTACCAATTGCCATCTCCGTGATGGCATATACTATATACTGTACTACCCGCAGCCAACTACCATCAACATCATCAACGGATTGAAACTGAAGGATGACTTGCTGCTGTCTTCTTTTTTTTTTCGTTGTTGTTGTGAATTTTGGCTTCTCTGCGGCCAAGGATGATTTATGATTATGGGATGAATTCAAAAAACCTCAAATGGTTTCCTTCAATAAAATTTTCTTCTTTAAATAAAAAAATAATAAAAAAAAATGTGTGTGTACCTACTATACTACTTGAAAATCGGATGCTGAGCTGATGTTTTATTTTTATATACAAATATGTATATATATGTACGTTATGAAAGGTTAAGAAGTTTTTTTTTTGTGTATAATTGAATTTGAAAATTTTAAATAAAATTTATGTATACATATACATAAATATTGCTTTGAGTTTAATTCAATACTTAATTTAAATTGAAGCTTTGAACTTTGAAGATGAATGCAAATGAAATGTTAGTTTGCCCGAATAGAATTTCCATATCGAGTTATATTTAATAAAATTGTATACACTAATACACTTATCCAAATGTATTATTATTTTGTTTTATAACAATGTAAGTTATTCAAACCATATTGATAGCTGCAATTTCGAGGTAGCTATATAATAAGGAGTTTATTTACATTTAATCATTAATTTCAAGAATGACATCATAGTGGAGATCCGGTGAGGAAATACCTTAGGATAATGCTGCTTTTTCGGTTTGGAGAAACAAATGCGTCCGAAGTTCCTCACGGGTAAGACGAAGTTCACACTTCACCTTCAGTCTCGCTTTACGGCCGGCCTACGCCAGCACAGTAACTCACATTGACTTTTTGGTTCCAAAAATCATTACTCTTAAAACAAATAAAGATATTATGAAAATGCTTAAAGGAAAATTCCAAGGCTAGAAAATGTGTGAATTTAAAAAAAAAAATAATTACAAGGTATTTCAGAATATTTTCCTGAAATAAGACTTTCTCTGAAGTAAAAAAAAGGTGTCTTAAAGTCAAACAAAGCTAATTCGAACGACACAGTGATGAATAAAAATAAACGAACAACAATTCTTTTTATAAATGTTTGTAGGTGTGTACAAAATATTGTTTTTTTTTTTGTTTTTGGTACATCAGAGTGCGAATAAACTATTTCAGTAATACATTTTCAGTCAAGGTGCAGAAAAGAAGTAAAATGACTTACAGAAAATTCCTACAGAAAATTGATGAATTTAAGAAAAATTGTATACAGGGTGTCTCACAATCTTCTACTAAAAAAAGCATTTCAAAAATTAATGACTGAAGTAGAGTGTTGAACGTTAAGTTGAATTTTTTGACACCAACACGATGTTCACATATCTGATTTAATTTATACAGGGTGGTTAGTATAAGGTGTAACAAAAAGTAAGATCGTGTAGGTTGGGTTGAGACAAGAAAAAAATCGTATGGAGGGGTGGTCTATTCTCCCCCGTTTAGACAGGAGGTGCAATTTTATAAAAAAAAAAAAAACGTTTTAAAACAGAAATAAAATTATTTAAAAACAACGGCAACACTTACAATGCCATCATATGCCTTTTTGTAGAGCCAAAAATCTCTTCTTCTATTGTGTTTTAACTAAAGTTGTTTTAGTAAACAGTTTTTGAAAAATTAATTTTCAAACTCAAAATTTTGAAAAAAAAAAATAAAAAACAAGAATTTCAAACTAATTTTTTTCAAAACTTTACGTATAATTAAGTACTAATTTTTTTTCAAAATTAAATACTCTTATTAGTTTTTAGTCAAAAACAGAAAACTGGATGTTTAAATGTCTTGTACTTTTTGAAAAAAATTGAAAATATCTAAATCTACTTTAATTTAGCTACGTAGTGGAAATAGGATCTTTAGAGCAACTTAAGCAACGGATTGGAGTCAAATTAAGAAAATTTTATTTCTGTTATTTTCAATTTTCTAAAGAACTAGAAGAGATTTAATCATTTGGTTTTTGGTGTTTGACTAAAAATTAATAAGAGCATTGAATATTAAAAACAAAAATACTACTTAATAACGTAAAATTTCGAAAAAAATTAGTTTGAACAAAATTTTTTCAATTTTTTTTTTCAAAATTTTGAGTTTGAAAATTAATTTTCCAAAAACGATTCTCTAAAATAAATTTATTTAGGAACAAAATAAAAGAAGAGATTTTTGGCTTTACGAAAAGGAACATTATGGCATTTTAAATGTAACCTTTGTTTTTTAAATATTTTTTTTCTGTTTTAAGTCATTTTTTTTTAGAAAATTGCCCCTCCTGGCTAAACGGAGGGGAATAGACCCCCAGCATATCATACGATTTTTTATTGACTTGACTCAACCTACACGCTCTAGCTTTTTGTCACACCTTATGCGAATCACCCTGTATATCTTTATGATAGAAAATGTAAGACCTCGTTGCAGCTGATTTTTCATTTCGTCAAAAGACAAAAATACTGATTATTTGTTCTTAACTCTTAAATTTCGAAGGTGTCGAAAATAATATCTAGGTTTATAGATGTTTTTATTTAGTAAAAAAATATGAAATAATTTTTTTCCAAACAAGGCATCATTGACAAAAGATTTTGCGAATCAAAAATGGGCAAATTGTACGCAAAAACCCGATACTTTCGACCATTGAACTTGAATAACATTTTATGGCGCACATGACTTCACAATAGACTTTTTAGACAGTTTTTCTTGTGTCAAAATAAAGATTATTACGTTTTCACTAAGAGTTTTCTTGAGATTGGACTTAAAAATATTTATTAAAAAGGGAGAGTGGCCAATATCTATAGATAAGTAGATTGTGATTAGTTATAGCTTTGATGAAGTTAACTTCCGTTGAAAAAATATAAGTTCAAGTTAAAAAAAAAAAATAGAATTCCTGCAAAAGTTGAAATCACATTTTTAGTGATTTTTATTTATAAAAATACACCTACAGCCCTTGGAAATAATGCCTTCAACAAATTTTCTGTTCGTTACTTGTCACTTTTTGCAAATCTATTTAACTTTCTACCCTCTCGATAAAAATCAACCTATTTAAAAGAAAAAAAAAAATATCAAGTCAAAATGGTAAGGTCTTGTGTAAACAAAAATAATATATCAAAAACCAACACACTTGCCCACTTAACAAGAAAAAAAAAACCCAACCCCTAACTTCACGAGAAACCTTAAAAAAATAACGTTTCAATCTCCATATCAATCAATCAAACTAAAGTCAAATCAATAGCAACAGAGCAAAGAAAAAAAGGATAGAATATCCATAAAATCAAAGTATTCATTATTCGACATGCATTATACAAATATATTCTCCTTTGGAATAAATCACAGTTCACATAGATATCCCTAGATGATACCAGCATCAACCTACAAATCAATTTGACTATACGAATAACAGGAACTCGTAGGATATATGTAGGTATAGAAAAAATTGGGAATCGACCCGAAGACATATCGAGTTGTTATTCAATGGAATATAATGCATAATTGCGCATAGGATATAAAATACGCCTCCGCATCCATGCATATATTGTTTGTAAGCGTGTGGGTGTGTATATTTGGTATCCTTTTTATATCTATATGTACATTCATTTTACCTTTCTATAAGGACGATAGGTTTTTTTCTTTTTTTCAGTAATAATACAATATTATCTCATTTTTTCCTTAAGATGACGTCTAGCTAACCTTTCTTGGGGGGCATGGATGTGATTTCTCCGGTTTTGATTCAGTTTGTGTTTCATGAATAATTTACAGGAACAAGATGAACAAATTTGATTCCTTGTAAAAAAAAAAAAAAAAAATTCTGTGAATAACAGAGATTCAACAAAAAAAAAAAAAAAAATACACAGCACAAGAAAGACTACATAATTTTTGAAGCATCGGAGGTAGGGTTTTGAAAATGAATTTCAAACCCTGGAAAATGTTCTGCGTTATTTGGAAATGTTTTAATTGTGTGATGATAATTGAAAATTAATTCAAATTTTAATGAAGACATTTCAAATTCAATTCCAAAAATAAGGCCCTGCGAACTTAAAGGCATGATTCAAAGTTTTTTGTATCTAAATATTTGTTAGGTGAAATTTTGAAAATGAAATAATAAATCCATCCATCTATCTATATCTATCCATCTACTTGAAACACAAAATAGATTCCGAAAAATAAATATTTCATTTGTTCAAACGATGTGGCATAAAGTATAGAAACTTCAAGCGACAATCATCCAACCCACTTCGGAAGGCTCTTCGACAAAAAGAAGGTCGAAGGTGTTAACATTTTTGGCTTGAGATGAAGTTTCGATATTTCAAGTCTTATAGCTATATATTTTAAGGGATAACATTTTATGGGTTCTACGCCACAAAAAAAAAAAACCGTGCTGACAATTTTATATTTGCAAGACAATTTTGCGAACCAATTCGCAATGACAAGGGGTGACAAGGGACTAAATACTATGTGAATTCCAGGAAGAGAAGAATTATGGTTTTGTTTTTTTTTTTTTGCAACTTTTTTTTTGTTTGGATTAAATTCCATGGAGCAGAAAATTAAGATCAATTTTGCACATCCTCCATAGGGATTTAGTTGAATTTATTCGAAACGAAGATTTAAGAGACACTAAAATGGTATAGTGTTGGCAATTTTTTGCGGTGGAGTGTGTCTCTAGGAATTTACCATAACTCAAATGAATATTTATGATGAGTATATTTTGATAAGGCGGGATTAGAAATTTCCAAATTTTTTGTAAAATATATTGAAAAATATTGTAGTATATAGCAGTGGCGTAACTAGGATTTTGCTCTGAGGGGGGCAAGCATTTTTTGTTTAGATGGATAAAAGTATAAAACAAAACATTATACAGGGTGATTCGCATAAGATGTGACAAAAAGCTAGAGTGTGTAAGTAAGTTGAGCCAATACAAGAAAAAAAAAACGTATAGGATCAATTCCCCCCGTTTAGACGGGAGCGGGAGGGGCAATTTTCTAAAATATTAAAAAAAAATTGTAACAAAACAACAGTAATGCAATGAAATGCTTTACCTTTTTGTAAGCTAGAAATCTCTTCTTTTTAAATACATAATGTTGTTATAGTGAACAATTTTTGAAAAAAATTATTTTCAAACTAAAAATTTTGAAGAAAATATTTTTTAAATTTTGTTGACAATCTTACGTTATTAAGTTATATTTTTGTTTTTTAATATTCAATGCTCTTATTAATTTCTTATTCCCACTACGTAGGTATAAAGTAGATCTAGTTGTTTTCAATTTTCTCAAAAAGTAGGTATACAAGACATATAAGCATCCGGTTTTCTGTTTTTGACTAAAACTTGATAAAAGAATTGAAATTGTAAAACAAATAAAGTAGTTAAATACGTAAAATTTAAAAAAAAAAATTAGATAGAATTTTTTTTTTCAAAATTCTGAGTTTGAAAATTAATTTTTCAAAAACTGTTCACTTAAATAACAATTTAAAAATAAAACAAATAAAAAAGGAAACATTTTCAGTGTTACTTTGAATTCATCAGACAATTGAATACTAACAACGGAGGTAGTACGTACTTAACAAAGTGAAATTTTGAAAAAAAAATCAGATTACAAATAAAATTAATTTCACAAAAAGTATTCACTCAAAAAAGATGATTTAAAAAGAACGTTGATAAATGGAATTTTAGCTTTAAGAAAAGTTATAATGGAATATAGTTAGGATCGCTGTCGTTTTTGAATAATTATTTTTTATTTTAAGACTCTTTTTCAGAATATTGCCCCCCTCCACCATAAGATTTATTTTTTTTTTGAACCAGCCTACATATCTGCCTATAAGAACAATTCTTGAAGGAGCAAAGGGAAGCAGGACGGTTAGCGAGTACAGGCTAGTTATTAGCATTACGTAATGGAGGAATTTATTCACAGTTTATTATAGAGTAGTGTCATATTTACAGCTCTATTCTTTTAAAATGTTTATTTGTAGCAATTTCTCAAAATGAGCCTAATATCATATACATGGTTCTGGGGGGGGGGGGGGCAATTGCCCCCTTTGATCCCCTCGTAGTTACGCCACTGGTATATAGATATACTACATTATACCAGTGGCGGTGCGTGAATAATTTGAAATGGGAAGTCGAATCAAACCTGCAAACTTCAGAACTTTAGTTCTCTATAATAGAAATAAGAGCCTGTATAAGTGTTTAGGTACATACGTCTGTTTTCCACATAAAAATGGAAAACACCTTTTTTTGTAGTTCGAGTTGTTAACGCCCAATTTTTTTACAGAAGTACCAAGCCACCCTAGTACCCAGTGCGACTAGGCCAGGCACTAGCTCTGATACTCGGTCCTAACAAAAAGTAAGTACCTGAGCATTTCTTCACATCACTAATACCGGATCTAAATTCACCAAGCGGTACAAGGACTTAATACTTAATACGTCTAAAACTGATGGTCTAATTCTGATTTTGACAATATTTTGGCATTTCAAATATAATTTTGATATTTATTTGACTGAGGGATTTTTATTTCGAATTGATTATGTTTATTTTAACAAAAAGAGGACATAATATCGATTCTACGATAACTGTCTCTCCTGATAGCAGCATCGGTACCAACTTGACAGAACTAGGCCTTAGTACTTATGTGAAGAAATCATTTGGTACCGATTTAAGTACTAATAACTGGTATAATAACCAGGAATTAGCTGATTTTGAGGAGTCAGCTAGTACCGAGTTCTAACTAATACTCGATACCAAATTGCCAGGACTAGGACCTAGAACTTGTGTGAAGAAATGAGTTAATACTTTTAGTACTAATGTTAGGAATAGTACTGGTATAAGCATCAGGACTCTGTGAAGAAATTGGTTGTTAAATATCGTCTTATCCCCAAATTTCTAAAAAACTTTAACATAAAATTCAAAGTTAATTTTTTTTAAGAATGAAGCCTCTTATTTTCCTATGGTTTTTCAATCTCAATCTTAAGAATCAAGCTATCAGAACTCAAGTTATAAGCTTCTTTGTGTATCCATATCTTCATCGTCTATTTTCTTCCAACCAAATTATTTCCTCAAAGGTGAAACGTGATATGGGTTCAGTGAAAAGCTTATAACTAGAGTTCTTATGGTCGGATATTAAAGGCTGAAATCTTAAAATAACGGTGAAATAATTGGCTTTATTTCATTGGAAAAAAAATTTTTGTAAAATATATGGAAATTTGAATTGAAGCAACTTTATGTTGTTTAGTGGATATTTTAAAAGGGAAGATCAAAAAATGGTATTATATGGACGTAACGTCACTGCTACATCATGCAGGTTTAACTTATGTATAAATAAAGAATTTCATATTCTCCGTGACCAGGGAGAAGGGAGAATGACTTTGGAAATGAAAATCTATAATCAAAAGTACACATATATGGAAAAACGGCTCTTTACGGCAGTCACCATTGATAACCTTATAACACAGAGTTATTTGTTTCTTAAAAAATTGAATTTGATAATTATTAAGTCCCACCTTGAAATGACATTCTGGTTGTGATACAAAACCCCTTTCAATGAAGAACCTCAATATGAAGTTGATGAAATGAAAAAAAATATCTCCATAAATTATGGAGTTCACATTTTCCGTTACTTAATGGATTGTTTTAATGCAGCTATCAAATCCACAAGTAGCCATGCTTGTCCCTATTAAATCTCACTACCTCGCGGGAATCATTTTTACTTGGTTCGTTTTTATAGCTATTTAATTTTAATTATTCGAATCGTCCTTGTCTTCAAAAATGTATCAGGAACATTTTGTTTGAGGTTCTCTCAGCAGTTTTTCGTTAATTGTTATGAAAACTCTTCCGTTAAAAAAGTTATGAAAATTTCATGAAATCGCTCAAACTGCATAAATACTCATCCGGAAAGATACTCCAAAACGAAATCTGGGTCTGTGAATTACTAAAAAAAAAAAACCCTACCTAGGTAAACGTACACAGGTTCGTAGGTAGTTAAGTAAAATTTACCTCGCCGGATGATGTGAAAGCAGTTTAACTCCAAAAGTAGGACAAACCTCTTCACAAAAGCATTTTGCGTCGAAAATTTATACTCACCAAAATTATGTTTTCTTTCATTACGTAAGGTAAAATAGGTTCATTCTGAAATGGCCTCAGTATACAGAGTCAAAACCCGTACACTATACTAACTATAGGCACACTTTAAAAGGGTTTCGCATTCAAGATCCTTGAATTTCTACCTTAAAATAAAGTTTCTCTTTCCTTTATAGTTTGTATTTATATAGCATGAGCCTGAGAAAATTTATTTTCCCGTGACCTGGACCTCTTCCAACACTTCCGTCACAAAACAGTTTGTGTGTGTGTTGGGAACAATTCAATTTCAAGTGGCGCTGTTTGCTTTTTTGTGCACCTTTCTTTGTTTCAACACAAGCCAACATCTTGAGAATACACCTACCTACTTTGCTATTTTCTTCAATGAACACAAAACACAATAACAAACTCGACTCTCTAAAGAGTGGAAAGCCACGAGAAAATGGTTTCCAACCAGCAAGTGCATCCTAACCTCATTTTGCAGTTTATATAGAAAAAGCATCAAAAGGTACAAATACAAAAAAAAAAGAAAAAATATATATCAAAATCTAAACAACATAAGAAAAAGAGTTTAAAAAAAAAAAAATGAAGCGAAATGTACACATCTTTTCAGAGCATGAAAATAATTGTGTCCAAGGATAAGTGACGTCATTAGAGAGATTCTCTAAAAAAGAACAGATGCCAAGAAGTTCTGATCCTAAGCAGCGCAGCAACATGGCGTAGGTACTCGTAAAGCCATTAATGAGATGACTTTGATGGGGTGGAAAGACGAAAGGCAAAAGGGTATAACGTATAAGTGGATACACCGAGAGTCGAAGAGAGTGGGTTAGGGATGGATCAGCTGAATAAGCAGCACACCGCAATATGCTTATTCAGAATAAAATATTAACGTTGGAGGAATTTTCTCTAATTAACTCTGTGCCTATGTGTGTTTGAAGAATAATATTCAAGGCCTTTTTAAATTATAATATAATTTTTGCAGAGGAAACTCCGTGTTCTTTTTTTTTTGCATTTTTTTTCCACGCCTTCAATCCCATTTGCATAATTTTTTACTGTTACTACATATATAATACATTTATATATAATATTTAACGTAAGGATAATCCGTGACCGCATCCTCTTATTCAGGTTAATCCTCAATTACAGTGTAAATTACTTTTGCCCCCATTTTATCACTCTCATACCACCTCCCAACATCAGGCAAGTCAAATTCAACCCTCCACACCATCATCGCACAGAGCACCACAATTCATCCATATATTCAGTTGGCTTTCATGCCGTCGTAATTTTATTTTTCCTTCCGCCCGCCATCACCATCACCATCCACTATCGTCGTAGTGCCGTTTGTTCGTTGTTTTAGTTGCAAGCGGAAATTGCATTATAGTGCAGTGCACTTTGTCAGCCTAAGATAGGTAACTATAGTGAAGTTTTATGAGTTAACAAAGTCTGTGTGTGTGTGTGTGTGTGTGTGTGTGTGTGTGTGTGTGTGTGTGTGTGTGTGTGTGTGTGTGTGTGTGTGTGTGTGTGCGTGTGTGTGTGTGTGTGTGTGTGGTGTGTGTTTGTGTGAAAAGTTACTATGATGGCAAATAGAAGGGGATTATTCAATGGATAAGGAAGAACTGAAAATGTCCTTGTTTTGAATTTATCTAGTTAATGACTGACGCTTGTGGATGTGGCCCCACATAAATGATTGAATGGAACAACGTTATACCATTTCATATAATTTTGTCAATTAGTGTGCTAAAAATAAAAAAATCAACCCGATTCTGATTGGCACTACCTACTATAGTATATAAATAAGGCATGAAATTTAAATAGTTTTTTTTTTGGATTATATTAATTAAAATTAATTATTTTGTGTTAAAAATTAAAGAATGAATAAATAATTAAGATTAATCTTGTTTCCGATGTGATTTTTTAAAGAATGTAGCTAGATACGAAAAAATACTAAAAACTTGTATGGGGCTTGAAAATTGAAATTATTAGAATTTGGTCTCATAGGCAGCAGGAAGGTTAACAAAGTGATTTAGGTAAAATCAGTAAACTGCCACGCCCCACGTCATATCAGATACTGAAAAAGAAGCATGAATCTCGTTCTTTAAATTGCTCAAACCACTCCTGAAATCGGTCAACATTATTTACGTAGAAAAATGATTTTGACATTCAATGAAAGGTATTTTTATACCCAAGTTATTTTGATATGTTAAACAAATTTTGAGATCAGGGGTCTTAACTTTTAGAAATGCCACTTTTTTGCGCGGTCTTTGTCACTTCTAGTGAAATAGTGTACTCAATCAAATAAACACCTAATTGAAAACGAAACATTTTTCAAAAGAATACCTTTCATTTGATATCAATATCATTTTGCAATCGGCAACTTCAAGCCCAAATATCTCGACTTTCAAATGAAAGGTTTTGAAAATATTTTACTAATGTATCGGGCTTTTTGTCACCTTTCATTTGATATCAAACTCGTTCGTGTACACTTTGGGCCAGAAATGGGCAATTCGCTTTATGAACACAATTGTTAAAATATCGTTGAAGCCATTTTCGTAAAAAAAAATTTGTTTGATTATAAAATTTTCCACAATTTTAAAGAAACACAATTAGGGATGTCATTTTAAGTATTTTAATAGTATACATCCAGAAACCTAATTTAAAAAAAAATCAAAATATCGATTTTTCAAAAAAAAAAAAATTATTTTTTTTTAAATCCAAAAAATATTTGTTTGAAAATTTTTATATGCAATATTACTAAAACTTAAATGACCTTTATTTTAAGAATATTGATCGAAATCGTTTTTGAGATAAATTAATTCTTTCGTATCAGTTGTTTGGCAGGTACGATTATTTTTGGAGCCTTAAGTTCAAAATTTCAGAAAAATCCCTTCAGTATGGTTTAGGCTGTACGTCGAGGTACAGACAGAGATATAAACATACAGAAAGACAGACATATTGAATTTCCGGACCCCCATTATTTTCGTTATCGTGTTCTCTAGCATCGTGTAATGTCATGTTTGATTGAAAATTTGAAATCTCGAGTTCGATTTTTTTACGAATCAAGAACTTGCCCAATCTCGCAAGTAAAAATTAATGAGGCTCGCACCTAGTAAACCTAAAACATTATATAGTTATAGGGTATTTATGCGACGTTGGAAAACATGGGTAAACGAACTGTCAAAATTTGTATGGGATATCTTTTCCAACAATTCATACACTTTCCGACAAGAATCTGTGTCGTGAACGTTGTAAATGAAGATGGTAAATGTGAAAAAAAAATTTTAATGGCATTATGTCAATTATGTTTGATAGAGTTTGGCATCAAGCTCTCTTATCGAAAATGTGTGCATTTGGTATTGATGAATCTCTTCTTCGTTGGATTAGAAATTACCTTTCTAACCGCTCAATACAAGTCGTATGGGATGGTTTTAAGTCTGATATTCATAACATAAATCCTGGTGTGTCCCAGGGCTCCGTTTTGTCTCCGACTCTCTTTCTCATTTTTATCAATGATCTTTTATCTGAAACTTCTAATCCATTAAATTGTTTTGCTGACGACAGTACCCTCAGCTTTTCATATTCGTTTCTAGATTTGCATCCTTGTCCTTCGGATGTGGAACTAGAGCTGCAGCGTATGATAAGCTCATTAGCATTAGCTCGACAGCATTGTCCAATGGGGAATCAAAAACCGCGTAGAATTTAATGCTTCAAAAACCCAATGCTGGCTCCTGTCGTTGAAGCAAAACCCACCCTCCATTCCGCTATCCGTGAGCGGTACTTGTATTGAAGAAACTAAACAGCTTTCAGTTCTGGGAATGTACATCACAGACCACCTTTTGTGGAATGACCACATATTTAACGTTGCCAAAAACGTTGCTAAGTGTTTAGGTTTTTTTCGGCGATGCAAGAAAATTTTCCCTCCTTCTGATCTGGCTATAATCTACAAAGCCTTAATCCGTCCTAAGCTTGAGTACAACTCCCACTTGAATCTCTTGGACAGAATTCAAAATAGAGTTTTTAAAATGATAGGTGATAGAAGTATAACAGATACAATTACTACTCTGGAACACCGCCGTTTCATGTCTTTCTTTATTCTATCGCTATTTTTATAAAGAGTGTTCTAGCGTAATAGCCAGTTGCATTCCTCCCCTAAAACAATTCCACCGTAATACTCGCGCTTCTAGGAATGCACATCAGCTTACCCTTGAGCCCAATGTCGGACGTACAGTCAAGTATAGAGATTCTTTCTTTAGCCGCACAACTCGAATGTGGAATGTTTTGCCTATGTTTCCCTCTCATTGTAATATTCAGAAATTCAAAACCAATGTGCATCGGTATCTCCTATTAAACGCTCGCACTATGTTTATCATTACAAGAGTAGTCATAACCCCTTGAGTGCGCGCATATAAAAAAAAAAAAATATGGCTGATAATAATTATGCAATAATTTATGTAATGATAATTTATGCAAGATTTCTTCAAAAGTGTTTATGAAACGTGTCAGAAACCATACGATTTTACGATGCCGGAAAGTTTCCGTCGTTTACTTTACTTTTTTACTTTTTTTGGTTGCAAAAATAATAACTTTTGAAAGCATAAATATATCGCTACCATTTTTTTTTAAGAAAATTTCCAAGGTTATAATAAATAAAAGGAATTAACAGTGAAAGGAATTAATGAAAAACTATAAAAAAAACAGTTAAAATTTTGCGACTTTTGTAAAAATAAGACTTCGACTAGGTATTTAATTATTTACAAGGTGTTCAAAAATAAATTGTTTTAAAAACAGTGGATGCATAAAGTTAACAAACCCTTTTTTAATGTTTTAAGAAAGTATTAAAAAAGTACTTTTTATTTTGTGGATCATAGACATATCTTATAAACTGGTTCATTGACCAATTGTATGTAAAACAGTATGAGAACAAAGTAAACGGACTAAAAGTTTAAAAAATTATTTTTTCAATTTTTTTTTTTAAATAAAATAGAAAAACTACATACATAATCCATTTTTTTTTTAAATTAATTATTGATTTTAATTTTTCGAAAAAAAAATCCTTGGCATTTTGAACATATAGTTCCACCTAATGTATACATTGCTCATAACCTCTTTTTTTTTGGAGTAGTGATAAAAACTTAATATTTTCTGCTACCTGTTTTTTTTGGAATATAATAATCCATAGTTAAATATTTCTTTCAACTTTTTATGGAGCAGGCCAAAAGAAATTAATCTCTTACTTTCACCTTTTTAGTATTGATAATGCAATAAAGAAGTAGTTAATCCCCTACTTTTGGCAGGTTACAAGAAACAAAAAGGAGTAAGGATTATAATTTTCTTTCTTATCTAGGTTGATTCGTATTTACCTACTTTAGTTTCAAAAACTCTTAGTTAAAGAAGAATTTATTCAAAAAGAGGCGTGAAAGTGGGCGGATTACAAAAAATTGTATGTTCAATATAACAAGCAGTTGTTTGTTTACACATTGTAAGTCCTTTTTTTTAAAAAAAAAACAATTGCCATTTAAATGTGTGGCTTTTTGTGGATTTTTTGTACGATCAAGATAGTATTAAGACATTTTCTAATTGAAATAAGAACATCATTTGCCGTTCTCAGCTCTTTTGAGAATGGAAATAACTCAATTATTCCAAAACTAAATTTGTCTTAAAAGCAAAATGATAGCACCAAAAATATGTTTCTTTTAAACAAATGATATTTTCTCAAAACATTGCAAAAAACTGCAGCTGCAATTTAGCATATGGCTTAACAAATAGTCGGGCTAAAATATCCTGTTAATTTTTCAGCGGGACTTAGGGAGTCTTTTTTTGTAGCTTTATTCAAAGCACAAAAACACATAAAAAAGGTTTTTTTTTGCTTTTTTAATTTAAAATTTTGATTTACTTACAAATAAAACAACTACCTTTCATTAAAGAAAACTTAGATTTTTCATAACATATGCCATCATTGCAAAAAAGAAAATAAATACCTATATACGTTTTTTTGTAATTTTTTTTTTACTGTAAAACAAAATTGCCTAGCTTTGAAAAGCTATATAGACCAAACTTTTAACCAAACAAATATTTGGTTTACTGTTTTTGAAGCTCTGTCTATATTTCTATTCGAAATAAAAAATAAAACATTAAAAGAAAAACATTGGATTTTGTATTTTTGCCGCGGCTTTTGGCTTTTTTTGACCACAGTGCGTTGCATTAATTCCCCTTAAATGTTTAATTTCACCCTTTTACCACGCCCACATTTCCTTTATTTGAGGTTTTTTCTAATTTAAAGTCTTCTTTACCAGTTGAAATTATGAATTTGAAGAAACATTTAATGGGAGGTATGTCGAAACCTGGCACGATTCAGCTAGTGCAAAATTAAAATGAATTCACAAAACAAATCAGCAAATTCATATTCTTATGCCACAAAATAATATATTTCAGACTTTAATGTCACTTGCTTTCTGTATGATAATGCGGGCAGATACACAAGAAATACAAGAAATTACATCATTCTACCCGTCTTTCAAATACCCGATTACATTTTTCCGGAATGTCCTTATATTTATGTAGCACTCACCGTGCTAAATATTTCAAAAAATACCATCCTTTGTGACATTTACGTATATCAAAATAAATTATTACGAAACACATTAGAAAAGCATTGCTACCTTCATTTCTTCTAAACCCTTATTAAAAAATAACTGTCTGACAATTTATTGCTGTAGGTAGATGTAGGCACTTGCGAGACTTCAAAAGTAAAGCACAAAGTGTGTCCCATTTAGCCTGTGTAATGGCAATGTGTATATATGTATGTGTATGTGTTGAAAGGACTCCATGTATATTCCACTTAAATAAATCCATTTACAAGATATGAGATGAAGCTTGGGCACTTAAAATTTGCTCTCACATTGAAAGTTGTGTAATAAATCCAAGAACTGTCACGTGATATTGCAAAAATAAAATTAAAATAACATAAACGTTATTTCTAAGATATGAAGGTATACAAACATATGGAGAGATTGTTGACATTTTTATAATATATTTTTGGTTTTATGAAGCAAAGTTTAGTTATAAGAAAAATTATTATTCCTATAAATAAATTATTGTGTTGTTTTCCCATTAGACCCATCCATACCTCAGCAGATAGAAACTGCTATAAGAATACAAAAATAATTAAATGCCTTTATGAGGAGGGGGAGGGGAAGGTGGTCAATAGCGAGTTATTGGTATAATTCAATACAGATGACATTTTTATTGCTTTTCTTATTTCGTTTCACTACTTCTTCTTCTGATTGGATTTTAATACTTCTTCATATGGATCAATATTTGGTTGTAAATATTATTTTTTTTTTCATTTTATTAAAACAAAATGACACCATGTTGAAGTGAGCTATGTCCAATTTCCACTGAATGACAACTTTAAAGATAAAATAAAATGTTCGGGTGAGTAACGTGGAATTTCCATTTAAAATTGTACAGGGTGGTTCTATTCCCCCCATTTAGCCGAGACGGGAAATTTTCTAAGAAAACGTTTTAAAACAGAAAAAAATACTATGTATTGTATATATAAAGGGTGTTTTCTATAGACGTGTATTTTTCAATCTGGCAATATTTTTTTCTGAGTTGAACTTTTTGACAGCTGTTACTTGATTTATGCTCAGTTTGGTTTACCATTTCATAATGAATAGACTTACTCCTGTACAACGTTTGCAAATCGTGCAAATTTATTACCAAAATAATGGTTCGGTTGGCGCGGACGCATCGCGCGCTGCGTCCAATATTCCGTGGACATAATCACAAAATCACATAAATTCGAGCGACCATGGATCGGTTTTGCAACACGTTTAGTCTAAAGTGGATAATGCGCATCCTCAGAGACGCCGTACAGTGCGCACCGAAGAAGCTATTGCCGCTGTTGACCAGAGTATCGAAGAAGACCCGAATGAGTCCATACGCCATCGCGCGCAATAATTGGAGCTGTGCCCATCCATGATTAATGATTTTTTCGTGCCTAAATTGGAGGATGTAGATGTGGACGACCGTTGGTTCCAACAAGACAGCCATACAGCCGACGAATTAATCAATTTATTGAAGGAAACTTTTGGTGAGCGAATTATCTCTCGTCGTGGGCCTGTGGCGTGGCCTCCAAGATAGTGCGATTTAACACCGCTGGACTATTTTTTGTGGGGTTATGTGAAGTCGCTTGTCTACGCAGATAATCTCAAGACGATTGACGCCTTGGAAGAGAATTTTCGGCGCGTTATTGCTGACATACGGCCCCAATTGCTGCAAAAAGTGGTCGAAAATTGGGCCTTTCGAGTGGAATTTATTCGAGCCAGCCTCGGCAGCCATTTGCCCGAAACATTTTTAAAACATAATGGCAAACCCTTATCGTTATAATAAAGCTAAATTCTTGGCCATAACATACAATTATATGTGTTTTATTTCTTCTTGAACACCACACGTCCAAAAAAAACATTTATATACTTTTTGCTAAGCGGAAATTTCTTCTTTTATTTTATTTTATTTTATTTTATTTTATTTTATTTTATTTTTTTTATTTTTAAAAAAAGTTGTTTTAGTTAACAGTTTTTGAGAAATTAATTTTCAAACACGAAATTTTGAAAAGAAAAATTCAAACTAGTTTTTTTTTCAAAATTTTACGTAATTGATTACTATTTTTGTTTTCAAAATTTAATGCTTTTATATATTTTAAGTCAAAAACAGAAAACCGGATGGTTAAATGTCTTTTACTTTTTGAGAAAATTGAAAATAACTAAATCTACTTTACTACCTATGTGTAGTGGAAATAGGATCTTTAGGGCAACTTGAGCAACGAATTGGAGTCAAATTCTGTTATTTTCAATTTTCTGAAGAACCAGAAGGGATTTAAGCATCTGGTTTTTGTTGTTTGACTAAAAATTGATATTTAGAACCAAAATACTACTTAAAAACGTAAAATTTTGTTATTTTTTTTTTTTCAAAATTTTGAGTTTGAAAATTGATTTTTCAAAAACTTTATTTTAAAATAAAATAAAAGAAGAGATTTCTGGCTTTATAAAAAAGTACGGTTGTTTTTTAATAATTTTGTTGCTGTCTCAAATCAATTTGATAGAAAATTGCCCCTTCTGGCTAAACGGGGGAAATAGACCCTTCTCCATTCCTCGACCCAACCTACACACTCTTGCTTTTTGTCACACCTTATGCGAGTCACCCTGTATATTATGCAAATAAAATAAAAGGGTGGACATCGAAGTCATTAATTTTTTTCCTATCTGTTGACCTTTTTTTTTTTGTTTCGTTGCTCAACAATTTGATGTCAATTGACCCATGAAAATCAACTTTGCATCTTTTCAGGTGACTAAACACTTAAAATTCCGAATCCTAGCATTAATATGTAAATTTCAATTTGTATAGCAAATGAGGTCCTGGGTAAAATATTAACTTCGAAAAAAAGGACAAAATAAAAAGCAATTCCAGCAAACAATAAAACAAATGAAATCAAAGGAAAAAAAAAGAAATGAAAGAAAATTGACTAATTTTTTTTTTTTTTTAATTTTTACGTTCCATTTTTTTAACAGAGAATATTATTTGCAAGAGAGATCAGAATGTAAATTTTTTTTTTTCATTTTTTGTTTTAGCTTGGAAACAGTTTTTCCATATTACTAGGCCCAAATGGAAATTAGAACACAAAACGCCCTCAAGAATAACAAAGCTAACAATCCATGAATATTAAGAAGAGCATATCCCCTTGTGAATTTCGGGATAGGGACAAATGAACAAACAGATTCTCTTCATTGAAATGGCAAATGAAACAGAATGCCCGAATTCTATTATTATCATCATGATCCCAAGGGCAGTTCGCCTTCGCCGTTGTGCTGTCTCTGTGCGTGTTATTTTACTTTTTATACTCTTGTTTTCTTATTAATCTTGTGTCTTTGTACAGTTTAAAGTCCCAAATAAACAACAAAAACAAATCGTATAGGATAGCTAACTGTAGTTATATTGTTGAACCAAAAAGCTCGATGTACATTCTCAGAGAGCATATTAATTAGATTTCAGGATGTTCCATTGCTGGTATAGGATACCTAGGTATGTGAGATTGAGATTTGTTTATCCTTGTTGTTTGTTGAGGATTTTGTTTGCAGACTGTCGAGTGGCAAATATTTAGAAAGTATTAGCTCGAAGCCATTGCATTTGTCAATTTAGTTGGAAAGTGTTTAATAATTCTGAGTTGTTTTCTGGGGAATACTTTGAATAATAGAAGACCTTTATAATGGTTTTGTTAATTCCTAACTATTTGTCTTTTGCCATTTGAGAGGGGCAAAAGTGGGTTGAAAAGGTCGACCTGCTGCTGGATAAATTTCAAAACAAATCAGGTTGGACTTTATACAGCGAATTATTTTTGGAATGCGAGTTTTTGTTTTGCTATTTTGTAGCAGGTAGATATCTATTGACCTTAGTCAAAGTTTAAATGTTTGAAATTAGCTTATTCCAAAATCAGTATCATCTTCAATCTTCAATGTGTATATGACATTAAGAGATTGAGTATCATTTATTTAGAGGAGTATATTAAGAGGAACAGCTAGTTTTTAGAAAATATAGTTATTTTTGAGACAATTATTTAACCAGTCTTCTGATTTGAAGATATTGTTAAAAAATATTTATATCAATAATTCACAATTATGTGTTTATTGTGTCTAACACTTAAATAGAGGAGAAGTCATTGATTTGATCTTTCACTATTATTTAACATAAACTTGTTAAATAAATTAACAAAAAAAAAATAATTTTTAAATTTATGTTTATTGTTTTTTGTAGAGAAATAACTCTTTTAAATTGAATAAAAAATTTACCACATATTCATGTTTTAAGACTTCTGTTAACAGTCAAACGGTGCATCGATAAAATTAGGAATATGAGCGGGCAGTGTTAGGGTAGGTCCTGTTTGTGCAGCTCAGTGAGTGTAGCAGATGGATTGAGTTAAGATCACATTCCATCAAAGGGCGCTCATCGAGTTAGCGCGATTAATAAGCGGACTTAACAATAAATATTTTGTGAAATGGAAAAAAACAAAGATGATTTTTTTAAATTGACATAAAATTTACTTTATTCGAAAGATAATCTTCTGGCATTATAATTTAAATATGATTTCTGGCATATGACCGCCACGGCTTGCTCGGACGTAGTCTAATCTGGAGGACCAATTTTCGATCGATGACTTTTTCCAACATTTGTGGCCGTATATCGGCAATAACGCGGCGAATGTTGTCCTCCAAGTGGTCAATCGTTTTGGGCTTATCGGCGTAGACAAGCGACTTCACATGTCCTCACAGAAAATAGTCAAGCGGCGTTAAATCGCACGATCTTGGAGGCCAATTCACGGGTCCGTAAAGTGAAAGTATGCGGTTACCAAACGGTTCCTTCAATAAATCAATTTTGGCACGAGTTGTGTGACATGTTGCGCCGTCTTGTTGAAACCATAGCTCCTGTACATCATGGTTGTTCAATTGATGAACGATTATGTTAGTACTCATAGCTCTATAGCGGTCACCATTGACTGTAACATTCTGCCCAGCAAACCATAAAGCACACCTAGCAGTCAGTTTTTGTGGATGTAACTTTGTCTCAACATACACTTGAGGACTATCATCACTCCAAATATGGAAGTTTTGTTAATTGACGTATCCATTCAACCAAAACTGAGCTTCATCGCTCACGGCAATCTTGTTTTGGGCCTATTTGGGCACAATTTGGAAGCATTGTTCAGGCGTCAGTCTATTCATGTTGAAATGCCAAACCAAACTAAAAATAAATCACTTGACAGCTGACAAAATGGCCGCCAGTTAAAATAGTGTTGCCAACTTAAAGATCTATACCTCTTAATAAGACACCCTTTATATAAAATTTCTTCAACATTAAAAATAATTGGTTTGCAATTTTTAAGTAGGTACTTAATAATATACACCTATGTACATCCAAGAACCTAATTTAAAAAAAAAATCAGTACTCCGTTTTCAAAATAACGGTTTTTCAAAAAAATTAGTGCTTTTATTTAATAAATTTAAAAAATTATATTTTTGAAAATATATAAGACATAAAAAGACCTACTGTTTAAAAATTTTGATCGAAATCGGTTAAGCCGTTAATGAGAAAATAAAAAAAAAACAAAACGGTTCTATTTGCCCAGTACCGTTAGTAACAGGTTTTGCACACAATTCAGACAAAGCTTAAATTTAGTGGATAGCTTAATTTGTGTTTTAAGATTACTCTAAGTTTGAAACTGGGCTAAAGTTTTTAGAAGGGGAGGGGGTAACGCAATATATCAAAAACTATACAATTTTTGGAGTGTGAAGATAAAAATTGTATCTTATGGACTGTATCTTTAATTATTAGGTAATTTTATAGTCTTGGACCATCACACATAGCGTTTAATACTTCTTAGTTCTTATTTATAGCACTGTTTATGTTTTTTAAAGACTCAGGGCTCATTTTAAAATGTCCGATTAAAGTTCTGGTTAGTTATCTAATACTTATATCCTGCTGTAGGTTCAGTATTCCAAAGTACAAAAGTTCACAACTGTTTTTCGAATCCACTAAATTCTAAAAATTATCAGAATCCCAGATAACTAATCAGAACTTTACTCAGACATTGTGAAACAGCACCTAAGTGTAGTTGCTGATCGTTGTGTCAGTTTATGATTCTGAGATCTTTTCTTAATTTAAGTTTAAGTAATATCTATTTCCGATCGTGTCTAAATAGCTACTTTTTGTTTTTAATGTTTGGTTTCATTTTAAAAGATTTAATTTTCTTAATCATGGTTGTTAGCCACATAATTTTAACTGTTTTTTTTTTTATTAATTATAAAATGTTGTTACTTTATACAGGGTGTCCCGTAAATAATGGATAACCTTGCAACTCGATCGAGCTTCAATTTAGACTTTCCCAAGAAAAAATATAAAAAATATTGCCCATGTGGCCTCTATGTTGTGGGTTTTTTTTTCAAAAAATGTAAAGAATTACGACGTTACTCAAATTTTCACCAAAGTTTACCCATCTCTAAAAAAAATTAAAATGTGTGTAATGTATACATAAAATAAAATGTATGGCTTCCTTTGTGGTGATTTCGATGTTATTTATTTTAATTATAGAAAAAAATGAAAATACCCCGCCGCTTTATGCCATAATAATATTCTTCATTATTCCAAATTATTAATAAAAAATTAACTGCAGGAAATCAAAACTTTGCCTTCTAGAGCAATTAAACATGTTTTATGGTCCCCAAAGATTTTCCAAGCAAAATGCATAAACCAAAATCATAAATTACATTTAATTATTGCTATTTGCAGAAACGTAATTTTAATGTTTCAATAGTGAGAACACGTGACATGTTTTTTTTTTTGAAGAAGACTGCTAATCACAAGCCATTAACATAATTTATTATAAATAACCGTTACACTTGAAAAAATTTGTGTCCTTAAAATAAGATAATCTTACGTATCTACATACATACACACAAAAATGCCTTCAATTTATTGGTGTTAGCTCCCTCTGGGATGAATATCTCACAAAGTGTGGAATCCAAGCGAATGTAATGTGCACAAAGTTTAATTAATGATCTACCTACTTAAGCAAAGATTACTAAATAAAAAGAAGATACATCTTGTGAGAAATCCCCCAAAGCTACAGTTGTTTATATTCACACAGACAAAAAAATTAAATTAACAGCATGTGTGTGCTGTGATATGAGCAATAAGAGTATTAGTGAGAGCTTAATTTTTATGATTATGTGCAATGTTCCTTCCAAAACAGTGTCGTCTCTCTTAATGCCTTAAGTGCTCTAAAAGTCTTATTTTGGTTTTTAAAAAGAGACAAAAGTTTATTTTATTGCTTGTGTAATAAAGACATTTATATTTGCTTTGTATAGAATTAATTATATTTTTTATATAGCCTCTTTTGTTACCCTAACATGTGTATGTGTATAAGACTCGTTTATGTGTCCATTTGGCACAAACTGATCTAGCAGATTCTTAACTTGAATTATATTGAAATAAAAATACATCCTTTTTAATGTGCTGTTGAGCGTCATAAGGAATATGCTGGATACTGCCAAATTACAATTTAAGCGAATGTATAAAGTATTTATTCTGCATTTTTTTTTTGTTGTTGTATCTTAATAGCCAACTTTGAACAGAGGACCATCCATATTCCCTATACAGGATAGCCAGTAGAGTCACGCAACGTACTGCATATTAAAATATACGTTAACCATTTTCATAACTCGTAATTACATTTTTAAGTTTCATAACGAATTTTTTATTCACATTGTGTGCCTTGTCTGCAGTTTAACTGCTGTGTAGGTGTAGATGTACAAAAAACCCGTTCCCAATTTTGTATCCTTTAATGTATAAAATATCTCTATATATGTAGGTACATAGGTATATTATGTACCCTCTTTGGTTGGAACAGAACTTTTTCAGCTGATATTTATTTTTTTGTTCGTGTCTGAATATTCTAACCCTGTATACACGGAAATGAATGTTATTGTGATAGCTAAAAGGGATTTGCGTAAATTGGCGATTAAATAAAATTTTTGTAAACAGAGGTTATGTCGTATTCTACATGAGTAACAGGGTGTTTTAATTTAATTTAAAAAAAAAAATGATGAATATTATGAGAGTAATGAAGAATGTCGAATTCAGAAAAAAAATATCAGATATTGTAAAAATTAAAAATATTGCGTATACGCCATAGTGAGTTCTTTAATGATATAAATAAATATAATGAAAAAGTGGTATTTCGAGGATATGGGTTTTCTTTGTTTTTGAACCGTTAGGTTATAGTTTAATTTAAAATATTTCTATAGTTTAGGTGGATTTAGCTTAAGTTGCAATAAATTTAACATTTTAACAATAAATTTTACAATCTATATAACTGGAAGTACGGCAACACTACTTCAAAAAAATGTAGCAACATCCCAATACGTGCGCCCAACATCCCACTGATTTATGAAAACAATGATTGTAGCAATAAATGGTTCTATGAGATATATGTATGTATGAGTGAAAGTAATCTGTTCCTTCATTAAAAGCCAAATTTGTAGAGTTAAAATTATCCGCTTGCTATATTACATGTTACAGGCAATTCCACATTTATTAATATTTAATAGCAGATGCGTTAGTTTTATAATGCCGTTGTTTACCGTTTATTAATAAAGTGGTAGCAGGATTTTTTTTTTTTATTTTATTTCTTATAATGATAAACATAGTGCGAGCGTTTAGGAAAATAGGGTAGGGTTTAATAGGAGATACCGATGCACATTGGTTTTGAATTTCTGGATATTACAGGTATAAAGTAGTTAATACTTAAATTTTTTTAAACAAGTATATTTTTTATAAGTATATCTTACTAACATAAAAGAATTATTTTAAAAAAGCTCCAACGATTTTTGAAATAAGTTTTTATAAATTAACATTTTTTTTTTAAATTCAGAAAGCATTCTTTATTTTAAGCTCAAAGCTCCTTCAGGAGTTATTTTAGATTTTTAAATTAAGAGTTTCGTTCTTTTCTACCATTTTCATAAATTTATTTTCAAGCCCAAGTTTTTGTGATCTATTTTTGTTAAGATTGAATGAATATATTTTTTTTGTATGTAATAACTTTTTTTGTTAAATTTAATTTGTTGACAGAAATTTAAATTGAGATAAATTGGAGCAAATTAAAATAAAATTATTTTAATTGAAAGTTTTTTCACTAAATTTTAAAGGGTGTTTTTTAGACATGTGGTTTTCAATCTGGCAATACTTTTTGCGGAGTTGGTCTTTTTGACAGGTGTCACTTGATTTAGGCTAAGTTTGGATTGCCATTTCATAATTAATAGATTTACTCCTGAACAACGTTTGCAAATCGTGTAAATTTATTACCAAAATAAAGGTTCGGTTCGTCCAATATTCGGTCGACATAAACATTTTTAAAACATAATGGCAAACCCTTATCTTTATAATAAAGCTAAATTCTTGGCCATAACATTAAATTATATGCGTTTTATTTTTTCTTGAAAACCACACGCCTAAAAAAACACTCTTTAGATATAACTATTAAAGTAAAATAAAAGATTTTTAAATTTTCCAAGAATAGTTTTCAAAACTGTATTTTTATTTTCTGGAATAAATATTTAAACAGAATAAAAAAGTAACTCGACACGGTTTGCAGGACATAATCATAATAGTAAAGAGTTTTTTTAAGAATTGAAATTTATTTTTATCGCCATGAGTTCCATTCACCCTGTGTGTACCTACATATATGTACATGAAAATTGAACAAGTGAATTATAGATTAATTCACAGCTTGTGTCCTTTTTCTTATACTTCACCACCACCACTTTATTCGTGTGCTGTATGAATTTACCTAAAAATCTGTAGCGTGCTGTGATTTTAAATTTATTAAACATCGAGGGATAAGAACGGTTTAAGAGGGCACAAGTACTATAACATGTGTTACTCAATACACTTATATGAATATAATGGAATTGTATACGCGTACATATAGCCACTTTTGCATCTGCAAATGTTATAACATTCGTGATTGTCGTACTTGTAAGTTATACCTTCGCAATAATAGTCTCCCATATTATGCACGCTATATCCATAAAAAGCTCCACTTTAGAGCATAAAGACTATCAAGGTTTTACGATTAATTTCAAAACATGTCATAAATTCCGAATTTGAACTTTGAATATAGGCAGGTATAGGATTTTTTTGTTGTTTCATGGGGTTCTTCGAATGTTCTTCAACATACGGGTACCACCATCCCGTCTGTTATACAAAGTAACAAAAGCTTAAGGCAATGAGTTTTTGGGAGTGTGATGGGTAAAATAAATACTGTATTTAAATTTATTTCCTTCAAGAGAGTGCGCTAAGAGAAAAGAAATAAAAAATGAAAGTACCTAAATCTATACCTACATACATATGTACATATCTGTAGATATATGTATGTATTTATTTTCTCTAGGAGTAGGTAAACTTAAAATGTTCAATTTAGGAATTCAATCAATCTTGACACTTGACAGTAATCCTATAAGAGTAAAGGAACATAAATAAAGTACTTTTTGCTGTGTGCTTGAAAGTATATGTCTCACAATGTTCTTAATAAACAAACATGATGGGCTCCGTTCAAAAACCAGAACTTTTTTGTAGACAGAAATTAATTTTGAAATTTTGATAAATAATCATTTTGACAAGAGATGGATGGGTAAACCTGTAATATTATTTTATGGCATAAATATCTATTGTATATGTACTTGTTGTTGTTGATTTTTGTTTTGTTTTAATGCAGAAATACTAGGGAAAGTATTCAAAAAATTAGGCAAGACCTTAATAGGGATCAGCACCCTAGTGTATATATTTACAAAAAAAAAATTAATCATATTCTAGTGAAAACTATGAAACAAAACTTTCAATTGATAATGGGTGATTTTTTAAGAGGCTTAGAACTTTTTTTAAAAAAAAAACACAAAAAATTCGAAAAAATGAATGAAATATTTATTTGAATCGATAGTTTGAACCTTGCAATTTAATGTTTAAAGATAATTTCATGCAAATGTTGACCGCGGCTGCGTCTCAGGTAGCTCATCCGCTGAGTCCAATTTTGGCATACTCTTTCACACATATCGGCCGCTATCTCACGAATGAATGCATGGATGTTGGCTTTCAGTGCGTCAATCGAAGCGGGCACAAAAAATAATCTAATGGTGTCAAATCGCACGATCTAGGCGGCCAATTGACCGGCCCGAAACGTGAAATTAACTGTTCACCAAACTCGCCTCGCAATTGCGCCATTGTTTCGCGTGCTGTGTGGCATGTGGCACCGTCTTGTTGAAACCACATATCATGCAAGTCAAGAACTTCCATTTCGGGCAAAAAAAAAGTTTGTTATCATCGCTCGGTAGCGTTCACCATTGACAGTAACGCTGCGATTGGCATCATCTTTGAAGAAATATGGCCCAATAATGCCGCCGGCCCATAAACCGCACCAAACAGTGGCTTTTTCGGGATGCATTGGTAGCTGTTGCAATGCTTCTGGCTGATCTTCACTCCAAATGCGGCAATTTTGCTTATTTACGTACCCATTCAACCAAAAATGAGCCTCATCGCTGAACACAATTTTTCGATAAAAAAGCGGATCCTCGGCCAGCTTTCCAAGAGCCCATTCACCAAAAATTCGGCGTTGTGGTAGGTCGGCTGGCTTTAGTTCTTGCACCAGCTGTATCTTAAAAGGCTTTACGCCCAAATCCTTCCGCAAAATTTTCCACGTAGTGCTGTAACAAAGGCCTAACTGCTGGGAACGGCGCCGAATCGACATTTCGCGGTCTTCTGTCACACTAGCTGATACGGCCGCAATATTTTCTTCACTACGCACAGTACGTAAACGTGTTGGTGGTTTAATGTCCAACAAAGTAAATTTGGTGCGAAATTTGGTCACAATCTTCCGAATAGACTGCTCAGAAGGTCGAGAAAGCCGATCATAAAATGGAAGCAGCGCGCGATGAACATTTCGAACCGAGCACGAATTTTGATAGTAAAATTCAATAATTTGCAAGCGTTGTTTATTTGTAAGACGATCCATGGTTAAATTGCAAACCAAACTGAAGCTGTTTGACAGTGACACAAGGTACTAAACACACGTCAGCTGTCAAAACCAGTGTTGCCAAAACCAAACCAGCTAAAGAAAAATAAATAATAGTAATAATATACTAACAATGAATTAATTAGAAAAAAACACACTTATTTTAAATATGAAATAAATTGATGAATATATAGGTATACCACTAGTAAGTAAATGTAACAAGCAACGTTAATAAATAACATGTACATTTGTGTTTAAAATACAAAATAAAGTTATTTATTCATCTTAACACAATAAAACAAATTAATTAAATAGCAAATACATAAATAAAGTAAGGAGAAAGGTAAGGAAAATGAGTATTTCGACAGGTAGTCGTATATTTGACTACCTGTCAAAATACACTTTAAAACTTTTTAATAGCTTTGCAATTTAAGAAAAAAAATTATTGGAAAATTATAAATTTTTGGAAAACCGATGTTATTATCTACTGTTGTTAGAAACGTAGGTAAAAAACTATAAATTCTTTTATTACCTGCTGCAGGTTTTGTCAAGTGTATCCTATCTATGGGTTTTTTCGCAAACTTATTGTTCACTTGAGAAAATTGACTTCAAATTCAAAAATAAGCATGGACAAGAAAAATGGAAGAAGCATAAAAATGAATATCTGAAGACTCAAACAAGACATCAATTTTATTTAAACGCTAGTGTGTCTTCCAAAAATAAAAATAAATGAATGTTCCACCATTAGTATAAACAAAGCAATAAATATAATTATCATAACTATTAAAGACTATAAAAGACGAAACAAATATTTATTTTATCACTCGTAATCTCAGAAATTATGTATATTTAACTGATTTTCTTAAAAATTTTATTCTAATATTTGTTAATTATATAAGAATGTTTATGATTACTTTTTGGTTTGTTTAATTTATTTGTTAAATTAGATAATTAATTTTTTTTTTTAATTTGGTATCCTCTTTTTTGTTGAGGTTGGCCCATATATTCAATTATGTTTACTTATTTACCTGTTAGGTATTTTATAAAAATGAGAATTCTTTTATTGAGTCTAGAGTACAAGCTGAGAAATAAATTTATATGCAAATTTTGAAGTAATCAATCACTGGAATATGATTTGTTTTATTTCATTACCATTCCGGAGGTTTTGCATTTTCTATTCCTCCTATTTGTATCGCTATCTCAATTCCACTCAATTTCTATTTCACTCAATTGTCCTCTGCTCCACTAATTAGTGACTGACTTTACTTGCATGCGACATAAAAGAAAATTAAAATTAAGATTAATGGAGCAATACCAACATATCATAAATTCGTACAACAAAAATTAATAAATAACAGAACAAAATATGTAAATATTACTAAGGGAAATAGTAATTAATAGTATTCCCAAGCAACACAATTGAGTCTTCAAGATATCTCTAAAAGCTATTTTCGAAGATCTTTCAACTCTTTACACAATCTTGAAGAGGTCGTTAAGACCCAAAAAGGCCTAAAGGGGAGGAGCCTATTGTATGGAGCGAAGAGTTCTAAATAAAGTATTTGTAAGAGTTTATAGAGATCATTTTTCAGACGCATCTTTAAAGATGCTCTCAAGAGGTTTTGAAGATTTTTTTTTTGTAATCGAAAGTGTAAACTATGAGGGAGAAAATAATATAAAGAATAATTTCTTTCTCTTTTACACAAATACAATTTTATAACAATTTAAATGAAATAGAATGATTTTAAAGTAAAAAGTAAAGCCATGACAAATTCTTTATGTTCATGCAGGGTTAGATTTACAATTAATTTTATAAAGTCTTTAACGATGTGTATTTTGTATTGCAAGAAAAGATTTACTTAAAAATCGCATACTCTACCCCACATAGAATAAACGCGCCTTGAAATAAAAAAGTATTTACAAGTTAAAATCAAGAAAAATAATACAAAATTCACTGAAAACAAAAGAAAAAACAGATTTTTATGAATTATTATCTCCCACAGTGTTACTAAACAAATAAAAGTGCAGGCATAATACATGTAACTGTACTTTATTAAATATTATGTATTTAATAAATATTTTTTCGCAATTGAACGAAATAAATATGGCGAACGTATTTTGTTGGGCATGTATCAAGATATACCTTCCTACAGGGTGCCTCATGAAATGTAGGTACTAAATGTCTTGTTTTTCTTTTAATAGGTTTTGGATAAATTATTCTCATATTAATAAAATGAGCGTTTGGTTAACATTGAGGCCTTAAAAAGTTTTGACGGTTCATGATTAAAATTTCACATTAAAAATGAAAATGTAGCAGTTATTTTTTTTAAGAAAAAATATTGCCTTATATTTTCGCTTTGCCATATTTTCATCGTCAGTTTTATGACAGTAACAGATGGTTGAAAAATTAGCTTAATTCCCTATTACCCTGGTTTCGACAGACAGACGGGGGTTATCCAATGGTATAAACAATATTTTTTTGATCCAAATCTGTCCAAACACCGCAGTTTTTAAGAAAATTTCACTACCTACATAATATGTCTACCTATGTACAATCTGTCCAAATCTGTCCAAACACCGCAGTTTTTAAGAAAATTTCACTACCTACATAATATATCTACCTATGTACAATTTGCACATTAAAATTAATTTTAAATTTTATTGAAATAAATAATAAAACATACAAAAACTGTATTAAAAATATACGTTTAACTATGTCACCCTTTACAAAAAATATGTGTAACTTTGTATAAACTAACTACCGTTTAAAGAGTTTCTTAAGATGTCGTCAAAACATCTGTGTTATAATCACATTTTTCTAGAGTCAGAAACCTCTTAACGACTTCATGATAAGATATCAAACGAATGAACTTGAAAGAAGAGAGAGACAATGAAAGTGTCAACTGAGTGTCAACAAAGAGTTAAAGAAAAAAAAACTATAAGCAATTATCTATTATTATGTTCATTCGCGTACTAAAATAATTGATGAGCAATTTTTGGTCTTAAGTTTCTTGCAGCTCCCTAAACTCTTTTTCAATTTTCAAATTAATAGTACCTTCATATGTACAATAAATACGAAAATAAGAAAAGCGCAATTCACAAATGTTAGATGACATTTTTTTTTTAAACAAAAGAGAATATTAATTCTACTTAAAGACACAATTTTAAGCCTTCATAAAGACATTTTAGGAATAACATCTGCAAAATATCTTCGCAATGTATTTGAAAGAGTACTCTTGCGCAATTTAAACATACTCCTTTTAAAAAGGTTGTAAAGAGGATCTACAGAGAGTCAATATAAACACATTTGCCATGAAGATATTCAAGATGTTTAAAAGACGTTTTTGTAAAAGTTAAAACAAACAACACTTTTCTAGAGCAAAGTAACAGATCATAAAGTGTAGTGGTATTAAGAAGATTGAACTAACAGTTTGTTAAGAGCTGATCAATTTGTTTGGAGAACACTTCAAGAGTTTATGTGTTGCTTGGGTTCTTAGTGGCCACTCCAAATTCAGAAGACACCTGAGAACTGCCTAAAAAGCAGTCCCGCGTGCAAATTATGCAATATTTATAAGAAAACGCGAGCACATACATGCTTTGCATCAAAGAAAAAAGCAACTGGAACAATACCAAGTTGAAGGGGGTAAATTTCACAATCTGAAAGTACTCCATATACTCAAATTCCTTAGGTGTAAATCTGGATGAAGAGGTATAGAATCATTAAGCTCAATATAGAGACACAATAGATCGTAAGATCGCAGTGCAATTACCCCAAATATTATTCACTCAACGTAACTTAGTAACTTAATAACTAAAATTATTTAATATTACACATTCAAGGTTAATTTACTAACTCATGAAACAAGTTTGTGAAAACAAAAAACCTTATTATCAAAATTAAAACAAACTTGCAATAACATTTTTTTTCCTTATTTTTTAAATAATTAACATTAATTTTGATGAAATATCGAACATAGAAATTAGTAATTATATATTTTTTCTAAAACATTCAATTTTTAGAAACAAATAGATAATTTCTATATATGGTTTAACAGATCTTCCTTAATGACATTCAAATAAAAAAAAAAATTACGCATACGCCATAGTGAACATTTAGTACAAAAGTAATTTTTAAAAAATCATCGAAATACTATTAATAATAAGTTCACTATAATTGATACTGAGTACCTAACACAAATTGAATAGGACTATATTTTTTCAAGGCTTACAAATGTTATCAACAAAAATACAGCAATTTTGAATATTGTTTCTATATTCATTTCATAGTAAATGGTCATGTGGTCTCTGATGTGGCCTTCATTAAGTGCTAAACAATATAAATTGTGGTCATAGGTAGATCTGTTAACATTAAAAAAAATGACGCAAATCGATTGATTTTATGCCTTTTGGATGAATTGGACTTCGGCAAATGGACCTACAAGCTTGTGTGATGTGCAGCCTTTGCATTATTTCATTTGGAGCTGCCGCAATTCATTGACTTTTGGTTTAAGATAAAACAAAATTGAAAGTTTAGAAAAAATATACCTACATACCAATTTGTTGCTTCATGATTTCAAATTTTATTGTATATGAAACAACGCCAAAAACAATTTTATATTTTCACAAAAGTGATTTTTTTCTTATGCCGTCCGTCAGTATTTACGTCTTTTTGGTGGCAGATTTGCTTATCTGTATATAAATGGAACTCCTTATAGAAAAATTATAATTTGTACGTATTAAGCTCAATTCTCGAAAAGTTCTACTGACTATTTTCTACAACTTCGTATCTGCTATTTCAAAAGTGATTGTTATATAACTGCGTTGCGGGCTTTTAGCAAAAAATTCGTTTAAAATTTGTATTTTATAAATAGGTTCTTCTAATATAATCAATAATAAATTTGCGGGACAACAGCTTACGAAGAAAAGTAACTTAAATTATCTACTTCTAATATGTGTCACAATTTTTCAGCGGCCTTCTAGATTTTTATAATGGAAATGATTTTTCAGACCGAAACCATTGTTTTTGCTAATAAAATCAACATCACAAATAAATTTTTGAAACACACTCTTGAGTCAGGTTGGAATTCTTATACTCTCCCAGAATTTATAAACCAAATAAAATAACAAAAAAACAGAAAACAGACAACAAAAACATTAAAACACTTACCTCTCTTCTGTGGCGGGGATATTGATGGAGAAATGCACTGCACAAGCGCTATAGTAACAGCTATCCATATCCAAAGAAATGTTATCCAAGAATTACTGTGTACCAGTAGAAAGGACGAAGGCAACGTCCAACTACTTCTGGTACGGCACTTTGAACTAGTATTTTTAATAAATTTCCTTTTCAAAGGAGAATCAATATTGCCACACAAAGGATAACAAATATTTACTGGTGACCGTCGCTGTTTAACTTGATAATTATTTTTGTGATGATTTTTACTTGGAACACGTTTAGATTTACTCGACAAAAACATAACAGACATGACGCAATGAATTCAAATCGAACAAAAACAAGAGAAATAATTATTATACTTCCAGGAGATATCCTTCATTCCTTTGTTGAGGACGTGTTAGTGCGTGGAATACATTCAAATTTAACACGCTTGACCCACAAATAGGTACAATCGACTCGACAACGACACGGTTGCGGCGACAGACACAGAACACAGCAGCACACGGCGAAAACGATGACGAAAACTGAAAACCCAAACAAGAGGGGCAAAATGTGAAATATCGACGAAATTCTGGCCCGGACAAGGATCTTCTTTCAAACCATTCCACGATGTTCCACCAACAATATTATTCTATGCTAAACGAAACCAAGGTAACGAAGGAAGAAACAAAAAACTATCCAAAACGAAGAACGAACAAAATAAAGGACACTTTCGTCGAAACCGACAATACGCAGAACACCGCAAGGCAATAGATAGAAAGCAGCAGTAACAGCAGAAAAAAGGGGGAAGAATTGAATCCTTAGATTTGGCCTTAATTTCGGTGATATGATTATTTTTTTTCTTCTCTTTTTTTCTTCGGTTTTCTACAAGAAAATCTTTTCCAAAAAAAATCTCGAAAACAACAAGTGAAACACAATCAGAGCTTAAATGACATAATGGATTCTGTTTTCGTTTCTTTCTTTTTTTTTGTTGTTGTTGTTATTGCTTTTCTGTGTAAAATGCAAGCTTTCGTTTTCTGCCATTCACTACTTCATCATTTCGCTTTCTTTTTCTTCCTTTGTATTTTCATGAAATTCATTGCTTTAGCTTCGCACACACTTTATAGGAGCTATAACCACTTACGTTAGTTAGAAACACGAGCACATGACACTAAATAGATGGTGAATAGCATTTATGACATCTCGTCGTCCGTCGTTGGCGTTGGCGTTTACGTTGTCATAAACCCTTGTTGTTGTTACTATTGACTAATTTTACCCACTTTCAACAATAAATTACTGTTTCCATATAGCTCTACGGCGGAACAATCGAAAAAAGCACCTCTGACCGCAAACACCGTTCTTATTCAACTGAATCTGGTGACGGTGAGCAATACAGATTCGAGGTTCAGTTACGGCACGGCTGATTTTTTTTGCATACTCAGAACTTCGGCTTTAGGAAAACATATGGGATGAAAGCTCTTCTCCTGGGATAATAGAAGAGTGTGCGCATTTGAACCTAACGGTAATAGGGAACAATGGAGAAGAGATCAAAGTTATAGTGGGGAACTTACATAATGCTGGATAAAATTATCAGATGATTCTGTTAAAATGTGATGTAAACTCGAAGATACACTTTATATTGACCCGAAATATTGCTCCTTAAATATGTGATTCATAAAATCACATAAAAGTTAAAAAATTAAAAAATGTAATTAGTTACCTATTAACAGAAAAATGAAGAAAATGTAAAATTATTTATTAATAAAAAAATTGACAGGAAGGATTAAAAGTTTAGTAAAGGTTACTTAGTGAAGTAATTATAAGCGAGACATAAATTTTTAATAAACTGACAAAGATTTTTAGAGCATAGATACAGTGCTCAAATGGGAGACAGAAGATGTCGAAACCTTTTTTTGGCAACGGCGGAATATTTTATTAAATATTTCCTTCTTTTATTTCGTACATAAAATGAATTACAGTAAAACCCGCTTATAATCATATGAAAATGACCTGCCCGAGATGTGAAAATTCTTGGTTCTGTCTCAGGAAACCGAGACGATACTACCTCGATATTTCTGTTGTATTTTTTATATGAAATAAATCACAGTAAAACCCGTCTATAATCAGAAGGGACTATACTCGAGATGAAAAAAGTGTCCGCCTTTGTCTCAGGAAAATGTTACAATACTAACTCCATATTCTTTTTTTGTATTTCGTACATAAAATGTAATACAGTAAAACCAGCTTATAATCATATGAATAGGGCTGGCGATTAGGTGATAAAAGTCTCTTTCTTGTCTCAGGAAAATGGGGTGATACTACCTCCATATTTTTTTTGTATTTCGTACAAAAAATAAATTACAGTAAAACCCGTTTACAGTCACATGAAAGGGACCGGCCCCGAGATGAGAAAGGTATCCGCCTTGTCTCAGGGAACCGGGACAATACTACTTCCATATTTTTTTTGTTTCTCGTACATAAAAAAATTACAGTAAAATCCGCTTATAATAACATGAAAATGACTTGCCTCAAGATGTGAACATTTTCGGTCTTGTCTTAGAAAACCGAGAAGATACTACCTACATATTTTTGTTTCCATTAATTAAATTACTTACAGTGAAACCAGCTTTTAATCACCATGAATCTCAGTCTCACCTCGGGAAACTGACCCGATACTACCTTATTAATAACATCTGAGACAAGACCGTATTGTTTGGACTGAAATTAAAAAAGAGTCTTGGCGCCATAGGCGGTTTCGCAAAAAAAAAAACATTTATTAAAAAAAATAGCATTTTTAAATGAGAAAGTAAAATTTTTCAATTGTATGCACAGTCAAGACAATTTTATTCACTTTAACAACGGCGAAAGGAGACGTACAAACTTCTCGTCTTGCCTCCATTCATGGCCAGCCCCCACAGAGGGTTGTGCTTGTATCCGATATTCAAAGTCGGCTTGTCCTACTCAGGTCTAGTGTGAGTTTAAGGTTAAACCCGAGTTAACTCATTAAATTTGGTGAGTTAACTCAGAATAAGCTGAACAGAGATGCTTTTGATGCATGCATTCTTCACCGAAGAACTGTTTCTTCAGTTAACTGTGGGATAATTAAACTCTAGGGTTACCTAAATGTGGTTTATCCCACCAGTGAAAAGCTGGGCTTAAGAGCTCCTGAGATAAAAAAGGTTCTATGCAAGTTGTCCATTAAAAACAGTTTTTTAATAAATTCTCTACTAAAATGAATACCCTTGATACCCACAAAATTATGTAAGAACTTTTTTTTTTTTTTTACATAGTTGGAGCTGTTTTTGACATAAATAAGCTTTTAATTAACGGTCTTATGGCAGGTGCAGTTGTTCTTGGATCTAGGAATAATTTCATAAAAACTTTAAAATTATGTTTAAGAGAATCGTTAAAAGTAAGTTTTAAGAGAATCATGTTAAATTTCAGACAGTCGGTCTTGCCAGAATTACTGAACTTTCTTCTTTAGCGTTCTCTTTTATCGTGATCTCGAGTTCTATCTTTTCTAGGAACCCAAAACTAAAAAATTGACCCTACCATTAAGCGATTATAAGCAGATATGCTCTTAAACAATACGATTTAAAGAGGGTTTTACTGTACAATCATAGATACCAAAAACGTCTGTTGTTATCATCATCAGAACAAATTATTCCCATTACTTTAATTTAAAAATCAGCTAAGAACTCTTTTCGCATACTAATGGAGCATATTTATGACTGCTTCATTTCCTTTTTCTACCATCAGATACCAGAGGCACACAACACTGAGTTCAATATTTTTAAGAAATTGATTTCAAATTTCAAACACCTCAATGAAAAAAATTATAACAAAAAAAAAAAATCACAAAAATTATCATATTTGATGAAAATGAAAATTGTACCTATCTGTGTTTTCTTTTCATTGTTGAAAATCATTTCCACGTTTTGTTATAGGTACATACCTATCTATATGAACGATCAAAACGAAAATAAAATGATTCCATTTCAAAGGACATTTCATATCTGTAATGGATAGAAAGTTATATATACTAAGGTCCTGTGAGTGCGTTGTTGCTGTATGGAAGAAAACGTTCTCAGGATGTGCTATTCGGTTGACTTGTTAAATGTTATGATGAAACAGGAAATTGAAAATCAAAACAGAAGTGTTGACTGGTAGGTATATATAATATCGCCGTACCTCAAGAACGAATCTTCGTTTCTTGCACATGAATGGTTTTTTTTTTTTTTTTTTTTTTTGCAAACCATTAGTCGTATTTTCTATGGTCTTTAAAATGAGGAAAAGATGAGGTATTTAAAATTATTTAAAATGCCTTAATTCGACAGGTTTTCCATTCATAATGTCAAGGCTAAAAATTTGGTTATCTATTGAAACATAAAGGAAAAGAAAAATTTTGGTGTCAACTCTGCCCATCCCAAGACAACTGGTCCCAAGACATCCCATCCCCGACCATTCATCCCAATACCCAACTGGTGCCAGGACACCTCATCCCGGGACAACTCATCCCTGGACAACTCATCCCTGGACAACTCATCCCATAAATAAGAACGACTAAACAAATTCGATGGATTAAATATCAAAAGCATCTGTTTGGTTATAATCCTGAGTGAACTCACAAAACTTAGTGAGTTAAAAGGATTTAACTTTAATCTCGCACTAAAACACTGGACCTTAACAGAATATAATTTATATATAAATTTCTATTTTAACTAAATTTAATATTTGAAAATTTAAATAACTTAATTCTAAATGCACATAATTATATACAAATTTATTGGTGTTTTCTTTGTACGTGTATAACTCGGCTGAACATCATCCGATTTATGCATGGGGATTTTTCGTTGGACTTGTATTGAGATAAAGACAGTGGGTGACAAGAAAAGTTGGACCGAAAAGTTGGAAATTTGTGAAAATCATACTTTGAGGGTTGGATAGTGGCGACTTCTGGAAATTCCATTTTGTAAGGGAAGCAAGGATATAATATTGATTATAAGGAATGACAAACTCTACAGAATTTATAATCGGCTTATTTTGTCCTTGGCAAAAATTCGAAAGCAAAGGGGATAGCTCACGTTTGACAGCTGAATATTATATTCTATACTTCCACATTGACGATTGATACGAAGCAGTTGTGTCTCGATATTGTCCGCAAATTTTTGTTTTTTTTTTTCACTTTAAATCGACGAAATTATTTTGATTAGTGATCAACGAAGTGAATGAAGGTATTTACTCAGTGACCAAGTGAAATTCGAGTCTGGATTTGCATCAACACAAATTGCCTTTATTCATCCACTGTTTTTATGAGATTTGTTAATTTAAATGATTCATTCAGATTATGGAAAACGAATTTTATTGAGGTATTTTGTCAACAACACAATTTATTAGTATTTAATGCAATTGATTGGCAGTTTTGACATTTTTCACTCATTCATTCAAAACGATCAAACATTCGGGCTCGCAATAAAAATACGTTTATACTAATAGCTAACTAGAGTAGGTAACCGTTGTGCAAATGCGCAAACACGTGCTTTCAACGTAATTCAAGCTGCAGTTCGCTATGATTTCACATTTGCATACAATAATCTTCCGTGCATTAATATTGGGCCATTGGATATCGTCTGTCAAAATTGCAATGCATTGAAGTTCTCAATGGCTGTGCAGGATGAAAATTAAAATTTTACCATTTAAGCACCGTAATCACAGCCCTACTCCTACTCAGGTCCTACTGTTTGGGTTTCATTTCTTTCAATAGAGAGGCTCAAATTTCGAAAGGGACATTAATAATTTAATCAATTTTATAGGCGGAACGAAATTCGCTGGGTCAGCTAGTAAATAATAAAATTCAATAAAATTCAAATAAATGAATTTAAGCCACCCCTCAAACAAAGCTCAGCGAAAATAACAAAATTAATATATTCAGTTTTTACTGACCATAAACAAAATTGTATCCAATTTTAAACCATAACTTCAAAACTGCTGCTGTACAGGACCATGGTCCTGCCAGTACAAACATGGGTGCTTAGCAAAAGGCACTGCGACCTTTTAGCCGCGTTCGAGAGAAAAGTTTTAAGGAGAATTGTTGGCCCTATATGTGAGGAAGGACGATTCCGGAGACGGTACAATCATGAATTGTACGCAATCTACCTTGAAGCAGATATTGTGACAAAAATTAAGCTCGGTAGACTCCGGTGGGCAGGGCATCTAGCTCGCATGAGCGAAGAGGAGCCTGCTCAGAAAGTTCTTTGTGGTACATTCTATGGTAGACGACAGCGTGGTAGACCATGCTTGCGCTGGAGAGATGGCGTAGACCAGGACGCCCGGAGCCTTGGTGTGCGCAACTGTATGGCGGCGGCTCGAGACCGGGATGGGTGGAGAGACTTGTTGAAGGAGGCCAGGACCGGACCCCGGTAGTCGAGCCGACGATGATGATGATGATAAACAAAATTATTCCCAAAAATGGCAGCACTTATCTACTAAAAAGTATTTAACCTGTTTCCTCTTTTATTTTATTTATAAATCAACTTATTTCTATTAACAGTTTTAAATTTACTTTCAAACTCAAAAATTGTAAAAAAAAAAAAAAATAACAACAAATTGAATACTGATTTTTTCACAATTTTAATTTTCTTTAATTTCCTATTCAATTAGGATAAATTGACGTACTGAATACGAAAATTAAAAGCGAGTTTAGAAATAAATTTTTAAAATTGTGAAAAAATCAGTAGATGTTCAATTTTTTGTGTTTTACCACCATTTTTGAGTTTGAAAGTAATTTTTTCAATTTTGTTTTCAAATTATTGTCTTAAAGTGTAGGTTATTAAATATATACTTAAAAATGGCATCCGGAATTTTAATGTTCAATAATTTTTTTTTAGAAAATCGCTTCGGACAATTTTGCAAAATCTATTTTGCAATATCTATTAACATTCTTCAACATTAAAATTTAAATTTCAACAAAAAAAAACTTGGAAATGATTTTTTTTAAACCGAAAAAAGATGACGAAAAATAGTTAAATTTTAAAATTAAAATGACACTGATGAATCTGCCATATAAATTATTATCATACGCACATTTCTTAATCTTCCAACCACATAATACTTTTACTTATGTTGGATAGAAAAGTAGTGAATAACTAACTGAAATGATTTTTAAATGAAAAAACAATCTTTTCACGTTTCCACTGAATTTTAATATCTTAAAAAAATATTATCGTCTAAAAACCACTATAATGCTTAGAAAAAAAAATTATGAATTACCAGCCGATAACATAATATTATTCGAAATTATATTGAATACCCCACACACACTCTCACTTTGCCTCATTTTCCCCGAAAGATAAATGAACAGACATTATTTCCTTATTGAATTTACAAATGAAAAATTACCGTCTATATCGTCCGAGTCCGAGAGCCAACTTGTTTGCCTGTTTTTTTTTTTTTTTTTGTTGTTGTTGTTTATTTTTTTTTATTTAACTTATATTGACTCAGATAATTTGTTAACAGAAACAAAATCAATCTTCTTGGTTTGTCAGTTGTAGTTGTATGGAAAATAACATTTATCAGAAGAAAAATAGAGTATGGGGGTTGTTTTCATGTTTTCTGCAGACTCCTTTTTTTTGATTAACTAACAAAAAATATATATAAAAGTTGACTTATACAAATGACATCAATTTGCAATGTTTGTATATTGCTTTTCGAGAGAAATTCTTAAAGAAGTAATTTACCATTTTAATTGATATAATTAGCTTAAGAACAAATCTTAGAGGAGTTTTTTTTTTCTTTTTTTTTTTTTTCTTAGCCTGCTTGATGGAAGGAGTTCTTTTATTAAAATTAATTTCTTCTTTATGGTTAAGGCAGGGTTATGTGGGGTTAACATGGTTAATATTAAATAATATTATAGGAATAATCTAGTTCTATAGGAATGGGAAATCTTTTTAATTAAGTCCAAAAAATCGTACAATTATGTAACTTTCAGATTTGATTATAAAAGGTGTTTATTTTAGACGTGTGGTTTTCAAGAAGATATAAAACGAATATAATTTAATAATATGGCCAAGAATTTAGCTTTATTATAAAGATAGGGGTTTGCCATTATGTTTTAAAAATGATTTCGGGCAAATGGCTGCCGCGGCTGGCTCGAATAAATTCCAGTCGAGAGGCCCAATTTTCGACCACTTTTGCAGCAATCTAGGCCGTATGTCAGTAATAACGCACCGAATATTCTCTTCCAAGGCGTCAATCGTCTCGAGATTATCTGCGTAGACAAGCGACTTCACATAACCCCACAAAAAATAGTCTAACGGTGTTAAATCGCACTATCTTGGAGGCCACGCAACAGGCCCACAACGCGAGATAATGCGCTCACCAAAAGTTTCCTTCAATAAATTCATTTTTTCGTTGGCTGTATGGCATGTAGCGCCGTCTTATTGTAACCAAAGGTCGCCCAAATCTACATCTTCCAATTTAGGCACGAAAAAATCATTAATCATGGATGGGCACAGCTCCAATTATTGCGCGCGATGGCGATTGGACTCATTCGGGTCTTCTTCGATACTCTGCTCCACAGCAGCAATAGGGTCTTCGGTGCGCACTGTACGGCGTCTCTGAGGATGCGCATTATCCACTTAAGAGTAAACCTGGTGCAAAACCGATCCATGGTTGCTCGAATTTATACGATTTTGCGATTATGTCCACCGAATATTGGAAGCAGCGCGCGATGCGTCGCGCGAACCGAACCATTATTTTGGTAATAAATTTACACAATTTCCCAACGTTGTTCAGGAGTAAGTCTATTAATTATAAAATGGCAAGCTAAACTGAGCATAAATCAAGTAACAGCTGTCAAAAAAAACCAAATTCTAAAAAAAGTATTGCCAGATTGAAAACCACACGTTTTAAAAAACACCCATTATAACTTTATGTTTATACCCAATATCTTTTTTTTTTTAATTTTTTATTAGAATCTCGACCTTAATCATTGTATCTCTTTTACTTTAAGGAGTGCCAAGGACTTGTTAACCCCTTGTATTTGGGCATAAATATTTCTAGTCAACAGAAATTCAACACTCAAGAAATATTAGATTTATTAGAGATATGAAGACTGCATATATTGTTGCATAGTTATGTTAGTTAACTTGCTTTTCAAAGTTACATTGTGTATTTAATCGCTTTGCTAAAAATTTCAAATTCAGAAGCAAGAGCTCCTTATTTCCTCTGATGTATATTTTTCATATGATCAAAAAGAGCAAATTATTTCAATCTGTTAAGGAAGTTTACCTTCTCCGAATATGCTCGTTTTATTTTCAATATAATGTACCAAAATTGTATATCCTAGCAAAATATTCCTACCGTACATATAAATTGTGCATAGATATATGATTTAATGGAATAAGAAGTCCTTCTCCTCAATGCACTGTACAGTGCACATACCTATGTATATGAAGGCACAGATATATGCATAATAATGTATAAATGCACGCAATACATGGATATGTATATGCCTTATGTAAAGGTATCTTTCGAAAAGCTCAAGAAGACTTGTGTGTGTTTTTTTTTTATTTTGTTTTAAGGAAATGTGTAACAGGACAATATGAGTTTAGGTTGTGGCAAAAACTTTCACAAATGCATGAATTTCCCTTTACTAACGAATTCCTGTATCTCAACGTCGTCCTATTTTAGTTTTCTCTTCCATTTGCAAATATAAACAAACTAACTCTGCTAAAGTTTGCAGTATACCATTTTCTTAGAATCATTGGAAAAACACTTGTTTGAATGATCAAAACAAACACAATTTTAATTAAGAAACCACACAAGTTTCTGCTCTTGAATTTGTTGTCTTTGGAAAATTTTCGAAATAAATTATTCTGTTTTAGAAATTCTGGAGATGAAAACTTAAGACAGTAGGTATCAGTAGACTGGCAAGTGGCTTTATAAAAAATCATTAAATTTTTAAGCAGAAATGTATCTTTTCTATTTACTCTATTAATCTTTGTGATGTTTTTTTTTGTTTGAGTAATTATTTGCGTACTTTGGTTCTGGTCCAGCATTTGTGGTAACTTATTAGAAACACTGTTATATTCAAAAAAAAATGTTTTATTATTCAAATGCAACAAAATAAGTTTACTTTTTCAATTCCAGTGAACTCATTTTAACATCATTAATAACTAGAGTTTCATCCGTCATCCCCATCTCCATGAAAAGTTGTTTCACAATACATGTTCACATGTCATTTCACATGCGAAGCTTATGCAAAAATGAATGCTTTTTAGTAAAAAGAGAGATAGAAAAGATACCTTAACTTCAGAAAAGAACAATTCCTTAGAATTCTACACCTGAAAGGAAGTTTTATGAAATTATGTTTTTTTGCTAATTATTATTTAAATGGAAATACAGTTTTCTTTTAAATCGATTGAAGCAAGATATAAATGAACAATGTATTAAAATAAACCGAAAACACGTATGAAATTTATTATTTGTTCATTTCATGCACTATAATTAAATTTTATATTTTATAAAGGGTCCGCCAAATAACTTCTTTTTTTTTTGAAAATGGCGCAAAACATCGAGTGCAGCTTCGGCTGTGTGGCACGTAGCGCCGTCCTGTTGAAACCAAATGTTTCCAATATCCTCGTCTTCAATTTTTGTGAACGAAAATTCGTTCAACATGGCCCGATAACGATCGCCATTGACTGTAACGGCCACTCCTTGCTCATTTTCGAAAAATGGCGCAATTATGCCTCTGGACCAAAATCCGCACCAAACAGTGACTCGTTTTGGGTGTATCGGCTTTTCAATGTATGCGTGCGGGTTTTCTGTGCCCCCAAATGCGACAATTTTGCTTGTTTACTACCCGCCAAGATCAAAATGAGCTTTATCTGAAAAGATGATTTTTTTGGCAAAATCGGCATCTTCTGTAAGTCGGTTGGATGGATAAAACTAATTATCTGTCAAATCAGACATGAGTTAATTGTTACCATTCACGAAATAAGCACTAGTTGAAAAAAAAGTTAGATGGCGGACCCTTTATTTTATATTTTACATTTTATATTTTATATTTTATATATTTTATTTTATATTTTATATTTATTTTATATTTTATATTTTATTTTTTATTTTTTATATTTTATATTTTATATTTTGTAATTTTTTATTTTATATTTTTTATTTTATATTTTATATGTATGTACATATTTTATATTTTTTATTTGATATTTTGCTTATATCCTTAGTCTATACATATATTTTTCTTCACAACTCTTTTTTAAACAAGGCTTTCATATATAACGATTAATTATTTGCTTTTTGAATTTTTTTTTTAAATAAAAATAATATCTATCATTATTCAAATTTGTATACAACAATTTCTTAAGCCGAGTGCGGGTAATCGAAAGCTATAATATTTTATGAAACCAATCGCATTTCCATCACGCATCGCTTACAAAAAAAAAAAAATAAGTACACAAAAGGATTGAAATTACTTAAATTTATATTTATGTCAAAATCAGAATTTGAACTGAAGACCCTAAATATATAAATTCTGACGACACAATTGACAAACATCCTGTTCATGCAATACAAATACTTATAATAACAATGAACGAGCCTCCCATAAGTTTACGGGGATTTTGGGGTCGCCCCCACATGGAAGGGTAGATATTATTATTTTATTGCATTGTGCAGCAATAAATTCCTCTCCGGTTGTCTATTGTGTCTCATCTATGGCATCCCCATTTTCAATATAAAAAATAATATAATAGCCGAGGAAAATTGAAAATTTATTCTATTCTCCATTCAAAAAGGATTTTGCGGGATAGACCGCAACATGGCCTGGAGATAGAATGATTCCCAATAAAATGATGGAACTAAACTTTCAAACGATTGTTTTCTTTCTTTTTTTATCTATAAATGTATATTTTTATATTTGTTTGTACTCAATTCGAGCCGCAGTATAATAAATTGTTATTCAAAACCCAATGGGCTATGTCGTATATTTTATTTTTAAATTTGAAACAAACAGAATAAAATTTTATAAATATTGAATTATACCATCAGTATAGCAGTAGCCTATATATAGATAATGGAGATGTAGAATAATGTCAAAACTATGTATGTCAGTTTTGAGGATTGGAAAGAGGTGAATGCAAGGATATTTATGATAAGGGAATTTTTTGAATGGTTTGCAGAAATACATAATTTTCCTTTAAGGTTTTAATCAGGCCTAAAATACCGATAATGGAAAAATCAAAAAAATGTGGTTTTACATTTCCACTGTTTTCTGTATAATTATTTGTTCATCGACCTAAATCCAACTGATGTAATCGCTCCAGTTACGAATGTTAGGAACGAAGTTAGATAGACTGCCAAATAAAAATATAAAACAAGACGGTCCTTTGAACGTTTCTATAAACCCCGTCAGGATCTTTGTTTAAAAAAAAAAAAATAATTTTACCATCCTAAAATCAGTTGTAAATTGTAATTACTCATTTAAGTTAATCTCTTCATAGAACTTGTTAAGGAACTGTGTTTAAATGAATCCTTTCGCAAAGACATGTTGAAAAGACGAAGAGGAATGCTGTCATTGTAGATAACAAGATTTGAAAAGGCTTCAGTACTTAGGATTATGTCATTCAAATTGTTATAATGAAGATTCTTGGAACAGCTTCAGCGGGCATAGGAAAAAACTAAGAAAATTTACGCAAACAATAACACTGTCTATTATTTTCATCCTGTAAGTTAGATTGTCCCTATAATAGTGGTGGTGGTAAATGTTTGATAAAAACAAATATAATTACCAAGGCAAACGAACTGAGGTGTTCGATTCGTTGAAGTTGGTTGATTTTACTTTTTTTTATGCATTTTATGTCTTTAGTGAAAAACATTATTTAGTTTAGTCTAATGGGGGGAGTTGATAAAGTTATAAATTGGGGTAGGAAGCAGTTTGTTTTATTATCAATCGAATGACAAGATAAATGATTTGGTAAAACTTACATACACAAATTATGCTATTAAAGCTCTCGATTGATTATATATACTCTTTGTTAATGTTTTTATTGATTTCCAACAATTTAAAAATTTATTTTTTTTGTTGAATGTCGTATGCCCTTTATCTTTTTGGTAACTCACCATTTGAAAGTTTTTTTCTTTTTTTTTGAGATTTTAATGTCACAAAACGCTTGATGAAATACGATAGACAATTGACGACAGGCGATACCTAAATGACAAGATGATAGGCTATGATTGGCTATATACGAGAGACGAAAGACGACAGGTGATAGACGGAAGATGACAGACGATAGACGAAAAACCATAGATGGAAGATGATATACAAAAAGAAATATCTCACGAGTAAGTTTTTCCTATTTATAATTTAGGTATGTAAAAATAGTTTGATGAAATATCTCTAAATGTCCTTCTTCTCAAAAAAAAAAAAAAAAATAAAGTATTTTAAGTTCGTCAAAAAAATCCAGACTCAAGAAACATATATATAGTTCTTAAGCAAATACTAACAAAAATAAAATTATTTGAATCCAGTTCTGAAAAAAATGGCACGATAAAAAAATATGAAAAGCTTGCAAATAAAGCGTGTATTTTTGTAGAGGTATAGAACTTTGAAATGGAATAAAACAAAAATGATTTTTTTAAATTGACATGAAATTTACTTTATTCGAAATATAATTTTCTGGCATTATAATTTAAATATGATTTCTGGCATATGACCGCCACGGCTGGCTCGGACGTAGTCTAATCTGGAGTTCCAATTTTCGATGACTTTTCCCAACTTTTGTGGCCGTATATCGGCAATAACTAGGCGAATGTTGTCCTCCAAGTTATCAATCGTTTCAAGCTTATCAACGTAGACTAGCGACTTCACATATAACCACAGAAAATAGTCAAGCGGCGTTAAATCGCACGATTTTGGAGGCCAATTTACGGGTCCGTAATGTGAAACTATGCGGTTGCCTTCCTTCCATAAATTTTCCTTCAATAAATCAATTGGGGGCACGAGCTGTGTGACATATTGCGCCATTTTGTTGCAACCACAGCTCCTGAACATCATGGTTGTTCAATTGATGAACGAAAAAGTCAGTAATCATGGCTCTATAGCGGTCACCACTGATTGTAACGTTCTTCCCAGCATTGTTTTTAAAGAAGAATACGGACAAATTATTCCACCAAACCATAAAGCACACCAAACAGTCAGTTTTTGTGGATGTAACTGTGTCTCAACATATACTTGAGGATTATAATAGCTCCAAATACGCTTGTTTTATTTATTTTATTTATTGACGTATCTATTCAACCAAAAGTGAGGTTCATCGCTAAACAAAATTCGCACAAAATTTCTTGCACAGATTTTGATATAATTTAACAGAAAAACTTGTATTGATTTTTGAAAAAAAAATATGGACAGAAATATTTTTCCAAATTTTATAAAAAAAATGATCCCGAAAACCATCGAGCTTTTCAATATTCGTGTGGGAATCTTTTAAAGAAGAAATTTAGTCTGACGGTTCGTTTTTTTTTCGATTTTAATGTACATATTTGCAGATTTTATTCTTTTCATTTTCCATCTATCTTTGTCATTGCAAAAATACTTTTTCTTCCATCAGTTATTCGTTTCGTAGCTTACTTCATTATTTAAGCCTTAGACGATTGATGCCTTACAGACACCACCAACTACCATATCTATATAAGTAGATACCTCTTGTTGGTAACAATAAACAACTGTTAAAGATAAGCAGTCAGAAAAATGGCCTACATATAATCAAAATAGCATAAAATAAGCCAAAAGCAGTGTTTTTCAGCCCTATAGATAACAAAGGCCATTTTTGTCATAGAACAAATGATGTGTCATCGTCAAACTTCTACTATCTTCCCGCCATTCAATTGCTTGTATTTACTTATTTTTTTTTTTCTTTTTTATCTTTCCTACCCAAAAAATAAAACCGTCATACACATTCACATTATTATTATATACGTTACAAGGCTTGCAGAGTAATATCTTTCCGATATGACTTCGTTTCCGGCATAACTATGTTTTGTTCTTCAAGACAAATTAGTTACACAATTAAAACTCTGTGACCCAGACGTTGAGTCAGAGAGTGAGGTTGTTGTACTAAAGAGAAGAAATTTCTAAAGGATGTTTGTGTATTGTATGAATATGAAGGAGCAGAATCCAAAGAGATTTAATTAAGTAGAATTTTTTCAGGAAAAAAGTTGAGTGATATTTTTAAAAAAATTGTCAACTTGTGACAAAAGATTTGAAGTCTTTTGAATTTGTTATGTGCCTTGACATAAGACCAAGATGACCACCTAAAGAATAATATATGTATGTGAACAACTTCGGGATCTTAGTACTTCATATGTGGGATATTAGCAAAAAAAAGTATGCCATCTAAAAACAAGGTCAGTAATTGGTCAAAAAAAGGTCAACTAGTTTAAAAAATTGGTCAGCCATAGAAAATTTGTAAATGATGGTTTAAGTTTTTCAAAGGCATCAGAGATGTCAAGGCCTCAATTGTGGGATATTCGAAAAAAATCTCCCATCTGGTCGTTGTGACAAAAAAACTCTAAAGTTTAAAAAAAAAAATCTGTAGATGACAAATGTCTGCATCTAAATGACCTTTTATGAGGATTTATTGACCTTTCAAAAGATATATTTTTATGGTTGTACAAGTCATTCAATATACCCATAGAGAAATCAAACCACGTATCTCTTTTTATTTAAATTCGATAACACTAAAATTAAAAAAAAAAAATTAGTAAAATTCACCTTACGACTAAGTGAAGGCATACTACTAGTTGATTTAAAAAAAAAAAAGAAAACAAAATTGAATGCTGAGCTCGCACAATTGACAACCATGTCATGAAAGTGATGAAAAGCAAGGTATGAGAAAGGATAAGTACACAGGAAGTGCCTTGTATAATGTGTCAACAGGCTCTTTACCCTCGACAACACTCTTAGACGGTAGGTATACCTTACCTATGAATAGAGATGAATGATGTATACATTATACACTTTTTTTTCTATGTCCGTGACAAAAACCACATACAATCTGAAGAGTCAACATTTCTTTGAGAATGTTTTACCTTCATGATAATGAAGCTTTTAGTGTAGGAAGCTATGCACATATCCCTCATAGGGATTATAAATAGGTATATATGTTTTTCTTAGTGGAAATAATTAAAAACTTTAAAGTTTTAAAATTTGAAGGCATTCAATCATGAAGTTTAACAAAAAAACATTTTTCAAAAATTTAAAATTTTTGTAAAGTTCCATGTATGATATTAAGTATATGTATATCTATAAGTAATCAATTAAAAATTGCTGTGCAGTAATGTTTCAAAATTATTATTGTTTTTTGATATGTGTAAGCATCTTAACTCTCTGTAAGTATGGGGAAATTGAAAATGCAAAGGTGTCGGTAATGGATATCACAGAAACAATGAAATCATTTCCGCTTTAAGACAAAATTCTTTCTCCATGTTTAACATACTTGTCTACATCTTTTCCGCAAGTACCGTTACCTACACTTTTTTTTACAATACAATATTTGTATATTTTTGGAAAAATAAGTTCTGAGTTTACTTTCCTATAATAAGAACGCTTCCAAATACCACAGTTGGAATGTGTCGACTTAAATCTTGCGTCTTAGAAGAGTACGACAACATCTATCTGGTGAGCCAACCTGTAGTACCTGGGTGAAACGCATTTTTACTAAAGGTCAAAACAAATCTTTCAAATGAATTTAATTCATTACAGTCCACTGAAACAAAAAAAATGTATTCTAGTGTTTTGGTTTTGTCTTCTGCTTCCAAATACTTTTCACTACTAAATTCATAAAATAGTTTTACAAGCCAATCTATAAACAAAAAATCTTGGGGTGCGGCGGTACACCAAATTTTAGTACTGGCTGGACTTTGCATTTTATTGTTGCTCAAAGTTTAAATCATAAAAGACATTTTGAAATAGGTATTCCCTCTTTATAATTTTCTTCAAAATTAAAAAAAAAAGTAAGGCCCATTTGCAGAAACGAATCTTAAATATTTAAGTTCAACATAAGATCTTATGTGACTGTTTACAATGAGGAAAAAGTAGAATGCACTTAAGTTGAAAATAAATATTTAAGTTTCGAATCAGCAAACCTTAAATTTTGTAAAACAAAATCAGTTTGAAAAAAAATGTTTCAAAATTTTGATTGATTTTAAAAATTAATTTTTAAAAACATAAATTCTTCAACGAGACAGTTAGAAAACTGGATTTCTGGCTTTAAAAAATGATCTCGTGACAAGTGTTTGCCTATATAATTTAATATATTTTAATAATTGTTTCTCTTTTAAGCACTTTTTTTCTTAACTTGAATATTCCGCCGAAATGGAAGGAAATAGGCTCATTACATTTTTTACTTGTTTTGATCCAATTTATACTAAACTAAGAGCTTTGTATCGTATGCGAAGCCTACGAGGAAACACCAATAATGCCTCTCACTCTAAAATTATATTATATTATATCCTTTTCTCTCATAATCTGTAAGCAAATGCGCAAGTAAATGTTATAATATTGTCAGTCTCTCTAAGTCCGTGCAAGCTACAGGTTAATGGCAAGCAAAATAAATGTTGGGGTCTTATAATATTTTCCCAACAGTAAAAAGTTAGTCTTTTATTTCAAAGGTTTCTTTTTTTCTCAGTGTTAATTTTCGGTTCGGGGTTTTTTCTCATCTTTAGGCTTCACAATGCCTGATTAAAGTTTCAATTAGGCCACATTAAACTAACTCTTCAATTAACAACCTCATTTGCGTTTCACAATATCTAAATGGTCAACTTATAAGTAAAGTTACATATAAGTATTTTAAAGTCCAGTTGAAGTGTCGATTATCAAATTTACATGTCACCAAAAATATTTATTATTTTTTTGAATTTTTCAACAATAAAAATAGTTTTGTGTGGAAAACTGGAAAATTAAAAGAAAGATAAATTGTGAAACGCAAAGATTTTCACTGGAAGGATTTAATTTTGGGATAATTTAAATGTCGAGTAAGAGTAATGGGAACTTTACTGAGACATTGTGAAACAAACCCTTAATGTTTTATCAAACTGATACTTTGGGGAACTGGTAATAAAAATATTATAATCTATTGTCAGACATAGTTTAACGTCCTTTAGAGGTTGACACTTCAACATTTAATAGTTCTGTTTTTAACTCTATTTCTCGTTCTAAAAAAATGAAACTGAACAAAGAAAAACAGAAATGGCCAAGAAATTTTATTTATTTATTCTAGAAAACGTTTAAAAACTTTAAAAAAAACTGGATAAAACATTTTAAAATTTTCAAAAATATGTAATTGGATGCAGCTCTGATAAAACTCGGAGCACCTAAGTTTGGTGATATTATTTATTTTCCCCCAAATCTGATCCGGATTGAATTTGCACACGAAAATACATTTCTTACAAAAACAACTCAAGATCCAGCTTTGCTTTTGGATTTGAATTTGCAAATCCATTTTTGAACACACACCCTTAGTACTTCCTTACAAAAATTAGTTTTAACGCTGACGGGTAAATGGCTTTTTGAGTAAAAAAAGGACAACGAACACATCAAAATAAATATACAAAAAGAAAAAAAGAGAAGGGTATATAACATTGTTTTCACTGTTATCCTGTTTGTTTTATTATCAGGAGCTGATCCGGATCAGTTCTGGAGGATAATAAAATGCAGCTATTGATACCGATACAAATTGAAAGTTACTTTCCTCAGAATGTTTTGTGAAGCTTAAAACATTTGTAATAGGGCAACAAAAAAAAACATTTTTACTAATTAAAAACAAAAAAATGACAAATTTCTTCCCAAAATTTTGTATAATGAGTCAAATTGTTGTCCCCTTTAAGGTTCGTTAAAAAGAAGTATGACTGTAGGCATATCTTTACCAATGGATTGGAAAATTAATTTACTTTTATCTGAGGTGATTTCACATTTCAAGAAGAGATATTTCCCAGTTCGTGAAAAAAAAAAACATCCAATATAATATTTTGTTCCTTCGTTAGACTCATACTTGGTCACACCCGTAACATTAACCTGTCAAACGAGTAACAAATTCAAACTAACATTTTGTATAGTCTTTCAAAGTTTTGTTTCTCAATACTAAACTACTGTAACTGAAGATCAGCGTTCAAGTAAATAAAGGGTCCGCCAAATAACTTCTTTTTTTTTGGAAAATGAGGCAAAACATCGAGTGAAGCTTCGGCTGTATGGCACGTAGCGCCGTGCTGTTGAAACTAGATGTTGCCAATATCCTCCTCTTCAATTTTTGTGAACAAAAATTCGTTCAACATGGCCCGATAACGATCGCCATTAACTCTAACGGCCACTCCTTGCTCATTTTCGAAGAAAAATGGCCCAATTATGCCTCTGGACCGAAATCCGCACCAAATAGTGACTCGTTTACGGCTTTTCAATGTATGCGTGCGGGTTTTCTGTGCCCCAAATGCGACAATTTTGCTACCCGCCAAGATCAAAATGAGCTTCATCTGAAAAGATGATTTTTTTGGCAAAATCGGCATCTTCTCTAAGTCGATCCCAGGCCCACTAAGCGAAGCGTATACACAACCATATTCGTTCAGCGGTAGGATAAAACTAATTATCTGTCAAATCAGACAGGAGCTAAGTGTTACCATTCACGAAATAAGCACTAGTTGAAAAAAAAAAACGTTAGATTGCGGACCCTTTATTTTAAAAGGAATGAGACATGGTCTTCATTTGTGATATTTTACACCACACATGAACACTAGATAATTTATTCCCAAATGTTCAGTGAAATATTGACCCTACATCTTAAATTCAGAAGTTACTTATCAATTATTTAAAGGACATCATGTCTTCTATACAGGTGTTTTTTTTTAATGATTATTAACAACCTGAGAATAATACACCTATAAAATCAAGAGTATCAGTGTGTCACACCCGTTACAGTGAAAACACACACAATACTAAGTAGTGGCAAATTGACATTTCAGTAAAACGTAGTCGACTGTAAGTGTATTAGAATTTGAAAAGTTATAGCTATGCTATACATATATGTAACTTTTTAATTTTTCAATTTTTCAAAACAAAAATTACCCCCTGAAGCGAATGCCACAAATAAATAAAAACTTTAATGCCTTATATTCAGGCTATAACATTATCATAATCATTATACACATTAATTTACGATCAAAGTTTGTGTGTTCTGCATAAGACACAGCGTACAAAATTTAATCTAAGGATACAACTTTCTTTTCAATAAAAAACGACTTTCATAATCGTTTATTGCCGCAACTAAAAGTCACATTACAAAACCACGTATATATCTATCCATATAATATTATACATATAAGCATATATACATACGAATATGTATGTATACTTTATGAGGTTATTCACATTTTCGCCTTAAGCACACCACCAACTGCCGTTATTCGAACCTTAACAAATATTTCTCATCTAAATTTATTAGGTGCATTAAGAAAAGACATCAGAAAAAAAAAATATAAAAATTTCCCAAAACGAATATGATTTAATGCTCCGAAAATGTAACCTCCTTTTTTCTTCTTCTACTGAAGCAGCACACTGCAATCGCCCGTTATACGAATATATGTATGTATATCTTAAGTGCTTTGTTATAATGGAAATAATGGCAGTATCCTGCGGATTGAATGAACACACTCCCCGGAACGAAGGACTCGTAGAACATATTGTAGCCATTAAAGTTGCGGTCAGATCCTTCAAAAAATATTACCTTTTTATCACAAAGCTTCTGCCGCTCACCAGAGTCAGGGTTGCCATTGATTGAACTGAAAAAAAAATAATAATTTTACCACACATTGTTTTAATCTTTAAAGATTTTGTTTATTTTTTAAGTCAGTACAGAAAGCCATATTTATATTTATTTATTTCTTTATTAACACGTAAATAAATAACAATTGACAATATACAGCATAGCTACGCGAGACTATCAGCTAGATACATAAAAATACTTAAATGTAAAATAGGACATATAAATCCTATAAAATATCCTGGTAATAGAGCTCAAAAGACTTTATTTGTTCAGGTTATAAATTTGGGGATGATTCAATTATTCGTATAAGTTCACACATTTCCCATGTCTCTACGAAGTAACTTCTATATTTTACCGGCCCCTGTCAGAATTTCGACCAACTCGGGATTTTACAGTAACATTTCCCTAGCTTTTGCTAGTACATGTGTATAAAAGTTCAAACACACATGCCCATTAATCATTTCGCATATATCTGCGAGGTAGCCTCTATGTGTTTCAGAACTTTTTACCAATCCGGGGTTTTACAGTAACATTTGTCTAGCATTTACCAGTGCATGCATCGCAAAAGTAAACACATGTCCATTCAACATTTTCCATGTACGTGACGTCACCTCTATATTTTACCGGTCCGTCTAAGAATTTTGACCGCATTTACCAGTGCAAGCAGCGTTAAAGTCCACACACAATCATTCGAAATTTCCCATGAGTCTCTGAGGTCACCTTTATATTTTATCCTTAATATTGACCAACCCGGGGATTTACAGTAACACATACATAGATGTAAATTCTCAATTTTATTTTAAATTTCTATTTTAAAACTTGAATTTGTCGATAAAAACTAAGCAGTAATGGCAATCCTGGTAGCCTATGATTTTTTTCCTTTCCGTTTATTTCTACTACCTTTCAGCGGATGGGAAGTGATGTACCTGCAAAGTTAATCGGTTACAATAAATTCTACTTTGGAAATAAGGTAGGTACCTACCTAGTGACGAAGAATTTCTCAAATGATTTCCCAAATTAATAGCAATTAGGCATCCCAGATAGCTTAATGTTGAATCGAGCATGGATATGGAAGTTGCCCATTTAAAATCAATAAAAAAATATATACCTACATACTTGCCCAAACAAAAGACACGCCATCAGGTATTGGTCGTAGAACGTACAGTACCTACTACATACACCTTCCTTTCCAATTCAAAGAGTAATAATGGAATTTTCGTCCTGAAAATATTACCCTCGTGGGATAATAAAGACCGAAACGAGCCTTTCTAAGTGCTTTAGGTAACCATAAGGACTATTCTTCCACACACATCCTGGACTTGAGACGTTATCCTTGTTCATACAATCAATTGATTAAATTACCGTCTAAGTATCTACACTTTTATAGGCCTTCGTTGTATCGCAATTTCTGATATATCTTTAAATGAACGCATGTGGAAAATTTGGGAACCGAATAACCGTATGTGAGAAATAACAATACTCTAAACTCAACTCATTCCATCAAGAGGAGCCTGGAAATTGTTTCTGTTGGTTGTGTCTTTTTGGTCTGGAGTCTGAGATCAGGCAACTGGCAAGCGATTCCATAAAATTTAATGCACAGAGTAATCGTTCCCTTGTCGAAGAAGAAGAAGAACACGAATAACACGCTATACGAAGATGATGAGGCTTCTTGATTCCGGTCCGGGGGTTATATTGCGTGTGTTGTCTTGTTGTGGAAGCTTTTTTCTTATTATTTCACCTTTATTGGGGTAATGAAAAAATACGGTCTCATATTGACGTGTTCTCTCTGTGCTTCTTGTATTTCTTGAAAAAAAAAAAAAACAACATTACACTTTAATCACTGACGCATATTCCAAAATTGACATGAATTTGAACAGAATACAAAATTAGCTTCAATTGCTTTTCATTTTCATCGTTTTTCTTTTATTTTTTTCTTGCAGGTCGTCTGTCCTATACTGTATATCAATTTAGTTTCACTTGGTGAAGTCAATTGTTATGTTATTAGCATTGCTATAAATTACTGGAGCGTTAAATGAACTCGAATATAGCTTAATCTCTGTATAGGCATAACCAGAAAGTTGGGTTTATTGTAATGAAATCAATGAATAGCTTTTTTTTTTGTATGGCTAAGGGATGGAAATAGATTTGCTTGAATCTCTGTAATAATAGTCTTCTTCGATTGGGTGGCATTGGGGGAAACTTTGTCTAACCGCACAATATTGCTACCCTTTCCACTATTTTGTGTTTGAACTTTCTCTTAGTGTGGTCACGAATTGCTGAAACATTTTGGTCTAAAGACTTTTGCTGAGAATTCTTTTAGAAAGAAAAAAAATGGAATATCTTAATTTTTTTTTCTTTTTTTTTGAAGAACGGATTTAAGATACTAACCCGAAACGTATATTAGAGGCTTTGCAATTGATCATTGATGTTTAAGTATCTTTTTTTTTTGAACAAAAAGTTTTCCTACAACAAAAGGAAAGTTCTCGATATAGGTATAGATAATGAGGCCTATTTACAACCAAAGTGGCACTAGAGTTGTTTTTTTTTTCCATATTTTTTTTTTTATCAAAAAGGCAATTTATAGATATTTTTCAAAACAAAAATCTACCCTTTCTGATACACTTTTAGGAAATCAGACTGATTAAGTAGTAGCTCTCTGCCAATTTTGGTTTTTACTTGCCCTTCTACACTATAGACATGTTAGTATTTATTTTGGTTTCGCGTCCGAAAAAGTGGTTTTGGTCATATTATCCGTCGGTCTGTGTGACTGTGCATCCGTAGGTACACTGAAACTTGAGCTAGATCTTTAATAGGTAGGCCAATTTGCTGCAAATTTAGTACAGATCATTTTATGTGATTCCCTATAGAGGGTAAATTCTTTTTATTTTAATTGTCTCGAAAACTGCTCATTCGGTTTTGATTAAACTCTATGCATGCGATCCAGTAAGGCGTATTGTTTTGTCTTACAAAGTCTGATAGCAAATTTGACAGTTGAACGTTCGAATTTCAGAAAAAAAAAATCATTTGATAGGAGGTTTTATTTTCAATCGGTCCATGTAAAGGGTTTTTTTAGACGTGTGGTTTTCAAGAAGAAATAAAACGCATATAATTTAATGTTATGGCCAAGAATTTAGGTTTATTATAAAGAAAGGGGTTTGTCATTATGTTTTTAAAATGATTTCGGGCAAGTGGCCAAAAAAATTCCAGCCGAGAAGCCCAATTTTTGCGAGCGATGGCGGATGGACTCATTCGGGTCTTCTATGATACTCTGCTCCACAGCAGCAATAGCGTCTTCGGTGCGCAGTGTACGGCTTCTCTGAGGATGCGCATTATCCACTAGAGTAAACGTGGTGCAAAACCGATCCATGGTTGCTCGAATTTATGCGTTTTTGCGGTTATGTAGACCGAATATTGGACGCAGCGCACGATGCGTCTCGCGAACCGGACCATTATTTTTGTAATAAATTTGCACGATTTGCAAACATTGTACAGGAGTAAGTCTATTCATTATGAAATGGCAGACCAAACTAAGTATAAATCAAGTGACAGCTGTCAAAAAGGCCAACTCCGAAAAAAGTATTGCCAGATTGAAAACCACACGTCTAAAAAAAACTCCTTTTACATAGTAAATCGTGTAATTCTATGACAAATTAATATTTATTAAAACGAAAATATATTTGCAACAGAAGTTTTTTTCAGTGTTCTTTTGATTGTTTTATCGTATGCAAGCAAGTAAAGTATGAGAAAGCTCCCCTCAAAACCTGCAAAGCAAAAAAAAAATGCAAATTTTTATCCGAATAACTCCGTTTCATGTAGAAATCAAAACTCACCATAATCACTGTATCCAGTGAAACATCAAAAAATGTATAGCCAGTTAAGCGTTTGGGATTCCGATGCAAGGACATTATTATTTGTAAGTCTCTCATTAGAACAATATTTTCTTTAGTGTTTGTGGATCTATTGATGATTTCTTCCCAATTCGATAAATAATATGCAGTACTCATTTTATCCGTCTATATAATATTGAATCATTAGTTGAAATGATTAAAAACTGATTTGATTTATTTAAAAATGAAAGTCACAAACTGTTTGTATCAGCGTTGATCCCAATGTTCCAAATAGAAGCAATTCCGATATTTTAGCAATTATCCAAAAAACATAAGCAATATTTTTTGTCGATGAAATTCCAAGCTATAGTACATAATATGTATACATAATATGTATACATAATATACAAGAAAATGTATTAATAGGTTATTTTTTAAATATAATTTGACTATAAGCTTGAAACGCAGATCACGATAGATTTTAGCTCCGACTTGTCTCTCCAAATATGAGCTAAGCCAATAGCTAAATTTTGACGTGACAGCGCTGTGGAGAATATTTCACAGAAAACGGTGGTAGGTACTTTGAGATGAAATTATATTCAACCATTTTTCAAAAAAAAAATTTTTCATTATTTCAAGTATGGTTTTGACCGAATAAAATGGAATATTTTTTTTGACAGAAATAAATCATTTTTTTTTTCGCAAATATTCCTCCATTTTGATTTTTATTTCTACGAAGCAAAATTCACATACCATTCAAGAATTATGGAATATTTCACCATTCAGTTTGAGAACTAATGCGCTCAACAATTATTTCGTGTGCTAAATTTTGACAGATAAGTAATAAGGATGTAAAGTAATATAGTTGTGCATTACTCGGCTAAAATGCTTTGGCTCAATTTTGGAGAGAATTTTGTGTAAAAACGGAAAATCTACCACGATTTGCGTACAATGATAAAATAGTATAGATATAGATACAAATTAAAAAATTTATACCGAAGCAACTTGCACCGACAGCACACATAACAATACTGCACTAAAAGCAATCATCACGAAAATACGAAAATTATAAATTTTATCCAAAAGTACTGCAAATCTATCCAAGCTGCAATTCCTCTCGTTCATTTGAATTAGTTTCTTCCGAAACTCAACCGCTAAACGATATTTTGGAGCCTTCGAAAGTAACTCCTTGCTGCATTGCTGAATATCTTGCTGCAGGATCACGTATCGTGCATTCAAGTGCAATATACAACTTGCCAAAAGATAGGCTTCTCCAATCAAGAAAAATGTCACAGTCGATCCTGTCCAATAGAGATAGACCAATGTTAGAACATACCATGCAGTCTCGTCCAAATCATAGTGAAGGCTCATTTTGTAGGGCAAAGATCTTTCATCTTGGCCCAATTGCAGAAATGGTACAATTTGGAAGGATATCATAGTTAAAATGTAAGTGTACGAATAGACTGTTGCTGGGATTAGTCCTTGACGAATTTGCTTCCATCTAAGTGGATTTGTTTTTCTATAAAAGAAACAAAATTATTTGATGATTCACTTGTGCCCTGATATACTTTGTCGGTTTTTTTTTTTTTTTTCAAAACGTATTTAGTGGAAAAGTGACATTTTGAACTATTTCAGACCAAAATAATATAACGGAATGTAAATATCAATGTCCGATACAGTTGTTAAATGTCACGATTTCTTTTGACTCTGTCAACCACTTTTAAAACCTTTTAAGAACGTAGATTATTTTTATTATATTTTTTAATATCGGTTTCTTGTGCCTTTTGAATATGTGTCTATATTTTCAAGATAAGAGGTTCTGACAAAAAGGCGATAAGAAAAAAAAGTCACTAATACAAAAAAAAATGATTTTTAATTTGATAATCTTCAAATTTTATTAATGTTGTTTCTCTTAGACCCAGTTTTTCAGTATTGAGTAAAACCAGAGTTAGCTAACTCTAGAAGTAAATTATCCCACAGTTAACTGAGGAAGCAGTTGTTCGGTTGAGAATGCATCCGGAATGACTAAACAGATTCGGTGGCTAAAACATCAAAAGCATCTGTTCAGTTAATCCTGAGTTAACTCACCAAATTTGATGAGTTAACTCAGGTTTAACTTTAATCTCGCACTGAAAAACTGGTCCTTAGAGCCGTTTGCTGATACAAAAATAAAATATTTTTGTTCAACTTAAATGCTTTCCTCAGCCTATAAACTGTCACATAAGCTCTCATGCTGAATTCAAAGATTTGAGTTTCGTTTCAGCAAGTTGGCCCTCAGGGACTTTTGTTTAAATGAAATTAATAATAATTAGGTTCAATATAGAACTTTTTTGAGGGCGCCAATTCAAACTTATTGAAAATAGCTATATTTCATACAACTTACTCATCAATGTAAACGTTAAGAAAAAACTCTTTCAAAAACTTTTTAAATGCCATTTTAGTGAACGCCATATTGAAAATTCTTAAAATGCACTCATTCAAAACAATGCACGTCACTAATGCTTCAATACTTAAATTTATATCATTTAAATTTTCAATAATAAACCGAATCTCTCCCTCATCCACAATTAGATAAATTAAAAATCCCAATGATACAGTTAAGTAGCCAAACAATTGCACTAAAGCTGTTGGTTTGTCTCGCAGGGGCCAAGTTATGTTTAAATAAAATATTTTAATTTGCCACGGCAGAGGAACTTGTCTGCCATCTGGTAATACAGGCTTAAAGTACATTTTAACAGGTACAATGTCGAATACAAAATGACAGTATATCTACTATTTTGTTTCTTGTTTATTTTGAAATTAGAAAAAGTTCTTAATATTGTACTCATCCATGATAATTTGTTAAACACTTTAAATTCTATAAAATGTTTCCCCATTAAATATGATTTTTGTTAATCAAAATACAGGGTAGTTACAAACAAATTTTATTTTCAATTTAGAATAGGTAGGTCAAAAAAAAAAAAAAAATTGTGTGAGTGCCGGGACTCACGGTTAATATGTGTAAACATCAACGTGCGCGGATCCAAAACGGACTTGTTTTTGCTTGAAGGGGATCTTAAGATTTTTTTCACTGAACGCACCCATCCTAGTATGCAGATCGTAACGCTGCACACCGTAACGTTGCACGACGTAACGTTGCACTCGAACGTTCACGTTTTTTTTCACTCTACCGCCAGCATAGATGTTTACACATCAAAAACAAATCAATCGAATTTTTTGAAGATGGTTACGAATGAGGTTACCAAACGCTTCCTTCAATAAATCAATTGTGGCACGAGCTGTTTGACGTGTCGCGTCGTCTTGTTGAAACCACAGCTCCTGCACATCATGGTTTTTCATTTGATGAACGAAAAAGTCAATAATCATGGCTCTATAGCGGTCACCATTGATTGTAACGTTCTGGCCAGCATCGTTTTTTAAGAAGTATACGGACCAATTATTCCACCAAACCATAAAGCACACCGAACGGTCAGTTTTTGTGGATGTAACGGTGTCTAAATTTACACTTGAGGATTATCATCACTCCAAATATGAAAGTTTTGTTAATTGACGTATCCATTCAACCAAAAGTGAGCTTCATCGCTAAACAAAATTCGCTTATGAAAATTTGGATTAACGGCAATCTTGTTTTGGGCCCATTTGGGCACAATTTGGAAGCGTTGTTCAGTCGTCAGTCTATGCTTATGTTTAAATGCCAAACCCAACTAAAAATAAATCACTAGACAGCTGACAAAATGGCCGCTTAAAGTTTATACCTCTAAATAAAAAAACACCCTTTACTATACACCGTCAGACTACATATTTGAATTTTAAAGCCAGAAACTTGCGATGAATTCAAATATCTATAGTTATAAATAGAAAGTAAATCATGAGTTTGATAGAACGAAGGCCAGACTCTGGGATCTTAACACCCCATAATGTGGGTTATTCGCCAAAAAAGTATCCAATCTAAATGGTTAGAAATAGGTCAAAAAAGCTCACCTGGTTTTAGAAATTGGTCAGTCATAGCCTTTTTTTTAATGAATTTTTAAAGAAGAACCTTTAAAATTCGCAAAATGAACTATGTCTTACCAATTTCTCAAAGTAAGTAGTTGATTTTTTATGAAGTCACACAGACCTTTGAGACTTTTTTTTTCAAACATCCCATAAATGAGATCCCTACGACCTTGGAAACAAATAAATATAAAAACTTCAAAAGAAGCATACAAAACAAATCTATGGTTGACCAATTTCTAAAACTATTTGATCTTTGTTTTGACCAATTATAGTGACCTATAAGGCAATTTACTTTTTGTTTTCGAATATCCCATATATGGGGTGCTAAGATCCTGGACCCACACATTTGTTTGCACAAATTGCTATGAAAATATCCATTTGCATTTATTTACCTAATTATATGAAGCGATTTCTTCATTATTCCGATCAATTTTATTTTTGAAAGTCTTGTATCACCCTGTAAGCACAAAAAGGATAATTTAACAAAAAAAAATGCAAATAATTCATAGCATCAATTATGGTTTTGGTCAATTAAGTGAAAGTTTTTTTCTTTTTAAAGAAAAACTTTTGGATAAATGTTTTCTGGATCTATCTAATAAAGTTATTACACAGCTAACAAAATAAAACAACTTCAAAAGAAAAATAAAAAAAAACAAGCAGTCACGCCATAACATAAAAGTTATTCCAAATTAGAGTTATTATCATCATCATCGTCGGCTCGACAACCGGGGTCCGGTCCTGGCCTCCTTCAACAAGTCTCTCCACCCATCCCGGTCTCGAGCCGCCGCCATCCAGTTGCGCACCCCAAGGCTCCGGGCGTCCTGGTCTACGCCATCTCTCCAGCGCAAGCATGGTCTACCACGCTGTCGTCTCCCATAGAAAGTACAACAAAGAACTTTCCGAGTAGGTTCCTCTTCGCTCATGCGAGCTAGGTGCCCTGCCCACCGGAGTCTACCGAGCTTAATTTTTGTCACGATATCTGTTTCAAGGTAGATTGCGTACAATTCATGATTGTACCGTCTCCGGAATCGTCCTTCCTCACATATGGGGCCAACAATTCTCCTTAAGACTTTTCTCTCGAACGCGGCTAAGAGGTCGGAGTGCCTTTTGCTAAGCACCCAAGTCTCGGATCCATATGTGAGTACTGGCAGGACCATGGTCCTGTCCAGCAGCAGTTTTGAAGTTATGGTGAGATTTCTGGATTTGAAGAGCTTTGACAGACTATAGTAGGCTCTGTTGGATTTGAGAAGCCGCCCGCGTATTTCTTCTTCTATATTGTTATCGGCTGCTACTATTGACCCAAGGTATTTAAAGGATTGCACCACTTCAAATTCGTGCTCCGCTACCTTGATTGTTTGACCAACTGTTCCTCTCGCATTCGACGCCACCATGTACTTTGTTTTACCTTCACTAATGTGCAGCCCCAGATTTTGTGCCGCCTGCTCGATCTGGATGAAGGAATCATGTACAGCTTGCTCAGTTCTTCCGATGATGTCGATGTCGTCTGCGTAAGCCAGTATCTGGCTGGACCTGTTGACGATGGTCCCTCTTGTTGCCGTGCCAGAGTCACGGATTGCTTTCTCCAACGCCAGGTTGAAGAGGAGGCAGGCCAAACCATCCCCTTGTCGGAGTCCATTAAAGATGTTGATTGGTTTGGATAGCAATCCGGCTATTTTTACTTGGCTTGTTACGTTGGTCATGGTCAACCTACATAGTCGTGTCAATTTATTTGGGATGCCGAATTCTCTCATGGCTTTGTAAAGTTCTACCCTGGCTATGCTATCGTAGGCGGCCTTAAAGTCTATAAACAGGTGGTATGTTGGGATGTTAAATTCTAGACATTTTTCCATCGCCTGCCTAAGGGTAAAGATCTGATCAGTTGTTGATTTGCCTGGAATGAAACCACACTGATATTGTCCGATGATGGTTTTAGCGTATGGGGTTATCCGGTCTTGTAGGATAGAGGAGAGTATCTTATAGGCGGTACTCAACAACGTGATACCTCTATAATTGCTGCACGTTGTGACATCTCCCTTCTTATGTATGGGGCAAATTATACCTTTTCGCCAGTCTTCTGGAATTTCTTCATGCTCCCACACGTGCACTATAATCTCATGAATTGCTTGACGTAAAGCTGGCCCACCGTGTTGAAATAGTTCGGCTGGTATACCATCGGCTCCCGGGGCTTTGTTTTTCTTTAGCCGGCCTATAGCCTTCTCAACCTCTTCTATGCTTGGTGGCGGCAACATAGGGTACTCTTCTTGAAGTAGTGGAGCCTCCACTTCTGCAGTGAGCTGACCATTTAGCAATTCATTGAAGTACACTTCCCATCGCTCCAGTATGCTTTGAGGATCGGTGATCAGATTTCCCTCTCCGTCCTTGCAGTATGTGCAGCGTGGTGTGTACTGCGTCATGTTTCGGACGGATTGGTAGAACTTCCGCGCCTGGTGCGGACCTCGCTCTCGGCTTTTCTCTATTTCACAGATTATGTTCTTCTCCCAGGCTGATTTTTTCTGTCTGTGAAGCCGTTTTTCAATTCTTCTGAGCTCTTTATATTCGTCTTCGCGTGCCCGCGTTCTATGAGATTGTTGCATTGCTCGGTACGCAACATTCTTACGTTCAGTCGCTAGCTTGCATTCATCATCAAACCAGTCGTTCCGATTTCTACGACTGCTGCCTAGTCACCCAGCATACTGGCTCCAGGACTTACTCTACCCAGTTCTAGGGCGAGTCCTAACGCATTACCAAAGGTGTTACTGGTGTTTTCATTGCGCAGAGCAGCCGTGTTGATTCGAACCTGATCGGCGGATGCAATACGTCTTCGCAAGGCAATCCGCCCTCGGAAAACCATACCAACAAGATAGTGATCCGAGTCGATATTGGCACCTCGGTACGTTCGTACCGTCATCAAGTTCGAGTAGTGGCGACGGTCTATCAACACGTGGTCAATTTGGTTACGAGTGACTCCATCAGGTGATACCCAGGTGGCTTTGTAGATATCTTTACGCGGGAACCTGGTACTCGCAACGACCATGTTTTTCGATGCTGCCAATTCTAAGACTCGAAGTCCATTGTCATTAGTGTTCTCATGCAAACTATGGGTGCCTGCGTAATGCCTGAATACCGGCTCCCGACCTATTTTTGCATTCAAATCCCCAAGGATGATTTTTACGTCATACCTTGGACAGGCATTGAGGGCCCTCTCGACTTGTTCGTAGTAAGTCTCTTTTTCTTCGTCTGAGGACTCCTCCGTAGGTCCGTGAACGTTAATGAGGCTGATGTTCTTAAATTTGCCTCGCACGCGAAGGGTGCATAGCCTTTCGCTTATAGCGTTAAAGCCGATGATGGCAGACTTCATTTTTTCGCCGACTAGGAAGCCTACCCCGAGCACATGGTGTTTTGTATGACAGCTGTAGTATAAGTCATAATCTTTCTTCTGTAGAACACCATTCCCTGTCCATCTTATTTCTTGAAGTGCTTTTATGTCAGCTTTATATTTTGACAGGGCATCGGCTAGCTGCTGAGCAGCTCGAGCTCTATAGAGCGATCGTACGTTCCATAAGAAAATTCGTAAATCGTTATTCCGTTTTCTTTGCGTGGGTTGTCGTCGTGAGATCAGTCCGTTTCCGAGGCTTGTTGCTGGTCTCGTAATTCTTCTTGTTTTACGGAACAGGGAATTAACCTGTTGCCAACCTGTGGAACCAGCCTGATCATATTAGCCAAACCTTTTTAAAGGCTTGTTTCTAGCGGCCGCCGCGAAGAGGCTATGATCACACTTCCACCAGTCCGAATAGTTACGGCACGTGCATGTTTTCGTATGCTACATGTTATTCCCCCTATTCGGCTGATGGCTGACCGCCGAGTTATTATAAGGCCCACGCAAATTAAATGTTTAACTGCAACATAAGAACTTATTTATATATGTGACAGTTTACACATTACGCAGAGGAAAAAGTAGCACATAATAACTTCAATATTTATTTATATAAGTTTCTCATCACGAACCGGGGTCTAATTCTAAGAGTAAGAACAATGATATAAATATATATTATAACAATGATATAAAATAAGACCTACCAATGTTAAATAAGGGGTTGGGTGTAGCCCATCCCGAACCACTGGTCCCAAGACAGCCCATCCCCGACCATTCATCCCAAAATCCAACTGGTAAATAAGTCTTACTCTTGTTATAATCATTTTTGTTTTAATTAATTTTGTTTGTATATTAAATACATTTTATGGAAGTTAAGGCGCACTATGTATGAAATATGACTTCAGACAAATGTCCACCAATTTACTTGATTCAGACAATGGCTCTTTTCATCGCGTTTTCCATTACACCATCCGTAATGTTTGTGATTGCAGGGTCCGTATTTCGTGTCGAATATTCTGCTTCAGCTGACTTAGAGTCTCTGGCTCTGGTTTATTTACATTACACTTTTACGATTTAATATCGTTTTAAGGCTAAGTTAAAAGGACGATTTTCTAAATTAAGTTAAAATCACCAAATGTCAATTTTATCTTTTTAGTTTGATACTAACTCCTTTTGTCAGTTTGACAATACAAAATATGAAGAAGGTATGTTTGCCTACTTTTATGCATGAATTGTCACTGTTTTAGGTGTGTTCAGCTGGAGTTTATTAATAAAACTAAGAAAGATACTAGTTAAAAATTGTTTAAGCCTAAGAACATTTTAGTACAGAGCATTAAAGTTAGTAAATTATAAACTAGTATCATGGTAACTCCCTAACATCAGGCTGTTTAAAATTTTGCGCCTTTAAATATCCCAAAAAAAAAAAAGTCGGGCACAGTTAAATCTGAAGAACGCGGTGGCCAAGGGAAATCTGATTTTTTTGAAATCAAGCGTTTGCCAAAAATTTCACGCAGCAGGTTCATACTTTGCCTAGCAGTGGTCGAACAAGTTGTTGGAACCATAAAAAAAGGATACTTTTCGACTAATGGCTATTGGTTTTGTAACAAGCCGCCCATCATTTTTGAAGAAATATGGACCGATAACTGATACGATAAACAGTTTATCTGGATGGCTGTAACTGGGTTTTGCAATTGAATTTTGGGAGCCCTACAATCTACAGTTTTGCTAGTTGACAACTTACAGACGTGTTAGATTTGTGAAAAAGTGACTTTTGTATCTGTTTTTAATTCTTTAACAGCGATTTCCTGCTGAACAAAGCATCTTATCGACCTGTAAATGGCACAGCCTTAATTCTGAAAGTGCTTAATTTTCAGTCATGTACCTATCGCAAGATATAAAAATAAAACCTTAAAAAAATCCAATTCTATGGTCCGTAAGGAAGTGTTAGGTTTCTGAATATTGATTTTTTTTTTAGTTCAAGAATAATATCAGGTTTTCAATAATAAGAGCGCTACAAAAGTTTTTTTAAATAAAACAAAAACGGTTTTGGATATCAATGAAATTCTTTTTTCTGTGAAAGTACATTCGATTCCAATATGTATGGATTTCGATTTCTTTTGCATGGCCACCACGGGCACGCTTGCAGAAGTCCAGACGCTGAACAAAATTTTCGACGGTTTTCAAGCATAAATCGGCCGATACTGCTGCAATTTCACGTTCGATATTCGTACGAAGTTCATCAATCGTCGCTGGCTTGTTGGCATAGACCAAAGACTTGACGTAGCCCCACAGGAAATAGTCTAACGGCGTCAAATCGCACGACCGAGGCGGCCAAGCGACTGGACCATTTCGTGAGATAACACGTTCTCCAAACTTGGTTTCCAATAAATTGATTGTGACATTCGCTGTGTGGCTTGTGGCGCCGTCCTGTTGGAACCACATGTCCTCCAAGTCCATATCATCCAATTGGGGCCAAAAATATTCGGTTATCATTGAACGGTAGCGATCCCCATTCACAGTAACGTGCCGGTCTTGATCATCACGGAAGAAGTGATGATATGGGCGCCGCCGGCCGGCCCATAAACCATACCAAACCGTAATTTTTTCGGGATGCAATGATGACTCATGGAGTACGTGTGGATTGTTGCCTGACCAATACCGCATATTTTGTTTATTGACGAAGCCATTCAGCCAGAAATGAGCCTCATCGCTGAAGATGATCTTTCGATGAAAATCCGAATCATTTTCAAGTTGTTGCTCAGCCCAATTCACGAACATTCTGAACAACTGAAACTAATGGAAAACAGTCGGTTGTGCTTGCCTTTCAAAGGTATTTACTTATATTATAATACGCTGATCTTAAAGGTTGATATCTTAAAATGAAGGTTAAATGTACAGAAACATGTTAAATACTAAAAACTCAACAAGGTTTATAGCTTCGAAAGGAATGTTAATGTTAATGTTATAGGTCTTTAAATGCAAATAAAATTTAGGCCAGCAATTAGGCCTGTATTAGGTCTGCAAAGTAACTGAGACCTAAAACGGGCAAATTGAATGGATTTATAATTTGAGATTTAATAGTCGGATTTTCAAAGTTGAGGTTTTTAAATCAAGGTAAAATATCAGAAACCTTAAAAAAAAAAATATTATATGATATCAACTTAAAATTTTAAGAAGTGGTGAAATTTGGGAGATCTCCCCTCGCACCTATTTTTTGGTAAACTGAAAGAAAAAAACAAACAAAAAAATTGACAGATGTAATTTACAAAATTTACTATGAGGGAAACAAAGATGAGACTGTGATATGTATGCCGCAGTTTTGGTCAAATTTTAAAAGAATTAATTTTTAAAAAAAAAAAAAACAATTATGTAGCTATGTATTCTTTTTTTCTCTTTTATTTTTTTATAACTTTTAAAAACGACCTCTAAATGATCACCAATTAAATGCACTCAAAAAATTTGTTGTTTTATGTTATAGGTACTAATTGTAGTTCTTCAGCCCAAAGTGCAAGTGTTTAAAAAATTTAAATAAAATAAAATAAAATGAAACAAAATTCATCGATATTAAATAAAATTAAATTCAACAAACACAGAAGTAAAAAGTTTGGTTAACATAGAATTTTATAGGAGGATAGAATAATACGGATACACAGAACTGTGATCCAAAACTAAATACATTTATGAAATAAATTCATAATTCAAGAAAATGTGTCTACTCCTACACCTATATCTAAGGTATATTAATATGTTATTTACAGACACATAATTGTGACAAGACACTCCACACAAAAAAAAATTTGTCCACATAAACAGAGCGTAACAATAAATAATTAAATGCCAAAATATGTCACACATTCACTTATTCATTTTGTCATAGAAAAACATCGACCAGAGAAGCTGCTATATTAAAAATCTATTGTGTAGCAGTTTTCACATTTGGCCAACGCCACATTAAGTTTTGTAACCCTTGCAAAAGACCAAACAGACATGACACATGAAACCTTAAGTTGTGTCTCATCCTTGTTCCACACCTACTCTTTGAACCGAACGACAAAAAAAAAAACGAATAACAGAAAGATGAAAAAAGCTTACCATCCAAATAACACAAACAAACAAAAAAAAAAAACAACCCGGAAAATAAATAATTCTTCCAATCGAATGTGCGATTGTCAAACGGATTTGATTTATGTTCGTCCATTAGATTTCCTTTGGGATATTTGTGAGTGTAAATTGTTATCCTCTTTTAAACTTTTTTGACCAAAAATAAAAAAAAAATACAAATACAAACAAAAAGTAGAAGCGACCAGCTAGCTTCAACGAGCATTAAAAAAAAAAGTCAACTTTGTAAAATCCATTTATTTCCCTCCGTTTTAACTTAATTACGTTATCGGTGGCTTTTGTGTACGGACGAGATAAATCAGACAAAGAAAAAGTGTTTAAATACCGTATGAGTTGGAGCTAGGACCTTTGAGTTATTATACCACGTAGGGCACACAACACCCCGATGGGAAACTAGCTCCATTTATCATATTAATGCAACAGCGAAGAATACTACAGCTACAGCAGCGCCAGCGCCAGAGTCCTGCCAGGCAAATTTATAGGAACCTTGAGAGTTAAGTAATTGTTTTACCTTCGCCACTAAGCTCTCTGCATCGCATTTGGTATTGGGCTGGAGAGGAAAGTAACCCCCCTGGCAACACATTTAAGATGACCTATTCGATAGAATTAATTAAGGCGTGTAAGGTATACACATTGCCAAGACGTGCATTTTAATAGAGAAACAGTAATCTCTAATCGCATAAATTACAATGTACCTATTGCAATTAGAGGTTTGCCTTGCAAAATGATAGGTAAACCGTATCGTTAACTGGCAATACTCAGAACGTGTCATTAAAATTTAATGGAAATAGTTTGCATTTAAGTGCTAAGATTAGCAGCATTTGCATATAGATATAATAGGTTAGATGCTTTAAGGGGTGATATTATGTCTAATAAGCAATATAAGATATCCTTATGGTTTGAAACTAACAACGATGCTAATTTTTGTATCTACATATATGTATGTTTAAAGTTACTAAAGGTTTCAATTTAATTTTAAATTAGACGCAAAAACTTATACCTACAATATGAAATAAAATGGTGAGTTGGTAGTTGAACGAGCAAAGGGATGGAGCAATAGAGATTTTTATTATAAGGTGTCTTTTAAAAATCCCAAATTACAATTTTCGTAATCCCATACAAAAATAACACACCCAAATCATAAACAAAAAATTTCTTCCTCCTTTTCGATGAGCGAAATTGATAATTATAGCCGATTATTATTTAAATTGCACTAAGGTAGATGAAAATAAATTAATTCCAATATTAATAAACACTGAAATGGAAGTTATGATGTGTGATTCTCTCTTTTCTTTAAATTTGAATCAAGTAAACAATGTTCTTAATTCTATAAGTAGGCTTTTAGACTTAGTTTTTATTTCTGATGACATAAATATCAATGTATCAAAAACGCTTCCATTACTTAATAATTCTGTTCATCATACTGCAATAGATATATGTATATCAAATTATAATTATGATAATTTCAGTAAATTTAATAATTCACAGTCATGCTTTCGAAAATTTAATGCAAACAATTTGAATTTCTGAATTCAAAAATTATAATTTATATGGAAATTTCTTAAAATTTAAACATTTTCTCGGTGAAGCTTTAAATAATGCTGTTCCCTTGATTGGTAAAAAACTTAATTCTAGTCCAAAGTGGTATAACAGCAGACTTAAGAATTTAAAGAATGCGAAGAATTCTGCGCACAAGCGTTTTAAGCATACAAATTCTACAGCTGACTATGCAGTTTTTTGTCGTATGGGGAAAGAGTTTGTCTTCTTATTTAAATTTTTACATTGCAATTATTTACAGTCGATGGAGTGTAAATTGAAATCTAATCCAAATCAATTTTGGAGTTATATCAATGCAAAACGTAGAAGTTTGCGATTCCCATCAACAATGCACCTTGATCAGAAATCTTCGTCCGATCCAGAAGAAATTGCAAATATGTTTGGCGACTATTTTCAAACTATCTATAATTCATCTTACTCAGTTACGTTGGATGAAAATTATTTTGAGTCCCTTCCTTCCTTTTTTAAATTCTGTAATTTCAAAATAAACATTGAGGATGTACTTAAGTTATTAAATGGTCTTGAGCCTATAAAAAAGCCTGATATATTGGGATTTTTTCCCATTGTTTTAAAGTATTGTGCTGATGTCCTCTCTGCCCCTTTGACAGATTTGTTTAATCAGTCATTATCTACTAGTGTTCTTCTTGAGGAATGGAAGATCTCTGTTATTAATCCCATTTTTAAATCTGGGAAAAAAGATAACATTGCTAATTATAGACCTATTGCAAAATTATCCATCATTCCGAAGATGTTGGATTGTCTGGTTAAGGATATTTTTGTTGATTTGTTAAAAGGGCATGTAAGCCTTTTTCAACATGGATTTTGGAAAGGTAGATCTACTGTATCGAATCTGGTTGAGTTTACAAATTTTTCAATAAATGCTTTAGAGAAAAATAGACAAATTCATGTAGTTAACACCGATTTTTCCAAAGCATTTAGCAGAGTAAACATAAAAATTCTTCTGAAGAAACTTGAGTGCTATGGTGTTTCTGACCCGTTATTGAGTTGGTTGAAATCTTACTTATATGGTCGTAAGCAAATGGTACTTTTGGATGATGTATGCTCTAAAGATATACTTGTTACTTCTGGAGTTCCAGAAGGGAGTCATTTAGGACCCCCTATCTTCTTGCTTCTTATAAATGATGTACCCGATATCTTAAAATTTTGTAGATGTCTCATATTTGCAGATGATATTAAGTTTTTTGCGGTGGTTTCAAACTGTGCTGATCGATTGCTTCTGCAAAATGATCTTAACTCATTTGCAAGGTGGTGTAAGCTTAATGATTTAAAACTCAACCTTGAAAAATGCACTTGTATGTCTTATAACCGTTGTTTGTATCAAATTGATCCATTGTACTCCTTAGACAACATTAATTTAAGAATTGTTCATGAAGTTAAAGACCTCGGTGTAATATTTGATGAAAAACTCACGTTTCAACTTCACATCAATTCCATAATTTCAAAAGCTAATTCCTTGTTAGGATTCTTAAAGAGAAATTCGGTCGAATTTTCGGATCCGTACATTTTAAAATCTCTTTTTTATAGTATTGTAAGACCTTCCTTGGAATATGCTTGTGTTGTCTGGAATCCAACATCTCATAATGATATTGCTAAGATAGAAAGAGTACAGAAAAACTTCTTGCGTTTTGCTTTGAGAACATTTTTTGGTAGCGATAATACTGTACATCATTCTTATCGTTCAAAATGTCTTTTGCTAGGAATGCAATCTCTTGAATCACGCAGAGAAATGTTTTGTGTAGTTATGTTGATTGCTCAAGCTTACTTTCTAATATAAATATTTATGCTCCGTCAAGATCTTTAAGATTGAGGCCTTTATTATTTGAAGTTTCACATAGAACGAATTATGAATTGCGTGAACCATTAAGTCATTGCTGTAGATTATATAATAACGCTTATTATTGTTTAGACATAAACTTTTAAAATTTCATTGTTAACATTCCAAATGCATAAATCTAATTCTACTCGTAGTTAAGAACCATTGTATTTATTGCATAATTGTATTTAATTTAGGTAATTAAGTATATCAAATCTGTAGATGTAAATCGTAGAGAATAAATAAATAAATAAATCTCGGCCCTTTTTTTGTACTCAATGAATTGCCCGGACCATTGATTGTGTTAGGAAAAGTGACATTTAAGGTTTTTTTAAGCATACAAATATAACTCTCCGCCAAAATTTCAGTTTGTCGAATTTTTTCAAAAAAATATCTTCTTAATACTAATATTTCGCGAAGGGAATATGCGTGCCAAGCTGCCAAGGGTAATATGTTGATAAATTGCAACAAATAAAACTATTTACAATAATATGAATAATAATGGTCATGACCAAAGCAGATGTGAAGCATGCCTGCACGGATTAATGTATACAGCGCTGCACCCAAAACACATATGCATACTCTTTAATATTTATGATGAAAAATACTCAATCACCTCTCTGGAATGAAATTTTGTAAGTATCTCCCCAAAAATTTTGTATACAAAATGTAGCTTGATATTTTTACCTTTATTTAAATACTTTAATCTTGCAGATCAAAGCAATAAGCCCCAAGTTATAATTTTTTGAAGTAACAAAATCGGCGCTTTTTAAAGATTTTGTTTTTTTTTTTTTTTAAATTAAAATCAATTTTTAGGTTTAAAATTTATTTAAATAGGTACCCCTGTCGTTACTGCTGTATAAAACTACAATATTTGTAAGGGAGGGTGGTCGGGCAATAACTTTGTATATGACATTTTTAATGACTTTTGCATTTTGAAACTGAAAATAACTGCACACTCAATCACCCTTTTTAGTACATTTTTTTGCACCTACCCAATAAGTTGTACGCACAAAACGCAGTCTGACATCTAAGCATTCATAAAAGACAACCTTGAAGATATAATATTTAAAACCGAAGTTATAATCTTCGAATCGGTTGATTTGAAGGCTATAATTGTTCATAATGAATCTTTTTTCCACTGTAACTGGCGATGAACATCTATACACTATACCCATTTAGAAAAAGAGACAGCGCTGTGTGTGTGTGCCTCCGCACATAAGAGCTGCACATCTGTTTCAGCCATTAATCTTCTTTCGAAATATTCTATAGAAGATCTCCATGAATAGCAGATATTGAAGAAGATGCAACTGAAATTTTAAAATATAAATGCAATAGTCCAGTTTGAATTTATTTTGTTTTGTTTTATTTTATTTTATTTTATTTTATTTTATTTTATTTTATTTTATTTTATTTTATTGTATTTTATTTTATTTTATTTTATTTTATTTTATTTTATTTTATTTCATTTTATTTTTTTTTATTTTATTTTATTTTATTTTATTTATTTTATTTATTTTATTTATTTTATTTATTTTATTTATTTTATTTATTTTATTTATTTTATTTATTTATTTTATTCATTTTATTTATTTTATTTATTTTAATCCCTACCTTTCCAAATAAATATGTAAACAACTTCTTAATTTCTGTAAGCACTTGGCCGGCCCACTTGGTCTTAATCGAAAAACAAAGAAAATTGCGCTTTTCATATTTTTAAATAGTCTTAAGCCAGATGTTCAATTTTCACAAAACTTTAAGACTCTGAATCAATAAGTCCAATTCGTTTAGCTTTTCTTGTTGTTGAACTAAAAATGATTAAATTTCGCACAAAATCCTTCCACATCATTGAAATAAAAAATCGAAAAGATTAAGGACAATAAATTCTATGTGAAGTAAATGTGTATATAGTGTCTTCTATACTACAGAGTAACTTTATGTCCCCATTCACTTTAGTCATACATATTATACGAACTTAAGGTTAAGCAGGGATAAAAATAAGAACTCAACGGGTTCCACTCTATTTAGTTCAATGTAACACGACTCTCGTCGTATTGGCATTGTTCGTTCGTTTGTGTGTTTTTTGTTTCGAGTTGATGTGTGTATGAGACTCCATTTTGAAATACGCGCGGTATATTTTCACCATCAGATGAATGTGTGTGATGATGTGTTGAATGATTTTATTGTTTCGTTACGCAAAATTTATTTCATTGTTTCCGTTGGGAATATACACGTTACGTATTTGTAGCTCCGGAAGAACGGTGGACGATTATTTTGTGTTGAGTGATGAGTTATTTTTGATATATGTATGTAATTTTATTTTATTTGAATGATTTAGGTTAAGTTGGGAATTTATGCGAAAATTTGTTTGAATTATTTATCTTTTAATAACGTAAATTTTAAATGACAAACAATTCTAAACACCCAAGGATTTCGAATGAAAAAGTCTATACTCTGATGTCCAGCAAAAATTGGCAATGTAGGCAAGATAGGACGTTTGCCTTTCATTCTGGCTACAGTGGATTGCATAAATCTGTCCTTCATTAACTAACACTCATCATTAAAAGCTTTTCCTTAAAGCTCTAAAATCAAAAGCACCTTAACAGAAACTCAAGGAAATAAAGCTGAACGAATTACCAAATGGACACGGGTAACTCTGAATGCACATCAAGCAGCAGCCAATCGCCTTTGGTCACAGCAATTCAGTGCAGACTACACTCAGATGTGCCTTGAATAGGACGTTGGGTCTGTGTCAGGTGCTATTGGAAATTCACAAGCGGGCAAACACTTTTTGTGGAGGAGTTATTTTAACTTAATATGGTGAAAAAATATGGCACGGTACTGATTTTGAAAAAGCTTTCCCATAACACTTGTACTGCCTATTTTTGTTCGACAGAGTATAGTTGGTGGAATGGACAGAACACTAAATACCTACGTGGGTCTCGTAATTTTGTTTGTCTGTCTGTCTATTCGGCTTCAGCTTCAATGGATTCGGCGTTTTAATTTAAAATTGGTATTGGTTTTTGGCATTCCTCCAACACATTTTGTTTTCATTTCCCAATCAATTTCTGTTTACCAAATAAAAAATTCAAAATATTATTTTTCGCAAAAACGTGCCAACAGGTTTTGATAAAATAGTAGCCTTACCTATTTTTAGGTTATTTGCGTACCTATACATCATTTTAGGACGATTCCGGAGACGATACAATCATGAATTGTACGCAATCTACCTTGAAGCAGATGTCTTCACAAAAATTAAGCTCGGTAGACTCCGGTGGGCAGGGCACCTAGCTCGCATGAGCGAAGAGGAACCTGCTCGGAAAGTTCTTTGTTGTACTTTCTATGGGAGACGACAGCGTGGTAGACCATGCTTGCGCTGGAGAGATGGCGTAGACCAGGACGCCCGGAGCCTTGGGGTGCGCAACTGGATGGCGGCGGCTCGAGACCGGGATGGGTGGAGAGACTTGTTGAAGGAGGCCAGGACCGGACCCCGGTTGTCAAGCCGATGATGATGATGATACATCATTTAAGGGTTGAATTTTTGCATATTCGCAATCTACTGCTACTAAATAGTTCGAACAATATTAAATTTAATTATTTTTAATATCCACTCATAGAATAAAGGCCTCCTTAAATAAGGCTTTTTAGCTTTTCTTAAAAAAATTTCAACAGATTTTGATCAAATTTTTATGGATTTCGTTTTCAAGTTCAAATATTTCTAAACCTACCTACCAAAATTTTGAAAAAAAAACTATGTTGTGGATTTTTAAAAAAGTATTAATTTTTTTTTGTTGAAAAATCAGCATTTCAAAAACGACTAGAGCATTTTTTTTGAACTTGGCAAGAAGCGGTACCACTTGATGTATAGTGAAATTATTGGCTTTGTGTAAAAAAAAATGTGTGGGTGTAATCAAAATTAACTCTACGATGACCGAAAAGTTCCTAAAAGTGTGTTTCGTCATGCCGTCCGTCGCGTCAGTCTGTGAGTCAAATGTAATTTGAGATAATGCCTTAACAAATGAGCCGATTTGCTTCAAATTTGGTACAGAGGCATTTAAACTGATTCCCTAGAAGGGGAAATCGAGTTTTTGTTTAAGCTCATCTAAAACGGGTAGCTGCCATAAATCATTTTTTTTTTTTTATAATTTTCTCAAAACGGTTCTAACGATTTTGATCAAACGGCGTTTCAGGTTTTTTTTCAAAAATTCACATGACGGAAATAGGAAATTTTTGAGAAAATTGTCGTATTTTTGGGATATTCACATATACATATCTTCATGATTGTTAAACCGATTTTGTAATAATTTTACAATCTGATGCTTCTCAATAGAAAAAACAATATGGCTTTTAAAAAAAATTGAAAACACAATTTTTTAAACAACATGGAAACTAAGAAAAAATTCTATTTTTTAGTACTTTTGCATCTTTTAATATTAACTCGTTAAAGATATCATAACATCATAGTATCTTCAATCAGAAGCAATTTCGTGTGATCTAGTCGTGCATATCTTTTTTTGATGAAAATTCGATATTTCAAAAACAGGTTAATGAAAAATAAAAACTGGCGTAGGTCTAGATACTAATTTTCTTGTCTTAAAAATATTATTTCCTATAAATATTCATCTGCAATAACTAGGTATACGTAAAGTTACTTACATATTATAATTTAATGCCCATTAATCTCAATCAACAAAATATTCTCCTCTTACTATGCAGATATCCCATTAAGCAAGTGCACTTCAATATTGTGTCATTATAATCGAAGCAATTAATAACCCAAGTGCAATTTGTGGCAAAAATTTTTAAATCCATTATCGTGGTATTTTAATGGATTTCAAATGCCATCACTATAATGTATATATATGTATGTATAGAAATGTAGTTATAGCTATTATTTGATATTAAAAATATAATCGAAAGTAATGGCAAATAATTTGACATGTGATGACAATGAAGCTGTTCTATCATAAGCGTTTAAACTTAAATTAAAAAAAAAAAAACAGAACCCGATTGAAAAATGAAGCAGAAAAAAAACCAACACAAGTAGGTATACCATTGAATAACAAAAAGGAAAATGAGGTATTTTATTTGTGACCAAAGAAATGCCCATTTTTATGTATATAACAATTTTGTTTATAAAAGCACCGCAGGAACAGAGCTCTCTGCCGGTATGGGAAGACTTCGGGCACCCAGGATTTTTTAAGTCTCGTGAAGCACAATTCATTTAGCATTTCTTTAGTTTCGTTGATTTTATTATAATTTCAATTGACATTTATTACAGCAATAAAATCACACGGCTCATCTACTTTGTTTTAATTTCTAAATCAGCGAGCGGATCCTTATAAAGCGGTGGCGTGTTTTGCTTACACTACTCTCTCATCCATTTCAGTGTGCGAGTTTTTGGTAGACAGAATCAGTGGTGGATGCAGGGAGGAGGAGGCTTTAGGGGTTAAAGCCTCATGTCCATATACAAATCTGGAAATGTCCTTTTATTTTTCAATTGGGAAAAATTAGTATTTTTCAGCGATATTTTTAGCTAAATAGTCTATTCACGCGTGAACTGTTGTTGATTAAAGACAGTTTTAAATTTGAGGGTTTGAGTCTCGAGTACCAAAATCCTGAATTTTATATAGAATCGACAAACCAAGAATCATTGAGACGATCTATTGTGTCATCATAAAATATTTAAATAGACATTTTTATATTTTTTTTCCTTATAATTAAGAAGTTTGCGCCGCAATTAATTTTTTTAGTTATTTTCATATATTTTTAAAGAACGAAACTAGAGTCATGCCAATTTACAACAGTTATAACAGTTTCTCGTCATTTAAAGTGGGCGTGCCTTAACGCGCTTCGCGTGACTTGAACAGTAGGTAATTTGTGTACTTCGGTCCAACCTTAAAAAGGGTGTCGATGGCGATATTTCCGCAACAAAGCCTCGTAAGGGGTTGCGGTTAGCAGTGACAAATAGCTAATTAACAGGCCTTTCCATCGAGTTAAAAACTTTTTCCAATTTTTTTTATTGATTTTTGAAATAAATGATGGACTAACCCATCGAGCTATACATGAAAAGAAATGTCTTTCCAAACTCCATCTGGACATCTAAGCCAAAAGCGTGTGGAAGGTCTGGTTCTCGAAATATTTTCATCCAAAGTGATTGTTCGATTTTACTGCATTTCTGTCCAAACAAAATTCAAAAGCGTTTGTGTTTGGATAGCGATATTTCCGTAACCGAGCCTCGAAATGGGTTGCAATTTCCAAAATTGTTAGTTAAATTTTCAAGAGCTTTCTAAAACTCAAAACCAAAATACGCTTAGAGGTTTGGTTCTCGAAATATTCGCATCCAAAGTCATATTACTGCAACCCCAAAAATGGCTTTGGATAACAATATTTCCGCAACCAAGACTTGTAAGAGGTTGCAGTTTTCAGTTTCGTATAGAAAATTAACAAATCTTCCCGCCGATATAAATCAAAAAATTTTGCAAGCTTTGATGCTCGAAATATTCACATCCGAAATGGTATTAGGTACTTTTATAAACCATACAATTGTTATAATTGGCATGTCTAGAGTCACTTCCATTTTTAAAATAAGTAAAATAGAAGAACATATCCAAATCGTAGATTCGTTCCTGGTCGATAGGAATGAAACGACAAGCAATTTTCTGAGTAATGCTATCATGACAAGAAGTACTTACTTTTGGAAGATTTGGCGCTTTCTCTCAAGAGCCAATACTCATCAAATAAAATGTAATAGCCTGGATTCACTTACCATTACACCAAGGGAAGGTACTTACCTACTACAATGCTACATTTGTTACTTTTAAGAATATCATGTGTAACTAACTAAATCTTCATTTCCATACATACATAAAACCTTGCCAACAAAATAACGGAAGAAGATAATTATCTTCCCATAGTCAGGAGAAGAAGACATTTTCTCCTTGTTGTACCACACATGGTTTCCTTCGTGAAGGACTTATTATTATTAGTGTGTGATAAGCTCGGTAATCTGAAGTCTCCTCATTTGAAGCCCTCATAATCCCGGTATTTGCTCGAACTTTGTTAATAAATATCAAATCCGTTAATATTGATCACAACCATTTATGTCAACCCTCAAAACATTTGCAGATTATCGAATCCATTCAATAATAAAAACACAACAGCGACTCCTCGGTGTGGTGTAGTCTTATCTCCTTTTAAATTGTCTAAAATTTCGTAGATTTCCCAAAAACGTTATACTCTCAGAATATTAAGTTCTTCAGTTATTTCCGGGGGTCCACCGCACTAGATTCCATATAAATATTCTTCTTTTATAAAAAAGTATATGGAAAATGAAAAAAAAAAAAATTAACTTATTCGGCCGGAACGTCCGTCCGTTCAATAGAATCAGTCCGGAAATTGTAAATGCCATCAGAACGTATAACATCTTCCTTTTTCCCAATTGAAATGGATTTATTCCCTGGAGGTGATATTAAGCAACGATTTCAGTTCAGCAACAACCGTAGCATCAATACTGCTATACACACTATACACTACACCGCACCGCACTGTTGGTTTTCTTGTTTTTTTGCGCTTCTGTGTTCTTCGTCCTTTTTTTTTTTGTATTTCTTATTGGAATTTCAAATTCCCATGGAGACACATTTCAAATGCAACAAAGTGTCCATGAAAGACCACCAGTTTCTATATCTTTGGTTTGTCACCTTCACATTCACAGATTGAAGAACGTATATATGGATGACTGGAAGTCCACTGCGATTTAATCTATTGGCATGAATATTTATGAATTTCGAAACATATTATTTCGATATTCCATTTGTGAAATTTGTACCCTTAGATATAGTGAAAATAACAAGGGGGACTCAAATCTGTTCAATTTTTTTTTTTTTTTTTGTTTGAATTGTAAAATTTTATTGTATTGGATAATTTGAATGTCGTGTTAGCATGAATAATATATACCGAGGTTTTATTCATTCAAACAAGCTTGCATCTACTCAAGAGTGCCCAAGGAAAAAGGTAGTGAAAATCTAAAGAATAAGAAAATTAGTGGGCCAACATCCATAACGATTAGGGGTCCACGTCCACAGTTCACAAGAAGTGGAGATAAATAAAATGCACAACTGGATCGCACGAGATTGCTCTTGTGGTTAACAATACTGTAATATAGCCAGCCACACGTTAAAGATGCAAAATAATGGTTAATAATACATATTATGGAATATTTGAAATATTAGTTGAAAGTATTCAATAAATTTGTTTTTTGTTTGTTTAAAAATTTGTAAATGCAATTTTTTTTGAACTATTATTCATGAGTACCTACCTGAAATTATGAAAAAAATTCAAGAGAGTGGAAGCGTTACTGATGTCTTAAGGCCTATGCATCATCGGAATGCACGCTCAGTCGAAAATATTGCTGCTGCAAGTGCAAGTGTTGCTGATGATCCGAATTTATCTCGGAGTTCGCAGGAATTTAACGTGTCGTAAGCTTCTCGGTCAAGCGTCTGAAGATCATGACTTGGACGATATGTGGTTGCAACAAATCGGGAAAACAAGCAACACAACATGACCAATTATGGCTTTATTGATTGAGAATTTTCCTGGTCGCGTAATTTCACGTTTTGGCGACGTCAATTGGCCACCAAGATCATGCGATTTGACATCGTTTGATTTTTTTCTGTTGGGCTACGTAAAAGAACGTGTTTAAGCGGATAATCTCTAAACTCAAGACGCATTAAAAACCAACATTACTCAAATTATGGCTGAGATACCGCCCAAAATGTGCGAAAAAGTGGTTAAAAACTACCTCAAAAGAATTGCATGCTGCGAATCTTCGCGAGGCGGCCATTCAAATGATATTGTTTTTCACACTTAATGGATGACCCGTTACAACGAATTTCTATTATTTTTGTTTTTCTTCTTCTTCGGATACGAAGTTTATTCAAAACCGTTAGAGCCGTTTTCTACAAAATTTGAAAAACCTAAACCATTTTAGTGCCAGTGATGTCACATGAAAACAAAAGAAGTACCTACAGCATAGACAAAAATCCCTAAATTTTCCCTACACCCGCACAAAATGCATAAAATAAATAAAAATAACAAAATGAAGAAATATTTGTTGTTTATTTTTCACCGTTTTATATTTTATTTATAATTTTATGTATGCGCAAATAAATAATAAAAAAATTAACAAATGTACTTAATAGTATTGAAAAAAAATTGTAAAAATGCATTTATGGTTGCATTACTTATTGAAAATGAAAATTTTAATGCAACATACAAAATTATTTGTATTACAAAAAAAAAATCAAATTCAATTCGAAAATTATTTGCATTAAAAAAATATGCACGACTTGATCGCACGAACTTGCTCTTGTGGTTAAATGGTGTATGTAACCCAACATTGAATATGCATGATGTATATATCAACGAGTAAATATTAAAAGAGTCAAAAGCACTAAAAAATTGATTTTTCGTTTGATTTTTTTTTGTTTATAAAATAATGTTTCTAAAAATTTTTAAATGCATTATTTTTTAAATTATTGAGAAGCATCAGATTGCAAAATTATAACAAAATCGGTCTAACCATTGCAAAAAATAAGTGAATAATACAAAAATAAGACCATTTTCTCAAAAAACGTTGAATACCTAATTCCGTAATGTGATTTTTTTGAGAAAAACCTGAAATGCAGTTTTCTTACAATTGACTTGGTTATTACAGGTACGATGTACCTATGGAGTCGTTTTCGAGAAATTTTGATGAAACCAAAATATTTGTACCTATGGCAGCTTCTCTTTCTAGATGAGCTAAAACAAAAATTCGAATTTCCCCTCTAGGGAATCACATAAAATTGCTCTGTACCAAATTTCCTGGAAATCGGTCCACCCGCTTAGGCTCTAGCTCAAATTACAGTGGATGCATTTCTTGCATTAAAAAACTGCAAATTTTATTTGAAAATTCTTTGCATTAAAAAAAATGCAACAATATTTTTTGCATTAAAAAAAGGAAATTTAATTCGAAATTTGTTTGCATTAAAAAAAATGCAAGTTAAATTCGAAAATTGTTTGCATTAAAAATTTGATTTGAAAATTTAATTTTAGTTAAGGATTGTGATAAGATATTTAGAAAAAATATTTTTTGGGAATTTAGTAATATTATTCTAAAAGGCCCAACGATTTCATAGAAAATTATAATATGTACATATTTCAAAATCCGCCACATTAGAATTCTCTTTGCCAAATTTGAAAAAATGGGCCCGCCCATTTAGTGTGTAGCTCAATATGTAGGTATTTCAATAAATATTTTGGTTGCAATTTTTTTTTTTCAAATTATTTTATTAAATCTGTGTTTCTATGTAGTTTTTTTTCACAAAAACCTCACTTAATTGAAAGAGGGTGTTGACGCTCTAAGTGAAAATAGTCTTTAATTTATTTTATATAAGAACAATTTCAATTAAATAATGACAATCACATTAAATAATGATTATTCATTCGTTTTCACATCGAAAGAAGCTTTAAGGTATTTTATGTTAATATGTCCACTTCCTTATAGAACGTTACTTTATTGATTTATTCAATATCTTTTTTTTAAATTGTATATTCACTTTGAAAACAAAATTTTCTAAAAAAAATGTTGACTTTGTGTTACAACACTCTGTGAAGCTATACAAAATACATTGCAATTTTTCATTTGCCAAGAGCAAACATAAATGGTTTTGTTTTTTTTTTTTTTTTTGTTTGCTTCTTTTCAAGTTAAAAATCATTTGTAGATATTAATTGCTTTTGCCTAGAGAAAAAAAATCAACAATAAATTAAAATTTGGAAGTCGAAGTATGGGAAAATTTGTTTTTATTTAAATCCACTAGTATTATTGGAAACAATTTTGGAGGGATGTTGGGGATGTTTGTGTATGTGTTAGTAGCTTTGATGGTGAATCGTTGTGATGGGCAGGTTCAAAAGATTTCTATAGGAACATAAATTATGTTATTAGATTTTCCAAAAACATTTTTTTAATCGAAAAAATAAGCTCAGTAGAGAGTATAGAGGTGGAAAATTATATTGAAGTACAAGCTCGAAAAATTTTGTATGCTTTGTTTTTGACTGCAGAACTGACTGACGTATCTATCTATATACATATGACATTTATGTATGTAAAGTCTTTTTTTTTCAAAATTCATGTACATACGTTTTCGGAGTGAAAATAATCTCCAAATGCTCTAAATAGTGAAATTTAGATGACAAAGTAGATGTGGTTGTAGAGAAGTTGGCATGGAAACTGTTTGTGTCTCTAAGTTCGTATGTTCAAACATAATAATTTATATCATCATTTCAAAAATCGTCAAAATTTTAACAAATGTTTTTGGATCTAATTTACTCAATGTCGTTTTTGTTTAAAAACCATCCCAACGAACAAACTCCACAAAGAGCTAACACCCACTAGCCGAGAAGAACTTACTCCACCAAATTAGTTTTAGTGGTTCTTAGTTAATAAACTTGGGAGATAGTTCGTAATCCCAATTCGTTAGGCCAATTTCAAATGAGAAAAGGTGTCACATCCCACATTTTTTTTCATTTCGGGATTTTGTTAATTTTGATTGGGAGGGGGGGGGTGAGGTGGGGGGTAGTTCATATGAAGAAAGTCCCAATTTTTCATGGCAGTTTCATTATTAGTTATCTCTTTTCAGATTTAATTTTTAGGGCCTAAAAGTCAAATATTGTAGGTATATCTCTTGAAAACAAAACTTTTGTTATGAGTAGACTACACAAATTAAAATGTGTGTATTTTATTGACCGTTCAACTTAACTTAAGTCCAGCACGAACCTGCGTGAGTTAATTTGATCAATAAAATTATCATATCACTAAGAAAAAAATCGCTTTATGTTAAAATGAAACGTTTAATTTTTAATACAACAACGAGAATCTAAAAACAAACTTGAATTCTTAAATTAGGAAGACAAAATTTGAGTTAAGGTTATGTTGTTATGTTGAAATGAGTTGATTGTTAGCTTTATTTGAGCTAACACATCATACACATTCTGAAAGTTGTAGCAAAGCCGTATTAAAGTAACTATGTTGATCTTTAAAATAAGCCTTACTAATATTTATTACTTAGTCTAAGAATTTTCGAGTTAACGCAGACTTTCGTCAACAACAAGGCTTAATTTATCACTGTTTTTCTTGATTTTAGCTCGTTTTTTTTTTTCTGAGTGTATGAATAACCAACTTCTGAAACTAGTTGAAATTTTTTGACCAATCACTGACCTCTTTAAGATAGGATACTTTTTTTTTGCGAATATTCCACATATGGAGTGCTTAGATCTCGGAGCCGTCTAAGGCTATATTATGGTAATTTTAAATGTCTCCAAAACTGATCTAGGAACTATGCGTGAGGTCTGTAGATAACCAAAAGTTTTTACCTATATATTAAGTGCAATCCAGACGCATAATTTTGAAGCATAGGTTTCTAGTTGTATCTATTTACTTTTATCTTCAACAACTTATTGAGTAAGAACCAAAAAATCACACCTAAGGCCTATACCTAACACTATGTTATTTCTTATACCATTTTTCCCACGTAAATTATTTTCATTTTCACTTTTTATAATTTTTAATAGCAGTAAATCATTGCATATGCATATACATTTACATTATACATTATGTATTTTGATGCTCAAAAAAACATTTCTGCTCTCGTTGCTTTAACGTTTTCCCTCTGAAAGACATATGTGGTGATATGTGTAGATAGCTTCCTTGGGAATACCTATGTATATACAGAGGGTATAAATCTCTTTTAAATAAAGCAGTCATCTGCAAACATTGTTTGCCATAGGTACCTAAATATGTAAAAATATATCTTTTGGAAGAATGTTTTTTCTTGAATATTGCCTTTAATATACCTACTATGAAAAATTTAAGGATTCTTAAAATATGTATTGTAAAAATATACGAAGGAAGGTTCTCTGCTTTTTGTTTCTTTAAAAAGATTTTCTTAATAAAGTATTTTTAAATATTAAGATGTCTGTCTATTTCCCTTTTTTGACCAATTACCCACTGACCGATGGCATACTTTTTTTCGGAACATGCTAAGATCCCGCAACCGGAAAATTGAAAGGGGTTATTTATTTAGATTTTGGCAAACAATTTTTAGCATATTAGGGTATAATAGAAGAGATGGTCTGTATTTTGGTGAAACTAATTTTACAAAAACTCTTAGGTATTAACGGTTTACTTGGCATAGATCCATTTTTATTATTTTTTTTACCATCTCGTTACCAGCTTAACCGATATCGATCAATTTTTTGCATACACAAATTTTCCAAAACATATATTTTTTAATTTAAAAAAAAAATCAATATCTTGAAAACGGGTTACTTGATTCTTTTTTATAAATTTTAAAGAAATTTATACAAATTCTTTTTTTAAGAAAACCCCATGCTTATTTATTTATTTATTTCATCAATGGATCAAAGATCTGCTGATTACAAAAATTAAATAATTAACTAACTCTATACAAGTACAGGCACTTGTGTCTCAAACTTACATATAAATCACATAATCTTAAATTTTAAGGCATATTTACAAGCATTTATAACTAAACTACATACATAATTGCAAGCATATTTTTTTTAATAAATCTCTTTTCATATCAAGATCGATTTCATTGCATATCATATTAAAAAGTCTAAGAGAACGCGTAATTGGTTCATTCAACCCATAGTTAGTTCTATGAGGAGCAGTATAAAAAAGTTCGATTCTATTACGAAGGACACGGGTTGGGGCGTATAAAGGCATTAATGACAGCAATTCAGAACAAGATACACGATTATCGAAAACATTTTTAACAAATAAGATACACTGGACTTGCCTGCGACATTGAAGCGTTTTCAAATCAATAAGAGAACATCTTGCTTCATAATCGGGTAGTACTCCATTCCAGTTTAGCATTCTCAACGCATACCTGGTAAATCTTTTTTGTATTCTTTCTATTCTTAAAATGTTTTTCTCGTAGAAAGGACACCAAACAACACAGCAATACTCAAGATTCGGTAACACTAAAGCCATAAATAAGGTTTTCAAAGTATATGCATCTTTAAAATCATTCGAATTCCGTTTTAAAAAACCTAGCATAGAATTTCCTTTTGAGACAACATAGTCAACGTGCGATCGAAAATCAAACTTTTGATCAAAATGCACACCAAGATGCTTGATAATGTTTACTCTTAATAGATTAGCATTACGGAAATGATAATCATTAATAATGAGAGATGGTGATCTCGTTGCGCTAAATATTTTGCACTTAGAAAAGTTCAGCTTGAGATGATTGCAATTGCACCATTCAAGGGAATTGTCAGCATACATTAGGCACTTACAGTACTTTAATACCGATGGCAAATCATTAGTAAATAAAATGAAGAGGGGGGGTCCCAAATGACTTCCTTGAGGAAGACCCGATATGACATCAATATGTATAGAACCCCTCTGAAGATTTTGAAAACTTTTATTTGCATAAATGGATTTTTTGTTTTTTTTTTTAATTGAAAAGACCTTTCTTTTGATGTAAAGATCAATTTAAGAAAAAAAAAAAAACGTTGAAATCAAACATTTTTCTGTTCATAATTATTTTAAAAATTTTCAATGTCGAAATGTGTAAAAAAATTTACATCGCCAAATGTGTGACTTTGTTATGGAAATATCACCATCTTAACACTTTTTTATGATTAGGAGATAAAAACTTTTTAGACAGGTGTTTTAGCATTTTCTCTAATAATTTACCTACGCGTCTTTTATAACATAAAATCCATACAATTCTTAACCACAAGACCAAGTCCCGTGTGATTCAGTATTGTATTTTATTTTACTATCCAACCCCACTAAAGTTATGAATCACAATAAAAGTCAATCGAAATTGAAAATAGCTTCTTCCAAGACGTTAAGAATACCGCAACTTGCAGAAACACTTATGCCCATGATATATATGAATTTATGTAGATATACCTACATATAATGGGGTGCGCGTGTAATTCATTGCTTTGCCCAAAAATGGCACCAAAATAGAATTAAATTAATGTTCACACATTAGCTGGCTCTCGACTCGGTGTAGGAGTTCGACTCGGTGTAGGAGTTCCAGTAAAACCACTTTCATGCGAACGACGAAAATGTACAACATTTAATTTACGAGAGCAATTGTAATGCTCGCTTTCCTCTTCCCCACCCCACCAAACACCAAAGTTATAAATCGTTTCAGTTTAATTAAGCTTAATATTGCGTGAACTCCTTAAAAAGGTTATATACCTATATGCATGTAATTTCAATAAATCTTATTCTATACCTATACTTTACAGTTTCCATTAAGAGAAAAGGATAAATCGAAAGTTCGAGTTTATCAGATTCAAAATCTCTTTTTTATTTATAAGTTTTTTTAACTTGAAAGGAAAATGCAATGGAAGTAGAGGAACTAAACCAAACCGACACAGGACAAGAATAGTGAAAGAGTTTTAGAAGGCCCTTAGAATAAGGTACAGTTATAAAGGTATCTGACTCGAATGCCTGATTGTAGATAAATTTCGAAATATAAGGAAACAAATGCTGGTGTTAGTCAAGCTGTACCTATATGTTCCACTAATGACCGATGCATGAGAGGAAAAAACTTTTTCAGCTTCTCCATCATAGGATTGTTATAGGTACCTAAGTTTGGTTGAAGGACGAAACTAGAGACATGCCAATTTATAACAGTTTTTCGCCATTAAAAGTGGGCGTGCGTTAACGCGCTTCGCGCGACTTGAAAAAAAAACTCTGGGTGCCTGAAGTATGCCCACCGGCGGTGATCCCTGGGCCCTGCGAGTCACATAAACAGTATACTTTTATAAGCCAAAACTGTTATAATTGGCATGTCCAGAGTCACTTCCTTGATTGAAATCTGGAATTTTTGTGCCCACATGAGACAGCCTACTTCCTTATATGTAGAGCAAGAGGAACGTGAAAATCATACTATATACTGTGAGGACCTGGTTCACAGTGTCTCTTAACCCTAGTTTACAGCACGAAAAATAATGCAATAGCCAAAATTGGGGTTCGCGTGAACCCCAAAGTTTTTGTGGACATCTAATTGCTCATTGTTTACAAATTCATGCATTGTCTCTATTTGTTATTAATTAAGTTGACAGTTGCGGTGATAACACGTTTTTGCAAAAATATTTATAATACAAATTGTTGAAAATAGTGACAACAAAATTTAAAGTTTCCAAAAAGTGAGTTGAAAAATTATTATTTCAAGTTTAATTATAAATATTTCTTAAACTTTATACTATTTTTATGTTTTAGTGTCTAATTTAGATAAATTATTGAGGAGATATACATAATAGAGGTGATGAAGAAGAAAGAGGAATTGCATTGAGAGCAATGCTAGACATGGAGTCTGATGAAGATGGCGAGACTGATCCATTCGATTTAGGCGGCGATGACGCAGATAATGATCCAGATTATGTGCCAAATGACGCATTTGACGAAAGTCAGTTTTATTTTATATTATATGCTTTGTAATTTTTATAATATAATTTTATTTCTTAGCTTATTATGAAGACATTGATGAAGCTGCGACAGAGGCATTAGGACAGATAGAAAATTTGCCTGAACCAGATGAAGTTGGAAATTATTGGAATCGAATGAGCATGACCAGGAATGACGTAACCTTACAGTAAATAATTTTTTCACTTCCGTGAATTTAGCGTTGAAATTGCTGAAAAAAAATTACAATTCTTGGCACAATCCGAAAGAATAAAAGAGATTGCCCATGGTTGTATTTTACAATTTATTAGATGTTGAAGCCTTAGCCACAATCATTATTTTTTTTCGCCATTTCAAACCTCCAACAAGGAACACAAAATTATTTAGAAACGACAAACTAATTGAGCTGGCCGAGGAGCTTATGGAACTTGAATAAGATGACCGTTCACACCCTTCGGCAAAATAAAATTTCTAAATCTAGCTTGGATGCCCTTCGCATTATGGGAAGAAATTTGCCAGTTTTTCGAACAGTTGACGAGAAACTTCCTCGTAAACAAGTATTTTATAATGTAAATCCAATATTTTTTTTCTGAAAGATATTTTATTTGTCACATCTATCCAAGTGCAGAGGACAAGAAGAGCAAAACCACATGTAATGTTTGTGGAAAAAGCTGTTGTGTTCACCACCGAAATTTGGTCTGCGTCAACTGCCTCCAAGTTACACTTTCTTCATTTTCTAAATCAAAATCTATTATTATTCATATTTAAATAAAGTATACGCGTTTGATTAAAATATTTTTTACCATTTTAAGGATTGGGGTTCGAACGAATCCCAAGTATTATTTGTGGAGTTTCTTTCAGAAAAAAATTCCAGAAAATTATATAAAATCGCTTTGATGGAAAAAAAGACAAAAAACGTAAAGAAAAATGAATTTCGTTCACTGAGTTTTCATCCCAGGTCGAAAATATGATTTAGAAAAAAGTTATAAGCATTCAAACATGCGCTGGGGTTCCCTTGAACCCCAATACGTAAACTAGGGTTAAGACTTTAAACCTCTCAAATAAAAAAACTTTTACGCTACCACCTTTGTGTAATATAACAATCAATAGAGATACTCATCTTTTTCTTCTAAATATGTACATCTTCATAATTGGCAGTGCATAGCATATTATATTGTGGTTGCTAAACCGTAGGTACCATACAAATATTATTACATTGTGATTATTATCATATAAACTCCTTCTCTAGTAAATTCTCTTTGTTGTCGGCAATTGTTATACCAAAACAAAAACCGTTTTTTTATTTCACATTGAAAAGGCTTAATTTTAATTTAATTAAAAAATGATTTCCCTAGAAGTAACAAAAAGCCACTTAGTATACAGATACACCAAAGAAGGAAGTCCTTTGAAGATTAAAATAAAAGCAATCTCAAAACAATAAGCATTTTCTATATATCTCAAGGAGTTACGACAGTCAAATGTTTGACTATATAATTGTATACCTATCTAGCTATAAGCTATAAACTTCGTTAAGTATATACGATAAGTCTTTTAAGGAATCTGTTTTAAATCTCTCCCACTTAAACAACCAACAAATAAGATGACAACGGGGCGTTAACCCAGAATAGATTAGTCGAGCTCTGAATCTGAAAACACATTTCAACAGATCCTAACCGCATACCTAATGTCATTAAAAATGCATGAATTCATTTTGAAATTGCCATATTTTTAAGTTCCTCTTCGCCTCTTCGCATCCAGCTCTTGCCACTGTATATAGGTATAGCTTTAGCTGTATACGGAATGCAATTTTGTTATCTCTTGTAACTTCCCATTTATAAGACTTTCTAATTCATTGCATGTAATTTCGTAACTTCTTATAAGGAGCAACTTTCCACAAGAATCCTTGTTGCTGTACAAACCAACAAAAAAAAATTATGATTCTGGTGTCGACAAGAAGATCGTCGCTAGAATAGGTATACCTATACATATAGAAAACAGAATAAAAAAAAAAAAAAAAGTTTACAAATTTATTCACAGCTCGGCTCTGTCACTAAAACACAATTTAATTAATGTTTATTAATCTTGGGAACCCTTAATGCCACCGCTGCCGGCCAATTCTAATTCCAATTCCAATTCCAACCAACTACCCTCCTCTCGCTCCACTCTTCCCTCTTCTATACCCGCCCGCAAAGCCCCTATTAAGAATATTAAACAGTTTATGCCACAAAGGAACAATTTTTCTTCAAAGAAGAACGTCAGGGGAACAAACAAAAACAAGCATTTGTCTTCATTTGTTCACTAAATTATACAAGACCTACCTCGTGGGAAAGTGGCAAAGGACATTTGAGACAAATGGAAGAATCGTTCTGTGGAGCGTGAAATCATAATAAATTTCTGGCATAGTTCCATGTTCTGTTCCGGGCTAAATTAGTTACACAATTAAACATGACTCAGTTCCACTCGTATACGAGTATATATAAGTATAGTAACGCGGCGAACATATACATACCTACATCATCATCATATACATATATTTATAGAGAAGGAGTCTCTTAAGGGGGTAATGTTGGCTTGTTGGAACTTGGAAGGACGACACAGAAGAAAGTAATAATCCTTCATGAAATGTCCTTTAAAAAACGCACTTGACACTGTATAGAGTAGGATGTATGGCTGTGGTGATGGAGCATGCGGAGATGGTTGGGTTATGGGTGTAAGTTTGTACTCGTTTGGTGGAACGATAAGTACGACACGAGTTGCACGAACCCAAGTATACTCTCTACCTATGAGATGAGAGATGTGTGTGCTATGCACAATATGTCAACAGGCTATCGACTCAACAGGGATATGCTCCTCAGAGCAACTCCTGATGCTCCTATGGACCATGTTTCATCGTTCTATACGGTCGGTCGATGGAAGCATCACCATCATGGTTCATGGTTAGCACTGGTGCAACACTGCAAGCTAAGCATCCTTGACGGAAGGGGGTATATGCATGCATTAAGGGTGTAGGTACACAAATCATGTATGTGTAGTGTATGTATAGTGACTATACGATGAGGGATTGAGGGTATAACGTATATGTATATACAAACATTCTAATATTATGAAGAAGGCTAAGAGCATTAGTGGGATCAAGTAAGAACTCTTGGAATATATCTACTATACCTACTCGTGTAGACATAAACAAGCTATACCAACCGGCGTACTCAATAGGAGAGTGAGTTGTAACAAAATGGCCGGAAGTAAATTGCATAAGCGATACGATGTACGAGTTATGACATTGCAACGATGTTGTTGTAAAATTATTTCATTAATTGAGACTTTTGTAACGATTATTTTCCATTATTTCGTTTTGGATTAAATAGAGACAAAAAAAAATACCAACGTCTAAATAAGAAGCTTTTTACAAAATATACCTTAATATTCACCATGTACCAATTTTTGAAATTAAATAGGAAAGTAGAATGTTAAGAACTACTTGCGTTTAATAGAATTGACTTTAGTCAACACAAATTAGCATTTCATCTCGTTAATATAAATTTGGAATCATCAGCTGTCATTAAGCAATTTTTCGAAAGTTATAAAAATCTTAGTAGATTTTTTGATAAAATAAAGTTCTTCCTTAACGGCTGTAAAAATTTGTGTCGCGGGTACTGTTTTTGTTTGGACTAAGAAAAATAAAAAAAAGGTACATCTTTATGATGCTAAACAACTAAAGTTTACAAGTTTAAGGAAAATTGTCTTCGTCATTTAGCTGAAAATAGAGAATCCACTTTTTTCGCTTCGTATTGCCAATTTTGGTTTCATTAGCTCCGAGGACGAAAAAAACCAGTCCAAGAAAAAGTTCCTTCAAGTCCAAACACATAAAAGCGTTTTCTTCAAATTTACTATAGGTATAGATAAAGGGATTTTTGTACATAATTCCGTAGAAATTAAATTTTCATTTATAAGGATAGGGATAAGGATTTTTATTTTATTTTCAAAAACGACTTTAAAGATTTTGATTAAATTGAAAATAGCTTTTAAAGGCCTTTAGTAGAAAAAAATCTTGACTACATTTCGTACCTGTAATGTTTAACGTAATTGTTGCAAAACTTTCTTCCAGTTTTCTAGCCAAACATTCGCGTGAAGAAAATATAGTGTTGACGCGTGATTTGCTGTAATATGGTCATACTTCATTTTGGCGTTTTTTCTATAAACGTTCCCTATTTATCTTACCTTTGTATAAGCCTTTCGAAGTCCTCACCTCAGTTGATGTTAACATTTTGACATAATAGTTGGTGTAATGTGTTACATTTCTTAAGGTGCACATTTTGGGAGATATAATATAATGCTTTTTAATCAAAAAATGACTCATGATTTCTTGTAAAAGTGATAAGGATAAATTTATATGATTTTCAACTTCAATTCCTTCCTTATTTAAAAGTACTTTCAAACATACAGATACATAGAGGCGACAAAAAAATCCTAAAAACTATAATAACCAGCCTTATAGTGACCTTTGTAAAATTCAATCATATAGAGATTGACTGTCTGACACAGACCACACCTATACTCATAACCACGTCCAACACCCTCACCAAAAACAGAGAAACGTTGAGTAAGCTCGTTGCACGCAAAAAGTTTGTTAATTGAATTTTCAGAAATGACACATACCCCGATGCAAGACAGGAGCTGAGCAGTAGGTATAGTATTATAGTTAGTTTCTATCCATATATACAGGACTCTTCGCACTGATTCTGATGGTATCACGCTGCTCTGCCATTGCCAGATGATGATGTGTCCATATTCATATCGTGCCTTTGGCATTGCCAATTTGTATTTGGCAAAACTAATTTTAAAATTTATTCAGTGCGCGAGAGTCATCAACTTTTATACGCGAAACGCCTTTTGCCACACTGGCTTATAACAAAACACAACAAAAAAAAAAATATATGAAATCCATGAGGTTTTCGAATTTTCAGCATTTTCAAGCTTGGATTTATCTATTTGTATGGATATGTTTATAGTTATATTGTACACATATTAGGAATGGTATGCATATAGCTGATGGGTATAAGCCTAAGGATTTCATTTATTCGAAGTGACATTTTAACGTTCTCATTCCGAATTTTGAAATCTATGTAAATGTAAAAGCCTTCCGGATATCCGCTTGATGATTTCACTCGCCAGTTCAGTGTTGCCAGATGAAAAAAAATTCCAACCCAGACAAATTTAGAAGCCCAACAGATTACCACATTTTATCAACAAAAACCCCTTAATTTTTTTCAACTTTTTATTTTTATTCACAGCTCTTAAATTTGTTTTTAATTTTATATTTCATTAATTCACATAGCTATACAATAAAAAACATTTGTAAAAAAGTTACTAAGTAATAAAAGAAAATTTGTTTAGGGTTTTCGTCACAATTTCTGAGTAAACTTCTGATTATTTACTCGACATTCAAATTATCCGCAAATTAAATCCTCCCAGTTTACGTTTCACATTTTTGCGAAATAATAAATGTATGTGTCAATTAGATGTTTCAGTTTTAAAGACAAAATAGTTTTGACTGATGAAAACTCGAAAGAAAATAATGAATAATATTTAAATTGCCAAGTACATAAATTTGCTAATCCAAATCGACACTTAATCGGGCCATTAAAATACTTCGAACTTTGATTATAAAATATACTATTCAGATATTGTGAAACATAAGGGAGGTTGATAATTAACTAATAAGTTTCAAATTGTTTATTTAGAGCTTTAGCCAGACATTGTGAGAAAAGCCCTTAGGTCCAGTTTTTCAGTGCGCGATTAAAGTTAAACCCCAGTTAAATCATCATATTTTGTGGGTTAACTCATCAAGATTAACTGAACAAATGCTTTTCATGTTTTATGTTCGTTTAATCATTTCGCATACATTCTCCACCGAAAAACTTCTTCCTCAGTTCACTGTGGGTTAATTTAGTTCTAGAGTTAGCTCACTCTGGTTTAACTCACCAAAAATTAATATGAAAATAAAAATATAAATGAATTAAAATTCTTTCTTGCACTTGTTTAAAAATGTTCTAATACTTTATCGTCATTTTCGTTTTGGTTGTCGTGTCAGTTTGATAAATTTTCTCACTTGTGAAAGTTTTCAGCATTTCTTTTGTGGATTTAAAATTCTGACACCCAGAATGTAAAGACCATCTAACTCGTGCAATACTGTCAGCTGTTTAAATACCTATACGATTTATCAACCTTTTAGCTCTGAATTAATCTTCCCAGATTTCCCCCCCCCCCCCGATAAACCCCCAACGACAAAAAAAGCAACTAAATCTAGGGGGAAAACCCCTAAGTTGGCAACCCTGCACCAGTTATAGTCTATAACGAGATTTCTGCATATTTGGTGAATTTCCGCAAAACAATGATAGAACGGCTGTTTTGGCTTAATTTTTTTCTTGTTGAAATATTTAGTAGATATCAAATTTTGGAATATAATTCTTCAACCTTCTAAGTCGATCATCTGGCTTACCTGGCTTACCTGGTCACACCCCATCTAAGATGAGGTCATCCTTGATGGTTTCTTGAACCCTGCGGAAGATCTTACATGCTGGATCTTCGGTAATCATCCGCTCTACATATCACAGCCATCTAAACCGTTTTAAAAGTATGCATTTGTTTGACTAGGTTGTGTCTTCGTCGCCGCACATTATTTTGTATGTCTTCACAAACATGACCATAAATCGGGCGTAGAACTTTTCTCTAAGTCAACTTCACGGATGACAATCTTTTCGTAATATTTTTAAATAAAGGGTGTGTTTTTTAGAGGTATATAACCTTGAAATGGAATAAAACTAAGATGATATTTTTAAATTGACATGAAATTCACTTTATTCGAAAGATAATCTTCTGGCATTATAATTTAAATATGATTTATGGCATAGGACCGCCACGGCTGGCTCGGACGTAGTCTAATCTGGAGGTCCAATTTTCGATGACTTTTTCCAACATTTGTGGCCGCATATCGGCAATAACGTGGCGAATGTTGTCCTCCAACTCGTCAATCGTTTCGGGCTTATCGGCGTAAACTAACGACTTAACATATCCCCACAGAAAATAGTCAAGGGCGTTAGATCGCATGATCTTGGAGGCCAATTCACGGGTCCGTAACGTGAAACTATGAGGTTACCAAACGCTTCCTTCAATAAATCAATTGTGGCATGCGCTATGTGACATGTTGCGCCGTCTTGTTGAAACCACAGTTCCTGCACATTATGGTTGTTCAATTGATGAAGGAAAAAGTCATTATTCATGGCTCTATAGCGGCCACCATTGATTGTAACGTTCTGGCCAGCATCGTTTTTAAGGAAGTAAGGACAAATAGTTCCACCAGCCAATAAAGCACACTAAACTGTCATTTTTTCTAGATATAACGCAGTCTCAACAATGGTTTGAGAATTATCTATACTCCAAATGTGACAGTTTTGCTTACTGACGTAGCCATTCAACCAAAAATTAGCTTCATTGCTGAACAAAATTTTCTGGTGAAAATCGGCATCAACCAGCAATCTCGTTTCGAGCCCATTCACCGGATGTACGCTGTGTCCGGTGGTCGTCGTCGATTCATTATGAAATAGCAAACCAAACTAAAGATAAATCACTTGACAGCTGACAAAATGGCCACCAGTTAAATAGTGTTGCCAACTTAAAGTTCTATACCACTAAGAACAACACCCGTTCCATTATGATTAAAGGTACCTATGTAGGTTGTAGGTATATAAGAATTATGTAATATAGAAAAATTTTAGGCTCAGAACTTGTTTTATTTACAAAATATTTATACCTATCTTCTTTATCTGTAAAACGTACCGACATCGCTTATTAGATTAATCCTTAACAACGACTAGACGCCTACAGCCATAGCAACAAGAACATGCTTTATTAATTCGTTGTAGACTTTATTTTTTGTATTTTAAAGGCCAAAACAACATGAATTAATCTTTGTCACTTAAATAAACAAACTAAATTGAATATTTCAATACGTGGAGCAAGAGACAAGAGCGCATATATAGATATAAATACTCATAAAATTAATGTTCTTTTCTAGGAAATCCAAAGTGTAAATGACTTTGTCTACCCACAGCCCATCACATAACCCCACACCACACCTTATCCCGAGAACCCTCGTTATACTATACACCCCCTAGGTATAGAAACAAATATTAATCCAAATCATAAATAAATTTGAAAATACAAAAAAAAAAAAACAAAAAAAAAACAACGTTTTCATTTGAATTGAAACCCCACGTATACAAAGCAGCGCACACGATGACGCATCTTTAAATGCGTGCTCCTTACGCAAAATCCAATTAAGCCAAAAAGATGAGGGAACATTTTTGGAATTTTCAAAACGCTACTCCTTGAGCATAAATTGAATTCGTGTATGTCCTAACTTGAAGCTCAGCAATGGAATTTCCCTCTGCCTCCATCGTCATACCTACTGACTTTGTGTTTTCGGTTCTCGGGTTGTGTTGTATGCGAAAAGGAATTTCATTAATAAAACTGAAGTAACACACCGGTTGGCATTGGCAGGCTAGGCACAGGTTTTTAGCTATGGAGGATATCCTACAGTGGATTCACGTCTGATTCCTCCACCTGTACTTCTGGGTGCTGCTAGGTATAGAAATAAGACTTTCTCGTTTTGCTCAACATAAGTATTCAACGGAGTCCTGGACGGTTGACAAAATGGGTAGGTAGAGCAAGAATGGTAGCAAGGAGGGGGGGGGGGGGGGAGGGTGCTACATTTTTCGCAATTTATTCGACTCACGTTTCTGTCAAACAAAAGTGATTTTCAGCTTTTTCGGAGAGTTTTATTTTGTAGGCTTTCATGATGTTTGAATCTGTGAAAAATGATATACCTACGGCACGGCGGCGTTGTTGGTAGAGAAACAGTGTATCTTATAATCACAGGTGGCATTAGGATACACAACGATACAGTTACCTTTTACATCAAAAAATAAATGCTTGTGTCTTCCTTAAGCCTTTATAATTGTGGGATTTTTTTTCTGTGTATTAAATCTTCTGTATATATAGTCAGAGAGGTAACGTGTTGAATTTGTGTTATTGATTTTTTTTATAACATTGTTTTGGGTAAAATAAAACTTAAACAATTTCTTAAGTATTTTTCCAAGGCAATTAAACATGTTTTTATATATGATTGTATGCCCGTTGCAGCATTCTTCGAGCTATAGAAAGTTTAAAATGTAATAGTTTTACCGGAATCGTGCTAGACTTAGGCTTCGAACAAATTCTGATAACACTGGATTCTTGCTAATATTTCCTTTTTCGTGACTTTTTTTATACAAATTATGAACTCATAAGTGGGCTTTAGGTCTTGTTTATTAATATTTTAAAACGTCGTCTATTCGAAGAAAATATTAACAAAGCCTAAAGCCCACTTAGGAGAAGTTAAAAAAAAAAAACTGGATTGTCGTGTAGATCTTTATTTTGACGTCTTAGCATTTTATCAAAATGACCTTAAATTTGAACCACGTTTAAGGGTTTTAAGGGGATGAAGTTAACTTAAATTTCTTCGAAGAAAAATCAAAGTTGTTTTCGAGATATTTGCAAAGAACTGAATTTTACCCATTTCCTGCTGCTAGCTCAAAATTGGGATAGTTTTAAATCTAAAACTACATATAAGACATCAAAAAGCAGCTCTACACACACATCCAACATTGAAGTCAAGGTCTAAGATTTTTGGTTTATCCATCCTAATTCCATATATTCTTCACTTGATCCCGATTGTCAATTTTTTTACGAATACAAAAATTACACGTTATAGACGATCGGCTGAAAACATCAAGGCCATTCATGGAAGTTTTGAAGCTGGTCCTGAAACATCGACAAGACGGCGTATATAATATATAATAAACGTTGTTCAGGTGTAAATATATTCATTATAAAATGGCAAACCAAACTAAGCATAAATCAAGTGAGAACTGTCAAAAAGACGAACTCCGAAAAAAGTATTGCCAGATTTAAAATCACACGTCTAAAAAAAACACCCTTTAAAGGTACATTTTTTAGAGTTGGGCTTTATGATCAGAGAAATTGAACCAGTTAATGAACAAAATATTTGATCATAAAGCCCGAATTCTTCATTAAATTCTACAAAATACATTATGTATGTAAATATGATTCAAAAAATACACGTTACCTTTTATCATAAATATAAATCTGCCGAGATTAAATTAACTTAAAGTCATGTAACGCTACCTCTCAAACTATAAACATGCTCCAAAGTTTAAGTAAGATAAGCAACCCGAAATAAAGCTGGAAGTTTAAAAAAAAAAAAAGTATGAAATACGATGAAATTTTTTTGTACTATTCTCCCGGCTTTAATTTTTAATTTATTTCTTAAAGAAAATACGGTTTCCCCAAACATCCATAAATTATCATTCATTCCTTTTCGTAAAACTATGTTAAAACAATTCCTGAATTGACATCCAATCATGATGACACAATTAAAATTAATGCCAATGCAACATTTATACCTAAATAAAAATACAAACACAACCCGGTATTTTGGAAAATGCAGCCAAATGAAATCAGATATACTTGAATCAAAGATCCGATGTACATATGTATCCGATAGATACGAGTATCAATTCAAAGAAAATAAATAACAACAAAAGAAGGAAAAATATATCTTCTTTACTTTTTTGTGTTGTATGTTGTTGTTGAATTTATTGTGTCAAATACATTTTGCTTCGGTTGTCTCTTTATATACAGCAGTGCTTTTGGTCAGTTCGTGTGGTTGAAAAGAATTTTGGGATATAAGTATATACTAGATGGTGGCAGTATGCCAGAATAGATGACCGATATGAAAGTCCTTTCAGAATAATGGAACTTTTAATCTAAAGAAGTTATTTGGCACAATTTTTAGACTTGACGATGCACAGCACACACACAAAATGTATAGTCGGAGTCTGGCACCGCTTTCATTATGATAAAGAATGATTATATATCCAATTCAATATTGAATCCTTTATTTATATGAAATCAATCTTTTAGATAAATTACATAATATAATGTAGGTATGATAGGAAATGTAATAGTTTTATAAGGAGAAATCAATAAGAAGCATATTTGGCTTTAAATCATCGAAAATTTGATCTTCTAAAAATTTAAAAGTTATCATTTATCATTTTGCATCGTCGAAATTTTTGGTCAAATAGTAGTGCATCTCAAACTGAATTTTTTTTACTAATTGTTAGTTGTATTCGAACTCCAAATCAAGATTCAAAAGTGGGCATGAGCAGAGCACTGAGCTTTCTTTGAAGAGCGAGATTTATGCGGTGAAACTACAGCGTCATTCATTTCGTGGTTTCAAGTTGGTAGCGCTGGCATTTGACACCTGTCAAACTCAGCTGTCATTTGAAGTGTCATAATATTAGTTTAATGGTTGCCATTAACGATAATCGAAGGTTTAGTAATCGAACAAAGCGTTAACATTATTAAAACTTACTAAAAAAGTGGTGATTCAAACTTAGCCACTTTTCGAGCACTACGCGATGATTATAATCGTCATAATCGACCGAATACGCTTACGCAAGCAATTAGTAAAATTGAGAAGAAATTTGAAGAGAGTGGAAGCGTTACTGATGTCGTAAGGCCTGTGCATCATCGTAATGCTAGCTCAGTCGAAAATATTGCTGCTGCAAGTGCAAGTGCTGCTGATGATCCTAATTTATAGATTTCCCGGCGTTCGCAGCAATTGAACGTGTCATACCGGTTTTTTCTGGCCGTCATTGAAGATTATGACTTCGACGATATGTGGTTCCAACAAAGTGGGGCGACAAGCCACACAACACGACCAATTATGGCTTTATTGGGTGAGAAGTTTCCTGGTCGCGTAATTTCACGTTTTGGCGACGTCAATTAGCCACCAAGATCATGCGATTTGACACCGTTAGATTTTTTTTCTGTAGGGCTACGCAAAAAATCGTTTTTACGTGAATAATCCACGAACTCTAGATGCATTAAAAACCAACATTAATCAAGTTATGGCCAAGATACCGCCCGAAATGTGCGAAAAAGTGGTTAAAAATGACCTCAAAAGAATCCCATGCTGCAAATCTTCCCGAGGCGGCCATTTGAATGACATTGTTTTTTTACACTTAATGGCAAAGTCCAAACTTTATAATGAAATAAAATTTTCATCAAAGATGTATCGCTGTGTGTTTTATTCAGCATTACTTTTGAATCGAAAAATTAATGACCCTATATTTTACTATTTTTCTTAAGTCAAACTTCTAAAGAAATAATAAGTTTGATGTGATGGGAGTTGCAAAAGTGCTTTTGGCATTTATTTTTATACTATGATGACGACACTGAGATTTAAACTGAGTTAAGAGCTCTTCAAAAATACATAAACACCCGCCTCTTTAAGGATTTAAACAAATTCAAGAATATAAAATTTCCCCTCCCTGACAAGTTCTGCTAAGTAAATTTCTTTATGGGCAGAAATTGGTAGATAGGAAAATGTCAGCTTGACTTGGAATATAAAAAGAAATATAAACAAAGCTATTGCCTAAGGGTTGCCCAAACGAATTTAATTTTTTTTTAAATTAAATTTAAACAAAGCTGTTGCTTAAGGGTTGCCGTTGCCTAAGTAAAACTCTTATTTCTTATTATAGTTTTGATAGATGTGAATATTTTAATATTTTTTTCATAATATTTATCTCTCATTCAGCAAAATTTATTTTGAAAAATAAAATGTGAGAAGAAAAAGTCAAGAATTTATTGTTTAATGTATAGTTTTTTTGTCACCAGAATAAATTTAAGTTTTATAATTTAATATTAAACTCAAGAAAATTGGGTTTTTATAATTTAAAAAAAATGTATGCCTAAATTTGCATCATTTTTGTTCGCTTTTTTCATGTCTTTTTTTAAGCATTGTTATAGTGATTCATCATAGATCCATGGTGTGGCAACTCTAGTCCATTATATTATATTGTTGACGTTCCAGACTTTTTTTTTGCAGTTTTCCTCTCTCTGAGAGAATTTCATCTTCCTTCCTCAAAACTTGACAGATTGCCAATTTATCTCCAAAAAAATCTAGAACAAACTATCTAATTGTAATTAACTTTGTTTTCTTTAAAAGTTAACTAAAAAATCGAACAAAGATATACTATGACCATTTCCCTTGACAACAAACAACTTCAATCTCAAATTTTACTTCTGATGCACTCTTTTTTATGTTGGGTCTTTAAATGCAGACCTCAGCTAAACCAGATTCGTTCTGAAAATTGTCTGCCATTTTAACATAACGTAGTCTTAACAATAGACAAACATTTATACTTCTACCAATTTCATCCCTATACACTCAGAGGAGCATAGGTGGGGAAGGAGAAGGGGATACAGTGCACCTACCTCTATAAAATGGTGGTTTATTTTACTACATACAAGCTCTAGCTAGGTGATTCCTTTAGCGCGGTTCATTTGTGTTGTATAGGTATTTCAGCATTTCAGAGGTTTCGTGGTCGGCTTCCTTTTATCGCGACGAAAACAACGACGACGACGACGTAGATGTGAACTGCGTTTGGCTTGTTTATAACGGCAATGGCAACCGCACAAAACAAGTTCATAACTCACCTGACAATTTTGCCAGTGAGTTGTTGCTTGAAAAAAAAAAGTTAATGTTCTCTTTGAGGTACTTTAAAATAAAATGCAATGAAGAGGAGAGGAGAGAAGAGAAAAACATTTTAAAGTCAGAATTAAAAAGTACCTCGACTGGAATGAAAAGACTGTGAGTATGATAGTAAACCACCCAAAAAAATCGCATACATAATAATTATTTCTCTATGTGCATTAAAACTTCAGGACCATTTATGGGCACTTAATTTTAAGGCATTGAAGTGAAGTGTTGAATTTATAAAATTCGTATTAAAGTTTTATTTCCAAAATCACTCGTATGACTCGAAATTAAAATTCAAAAAATCAACAATGTAGGAATAGGAAAATTTAAAGTGAAACGAAATATCTATGGCATATGGGTGATTTATGTAGATGTTGAAGAACCCAAAAAATGAAACGAGGACAAAGAACTTATGTAAAGGGTTAAAGAGGTGTTATTTTGATATTCAAAGAATAATGGCATTTTTTGAGATAAATGATCGGATGTTTATTTCATTATAAAGAGGAAGGTATGTCGTTAATAATGGAACACAACATCAGCCAAATGGCCGCCACGACCACGCTTACAGGACCATATCCTTTTCATGAAATTTTCCATAACCAAATCGCAAAGTGGCTGCCCTATGTCCTCGATAGCCTCACGAATTTCTTTTTTGAGGTCTTGAATCGACGCTGGGCTGTTGGCGTAGACCTTATCTTTCACGTGGCCCTAAAGGAAGAAGTTGCAAGGTGTTAAATCACAAGATCTCGGTGGCCAATTGTGATCACCTCTTCGAGAGATAACACGGTCCGGAAACTTTTCCCGTAAAAGATCGATGGTTTCATTGCTTGTGTGGCACGTAGCGCCGTCTTGTTGAAAGTAAACGTTGTCCAGATCAATACCATCCAATTCCGGCCATAAAAAATCATTAATCATCTCTCGATAGCGCAATCCATTGACCGTAACTGTTGCTCCAGCCTCATTTTCGAAAAAGTAAGGTCCAATGACCCCGCCGGACCATAAACCGCACCAAACAGTCACGCGTTGAGGATGGAGAGGCTTTTCAACAATAACTCTTGGGTTTTCCGAGCCCCAGATGCGACAGTTTTGCTTGTTGACGTAGCCTCCGAGGTGGAAATGGGCCTCATTAGTCAAGATGATTTTTCGATGAAATTCCGGATCATTTTCATGCATTTCAAGGACCCAATCAGCAAAGACACGACGTTGTTGATGATCAGCCGGCTTGAGTTCTTGTGTTAACTGAACTTTATAAGCCTTAAGACCCAAGTCTTTATGCAAAATACGGTGTAATGACGTTTGTGGAATGTTTTCTTCAACACTTGTTTTCTTCAACACTTTGGGCTACAACAGCAATATTCTCAGTTGTTCTTGAGCGACGTGCCTGGGTTTTATTCTTCACATCACTAACTTGTCCCAACAGCTCGAATTTGTCCACCAATTTCTGTATTGCGGTCCGACAAGGTGCTTCACGACGACCCAAAAATGTTTTAGTTTTACGAACCGTCTCTGCCAAATTTTCACCATTTTTATAGCGAATTTTAATAATTTCAATGCGTTGTGAAGCGTGTATCGTTCCATTTTTATTAATGGCGTAGTTTCTACTTGTCAAATGTCAAAAAATGACAGCTTCAAAAGTGACAGCTACCGAAATAGCGGACTATTCCAAATAACACCTCTTATTGGAAAATCCTTTATTTATTTAATCATTTATTCATTCATCAAATCGAGGTAATGCAAACATTGGAAAAAGAGAATATCTATTTAATAAGACGTGTCTTGCTGCAACCGGTAAATAGGTATACAGTCTGGATGAGAATTGTTCCGTTAGCGGAGTAACGTAGATCGATTTTGCACACAGTATACAAATCTAAGGTAGTAGGTTGTCAGTCAGAAATTAAAAATGGCGACTCGAGTGCCCCAAAATCACCACAAGACATTACTAGAAACAACAAGAAATATTAGCATTTTGACAAGTGAAGAGACACTGGATCTGCCAGAACTGAACAAAAATGAAAACGCTAATGATATTGGGCCTTACCAATAACCAAACTCTAAACACGCGTTTTGATTAATGCCAGAAGTTAAATTTTAAAGACGAGTTTATTTGTGTGTTTACCAATAACAAAATTAAACACACCTTTTACTAATTAGCACTATATTACAAAATCTAGTACAGTATTTGTCAAATAGACTGCTGTTGAAATGAAATTTGTGTTATTTTGCAAAATGAACAAACAATTTTTCTGGTTCCAAACAGAGATTTAAACTTTTTTCACTTATCAAATTAAAAAATGAGTTCTGATCACAAGGACATAATTGATAAAATTAGTATTTTGGAGGATGTGGCACAATCTCGCCGAACAAAAATATATAAAAAAGAATAAATCCTATCGAAGAATATGATATAATTTTCTTTCGGCTCTACAGGTTAGTCTTTTTTGTTGCAATAAAAATCATGTTATAAATTAATAATAATTTAAGGTTTGATAAGACCACTGCGAGGTTCACCATCAATGGTCTCCCAAGCTTCAAACTTCAACTTCAATGACCTACCGTCGTTGAGTTTGCTTTCAACTTTGTCGGAAAAGGGCATTACTGGTTCGATTAGCAACTCCTTCATAGCTGGCTTCCAATTTGAGGAATTAGTTCTTATTGACGATTTTTCAATCATTTCAAATAATTCAATCTGAAATTGAAATTTACAATCAACTAAACAAAAAGAATTGATTTAATAGGACATTTTACTTACATTTTTCATTTAAAAACGCACAAACTCGAAGGTGCGTCAAGATGGCACTGCTGCAATTTTGGATGAGCACTTAATTCCCCTCCCCCTCATACTTGTGGCGGTCCTAACTTGACGTCAAGATAGTGCCGCCACAAGTTCCACAGGATCCAATGAGGTTCCACAGGCCTTTTTGGACATGAAGGAGTGGGAGTAGAAAGTTTATTTGCACTTTTTTTAAGAGGTCTTTCCGCTTTGCATTCATTTTTGGGTGATTTAGGATTTTTAGCAAAACTGTTGAGATGCATTTTGAGGTCAAATCGTAAAGCACTTAAACTAATATTGCGGCACTAAATTAGGACCTAATTAGGTCCTAATTCCTGCATACTTAGATTTTGGAATTTCGTTTGTGGCGGCGCCATCTTGACGCACCTAAAACTCGAGTGGAAATAACATAGACGCGACAGATAAAAAAATAGTTTTTTTTCTCTATTGCTTTTAGCTGTCAGATTGACAGCACAAACGAGGTGTTTATACAATTTAACATGAGTTTCTTCAGTATAAATTTAAAGGCACGTTTAGCGTTAAGCTAACTATTAAATTGATTTTTTAGAGTCCACTTAAATATTTAAGTGATCTCTGAATTTGGTTATTGGTAAGGTCCATTACCTTTAATATGTGTACTGTTACTGTAGATTTTGCATGTTGCAGCGCTTTGGGCTGAATTCAATAAAAGAAAGCGTGTTAATTTCTACACTTGATGGTTTGAATAACAACGATTCATCAAATCAATTCATCACCGTGTAAGTGTTAAGCGACTATTGGAATCCAGGGGGCCAATTCTGGTTCTATGAAAAAGTGAATCGAATATTCGCTCTCACGCATTAAGGGCTTTGCACGTGTGACACGACCAGTGAACTGCGAATTGGGAATGGTCGCAAATTTTAACATTTCATTTACATGACCGATCGCTGACAACTAGGAATTGTCATAAAACAATAACAAATTAAATGAGTGTTTGAGGTTAAATTCGTACGTTTTTTTATTTGCCAGTCTGTGGAATATGATAGCGAACTTAAGTTTGACAATTCGCAGAAGATTAGATAGTTGTTGGTCGCGTAAAAAAATACAAAACTGTCCAATTTAAAATAACATTTTTACGAAGTGTTTTCTATTTAAATTTGTAGATTATAATACTATTTGTTCGTTTCGTTGAAAAATTAAAACAAACGAAAATTGTCATTTGCTCTAGAAAATTGCTTTAAGAGATTTATTAGAATTCGCAGGTCGCAGCCCATGTGTAAGGCACTTCACTTTCACTTTTACGATTAATTTTTTTTTTTTTGGGACAAATTAACGATTCTCGTTCAGTAAATGAAAACAAACGTCGGATAGTGGTGAATCGAAAATCATTCGCCTTGGTTGAGACGAAGCCTGAATTTACATAAACCGATGGCGATCTTTTGTTCATTGGAGAAGGGGGAAGTACAAAATGAAGGGAAAGGACAAAATCGTTTGTTCCTCAAAATTAAAACAAATTCTTCCAAACTGAGCATACATCAAGTGACAGCTGTCAAAAAGAATAACTTTGAAAAAAGTATTGGTATATTGAAAACAACAGGTTTAAAAAAACTACCCTTTATAAATAAAATAAAATATAAAGGTAGATTTAGATATTTGTTTCCGAATTTTAATCATGAAAATAACTCCAATCTGTCGAAACAACGTTTTCGTTGGGTCACCCTTTATCCGTCCAATACGTCCACGTAAACGGATCCGTTACCGCAACGCGGATATTATATGAGTCGTGAAAATTAACGGATACCCTGATAAGATTTAACGTTGTAAAGCTACTACTGAGTCTCAATAGCTGACCACAAAGAAACCTATTGCTTGATGAGATTCAGCAATCAACTCAATCAAAAGCAGGAAAGAGGAACACCGTCTAGATGAAATATCGCCTGAATCTTCAGATTTAACTGAATTTTTCAAACTCATTTAAAGGAGAATCCAAAGAAACCTTTGAAACGTGCTTTAATATTCACTCAAGCGAATACACACATACACAAATCTATACTATATAAAAAATTTAGGTACTTAATCCTATCATCAGAGCTTCTATCGTCTTAAACGTTATAATCATATAAAAGTTTACTTCCTTATCCTTCTGATAAGTACTTAAACATTTTTGATACCTCACTTACACACACACACAAATCACATCATAGAACTAAATGGGTTCAAGCCCAATTTCAGCAAATAGAAAACGCACAAAACAAACACCAACTTCACCTGCTCCTGCACCGTATAGTTGTTTGTCGGCCTCAGCAGTATTTTCAATCCTAGTCATTTGTCGTCTCTCCGATCTCTCTAATTTTTCAAATGGTATCAAGTTAACGTTTCAATATAAACCCAATAGAAATCTTTTCGAAAATACTGCAGGTGTTTTTGTGGAACTGGAAATCCTCTTTTGTTTGGACACCTTCCTTCCCCGCCCGCACCGAGTAACAAAAATAAACAAAAAAAAAACCAACCCAGTTCGAAGGTGGTGGTGGTGGCTGTCGGTATATAGGTGCGGTATCGAGATATATGAATGGTACGTGCCTGGAATATCTTTATGAAGTTAAGCTTTAATCAATTTAAATTTTCCTCTACCTTTATATGGCTTTGAGTGCGAGTCTGTCAAATCAAAATACGGAATTCTGTCGTCGTAGTTCCATTACACGATTTTGGCATCTGATGAACATATATAACAGAATTTGGGCTTTGGCTCCTGGTTCCTGATGGCTTCTGGATCCTCTGATGAGATGATGGTTGCTGATGCTGGTTACTGTATGTGGGCTGTATGTGCAAAAGAGTTACATTTCTGTAGGTATTTAGCACTGGAAGAAAATTGATTTCCGTTGGGGTCGAATCAATTTGCTTAAGCTGAAAATCTCTTGAAAGGGTTGATTGCAATATAGTATAGAGCTATTGACAAGGTGACTAGTTTATTTAACAAACGAAAGGACCTAGCTTCTACAAATTCTACTAGCAATCCTTGGACTAATATTGACACTAATTGAAAGCATTTTTCACCATCGACAACTCTATATATCATCGTAGTCTCTTAGTTTTTTTTTTTTACTTGTTGATTTTACAGTATTTTCGCATCCAATTGAACACTTAGAGACTTTCAATATGGCTGTGTTGAAGATATGTATATTTTCAAAAAGAATAATATAACGGGTGATTTTTTGGCTGGTTTGGTTTTGGCAACACTGGTTTTGACAGCTGACGTGTGTTTAGTACCTTGTGTCACTGTCAAACAGCTTCAGTTTGGTTTGCAATTTAACCATGCATCGTCTTACAAATGAACAACGCTTGCAAATTATTGAATTTTACTATCAAAATTCGTGCTCGGTTCGAAATGTTCATCGCGCGCTGCTTGTGTTCAGCGATGAGGCTCATTTTTGGTTGAATGGGTACGTAAATAAGCGAAATTGCCGCATTTGAAGTAAAGATCAGCCAGAAGCATTGCAACAGCTACCAATGCATCCCGAAAAAGCCACTGTTTGGTGCGGTTTATGGGCTGGCGGCATTATTGGGCCATATTTCTTCAAAGATGATGCGAATCGCTACCGAGCGATGATAACAAACTTTTTTTTGCCTGAAATGGAAGTTCTTGACTTGCATGATATGTGGTTTCAACAAGACGGTGCCACATGCCACACAGCACGCGAAACAATGGCGCAATTGCGAGGCGAGTTTGGTGAACAGTTAATTTCACGTTTCGGGCCGGTCAGTTGGCCGCCTAGATCGTGCGATTTGACACCATTAGATTATTTTTTGTGGGGGTATGTCAAGGCTAATGTCTATAGGGACAAGCCCGCTTCGATTGACTCACTGGAAGCCAACATCCATGCATTCATTCGTGAGATACCGGCCGATATGTGTGAAAGAGTATGCCAAAATTGGACTCAGCGGATGGGCTACCTGAGACGCAGCCGCGGTCAACATTTGCATGAAATTATCTTTAAACATTAAATTGCAAGGTTCAAACTATCGATTCAAATAAATATTTCATTCATTTTTTCGAATTTTTTGTGTTTTTTTTTTTTTTAAAGTTCTAAACCTCTTAAAAAATCACCCATTACAAATGATTTTGTGTAACAATTTAATTTAAATTTCGAAGAGTGTTGAAAGTTTCAGCGCGGTGGATTTATGAAGTATCCATTTTTTACGTTTGGACCTTTTTATTGTAATTCACTGATTGGATTTAAAAAAAAAACCTTTAATAAGCCGCCATTATAAGCTAAAAGATTCAATTTCAATGTTATAAGCAGGCATATACAGACTTGAAATACATCAGTTTTGTACGGCATATACATATACAATCATCAAAATATAAGTCCATTATCGCCAATTTTGTATAGAATGTGCTTATATTATTATCTCTTAATGGATCCGGATCTTCGGCAGAGTAAACCAACACTATTGAATTTCTCCATAATTTTCAAACTAATTTCAGGTTCTCATCAGTAATTCTATATCCTGGCTGTTGTATGATGAAGAAAAGCTTGTTTAGGCCAATCCACAAAGAAAGCAAATATTTTTAACAAGCCAATGTAACCACAAGAGAAATTTAATAAACCTTTGGATCGTCTATACACAAGGCTCTTTCAATACTGAAATATTTATATACATATGAAGTCAAACAATACTTTACTAGCATAGTAGGTAGGTATAGGTATTATTCCTTGGGAACATACATACTCGTATATGACTTTGTTTTCTTAGCAAACATAATATCATTTATACCTACAGCAAGAGGGTTGGTAGCTTAATTCAACAGTATTAATTAAAATTTAACGCTTTCGTGCACAATTATCTTTATTGAGTTTATTGTGTTCTTGAATCTTGTTCGGTGAATCTTTTTCAAAGGCTATATACCGAAGGATATGGAGATGTTGGTCTTGAAATTATATAGATAAAATGGCTGGTCTGTTTACCTAAATGCAATTGAAAGTCTGTTCGTTTGCCTGTGCACCATCAGAAACGTTGGTACGTAAATTTCACGTTTTTGAACAGTTATTACAGCTGATTAAATAATGAAATAGAATCCTCATTTTTCTCGATATTGGCTCGACCGATTATGTTCAAATTTTACAATTAGATAGGTCCTTCTTAGAAATCTTAAACAAATATTGCATGCAAATACTTTACAGATACAAAAATAAAATACATATAAATGGTGTTTTGTTGTTGTTCTTTCAGACATATTCTAAGTATCTGTTAACAGCATCGATGATTAAATATGACCATTGCCTTCGAAGTATGGGACAATATAACAAAGCAACTTGAAAATCGTCTTTTAAAGCTCGTTTTTCAACTGAATCATGCCTCCAAAGGACAATAAATGATAGAGCAGTGGTCTATAAGCTGCCACCTTTTTACATATGATGTTTCAAGAGGCCCAAAAAAAATTATCCTTAAAAAATCCAATGTGTGTGTCCGTAAAGAAGTTGTACGTTTGCAGCAAATGTGAAATCTGTCTCTTTGATTTTCCGCTAAATTACTCTTCCAAGCAACCTTAAAATTGCAAAGCGATGATCTAAAAGCTGCCTCCTTTTAATCAAGGTATCAAAAGACCCCAAAAAGAACCTTCAACAAATCCGTATCCGTATTTATGTCCGTAAAGTAGTTGTACGTTTGCAGCAAACGTGAAATCTGTCTTTTCGATTTTCGGCCAAATTAAGCTTCCAAGCGATTCAAGCAAACTATTTTAAGGCAGAGATGATCTATTAGCGATGATCTTTTAACTAAGGTATTAAAAGACCCAAAACATCAACCTTTAAAAAATCCAAATTTTATGTCTGTAAAGAAGTTGTACGTTTGCAGCAAACTTGAAATCTGTCAATTCGATTTTCGACTAAACCTTAAACTCTATAGAAATTTAAAAATAGTATTTTCATGACCTGGAAATTGTTGCCTTTCCATCGAGGTATCCCATGATAAGAATAAGAAATTAAAAAATGTTTTTTTCTGGACGAAAAATCGACTTTTTTGTCGCATTGACTTTTCAATTTGGAAACTAGTTGTATGATCACCTTAATTTTATTAAATTTATCGATTTCTGTTTTTAATACAATTTGAGAGCATATATCTTTCTTTATCTTTACAATTCGCTATACCAATTGGTCCTTTATCCATTATCTACACACCTTAACGTCTGTAATAGAAAAAAAAAGGGGCGCAATATGTTCACCAAAAATTGTGTACGTTACTCCGTACTATTTCATTTTAAGATTTCCAGCACGAACACACTCAATAGCACATACAAAACGAGTCTTAACTACATAAAACTGCAATGCGTGCGTTGCAATTGAAATCGGGAAACATATTCAGAAAATAATTTTTCCAAAGTTGTTGCTCAAAAGTAAGAACACAAATTGCAAGTGTTTGCTCTTTTATGTAGACACTACTTGGCTTGAACATACACACATTCAATTTTCTATTCTCTTTCTTCTCGGTTAACAGTAGTTACAAAATTCAAAGCATATCACCATTAGGCAACAGAAGTGGCTGGTGGATGGTGAAGAAATTGTGTAGTTCATATACCGGCATCCTGTACAACATGAGAGAATTTGCATCTTCCGTGCCCCATTTTGTAGCAGATAAACCAACCTCCCTGCGTTCGGCCCACCCAAGATTCGATTTGGTGTACCCAACCTTCTGTTAGATGTTGAATTCATGTTCAATTTATTCAACTCACGTCTTTTGCTATTTTCACTATTTTATTTGTTGGCTCGAAACATTTCAAAGTTCAAACTTAACTACTATACGTATGTAAGTGTATGTTGGTTTTTTGGCTCACACAATATACATACATACATATGTGTTGTAATGTACATTCAAATCCTTCTCTGTGGTATGTTTGATATGAGTTTGTACCGCACCATACATCAGAAACTGTTTAAATTACTATACCCGAGAGAATAATGTCTCCAAGTTCCAATGGATTTTTGTGGCTTTCATGTAATTTGGTTAGGGTTCTGTGTGCGGCAAAATTTAAATGTGGTAAGAGTTTTGTTTTTGTAAAGGCTGAAACATAAATCTTATATGTAGGCACATACGGTTGCTTAATTGTTGAGTTTTTTTTTTTTTTTTTTGAGGAAAGAAAATGCGTAGAGTGAAGAGGTGAATATGTATATATAGAACAACTTTTTGGATTCCTCATGCCCATTATACTCACATTTTTCAAAATTCAAAATACAGGACCGTAGCTATGAATTTTTTGCATAGGATAAGAACCAGCAAAAAATGAAAAATCCCATTAGTTTCTTCTATTGTGGAATTTGAGACACATTTTACGGTCATATTAATCACTTCGGATTTAAATGGACTTTAATTCCAGATTCATTCAATTCGGGTTTACTAAAAAATCTATTTCCATATTTTGCTTGTCACAAATAACCTGGATGTAAGTACATAAACTGGTTTACTGCGAGGAGTTTAAATTCAATTGGATTTGAAAAATTGGATTTAAATATGTAAATTTAACGAATGATAATAATATGGATATGGATTTAATGTTTCAGCCGTATCAATGATATACGGGGCCCTGAGATAAAGGGGTCCCGAGAATTAGAGGAACCGACATTGTGTAACTAAAATAGTACTGAAATGAATACGAAAACAACGACAATTATTAAGAATGTATGTAATGGGTGATTTTTTAAGAGGTTTAGAACTTTTTTTGAAAAAAAAACACAAAAAATTCGAAAAAATGAATGAAATATTTATTTGAATCGATAGTTTGAACCTTGCAATTTAATGTTTAAAGATAATTTCATGCAAATGTTGACCGCGGCTGCGTCTCAGGTAGCCCATCCGCTGAGTCCAATTTTGGCATACTCTTTCACACATATCGGCCGGTATCTCACGAATGAATGCCTGGATGTTGGCTTCCAGTGCGTCAATCGAAGCGGGCTTGTCCCTATAGACATTAGCCTTGACATACCCCCACAAAAAATAATCTAATGGTGTCAAATCGCACGATCTAGGCGGCCAATTGACCGGCCCGAAACGTGAAATTAACTGTTCACCAAACTCGCCTCGCAATTGCGCCATTGTTTCGCGTGCTGTGTGGCATGTGGCACCGTCTTGTTGAAACCACATATCATGCAAGTCAAGAACTTCCATTTCGGGCAAAAAAAAGTTTGTTATCATCGCTCGGTAGCGATTCGCATCATCTTTGAAGAAATATGGCCCAATAATGCCGCCGGCCCATAAACCGCACCAAACAGTGGCTTTTTCGGGATGCATTGGTAGCTGTTGCAATGCTTCTGGCTGATCTTCACTCCAAATGCGGCAATTTTGCTTATTTACGTACCCATTCAACCAAAAATGAGCCTCATCGCTGAACACAAGCAGCGCGCGATGAACATTTCGAACCGAGCACGAATTTTGATAGTAAAATTCAATAATTTGCAAGCGTTGTTCATTTGTAAGACGATCCATGGTTAAATTGCAAACCAAACTGAAGCTGTTTGACAGTGACACAAGGTACTAAACACACGTCAGCTGTCAAAACCAGTGTTGCCAAAACCAAACCAGCCAAAAAATCACCCGTTATATATGTGTCTTGTCGATATTGTTTTCCTTTCTATGTGTATCTTTATCTATACATCCTACAAACCAACGCTACCGCAACTGCTATCTGGAACCACTCTGTGTCTTATGTTGTTTTCGATTGGATTTTCGGTCTGTTCTACTCTTCGAATATGAAAACACCATCTTTCAAACTGCCAAAACCAGCCATTTAACAAACTGGCTTCTTCAAATATATATCACTTTTCACAAGTAATCCAACGAAATATACTGTATAAGTATGTGTGTATTATGAAACTGGGAACAGAAGAACAATCCAAAAACATTACTTGGAATAACAGCCAATCGAAGGCTTTTCGAGTAGGAGGAGTGATAAAGGAGTGCAAAAAGAGTACTCCGAACATCCAAACGAAAATGACTTTATTGATGAATTTTCATTATAATCATCCACTCTCACGCTTTTCGTTTGGACGTTCGGAGTACTCCTTTTGCACTCCAATAACTACTCCAAAACTCACCGCATGCCTGTTTCGAGTCAAAAGTGATAAATGCTTGAAGAAGCCATTTTGTTAAATGGTACTATTTGTTCGCGTGTGTGTGAATATGGGAAATCGGTGTTTTCATATTCGATTGGAATAAAAAAGAAGTAGAACAGTCTAAAAATCCAAACGAAAACGAGATAATAATTGTGATTTTGTCTTCAATCGGCTTAGAAATGCGATTTCTCTCTCTGTCAGCTGTCGGAATCTTAAAAAATCCTTTTTTGCAATCCCGTAGGGGTTTTTGGTTGAAATAACGACATCGGGGATTAGCGACACCATAACAGAAAAAAATGGCGTTTCAATACAAACGATCGATAACAAGTATAGGTTATTCACGCCGGCCGGGAACACAGTTTTTCTCCGTGCTTAAATTCGGCTATAATGTTATTAGTTGCTGTTGCATTTAACATGTAATTTGTTAAGCCCCAAAGTCGTTTTTTCGAAAAATTTCTTCCAGACTTTCAAAAAAACACTCCTATTTTTAATTATGCGTATCTGCGACTTGGGAAAGTTCCGTTAGTTGTTGAGTGAATTATACAACAGTCTTGCTTCTAGTTTTCCAGAAGTTATCACTGCTACCTGCTGCATGGTTCCTATTTTTGACGCTTCTATTTTACAACATTTGATAGAACATTTTCCAAGCTCAAGCGAATTCAAAATTATCTCAGCACTTCTGTGGGGCAAGAACGGTTATCGAGATTTCAATTTTGTCCATAGAAGCAAAAAATCCGAAAAAATTGTAATAGTCTTCAGCTATGGGAGATTTATTTGATAAATTTGGAGAAACAATAAAAAGTGATATTACGACAAGCGTTGATTCTAAAATATGTTTATGTAACGGCCAATTTCTTCACAGAGTCCTAATGCCAATACCGGTACTAGTCCTAAAATTAGTATCAACTCATTTCTTCACACAAGTTCTAGGTCGTATAGTCCTGTCCATTTGGTACTGAGTACCAGTTAGAACTCGGTTTTAGCTGACTCCTCAAAATCAGCTAGTAAATGGTTATTATACCAGTTACTTACTTAAATACTCAAATCGGTGTCAAATGATTTCTTCACATAAGTACTAAGCGCTAGTTCTGTCAAGTTGGTACCGAGTACTATTTAGGACTCGGTATTAGCTAGGACTTTAAAATCGGCAGTCTATAGCGGCGCTAATACCTGAATCGGAGTAATTTTTTTCATTTTCTTCAATGAATTCGTTGCATGGATGTGTGTTAAAGCCGTCGTAAAAGTACATATTGCCACTGTTTATGCACATTATATCGAGAAACAACGTCATATCTAAAACGATTAATAGTGTTGTAGACAGTTTCGACAAGCTTTTTAAAAGGCCTTCCGCACATATCTCCATTTCTCCAAGACTGTCACACACACACAAATATAGAAAAATGCCCAAAACTCCAAGCAAAAATAACACACAATGCTCTAATCAAATCATATGCTTCATTGGGAAGCTGATTCAAAACAGAGCACCACTGATCACTCCTGTAAATATCGCAAGGACTTTATTGGCATTCTTCATCTTTCCACTCTCTATAGGTTTGTAGCAATCACGGCCGTTTTGCTATTAACTGCGAAAATTGAAGACCGGAAAATTGTTGATCACAGTGACAAATTTCATAGTTGATGCTTGCTAAATGAGACAGGTATCGTGGAATGGATATTATGTCCCCTTTTTGTTAAAACTCACATAATTCATTCGAAAATAGAATAAAATAAAAATCACTCAGTCAAAATAAATATCAAAATAATATTTGAAATGCCAAAATATTGTCAAAATCAAAATTAGACCAGTTTTAGACGTATTAAGTCCTAGTACTGCTTGGTGAATTTAGATCAGGTACCAGTGATGTGAAGAAATGCGCAGGTACTTAGATACTTTTCATTAGGACCGAGTACCAGAGCTAGTACCTGGTCTAGCTAGACTGGGTACTAGGCTGGTTTAGTACATCTGTGAAGAAATTGGGCGTACGTGATTTAGTACATTTTGTAAAAAAAAAGGCTTTTAAGGCTGTACCCCAGTCAGGAAAAAGAGGCCCCCAACAAAATGTTTGATACGGGGCCCCCAAAGGTCTAGCTGCGCCACTGTTTTACATTTATTTAAATCTGGATTTAATTTGTAATCTGGATTAAGCGACTGTTAAATATATATGGGCTTAGGGTCTTTTAGATAGAGATTGAACAATAATAGGTGAAAGAATTATGGGAGCAAGAAAATGTTAACAGCAAGTTTGCAATAAATGAAACTCACATTTTCAATGTACATAATGTAGGTACATGTTAACAAAAAACTAATCATTATTTTCAACATTATACAACTTAAACAATTAAAACATTTCTTTCCTTAACTCGCTGCATTATAAATGTTAAAAACATACACACAAAAAATTTAAAAAAAAGCAAACAAAATTGGAATGTTAAAGTTTGGCCTCTGGCGATGTAACGATAATATTCCTCTTCCTGACTGATGACAATATTAATATTGAAATTGATAGCCGATAGGATAATTATTATTGCATTATGCGAGGTGTGTGTGTGTAAAGTGGGTGTTTAAAATTGTTTCCTTTAATAAGCTTACACATTTTTATTGCTCCTCATAACAATGGTGTCGGGGAAAAGTCTGTAGTAATTATTCATGTTCAATTTAATATTCGACTTTTTTGTTTGAGTAAAAAATGTCCTTACACGTTTTTAATGTTCATATATTGATGAAGTAATGAACATGAAATCGTTTATGGAAATTTCATTAATTACATATATGTTTATACTGGCTTACAAAAAATATATACAAATAATTCTGTCAGTAAGTATTATAGCTATCTATTGCCTCAAATTGTTCTTATTTATGAAGGCCTCAATATCAAAAAAAAATTGTATAATTTCGGGCAGATAATTGTTCAATTTTCCCAAAAACTAGAAGACATTTAAGTATCTGGTTTCTAATGTTTGACTAAAAACTTATAACAGCATTGAATATTAAAAATATAAAAATACTACTCACTGACAAAATTTTGAAAGAAAAAAAATAGTTTGAACAAAATGATTGTTTTTCAAAAATTGAAAATTTAAAAACAAAACTAAAGAACAGCTTTTAGACTTGCTTTTTATTATTTTTATTATTTAATGGCAAGCTAAGTTTTGAGAAATGTATGCCTTTCGCGCATAAGCAGGGGGAAATAGACCCCCTTACTATATGATTTTTTTCTTGTCTCAATTCAAACTACACGCCTTAGTACGTTATCGAATCTTATGTAAAACACCCTGCTTGATCATTTTGCGGGTTGATTTCAAGACCAAACAAACAAATTTGTATTCAAACGTTTTTCATCTCAACAATAAGGTATATCTACAACAACGAAAAACTCCTATTTTAAGCTATGTATCTTGCAACCTGAGAACAATACAAAATCCCATTAATGATAAACAAAAGTCAAAAACGAAATAAGATTAAATAGATAGATCCAATGCAAAAGTGATAGGCAAATAAAATGCACGACTTAACTCTCTTAATAGGGATGATAGAATGAGGGTTATAAAATTGAGACCAAAAAGGTTGGTAAGACTAAGAGCTTAAAATAGTCTTTAGAGAGTTCAAATTCCATTTGAATTGGGATAAAAGAATCCTTGAAATGCTGCTCTTTTACCATATCATCGCACAACACTATACCATACACAAACACATACCACACCAATATACACCATCTATTTTTACCATATTTTTGCAGCTGATGCTATCTGAGTGAGTTCTGGTATCTAGATACCTATAATATGTATGATGCTCTTGTGGGTTGAATATTCACATTGGTTTTTGTTTCCATAAGAGCAAACAAAATCCGTTTTTTTTTTATCATTTCCAATACACCCGCAACATCGATGTGCCATACCTATATGCAATGCAAAGTTGATATAGGTATAAGGACGACAGAGCCAGGCACAGGCATACTTATATTGAAAGTTCGACGTATAGGCATCCTGATGGCCTCGTCTGGAACGAAGAGAAACAGATATAAGAATATCATGATTTTGTTGTTTGTATAAGTATTTTTTGTGACAACTTGAAAACGCAATCATAATAGATTTCGATAAAGAAAGAGGATTCCGGCCAAAAAAATTATTGGCATTGCATTGGTTCGAATTCTGATTTGATCTTATGAAAATGTTTTTCTTGATAAAAGAAACATTAAATACACTACATAATTCAACTGAACACATACATGCTCAAATTCAGTAGAAGATTCATGCAGAACTTGTTAGACCTACTCCTATACATCTTTTATAGAACTTAACGACGAAAAAGACATGTCTTTTTAGCTTTAAAGTCAGAGTAAGCTCATTACCGTGATTATGAATATCTTTGTATCTCCACACCACCAATTGTCAAAATATGACTACCGGAACCCAACAATTCGGGATTATAAATGAATCCCATTGAGAATTAAATGTGTTCCAGCAAAGTCCTTATTTGGGTTCTAATATTTAGATCTTCAAGGTTAAGCTGAGAATTTCTGATGGCTACATTTCTGTATACAGATTTCTTGTGTGATTGGGTCCACCATCAGTGCGATTTTCGATTTTAAAAATGCAAGAGTTGATGGAAATGTTTAGATTTAAAAAAAAAAAAAAAAAATTCTACTAAGTTATCGCGCCAAATCTACTTTTAAGTATTATGTCAGAGGTTTCGTTATGGTAAATGCAATTTTGTCGTAAACAAAATCTTGACAATGTAGAATATTCAGTGCTTCGTAAAAAATATTTTAGATACCTTTTGCTCAGATGAAGATATGGGAGCGAGAAAAACGTTCTTAAGTTCGACATTTTTTCAACAATAACCTTTCAACGGAAATGGTAATGTTTGTCAGCAGGAAGTAAAGAGAATATTGAGGCTTTACTCTCAATTTATCATAAGCGACAAAAAAAAGTAAACAGAAAACACTGCTTATTTGCTTATTTGCTAATTTTGCCACCTCATCTCGTGATTGATCTCATAAGTTAATTAACGATACTTTAGCCAAAAGCTGACAACAGGTTGAATTGCTTTTAAAGCTTAGGAAAAAATTAAATTATTTCTTTTCTGTTAACTTTTCATTTTGTCGTTATAGATAAAATGTTGCTATTAAGAATCGATATTTAAACCTACAAAACTGAAAAAAAACAATAGCTACTCTACCACCAATAGGAGCAGAGAAAATCGAACTTATGCATTTAACGCCGGTTTCACAAAATTTGCAAAGTAAAAAAGACTTTGCACTTTTCAATTTATCAGACTATTTTTGAAAAGTGAAAAGTAAAAGTGTTTCACCAATTTAAAATAGAACTTTGCATTTGAATTCGTAGTTTGCAAAGTTGCAAAGCAAATCGCGTTTAAAAATAAACATTGGTTTTTCGTTTCATGCGATACGTTGATTGAAAGGTCGATGTCTAGTTCAGTCAAAAATCACGTTTGAAGATGTCAACTTTGGGGGGTCTATGACGCTTAGTTTAGCCACAAATCGCATTTAAAAATAAACATTGGTTTTTCATTTCATGCGATACGTTGATGCTTTCCATGCATATTGACAAACAAAAAAAAAAAAAAATTGCAAGGCTATTTCTAAAGAATTTTGTGTCCAGCAAATGGTGTTTGGGAGAAATTCATCTGCTATGATTACATTCGACACTCGATGAACTACTCTACAGACGGTAGCTTTGCTTATTTCGAGGGTTCTATTCTCAGCCCAATGTAGTGTACTTAAAATTTGTTGCAAAGGACGTTAACACATATTCCTTTGACTGTTGAATTGAATTGTATGTCCAAGTTTAGACAAAACAAATTCGATGGTTGTTTTAATCGAAAACTCTCTTTTGTCAAAAAAATTATTTTCACTACCCTTTGGTCACTTCTATTTCCTTCTTCATCTTCCAAAAATTCTTCAAAACGTTTCATTTGTGTATTATTATTTCAACTTTTCAAAACAAACGCTTGTTTGCAAATAAAAATGTCTCTTAGCATATTACTGAAAAGCTTTTCAAAATTCTGAATCAAAGTGGCAAGGCGTTGTTTGGTGAAACGAAAAGAACAAATACTTTGCAAGCTAAGAAAATTTTTCACTTTGCAGAATTGAACTTTTCACTTTGCAAATTTGCGTTTGGTGAAACGTATTTTGCAAAGAGGAAAACTTTTCGACTTATCATTCCAATAATTTCCTCTTTGCAAATTTGCGTTTGGTGAAACGAAATTTGCAAAGTAAAAGTGAAAAGTTGCAAAGTGAAAAGTGAAAAGTGTTTGGTGAAATAGGTCCCTGTACGCGTAAAATCCCGCCTCAACTGGGCATGAACGACGCTCGGATTATGAACGTGTCTAGAAAAAAAAAATTAATGGATGCAGAAAACTCCATATGGTGATTGTGGGTGACATATCCATATAAAGCAGATTGTTGATAGGATTGTGGTTGGGATGTTGGACATCGTTCATGTTCAGTGGAAGCGGCATGTAGAAGCTACAGAAAGCCGCAACGATAGAGCGACTGGGTGATAAGTTCAAGTTACAACTGACGATTTATTGAGCGAAAATTCTCTTGATCAACTAATTATGAAAATTCCGTTGCTATAAATTAACGTTTCCAAACATTGTAATGTCTCCGTCTCTCAGGATTCAATAAAAAAAAAATATAACAGATTAAAGGCCAGAGCGGAATGTCGCTCAATGACTACCACCAATCATACCATATCTCATATGTTTTAATTTTGTCGCTCTCTCGCCTGTCGGTTTTCGCTCTTTTTGTATAGCCGTTAATGATCAGCGCGAGTAAGAACTTACGTAATCTGTGCGTATCATCATCATCATCATCATCGGCTCGACAACCGGGGTCCGGTCCTGGCCTCCTTCAACAAGTCTCTCCACCCATCCCGGTCTCGGGCCGCCGCCCATATTGGGAGGTCATACCAGCTTTTAATACCTATTTTGTTATACCCTCGCACCGTTATCACTGATGACTCAGAATTCCATTAATGTGATGGTAGTGAACTCCAAATAGCTATGTTATTCAATAATCCGCCTTAAGCCCGATCAATTTTTGATTTGACTTGAATGAAGTCACACTCTACACAAGCTGCATTTGAGAATATCCCCATATTATTGGCAATTCTATGCCTCCAGTAACATTATTTCAAATTGATTTTTCTATGTCTCTAATTTGATTTTGTTTTCCTTCCCTCATCACTCTAAATAAAAAATAAATTTTAAATGTATCCATACAAATGTATAAAGGCATTTATGTAGGATTTTATAAGATTAAACAAGAGCAATCCGCTCCTAGCTATATAGTTTCTATTCAATATCGCAACATAACCAAAAATATTTGAAATATCATCCTTTGCACATATACTATGTTATGCAATTTAGTAATTGTTCCATATATAGGATTTCGTCCTGCCTAGACAATACCGAGAATATAGCTGGAAAGCCTTAGAAAATCCCATGACTAATCGAGTTTAATACTCGTACACAATGTGTTAAAACTCCAGTTATATACACCTATTGTTGATTGTCCTGATGGAATAACAAGGATCATATACATTTTGACCTAATTGTCCTCAAGCATGGATAACACAACTATAATACCTGGAGAAGGACTAAATGGCAACAATAAATCTTGGATTTATAACAGTAGGTATGGGTATAGTCGGGGCTATCATTTTTGTTTGTGATTAAATGAAAGCAAGGCAGAAGCAGCAGCAGCAGCATTAAAGCAAAACTATGGTAATAATGATTTATTGTTTTTATAGCTTTTTCCACAAATAAAACTTTTTAAGTGAAAAACTTTTTTTGTGAGAATTGCTAGGAAATTAAGGTTGGTGACAGTATAAGTAAAGTAATGACCCGAATAAATAAACTGCGTTCGATGTGTGCAAAAATGAATTGATTTTTATATTACTTAAATGTATTGGTGAAAACTTATCAAAGTTCCCAATTGGGGTTAAGGGATTTTTCCTAAAGCTTATATAACTTCGGCTTAGAGTATATTTTATCTTGCCGTTTTTGAAATATCGAATTAAAAAAAAAATTACTTTGAAATTATTTTCTAAAATTCCAAACACATTTTTTTAATTTTGATATGCAATATTCATAAAACTTATAACAAGCTTCTCTATTAAAAATCTAATTTTAATTTGTTAATCAGATAAATATAATGAGATAGACGAATTAAAAAAAAAAACTGTTCTATGAGAAAAATAATTGAAGTTAGCCCTCCTTTTTTTGAATTTGATATTTTTCAAAGTTTGTTCCAGATTGTCCCTGATGGGGGTTTTAGACGCAAAAAACAGTTTTTGACCTAGCTCCCATTTTTGGGAAAATCGAATTTTTGAAAGTTGTTCTGAACACTGTTTCGAGTTTTTGGACCTCTATGTTCAAAATTTAAAAAGTTAAGGCCAAAATTTGAAAAAAATTCTAGATCCTTCTTTCGAAAATTGAATTTTTTAATTTTTTTAAGTATCAAAAAGTGTTCTGAATATTGTTCCAAAAAAATTAAAGTTGCCAAAGACCTATTTTTAAGGATAAGGCCTTTGAATTTTTTTTTAAAAAACGCAAAGATCGACTCACCAATATATTATTTAAATAATATCTTCTGATGATAAATACTTAAGTTAAAAAATATTGTGTCAATAACTTTATATTATCATCCTAAAATCAAATTAAAAAAAAAAAAAAACATCGATAACTCCTTTAGCCCCCTTTTTCAAAAACCCATCCAAAAATATTGAAAATTGAAGCTTTTAAGCCGAAAAAAGCACTTCTTTTGGATCTACAATCCCCATTTTTGAATATTTTCCAGAAAAAAATGGAAAAAAACCGGAACAACTAGGAACAAACCCAGAACAACCCGGAACAACTTTCAAATATAAAAAATTCAAGGGAGGCTTACTTCACACACTCTCTATGAGAGGTTTTGTTAATAATACTTACATACTTTACTTTAGTTGGCGCTACAGCGCATTGTGTTCCTGGGCATCAAGTAATAGATTTCACCAGCTTACTCGATCTCTAGCTTGCTGTTTCCAGTTTCGAATACCAAGTCGACGTGCGTCGGCCTCAACTTGATCACTCCACCGGAGATGAGGTCTGCCTCTGCTTCTGGTTCTGGTTCCCTCAGGCTTGGCGTTGAATACCTGGCGGGCTGGAACTTCAACGTTTGTTTATAATAGTTTATTTTAAAACTTCATAATGAAAGATTATAGATGATAGATGATAAATTAATATTGATACACTTACAAATTTGTATCAAAATCATAGGAGTCGCTTTTGAGCAAAACAACATTTCCCTTAACCGATTTCAAACATTTGTATATGGGAGGTACCGTTATTTATGGTTATAAGAAATTTTTTTTTTTAAATTCTTTTCGAAAATTTAAAAACTTACTTTTTTATCAATTTCATAAAAATTAACTAAGTCGTTTTTGAAATATTGACTTCAAATCTAAAAAATATTTTTTTTGAAAATTTTGCAACACAATATTATTTGGATTGTATCAATCATTTCTATAAATAAAATTATCAAAATCAGTTAAACCGTTTTCGAGACCAGTGAAAATCAAGGAAATGGTTCTTTGGAGGTGCCATTAATAACCATTTTTTTTTACTGAAAACCAGCTTATACCTACCTTTTAAAATTTATTGAGTTTTTTTTTTAATCTGTGAAGCCGATTTTGAGTTAAATAAGATTTACTTTTTTGGCCAAAAAAAATTTGAATGACAGGTACCGTTTTTTTTTGGTTCAAAGAAAAATGAAAAAAAATTGTCGAGGACATGTCAACAAAACGCTAGATAACAAGTTTAAAGAAAATTGATCCTTCCGTTTAGGCGAGACCCACTTTTTTCATCTTCGCTATATCATCGTAAAGCTTGATTAAAATCTCCGAAATGTCCAATTTTCCATGACTCGCTGATGGCGACTAAATCAGGCTGAATTTGACAGATGGCATATTGGTTATGTTGGCTTTAAGGACCGCTTTGGTTTGTGGCTTTGGCGTCCATACAATCCAATTGAGGCCAAAAGAAGTTAGTAATCATCGACCTATATAGCTCTCGCCGTCGACAGTGATGGCCTGGCCAAAGTCATTCTCAAAGAAATATGAACCGATGACGCCGCCAGCCTAAAACCCACACCAAACAGTGACTTTTTCGGGATGCATTGGTCGCGATTGGATTTCATGTGGATCGGTATCGCCTTAAATTCGACAATTTTGTTTGTTGACGTATCTATTAATCTAGAAATCGAATCGAATTGAATTGAATTGAAGCATTTTTATACAACAATTTTATCATTTGCATACTTGTTGTTGAACGCTATGTCTTTCCATTGTGATTTGGCAAAACAGACTCAATAAATGACAACCAATTTGACAGATGTAGCTTCAACAATATGGCTGCTATCAACTGTCAAAGTTAGGATGTCCCTATTGGAAGACCCTTTAGAAGCACCTACCTATACATATAATATTTCAAGTAAAAACTTTTATATTTGGTGGCATAGGTTAGGATTCAATCCCAAAACTCCGGCATGACAGTCCAACACGCAAACCGATTTGCCAAGTGAAACTACAAAAAAACTCCAAGAATTCATAATCGCATACTACAAATATAACGGGTGATTTTTTGGCTGGTTTGGTTTTGGCAACACTGGTTTTGACAGCTGACGTGTGTTTAGTACCTTGTGTGTTTAGTACCTTGTGCAATTTAACCATGGATCGTCTTACAAATGAACAACGCTTGCAAATTATTGAATTTTACTATCAAAATTCGTGCTCGGTTCGAAATGTTCATCGCGCGCTGCTTGTGTTCAGCGATGAGGCTCATTTTTGGTTGAATGGGTACGTAAATAAGCAAAATTGCCGCATTTGGAGTGAAGATCAGCCAGAAGCATTGCAACAGCTACCAATGCATCCCGAAAAAGCCACTGTTTGGTGCGGTTTATGGGCCGGCGGCATTATTGGGCCTATTTCTTCAAAGATGATGCGAATCGCAGCGTTACTGTCAATGGTGAACGCTACCGAGCGATGATAACAAACTTTTTTTTGCCCGAAATGGAAGTTCTTGACTTGCATGACATGTGGTTTCAACAAGACGGTGCCACATGCCACACAGCACGCGAAACAATGGCGCAATTGCGAGGCGAGTTTGGTGAACAGTTAATTTCACGTTTTGGGCCGGTCAATTGGCCGCCTAGATCGTGCGATTTGACACCATTAGATTATTTTTTGTGGGGGTATGTCAAGGCTAATGTCTATAGGGACAAGCCCGCTTCGATTGACGCACTGGAAGCCAACATCCATGCATTCATTCGTGAGATACCGGCCGATATGTGTGAAAGAGTATGCCAAAATTGGACTCAGCGGATGGGCTACCTGAGACGCAGCCGCGGTCAACATTTGCATGAAATTATCTTTAAACATTAAATTGCAAGGTTCAAACTATCGATTCAAATAAATATTTCATTCATTTTTTTCGAATTTTTTGTGTATTTTTCTTAAAAAAAGTTCTAAACCTCTTAAAAAATCACCCATTACATAAATGCCCGAAAAAGTTATTAGTGAATCACAAACTGGGCAAAACCAAAATATTTGGTTAGTCTAATTTCTTCTTTCATTTATACCTACCTCTGAAGTAATATTTAAAGAAAAATGTAAGTTTTTTTCGTTTAGTACCTACTGACAAAAGTGTTTTTAAAATTTTAAAGTCCTTCTTTAAATACATAAACTTATTTAAGGTAGATAAACAAATCTTTCTTTGCAGTTTAAAATCTGGAAGGTTATAATGTATTTATCTTTTGACCCTAAACCTTAGATTTTATTCCGTCTGTAAACAAATCTGACATTACGAAAGTCCTTATTATATTATAGTCCATTTGCCTCTTATACGTTGCCGTTGTTCGAACAAAGAATATTTGCGTATTATTCCGAGTGCAAATCCATGATAAGGCAATGAAATGCCATTTGTACATTCCAGAGCACCCTTAAATCCATCCTTCGATGATTGAAGCTAAACCCAACACCTCTGTGTGGAAAAAGATGCAAAGTAAACAAAAAGCTAAAGTCTGAAAGCCTTTGACTTAATAAAAAAAAAAGTAAGGAAAAAAAATAAAATAATACCTTCAAGGATAATGTAATCCATACACACTGTACTCTCTCTACTCGCTGTACCTACATATTTCTACCTATATAAATAATACGTAGATACCTTAATATATTTTGTTGAAGGGTGCTTTCACGTTTTTGTTTTTTTTTTTTTTTTATTGTATTTTTATGAGTTCCTCTTAGCACCTTTTTATGGCTTAAGATTCTGTTTGTTTGATAAAACAACATCATATTTTATATAAGTATTACTACTGTTGGATGTACCGCCCGCAAAAAGGATAAATTCAACTTTTGGTATATTAAATATATCCTGAAGGATCTAAAAAAACACAAAACAAAAAAAAGGATATAATATGGTTTCTGTGAAGCTTATAAGGTCGATTTGTTTTGTTTCCTTGACTTGCCGGGTGGATGTGTGTACTGTGTACTTGCATCAAGTTTATAGTTCGTATTATGAGGTTCATGAATATGTACTTGCACTGAAAGTCTATAAAGGTGAAGTCTATACATCCATATCAGTGCTGTATGCTTTTATTATGTTTCACTTTTTTTTTGACAAGAGAAAGGAGTGTTTTCATAAAAAAAGGAGTCAGGAGTGTAGAAAATATAGAATTTTACTCTTGCAAATAATGTAACATATATTTCGACATATTCACAAGTTTAGTGCAACATAAGTTTGATTTGTTTTTTAATAAAAAAAAAAAAACACTGACATAGTACAACTATTCTCTCTTCTCTGGTTTACTTTTTCCTTTCGTCAAATAATAACGTTTGCTTTTTGCAAAATCTTTCATATTTCTTTTTGTAAGGAAGTTGTTTTCTCAGTTTGAAGGATAAGGTTGATTTATTTGGGGAAATTATCTAGAAAACAACAAAATATATCAACTTGTAGTTAGATTTGAGTATTTACGTTTTTTTTTTAAAAAGCAAAAAAGTGGCTTAGCATTATGAAGTTATAAGAAAATATATTTAACATGCCAAAAATTTAGGAGAAATTCCAAAATTCTATTGACAATTTTGTCCAAACTCAACAGACAACAGTATTCTCGGTTTCTCCCACTGGGGAGATCTTAAATCCTGCTAAACGGTTGTTGAAATTATTTTGTTTGGAGTTGCTATTCTTGGAGATTATTATCACCTTTACACTGTACAGTGATTTCAATTATGTATATAAATAGATACCTAATGTGGAGAGACAGTGGTCGTATGTTGAACCAGATTTTCCACCCACTGACACGCCCACTATTTTTATAAAAGATCATCTATTCGCCAACGTCCCTTACTTTGGCGGACACGTTTTTGCGGAGTTAAAAAAAATCTGAATCTGAATTTGTACAGCTTTAATAATTAAGAAGCTAAGCAAGTATTTTTCGGTTTGCGCAATAAATTTAATGGAATAAGTAGAGTTACCACTGGAACACTATAGTGTCCCCGGGCACTCTTTTTTCTTAAGGAGACTCGGTGACACATTTTTTTACGATCATTTAACGTCAAAAAACTTTCAATTTATTTTAAAACTAAGATCGAAGATGAAATAAGGAAATTGAAATAAGTATTAAATAAGCTTATTTATAAAGTTGTTTTTTTTTATGTAATGTAAGACTGACTACTAAAGGGTCCCCCATCTAACGTGCCAACTAGTGCTTATTTCGTGAATCGTAACACTTAGCTCATGTCTGATTTTGACAGATAATTAGTTTTATCCTTCCGCTGAACGAATATGGTTGTGTATACGCTTCGCTAAGTGGGCCTGCGATCAACTCAGAGAAGATGCCGATTTTGCAAAAAAAATCATCTTTTCAGATGAAGCTCATTTTGATCTTGGCGGGTGGTAAACAAACAAAATTATCGCATTTGGGGCACAGAAAACCCGCACGCATACATTGAAAAGCCGATACACCCAAAACGAGTCACTGTTTGGTGCGGATTTTGATCCAGAGGCATAATTGGGCCATTTTTCGAAAATGGGCAAGGAGTGGCCGTTACAGTCAATGGCGATCGTTATCGGGCCATGTTGAACGAATTTCTGTTCACAAAAATTGAAGAGGAGGATATTGGCAACATTTGGTTTCAACAGGACGGCGCTACGTGCCACACAGCCAAAGATACACTTGATGTTTTGCGCCATTTTCAAAAAAAAAAATAAAGTTATTTGGCGGACCCTATACATTGAGTAATATTATGCATTAAAATGTTTTAACTTTATTCTTAATTTTCTGTTAAGTTTTTCTTTTATAAAACAATAAAATATTACCTACTTAAATTCGATTTTTTTTTAAATGTTATGAATTTATTTTCAAAAGGATTCATTTATTTTCAAAAGGACACATTTTTTTCATTCAGAGGAACACATAAATAATTTCGCCTGCGGTAACACTTTACAAAATACGGATATAAAATTGTTTGATTCCGCCAAAAAGTGTCCACCAAAGTATAAGGGATATTAATCCACATAGTATTATCTAAAATTAGGGTTGTTCATTGCAAAATAATAGATAATTTTTGTTTCCAATAATTAATGAATTTCTGTACAAAATTTCTTGCCACGCTCAATTCGGATAAGCTGGAGAGTTTATAGGCCGTATCTATAGACAAAAGGAAAATCATACGGTGGAGAGGGGGGGGGGTGTATGTTCAAGCTGGAAGGGTTATTTTGTACAAATATGACTTTGGAAAAAAACCCGCTTCAACAACCAACAAAAGTCTGACAAGACAACTAAATTGACAAAAAAGGAAACCTAAGCTTTCATTTTATAGCACATTCATAGAAATTTCTTATGGGCTAGGTATATTAAGCAATTTTGAATTTTTACAAAACTATAATGCCTAATTTTATAAACATACACTAAAATTGTATCTTAAGTCCTGCTTAATTATGTCAGATCATTTAAATATTTCATTTTCACTAATTTAAAAAAGGGATAAGGGAATGGGAAATTTAAGGGAAATTTTATTTAAAATTGAGTTTGCCTCACATCCCTGGATACAATAAATAAGATGTTTTCCTTTAACATACGTAGTGTATGCGAAAAAAAGTGAATAATCATTATTTCTAAATGAAATTGTCAATAAATGTAAACACTATCAAGTTCACAATTATAAAGTTCTAAGGTGTTTTTATAATCGCATTATTGCATCCGATATACCTACTCCGGAACGTATTCATTTGAATATCTTCTCATAAAAAGGGTCTTTCAATTGGCGCGGCTAGATTTTGGCGGCCTATGTCGGTCATGCTGTTTTGGTGTCACCTGTCAAATCTGTTCTTTGTATTCAGTTACTGAGGCTAAATCAAAATGACAAGTTAGACGATTAAACAGCACCTCCAAATGATAAAACTTTACTATCAAAATCTCTTGTGGCAATGATGCGTATGCATTGCGCTCAATTTACGGTTTATATATTTAGTTGGCGTTCTCAGTCCACTATCCAACGTTTGGTGGCCAAAAATGAGTCGACAACGACGCGCAATAAGATCTCCCAAAAACATCGCTACTGTCTGTGAGAGTCCGGACTTCGTCGGCCTTTCAAAAAAAAAAAGAAATTTGTTAATACGCCACACACAGCTTGTATTATTCCATTTCAACATCTACCCGCCCTTATTGAAAAACCCTTATTTATTAAAAATCATATTTCTTTCATTTGCAATAAATACAAAAAACGTGGCAGCAAAAAATCAGCTGCTATTTGTATATACTTGGTTCCAAAAATAATTAACGAATATTTTTTTCGAAAACAATTTATTGAAATAACTTGATTTAATTTTTAATAATAAAATAAATAACCACATTTTTGGCCCCAAAACAAGGTAAACCGTAGTGTAGTTAGTATTGCCCTTGTTTTTTTTTAAATATTGTCCATAACCCATACCTAAGTCAATGTCAATAAAATTTGGGCTCATGCTTTAATGAAGTGGAAATATACCCTATCTCCGAAGACATTGACCCTGAATATATAGAAAAATAGACGAACACAAAAAATGCTAGTTTCAGTGAAAAAAAAATAAAAAAAAATAGGATTTTAAAAATCCACCCTCTGTCACGCGAAATTTTCTAATTTTAAGATTCTAGAAAGTGGCTGTCTTTGTCAGAAATGACTAAAATGATTTGGATGAAATTTTAAGTTTTTTTTCTTATGAGCGAGTTAAAAATTAAAAAAAATACTTTTAGTAAAATTCGACCACCAATTATTTTGATTTGGGTGAAATTTTCAAAGTGAGCGAGGAACAAATTATTAAATTGAAGTAAAATCCATTCACGGCTACACCCACTTTTCTTATTGCTTTTGGTTTCTCGGAAATGGCTTTATATATATTTTATATTTTTTTTTCTAAGAAATTTAGAAATCAGTGTTAGTAACATCCGCCCACTGCCACCATCACTTTCATTATTATTCTTATTGTTTCTCAGAAACGCCTTTAAGGATTTGGATACAATTTTCAAAATGTTGTTTTATGAACGAGCTTTAATTTGGTTATGTTTTCGTTATGTTTATCAAAAACCAAAAGCATGAAAAAAGCTAATTCAAGATAGTCGCAATTCTGCAAAGGAAAACTCGAACTAAAAAATGTCTTCATCAATGCAATATTTAGGGTTACCTACTTTAAGTCTTAACACAGTGAAAAGTTTTGACAATTTTTCACCCTGTGAAAAGTTACCTTTAGTCGACATTAAAAGGAAAACAAAAATTTCATATTCATATCGTTTTTTTTTTTCAATTGTGAATTTAGCCTTGAAAAGGACTATTTCGCTTTTGTCGTTCCAAAAATCAATTAATGTGAGGAGGGGATCAGCGCATAGAACTAATTAGTAATGCTCTTAATTACCAACTTTTATATTATCGTTACATCAGTCACATTAGGGGTTTATGTGGACCAGCATGCTTGATAAACATTGTTTGCAACCATCAAAGTTTGTTCTTTGATAACAGCTTATTGATACACGATGTTGTGTGGCTTTCAAAATATTTTGAAAATTTCATGCCGCATGTTGTCAAACATACTGGCCCATATAAACCCCCTATGTTCACCTTCACATGCCCCTTTCCCTTGCCCGTTATGTATTTTTGTTTAATTCGTTCGTTTTGTGAGCCACTCACGAATTGCGAGTTATTAAAAAAATTCACTCCTCTTGTGAATAGTTTGATTAAATGCACACGATAAACAGAAGAAAAAAACTACAACCGTAACTCCGCCCTGTATAAATGCACATTTTCCACGTAACTAGTATTTTTTTTTGATTTTCCTTATTCTTATTTACCAAGAACTATGCTATCACACTATCTGCAAACACAAATACTCAACAAAAGCAATTATTTTTCATATGAAAAAGTGTTAACCACACGTGATTTTTAAACATACACTACTCATGAAATGCACGAATATTCACCAACACTATTATCCTTTTCTCTATATACATATTGTACGCCCAACATTCAAGCAAACAACAACACTTAGCTATTAGCTATAAAAATAAAAGTTTTCTCATGAAAAGTCAACCTCATTTTCATGAAATAAATTCCGCAGAGAAATTGAGCGCCTTTCATTCTTAACTTAACGACCAAACTTTAGGCCATAACAAGATTCGTTATTTCGAAAAACTGAATAAACAGGAAGTTTCCTTTCCCCCATTTTCAATGTAAACTGTATAGGGAAGAGATAGAAAACCAAAACCATTTTTTTTTATATTATTTGTTCATAATACTCCAAAAAGTTGTTAATACAACATATCTACTGTGTGTTCTCTGAAAATTGCATCGAAATTTCTCATATACGACAGGATAATGTACAAAATAAAATATCCCTATACTACATACATGAGTGCGGTAAGGATGCCATTATGGCATAATGATGCATCCTCCTACTCCTTTATGAGAGACACTTTTAATGAAACTTTTTGCTATCTTTTGGGAATGATCCCAGGTCCTACACGCTATATATCCTTCCGTGTATGCTGTATCTTACTCTGTTTATGTTATATCTCGTTCCCTTAAGTTTGGCTTAGGTTTGGGTGTTTAAAGATGGAACTTCTTTCCTTTTTCTTTTTTTGGGAAATATCCTGAAGTAATTAAGTTTGTGATCCACTTTCGGGGGAAATTTGCTTAGCTCATTATTATTGCATTTACTTTTGTCACATTAAGCTTCGAAACCCAAGTTGATTGCATAGAGTGCAACTTAGGGCAAAGGATTTCCTTTTCCAGGCAATATCACTTGGGAAACTTTGTTGGCAAACTACTTTTACAATATTGAAAATTTGTGTTCGGTTAAAATGTTTTAAATTTGTATGGTGCGATAAAATGATTATATAGTAAACAATTTAGACCTCCGGCAGTTCATAAGGATTCGGATGTGTACTTAAATAATTTCTTGTCGTGTGTTACATAATATAGTTTTACTTTTTGAAACTTGGTATACAACTAAAGGGTGTTTTTTTTTTAGACGTGCGGTTTTTAAGAACAAATAAAATGCATATAATTCAATGTTATCGCCAAGAATTTAGCTTTATTATAAAGATAACGGTTTGCCATTACGTTTAAAAAATGATTTCGGACAAGTGGCCGCTGCGGCTGGCTCTAATAAATTCCAGCCGAGAGGCCCAATTTTCGACCACTTTTTGCAGCAATTTTAGCCGTATGTCAGCAATACCGTACCGAATATTATCTTACAAGTCGTCAATCGTCTCGGGCTTATCTGAGTAGACAAGCGACTTCACATAACCTCACAAAAAAGTAGTCCAGCGGTGTTAAATCGCACGATCTTGGAGGCCACGCCACAGGCCCACGACGCGAGATAATGCGCTCACCAAAAGTTTCCTTCAATAAATTGATTGTTTCGTCGGCTGTATGGCATTCAGCTCCGTCTTGTTGGAACCAAAGGTCATCCACATCAACTTCCTCCAATTCAGGCTCGAAAAAGTCATTAATCAGGGCTCTATAGCGTTCCCCATTATGACTGTAACATTATGGCCGGCTTCATTTTTGAAGAAATATGGACCAATGATTCCCTCTGCCCAAAGAGCACACCAAACAGTGATTTTTTGAGGATGTAACAGAGTGTCTCAACATACACTTGAAGATTATCATTACTCCAAATACGGCAGTTTTAATTATTGACCTATCCATTCAACCAAAAGTGAGCTTCATCAATCTTCACTAAACGCTTAATCGCTTATGAAAATTGGGATGAACGGCAATCTTCTTTTGGGCCTATTTGGGCACAATTTGGAAGCGTTGCTCAGGAGTAAGTCTATTTATTATAAAATGACAAACAAAACTCAGCATAAATCAAGTGACAGCTGTCAAAAGGACCAACTCCAAAAAAAGAATTGCCAGATTGAAAACCACACGTCTAAAAAAACACATTTTAAAAGTAAGTAAATTTGATACAAAGGGATGTTTTGAGTAAAATTAAAACTTTTAATCATCATATAACGGCCTTACAGCTGAGATGCGGCTTAGACTTCCTTCAACAAGTCCCTTCGACTAGCCCGATTTCGAGCCGGTGACATCCAGTTTGGGCCATTAAATCCACTACAAATGGTTTCGCAATAATTTCATATGATTGCAAAATAATCAGAATGAAGACCCATCCCGTCATTAATTTTAATTAATTTCAATGAATAAGAAAACTGCGGCAACGCGAATACAAACAAAAAACAAACACAACCAACAAATAAATAATAATTGGACTTTGTAACACTACATTGATCTCAATTTATTGTCCTACAGTATTTACTATCAAAAAGCTGTCACTTCAAGAACAATCGCTAATTGTTCTTTTCACATCAACAGATACAAACAAAACCTAACCAGCCAACCCTACCTAATAGCCCCAACTAAATTGTAGCGGAGTTTTTAGCAATTTGGCAAAACAGAATTTTTTGCTGTTTTTTTTTTGGCAAAACAATCCGCCACACAATTCACAATTCAAATTCACTTTTTAAGTAATGGAGTGTTAGTTATATCACTTGACAAGGACGTTAAGGGCTAGCAGAGCACAGTATAGTTGTTGTTGTAATTTATATTGGAAATTGGAGAATATACAAATGGGCGAGAGTAAAATGCACAGGCACACAGCACACAGCACACTCGACTTTGCCAAGTTTTTCGCTCGCTTCAAAAATCTGTTCAGTTTTATGTTATGCGCCTTGCACTCAGATGAACAATCAGTTAGGATTTTAAAGTGCACTTGTGTGGAAGAACGGGAACAGAATTGTAATTATCGCTGTCTGCTATCGTATCGTTGTCGGTCGTCGTTGAACGTAGTCTGTTCTGTAGATATATAAAGTAGAAAGAACCTCTTGGTTGGCTACGTGCAAATCGTTGGAGTCACATGTCTGCTATCTGACTGAACTATTGTAACATTTTAATTGCTGTCATTAGTAGATTTCTTTTCTTCTTTTGAGTTTTTTGTCGTTGTCCTATTTAAACAAAAATATCCAACCAATAAATCTCAGACAATCTTATCCAATTTATTTCGTTTTTTTTTTTTTTTCAATTCTGAAAAATGGACAATCTTGACATTATTCTCTTTGGAGAATATTATTTGTGGAGTACCTATGAATGAGGTTTTTATTCAATGTGATTTTGAAAGTACCCATTTTTGTATAATTCCATCAAGCCACACATTTGAAGGTTATGTGGGTTAGGCTTCCATATGCGGTTAGCCATAGTTATTATGAGGTTTTCAACATCTTATTGCAAAATACTACCTTACAAGGAAATTCTACGTTTACAAGAAAATTGAAAACTGTTTGGAATGAGCATTTAGAATGTCCCCAAATGAATTGAACTCTAAAACATGCCAGCACGCTCTTTGGACAACATTCACAAGTCACAACAAACCACAAAACATGTGCTCAACAATCTGATTTAACAATGTCCTAACTACGTGCAAAAATACTCTATATATACACAGGCATAATGGTCCTTGAATGAAATTGTATTGGCACAAATAGGATTAAAGGCATTCTTGATGCCTAGTGGTCAAGAGAATAAAATGAATTTTGAAAGTCTGAACTTTATTTTGAAAATTTTATTCCCAGAAATTACATACTTATTTACCAATACCAATTTTAATGATCTCTACGACTTGTTGGATTCGTATCCGCTCCGAATAGCAGAATAATTATTAAAATATCAGAAAGATTCACTTTGTAGGGTGAAATGGGGTAAAATGAAAAAGGGGTATCCCATTGAAAAAAAACTCTGCGTTTGAAAGGTTATTCTTAGGAAATGGCTTCAAGGATAGTTTTTTTTTAATTTTCCTATTTGCAGGGTGATATGGGGTAAAAATAAAAAAATTGCCCGATTTAAGAAATTCTTTTTTTTGTTTGAAAGGTTTGTTTTAGGAAATGGCTTTAGGGATATTCCTTTTCAAAATTTTAATATTTGTAGGGTGAAATGGGGTAAAAATGAAACAGGTTTTTTTTTTAAGCAAATGGCTTTAATGATATTCTTTTTCAATTTTTTTTATTTTGTATTTTTGGATGATATCGGGTAAAATGAACAAAAAAAAAGTATCCGATTTCAAAAATTGTGATCGTTTTGGAAAGATTATTTAAAAAAAAATGCTATTTATAGAGTGAAATGGGATAAAAATAAAATAGTGGTTTTCGAATATAAAAATTCTTTTTTTGTTGGGTTGGGAAAGCAATAAAGATTGGACTTAGAGGATTATATTTTTATAAATTAAGCCTTTCATAACGTGAAGTGGATTTTTACCCAGAAAGCAGTATTCGATTACCAAAAGTCTTAAAATAATATTTTCTTTTGTAATTTTTATGGGAAGTTTAGGTTTGTCTACATGATCGAAGCTGGGCGGGCTAACTAGTATTATTATAAATCATTATAGTTTAAATAATAATTTATAAGCTACAAATTTAATTTTTGCACAACAAATTATCATTTAAAAATCTACTTTTTTTGACTCCAAGAGAATTATTATTTTTGTTTTTTTGTCTCTTAACTTAAAAAATCTTATTTAGCAGAAGCTGGAGTTCGTGCGAGGTGTTTGCACAAAAAATTAGCATTTATTAAGATACAATTTCTGAAAGGTAAATTAAATTAAAAAGGTACGTATACTAAACAGGATGCCCTTAGATTCTGAAGTCATCAATATTAATTATAAGTTTTATTAAAAAAATTTAATATCAACATTTATGTTACGTTCATATATTTCCCTACTGGAAGAGCGTATATTACCCGCTGTGCATTTATTTCGAAGATAATGTTAGTGGTTTTAATATATTAAAAAGTGGAGACTCAGAAGCAGGAAATGTGAGCGGAATTTGAAGTTTGATTTTTTTTACATGGCCATATAATTTTTTGGTAAATTTTTGTAAGTGTTTTTATACTAAATTTTGAGAAAATATTTTAATATTTTTTTGAGACTTCGTTGTGCTTAGATTTATATTTTATTATGTTAAACCAAAATTTTAAATATATTTTTTAAAGTTGGTAAAAATTAAAAGTACAACGAAAAGGGTATATGGAGGTAATATGGCCCACCTCATGCACCATATACACCACCCTGGTCCATATTTAACACAAGGCGGTCCATATTAGCAGCACTTTTTTGAAAAATGTTAAAATGAGTGTTTTTAGTTTTTTATTTATATATTTTTAGTTAAGTTGTTTTTTACTGTTTTTTGTTATGAAGGCTGATTATAAAATAATTTCTTTAAGTATAAAAAAAAAGAAACAAGCCAATTACCGAAAAACTGACTGTTTTATTTACAAAAAAGTTAAGGGTGGGCCATATTTGCGACACTTACTCTAAAAATTTGTAAAATTAAAATAATAAAATAGAAATTTTTTTATATTTTAAAATTTGTTTCACCTTCTGATTTCTTTAGTACCAATATCTGAATATGAAAACAATGTATTAAGTATTCAATAATACGTACATCAAAAAATGTAATTTCAAAAAATATCACAAACTCGTTTTCAAATTATTGACTTTTCAAAAAAAAAAAAAATTGGAATTCCTGTTCAAAAATCTGCAAATCTGCAAACCTGCAAAGTCGAAAATAAAAAAACACGGTTCTATGGCAGGTACTGTTAGTAACAGTTTTTTTTTAACATTTTCCACATACAATTTTTTATCAAAGTGGTTAGACCCGTTTCAGAGATAATTTTTTGTATATAACGGTTTTATGGAATGTACCGTTATTTTAAGAGCTACAAAAAATTAATTTTCCCCTCTAGGAAATCATTTAAAAAACCTTATGTAGGTTCAAAATAACAAATAAATCTCTTCAGTGGGTACGGCTGTAGGTCGAGGTATATAGACCTTGTCGATAGTTCAGCTAGTAGAGATAAAATATGGACAGTAAAAGCATCTTTACCCATTTACCTTTTGTGTTCTTAAGGATCTCGTCGAAATCCAGTGCCAAAAGAAAAGAAACTTATCAGTTTTATTTAACGAATAATAATAATAATTGATTAACATTAATATCAAAAAACAGCAAAACTACTCAATATTTTAAGTAGAGCTAGATTTTGAAGTTATAAATCATATCCACACTCATAATCATTTACTGCATAGCTCCACTTTCGGACATTACCGCATTCTGATGTATGTTGGTACTTGATTTACAGTGGATGCCGCTACGACACAGACCTAGTTCCCAGAAGTCTTTTTTCACTAAGAATCCTTAAATTGACCTATAGACAGCCAAGCTGATGGCAGCATTATCTAGTGAGACTATAAGATCCAATAAGGCAGTAGCAAAATGCCGAGGCATAATAAACAATACTTGCAATACCAACCAATTCAAAGTCTCATGGCTTCCTGAACATAGCAATATAGAAGGGAATGACATAGCAGATGAACTGGCAAGGAAGGGGTCAGTATCAAATAGGGAAAATAGTAACCAAGAAGATATTGGGCCAGACGTCCCAATTGGCATGTTTTAAAGGAAGATAGACATAACAACGAAAGAGCAAATCAATAATTCCTGGATTTTGGATGTCCAGGAACGATTGCGTTATCTCAAAAAGCTTATGGCCTAGAATTAATGAAAAGAAAACTCAGTACATTCTATCGCTGAGTAAAAAGAATATTTGAACCTTGAAATGTGTACTAACGGGAAATTGTGCCATTGGCAAGCTGTATCTATCTCACTCGGATCTCAATGAATCCATTGTGGTCCCCAGGGTATAGGTGAGGTATAGAAATGAGGACGGTATGTGGTTCCTCTTTGAACTATTTTGATTTCTGAAAAACTAGATTTCGCTCAGTTTGTCAAAAAAGTAAGCTTCAAGGGCTGTTTTCCTGGTTTTTTCTTATGGCTAAGGACACTCACAAAGGAAGTGATAAGAGCCCTCCTCCGGCTTTTCGTCTTTACACCCCCTGCCTAAATCAGATTGAACCATTGTCTTACGAATTATGATCGAGAAGGAAGTCTGTTCTTAGAGAGGTTCGGCCATAGATTTTTTAAGACCCTACAAGTAGTGTAAGTTCCTGACCATCTATAGTTTGCGGCTTTGAGTAAACACTGGTGAATCCTACTTTTTTCTTGTATTAGTGGCATAAATACGGAGGATTCAGTTTGGCTTGGATCAAGAGAGGATCCTATTTTGGCCAGTTCATCTGCCATTTATTTTCCGTATATGTCACAATGTCCTGATGGGACACATCGAAGGGTAACTGAGTTTGATGCACTAGGTTAGTTATTTTACCTCGTTACTGCAACAGTTCACCAGTTTAGACTTTGTAAAAATGCAAAAGTTGCTTGGCATTGAAGTAAGTCACCTTATTGTCAAAAAAAAAGGTTTTTATTTGAATTCCCTTATACTATAGATTCAATTTATAGCTTTTAACGGCCTTTAGTCCATACAAATTGACGTTTCGTCTCGGCGATCTCACTTAGACTCACCATCAGTTGACTTGTGAGGGCCTTGTCAATACGCAATTTCCTTAGTTTTTGTTTTCAAATTATGTACTGTTGCTACACTATAGCTTCTACATTACAAACAAAATAACGCTTGCCGCTCGCGCTTATACAATTCTGAGTAAATTGATATTTTTTTTCAGCTAGGTATACACGAACAAAAACATTTCTGTACTAAATTAATACCGTACTTAAAGAAAGTACTTAAAATCAATTTGTAAGGGGTGAAGTTATATGGATGGAATTTATCTTCATCTTTTATAACCAAACTCAACCACTTACTTGTGTTCTATTGATTTATTTTAAAATATCAATTGCAAGAGTACGAAATACTATTTATATGCCATCTCAGTGGTACCTATTATATTTATACTCTTGTATATATATACTAGATATCTAGTTGCATGGGTATACTTTTAAGCTTGTATATGGAGTGTTTTCTTTTATCTATAGAACAAAATATAGAATTGAGATTGAAAGCCAGATGCCAGACTAATGATGTACTTTCAATGACTCTTAAGTGTATTTCTGTTTCTTGCACTCTAAGGTTGGTAATCTTTTTCAATGAGGTTATACAGGATATACAATTAATTACAATCTACGAATCACTGGCTTTAAAATCAATAATTCTACCATACAAAAAAAAAACTCCTTAGAAATAATGATGGAATGTGCAGCCGATTTATGGGCGTATTGCTTAGCTAGATACGAGTATATTGTGTATCGTTGTGCTATAAGTTGTGCTATAACCTATGAGTCAATTATTGGTTAGGAGTATTTTTTTTTAAAGTGTCTTCCTATGTTATATAACATCAATACAAAAAATATGTGAGTGCCGGGACTCACGGTTAAATATGTGTAAACATCAACGTTTGTCCAAGTGCCTGATTCTTGTTACTGAACGTCATCAAAAGAAACATATTGAATAATTAACACTACATTACCTATCTGTAGGCAATGCTTAAAAAGCTTAGTATTGAAAGAACGGCAGCGAAATACCCAGTGGGGGAACCGCTGTAACGAAATTTCCAAGCACTAAAAGGCTGGTGGTGAAGTGTCCAACGAACGGTGAAGGTTCGGTACTGAAAAGGTCCTGTTTCGTAGTTCACTCTCAACTTTAAGATGACTTCACATTACACATGGTTATTGTTTATGGTAATCACTCTCTGAGCATCGACAAACAACAACTGTCAGCGGAGAGCACTAAAACCGTGGTTTCAATTAAATGGCACTGTACCCAAATTCCAAAGGAACTTAATGGTTTGACTGACAGGGGCCGAATTAAAATATCCAGTTAGAACTGTCAACGAACTTGCAACCCTTATGAAACTCCATCTTTCCATCGAGTAAAACTTACAAAAAGTTCAGTCTTAATTTTATACTGAACGAACCTCAAATGAATGTCACTATGAGATTGCCGGCGAATTATATATCTTGAGTTTTTAGAATATGTAGTTGCAGTTGTTGTCAGTGGAAATCACTAAAATCGCAGTTTCAATCGATTGACACCATCAATCGCCTCTGGAATTGGACGCTGTGATTTTTAATGAATGTTAACTTTGTGCAAGTACAAAAGTAGTCGATAACTCTGCAATTTGTTCAACCTCAGCTATTTTGTATATCCCAGCCACCTACGTCCCTCGCCTACGTGCCTAAAAATTGCAAGAAGAAATTGCATCGTTTAAAAGCAGTATAATGTAAAAATTTAAGTTCAGATTTGTATCACTGAACGCACCCGATATCCTACCATACCTACAGCCATTGATCTACCATACCTACAGTCAATTGTCAATCCCTACAGCTGACTAATATTATTTTTGTTTTGATTTTGTTTTCTTTTTAATTACTAGTGTCGCGTCCATTTTCGCGTCCAGATTTCGTAACGTAACGTGCTACAACGTAAAGTGCACGACGTAACGTTGCACACGAACGTTCACTTTTTTTTTCACTCTACCGCCAGCATAGATGTTTACACATCAAAAATACGTTACGCATATTCAATGCTTAGCTTTGTTTCTAGCCTTGATTCATAAGAGCAAGTTTGTGAGATGAAGTGGTGCCTAAAATTTCTTAAGCAAACCTTTGCTATTCAAATTGAAAGATAAAACACATATTTATAGTTATGTCTAAACTACATCTACTTTTATGTGACAATTGAGATACTAAGTAGATAACATAATCCTTGCGACCTGTGTGTTTGTTCAATTAAATAATAATGAGCACCTTGATCCATCAGGAGGGAAATATGTATTCATTGACAGTAGGTATATAGGGATCTGGTAGTCATCAGGGTTTAAAAATGCAAATGAACAATATAATTCCACAAGGACGGTAACGCTCGTTCTTATAATAAGCTAATTGAGGCCATGAACAGCGAGGATATCATTATATATCATAATATACCCTCGTCGTCGTAGCTGAAACTCTTCGAAAGTCTCGATTGCGTGCGATGGTGATGTTCTGTAGAGATACTACTATGACGAAAGGCACACGCAGACTTGATGTTGCGATAAAACTGGGGCAAAGATATAATTTTGTAGTTAAAAAGACTATAAATGCCATAGTAGCGAAGGCAACCAGGCGAAATACAATATGAGAGCCATACTTAAAACAAGAGGTGTGAATTGGGCAAATGAGATTTAACGAGCAGCATATTTTTTTACCATCAACAGGAATTAAAATAATTAGAGGGAAAAATATTTAATGAGAGTGATTTTTTTTTTTGTATATCTTAACGTTTTCTACTTTTATTAAAAGATTCACTTTATTTGATGAGTGGGGACCTCACACTAAAGGGTCTATTTCACAATATCTGATTAAAGTTCTGATTAGTTACCTACTGCACACAGGGTCCACAAATCTAGAAAACTATTTTTGGACTCAGAACCTATTGAGGTGTGTGAAAAGACAACAGTGATTTTTCCTCCTGTGAACTTATGACCCTGGAGTAACTAGCTATATTCATAACTTTATTTAGACATTTTGAAACGGGCTCTAGGTATATTAGTTTTTGTTTAAATTTTAAACAAAAAATTGTAATACAAATTGAAACAAAAGTTTCATTCACCAAACAAAAAAATCTCTTGGCTACCACGCGACGCCATCGCCACGCCATTAAGGATTTCTGTTTAGAATATTGTTTCACTCATCATTAACAGCCACTTTCTGTTGTTATAAGCTATTTATTTATATTTATATCTGTATCTATTTTACCATATATTTTTAGTCCTTTTTTTTTTGCTGTGGTATATAAGCTTCACGTTCATATTTTATGATAAAAGAACTGCTCTCTTTTTATATAGCTTTATATTTTTTTTTTTTATTCCTTTTCAAGTTTTCCCATTGTTTTTATTCACTTCCTTTTGTGTTATTTGTTTATTTTCTTGTAACTTTGTTTTGGATTTTAGTTCTTCTGTAGCTATTATATTGTTTTATGCAGTTTAGTATCATCCTGCAGATTACTTTGGACAGCATTTCTTTTTTATTAGAAAATACCAAATACGTGGTGAGAATGTGTGAAAGGCAATTTTGTTCTTCCATAGGTTTTAAATCTTATAAAAAAAAAAAAAAAAAAAAAAAAAAAACATGAAGGTTTATTATGATTGTGTCTGTAACTCAACATATATACCTAAGGGTAAAACAATCATACAGCTAGAATATTCAAAAAAAAAATCAAATGGGTTTAAAAAATGGAAGTGAGTGTAGACATGACACTTTATAACAGTATAGGTTAGGTACTGTTTATGCGGGCCTCTCTACCATAAGGCATATTTCGGACACCCAGAGTTGTTTTTGCTCAAATCAAGTGAAGTATAATTTTAAATGTATAACTGTTATAAATTGGCATTTCTATTATGTCTCGTGGTTAAAAAATATGTTAGGTTAACCCTCTAGAAACAATAGACTCTCTAAGAATAGAACAGTATTTTATAGATGAAATGAATTTACCAAAATATGTAAATTCCGCCAGTGGCGTATCTAGTGTCCACGCAGAACCCTTTTTTTTGTTTTCTCTGGTATTTTTAAAGCTGATTTTTTTTAATTTCAATAATATTAATCTATTTTATTTATAATAAACTAGCTGACCCACCCGGCTTCGCACGGGTAGACAAACCAAATCTTCGCATACAAATTTCAAAATAAAATATAGATAAATATTTAAGCTACTTTTTGTAATTGAATACCTACTATTTCCTGAGTTTGCAACCACTACAAATTATGAATGGAGAAATTCGTAAAAATATGATCATTTGAGTCCAACCTTTATTACTTTTCCAACGTAGAAAGATTTTTTGGAATCAAAAACCACTTTTTTGTGTTTATCCCATTTCACTCTATAAATATCATTTTTTTTTTTAATAATCTCTTTAACACAAACAGAATTTTTGATATCGGGTGACACCTTTCGTTTTTACCCCCTTTCACCCTATAAATACCAAATTTTTGAGAAAAATTTTTTCTAAGGCCATCCACTCAAAATAACTTTTCAAACACAAATAGACTTTCTTTAATCGGACAATTTTTTTATTTTTACCCCATTTCATCCTACAAATTACAATTTAAAAAAAAATATACTTGAAGCCATTTCCTTAGAATAACCTTTCAAACGAAAGTTGAGTTTTTTTAATAATACGTCTTTTTCGTTTTACCCAATTTCAGCCCGCAAAATGAATTTTTCTTATATTTTTATAATTATTCTGCTATTCAGGGCAGAGGCGATCAACCCAACAAATCAAAGATCATTAAAATCGGTCCAGCTGTTCTTAAGTTATAACACGACTTGGTTTTATATATTAAGAGATTAAAAAGGTATTACCACAGTGGATTCTTCACAATTTTTAGAAAGAAAATGAATTTTCCAATGTCATTTCTGCTTTTCTCCATCAGTTCTTATAGGAAGATAATCCCTACAGATCCCTTTCCATCTTATAGCTATCCCATAAAATCAATTTTATCAGTCCTGAATATGTCATTGAAAAGTAATAATCCTTAAAGGACACACCAACAATACCTCTACGTACCTACCTAACCTAACCTATATATACAACTTGGAAGAGCTTATATTTTATGTGTCACTAAGTGTTTGAAGAGCCATTGAGATAAACTCGTGTGGTATAACTGGTAAAAACGAATACAAAAAAAAAAAAAAAACACCAACAACAATAATTACTTTCGATGTGTAGTGTGATGGTTCCTAAAATTCTTGCTTGGCTGTAGGTATGGGATACACAATATAAAGTAAGCCAAATCAACCAAATACTCAAGATTCTCTGCACGTACATTAAATTCTCAAGAAGATTTCAAAAGGAAACATTAATTCCACACAACAATTTATATACTAAGAGTGGAATAGTGGGGCGAATAAAATCGAAAGCTGGTATAGGTTGTGTAGGGTGAAGTCGGATGAGATGATACTATTTTTTAATTTTTTTTCAATATTTGTTTCATTCCATCTCCTCCAAATTTGTGTTCAAAAAAACTTTTGTTTGAGGAAAATCGGCGTTTAATCTCTGTTTACATCAGTGTTCTGCAGGCGGAATATTTTGGTATCATTCAAATGATGAATTTAATTGTATAGTATAAATTACTTGTCGTTGTTTAATTATTCTTTTTGTTGACCTGTGAGATTTTTGTCAGTTTTTTTTGTCAAGTTCAGTTCAAATTCCATCGAATTTATGACAAAAATTCAAATTTATAAAAAAATTATAATTATTGATCATAAAATGGAGGAATTTATCCCCCAACCAAATATTTTTTTGCAATATAATATTTGTAGATATCACATACAGCTTGACAGGACTTAAGGCCAGTTGTATACAAACGTGGTTCATCGATTTTAACTCACCAATTTCGGCGGAATAACTGAGGTAGAACGATGTTTCAAGCATGTAATTGGTTATTATCCCTTGAACCTTAAACTATTGTGCATCATCAGTTAGTCTACCGAAATTGGTGAGTTAAAATTTCTAAACCGCGGATCAATATTAATTTAAACCGTTTTTGACAACTGGACCTTAGATTCTTCGATTAAAAAAAGATAAAATTAAGGGAAATAAATTAAAAATAATATTGATTGAATAGAAAGTGCACAATATCTGCATCTTCCCAACTTTACCCTACTGCCAAGCACAATGTACCGGAAGAAATTTCAAGTTTTCATTGATGGATGCCAGAAACTTAGAAGGGACAAAAAAAGAGATTAGGACGAGACTAACAAAATGATCAAATTGTTCAAATTGACGTCCAATTTGAGTGGAGAAGAGCATTTAGTGAGGCTTAAGCTATTTTGTTATAATGTGACTCGTCCTAGTTATTTTTCGATCGTTCATTCACAATGAATTAGAATGATTTATTTTAAGCTTTTACTTTTAGTATAAGAATATTAAACTTAAAATTTTATTGAGAAACTAGCTGTCCCACCTGGCTTCGCACGGGTAGACAAACCTATAAGCTTCGCGTGGAAATTACAAAAGAAAATATAAATAAATATTTAAACTTTTTTTTTGTAATCGAATACTACTTTATGGGTTTTAACCTAATTCACGTTATGAATGCTTAAATATGTAAAAACATGATCCTTTTAGTCCAGCCTTTATTATTTTCCCAACACAGAAAAGGTTTTTGTAATCAAATACGACTTTTTTGTTTTTATCCCATTTCACTCTATAAATAGCATTTTTTTTTTTAAATAACAACTTTTCATTTTTACCCCATTTCACGCTATAAATGCCAATTTTCTGAAAAAAAATCCCTGAGGCCATCCACTTAAAAACAACCTTTCAAACACGACCAATAGAATTTCTAAAATCGAATAAGGAAAACTCTTCAAACGAAAACAAATTTCTTAAATCGGACAGTTTTTTTTTATTTTTACCCCATTTCACCCTATAACAAATAAAATCTGAAAAATATCCTTAAAGTCATTTGCTAAGAAGAACCTTTTCAAACAAAAAAACGAATTTCTAAAATTGAACTTTTTTTATATGTATATTTGCCCCATTTCACCCTACAAATAACAAAAGTTGAAAAATCATATCCCTTTCTTAACAGCCTAAAGCGTCACTTGTTGAGGGGTAATGGAATTGGACTGACAAACAAAATGTGAACCTACAGCGCCACCTGTTGAGAGTTTTCCAACTTTTATTTTTTCTCAAACCTTCGCGGAGCAATTACTAACAAACCCGCAGAAGAAAGTATTCAATTTGGTCCAGTCGTTTTCAAGTTTTAAGCATCCGAACACACCACGATTTATTTTTATACAAGAAAAAATGTGTACGACTGGATCGCATGAACTTGGTTTTGTGGTTAACAACTGTAATGCAGCCACACAGTGAATACAAATAATGTTTAAAAATAGCTTAAAAACTAATTCTCATATAAAATGAGGACCGTTTTTTTCAAAATTCAACAAACGCTAAAAGTCCGATAATGAGATATAGGAACCAAAATCTTTGGCTCTAAAAGGTGCACAAGATGGTAAAATAAAAAAGTTAAAAACGACACTGGCTGTATTGCATTTTTTTTTTTGGAAATCTCAACGTCTTTGCAAAACCTAACGAAACACTTAATTTTTTTCAAAAAAAAAAAAACTCAACAAAATCAAAAGTGTTGAGTTGCTAAACTAAAAAAAAAAAATTTTCGAGCTTTTAAAAAACTAAACGAAAACTTACTTAAATTTCTAAAAATAACGGTAGGTATATTGGGATTGGTTTAAATAACAGCAGCATGCATGATTTTATGGATTTTAAATAGGTAAATAAGCCACCACTTTCCCATAAGGATGAAAACACACTGGATCAGTCAAAAGGTGTTTTGTTTCAAAAAACACCAATCGAAACATCCAAACCAAACCATTTCACTTTTCTGTTTTGTTTGGTGTGTCTTAAAATAAAACAACACAAAACACAAATATGTACATAAAACACCATTGACAAAAAAAACAACTTTTGTTTCTGGAAAAAACAAAGTTCCAGCCATCGACAACAAAACATGTTTTTCTGTTTCGCCTTGTATTTTGTCGTGTGTGGGTTACGCCATAAGACATTGACGTTGTTTTCAGAAAAAAATTTTGCATTCGGTGGGTGTTGGCGGTATAAAAAGCCACGTGTTTTCGACAACCAGTAATTAAAAACAAAAATATGTGTTTTGTTTAGCCTGGTTGGTATGTTTCGGTTTATATGAATCAATTGATTCTTGTGATTTAAGGCAGAAAAACACGTTTTGACTGATCCGGTGCGTTTTCAGCCTAAGAGGTGATAGCAATATGACTCCTGATAGTGGACGATTGGAAAAATAGTACAGGAAGAAATAACCCGTTATATCACCGGAAGAATACTACAGTCTTCTTATAACAATCACGGCAATGTGGTTAATATAGAAAAAGTGTTTGACTTCAAACAAGAGTTCAAAACGCTGTTACAGGAGAAGGTGTTGCCGCTTCAGATAATTATGGCGAGAGTAATATGTTCCGAAAAGATTGACAGCAATGATACCATAAGTGCATGTTAGCAGTATCTACATTCACCAGCTTTTCAATCACGTACAGGCGTTTAAACGAAAAAAAAAACTGAAGGTTGGATGAAGTTCCGAAAAAAAAACAGAGTTTCAATACTAAATATAAAACTTATGAAGTTTGCTTGTTATTCCGGATGATCCTCAGGAGTTCTACCTAATATTATCAGCCCAAAGCAAACGAGTAAACGGATCAAATCGAAAAAATACTACGAAGATTAAGAAACTTTTTGCGAGTATTGGTTTCGTGTAAAAAAAAAAATTTCGAGGTTATAATCAAAACTAACACTACGATAATCGAGAAGTTCGAAAAAGTGGGTTTCGTCATGCCGGCCATCGGTCTGTGGGTCTGTGCGTCTATGCGTCTTTTCCTAGAGGGAAAATTCGAACTTTTGTTTTAGCTAATCTATAACGGGTAGCTGCCATACAAATATTTTGATTCTTCAAATTTTCTCGAAAACGGCTCTAATGATTTTGATTAAACTACGTACCTGTAATAACCAAGTCAATTGCAAGAAAATTGCATTTCAGTTTTTTTCTCAAAAAAATCACATTACGGAATTAGGAATTCCAGGTTTTTTGAGAAAATGGTCTTATTTTTGGGTTATTCACGTATATACATATGTATTTGCCATGGTTGGCCCGATTTTGTTATAATTTTGCAATCTGATACTTCTTAATAGTTTAGACAATAATGCATTAAAGAATTTTTAAAAACATTTTTTTAGAAACAAAAAAAAAATCAAACAAAAAATCAATTTTTTAGTGCTTTTGACTCTTTCAATATTTTCTCGTTAAATATATAGGTACATCATGCATCTTTAATGTGGGGTTACACACAATATTTAACCACAAGAGCACGTTAGTGCGATCAAGTAGTGCATATTTTTTTTAAATTTTTTTATTGTTTCTTTAAATTATTTAAATACTAATTTATTTCAATAAAAACATTTTATTTTAAATTTTATATTTATTTATTTTATTTGAAAAATAAAAGTTTTTGCAAAACTCAACAGAAACTTGACTTTGTTTCGTTTTGAAAAAAACAAAACAAAACGCTTGAATCTTCGGCCCAAAATTAAGGTGAATTCTTTTAAATAATTAACGAAAATTAAATTAAATTATCAAATAAAAGAGAGTTCTGCATTTATACTTTTCCAAAATTTTTATTTACATTATCAAACAGGAAAGAAGAAACCTTCTCTTGAAAAATTTACAAAATGGACTAATTAAGTTTTGCAAAAAAAACTTTCCTCAATTGGCGTCTAAAGGCATCCACCGAACATTAATTATAATACATAATTTGTTTAATTACTTTTACCAATCGTCATTGGTAATAAATCTAACATTCACTGCTGAATCCAAGGATTTGTCTCAGATCAAGGTTGTATGTAACGAGTACAGTAACATCTATCTGCACTAAAGTAAAATAAAAAGCAATTTTTCAATAATTCTAGTGAGCTAAATTAAACACCCCCCCTACACCTACCTTGGAGAAGAAATTCCGCACCGCATCAGTGAATGAGAAAACATCTTGTGAAGCTCCACGGGCAAGGATTTTGGTATTTCCATGGCACCATTAAGATGCCACACAGAGTTCAATTTAATTAAACGGCAATGATTTATGAGTTTGATGGTCGCCTTCTATATAAATGTATATGTATAGCAATAGCAAAGTATTTGATGTTAGCGTAGTTGATCCTTTGGCTTTCGCACACAACTTTCAGTTATGGTATGCCATGATTGAATTTGGCGCTATTGAGACATTAATTTCGCTAAGGGTTCAACACTTTTGACTTTCAAGGTTATTATGTGAATATTTTTTTTTTGCATGCTACTATTTCACTGAGCGTTGGTGTTGATGCGTTTATGGTTTTGGAATACAAACAGCTTTTGAAATAATAAAAGGCTACGGCACAACTTCACACATGCTCAGAACCCAGATCATCATACAAAATGTGGAGATAAATTTTAATAAAATTTTATTTGTATGCAAAAGTGAAGTTGTGTAGATAAAAGGCTTTATTTGATGGACCATTAAGTTTAGAAATTAAATGACTGGAAAATGATTTATTTGTGTATGAAAATAGACTTTCTAAAATAATTTTTTAAATACTAATATTAATAAACCAACACAAAAATTCCACAAATTATTTAAGTCTCAGAAATTATTTGTTAAGGTAAATATTATGTACAGGGTGTTTTGCATAAGTTGCGAAAAAAGTCTAAGGCGTGTAGATTGGTTTGAGAAAAGGAAAAAATCTTATAGGAGAGGGGTCTATTTCCCCTTCTTTAAGCAAGAGGTGTAATTTTCTAACAATTTGACTTGAAAAAATATCATCAAAAACAACGACAACACTTTCAATGTTTATTACTTTTTTTAACGCAAAAAAATAATTAAAGTTTTTAAAAATAAATTTTCAAAATCAAAATTTTGTCAAAAAATTAACAACATTTAGTTGAAACTAATTTTTTTGTTTTAATTAATCAAAACTCTTATTAATTTTTAATCAAACAATGAAACCCAGATGCTCAAATGTATTCTAATGCTTGAAAAAATTTATAATAACTGAATCTAGCTTACATTTTTCTAAGGTGAAATAGGATCTTTAAAGCAACTTCCTCAACGGAGTCTAATCTTGGGAAAATTATTTTTTGTTATTTTCAATTTGAGTTACAACTATAGAAGACATTAAAAATCATAATACTAATTAATGATGTAGATTTTAAAAAGAAAATTTAGAATTTAAATGTATTTAACTTTTTTTTTTCCAAAATATTGAGTTTAAAAATTAATTTAAACGATTTGATTTGAGAATAAAGTTAAAAAATAGATTTCTGGCTTTTAAAAAAAGTATAGGACGATTTTGTTAATGTTTTCGTTATTTTTAAATGAATTTTTGTCTATTTCAAGTCGATTTTTTTTTTTGAAAATTTTTTGTTCCCGCTTAAACATTTACAAAAAAAAAATTAATTTATAAATACAAAATATGCACGAACTTGCTCTTGTGGTTAAATACTTTGTGTAATCCCACATTGAAGATTGAGAAAATATTAAAAGAGTAAAAAGCACTAAAAAATTGATTTTTTTTGTTAATAAAAAAAAATGTTTTTAAAATTGCATAATAAAAGCATCAGATTGAAAAATTATAACAAAATTTGTCTAACCATGGCAAAGAATAACCCAAAAATAAGACCATTTTTTTTTAAATTGTAGGAAAAAGAAACAAAAAACTCGAGCTATTTTGGCATCGTGCAAATTGTTATTCTCTTTTATAAAAATTCAAAGTTTGAGGGCCAGTTTCACAGTCAGAAAAGTGACACTTAAGTGGGGAATTTGAAAGATTAATTCCCAATATCACCGTTCACTGTTACCTGAATAAGTGGCACTTAAGTCTCCGATGTTAGTGACTTAAGTTCCACTTACGCTGGCTATGAAACTTAAGCCCAAAATCCTAATATGGGAAACTTAACTGCCACTTATTCCGGTAAGTGTCGACTGTGAAACTGGCTCTGAATGTTTTACAATAACTTTTACAATCTTGCAAAAATTCTTAGTAAAACACTCCAAAAACTATAACTGTCATTTGTATGGAAACTTTCAAATGGTCGGTTCTCGGTTGGCATGGTTAACTTTAACCGATTTCACTTTAATTTTACAAAGAATTTTGTTTAATTACTTAAATAACTTTTAGAGACTTTAACGAGGGCAAAAAGAAATTCAAACTTCAAATTTCCAAAATATAAGCCCCACCCTATAGTGGATAGGTACTTCCCACTTCCCTATATATGGTGCTTTCGAATCAGCTTTATTGAACAAAAAACTTTCCTATTTCGCCTCAACATAATATAATTTCCATACAAACCTTAAAACCTAATCGTTTTGTAGGTACTCGACGGTTTTCAATGTAAATAAATTACTTGCGCAACTATGCTGTGGTTTTATTCGTTGACGTTCATTCACGCGGTTATCTCTAACCCAGGCCCATTAATTATTTCCACCGGTCTATCAATCAGTTCTCAAATAAAAGGTTCCGTTAAAGTGTTTAAATTTTTAGTGAGTTGCAGTTCGAGTTGCCTCCTATACTAAACGTAGGTTCATACATTTGCATTAAACAATAAATTCACCATCATCCAGATAGTGCACGTTAGCGAATTTTAATTTCCCAATGCCTGCATTTTATAAAACAAAGAGCTTTCCCGATGGTAATCAGATTATTTTATACATTGATGTGTTTAATGTGAGTGCCTTACAGCCTTTGCATTTTATATAGAATCATAATTGTAATCTCTTTTCATAGAAATTGATTTTCAAAATGGGAACAATGGTATAAATTTAACGAATTAAATTCTGTTGGAAGGATTTTTGAAAATAATTTGTTGACAATACCATGAAATATGTACATATATTATCGAAGTGTGAATGTAATAAAAGCAAATCGATATTATTTCCATTTAACTGATGAACAAATGGATCAACTACGCATCGTCAATGCGCAGAAAAAAAAATTTGCTTAAAATATTTTGATAAAATTGAATTAGAATTGAAAAAATTTAGTTAACAAACTAGACGTTTTGGGATTTTATTAAAAATGATTTATTTTATTTGTAATCAATGTGAGTAGTTCTTAAGCTACGATTAGACGGTCAACGAAAATGGTCAACGCGTTGATTCTCTGACGTCAAAATGACATCAAATTCCATCCCCAAGTTGTCTTGTCGTGTGATCGTCAACTCAGAATACTGTCGATGCGTTGACGGCTGTGTTTACACCTACGTTGACATTGTTTCTACCTTCAACGCATTGACTTTTTCTGTTGAACGTGCAATCACCCTGAGAAAACGTTAGGACACATTGACGCAAAGCGTTGACCAAAATCCCAACGTTGAAATGGCATACTTTTTTGCCAGGTCATCGTATAGTGTGCGTTTACTTCCGTGTGACATTGACGGACTAGCGTCATTAGTGTGATCGTTAATATGTTATGCGTTCACATGGTCAACGTTAACGGTTCATTAGCAGTGTGTTGATGTCTTTTTTTGGTGACGTCAGAGGACCATTTACATTGACTGTCTAATCATAGCTTTAGATTCCAAAAAGTTCCATAAGGCTGCATCAAACACACCGGATCAGTCGAAAACGTTTCTTATTGAACAAAACAAACCAACTAGGCGACACAAACAAAAAATTTATTTTTTCATGTTTTTATGACTGGTTGTCGAAAACACATAACTTTGTATACGGCCAACGAACACCAAAGCCAGTGTCGTTGTCGATTACTACACATCTCCTTACGGCCGCTGCGCAAAACGACAAAACAACGGCGAAACAAAATAATTTCGTTCCCTAGGCTGAATACACATCGGATGAGACAAAACGTTTTTGTTTAATAAAACAAGAAAACGTCTTTTGTTTCAACACACACCTACCGAAACACAATTTCCATGTTTTTCAACGAATCATGTTTTTCTGTTTTGCCTTTGCTTTTTTTTTGTTTCGCTTTATATGCGGTGAATGTTGCGGCATAAGGACGTGTGTAATAATCAACATCGATGCGGGTTTAAGACACAATGTTTTTATTCGGTGTGTTGGCCGTTTACAAAGCATTCATAGAAACAAAAATATGTTTTTTCGTTTTTTTTGGTTGGTCTGAGTGGTATGATTTGAATGAATTAAATATATTCTTGTTTCAAAAGACAAAAAAAACACGTTTGTTGTTTTCAGGCTAAGTGAAAAAACATATTTTTTTTTTGTTTCTTACGACAATAAAACAAAAATTTGAAATGTAATTGTTTTTCTCGTTTTTTTTTTTTTGTCTTTTTGCATCAGCAACTACATTATAGTGCTTAATCTATGAGACAAGTTAGTCTTTGAAGACAGCATCTTACCCTTGTGGCATTTATTTCGCTTCGATATTTTTAACGATTCAGTCACATCTATTATATTATTGTCACATCTATTATATTATTGGATTTGCACGAATCCCCTTAGAGAGACAACGAAGTCTATTATTTAGACCAACACTTATTTTTTTGAATCACCTTATCTTTCCCACAATAATTTTTTTTAATTCGATAACAGTAAATTCCTAAACCTATATACACAGCTGCAAAAGTACCTTTATGTATATACGTGTATAACACATCTAGGAAATAAATTCCTATCTTATCTTTATTCCCGCAACATCAGAAAAACCTTTTTTCTCTGACCAGAAGTTTTCCATAGTAAGATTTTATCGAACTTCTTCTTAAATAATTGTAGCTCCTCCATGGCTAAGGCTATATAAGTAAAGTATTATAGGTACACACAAAAAGAATGCTGTTTAAGTCCTTTATTCTGTTTTAACATTCAACCTTAAATTTTAATTTGCTGTGATTTCGCCTTCAGGCGAACCGATAAAAGTTATAAATTTCCTAAGTAGGATTAAAATATTATTCGTTTGGGGGCTTTTGCATTTATGGTATTTGGATTTTTTTAAAATAAGAATTTCCAAGTTTATGTACGTATATTTAGTTATGGGAAGGAAAATATTTAAGTTTGGTGTTAGGATATAAATATATATTTAGGTACAAAGAAAGAGGAACGATTTCTGTGGAGATTGTTTTAATCTCATTTAGTTTAATGATCATCATTAAGTTGAAAAGGGCTTGTTTTAATTTTAAAGACTTAATTAAGGACATACATTTCTATTTTTGGTTTTGGTTAAATTTTTCGTCTTTGAAAGAAAATAGGTACGTAATTCAAATATTGGTGATCTTATGATGAGTTATGAATAAATTATGAGTTTTAAAATTCATATCCAGCATTTTCTTTGCTGTTTTAAGATACTTAGGATACTCAGGGAAAGTACTAAATGATTTCATGTGAAGACAAATTTTTAAGTTTTAATCAAAGTTTGTTTTTTTGTGCTTTCCACAGTAGGTAATCTTAATCCACGTTGACAAATCATGAAAAAGAAAATAAATTTCAGTTACTCCAATTCATTCTCTATAGATGAAACACAGTAAAATAAGGCTTTGACTTCGAAAGAAGTCCGACAAAGCTGAATGTTGGTGGAAAGTTTAGTTTGATTTCACATTCTTAAAGGTTACCCCAAATTTGCAACACTGCTTTGAGTTTGTGGGGGGAAAGAAGCAAAATTGAGAATTCAAAATAGCTTTTAACGGTCTTTAATTCATAAAAATTGGCATTTCCCGGAGATCTCATTTGGACTCCAGTTGCCTAGTGAGGGCCCTGTCAATACCAATTTTTCTTGACTTAGGTTTAACTTACAGAATTTTATGGAAAAATTCCAATTTGCCATTTTTTCCCAGCGCCAGTTTTTTTTTTGAACACATACAAATATAGCTCTCAACTAAAACTCATCTTTTTCGGAATTGTTTAAGTAAAAGATTTATTTTCATGGGCTAAAGTAAAAGGGTATTTTTTTTAGAGGTATAGGAACTTTGAAATGGAATAAAACAAAGACAATTTCTTAAATTGACATGAAATTTAATTTATTCAAAAGATATTCTTCTGACATTATAATTTTAATATGATTTCTGGTATATGAACGCCACGGCTGGCTTGGACTTAGTCTAATCTGGAAGTCTAATTTTCGATTCGATTTTTCCAACATTTGTGGACGTTTATCGGCAATAACGCGGCGAATGTTGTCCTCCAAGTGGTCAATCGTTTCCTGCTTATCGGCGTAGACTAGCGAATAATTCACATATTCTCACAGAAAATAGTCAAGCGGCGTTAAATCGCATGATCTTGAAGGCCAATTCACGGGTCCGTAACGTGAAACTATATGCGGTTACCAAACGTTTCCTTCAATAAATCAATTGTGGCACGAGCTGTGTGACATGTTGCGCCGCCGTCTTGTTGAAACCACAGCTCCTGCACATCATGGTTGTTCAATTTAAAAAAAAAAGTCAGTAATCATGGCTCTATAGCGGTCACCATTGAATGTAACGTTCTGGCCAGCATCGTTTTTAAAGAAGTATGGACCAATTATTCAACCAAACCATAAAGCACACCAAACGGTCAGTTTTCGTGGATGTAACGGTGTCGCAACATACACTTGAGAATTATTATCATCACTCCAAATACTGGGCTTCATCGCTAAACAAAATTCCCTTTTAAAAATTGGGATCAACGGCAATCTTGTTTTGGGCCCATTTGGGCACAATTTGGAAGCGTAGTTCAGGAGTCAGTCTATTCATGTTGAAATGCCAAACCAAACTAAAAATAAATCACTTGACAGCTGACAAAATGGCTGCCAGTTAAAATAGTGTTGCCAACTTAAAGTTCCAAGCCTCAAAAAAAAAAACGTCCTTTATAAAGATATGAGTACCTGAGCTATATGAGTTTATATGTAATTACCTACATTGTAAGTTCCTTTTTTTTAATTTGAATGTCGTTGTATATTGCAATGGTATTTCTTTTGAAATTAAAGTGTCTTTGTGATATAATACCCATGAATGTTTTTTCTATGTAGGTGTGCCTGTGCATAATTTTTGAATGCTCCATGTCATTCAGTTTTTTACAATTTGTCAATGTCAAAGAATTAACATATTTTGAAAGTGAAGAACAAAAACTACCACGACTCATTCGCAATTTGCACTAGACCAGTTTAAAAAAAACACACACAATAAATAATATCAAAGGAAATGAAACACAAACCAGGTCACTTAAGAGTCAACTCCTTTTTGTTCGTTTAACCAAATTTTCCCATTTTCCATTTTACGTTGTGTGTACGAAACAAGTGTGAATGCATTACCCCCCCCCCCCCCCCCCCCCCCCAAAGCACACTCTCATCTGTTAACCACTCCACTCCAGAAAGGTTTCTATACACAAATTTAGTTTTTTTCCTTGTACTCGTATACTCAACATGTATAATAGTAAGGCTATATACATTTAGGACGAAGAACCTCTGTGCATAGTTAGGCATAGTTCTGAGGAGAAAATCCCAGAACAATGTTTTACATTGAGGTTGACCTTGCCTTAAGAATTTCAAAAGAGTCACGGATAGATGTTTTGAAAACTGACAAATTAAATACTTTTTTAGAATTCTTATACGAATTATGCACACACAAGGGATGTGGGAAGAATGACTTTCGTGTTCTGGAATGCCAGTAACGGTAAGTGTTAAAAATCTAAAACAAACATTTTTTTTGGCATTTTAATTCTTGTAACTACGAATTACTTGAATTATGCTGTATACTATAGGGTGTTCCATAATGAATAGTCGAAACTAAAACGAGTGTAAGGTCAGGTTTTGAGCTCTCAGAATTTAATAACTTGTTAATACCGAATCATAACGGTTTTCGAGTAACGGCTGTTTTTTGAAAATTGGGAAAACATAACCAATTTTTCGATCACGCCGTTCATAAGTATTTTTTTTTTTTTTATTTTTTTCCCTAAAATACTGGCCAATAGTAATAGCATTTTTTTTCTTTAAAATGTTTTTGATTTACTGCACAATTTTTCTAAAATTAATAGATAAAAAGGGTGTTTTTTTTTAGACGTGTGGTTTCCAAGAATAAATAAAACGCATATAATTTATTGTCATGGCCAAGAATTTAGCTTTATTATAAAGATAAAGGTTTGGCATTATGTTTTAAAAATTAAATAGCCGCCGCGGCTGGCTCGAATAAATTCCAGCCGAGAGGCCCAATTTTGGACCACTTTTTACAGCAATTGGGGCCGTATGTCAGCAATAACGCGCCGAATATTCTCTTCCAAGGCGTCAATCGTCTCGGGCTTATCTGCGTAGACAAATGACTTCACATAACCCTACAAAAAAATAGTCCAGCGGTGTTAAATCGCACGATCTTGGAGGCCACGCCATTGTCCCACGACGTGAGATAATATGCGCTCTACAAAAGTTTCCTTCAATAAATCGATTGTTTCGTTAGCTGTGTGGCATGTAGCGCCGTCTTGTTGGAATCAAAGGTCGTTCACATCAACATCCTCCAATTCAGGCATGAAAAAGTCATTAATCACGGCTCGATAGCGTTCCCCATTCACTGTAACATTATGGCCGGTTTCATTTTTGAAGAAATATGGACCAATGAATCCTTCTGCTCATAGAGCACACAAAACAGTGACTTTTTGAGGATGTAAAGACGTCTCAACAATGTTTTGTGGATTATGATCACTCCAAATACGACAATTTTGCTTATTAAGGTACCCATTCAACTAAAAATGAGCTTCATCGAATATTGGACGCACGCGATGTGTCTCGCGAACCGAACCATTATTTTGGTAATAAATTTGCACGATTTGCAAACATTGTTCAGGAGTAAGTCTATTCATTATTAAATGGCAAACCAAACTGCGAGCATAAATCAAGTGACAGCTGTCAAAAAGACCAACTCCAAAAAAAAGTATTGCCAGATTAAAAACCACACGTCTAAAAAAAAAACACCCCTTATATCATTTTGGTCAAACCTTACTTTTACTTGATTTTTAAAAGAGCATCCTGTAAAAATTTGTATGACTGAACACTGGTTTTTACTTTGAAGAAATTGATTTTTTTATTAAGGTTTCTTAAAAGGTATGAAAAAGCTCGCTTTAGATCGAAAGTTATAACAATTTCAACTCAATCACACAAGGTTCTGAAACAATCCATTTTTTTTAATAACAGCTATTTTATTTATTTTCAGTGTTATTTTGACTTTTGGCACTTTGGCCAGATTTTTTCTGACTTGATTTAAAAAAAAATTGTTCAAAATAGCTTTCTTCTGCACTTTTCCAAGCCAGACAACGTTTTGAAAACTGTCGTTTTATGTAAATTTCTTGTGCTTCTCGAATTTTGTATCTCTTTAGCAGCCAATTCTATCCGTTTCTGGAGTTCACTGATGTTATGAGAGGTGAAGACTAAACATGTTCAATGCATTACATTGTACATATCGACGGTTAAAGTGCAGAACCTCGTAAGTCGCTTTTCAGATATAACAAAAAAAAAAAATTAAAATTAAAAAATAGATAACAAATAAATTGATCTGAGCTATCTATTAATCTGAACAATATTGTTGCGCTGAAAATGTCAAAAGGTGGCTCTGACCATTCTGTTTTTTTTTTCCATTTATAATGTTTTTGTAAGTTTTTCGGCTAACGACGTCCTGCACTTTAACCGTCTATATTATATTCCCCCTTAAATGTTTTTTTTTTTTAATTCCCTCTTTACATCTTCAAACATTCATTCTAGACAAGAGGTATAACAACACTGTCATAAGCTAAGTATTTTTGTTTGCGATAAATGTATATGAACATACTTAAATCCCACCACGTCTATAGTCCATAGTCTAAGTCCTAAATTTCAACGAAAACGTGAACAATTTTCTAATCTGTCATAAACAAAAAATAAATACATTCATACATACGTATAAAAATATATATAAACTTTCGAAACTATAAAATCTTATAAACAAGTAGATGTGTATCTGAAATTTTAATTGTCTGCTTAAATCTCGCACTGCAAACCCCATGTGACAGCAAGATTCAACTGAGAGTTTGCTTTCTTTTGAAGAAACTTTAAAGAAGATTTGATTTGGAAAACAAAATTAAAACTTTTTCCAAGAAGTAAGTTTAACGGTGGTGTTTCAATATAAAAAAAAAAAAACAGAAAAACTTTTGGCAATTAAATCGTTCGTATTGAGTCCTGATTTATAACGGGTGATTTTTTGGCTGGTTTGGTTTTGGCAACACTGGTTTTGACAGCTGACGTGTGTTTAGTACCTTGTGTCACTGTCAAACAGCTTCAGTTTGGTTTGCAATTTAACCATGGATCGTCTTACAAATGAACAACGCTTGCAAATTATTGAATTTTACTATCAAAATTCGTGCTCGGTTCGAAATGTTCATCGCGCGCTGCTTGTGTTCAGCGATGAGGCTCATTTTTGGTTGAATGGGTACGTAAATAAGCAAAATTGCCGCATTTGGAGTGAAGATCAGCCAGAAGCATTGCTACCAATGCATCCCGAAAAAGCCACTGTTTGGTGCGGTTTATGGGCCGGCGGCATTATTGGGCCATATTTCTTCAAAGATGATGCGAATCGCTACCGAGCGATGATAACAAACTTTTTTTTGCCCGAAATGGAAGTTCTTGACTTGCATGATATGTGGTTTCAACAAGACGGTGCCACATGCCACACAGCACGCGAAACAATGGCGCAATTGCGAGGCGAGTTTGGTGAACAGTTAATTTCACGTTTCGGGCCGGTCAATTGGCCGCCTAGATCGTGCGATTTGACACCATTAGATTATTTTTTGTGGGGGTATGTCAAGGCTAATGTCTTAAGGGACAAGCCCGCTTCGATTGACGCACTGGAAGCCAACATCCATGCATTCAATCGTGAGATACCGGCCGATATGTGTGAAAGAGTATGCCAAAATTGGACTCAGCGGATGGGCTACCTGAGACGCAGCCGCGGTCAACATTTGCATGAAATTATCTTTAAACATTAAATTGCAAGGTTCAAACTATCGATTCAAATAAATATTTCATTCATTTTTTCCAATTTTTTGTGTTTTTTTTTTAAAAAAAGTTCTAAACCTCTTAAAAAATCACCCATTATAACTTCAATGACTGCTATGATCTGTTACATGAATTTGTCAAACAAGGTCGAATAATAAATTGACATCATCATTTATGAAATCTCTCAAATTCAGCTTCATAAATAAAAATGTTACTAAATGTATTTTAGACTGATTGAAAAAAAATAAAAATGTCTTCGATTTCCAATGCCACTAGCTATCAGTTATGTTTTTTGTGAAATATGAAGCCTTGCTAGTTTTCCGTCCTTTAGATTAATATTTAGAGGTCGCTCATCGCTGCTTTCTATTTTCCATACAAATTGCATGGAAACTTTTTCCTTGCTTCTTTCATTATAACTTTAGAACCGGTTACCGTACGGAAATGATCTTAAAATATTTTCAAAGAAAATTGAATGTTCTTTAAAAAAAAATTTAACTTTTTATCTAATTTATGTTCTTCTTCCAAAGTTATCAAAGGTCAAAATTAAATACATGAAAGAAAAATTTATTGAAATGGAATAAATATATGGGTCTCGCAATTCTGTATGTATAATATGGCATTGTTAATCATTATTGTTGTTATTTAATATTTTTTTTCTAATTTAAATATTTTTTTTAGGAAATAAGTTTTTTTTCTTGAGTCGACGACTTACCCTACATTCTCTAGCTTTTTGCCACATCTTATGCGAATCACCCTATATAAAAGACGTCCAATTTCAAACAGAATATTAAGGAATAGACTTTTATATTAAAAAAATCTATTTTATGATATTTTATGTATTGCAACTGTTTTTAAATATTTTTTGTTGATTTGAGTATAAGGTGAAAATTAGATCCCTTCTATCATACGCTTTTTTTCAGTCTAGCTTTGCGGCAGGAGTATCTAATCTATCTATAGAATCTCGAAACATAAATTCGACTAACAAAAAAAAAATTAAAAAAAAGTGGTGTATTTAATGTTTGATTAAATCAAAAATTACAGAAAGTTATTTTTTGCACTTTTTTCTACATAGGGGAGAGTGGGTACGAACGTAACGGTGGGTCGGTTGTAACATTCAATTTTTACGAAAAACTTGACCTGTATGCGTTAATTTTTGATGCATAATTCTTTGGTCCTGAATGCACCCACAAAAATCCAAATGACAGTACAGTCGAATGTACCAACAAAAGCCAAATATGTGAAATTTTAGTGAAAACGTAATTTTTTTGGTCTTGAGTTTCTTTCAATATTTTTCTTGAAAAAATAAAAAATTCATTGAATGGATGTGACTTTACTGTGCTGCAATATGTCGAGAATCGAAAAGAGTAAATATTTTTACGATAGGCATACTGGTTAATTCTTAATACGATTTTTAATATAAAAAAGCGTGGGATGGGCTGTTATAACAATTTGTGTGTGAACGTTTGTAACATAATGCAAGCACAAATTAATCCATAATTATTTGTGTTACAACCGTCTACATACAGTTTTTGGTGTTTTTGTTTATTAAACAGCTAATAATAGAGAAAAGAATAGTTTTTTTTTTAAATAAATTAGAAATAATTTTATACTACATAAATCCATTTATTATCAATACTGAATTATAATGTCTTTTTAGTGGCATTAATTTATTTTATAATAATACATAAGTAGTTTATGGTATTGGTTTCGATTTAAATTCTAAGTCTAGGCACCATTTTTTATTTATTATTCATATATTTATATGGTGTTACAACCGATCTTTCATCTTTCAGCCTGTTACAATAAACACACCGAAAAGGACGATTGTAACATTTGACCTTGCCTTCTTTTTCAAGTCATACAATTATGTAAATCAAAGACAAAGTTGGAAACCAAATTAGTATTTAACGGTAGCTAAATGCTTATTCATTAATATGCACTATGTTTCATTTTGATATGTTTATTGGTTATAAAATTAAGGCACGAAATGTCAAAAATGTTACTTTCGTACCCACTCTCCCCTACATACACTGCAAAAGAATAAATACGATTTTAAGTTTTTTTTGAAATAATAATTTGCAATATGAAAAAACTAAAGGTGCAAAAAAAAAATTTATTGAAAGCGGCTTCTACGGCGATTTACTAAATTTTTTTTGTGTGATTTAATTAGTAATATCTACCGGTAGTTTTGAAACAATTTTAACATGGTATAAAAATTTTTTTTTTTGTAAACCACCAACTCAAATCCTCAAATTTAACTAGCTGTTTGGGGGTGGCAATAAATAAATTGCTCTTATAGCTAATTTATTTCTTTTAAAGTCGGATGTTTACGCTCAAACTTTGAAACCACAGTGTTTTTTTCACGAGAGTGAAAAAGTGCCTCTCACTATTCGGATTTGGCAATTAATTGTAGGTCTATTCCATTCCTGCAAACATATGCAAACAGAAATGGTTAAGAGTTGTATGTCACTTTAGGCACGCGTTCTGCCTCAAATTTTGGTTTTAAATTTTGTTTTTATTGATTAACAATACAATAAAAGCAGCGAATTTCTATCAAAATTTATTGACAATCCCATTAGCCAATTTGACAATTTTCATATTGACGATCCCATTGGCAAATACGAAGCTTTAGCTGATTGGAAATATTAAATTATCATCTCACAAAGAACATACTAATTTCGATCATAAATATGAAGCTATTAACAACCACCAGTTATAAATGTAGCATACAACTTGTTTCCATTTCTATACTAACTATTTCCAAATAAAAGCTTTTCACTGACGCAACTATTAATAAAATTAAAAAAAATTCTTAATAGCTGAAACTCATTAAAAATATTAATGCTAAATACCTTTGAAGGTTCAACACACTTCTGACATTGTATACTCATAGTTAGTAAAACACAAATATTTTTTTCATGTACCAAAGTGTCCTTAAAAACTGTTTGAATTCTCACAACAAAATAACAAACTTACATGAATAGCATTTAAATTAAAACTTTTTCAAAACCAGAAAAAAAAGTTTCACGAGTGTTGAAATGTTGAGGTTCATTTTAAAACTTGCGCAAACACACTCCATCCACCATCAGTTTGTGTGTGATGTTCAAACTATGAGCGAAACAATGTTCCTTTGCATTTCTCCCTCGTACCGAAAATAAAATAAATATTGAATTACAGACACTTTTTTCGGAATCTCATCTTTTGAGGGTTTAGTTATGAACTGTGTATATATCCGCATAAAAATATACCCTTGCAAATAATACCCTGTAATATTTTGTAAAATTTAGATTATCGGCAAACCGTGTCTTGAACCATTTTAGGGGCTTAGAGTTGTCCGCTATAGCGTATCTTTGTTGCCATAATCCTTTAGGCCAAAATCTTCGTTGTGGAATATATAACAATCACTGCTGAAAGTTCTTAAATTTATAAAATAATCTATATTTTTATTTGTAGAAATATAATTGAATATTTTTATTATGATTCCAGCAAAAAACTATTTTTTTTATTTGAATTGTTTATTTCATTAAATCTACTCTCGTATTTGAAAACTGACAAAAAACCATTTCCCTTTTGGTTTGAATTCAATTTAATGAAAACTTTACCCACGACCACGACAAAAAAGCAACCTAAAAATAACACAAAATGAGAATTGATATAACCTTCCGACATACAAAGGTCTTTTGACCGCACCACAACTACTATGAACTCATTTTGAAGGTACTCTGGCACTGGCATTGGTATTGGCCAAGGACAATGTTCAACATCCTGTTTGGTATACTTTAATGGGATTTCACACAAATCTACTTACTGCATCCTTGTTGATCTTAGTCTAGGGACAGTGGACAGACTGTGACAGTAGTTTTCTATAGCAACACAGCATTCAAAGGAAAATGACAGGAATTATATATATTGTGAAATGTGAGACAGAATTGGATTGCAAACTGGATTTGTTAGAAAAATATAAAAACAAAAGAATTAATCTTGTCTCCGAGAAAAGTAATATCCTTATTCAGGTAAAAGATACATATATTGGAAAGCAAAATTTGTATAAATAAATCATTGACGTGATAATACTTCGTTTTTTCGTTCCCATTACCAGATTATGGTATAAAAATACATAATTTCTGCGGAAAAGCTATAATAGACCGAGAGAATTTTTTTCATTCAGAAAATTTGATACCCCCCGGTAATTTATTTTGTTTTTTTTTTGTTATTAATACAAATGTACATAAATTTGAACTTATTTGAAAATTTTATGTGTGTCAAGTTAGCATTACCACTTCAAAATTTTAGAAATCTAATAATTGGATTAATTATCGTGAATTTGTCGTGAAAGAAAAAAAATTGTCGCTCTTGTTTTTTTAAAAATAACCCCTGGTATTGCTAACTTGACAGTCGAGTTAGCATTACCACCCCTCTAAGATGGGTAAACCGAAGTAAAGAAAAAAAATAAGTATGCCATTAACTGTCGTGAATTTGTCGTGAATTAGTAGTGAAAGCCAAAAATTTGTCGCGACAGTTTTTTTTTAAACCCAAAAAACCTTAAAATAGCATTTTTCAATGAATCCAGCATTACCACAACTTTGATTTAACTTATTAAAAAACATCAAGCGACAATTGTTTAAACAAATTCTCTATCAAAAAAACCACTCAGGAAAAAAAATATAGCAAATCAAAGTTGTGGTAATGCTGGATTCTCTGGAAAATGCAATTTTAAGGTTTTTTGGGATTAAAAAAAAAAAAAACTGTCGCGACAAATTTTTGACTTTCACTACTAATTTACGACAAATTCACGGCAATTAATGGCATACTTCTTTTTTTTTTTTTTGAGTTCATTTAACCCATTTTGGAGGGATGGTAATGCTAACTTGACTGTCAAGTTAGCATTACCAGGGGTTATTTTAAAAAAAAACAAGCCTGACAATTTTTTTTCTTTCACGACAAATTTACGACAAATTCACGACAATTAATCCAAATATTAGATTTCTAAAATATTGAAGTTGTATGCTAACTTGAGACACATGAACATTTGTATGATAGCTAAGGACAAATATTTGTAAATTGAAATTTATGAAATCAAAGTCATTTCAGTTTCAGAATAGAACACGTTTATAAACGAAGTTTAAACAAAAGTTTTGCTAAAGTAGAGTCCTGATCAAAGTCAATAACAAATTAACAAATACGTATATTTGATTAGAATTAATAAAATTAATTCTATCAGAGCTCTGGGCGTTTTTTAAACAATATTTAAAAACAAAAAAAAAAAACACATTACTTTGTCAATGTTCAAACAAGAATGTATATTTAAATTGAAACACATCAATTAACGAAACATTATCGTAAATTTAATTTTTAATCAATATAAGCAAAAACTAGAATACATAAGTAAACAAAGTCAGTAGATATCTATAAATACCTAACTAATTATGCATTTTTTTAAATTTAGGTATTCATTGCGAATAAAATTTGAACATTGAACAGGGATGAATAGAATTTGCATTTGCCTAAAAGACTAATATTGAATTAGTAAATATTGAATTGAAAATGTTTTAAAAAAAAAAAGGAAAATGTTGCAGGTGCCTGAACACTGACACCGGGGTCAGGAATAACTTTCTAAATAAACTCCACAAAAAGGAAAAATTCCATAATGAAGTATTGTTGTTGTATTTTATTATTTTTATATTAATACTGGAGAATTGAAATTGTAACCCGATTTTTGAATGTAGAGAGTGTAAACTTTGCCATGTTTCTTACAAATAAATTGATAGTAATTATTAAATATTAAGATTACAACTAACCTTTGTTGAATATTTATCTTTAACCTTATCAACTGATTTTAATTAAGCATTTGATAAAATTTTCTACAGAAAATTGCATTTTAAACTGTGCACCAGGGTTCGTATTTCACTTCAATTGAAGTAAATTTACTTCGGTTTTGAGAAAAAAAATTTAATCTGCTTTCCTACTTCGCTTTTTCAAAATCTACTTCTTGAATTGAAAAAATCTACAATCAATAGATGAAAAGACAGCACTTACGACATTGTTTTAGTAAGAGACAGCACTGTTGTTTCTAATAAACTCAAAATTTAAAAATCAAGATTCGTATTTGAAAACGATAAACTTAATTTAAAATAGTATTTAATTGCAAAATAAATTCAAAAAGGGGATTCAACTTCAATTTTAAAACTGGTCAAGGAATTTCCTTTTTCAAAAGCGCTCTGAAATCTTAAATGATGAATAGAGGTCATTTCGGTTTCACGATACAAGTAAAAAGATCAAAGTGATTTGCCTAAGTTTTGGTACTCTATAGTGGAAACTACAAATTATATGGAAGAACTTGTGTTCAAAAATTTGTCAGAATTATGTTGAGCAGCGCTGCAACTGAGAGGAAGTTTTTGGAAATGAATTTAATAAAAAATAAGATTAGAAATCGTTTACGTAAAAAATGTGTTTTTTTTTTTAAATTTCTAAATCTTCTTCGGAAATTTTGGTTTAACTACTTTTTTTTCCACATTTGCTTCGAAATTTTGAATCTGAAGTCCGAACCCTGCTGTGCACTCTTGCATTTGATCCTGTATTCTTGTAGCAATGGATTTCATCTTACCTGGATAACAATTAATACAATGTTCGTTTCAGATCAGTCCCTTCCAGTTCCTTAGCTTTTTCTGTGGTCCCCCAAGGCAGCCACCCAGGTACTCTTCTTTTTATTCGATCCAATAACGATATTTACATAGTTATCAAAGATTCTCATATTTAATTCTAGAGCGCGGCCGACGATGCTTAGATTTCCAAGTCTACATATTTCTTCGAAACACAATTCTACTCTTTTTCAACTAGACCTCGATAGTTTCTCAGTCTAGTGACTTAAAAATAGCTTGGAGCTAAATACTGCCAAATGCAATTGATTAGCACTTTTTGACGGAGACGCATCATCTCCGTCTCTATCTTTTCCATGATAAACCCATTTCTGGCGTGGAGTCTTTAGTGCCTGAGAGCTCAAATTTCTAACACATATCGACGGTATAATTCTTAAGGCCAACTCAGCACTACTTGGCTTTCTAAAAAGTCGGTGTTAAGAGTTTCCCAATCTCTACGTGATGCGATCCATCTACAGACGTAATCTCCTCGAATACGCCTATGTCAAGTTTGTAGTCCTCTTATTAACATAATGTATATACACATCTCAAGAATTGAGGGCATTCAACGTCATTTCCTACTATGTATTTTCCTTTCGTGGTATTGTCCTTCAATGATCCTTTGATCCTACCTCCCTATCAAAACTGTCTTACACTTATTAACTTAATTTCGCTGGAAGAACGAAGAGAAATAACTGACATCCTCAATCCTCAATCCTCTTCATTCATCGATTCATTTCAGGTAAAATTGACTGCACTGCACAGTTCTATTTTTTGTATCTCTTTTTTGTGTTTACCCGTTAAAAATTATTTTTTAATGTCCCTAAAGCCAGCCAATAAAAATTTCCTTTCAAACACAAAGAACTTTTAAAATTGTATACCACTTTTCGTTTTTACCCCACTGCACCCTATAAATACCAAATTAAAAACAAAAAAAAATACCCCTTAAGCCATTTAATTTGTGCCCTATTTCAGTCTAAATTTAAAAGAGAATATCCCAAGAGAACTTTTCAAACAAAAAAGAATTATTGAAATCGTATAATTTTTTATTTTTAACCCATTTCACCATATAAATCTTAAAACTTAACAAAATATCCTTGAAGCCATTTCCTAACCTTTCAAACGCAGGCAGAGCTTTGTTTTAATAGTCAGATACGTCCTTTTCATTTTACCCCATTTCACCCTACAAAGGGATTTTTTTCCGATATTTGTATAGTTATATTCTGCTATTAACAGAAATTTAACAAAAGAAATTTGTATAGAAAAATTTCCCTTAGGGGCCCACACACCTTCAAGGGCCCAGGGCCCCCAAATGCCTTAAGAGGCCCCTGGTGTTTGTCCCCACCAAAAATTGAATTATATACAAACAAAAAACATTATTTAGTGGAATAGCTAGCTTAAAAGATCAGCAACTTAAATTTTTTTATGAATGAAAGTACCGGTTGAAAGGGATGAATTATTTTCTCTATGAGCAACCACATTGCTAAATTGATATTCATCCCAGCTTTTTGGGTTCTTCTTCCTCGATTACATGAACAAACATCACGAAGCTAATATTTTATAACTTTTGTTTGTTACCCGTTTAATTTGGCCCAAATAAATAACGATAGTTTTTTTTTTTTTTTTTGGAAAAAAACCCCAGAAAAAATAAATTAGATTCAAAATTCCGGTCTTTTTCCCTATTATTTCAACATTTTCTTTATTAATTAATTTTGTATATCATATTTTTTTTTTCAGTTTCAAGTACAAATTGATTCATAAAGAAACAAGAAAGAAATAAACTCTATATAAATTTGAAATACCATTTAACTGTACATATATATAGTGTGTACATCAAGTTTTAATGAGTATTTTTTATGAATGAAAATATACAATTTATTCCGCAGAAATTTAAATGTACCTACATAATTATACTTTATAAAACGTGGATAAGAGTTCCTACGAAATCTACTCAATATGCTTTTTTCCACACTTCTTATGTATGCATAATACAACATCATTTATTGTGTTCGCACATATGGTGTTGGTAGATTGTAGAGGTATAGTCTTTAGGGCTTTAAATATAATAATATAATATATGTGAAATAAGTTTTAATTATCTGAATACTCTGATAAACTTTATGTTCACATTTAAATAAAGACAAAAAGGCGTTTGTAGAATTGCTAAAAGGATGTTTTTTTTTGGATTTTTTTTTTTGATATGAAAATTCGGTTTTCCATTATTATACGTAAGGATAGTAAGTAACATTTTTATGAAATATTAGATAACATTTTTTTTGAAAAACTTAAATAATTTTCTTGTTTACAAAAAATAGAAAATATATTTGTACTTACCTAACACTTCGTCTTAAGTTATGATTTATTAACCTTGAATTGTTTTAGGAGACGCTGTTAGAATATACAGTCAACTCTGCATATTTGCAACACAAGAAATGCAGAAAATTTGTTGCAATTAAGCAGAGTTTTCATAAAAACGAATTTCGGATGTATGCAACTTTGTTGCAACTAACCAAACTTTTCGTATAGCTGCAACTTTATTTCCTTAAACGATGTGATGTGAAAAATTTCCAAAGATAGAAAAATAAAACATTAATAACCTAGAACAACAACCAAAACCACTTTAAATAATTGTAACAGTTGAAAGGATTTGAACGATGAGAATGGAACGAAACATAAAATGTCATTTTAAGGTGTGTTAAAACTTCAAAAATGTATGGATGAGTTCAGTGTTTCACTTAAGCAGAGTTGTTTCAGAACAAAATATAATTTTAGTTCGTTGTTGTTGAACACCACTGCATAATTTCGATGGACTAGAGACTCCCTAAGTATTTAATATAGTGTAATATATATGTATAAGAAGACTTAATTTTTCATACAAAAGCCAACATCTTCCAACTTTTTTTGCCTACAATATTGTGTTTTCTTGTAATTTCTTGTTTTTGTTAAAATCTTAATTAAAAAAAATTAAATCAATCACGTTTAAAGTTACAAAATCCCGATATAGTAATGTTTTTCTTTTTAGCTCCAAATTTTAAGGGTATAAAGTTTTGTTACAATTTTTCCAGATATATCACAGTAAAAAACCTTAACAGTAAAAAAAAAACATCAAGTCTGTAGATCTAGTAATTCTATTTATGACATATTTTATTTTTTTCAAAAAACAATTGGTGTGATGTAGATTCTTCCACAAAAAAAAACTAATTATTTTTAACAATTTTTAATTAAACAAAAAATATTAAGCAGGAAAATTAAAAAAAAAAATAGATGACATCACATTTACACAATGCTTTTTAAATTTTTGAAAAATCATTTCAAAGAACCTTAAGATTCCCTATAACAAACAAAATTTTTACTTTCGATGCAGCGATCTTCAGCAAGTTTTTTTGTATATTTATATATATTAAATTAAATTACCTAAATAATTTAGATATATTTATAAGACTTTGCGGTAATTGGGTTTGATGCTTAATCACATTTATTTTTGACAGTAGAGAAAGAAATTAACCTATGAATGATGGATTAAATTTAACGAAAATTCAAACGCAGTTAAACAAGTCCTAAAAATAAAATTAATCATTTTACCATAATCTGCATGTATCTCTATTAAAGGGATGAGAAATAAAATCCTAGGACCTGAAAGTAGATAAGCGAGCAACCCAACCTATAATACAATTTTGAATCTATGCCAACAGATAAGAGGTTAGCGTTCATGATTCAAAATTCTATTTTCGGTGACTAATCTAGTGCGGAACAAATCAATTCATTTACAACCCTATATTGGTAGTATATTTAGTCTTCATTGGGTTGAAAGCGAGAGGGACAACTGCAAAAATATCTTTAAAAAAATTAATACTTGCATATTACAACCCCTTGAAAATATTAGAATTAAATTCAGAGCTGTATAGAGTCTTGAAATTAGGCTAAACACATACTGGAGTTGCGAGGAGAGCGTTGATGCGAGAGTTGACCAGAGCGGTGAAAACATTTGATAGTTTTCGTTTTCACCCTTAGGCTCCACACGTTTTTTGCTCATAAGAAAAGAGTCCTTAAGCTACTTTTAAGCATTTGTTCAGAGACAATTCTTGGCGATTTTTGTCTGAAAAAATTAAAATCTAGTGGCATTTCAATGCTTTTTTTTATAAATGCCTTTTTTAAGCCTTTCGCTTAAATTTTCCAAAAATTGGATATAAAATGAATCTCATTGGCAGTTTACACCCTTATGAATGTTAAATTATTTTGCAAACGTCTATTTTCCAATTTTGAACTTTTAAACGTTTAAATCTTGCATTATAATTCAATTTATCTTAAATATGTATGTATGTTTAAAATATCCATTTTTGTTTTAAATTTAAAGTTATTTGAAATTTGTTTTAATTAAATAAATTTTTTTTACAGCCGATTTTTCAAAACTCAATTAAATATTCAGTTAACTATCTGAGGAATACATTTTTGTTTTATCTGAAAAATAAGTAGGTACAACAACTATCTGATTTTTAACTGACTTCTGAAAAATTGGCTCTAAATTGTGTGTCCTGTATTTTATATTGTATGAATATTTGCTTAGTAAATAATTTTAAAAAAAATCGAATCTCTTAGGCGTTAAATTTCTAGATGGGCCCCTGTGGAAAATTTCGAATTTTAAATAATTTGTATCATATTTTAATATATTCTGTTCACAGGGCCGGAACAACCACATGTGCAAAATGTGCAAGAAAAAGTAATCTGATTTTGCGCAAACAAATATGTACTGAAACTTGCATTTTAACCACAATAATTGTTCAAATAATGTTAAAATAACATCCATCACAACTTTATACAACAAAGTATTTCATTTACACTAACTAACTTCACTTTCATTGTTTGCTTTCAAATAGAATTTAAATCAAAATATCATAAAATTAAAGATCCCACTAGACCTATGCATTGAAAGTCTACCTCCTGGGTAATGTTAAGAAGTCTGATGCATGTGTATCAGTGTTTGTATGTATGTATGCAAATATTAAAAATGCGTGCTTACTAAAAATCTGGCACAGGGCGCAAGTTTGACTGGGGCCGGCTCTGTCTGTTCATAATAAAGGGTCCGCCATCTAACGTTTTTTTTTTCAACTAGTGCTTATTTCGTGAATGGTAACACTTAGCTCATGTCTGATTTGACAGATAATTAGTTTTATCTTTCCGCTGAACGAATATGGTTGTGTATATACGCTTCGCTAAGTGAGCCTGCGATCGACTTAGAGAAGATGCAGATTTTGTCAAAAAAATCACCTTTTCAGATGAAGCTCATTTTGATCTTGGCAGGTAGTAAACAAGCAAAATTGTAGCATTTGGGGCACAGAAATACCGCACGCATACATTGAAAAGCCAATACACCCAAAACGAGTCACTGTTTTGTGCGAATTTTGGTCCAGAGGCATATTTGGGGCATTTTTCGAAAATGAGCAAGGAGTGAGAAGTTATTTGGCGGACCCTTTAGTTAAAATACAATTTTCTTCTTTGATTTTGGGTAGCACCAACCAAAATTGATCTTATCCCCTGTATATATGCTAGCTTATTTGTACTTCTCACATTTATTTTGGCAATACAATTCCTAATCGTATACAATTATTCTTCTCGGATAAACATTTTCAATGTTTAAACAAAAAAACACAATACAAAAACGAATTAATTTTATATAGTAAATGGGTACTTTAACCTTTGACATTTTTCATACCTCTTAAACTTTGCTTTCTCATTGTAGAATGTTTTTATTATAAATGAAAACCCTACATCTTAATTGCGCTTAGCCACATTATAACCATAAACCATAAAAGCAAGTGGGTATTTATGTAGATTGCACCTACGTGTGCAGGCCAGAATTGAATACATTTTCAAAAAACATGGGATATATTTCTGTATAGGTTAGGGGTACACAATATAAATTAACTGTGTGTTTGTATATCTTTAACTAGAAATTCGTTTCTTTATTTATGAATAAAATTTAAATTCATATTTGCATTCATATTGTATAATTTACTCTCCTTTGGTGTTTAACATATACTTTTTGGTTGCTTCTATTTTTTTTTTTAATAAAAAAAAAAGATGTAGGTATACATTTCCTTGTTGACAGCAAACTATGCAAATTGTTGCCAAAGAATAACAATTTTAAAATAGAAAAAAATAGAAACTCTTGGTATTTCAATATTTGCATGTAAATTAAAAATAAAGTGTCAATGCTTTCGTCCTTGAAAATGATATTTAATTAGAGAACATCATGGTGACAACAGCTGAAAAGTTTAATACTAACTTCGAAAACAATATAGCAAATTAAATTAAAATGCTGCTTCAAATTTTGTTTCAAAGTTGCGCCTGAAGCGCATTTAGGTTTTAGGTACCTACCTACTTTTTCTTATATATTTATTTAGTTCGAGGCTATCAAACGGCTTAGAATTTAAGCACGGATACTAACTATGTATAGGGTAGGGTGGAATGTTTTCAACAGTGGGACACTTCAACTTCTAAAATAGCAAAAAGACAGTTAATATGTATGTTAAATAAAACTTTGAATGTCAATGTTGGCCACACTGCAGAATGTTGTGTATTTATAGGTAAGGGTATTCGAAAGGTTATCGATTTGATAAATAAAATTGTAAATTTTGTAATGGTCGTAAATAATACTGTGGCGTGCCAATTTCATTGGACTAAAGTATATCTAAAGGGTTTTCCAATAAGAGGTGTTATTTTGATATTCAAAGAAAAATGGCATTTTTTGAGATAAACGATCGGATGTTTATTTCATTTTAAAGAGGAAGGTATGCCGTTAATAATGGAACACAACATCAGCCAAATGGCCGCCACCACCACGCTTACAGGACCATATCCTTTTCATGAAATTTTCCATAACCAAATCGCAAAGTGGCTGCCCTATGTCCTCGATAGCCTCGCACGAATTTCTTTTTTGAGGTCTTGAATCGACGCTGGGCTGTTGGCGAAGACCTTATCTTTCACGTGGCCCTAAAGGAAGAAGTTGCAAGGTGTTAAATCACAAGATCTCGGTGGCCAATTGTGATCACCTCTTCGAGAGATAACACGGTCCGGAAACTTTTCCCGTAAAAGATCGATGGTTTCATTGCTTGTGTGGCACGTAGCGCCGTCTTGTTGAAAGTAAACGTTGTCCAGATCAATACCATCCAATTCCGGCCATAAAAAATCATTAATCATCTCTCGATAGCGCAATCCATTGACCGTAACTGTTGCTCCAGCCTCATTTTTGAAAAAGTAAGGTCCAATGACCCCGCCGGACCATAAACCGCACCAAACAGTCACGCGTTGAGGATGTAGAGGCTTTTCAACAATAACTCTTGGGTTTTCCGAGACCCAGATGCGACAGTTTTGCTTGTTGACGTAGCCTCCGAGGTGGAAATGGGCCTCATCAGTCAAGATGATTTTTCGATGAAATTCCGGATCATTTTCATGCATTTCAAGGACCCAATCAGCAAAGACACGACGTTGTTGATGATCAGCCGGCTTGAGTTCTTGTGTTAACTGAACTTTATAAGCCTTAAGACCCAAGTCTTTATGCAAAATACGGTGTAATGACGTTTGTGGAATGCCTAATTCCAAAGAACGACGAGGAATGGAAAAACCTGGGTTTTCTTCAACACTTTGGGCTACAACAGCAATATTCTCAGTTGTTCTTGAGCGACGTGCACGGGTTTTATTCTTCACATCACTAACTTGTCCCAACAGCTCGAATTTGTCCACCAATTTCTGTATTGCGGTCCGACAAGGTGCTTCACGACGACCCAAAAATGTTTTAGTTTTACGAACCGTCTCTGCCAAATTTTCACCATTTTTATAGTGAATTTTAATAATTTCAATGCGTTGTTGAAGCGTGTATCGTTCCATTTTTATTAATGGCGTAGTTTCTACTTGTCAAATGTTAAAAAATGACAGCTTCAAAAGTGACAGCTACCGAAATAGCGGGCTATTCAAAATAACACCTCTTATTGGAAAACCCTTTACAACCCATACAAATAAGTGCTGCAAAGAAAAAAAGACCCAGTTGATATGCTGGATTTGATAAATCCCAACAACTACCATGATTTCTACCAAAATCTGCCATCCGATAATAATCAACCGAATATTCATATCCAGATCTGTCAGAAGACTCCGAACAAGAAACCTTATTTTGTTAAAAATTAATATTTAAGTTTTTTAAGTATATATAACTCATTTTATTTGCTGTTATTGTCAATTCTAATAACTCAAATGTGATTTCAAAGAATATGTTTTTTAAACTTTTAGTAAAGTAAGTAAATAAAAGTAATGAAATTTCATTTTATGTTTAATTCATTTTCACTACAACATTTGCAATTCATCTTAAATCGACTTAGGAACAGCAGGCATGATTTTCGAAAAAAATAATTTTTTGGAACGTTGAAAATTGACAAAAGTTGAAAAAATGAACGCACTACCTTCGAAAAAGGTGATTCTCTAGAAGAAATTGTTCTAGCGTTCTCCAAAATGGCTCTAACTATTTCAGTACGAAATTGTCTACATAATGTAATATTGTTTCCATGGCCAAACAAAATTTATATGAACCGGTTTTTGCCATAAAACAGATTTATTTTAATTTTTGACATTTTTGCTAACCATACGTTTACGATTAATTTCAAATTTTGTACATGGGTTAACCGCTTGGAAAACCAACAGCAGGACATTCTGTTAGGATTTACTTAGAAGTTAAAATATTATCGCATGTGAAAATTTTCAAGAAAATATTTTATTGTTTTTTGAGACTCTCCTAACCAGTATAGTCGTAATGTTAGGTTTAATTAAAACATCGATTTTTCTTTCATGAAACTAATACTTGCCTTGTAGGGAGCAGGAAGGTACATAAATAAACTCTTGAAATTATTAAAGGATACATTTCAAAAAAACAGTCTGTGTAGTGTGTATATTTTAATTCATTAACACCAAAAATTTCGATTGAAACGCTATTCCATTTGGTTGGAACTCTGTATAAATGTATAAAGGTAGTCAAGTCATTTCGAAATATCTACTGCTTAAGTGGCCGACACGTTTCCTGATGAATGATTATGTTAATGTGCGAATTCAAATTCAATGGCTTTCATTCTCACAAAACCGATTTAAAAAAAAATATGCATTCCCCTTTTGGTCCTGTAAATGAATTCGATATTAAAGTTTGTACCGTTTCGTTGAAGTGCGCAGAATCAAGTTCCAGCTTTTACTTTGCTTCCAATTGTATTCTTGTCACAGATTTAGTTTTATAAGGTCATTCTTTGCGGGCAGATTATTTTATAATCCCGACGATTTAACTATCAGGATTATTTCAGGCATTTTATTTGTAAAAAAAAAAACAAAACTTCGTCGAGTACCTATACGTGCTTTGAGGGTTGGAAAATTATATTAAAAAAAAAAACTGATTTGCTTGTTCAACCAAACTTATATGTCATGGTTATAAAGTGATACTCATCCATAAGGATGTTGATGTTTGCTCTTTAAAAGTGCAAAGTTTTAAATCCCCAAACAAAAAAGGATATATAACTTCAAGGCCAAAATGGAAAACCCTATCAAGAATTTGTGCTTTGCTGTCACATTTTAAGTTTAATCGCTTCGAATTGTACAGCGGATTTGTAAATGTTTTAAGAATTCAGTTTTATAAAATAAAGACTGATTCCTTTTTTTCCTAAATGTTTGTTTTTTTTTCTTGTTTTGATAAATTTCTCTACCAAAATAAGAACTTTTAATAGGAAGCTGCAGGAATATAAAGACAGCCATAAAGTTGTAATGCAAATATGAAACTTAAACATGGCCGATTTTTGAGGTTTCGAAGAATTTATAAATTGTTCTGTATACGGATTGCGTATGTAAAGACCTGTGATTTTATGCGGAAACGGTGACCATTTACCTCTTTTTTTTTTTAAAAGAACCAAAATGCAATAATTACTCTCTTCATTTTGTTTATATTTGCCCTGCGAAAACCTACCTTGCTGAAAAGTCTGTGAATTTTGGTCATTTTTTACCAGAGTAGCGCCATCAAAACCATAATGGTTAAAAAAAAGCATGAAATTCGTTCTTAACTCGTTTTCAATATATTGATTTTCAATAAAGAATCCATTTTTCCAGTACATATTTTATTTTCCAAAATGTTGTTTACCAAAATCCAAACCCATACATATAAGTACACAATTTTTCTACCTCCGATATAAGCCAGGTTGGTTTCTATTTTTAATTAATTAAAATATTTTAGTACGAAAGGATTAAATATTTTAATAATTTATTTTAGAAAATTACTAATTTTTTTTTATTCATTAAATATTTATATTAGTTCATTAAAAAAAAATTTGAATTTGTATGAAAAATTCCAATTTTTTCCTAAAATTTTGAAATTTTATACAACGAATCAGAAATTACGATGACAAAAACCCAAAAAAGTGGGTCGCGGAATTCCATCTGTTTGCCTTTCTGTACCTTGATCTGCAGCCTTAAAGACTAAAACAATTTTCTTCAAACGAAGAATTTATGATTAAGATCATTCTTCAGAAATTAAATTAAAATTTGTTTCTTAGCTTCAAAATTAACGGTGATCAATTTAATTTAATTCTGAAATGCTTCTTTTTTTGGGTAAAAAATTGTATAGGTCGTATATGGTATTCATTTTGGTTAACAAACATTTTACCAAGAAGTGTCGTTAACGGTACCTACCTGCCATGACCGATTTTCATCCAAATTTGTACTTCTGTATCCTTTTTCATCTTAATAATATTGAATGTTAAAATTTCGATTTCCAAATTTTTTTTTAAATAATTTTGTTTCAGAAATTACGGTCTTATTAAGGTTTACATAATAGATATTATTAAATACTTAAAAATGACATTTTATATTTCAAAAAAAAAAAAAAATGTTGAAGAAATTTTCTTCTATAAAAACGGGCCCAACAATTTTTGAACATTTTTTTTTCTATAAACAACTTTTTATTTTCAGGGTCAGCTGAATGCCCAATGCGCTCAAGCTGTAATACATTATTAATCTATACATTTATGTAAGAATAATAAATCATAATAATAATAATTTCAGTAATTCACGTTGCGTATTAAAATTTTGCTGGGCTGGTTATACACTGTCACAGTGCCGTAACTACGGGGGGAGCAAACGGGGCAATCCCCCCCAGATCCATACAAAATACCTATTCAAATGTTTGATATTAAGCTCATTTTGAGAAATTGTTCCAAATAAACATTTTAAAAGAATAGAGCTGCAAATATGGCCCCACTTTATCATAAACTGTGAAAAAGAACTATTCCATTAGGGTAACGCTGATAACTAGCCTTAGCCTGTACTCAATAACAGTTCTGCTTCTCTTTGCTCTTTCAAGAATTTTTTTTATAGGCAAATGTACAGGCTACACCGATTTACATAAGATTTACATCTTATGCGAATCACCCTGTATAATGTTTTGTTTTATATTTTTGTCCATCTAAAAAAATTTAAGAGAGAAATATCCTAGTTACGCCACTGCACTCTCACCAAAAGACAGGTATTAAGATATTTCAAAGTTTTTCAGACCCTTAGGCCAGGCGCGCACATGCAACTAAACTGTTTGGTTTCGATTTTGAGAACTCGGGATTATATGATCGAGAGTCCGCCGGTTTATGTGCGCGGACTCTCATATAATCCCATAGTGTTCAAAATTGCAACCAACTTATATTTAGTTTTTTTAAAACATTATGAGAAGTGGCTTTTTAAAAGGAGATATAAACACTTAGGTCAAGTTTTTCAGTGCGAGATTAAACTGAAATCCGAGTTAATTCATTAAATTTGTTCGGTTAACCCAGGATTAACTAAACAGATGATTTTGATGTTTTATCCTTCTGCATGCATTCTCCACCGAAAAACTGCTTTCTCTTTTTACTGTGGATTAATTTACTTCTAGAGTTAACTAACTCTGGCTTAACTCACCACTGAAAAACTGGACCTTAGCCATTTTTAAGAGAAAATTTCTTTGATTTAGCTTCAGTTAAAAATAACATAATTTGAAAATACTTAACTTAGGGCCAGTTTGTTCACAGATTATCATCTTAAGTCAAGCATAAGTGCAACTGGTTAATCAACCAATGTATTCCCATGTTAACCAAAATATTTGTCAAAAAATCCATTATTTGAGTTGTTAATCACGGAAAACGCTGCTAAGCAGCCAATTTTGGTTGATTAGTGCAATTAGAACCTCTGAAAGTCATGGAACAAATTTATTCCACTGTGAACAAACTGAAAAGTCTTAAGTAGCTATATCGTCTTTTGAAAAGTCTTGCCTCATATTTGGATTTTTTGAAAAAAACGGTACCTATTCCTAGCTTTCCATTTCCTTAAACCGCAAGTTAATTATATCTCTCTTTCAATAAAATGTATAGTTTCAATAAATTGATAATGATTATACACATTAATGCACGTCCTACGTCCATATATACTTACATACCTACATATATAGTTATACATATTAACGTTGTTCTATTAAAAGCTTTTGATCATCATCACCATATCATCCGACATGTTAATGTTAACCTAAATTATTGAACCAATTACTCTCATTTAAATATAATGTCATCCTTAGACAGAGAGTTAGTATTATTTATGTGATTTGTGTTCTTCCTTTATGCTCTTTATGATGGGTATTATTATTATTGTGCGGGAACGCTCTTTTGCATATTAAATAAACTGACACATTTTCTAGCTGCTGCTGCTGCTGTGATGCGGAGGCGAATACATTATGCAGATTATTATAAAGGCATAGCAATTATATAAACATTAAAAATACATTACAGTTATAATATTAACATTGAACATCGAAACTGCATTTCACAATAATATGTTGAATAATATTGGTGTGATTGTGCAGTTCTAGGCAAGAGGAGATATATTATATGAATTTATTTTTCAATCATGGGGATAAGATCTACAAACATATAAATGTACGTAAAGGGTGTTTTTTTAAGACGTGTGGTTTTCAAGAAGAAATAAAACGCATATAATTAATTTTTTTGGCCAAGAATTTAGCTTTATTATAAAGATAAGGGTTTGTCAATATATTTTAAAAATGATTTCAGGCAAGTGACCGCCGCGGATGGCTCGAATAAATTAAAGCCGAGAGGCCCAATTTTCGACCACTTTTTGCACCAATTGGGGTCGTATGTTAGCAATAACGCGCCGAATATTCTCTTCCAAGGCGTCAATCGTCTCGGGCTTATCTGCGTATACAAGCGATTTTACATAACCCAACAAAAAATAGTCCAGCGGTGTTAAATCGCACGATCTTGGAGGCCACGCCACAGGGGCCCACGACGCGAGATAATGCGCTCACCAAAAGTTTCCTTCAATTAATTGGTGTAGCGCCGTTTTGTTGGTACCAAACGTCATCCACATCAACATCCCCCAATTCAGGCACGAAAAAGTCATTAATCATGGCTCTAGCGTCCCCATTGACAGTAACATTATGGCCGGCTTAATTTTTGAAGAAATATGGACCAATGATTCCCTCTGCCCATAGAGCACACCAAACAGTGACTTTTTGAGGAGTCTCAACAATGGCTTGTAAATTATGATCACTTCAAATACGACAATTTTGCTTAATAACGTAATAAACGTACCCAAAAATGAGCTTCATCGCTAAACAAAATTCGCTTATGAAAATTGGGATCAACGGCAATATTGTTTTGGGCCCATTTGGGGACAATTTGGAAGCGGTGTTGAGGCGTCAGCCTATTCATTATAAAATGGCAAACCAAATTGAGAATAAATAAAGTGACAACTGTCAAAAAGACCAACTCCGAAAAAAGTATTGCCAGATAGAAAACCACACGTCTAAAAAAAACACCCTTCACATAATGTACCTATGTACATGTTCTATATAATATGTAGGTTTGTATATAGATTTCGATTTTTTTGGTTAGTATGAATTAATATTTGAAATTCAGTTCGATTTTTGTTTCATTTAAATTAAAATCGTGGATTCAAATATAAATATAAACCTATAAAGAAATAAAATATTGACATAAATGAACTATTCCAAAGAAAAAGGGTGTAAATAAAGTTCTTAAACTTGAGTATTTGTTAGAAATTTTGTTGAAGTTCAATTCGTTATCAAATCCTTCTGCTGGGTATCCCATTAGAGACTTCACCATGTATAAAGTTTGAATAAAACAAACAATTTTAAAAGAATCTAAGAGCTTTATTTACATAATCAGTAATGTGGTTTAGGCAGTGTTTTTACTGATTTACAAATTAACCTTTCGAAATATTTACAAATAATCCTTAATTTTTTCTTATAAAGTGGAAATAAGATAGAGAGTTTCATTGGTGTCAAACGACGCACAAAACTAAATGGACTTTAAATAAAGATTTATTTAATCCGGATTTCTTAAATCTACGTCCAAAATAATTTGGATATAAGAACTTAAACTGTTCTGCAGATTGAAAAAATTGGATTCAAAGGTGAATTTAACTAAATTTAAAGCTGATTTTAATTGTCTAAGCAGGACTAAGCAAGTGAATAATATGGAATTAGATTTTATGTGAGGGTTTAAATTAATTTTAGTCTGGATTTAATTTTAAGTCTGGATTAAGTGAGTGAATAAGATGGAATTGGGTTTAATGATTGGATTTAAAATAATTTAAATCTGGATTTAGTTTTGTATCTGAATTAAATTTTTAATCCAGATTAATTTTGAATTATTGGGGGAATGAATAATATGGACGTACATAAGTGTTCGGTTTAAACGTAGTAACATGATCTTGTTTTTCTACTATACCTATAATATTCAATGGATATTAAAGGGTGTTTTTTTGTAAAGAGGTATAGAACTTTGAAATGGAATAAAACAAAAATGATTTTTTTTTAAATTGACATGAAAGATAATCTTCTGGAATTATAATTTAAATATGATTTCTGGCACATAACCACCACGGCTGGCTCGGACGTAGTCTAATCTGGAGGTCCAATTTTCGATGAATTTTTCCGACATTTTTGGCCGTATATCGGCAATAACGCGGAGTATGTTGTCCTCCAAGTAGTCAATATCGTGTTGAGCTTATCGGCGTAGACTAGCGACTTCACATATCCCCACAGAAAAAAGTCAAATGGCGTTAAATCGCACGATCTTGGAGGCCAATTCAAGGGTCCGTAACGTAAAACTATGCGGTTACCAAACGTTTCCTTCAATAAATCAATTGTGGCACGAGCTGTGTGACATGTTGCGCCGTCTTGTTGAAACCACAGCTCTTGCACATCATGGTTGTTCAATTTATGAACAAAAAAGTCAGTAAGCATGGCTCTCTATAGCGGTCACCATTGACTGTAACGTTCTGGCCAGCATCGTTTTTAAAGAAGTACGGACCATTTATTCCACCAAACCATAAAGCATACCAAACGGTCAGTTTTTGTGGATGTAACGGTGTCTCAACATACACTTGAGGATTATCATCACTCCAAATACTGCAGTTTTGTTTATTGACGTATCCATTCAACCAAAAGTGAGCTTCATCGCTAAACAAAATTCGCTTATAAAAATTGGGATCAACGGCAATCTTGTTTTGGGCCCATTTGGGCACAATTTGGAAGCGTTGTTCAGGTGTCAGTCTATTCATGTTGAAATGCCAAACCAAACTAAAAATAAATCACTTGACAGCTGACAAAATAGCCGCCAGTTAAAATAGTGTTTCCAACTTAAAGTTATATATCTCTAAAAAAAAAAAAACTTTATTTAGTTGAACAAACATAAGGGCCAGTCATACAAATTTTTGATCCGCCTGTGTTCAAAAATTTAACTCTCCAATTTCGGTTACTTAATCGAGGTTCAACGCTGGTTCAAGCATTTATGAATATTATCACAAACTTGAGCATGATGGAGCGACCATTGAATCTTAGTAAATATGTTAAAAATCGGTGGTTTAAAATAGCTGAACCATGTCGATGCACTTTTTTTAAACTTTTAATACATTCCTGAAGGACGATTTTTCATCCCTGCCACAGCTTTGGCGGAAGCAGCAGATCTGTCTTTATATTTTATTTGTCAAATTATCTCGTCCTTCAGCTCTAAAATGGCTGTTGGCTTGTTCGCAGACACCTTCTTTTTTTTCAAATTTCCCCGAAAAAAAGAAGTCCAACGGGTGTCAACTTTTGACGTCTAGATAAGACGAGAAATCCCTATACTGGGACAAAAAATTAACCACTTTTGGATTTAACAAGACGTGAACTCTAATTTAACTTGACGAACTATGAGACTATATTTGTATACTATAGCGCCGATACCGATAATACAGTTCCCTCCAAAACCATTTTATTTAACTTCTTCAACTATGATTTGACCTCATTCTCCTCTAAAAGTCTGTCGAGTTAAGTTTAGAAAAACTTGTACAAAAATCATATAAATCAAATATTAATTATAAGTACACAAATTAATTTGTAATTAAAGTTATGTATATCTATGTCAATTTGTTGGAACATCCATTAGCTATACCTTGAGGAGAACATCCCCATAGCGTAGGTATATTTCGACATCAGATGCGCATTGTTTATTTTCTTAATTATATATATGTATCTGTGTTGTGGAAGAAGAAAGCATAAGGCAAAACAGGAAATATATCACTCGATGATGCTTGACATAATGTTTTTCTTGTTTCTTGCGATATACGAGTATGCGAGAAATTTCCCAAGAATAAGAAGCTTAATTGATGTACATAAGTATTTAGATGCCTGATGTGGCCTTGGGGTTAAGTTTAATTGTTCTCGAAGAGTTCTCTTTCCTCCGTGAGTTTGAGTTGTGAACGAAGTTTATTTGTGTCTAACATTTTTGTGTTTCGGGGAAAGATGTTAGGGTTGTTGAAAGAATGTGCTTTTATACAAATAATGATAATAAGTTGATTTTTACTTGCTCTTAACGACAAGTAAGTAGGTACCTTCATAACAAATATTACATTTTGGTATCGTGTACAACAAATTTCATGGTTTAAATACAACTTAACATTATAGGATGATGAAGAAGTTCAGAAGAGTGGTGGGGGTGATTTAGAGCGTCTGTAAGTCCAATTTTCATTGAGCTAGAGCACAGTATGGCAAACTGACTTGATTCATATTTGGTACAGAGCATTTTAAGAGGAGACATTTCTATATGGGGGAGAAATTCGAAATTTTGTTTAAGTTCTTTTATAGAACTGGAAGTTGCCATGCAAGGATTTTGGTTCTTTCAAATTTTCTCGAAAATGACTTTAACGATTTTAACAAAACCTCATATCTATGATACTGAAGGTAATTTAAATAAAAACTGTGGTTCAGGTTTTTGTACTGTAAAACTTCATATTTGTTACGAAAATAGGGTCTTAAAAAATTGTCTTATTTTTGTATGTATTTCCATATATCTCGTTTAAATTGTTACGGATTCAGCATCATCTTCACATAATTGCAGTGTTTTTGCTTTTCCTTAAATTTTCAAAATATAAAGATTCAGATTTGTAATTCTACAAGACACTCAATTAACGTCCGCCGTGTTATCCATGAAAACGATAACCTTTTGCACAACCAATTCCTCAGAATCATTCCCACGATAAATAAAAGAAATAAGGGCAATAAATTCTATGTGAAGTAATTCGAATAGTGGAAGAGTGGAGTAACTTTTTTTTTATGTCCCCATACACTACATAGTCATATACACTATACACACTAGCTACATGCGACAACTTTAGGGTTAAGCAGGGATAAAAATAAGAATTGAGTGGGGTTCCAGTCTATTAACTCGGATGTAACTTGTAACTTTATTCTTCTGTGTGAGTTAGAAATGTATATGTATGACATGCTCCATTTTCTGTAGCTGATGGTATATCGATATTATTCACCAAGCTAAAATGTGTGTGATGATGTGTTGACTGGTTTTATTGTTCGTAACGCTACATTTATTTCATTGTTTCCATTCGAATTTGGTGCAGAAAGTGAGGTTGAATGATGAGTGAATGAAAGCTTCAATAGAAGTTATAGGTATAATAAAGCTTGGTGGAGGTTGTTTAAATAAAATTGAGGATTCTTAAATTGGATTTCATTTTCTTACCGTTCGTTCGTCAGAAAAGGAAAATTATAAAGTGAAGCAAAGGTGATAGATTCATATTGATTGCCATGTTGGAAGATAGTTCAGTGCAATTATTATTTATTTATCTTACAGAAAATTTAACAATATTTTCGAGGTGTCAGTGTTGGGTTGGAATATACTGGAAGTATTATTTTTAATTTTAATTAAATCTTCTAGTGAAACCTTCATCCAGAGGTGGTAACAAAAAATAATTGTACCTATATCATTTTGCCAATTGCCAATGATATGATGAACAAGTCAAAAAAGTTTCATTCTCTGTTCTTCAACCTCCAGCTGAATCAAAGCTACATCAGGGACATAAATCCTAAGGAAAAAGCCCATTATAGTCTACATAAATGAGACATCTTTCTTGAAGTCACTGAAGATTCCCATATAGATTCCTCTACCAGTTCGCAAAACCTGAGGCACTCATATTAAAAAACATTATTTTTAAGTGCAGCTCGCAAATCAAATACCCCATCAAAAAAATCAAACAATTTTGTCAGAATTTTTAAAAAAATTAATAAAGAAAAGAATTTAAGAAAATCTGACTTTTTCAAAACGTGAATTTTTGAAGAATTCAGTCAAACATATTTTTTTTGAATTGGCGATTTTTACAATTTTTTTCAGAAGCCTTATCACATTAAATATTTTTTTAAATAAGAAATGATGCTCTGTCATTTTCCCTAAGTTAAAAGACTTTTATCTTTACGACTCGATTAATAGAACTCAAGACATTAGCCTTTTAAGCGAATCTTATAAACTCTTTTTTGGAGATTTTATGCATACCAAAAAATCAACAACAAAAGTCTCCAAAAAATATCCTATAAGGTTTGCTGAAAATGTTTATATCTTGAGTTCTATTTATCGGATCACTTAGGGAAAATGACAGAGCTGAAGTTCCTATTTTTAAAAAAACTAATCAATGTGAAAAAATATTTAAAAAATCGCAATTTTCACCCTCACTCACACAACAGGTGCGGTGCCAAAAAAAACCTGTCAGACTTTTTTTTCGGTATCACGACCTCTTACTCAATTTTGGTTATATTTCCACACTCGAAATTAGCTATCAGCTCTTAGACTTTATATACAGCAAGTCATTTCTAAGAACTTTTTTTTTAATCCAAAAAAATATTTTTTTGAAAATCATTTTTTTCATTTAAAAAGCCTTTTTGTATTAAAGTTTTACTAAAATGCACACAAAAAGGGAATTGCCCATATTTTTTGCCCAGAGTGCACACGAACGAGTTTGGTATATCGAATGAAAGGTGACGTGAAGCCCGATACATAAGTAAATTATTTTCAAAATCTTTTATGGGAAAGTCGAGATATTTGGGCTTGAAGTTGACGATTCCAAAATAAGGATTTCGGATTTTGTTCCAAATAATTGTCCATAACGGGCGAAATAATTGACGTAGAAAAATTCATATCAAATGAAAGGTATTAAGTGCCTTTTGAAGAATATTAGTTTTATTATTGGGTATTTATTTTATTAAGTACACTTCATTTTATATGAAATTAAAGGTAATAAAATAAGCTGTTAGCTCTAGCTAAAAAAAACATATGTCAGCACTCAATTTTTTGAAATATCGGTGTGGCAAAGACCGCGCAAAAAAAGTGGATTTTCTAGAAGTTAAAAGACGATATTTCAAAATGTGTTTAACATATAAAAATTACTTTTTTTGTTACTATTTTAAAGGAAAGACGAATACCTTTCATTTGATATCGACATCATTTTTCTACGTAAATTATTTCACCCGTTATAGACAGTTATTTGGAACAAAATCTGAAATCCTTATTTTGCAATCGTCAACTTCAAGCCCAAATATTTCGACTTTCCCATGAACGATTTTGAAAATATTATGTCAAGAAAAATTAAACTTTCTAAAGGTATGCCACTTGCGGGTGGAACACAAGTCCATATAATCAAATAATGGTCTTTTGAAGTCCATTATAAACTTATTTCCTGTGGAGTATGACGACGCGCCGTTAACCCGTCAGTTTTTTGTCAAACCTTTTATTTATGATCGAAATTTATTTTTAACAAACTGAGGATGAAATTTTTCTCAGGTGCCATTTTTTTGAAATTTGGGCACCATTTTTAAAAATGACACCAGTCTTCACTAAATGAGTAAATTTGTGCTCCCAAGTCCGAAACCACTTGAAAAATGTTCATATGGTAAAGATACTTTAGGATAGGTATCTAATCACTCCATAAATCTATGTTTGTTCTACAACGTGACTCAACAGCATACGCAACTTTTGTTTGCAAAACATTATTATTTGAATAAAATAAATTTCATAAACAGTACTGAGTTCGAGGAATATTGAAATAGTCAATCCAATTAAGAATTATTTGAGGACCTAAGAACAAAAAAATGTGTTATTTTTTAATAGCCTTTCATTTATATATTTATTGTCAGTTCTATAATTTTTTCCTTTTATAAAATCCTTTCAAATGTCTACCAAAAAACGGCAACGAACGGATGAGTAGGTAGTTCCTACATAGTATAAACCCTCACACCATTAAAACAAAGAAGCATAAGGACTCACAACACATTGTATAAAATGCGGATAGAAGCAATAAAATAGAACCACACTTTTAAAGTTGTTTCTTTGAAATAGGAGGCGAACACCAGAAAATGATATCTACTCATTTCAAAAACAAAAATGATATTATATCTATATGGATGTGTTTGTGTTGGTATATCCTTTGAAAATTAGAGTACCCACTAAATAAAATTGTGCTTTTAGTTTCAATCAAAAGCCTTTGACGAAAATTGTGTTGCAAAAGTTTTGAAAAGGATATTTTTGTTTCCGTATTGTTTCCTGCGGTTTCTGTTGGTTGATGTCAAGGAAAGATATAATATGACGCCTTTTAAAAAAAAGTCTTGAATAATAAAATATAGTCATTATTAATTTTTTTTTTTTTAATTAAAGCTAACTGAAAACTTATTCACTGGAAATTATGGTTTAGGGAAATATTCTCATACATTATTTAGAACTAAAATGGTGGATCTATATTTAGGTTGTCTTTCACAAAAGAATATTGGGGCGACCCACTCCTCAATCTGTTCCAAATATTAAATAATTAAATGGACGATGGGATCGCACGAACTTGCTTCTGTGTTTAGCGATTCTTGGAATTGCAAAGATTGTATTATAAATATTTATGCATTAAACCTTATGATTATTTTATGATTATCCATTTTTGAGAAACTGGAAAAGAAGCATGAAAATTTTTCTTTAAATTTTTAAAACAACTCCTAAAAATATTTTAATCTTAAAATGAATAACACTGTCTTAATTATTAAAATTATTAAAAGAAAATTAATTTGTGGGACTAAATTTTCTTAAAAAAAATATTGTATACATATTTACATACATGCTTCTTAATAGTTCAAACAATATTGAATTAAAAAAATTATGAAAAAAAAATTTCAAACTGAAAAAAAAAATCAAACAAGAAAATCCATTTTTGTGTCACTTTTGAGTACAGCTTCGGTTGTACGTTAAGGTACATTTAATGAACAAAATTTGTATTCGTGCTCCGTGTGGGAGATTCTGGATTTTTATCTCCTAATTTTTTTTGAATTTTTCATTGCCCAGACATGAAGAATTAATTTTGTAATTTTGTACCTTTTATGGATCATTTTTATTTCAATTTCAAGTTTAAAAATCTAATTTCCCTAACTTAAAACTTTGAATATCAATAAAACGTTTAGAGCTACTATTTTCGGATGGTTGCAAAAAATTAGCATTTTAAAAGCTACAATTTTGAAGAAATTATTATTTTCGTCCGCTTACTTCAGCCTTATTTTAGTAGAAACTTTAATAACTAAAAACTATGTGGAGCCACAAATTTTTGGTTTGCGCAACAAATAATCATTAATTAGCTACAAGATTTTTTTGATTCCGTCAAAGTAAGGGACGTCAGATTTTCATAATACAAAATTTTTAATTATTTCGGTCGAACCGAATATGGCAATACCCATACATAATTTTAAAGAATTGTCATTATTTTCCAATGAAAAACAGTTGCAGTTTACATCTTTTTTTCAACTTTTAAAAAATGTTTCCAAAACCCATCGAACTATACATCAAAAGAAAGGTCTTTTCAAACTCTATCCGGACGTCTAAACCAAAAGCGTGTGGAAGGTCTGGTTCTCGAAATATTTTCATCCAAAGTGATTGTTCGATTTAAGTGAATTTCTGTCGAAAACATTCAAAAGCGTTTGTGTTTGGATAGCGATATTTCCGTAATTGAGCCTAGAAATGGGTTGCGGTTTTCAAAATTGTAAATTTTTCAAGAGCTTTCTAAAATTCAAAACCAAAATACTCTTAGAGGTTTGGTTCTTGAAATATTCGCATCCAAAGTCAAATTACTGTTTTTCGATGCAACCCTAAAAAGGTCTTTACATAACGATATTTCCGCAACCAAGCCTTGTAAGAGGTTGTAGTTTTCAGTTGCGTACAGAAAATTAACAGGCCTTTCCACCGATAAATTTTGCCAGCTTTGGTTCTCGCAATATTCACATCCAAAATGATATTACTTTGTGTACTTCGATCCAACCTTAAAAAGGGTGTCGATGGCAATATTTCCACAACAAAGCCTCGAAAGGGGTTGGGGTTTGTAGTGTAAGAATAATTTCCAGTCGTATACATACGCTTTATTTTGTGGTGTTATGCGAATAACCATGTACATAAAAATAATAAAAAAATCGCTGTGATTATATTTCTGTAAAAGAAATAATTTTATTCAAATTAATCGTCCACTACCTTCTAAAAAATAATATCTCTGTTAGAAAAATCGTATTTTTCTTTGTTCATCCAAAATCTGTATTTGTTTTGCATTAAACTAGCTAGGTATAAATTTCACATTTTCATATCAATTAGGTAATTTATCTCTCTAAATACTAAATGTTGAATAATTTCGATGAGAACATCAGAAACAGAGGAAGGATGTGCTGCTAAATGTTATGTTGATGTTCTAGGTTTGGTTTTAAAGAGTTGTTTTTTTTTTTTTTTTGCTTTGAATTTCAATTTCATAGAAATTTAGATATGCCAGCTTGACCAATTGAAATGAGACCATAAATTTCAGTGGTTTTTGCGGATGGATGCAAAAACCACGAAATGAGTATGAATGAGTTTTTGTATTTATGTGTTGTGTGCAGGTCTATAGAAGTGATGAGGAAATTAAGTGGGTTTATTGGTCAACTAAATGTTTAACGAATCCATTGAAAACGTAAATTTAATTTATTTGCACTAGCTTAAAATGTTTTGATTTAAGGAACAATTGCTACTTTAAATTATGAAAATTTAGTTTAGATTGAATAAAGACAGTAACATTTTGTAAAGGGTCCGCCAAATAACTTCTTTTTTTTTGAAAATGGCGCAGAACATCGAGTGTCACTTCGGCTGTGTGGCACGTAGTGCCGTCCTGTTGAAACCAAATGTTGCCAATATCCTCCTCTTCAATTTTTGTGAACAAAAATTCGTTCGGCATGGCCCTATAACGATCACCATTGACTGTAACGGCCACTCCTTGCTCATTTTCGAAGAAAAATGGCCCAATTATGCTTCTGGACCAAAATCCGCACAAAACAGTGACTCGTTTTGGGTGTATCGGCTTTTCAATGTATGCGTTCGGGTTTTCTGTGCCCCAAATGCGACAATTTTGCTTGTTTACTACCCGCCAAGATCAAAATGAGCTTCATCTGAAAAGATGATTTTTTTGGCAAAATCGGCATCTTCTCCAAGTTGAACTTAGGCCCACTTAGCGAAGCGTATACCACAACCATATTCGTTCAGCGGAAGGATAAAACTAATTATCTGTCAAATCAGACATGAGCTAAGTGTTACCATTCACGAAATAAGCACTAGTTAAAAAAAAAAAACGTTAGATGGCGGACCCTTTATAAGAAAAAATCCTTGACGGTGCCTAATATTGCTTACATGAACTTTACACAACCACACAATCGTATAATAAGCTTTTCCTTCAGTTAATTTTGGAAGAACATTAACAAAATTATCAACCCTTAAGCCCATAAGTAGCTCATCAAAAGAAAACACCATCTCCAGGTGCTTCAATAATAATGTACTCTTATATTTGACTTAACAGTTAACATACATGTTAAGCCTTGTATGTTCTATTGAGTAAAGTTGCTTATGGGATTCACTCAGAAAATAAAATTAATATAATTGGATGACTAATAACCCTATTTGCTGCTAAGCTAAGAAAAGTAGGAATATCTACCAACTTTTATTGTATGCAATTAGTTAGTATATTGATTCATTATCATTAATATCTAGTGATACATATGTATGTAGTCGAATATCAGATATTATTAACCACCTTAGAGGGGCCATTTGGAATGATTGTATTGCAAATGTATTGGCTTTGGCAGCCTCATCAGTTAAGTTTGAAATGTTATTCATTATTCATAATCTCTTCAGTTGATTGGTATTGTCAATAGTGTCTTGTATTCATAGGGGTTTAGCTAACAACTTACTTTATGAAACTTTTAAGAAATTTCTTGTAATTTTTTTTTTTGCTTAAGTAGGTTTCACTGAAAATTTAAAATTTCGATCTGAAATTTATTTTGAATTTTCAAATTTCACTCAAAAAATGTTTTAAACTTGATTGACGTGAATTTTTTTTTTTAAACTAGTTCCTTTAAGTAAAAACACAATTTTAAATATAAAGAGCTATAATTATAGACTGTAATAACTCGCATCATCTTAAAAAATGGATTACATTTTTTTAAAATTTTGTGTCCAACAATTTTGATTATGAGATAAAAAATTTTCGTAAGTTTCTTAGGGATCGAGAAAAAAACCATAAATGAAAAAAAAATTAAAATAAAGCGTGTTTTTTGAAATGGAATAAAACAAAGATGATTTTTTTTTAATTTGACATGAAATTTACTTTATTCGAAAGATAATCTTCTAGCATTATAATTTAAATATGATTTCTAGCATATGACCGCCACGGCTGGCTCGGACTTAGTCTAATCTGGAGGTCCATTTTTCGATGACTTTTTTTAACATTTGTGGCCGTATATCGGCAATAACGCGGCGAATGTTGTCTTCCAAGTGGTCAATCGTTTTTGGCTTATCAGCCCGAAAATAGTCAAGCGGCGTTAAATCGCGTGATCTTGGAGGCCAATTCACGGGTCCGTAACGTGAAACTATGCGGTTACCAAACGTTTCCTTCAATAAATCAAATGTGACACCAGATGTGAGACATGTTGCGCCGCGCCGCGCCGCGCCGTCTTGTTGTGAAATCACAGTTCCTGCACAGCATGGATGTTCAATGGATGAACGAACAAGTCAGTAATCATGGCTCTATAGCGGTCACCCTTGACTGTAACGTTCTGGCCAGCATCGTTTTTAAAGAAGTAGGGACCAATTATTCCACTAAACCATAAAGCACACCAAACAGTCAGTTTTTGTGGATGTAACGGTGTCTCAAGCTACGCTTGAGGATTATCATCACTCCAAATATGGCAAATTTGTTTATTGACGTATCCATTCAACCAAAAGTGAGTTTCATCGCTAAACAAAATTTTGGGATCAACGGCAATCTTGTTTTGGGCCCATTTGAGCACAATTTGGAAGCGTTGTTGAAGCGTCAGTCTATTCATGATGAAATGCACAAACTAAAAATAAATCACTTGACAGCTGACAAAATGGCCGCGAGTTAAGATCGTGTTGCCAATTTAAAGTTGTTGCAATAGCCTCAAAAATCGAAAAAATATCGAATTTTATTTCATCTTATGAGCTTCTTTGGTCTTAGCAATTTTTTATACCAATAGTTTCAGAGATATGGATCAATTTGAATTTTCCAAAATTTCGCATTTCCGATGGGGTATGGTATCCCTTAAAATCTGGACTAAAGCTTTTCTAAAAGACCTCTTTCAGATATGACAACAAATTTGCGGTCATATTTCGTTCTAAGAAAAACTATTGTTTTTCTATCTATACTATGAATTCGGCCAGGCAGTGACCGACAAGCGACAGAGCGAAAGAGCGACACGTAGTGATGTGTCAACTACATAGGTGAATTAAATCGAGTCAACTCGAGTTATGCACAAACCGAATTGAATTTTATTCAAACCGAGTTAGCTTTTACCTAAACTGAAAGACAATTCGGTTCGGTTTGTGCTAGAGCAAAGCACGAAAATTATATTTCTCTATTTTCGATTTGGCATCGACTCGGGTTGAACGTACTAGCTGTGTTCCGCACCTAGCTTCAAGTAGTTTCAGACCGCCAGATTTAGTCATTTTTTGTCCAAAGTTCTTCAACACATCAAAAATTGTGCTATTTCTTGCTCAAAAGAGAGCAAAACTTTTCCCCTCCTTATCAGTTTTGGTCCGAGAAATTTCTTATGGCTATTTCTTTCCATTTTGACGTATGTCACATGACAGCATTTTGTCGGTTGAGTTCAAATAACAAGGTTTCCCAAGTGTTATTTTTATTTTAGTTTTAGTTTTGGTAGATGCGGGCATGTTTTTTTTTTATTATTTTATTAATCTTTTAACTGACCAAATAAATTTTATAAAATATAAATCATTTAGAAAAACTGTTTCTGAGGAATAAAATATTAACTTAAATATTACATATTTCTTGTATATTTTAGTTGTTTTTTGAAAAAAAAAAAACACACTGAACTTCATAATTAATATACCTATAGTTTTTAGTTTTATTTTTATATTAATAAACTTTTGATTAGTACGTTTAATTTTGGTTAAACATTTACTTTCTTGGGTTGTTATTCTTGAAAATGTTGATCAAGATTTATCATAGATCTACGGCAACCTTTGTCGAGTATAATTGTGACGTTTTGCATGAATTAGTACAGAGTAGTACGCAAGCCGTTGCCGACGTTTTGACAGTTTTCCTTCCCTCTGAGACCATTTCATCCCCACTCCTCAAAATTTGACATTTAGCCAGATTTAGTTCGAAAAATCTCGGGAACAGACCTACTGTTTGTTTTGTTGTAACAATCGAATCGAAATCGAATGTCGAACCGAATAATTGAAATTGAATACAAATTTAAACAGAGTTGCAACGATGTCGATGGTCAAAAAAAAAAACGATGAAATTTTAATTGGTTTCATTCATTCGGTTTGCTTAATTTTCAACTCAATTAAACTCGCTTTGAAAAATGTTCGGTTTTATATATTATCACAAGCGACAAGTTCAAGCTACAAAACTGGCCATCTTTTGAGCGAAAATTCTCCTGGGCACCTAGTTTTGAAAATTCCCTTGCTATAAGTAACGTTCAAAAACATGGTAATCGCTCTGGAGCAATAGTACCCTATCGCTTAGTATTCAATACAAAAACAGAACAGATTTAAAAGCATATAACGCTGTTGCTCTGCCGCTCAGTATAGTCGCTTGTCGCTCAATGAATTCGTGGGCGCAAACATGCAGCCTTATATGTTTTAATTTTTGTCTGTCGCTCAGGACTCTGTCGCTCTGTTGGCTATCGGTTACTGCTTGGCTGAGCCCTAACTTTAATGATGTCCTATTTTATTTGTTAATTAGGGGCTTACCTACCCTACAGGTGTATGTCTATAATACCAAAACAAATTAGCAAAAATAATTACTATGTGTAAAATACAACAGTGGATAAAATAAATTATTAGTGTTGCGCTTGCTGAGGATGAATTATAGCTATTTCACGTTTATATCACTTTTCTTTATAGCACATTTTAATTTAAGTGCTTCCTTTACCAAAAAAGGTGTTAGATTTCTGCAATAATTCAAGAGAAGAGAAAACTTAAAACCATTGTCTTTTTTATAACCGCATTCGTTTAATAGTTCATATATATAACCACAACAAAGAATCCTTAAAGATACAATGCCTTTTATAACTTTCACAGGTATAAATTATATGAATTTTTTCTGTGCAATTGCACAAGTAAGCAAAAAGCAGTCCATAAAGTCGCGAGGGTCATCAACACGATAAAAGTGTTTCACCGCAAAGCGGAAATAAAAATGGATAAATTGCTAAAATAAATTGTGTACTCTAAAAGAACCACTTTGCTAGAAGAAACACAAGACTTGACAAAAAAGTGCACTATAAAGAGCTGAAAATATCTTTGAAAAGGAAAAAGATTTAAAAAAAAAAACTTAGAAAAGTAAGTAAATCTTCTTTTATATAATTTGTTAAAAGGTTCGTTTTGTTAAATTACTTTACTTCAAAAGAAATAAAAATGTTTTGTTAAAATTTACTCAAGTAAAAGTATTTACATAGCTTTTAATGACAAACTTTGTGTTGATTTTTTTCAAGTTTTAGATATGGGAACATTTCTATAACTAAACAATGAGGCGAGTTTTCATACAATTTTGTTGGTACCATCATCACTTTATATTGCTGAAGCTCTATTTTGGCAAGTAGTAGGTTCGTGTCAAGCCAAACTAGCATAACGATATTGGAAAAGTCCAAAAAAGTGGTTTTCGAAATACCGGCCGTTCTGCAATTTTTTTCTTTTGACAAATACTCTTCGGCAAAGGAATACTTAAATTCTGTAGTATGAAATGAAAAGTATTTTAAAATCGTCTTCTACCTACTCAGAATATTATATAAGTATATTTTAACTGTTACATATATATCAAAAAAGGCGAATCGTTCTCCCCCGTAAACTACCGACCAATTGCACTTACTTCCCTTCTTTCCAAGGTCATGGAAACACTTATTAATTACAAAATCAAGAAATATCTTGAAGAACGGAAGCTTCTAAATGACCGACAGTATGGCTTTCGTAGAAATAGGTCCACTGGTGATATGATGGTTTATCTCACCGAACAGTAGAATAAATCTCTACATCGTTTTGGAGAAAGTAAGATTATTGCACTCGATATTTCTAAATCATTTGATAGAGTCTGGCACCAGGCTTTTTTATCGAAAATGCGTGCTTTTGGTTTCGATGTTACTCTTCTTCGCTGGATTAGAAATTACCTTTCGGACCGTTCAATACAAGTTGTATTGGATGGGTTCAAATTTGATATCTTCAATATAAATGCTGGTGTGCCCCAGGGCTGTGTTCTGTCTCCGACTCTCTTTCTCATTTTTATAAATGATCTCCGGTCCGAAACTTCTAATCCACTAAACTGCTTCGCTGATGACAGTACTTTCAGCTTTTCAAATTCATTTTTGGAGTCACACCCGTGCTCTTCTGATGTGGATCTTTAACGGCAACGTATGATAAGCTCATTAAATACTGATCTTAACAAAATCATCAAATGGGGAATAAGAAATCGTGTAGAATTTAATGCGTCTAAAACACAATGCTGTTCTCTGTCTCTAAAGCGGATTACACCTCGCTTGCCATTATCCATGAGTGGCACTTTCATTATAGAAGCTGATCATCCTGAAATTCTCGGTATGAGCATCACCAATCACCTCTTGTGGAATGACCATATTTAAAATGTTGCCAAAAATGCCGCAAGATGTTTAGACTTCCTTAGAAGATGTAAGAAATTCTTTTCCCCTTCTGATCTGGCTACTATCTACAAATCATATATCCGCCCAAGAATAGAATATAACTCCCATATCTGGGAGGGTGCTCCATCAACCCACTTGAGTCTTTTGGACGGTATTCAAAGAAAAGCTTTCAAATTGATTGGAGATGATATCATCATCAGAACATTCACGTCACTTGAACATCGACGGAATGTTTCATGCCTCTCTCTTTTCTACCCTTATTTCTTCGGTCTATGTTCTAGAGAAATAGCCAGTTTCATTCCTCCCCTTAAACAGTTTCACCGTAATACTCGCGCTTCCGGGAATGCCCATCAATTTACCATTGAGCCAAATTTCGGTCGTACAGTCAAGTACAGAGATTCGTTCTTCAGCCGTACAACTCGAATGTGGAATCTTTTGCCTAACTGTGTTTTCCCTTCCCATTATGATGTTCAGAAGTTTAAAACCAATGTGCATCGGCATCTAATTTCAAACCCACTCCTTTTTTCCTGAGCTAGCGCTGTGTCCATAGATATCAAAAGGGTAGCCAAATCCCTTTAGCGCACGCAAATTATAGAAAAAAAAAAAAAAATATATATATTTATATGTGTGTATATATATGTATCTACTACTCCATTGTCTTTTTCGGAAGAAAATCTTATTGCTATAGTCTAATCGGGATTACACCAGAACAAGGTGTTAAATCTCCAGTTTTGTGCTAATTGTTGTAAAATAACAAGGAAACATCTCTGACTAATTGCTTTTCCTGGGTGAAAAATAACTGGTGTATACCTATAAAGGATTAAATGCCGACAATAAATCAAGAAAATAAAGGCTATCTATATATGGTTCTGGTTTGTGGGTAAGAGGGAAATATTATAAAGGAAAAGGAATGTTTAATGATTTATGAATGAACCAAGTCTTATGCACTTTCAAGTAAAGTTCTTTAATTAAAGGAGTGTGTGTTTATGGTGTGGAACTTTTAACACAAAATTCGATTAAAGATTTTTTTTTATAAAGCACGTAGAGCCAGTTAATGTGAAAAATTCTACAGGGTGATTGGTATAAGGTGTGAAAAAAAGCTAGAGCGTTTGGGATGAGCCGAGACAAGAAAAAAATCCCCGTTTAGCCGGGAGGGACAATTTTATAAAAATACAGAAAAAAAAAATTTAAAAAACAACGGTTATACCCACTTACAATGCATACACCTTTTTTGTAAAGCCAAAAATCTCTTATTTCGTTGTAAATACTTTAGATAAAGTTGGTTTAGAGGAAAGTTTTTGAAAAATTAATTTTCAAACACAAAATTTAAGAAAAAAAAATAAACAAAATTTGTTCAAACTAATTTTGTTCAAAATTGTACGTTATTAAGTAGTATTTTTGTTTTCAATATTCAATGGTGATATTAATTTTTAGTCAAACACAAAAAAACAGATGCTAAAATATCTCTTCTAGTTCTTTACAAAATTGAAAATAACAGAAATAAAATTCCATTAATTTTACTTCAATCCGTTGCTTAAGTTGCTCTAAAGATCCTATTTCCACTACGTAGCTAGTAAAGTTGATTTAGTTAGTTTCAATTTTATCAAAAAGTAAAAGACATTTAAGCATTCGGTTTTCTGTTTTTGACTAAAAACTAAGAAGTGCATTGAATTTTGAAAACAAAACTCTTACTTAATTACGTAAAATTTTGAATAAAATTAGTTTTAATTTTTTTTTTTCAAATCTTTGGATTTGTTTGCATAGTTTATTTTTTTTGTATTGGCATGCTCAATTTTCCACATATCCGCTAGGGTAAGAAAACTGGTCGCGTGTTTGTTTTATTGGTTTCTACAATAGACTTAATCAGCAATAAAGAAATGTTAAACCCTCTACCGCATAGCAACCCATATATGGTTTACCATATTCAACAAGATTTTTTCCGTTATATTACACAATTGAGTAAATAATGCAATCTACAATGGAACTATGTCTATTTCTCAAATAAACTAATTGTTTCTAAAGCAAGTTTCAAAGTAAAGCTCATTAAATAAAAGTGTGTTTTTTGTAAAAGTTTTTTTTTTTTTTTAAATAAACAGGTTAGTTTCATCCAAATCAAGAATATTTTCATATGAATTTGTTCTTCTTTTTTACATTTTTAAACTTTATTTCATGTTTTTATAATAACTATAGCCTATATTTTGGACTTTTTCCAAGCCCCCTTATATGGGTTTTCATGCATTGTTGACTAAGTTTTGGGGGGATACATTTTTTTTTTCGATGGTAACCTGGCGAAAAATATGCTAATTTTGTGGACAAAAGATATTTAAGAAGTATAAAAAATGTAACGTGTTTTTGTATTCCAATAGTTTAATGCATATTAAACCATATATGCCCTGTACATTTTTAACTCGAAATCACCTTATTGCATACAAACCCATATATTGGTTATATATCTAAAAAAAAAAAATAAATTGTAAAGGGTTTTCCAATAAGAGGTGTTATTTTGATATTCAAAGAAAAATGGCATTTTTTGAGATAAATGATCGGATGTTTATTTCATTATAAAGAGGAAGGTATGCCGTTAATAATGGAACACAACATCAGCCAAATGGCCGCCACCACCACGCTTACAGGACCATATCCTTTTCATGAAATTTTCCATAACCAAATCGCAAAGTGGCTGCCCTATGTCCTCGATAGCCTCACGAATTCCATCTTTAAGGTCTTGAATCGACGCTGGGCTGTTGGCGTAGACCTTATCTTTCACGTGGCCCCAAAGGAAGAAGTCGCAAGGTGTTAAATCACAAGATCTCGGTGGCCAATTGTGATCACCTCTTCGAGAGATAACACGGTCCGGAAACTTTTCCCGTAAAAGATCGATGGTTTCATTGCTTGTGTGGCACGTAGCGCCGTCTTGTTGAAAGTAAACGTTGTCCAGATCAATACCATCCAATTCCGGCCATAAAAAATCATTAATCATCTCTCGATAGCGCAATCCATTGACCGTAACTGTTGCTCCAGCCTCATTTTCGAAAAAGTAAGGACCAATGACCCCGCCGGACCATAAACCGCACCAAACAGTCACGCGTTGAGGATGGAGAGGCTTTTCAACAATAACTCTTGGGTTTTCCGAGCCCCAGATGCGACAGTTTTGCTTGTTGACGTAGCCTCCGAGGTGGAAATGGGCCTCATCAGTCAAGATGATTTTTCGATGAAATTCCGGATCATTTTCATGCATTTCAAGGACCCAATCAGCAAAGACACGACGTTGTTGATGATCAGCCGGCTTGAGTTCTTGTGTTAACTGAACTTTATAAGCCTTAAGACCCAAGTCTTTATGCAAAATACGGTGTAATGACGTTTGTGGAATGCCTAATTCCAAAGAACGACGAAGAATGGACAAATCTGGGTTTTCTTCAACACTTTGGGCTACAACAGCAATATTCTCAGTTGTTCTTGAGCGACGTGCACGGGTTTTATTCTTCACATCACTAACTTGTGCCAACAGCTCGAATTTGTCCACCAATTTCTGTATTGCGGGCCGACAAGGTCCTTCACGAAGACCCGAAAATGTTTTAGTTTTACGAACCGTCTCTGCCAAATTTTCACCATTTTTATAGTGAATTTTAATAATTTCAATGCGTTGTTGAAGCGTGTATCGTTCCATTTTTATTAATGGCGTAGTTTCTACTTGTCAAATGTTAAAAAATGACAGCTTCAAAAGTGACAGCTACCGAAATAGCGGGCTATTCAAAATAACACCTCTCATTGGAAAACCCTTTATGTACCTGGTAAACTCCTAATAAAGCAAAATAAATATTAAAAAAACGTAACATGCTATATAAGGAAGGTATTACACGCATGGTCCATATTCTTAGTTTACCCTGCCATCGCGCCGTCGGTTGGTCGGCATAAATGTTTACACAACAAAACTTAATTCATTGCTCCAACTCTCTCTCTCTATCCCCTAATTCCAACAACATTTTATTGATAATGTTTTGCATATGTTAAAACACTGGTTTTGAGTTTTTAGGGTGAATGGGGTAAAATTCAGATAATAGTTTTTTTTTTTTTTATAATCAGCTGAAATATATATTTTAAAATTCTACACAAAAAATATTATACGATTAGAGTAATAAATTTCCAGAGAAACTTGTGTGGGTGAGCTTGAGAAAGCTTTTTCTTAAAATCGATTGCTTTAACGAAAAAATGTTTTAATCCTTTTGTGTAGAATTTCATAAGCTACAGTTTATGTCTTGACATTTTGATAGTTTTTGAGCAAATTTGGTCTCCTATCAGCAAAAAAAAAAAAATCAAAAGCCATGGTTTTAATTTAGGCTTACTTTTAATAAAAAAAATTTAACACACACAAATAATGTTCTTTACCAAAATTCAGATCGAATTAAAAATCTAATTTTACTGATATATTATTAATAATAGAAATGTAATTATTTTAGTAAAAATAAAGCATTCATATTTGTAATATTTTTCTTCGAGCTATATGTATAAATACAGTGAAACAAAAGGCAAGCTGTGTGACGATTTCCCTCGCTAATGGCCGTGGCCGATAATATTGTTAGTTGAGTTTAAAGTTAAAGGTTAGCTGCCACACAAATCTTTTCAAAATGAGCTTGAAACACGGTTTCTCTTGAGAAACACATTGATAATTTCCAAGAAACTATCCTTTATCGATATAAGTAAAAAAACATCTCTCGAGGCAGGTGTATTAGTCCCAAAACTACCGTTCAATCCATTCAGTCGAGAATTCAGAAAGTTTAAATTTGAAATTGAAATAAATATTTAACTTGAGACTTGGGAATCAAAATTTCGGTCTTACCAGTTTCACAGTCAGAATAGTGGCACTTAAGTGGGCAATGTGAAAGATTATCACAGTGCACACTTACCTGAATAAGTGGTACTTAAGTCTCCGATGTTGGAGACTTAAGTTCCACTTACGCTGGCTAGGAAATTTAGCCTAAGGTCCTAAAATGCGAAACTTAAGTGCCACTTATTCCGGTAGGTGTCGACTGTGAAACTGGCCCTTAGTGTACATAAGTATAAAAAGAGAATGCCTTATTTTGTCCCACTATACTTTAACCCGAAAATTTATTTTTTCTATAGACATAGGAAGGTATATTCATACTCTTACCCAACCCACACATTATTTTTGATCATTTTGTTTGATGTAGACAAAATGTTATCAGATATGATTTTATTTTGTTGACAAAAAAAACTTTAAACAAAAAAAGATATTTGTCCCAAAGGTGTTATTGATTCTTTGTTTGTCCTTAAAATAAAACTTCTGCAATCCACTTTTTCTCTCCCCATATTCCTAGAAACAACTTTGATAAAAAAAAAACAGTCTCCAACCCAGAAGTGGGTCAATCCCAGCTTTTCCATGCATAAGGATATCCTAATGAAAAATCGTGAATATCAATTTAGTTTGGAAAGAGAAACAGTATATCTACTACGACTACTTATCTTTACCCTTTTTCATAATAAAGAAGAAATCTTGTTCCAATAAAGAAATACATATCCCATTTATATTTTCTATCCCATCGTCGTCTCCCTGCCTATATGTATGTATATCCTCTCGCAACACTCAACAGTATTTTCTACTTTGCATAAATCCTTTTGCTTTTTGTATTTGCAAAGTATATCACACGTCGAATCCTTATTTATGTTATTTTGCACTCTTTGCGGCAATGATGTGAAATTTGCAAATTGAATTCCACCTCGAACACGAACAACTTCAGGTTTATACTTCCTTGTAAACAAAAATCAGGGATGCTATATGTTGTGTTTCTGCTTCCATTCGTTTATTTAAATTTTTCTCCTTTTAAATATTGAATAGAAGTTTATCTGTTTGTATACATATATGTAAGTATGTGTGCGATTATATTGAGAAGACCTTTGAAAGGCTTATTAAATTTTTGTTTATTTGGACTTATAGAGTGCGTATGCGTCAATTCAGTCATTGTTTTAAAGAGTCACCGACACAATAGCCGATGATAAAGAGTGCGTTTCATTTGTCATAAAATATTTCCACAAAACCAGATACTGTATCTTTCTTTCAATTATGTAGGCATTCCGCACATTACCTATATGTATGTACTTTTTTTCATTAGTTTCAACAAGGATATATAAGGACATGAGACGCAGAGTGGCCTAACTCATTTTCGTACTTGTTTTTAAAAAGACGAAAACTTATGTAAAGGGTTTTTCAACAGGGACGCTACAAAAGTAGAGCAACAGGGGCAGCAAACGACGCCATATTTCTTGCCGCTCTTTTGACATTTCTCTTCAGTAAGGTTTGGCATTTTATAATGGAAAGATATACGAGCCAACAACGAGTAGAAATTATTAAAATTAACTACCGAATTTCGGAGTCAGTGGCCTCAACGTTAAGAGCGCTACGTCCAATTTATGGTCGTCATAATCGTCCTAGCAGATCAACAATTGAGCGTATGGTGGGAAAATTTGAACCCACAGGCACAGTACGAAATGTTCCCTTGCCAGTGAGACAAAGAAGTGCCCGTAGTGTCGAGAATATTGCTGCCGCTGAGGCTTCAGTTTCAGAAAGCCCAAATGTGTCTCTCAAACGTCGTTCTCAAGCGTTGGGCATCTCTGTGACGTCGTTGTGGCGAATTTTGCGAAAAGATCTTGGCCTAAATCCTTACAAGATTAAATTGACACAAGAACTGAAGCCGCTTGACCACCAGAAGCGTCGTATGTTCGTGAATTGGGCTGAGCAACAACCTGAAAATGATTCGGATTTTCATCGAAAAATCATCTTCAGCGATGAGGCTCATTTCTGGTTGAATGGATTCGTCAATAAACAAACTATGCGGTATTGGACAGGCAGCAATCTACACGTACTCCATGAGTCATCATTGCATCCCGAAAAAATTACGGTTTGGTGTGGTTTATGGGCTAGCGGCGTCCTTGGGCCGTACTTCTTTCGTGATGATCAACACCGGCACGTTACTGTGAATGGGGATCGCTACCGTTCAATGATAACCGAATATTTTTGGCCCCAATTGGATGATATGGACTTGGAGGACATGTGGTTCCAACAGGACGGCCGGCGACACAAGCCACACAGCGAATGTCACAATCAATTTATTGGAAACCAAGTTTGGAGAACGTGTTATCTCACGAAATGGTCCAGTCGCTTGGCCGCCTCGGTCGTGCGATTTGACGCCGTTAGACTATTTCCTGTGGGGCTACGTCAAGTCTATGGTCTATGCCAACAAGCCAGCGACGATTGATGAACTTCGTACGAATATCGAACGTGAAATTGCAGCAGTATCGGTCGATTAATGCTTGAAAACCGTCGAAAATTGGGTTCAGCGTCTGGACTTCTGCAAGCGTGCCCGTGGTGGCCATGAAAAAGAAATCGAATTCCATACATAATGGCATCGAACGTACTTTCACAGAAATAAAGAATTTCATTGATATCCAAAACCGTTTTTGTTTTATTTAAAAAAACTTTTGAAGCGCTCTTATTGAGAAACCCGATATATTGCAGCAAAAATCTGCTTATTTTGAAAGAAAAATATCTATAGATTGATGAAGCATATAACTGCTTCAAAAAAAATTTTGTTTTCGTTACTGTTAGTAATAATTTTCGCCATTTCAAAAAGAAGTGCAAAAATCAGTTAGGCCACTTAGGTTCTCCCTGCCTCATATATGTATATGGAAATACAGAGAAATTTAGCTATCTTGTTCTCCCTATAAAATATTATGTGTACATGCCATTAAAAATAAACACAAACAGATGTTCAACAAACGTGGACTAATGAGCTACCAAAAGGAGGTAAACATTACGTATAAGGAAATGCCTGTTACCATCAGTATAGTAGTTTAATATAGTAAATATTTTGCACTATGTTAATTTTTGGAAGGATAGACGATAAAGTTTAACTACTGCCAACAGATGATGCACACAAGTTTTAGAGTTTTTTTTTTTTTAATTTCAAAGGATAATAAAAGATACTCTGTGTGAACTCATTTTAACTGCTGGGAATGTTTGGATTGTTTTTCGAGAATGCAAAACCACGAAATTCAATCAAATTTTCTTAAACTTTCTAGAAATCCAGTTGTTGATTTTGAAATTACATAAAAAAAACATAACCTCATAGCTATACATTTTGGTTTTAACTTTATATAAAGTAAACAAATTATGTTAAGTAGACATTTTTAAGACTGCTATACTTGCTGTAAGAAGAGAACTGGCCAGGAGCAGTGGCGGATTTAGGTTTTCTGCCGCCCTAGGCCCGGTTGAGTACGCCTTCTAGATTCTTTTAATTGCCTTTATTCTTAATCGTTCTTGCAGAGCAGGTAGGTGCAGGAATATTTTGGAAACACAAATCAATAACAACCTTTGTTGGTGTGTATACATAATTATGTTGTGATTTGCGAATATCAATTTTATAGACATACATAGCTGCGTGGGTCCAATTCCTATGGTGGGCATGTAGAAAGTTTTTCATAATAAAATTGGATTAAAGCTCTGCAACACTAATAAGGAGGAGACTGATGATAGGCGGCTTGGCACCCCCTGAAACAGCTGTATCTCAAGCTAGCACTACCTCACAGCAAAATTTCACATGTTGATAAATTAAATTGCAATTTTGAATGTGCAAATCATTTTTTTTTTTTTTTGAAAGTTCAAACCTAATTGATTTACTGCCCATTTTGAGAATCAATTATTTTTCAGCGCCCCCAAATAAAAAGATAAAGTACAAATTATCCATAGTCCTCCTAAACTACTTTTTCACTACAAAATATTCTCAGGTCTGTTGCCGCCCCCATGTGGCCCGCTAGCACCCACAGGCATCATCGCTCACTTTGAGAATCAATTAATTTTCTGCACCCCCAAAGATTTTGCCGCCCTAGGCCCGGGCCTCACGGGCCTAAGCCTAAATCCAGCACTGGCCAGGAGCGTGGTTGCCCTACGGGATATAGCCAACTTTCCCGGAATATTTTGTATTATATGTCACATCTCCTGACGGTGGTTTATTATAGTCAAGCAAAACAATATAGGAGTTTGTATTTAATTCCATACTTTTGATTTAGGGTGTGCCTGATAAAATAATGTGTCTGGAAAAAATGTACAATACTCAAATGTGAAATATGAAATACAAATTAAAATTCAATAGTTTGTCTTGCTTTTCCAAAAATTCTTAAAAAAGTGACACCCAAAGGGGAAGTGTGGGCAAAACCGCACCTGGGGGCAAAAACAACACTTTAAATGTTAAAACGTGACTTGTTGAAGACGTCAAAAAGTTAGAGTTATTTTTGTGGTTTTTTGTGAAGTCCTTATCACTCGCGTAAAAAGTAAATTGTATAGTTTAACAAGTAAAATAATCAAAAAGATTAATGTTTTTTTAATATTGCAAGGTGGATATTGAAAACCTAAAAAAAATCGACAAGAACACCAATTTTACAAAAAAAAAATGTAAAAAACGGTCAGTGTACGGTTTTGCCACAAATGTTGTGTGTTGCTAAATTATTTATTTTTTTTTTTAATTGTATTGTACCTATGTCCTGAATGGGCTCATGAAGCTTGTACAGGAATAAGAGTCAATGAGGACGTCGCATATGTTTAAAACTTTTGCGCCTAACTTGTTATTTGCGTACAAAACGGTTTTGCCGCCAGGATAATTAAGTAGGGCTTACTTGCTCCCACATAGAAGAAACCACGATTTTTTTAAAGTTATAAAACTTTTTTTTCCAGTAATTTATTTATTTATAATATTGGTCAAAGTACCAGACTTTTGAAAGTGAAGACTTTATTTTCCTTAAATAATTTGTTTTAATAGTTTAAAAAGCGGGAAAACTTTAAATAACAACGACGTTATTAGTTTCAGAAAGTTCTTGAAAATTTAACTAACAATTTTGAAAACCGAAACCCATTTCGAGGCTCAATTACGGAAATATTGCTATCCAAACACAAACGCTTTTGACTGTTTTCGACAGAAATGCAGTAAAATCGAATAATCACTTTGGGTGGAAATATTTCGAGAATCAGACCCTATACACACTTTTGGTTTAGACGCCCGAATAGAGTTTGAAAAAAAACTTTCTTTTGATTTTTAGCTCGACATTTTTTAAAAGTTGAAAAAAAGAAAAAAGAAAAATCAATAAAAAAATTTTTCCATAAAGTTTGGCGAAATTTTAACGTCGCTGGAAAGATCTATTAATTTGCTATTCGCCACTGCAAACAGCAACCCCTTTCGAGGCTTTGTTGCAGAAATATCGCCATCGACACCCTTTTTAAGGTTGGATCGAAGTATACAAAGTAATATCATTTTGGATGTGAATATTTCGAGAACCAAAGCTGCCAAAATTTTTATATTGGCGGAAAGGCCTGTTAATTTTCTATACATAACTGAAAACTACAACTCCAAATATCGTTATCCAAAGCCCTTTTTAGGGTTGCATCGAAATACAGTAATTTGACTTTGGATGCGAATATTTCGAGAACCAAACCTCTAAGAGTATTTTGGTTTTGAGTTCTAGAAAGCTCTTGAAAAATTAACTTACAATTTTGGAAACCGCAACCTATTCGAAAGCAAGATCGATGACCGATAAAGCCCTACAGTTAAAATTAAGGGTATTTGACAAAAAAAAAATTTTCCACGTAAAACTAAAGCTCTCCACCAAAATTTAGCTTTGTTGGAATATTTCCGTAAATTGTATGAATTTCAAGCAGAATGCCAGAGCCGCTGATTCAATACAATCACTTCGAATATTACCTATAGGTACTCCAGCTCTCAATGCCTCAATGATAAGCAGAATAAGTACCTACATGATTTTTTTTTTATTTTGTGTCTTTTTCATTAACTCTCTGTAGTAGACTATGTCACTGCAAACTGTTAAGGGATGAATGATGAAATCTCTCATAAGACATCTCTTGATAGAGCTTTCGCTTGCTTTTTTTTCGCCACATCCTTTATAGACTCTACACATAATTCATTTTAATTAAACGGAGGCGATGATTTATGATTTTTTTTTTTTATATTTCCAACAATTTTATCTGCTGTCGACGTCATTTTCGCCGTTGTCTGATGTTCATTTACATGATTGAATTGAGCCCTAGCTGTAGAGCACCGCACGAGGGTGTCATTTCTCTTTAGGATTTGGAGGTTAAATGTGAACATTTATTTAACTGGAAGCTCTGTCTTTCATGTGAAATCACAATACAACTCGAATTCAAGTGCAATTTGAACACACACAACTTGAAGATAGATTTCACTTGTATATCTACGTATGTAGATTTAATTTGATTAATGTAATGTTCAAGGTGAATATTAGAGATAGGAACAAAATGTTTTGTTAAAAGCTTCGTGTCTGTAAACCTTCCACCCACTTTGAATTTTCGTTGAGCTCTTAGTATACGACTTATGTATTGCTATCGAATTCGATGGACTTCGATGTGTTATTATCTTCTTAAATATCTCTTCTTTCAATCGAAGTTTCAAGTCCGATTCTCGTGTTTAACATTTGGATGCATATTTAATAGTAAATACATAAATTCAAAGGAACCTTAATAATTCTATTATAAAGGGTCATTCACATATAATAGGTATGCAACAGAACGGTGGGGAACTACAAGATAAGGTAGGGTAGATAGAAATGGCAGCCCAGAGCAACCTATAGACCTAAAGCTCAGTGAACCAATTAGCGCTGGTAGCTGGAATGACAATACAAATTTTATATAAGAAAAAAATCTAGAGTTAACATTTCGATTCAAAATCATTTGTAGATTTCAATGATCTTTCGATAACCAACAGAAATATTTTTCCATCTCCCCTGAAAACCAAGTTCACTCTTGAAAACAAGATAGCGGAAACCCTGCAAGGAATTGATGGTCTCCAAAATTCTTATTCAAGTTTGCCCTATAGATGGGTATGGTATGATGGTAGAAAATATTAAATTTCCAAAGGAATCTTAACTAAATTTACTGTCGTAGACTGAAAAAGGATTACTATACTTTTTCTCCCTATACACATTGTTGCTCAAGCCAAATACTGGCGCTTAGGTTAACTTTTGCCTTTAACCTTGTTTTGCGGTGCAGTAATTTGTGAATACTTTACGAGCACATTCTTTTACAAAAGCCATCATTTGAAGTTAACACTACAAAAGTCTTCCACACTTTTCGAAAGGAATTGTAACGAGCGAAAATTCGTGCAACACAAAGAAACCACACCTGGAATGCATTTCATTGAAATTCAAACTAGAAAATGCTCCACGCAAAGGTTTAAGGAATTGAAACACTTTTTAAAGTGAGATGTTTTCAAAAGGAAGAGGGTAGATAAAGTACTTTATTCGGATTTGGTTTGGCGAATGTAAACACAAAAAAAAATCACATGGGATTTGGAATGCCGTGGAAACACTGCCAACTTTACAATCCAGCACGACTGTCAAGCATTTTGACTTGATCTAGTGGCATTGAGTAAGGTGCGGGATTGGATTCACGCAGACGAAATTTCGGATTTAATCAAAGCAAACTTTTCAGTGGTGAAGAAGCCCAAAAAAAGACTTTTCGTTTGGTCTAAGGCCGGAGCCATCTGGATACAGCCAAATATAAAAAGTCGTTTGAAACACTGTCATTTCGCAAAATTAAAAAAAAAAGACAGTAGCAGCCGATTTCTAATCTGAATTTCTCGTTGATAAAATACTGGAACTAGAATGTCTATGTAAAGGGTATTTTTTTAGAGTTATAGAACTTTGAAATGGAATAAAACAAAGATGATTTTTTTAAATTGAAATGAAATTTAATTTATTCGAAAGATAATCTTCTGGCATTATAATTTAAATATGATTTCTGGCATATAACCCCCACGGCTGGCTCGAACGTAGTCTAATCTGGAGGTCCAATTTTCGATGACTTCTTCCAACATTTGTAGAGCCGTATATCGGCAATAACGCAGCAAATGTTGTCCTCCAAGTGCTGATGGTCAATCGTTTCGGGCTTATCGGCGTAGACTAGCGACTTCACATATTCCCACAGAAAATAGTCAAGCGGCGTTAAATCGCACGATTTTGGAGGCCAATTCACGGGTCCGTAACATGAAACTATGCGGTAATCAAACGCTTCCTTCAATAAATCAATTTTGTCACGAACTGTGTGACATGTTGCGCCGTCTCATGGTTGAAACCAGAGCTCCTGCACATCATTTATGAACGAAAAAGTCAGTAATCATGGGTCTATAGCCGTCACCATTGACTGTAACGTTCCGGCCAGCATCGTGTTTAAAGAAAGTACGGACCAATTATTCCACCAAACCATAAAGCACACCAAACAGTCAATTTTTGTGGATGTAACGGTGTCTCAACATACATTTTGAGGATTATCATCACTCCAAATACGGCAGTTTTGTTTATTGACGTATCCATTCAACCAAAAGTGAGTTTCATCGCTAAACAAAATTCGCTTATGAAAATTAGGATCAATGGCAATCTTCTTTTGGGCCCATTTGGGCACAATTTGGAAGCGTAATTCAGGCGTCAATCTATTCATGTTAAAATTCCAATCCAAACTAAAAATAAATCACTTGACAGCTGACAAAATGGCCGCGAGTTAAAATAGTGTTGCCAACTTAAAGTTATATACCTCTAAAAAAAACACAATTTATAGATATTATGAACTTGTACAATATTAGCAAGATTGAGTCCTATGAACGCTAAGACGTTGTGTGAATAAATCAGTGAGGTAGGCCTTATTTTTACTACGTTCCGTGTAGCATATTACTTCTAGCACGTAACGTGTAATACGTTACGATACGGTTGCAGCATTTATATTGGGAATGTTCAATAACGAAAATCCGGCACTCGGACGAATGTTGATGTTTACAAAGTTAACATTTCAAATTGAAACGCTACAAGCAATTGATATGCAAATAATTGTTCTTTTTTCAAATTGCATTAGCAACTCTATTCAAATGCGTCGTGCATTTATCGATGGGAGATAGAGTTTCATTAAATCAAATGAAGGTATCCTCCCTGACTTGAAGGAAGTTTTTCCATAGATAGCTAAGTACCTACTCTTTTTTTTTAAATTTAAACCCATCTCTATATATTCATGAGTGTCAGTTTAAACAACTAAGTAACATAGTCGCAGTGTTTTGTTTAAATCTAAAAAACATGAAAACGCACTTACGAATATTTCCTCTTGGGTAACAATGACATGAATCGAAATGCAAAGTTTCCAGTGTGTTTCACTCCACTGGCAGCCAAACCAATTTGCATACTCAATTTAGATGTGCAACTGTTTTTGGGTTTTATATATACACAATACATCATGCACATACATACATACATACTAACGCGCATTTATGTATGAATGTAGATATATGTTTCAGGAAAGGAAGTGGATGGTTGCATTTTTCATCTTAGTGAAAATAGCTGATGTATCTGTATAGAACTGGAGGAATATCACGTTCACGTATCGCTAAGACCAATCGACCCTGCGAGTCGAGCGCCGCGCCGCACAGTGGTTCGGTTTGTATGGGAGAGCGGAAAAAAGTCTGTTTTATCTGAACGGTTCAACAGATTTCAATGAAATTTGGCAAACATGTTTATATTAGTCTTATACATATTTGGTCAAAATTTGGTTGAAAAAAAATAATTACAAACAAAGTTATTGACATTTTTCTAAAATTTGAGGGATTTGATGTTTGTATGGGAGAGCGGAAAAGTAATCTGTAACATCTGAACTGTTTAACGGATTAAGATCAAATTTGATTCGCATTTTTAAATTAGTCTTATACACATTTTGTCAAAATTTGGCTAAGAAAAAATCATTAGTAAAAAAGTTATTGACTTTTTTTCTAAAATTTGAGTGTTTTGATGTTTGTATGGGAGAGCGGAAAAAAGTCTGTAAAATCTGAAATATTAAACGAATTTTAATGAAATTTGACAAACATGTTAAGATTAGTCTTATACATGCTTGGTCAAAATTTGGTCAAGAAAAAATTGTTAGAAAAAAAGTTATTGACATTTTTATAAAATTTGAGGGTTTTGATGTTATATTTAAATAAAAGTTTTTTTTAGTAAAACCTGAACTTTTTATTTTAAATAAAATATTATTATTAACTATGTATATTTTAATGTATTGAATTCACTATATATGTTTGTTTTTATATTTCACTTCACGTTCACTTATTGGTTGATCAAAGAGTAAAAATTTGTCTTACACACCTTGCACAAATGCTCAATAACTCAATACTGACTTTTTTTCATTAATCCTTTATATATATAGATTTAAGTAAGAGATTTTAATCTAATAAGCCATTACTAATCCTTACAGGTAATACAAAATTACGCAATACACAACAAAAACAAAGCAATAAAACTTAAAAAAAACACCTTTTTTTATTTTTACCTGCCCTACTTTTAGCGAAAAATTAAAAAAAAATAAAAGATTATCCCTAATCCTTTTCTTTATTTTGTATTAAGCTCTATCATATAATTCAAAATATCATAAAACTATATTATTTTTCGTGTGTTGCTTTCAATAAAATTTAGTTGAAAGTTGAAAAATTTTCCAGGCAGAAATAAATGGTTTCGCAAAAATCGAAATTCTCAGCCCTGGGTCAATGTATTAATTTTGTTTTATTTTTAAAATAAAGTTTGACATTTTTTCTTAAAATAATAGGCTTAACCAGTTCATTCTGACAATTAATACCGAAGTAATCAAACTTTTTGGTAAACACCACCGTCAAGACGGAGTTTTTTGAAATCCGATTGAGTGAAACATTTTTGAGCATAACTTCCACATCTGCACGTATCTGCAGCTGATTTTTTCTGTGCTTTAACATGAATATATGGAGCATATGGTGGCATACTTACTTTCTTGGTATCTTTTGGAGCTGTTTTTTTTAATCAAAAAGTTTAAAAAAAATCATTTTTTCTTAGTACTAAAGCTTCAGGCTACTTATAGAAGGTATCTTTTATAAATAATCAATATTTTTTTTTATTTTTAGATAATCGAAAATAGACCAATTAAATTATTTAAGAAGCTAGAGAATTTATCTACAGGAACTTCGGAAAAAAACATCTCAAAATTTGTTGAAAATACGGTTCGCGATTTGAGTAAAATTATTTTTCAACTTTGAGGGCTTGTAAATCAGAACATAAAATATATATGTTAAAAAATACTTTTAAATCATACGCTCGGGTTATCTAAGAGTACTTAAACATAAAGTTTAAAACGATAGACATGACTTTTTCAAAAGACTTTTTTCCGCTCTCGCACCACTGTGCGCCGCGCCGTCAGTCGTCGCGTCGCTCGTATCGTCAATATTGAGTTTGGAGTTGGATTCATAAAGTGTTACAAATATACTCATATATGTTTTCGAAGAAAGCTTGAGAAGTTTCTTTAAGGATAACAAAATTCCAATGCGATGGTTTTGCTTTAGCAAAATTTCTTTATCACAATAAATTAATTTACAAGAGTTATTAAATGGTTTGGAAAAGGTGAGCAAAATAGCTAAAAGTCCTAAGTTTGGTATGAAGTTTCAATCGAATTTGAAAAAGTTTAAGTTTATTCTCTGACACCCAAATAAATAAACGTGGAATAGCGAAGGGTTAGTCCTTATTCCGTGAACTAAGTGCAAAATGTTAATAATAAAACAAAATTTCTATTAGTTGACGGTTTAGCGAAGGAATAAGAACCAGATGTGTCAAATTTATTCTTAAATTGAAAAACTTAAGTGAAGATTGCAAATTTAATTTTGAATAAAAATAATAATGTTTATTACATTTATTGAGTTCTGAAAACATTTACGAATTTATTTTTTTTTTCTATATTAACTTTGAAGGATTTTGGTCAAAAATTCGTAGGCTTGGACAGTACGTGAACAAACATATTATCAGAATTTGCTGTCAAAACCCATACGAAAAAACAGGCTTTTCGTAAGGAATTTTTCGTAAACGTCGCTTTACTATTCCACGAAAATTTTGTTTTTATTGATGGAAAATTTTAACCCGTAGCTTAACTCTTATTCTATGGTTTAGTTAACTCGTGGAATAAAGTTGGAGTAAGGGTTTTTTTATTTATAGGGCTGTGAGAGTTTTAGATTAAGAACATTAAGGTACAGTTTTTTCAGTGCGAGATATAAGTTAAACCCGAGTTAACTCATCAAATTTAGGGAATTAATTCAGGATTAACTGAACAGATGCTTTTGATTTTTTATCCATCGAGTTTGTTAAGTCGTTCCGCATCCATTCTCCACCTAAAAACTGCTTTCTCAGTTCAATGTACTTTACTTCTAGAGCTAGCTAACTCTGGTTAAACTCATCACTGAAAAAACTGGGCCTAAGAAGCCAAACCAAATTTTTGGAATATGTATTTGTATACTTGAAAAAAAAAAAAAAAAAAACAAATCAACATTTTTATATCTTATCTATCTATATAGCTACTACAATATATATATTTTGTTCTTCCTAGCGTAAGCCATTCAATCATTGGCACTTTAAGGATATACTTTTCACAATTCTGGCTCATAGCCAACTTTAAGTAATGGGAGATTTTTTAAGAGGTTTAGAACTTTTTTAAAAAAAAAAACACAAAAAATTCGAAAAAATGAATGAAATATTTATTTGAATCGATCGATTGAACCTTGCAATTTAATGTTTAAAGATAATTTCATGCAAATGTTGACCGCGGCTGCGTCTCAGGTAGCCCATCCGCTGAGTCAAATTTTGGCATACTCTTTCACACATATCGGCCGGTATCTCACGAATGAATGCATGGATATTGGCTTCCAGTGCGTCAATCGAAGCGGGCTTGTCCCTATAGACATTAGCCTTGACATACCCCCACAAAAAATAATCTAATGGTGTCAAATCGCACGATCTAGGCGGCCAATTGACCGGCCCGAAACGTGAAATTAACTGTTCACCAAACTCGCCTCGCAATTGCGCCATTGTTTCGCGTGCTGTGTGGCATGTGGCACCGTCTTGTTGAAACCACATATCATGCAAGTCAAGAACTTCCATTTCGGGCAAAAAAAAGTTTGTTATCATCGCTCGGTAGCGTTCACCATTGACAGTAACGCTGCGATTCGCATCATCTTTGAAGAAATAGGCCCAATAATGCCGCCGGCCCATAAACCGCCCAAACCGTGGCTTTTTCGGGATCCATGGGTGCTGTTGCAATGCTTCTGGCTGATCTTCACTCCAAATGCGGCAATTTTGCTTATTTACGTACCCATTCAACCAAAAATGAGCCTCATCGCTGAACACAAGCAGCGCGCGATGAACATTTCGAACCGAGCACGAATTTTGATAGTAAAATTCAATAATTTGCAAGCGTTGTTCATTTGTAAGACGATCCATGGTTAAATTGCAAACCAAACTGAAGCTGTTTGACAGTGACACAAGGTACTAAACACACGTCAGCTGTCAAAACCAGTGTTGCCAAAACCAAACCAGCCAAAAAATCACCCGTTAAAACACCAAGAGTTTAAAATTGTATTATATATTTTTCTTTACATACAAATTAATAAGATCTGAAAGGCTTGTTTTATAATGTTTGGGTAAAGTTCTCATTACTTAACTTGACACATAAATATATGTACAGGGTCATAAGCTCTCATTTACAAGAAATATTATTGGATTTATAACCTATTCAGGTAGTCAAAGACATCTGCGATTTTTTCTCTTGTGGATTTATGACCTTGTGCCAATATTTATGTCTCGAGTAACAAATCAGAACCTTACTTATACATTGTGAAACAGTTCCATAATTTTATTTTTTAAAAAATGTGTAAACAAAAAAAAACCATATGTAAATTATTTTTTGTCAGTGATTGGCATATAGATTGTCATTTATTGGCACCGTTCAAACCAATGATTGACACACGTATTTGTATAGCTTCTAAAGGATTATTAAAGCTCAAATTTATTTAAACATATACATATAATTTAAAAATAAACACAACATCTCGTGGGTATACAAGCAGAAGGCACTAAGTCAAAAAACATAGTTTTGAGTAAATTGATATTTAATATTTGTTTACTCTTGAAAATTCAATACCGATGGTAATTTCTCATCCTATCACATAAAAAGCTCTATTGACATTATGACTTAAGTTTACAATTTAAAATTTAAGGTTTCGCTAAACCAATTCGAAAAATATTGGAGCAGAACTAAAAAATATGCTGACTTAGTGCTTTTTAGCTGAATTGATATTGCACTAATGTGTGAATTAGTCAATTATAACTGAAAAAATAAATCTGAAAAAAACATTTTTTTTTAATGAATTTAACACTTTAAGAGCAAGTAGGAATAAGAATAATAATAACAGTAAGAAAATAAAATAATAAGTAAAGGCCTAGATGGGGTAAGAATAATAAGTTAATAAAATGAAGAAAACGGTATGGTAAGTTAGAATAATAAATTTAAGAAAAAGTCAGAGTTTTAATAAGTTCACAATAAAAACAAGTTAAGAATAGTTTAACAATAAATAAAGAAAGAGGTTGGAATTATTTACCATCGCTTTCTTTTGATGTGTAAGGTTGTGCAGATTATTCACTATTACCTACTACCGGAAAACTTTTAAAAAATTACTTTTCTTCTTGACCAAAACTGCCAAATTGTAACAATTAGGTGCAATTCGCTCTTATGTGTAGACTACAGAACAGTAACTCATCACCTATTTAAATCAAAAAACTTAGTTTTGATGACAGGTAAAAAGCACTAAGTCCACTTTAATGCTTTCTTGCTGTATTATTATAGAATAAAGTGTTTTTTCTATGACAGCCAAAATGCACTAAGTCAACTTAGTGCGTTTTAACAGTATTATAAATTATTTAACTGACTTCGTGCAAAACTAAACCTCAAATAATTCATGTTTAACGTTGCATAATGACTTAGGAGGTGTTTGGATTACATAGATATCATCATTCTTGATCACTTTGCATTCAAATGTAAAAATCCTAAAAAATTGACTTAGTGCCTTCTGCTTGTATACCCACGATCTATTGTTTGTGTTTTCAGAAATTCAGAAATTAAAAAAAGGCCACTAACGCCCAATGTAAAATTGTCAAACTTGAAAATTTGTAATTTGAATTCATGTTTAAAGATTGGCATAATTAGTGCCAATCAGTTCAATGATTACCAATTTTACTTAATGATCCACGGCGTCAACGCCAATGATTGGCATGTACCAAATCAGACCAATGATTGCTACTTTTTTCAATGATTGGCACTTTTATCAATAATTGGCATTTATGCCAATTATATTATTATTCCAGCTGGAAGCCATTGAATATATTTGTTCAACAAAGGTTAAACCGAACCATAGAATCAAGATTTGGTCAGTAAACCTAAGAAATGGATAAATATCCGATTTTGTTTATTTACCAATAATTTTGTAAACAAAAAAAAATGGACTTCTCTATGAGACTGGGCTCATTAAATCCACATTTAAATTCAAATTGACTCCTTAAAATAGTGACCTGACTTCTGTCTTCTCAGTTTTACTTAATTTCACCATAACTTGGGCAAAAACCAATAAAGTTAATCATCAATGAAATATATTTTCAACTTTCTTTGAGAAAAGTCTTATGTAATTCATTATATTTATTACTGATTTGAGTTAAAGGATCATAGCCAAAACTTTTAATCCATTATTTTTATAACTGAGTATAGAAAGTTTATCTCTTTTGAACTTTTTCATCCGGTAAACCTAGAGTCCTACATAAAGTTAAAAAAAAAAAAAACATCTTAATTGGTTGCACATATCGATATGGGTTGTTTAATAGCAACTCTTCTTATGCCTTTTAACGGTCCATAATCAATCATACTTCAAACCCATGACTGCACACATAGCTGCCTATACTATTCAGTTTTTAAAAGTTTTGCTTATTTTCCATTTCACAAATTGAAATTGCCCCCTCGCTTTGTGAGAAGTTGAAAACAATTCCGAATGCAAAACAAAAGAGTAGTTTTTGAATAACACAAAACTTCCCTTCCACCATTGAAAATTGGTGCGGCAGCCTTTTAAAACTGGTCGAACTGCGAGTTGTTGTTAGTGCACTTGAAAGGGACATACATATTATAAAAACAAACTCTGACCATAACTCATAGAGCTGTAGGTACTGAACTGATGTTCAAACCATGCAATGGATCAATGATTTATTCAATTCGTTCAATACCATGGTCCGGTTAAGTGAACAAAAAAATTACCTGAACTTTTTGGATGGAAGAGCTTTTTTTGATTTTGTGAGCAAAATAAAATATTAATTTGTCTTCAGAAATATTCAAAACCATCACCTTGAAATTGTTTTTTTTTTTTAATTTATTTAACTATTAAAGATCCTTACATACCTCTATACCGTGTTAACGAGCATGATGGAAAAATTTCCATTTTTAATGAAAATTATAAAGGTACGTTCTTAAAATTTAACATTTTTAGATGATTTTTTTTTTTTCATTTGCTTCAGCACCATTTCTGCGCTCGAAGTTGGAATAATTTTCCAACTCAGAAGACAATACAATAAAGTTACAAAAATTCCTAAAATCAAAAATTCTTTCAAAGTCATACACAAATACCTACTCGTAACGTCATAACATATAGACACGACGATAAATTGATTCGATTTTTGATTGACTTTTCGAAAGTTTCGATGAAAAGCGTGTAAAATGGGAAAATTGAAATGGAAGTGATGCTGATGATTTGAAATAAAGGGAATCAATTTACACACACGACTTGTTCTTCTTCTTCTTTCATTTCTTTGATATTGTTTCTAAATTTTGTCGAATAAAGTTTTTGATGGACAATTTGAGTTTTGAATTATTAATATGGTGTGTTTTGGGGAATTGTATATGAATCAATTGGTTAGAATTGATTTGAAATTGCTTTTTGACACAATAATTATAAGCTTTTGCTTACTCTAAAATAGGGCAAGTATTGGTTTCGTGTAAAAAAAGATTTAAGTAATCAAGATCAACACTACGATGATAAAAAGTCCGAAAGAGTGAATTCCGTCATACTGTCCGTCAGTCTGTGCGTCTCTGCGTACACTGTAATTTGAGGTAGAACCTAAACGAGTTTGCCGATTTGCTTTAAATTTGGTAAAAAGCATTTTTATGAGATTCCCTAGAGGTGAAATTGGAGTTTTTGTCTTAGCTCGTCTATGTAGAACGGGTTACTTCCAAACAACGATTTTGTTTTTTTTTATTTTTCTCAAAAACGTTTTTAACGATTTTGATTAAGCTTTATACTGCGTTTCAGGTTTTTGGCAAAATATTCGCTTAACGGACATAGGAATTTTAGGTTTTTTTTGGGAAAATTATGGTCCTATATTTTTGGGTTAATCGCGTATATCTTTCGATGGTTAGACCGATTGTGTTATAATTTTGCAATCTAGTGCTTGTAAATTATTCCAAAAATTTAGAATTTAAAAACATTTCCAAAAATAAAAAATTAAAATTAGTAGGTATACTTTTTACTTTTTGAACACTTTCTTAAGGATATCCTTAAAAAATGAGTTTTAATGCGTATATTTTTTTTAACGGACAAAATCCTGAAATCCTTTCTATTATTTTCTACTCGATTCGAAAAAAGAATTAAAATTTCAGTAAGAACTTACCCTACATAAATTGACAAAAATATAATGTAAATTATTTTAAGGTGGTTTTATTATGATGAACATAAATTGTGTTTTTTTTAGACGTGCGGTTTTCAAGAAGAAATAAAACGGATATAATCTAATGTTATGGCCTAGAATTTAGCTTTATTATAAAGAAAAGGGTTGCCATTATGTTTTAAAAATAATTTCGGGCAAGTGGCCGCCGCGGCTGGCTCGAATAAATTCCAGCCGAGAGGCCCAATTTTTGACAGCTCCAATTATTGCGCGCGATGGCGGATGGACTCTTCGATACTCTGCTCCACAGCAGCAATAGCGTCTTCGGTGCGCACCTTACGATGTCTCTGAGGATGAGCACTATCCGCTAGAGTAAACGTGGTGCGAAACCAAGCCATGGTTGCTCGAATTCATGCGATTTTGCGATTATGTCGACCGAATATTGGACGCAGCACGCGATCCGTCGCTCGAACCGAACCATTATTTTGGTAGTAAATTTTCACGATTTGCAAACGTTGTTCATGAATAAGTCTATAAATTATGAAATGGCAAGCCAAACTGTGCATAAATCAAGTGACAGCTGTCAAAAATACCAACTCGGAAGAAAGTATTGCCAGATTGAAAACCACACGTCTAAAAAAAACACCCTTTACATTATCATACAGATTACAAGCTGGAAAATATATAGGGACGTAAAGGAGTATGAAATAAGGCTTACTTCAATGTCAAATTCCTCGCCCCTCAGTTGCCTACATTTTAGAAAAAAAAGCACGAAAAATTCTTATTTCTCTTTCAACAGCCCCTACGATTTTTCTAACAAAAAAATGTCTATGCAGCAATCAATTTGTAAGCACCTCATTATCTGGGATATTCACATAAAAGTATACCATCTTTTATGTCAGTAATTGGTCAAAAAAGGTAATTTAGGTTAATAAATTTTGGTCAGTTATAGTTTTTTTAAATAATCTTTGACAGTTTTTTTCCTCAAGTTACAGAGATTTTTATCACCTAATGTGTGGGATATTTGAAAAATATACCATTTGAAAATTCAAATATCCCAAAAACGTGGTGCCTTAAAAAAAACAAAACTTAAATAATTCATAAAATAAATCTATTTCTGACCAATTTCTGAAACTGGTTGACCTTTTTTGACCATTTACTGACCTTTTTTTGATAGTATTTATTTTGTTTGCGAATATCTCACACATGGCGTGCTAAGATCCCGGAGCAATTTCTTCCTTAAATTATCGTCAATTTAACCATTCTACATTATAATATTTAGCTAAATATAGTCTCAATTCCCTATATATAGTTGACATTGACCTCGATTTTGTTTGAAAATGTTTTCAGGACACGAAAGGTCAGCATATTATTTGATCTCTGGACTCAGAGTATTTCTGATATCTCTTCGATAGGTATACTATACTTGTGATAATTTAAATTTCTGATTCCGTATGCGTGTATAATTATATTAAATTGATTTCTCTAAATCACGAAATGCTTAATCATGCGAGAATGTCAAAGCAATACTCATATATAGAGTCACATCACATCAAAAATAGTTCAAAGTTAACTTTGTGGGCAAGATGTCAAACCGTTCGGACCAATACATCGAGGTTTTAATAGCATTAGTTCTTGTTTATTCACGGATTTTCGGCATTTGTAACTACAATTATGATTTTAAGACCAACAAGCTAACTTATCCGCGTGTCCTTGTCATCTATATTATTATGGTTAATGTGATGCTAGTTTCACTCCTGCCATTTTCCTTATACACACAATTCGGAACCAATTTACACCTGTTGCGGGGTGAGAATCTAACGTTGAACATTCGTAAGCTTATAGCGCTAGTGAATGCTGTGGCAGTATGTGCCAGCTTAATCGGACAATGGACGGCTCCGGAAAAAACTCAAAGTCTCTTCGATCAATTTGGCAAACTCCGTCAAAAAGAATGTTCGAATTTACGCAGAACTCCGTGTGTCGTCAAGAAAACTATTGCACTTTTCATATCAAAGTCGGTAATTTCCGCAATAATTGTTATTGGAAGTTTTGCAACAATGTTTCTGGAAACAAACATGCGGTCGCTGAATCACACAATTATTTCGATTTACTTTTCAGTTGTGGCGAACATAATAACTTGTGTTGAGAATCAGTTTTACATTGGTTTGGTCTTTTCCAATCATCTATTTGAACTTCTAAACGACCACATTCTATCAGTGGTTAAGGAAATTATGTCTCTGAAGACCAAACTCTACCGAAGAAATGACATGGATATCCTTATTGTAAGCGGAGGATTTCACCTGGAACGGGAGCTTGAGATTATTGGAAAAATTCATACTGATGTTTTTGATGTCGTTCACTCCATCAGGGAAATATATCAATTTCAAGTGCTAACCGTGCTTGTGACGGTGTTTATTGGTCAGGTTTCGATGTGCTTCACCATTGTTTCGTATTTTGTGAAAAATAAAATACAAATACCAAAGAAATATTTCTATGTTGAGGGATCTAGGCTCGTCCTGAGTGTTGGGAGTCTTTGGCTGTTGATTTATATTTGCGGCTCTGTTGTTTATCAATGCAATTTGGCTGGGGAATATATTAAGATTCTTAGCTATAAACAGCGTTTGGGCAGCAATTTGGAAAAAAAAGTAAGTGTGTCTAAATTGTTTATGTCTGGGTTATCTAAATTTGTTTTTTTTTTCGCATATAGATAGAGATGTTGTCGTTTCAATTGAAGCGAGAAAAAATGCGCTTGAGTCTTTGTGGATTGATTGATCTTGATTGGACGACCGGATTTGACATGGCCAGTGCATGTGCTATGTACTTAGTTTTATTATTGCAGTTAGATTATAAGAATTTGTAAAGTTATATCGTTAAGTAATGATGTGTATTTCTACTAAATATTTAAATTGAATTTTTTTTGAAAAAAAAAGGTGCAAACAATTTGGATAAGACTCATTTTGCAAATTTTTCTTCGAAATTATTAAAATAAAATTTCATCGTCTCGCAAAAGTTATTTCGCAAATTTTCTTTTAGTTCTTGAATAATCTCACAAATGAACATTTCGCAGAATGTTTTCTTGCGGAAGAAATGAGCTTGAAAAGCTTTACACATAACCAGACAAAATGCGGAATGTCGTTGATAAAATTTGCAAAGAATTGCAAGCAGAATATTTTGTAACTGGATTTTTGTTAAAAACAATTTGTGGCAGAGCAGAGTTTCGAAGGGCCAAATCATTTTTAAGAAAATCAGTTTTTAATAAAAAAAAAAAAAACTATGAGAGATATGATAAAGATTTGCATACTGCTCCAGATTTTTTTTCAGTTAGAGCCAAGCATAAAACATTTGGAGTGGTTTTTAAAACAAATAACAATAAATGATATGTCTTTCTTTTTAAGCTTTTTATCATTCTCAATAGCTTTTTTTTTTATTAATAAAAATGCACTTTGAAAAAAATATCAGGTATACATTTCACAAGATAGTGTCTTGTTTATATTCCTGTAGAAGAGTCAGAAACTTACACGATTTAAATAACATTATATTCATAGTTAAATTAAGATGGCTCTATTTTGATACAATTCTAGTTGATTTAAGAAGATATCATGTTGTTAAAACATGCCATTCTTGTAAATATAAACATTTACAAATTTTTACATGACGGCATCGTTAATTTAAGCCGGTTGGTCCTATTAAAATTGATAAATCATAATTTTATAAATTTAGATTTTACTGCATAACCTGTTGATATTTATAACGTTTCATGTATTTGTCTTTACAACTGATTAACTGGTGAAGTAAATCTGGTCTTAAATTTAAGCCTTAATTTGTGGTTTTGTTTTTTAATTGCCTCATAATTTAATAATAAAGATAAAATAAAATAACATTCTTTTAATTTAATTTATATTCCGTTGAATCATCATCATCCTGATTCTCATGCGTAAGCCTTACTCGGCCACTGGCTTAAAATGACAATGGGTCAGATAAACTTTTCAGGTGAGCAGTGTAAAAGTTACATCTTGCCATGTTAATTCATCCCTATCCTCTGGCAGACTTAACACGACTTTCCAGATTTTCAAGTTGATTTATGTAACAGGTGGTTATTTATTTTAGATAATGTTAAGCTTTCCTGCAAGATGTGATGTATATTTTACAATTAACTTGATTGAAACTGACTTACAAATCTGTGTATAATGTTGAATATTAAACACGATCAACAGTGTTGTTAAATTACAACTTGATAATTGGTTACTTTCTAACTAATGTTACCTGGTTTTTCTCCATACTGTGCCAGGTACGATACCAACATATTTTTGTATTAAAGTATTCTATTGTATTCAAGAATCTATTTACGTAAATATTTTTTATTTGAATTTATTATTTACTAGCTGACCCGTCCCGGTCTTGCACTAGTAGACAAAACCTAAGTTTCGCATAAAATGTACAAAAAAAAATCAAAAATGAATAGCAGAGCCCTGCTAACGTTGTTTCATTTTTAAAATGCTGTTTTGGTGTAGTTGTTTCAGGCTTGATTCATCGGATTAAAAATATTCAAAATTGCTTGACTGTATGATAATCTCTTTTCCGAATACACTTTGGTCTATAAAACATCGTCCAAAATAAGTTCAAAGTCATTTCCATTAAATTTTTCTGAAATATGAATGGAGCCGTTAACTGCTATTTGAACAACATTTTATGCAGAACTAAAACTAATAACATTCAATTCAAGTATCGTTGGATTTGAAAGTAAGTCTATAAGGCCTCTTGAGTATAGTACCATTGATCGCAATTTCTCAGAAACTTCTAAAGGTCTAAAAGTTGTAAGGCCAGCAATATTTTCATTTTCAGACAGCGTTATCATACCGATAGGATTTATTCTATTAATGGGACCTCCAATCTACTACGTTGGACACTAAGTTTTGGAGAAAATACTTTTTTCCCTTAAAAATAGTTCCCATCAGTGAACCTCCACTTGATCACAAGAAATCCTCAGGAAATGTTATGCCATCAATGTTATGAACATAAAAAACTCCTTCACAAATAACCTCTTCCCCCAACACTTATACCTCACCAATATTAACAGGCATATTCCTAAATATTAAGTCATCAATTTCATTTTACACAACCGCACTGAACAGTGTTTAAAAAAATACTTTGTTTTAATTTTGTTCGGAAAAATTTAAAGGCAGTTGGACACCACCCCCCTCCCCCCCACCTTTACCAGTTCCTGGATCCGACACTGTCTAAGTCCATCTTGCAAACACAAAAATCATTTTTTTTTTAAATCGTAGAATATCATTCTTTGTTATTGCCCCCCATTTCACCCTACAAATAGATAAAATTTTGAGGGAATATCCAACTCTAAGGCCATCCCCAAAATGTCACCTTTAAAATATGAAATTATTTTCGTAAGATAGATAACAATTTGTTTGCATTTTTCATTCCACCATATAACATTAAAAAACAAAAATTTGTATCCCTACAGCCATCCTCTAAGTTATTTTTCAAAGAAAAAATTATTTTTAAAATCGGTCCGTGTTTTATGAAATCATTTCGAAAATGCATGGCAAACTACTAGACCGATTTTGACCAAACACACAAATGATCAACAACCGTATTTTTACTTGCGAATATAGGCAAGTTTTTAATTCGTACAAAAAACCGAACTCGAGATTTTGATCAAACTTGATATTCCTTTACGATGATAGGGAAGACGAAAAAAGTGGGTCTCGCAAAAACGTACGTCTGTCTGCCTGTCTGTCTTTCTGTTCGACTACAGCCTAAACGGATGGGTCGATTTTCTTTAAAATTGGTACCTAACGTTTTTTGGTTATTCTTCCATCCGTTTTTTTTTCTTTTTTTTTTTAAGACCAAAACTAACAGTAGCTGTCATACGAAATTGTTTGGCCAAAAAGGAAAAAATTATTTTCCTCAAAATCGGCTCCACAGATTTTTTTTAAATCAATAAATTTAAATAATTATAATTTGCCTTTAAATAAAAAAAAATGGTTCAGAAAAATGGTTATTAATGGCACCTCCCAAAGAACCATTTTTTCTAATTAAAAATAACGGTACCTCCCATACAAATGTTTAAAAACCGTTAAGGAAAACTTTTTTTTCTCAAAAACGACTCCTACGATATTGATTAAAATGTTTTGAGTAGCGTAATTAGTTAGGTTTAGCATTTAAAGTTATCAAATTTCATATTGAACAATAATTATGTAATAACTTTAATAATAATGATTTTTTTGATTTTCGACTATCGCATTATCTTATCTGACTATTAAAACTTAATTTTTTAAACAAAAGCTTGTAATAAGTTTTAATAATATTGCATATCAAAATTTTCAAAAAAGTAATTTTTCGCATTTTTAAAAAAAATTCAAAATAATTTTGGGCCGATTACTTAAAAGTATTTAAAAACCTGTGTGAACCCAAGTGAAGCCTTCTTCAATTTTGTTTCAAATGTTTTACAGATCAATAAATTGCATTAAATGAGAGTCATTATATGTCAATAATTACAAATTCATAAAGTCAAATTGTATTATAACAACCAAATACATGAAAAATGATGTTAGCATTGTTGAACCAAAATCACTGTCCAGTTTAAACAAACCCGACAATCTGAATTCCAGCTTTTCTCGTTTCATTACCAATGCAAATTGTTCCACCTGAAATTCAAATAAATTGTTTTCAATTTAAGCCAAACACAAAAATGCCACTTACTAGCTATATACATACACTTTTCTCCAATCTCTCGTCCAAAATCGGATACAACGCTGTCAATTCAGCCAATAAATCCTTAGGCATTTCAGCGGCTGAAACTGCTTCCTCACATGCATACAAAATGATCCAAAGATTCATCCAGCCAATTATGATGCTTTGTGCACTAAGAAATTTCATTATGTTTGCTATCCAAACCTCTTTTTCTATCACGAATACCAGAAGGAAAAAAGTCAAAAAGATAGAATGAACATAAAATGTAAAGAAGATGGATATTATAGGAATTTGATAGATGCTTGTGAATTTTTTGGTGAGTTTGAAAATCCTCGAGTAGTTGCAGGATATTTCATCAATTTTATCAGCCAAATCACACGACAACTGCATCATTATACCGATTCGTGACACTCCACTTCGCGAAGTATGTTCTAGCTTTATTTGATCCACTATTTCACACAAATACTCGTTTAGGGTTTGAAATCCGGCCCTCGACGCAATAACCCCAATGAAGAAATTATTCGGAGTAACCACCATCATTCCTTGGACATAGAATGCATAAACAAGCACTATTCCATATTTGAATGTTGGCTGGGGGATGAAGCTCCGCACTATCGTATAAAAGTTACCCAGATGATAGAGCATTATGAGGAACTTATAAATAAAGATTTTCTCAAATTGCATCCGAACTGATTTGCTTGTAGGGATATCCTGAAGGTAGACTCCTTGAATCATGAAAAATTCCTCAAGGCATTGTTTCAATTTAAGCCTATTCACCCAGTTGAATACTATAATCAGTATGCCAGATAACATTTTCGTGACGATGAAAACGCGGCCGATTTGTAACATAAATTGTTTCTTCCGGAAGAGTTTCAATTCGTCGTAACTTATCAGTGCTACATACGGAATAGCTAAAGAGCACGAAGTGTGTACAAAAAAGGCGTTGATGAGAGTCCGGCGAGAATCCAACACTTGACCAGTTTCGATGTTAAATTTTACCAAAGTCAAACTGAAAATGTTCGACAAAGCCAAATATATTCGAATGAAGAGTTTTCTTGCGAGTTTTTCAATGGAAAACATTTTTGAACTAAATACAAACAAACTCAATCAAAAGACTGCGATGCTTGTGAGGCTTCGAAGTCACTTTTAATATTTGGCTTGCTTAAATATGAAATTTTATTGGTGGGTGTAGGTGTAATTAGACTGATTCAAGCGAAACATTTTATTTATGAATGAATTTCGTTGCCATCAATATCAGCAGTGTCATCAAATAAGGTTAATTACCGAATCGGAAGACTGGAAATTAATTTAAAAATCATAACAAAAAAGTTCTGGTCTGGATTATGTTTGGGAGGCATTTTTAAGGGATGGGGAAATTAGTGATTTTTTTGTCAAATTGAACTTTGGTAACGAAACAAATTAAATGCGCATAAATGGGTCGCTAGTAGTCAAGCGGTGAAGATAAAAGGTATTGGTTTAAAAGTTATGTATTTACGCTCATTACTGACTCAATGGCTGACTGATCGACTGACTCAAAGAATGGGACGGAATCTGTAACCCTGTGTACATTAAATTAAAGTGGTTTTGATTGTGTGGTCGTGGTGGTAGCCAAGGGGTACCTTAGGTGCCTAACAATTACCTATAGGGTATACAACAATTTGGGTTCAGAAGGGGTTTTCCTACCGAAGATGCTCTGCTAGACTTTTGTAGCTATATACAGCAAGGCGTTGATAACAAACACAAATGTGGTGCACTTTTCGTCGGTATAACCAAGGCGTTCGATATGGTTAATCACTCCATTCTTTTGGACAAGTTGCATAGAGTTGGCTTTCGTGGATTTATTTACAGCTGGTTTGTATCTTATTTAAGTAATCGAAGTCAAATAGTTAAAGTGAGTAATGACCTAAGTGACTCAATGTGATGTAATCGGACCCACAAAACGTTTTGTCATTATAGTACCAAAATATGAACTAAATTATATGATATATCCGGCTGTCAAAATTAGCCTGATCAGAAAAAGGAGACATGATTGATTCGTTCATAGACTTCAGTTTTAGTTGGTTCATAAATTAATTACAGACACCTTATTATAACATTATTAATTTAAGCCGAAATAAGTCACAATGAATATAAACTTGGATGTACCCCAAAGATCAGTCCTTGGCCCCATACTCTTTTTAATTTATATAAATTCTTTATTTGAACTACCATTTGTGGGGAAAGTAAAAGCTTTCGCTGACAACCTTGCAATTGGATATGCTGCTGTAAGTCCATTGAATTTAGTTGCTGATTTGAACTTTGATGTGCATTTACTAAGGTTATGGTTCGCAGAACACAAACTTGTCGTTAGCACTAATTAATGTTTTTCAGTCTTTAATCAAAGTTATTAGAAGAGATTGAAGTTACCTTTCATTCTCCTGAATGTAATAGTTTCAGTCTTCTTAATAAACAAATTTTTAAGACCTACTTTCCAATTGACTTTTAATTCTATGGCTACTTGTAATAGAAATTGTTTTAATATTGAAGTGGTTGAAAATTATAAGTATCTTGGTGTTACTATTGATCAGCAATTAAAATGGTCTGAACATATTTCGATTTTAAAGAAGTACTTCCTCTCGATTATGCGAAGCTTTTACCGCCTCACAAAAATTTGTTCGAGCAAAATATTAAATACAGTATATTATGGAATATTTCATTGGCGGCTACAATATGGAATTTGCTGTTGGGGAGGTGCATATCTCAACCAATTACAACAATTGACTATCCTTCAAAAGTGCATCATAACTAAAACATTCAATTCATCTCGCTTAGCTCATACTATTTAACTATTCAGACAAACAGGGATTCTACCAGTAAGACACCTATTTTAGTTTAAAGTCTTAAAAATGTTTTTTATTCGAGGTGGTTATATGCAAAGTCCTATAAGTGACTTACATAATCTAAGAAGTACACACTTTTCAGAAACTCATACGCCGTTGTATCTCGGAGGTTGTTCAACAAGCTCCCTGAGAATATACGAACCATTAGAAATTACTCAATGTTTTTACAATGTATTGATTCGTGGCTCCTTCAATGTGGCTCCACTTTGTCTGATTCAATTTTGGTATTTAATAAAGCTCACATCAATTACTAACATAGATTATTACAAAAATGTGTATATATGTATACCTACTTACTTTTTAAGCAAAAATAAATGCGCTTTCTTACTAAATGAAACCTTTTTACAATTTAAATAACGATTATTTTGTGAGGAACATGGATTTAATGTTTTTGCTGGTTCGGCATCACTTGTTTTTGCTTTTGAAAGTTCGTAACAATATGGAAAAATGCTTTTACAAAATTCATTTTTGCCATTTTTCAAATCAACCTTAGCCAGTGAACATGAAAAGTGGTGTACTTAGAGTGTAACTAACTATGACAAAATATGAAGAAAAATTATGCAGTGTATTTTTAACAAATATTAAAAAAATAAAAAGATAAAATCAGTGAATTCTAATATTCAGTAAAAATTTAATATTGATAATGCGACTATCGGAATTAAAATCTTTGACTCAGGCAATAATAATCACCAACAGGAGTCAACGAACGTTATATAAATCCAATAATTCCCAAAAAATAAACATATCTAGGCAAAATATGCATCTAATCAAATTTCCTACCAATAATACAGGGTCATTCATTTTTCGGTTTCGAATTTAAAGCTAAATAAAACACACACTGCGATACATTTCTGATGAAAATTTTATTTCATTATAAAGTTTGTACTTTGCCATTAAGTGTGAAAATCAATATCATTCAAATGGTCGCCTCGGGAAGATTCGCAGCATGTGATTTTTTTGAGGTAATTACTAACCACTTTTTCGCACATTTCTGGCGGTATCTCGACCATAACTTGAGTAATGTTGGTTTTTAATGCTTCTAGAGTTCGGGGATTCTTTTCGTAAACACGGTCTTTTCCGTAGCCCCACAGAAAAAAATCTAACGGTGTTAGATCGCATGATCTTGGTGGCCAATTGACGTCGCCAAAACGTGAAGTTATTTGACGCAATAAAGCCATAATTGGTAGTGTTGTGTAGTTTGTTGCCCCGTCTTGTTGGAACCACATATCGTCCAAGTCATGATGTTCAATCGCCGGCCAAAAAAAATCAGTTATCATGCGACCAATTGCAGCGAAAGCCGAGAAATCGATAATTTCGGATCAGCACCATGACTTGCACTTGAATCAGGAATATTTTCGACTGAGCGTGCGTTACGATGGTGCACAGCACAGGCCGTACGACATCAGTAACACTTCCACTCTCTTCAAATTTCTTCACAATTTTACCGATTGCTTGCGTAGTCAGTTGAATATGACGACCATAATCATCGCGTCATGCCCGAAAAGTGGCTACGTTTGAACCACCACTTTTGTAGTAAGTTTTAATAATTTTAACGCGTTTGTTTGATTGTAAAGCGATCCATTATCGTTAATGGAAAACATTCAACTAGTATTATGACACTTCAAATGACAGCTGGGTTTGACAGGTGTGAAATGCCAGCGCTACCAACTTAAAACCATGAAATTAATGACCCTGTTTTACAAAATTTATAGTTTGAAGAGAAAAAAAAAAACAAGATTCACGAGAACAACTAATTCAACAAGTTTATCGTTTATGCCATGTGGCATAGTTGCAAAATTTTGTTTTTAAATATTAAAAGACGAACTCGAAGAAAATCCTCCCATAAGTTGATTGTTTTATCCATACTTTGTCGTAATAATGTCCTTCTTCGCTTATTTAACCCTTATTGCAAATTTTATTTTTTTTTTTTGCAAGAATAATCTTAGGAAATAACCCAAGAATCACTGAAGTTTTATGGAATGAAAAGCAAAAACTTTTCGAATTTTAAATTGTTCTTTCTCCCGTTTTTCTTCTTTTTTTTTCTTTTTTATCCTGATGAGCTTTTCTATGAATTAGTGAACTATGTATATAAACCTGCTGGTTTTGTCTTAATTTACTTTTACCATGCAATTCACTGTTTTTTTTTCAAGATTTTGGCTGCGCGAGTGTTTGGGTACACTTTTGAAGGTAAAGACTATCGCTCTTCATTTAAAAGTTTTAAGAAATTTCCGGTAATTTTCAAGTAGATAGGTACCTTTGTAGTTAAAGCGATTCATGGATTTAATGATGTTTTAAAAAAAAAATAAAGAAATGCCTAACGTTAATAGAAGACTATAGTTTTAATAATTGGAAGTGACTCTAACCAAGGCAATTTATGACAGTTTTGTTTATTAAGATATAAAGTTGGTATAATTATTTCAACACATTTTATAATGGGTATCAACCTAGCGAAACAACATTCACCGATCGCAAAGTGGTTAGATTGATAGTTTGCCGTAAATTAGTTGTGATAATTTCGAATTTGTTGTTCCATGTTTTTTGTTGCTGCTTCGCTAAGTTCATAGCATCTTAGCGAAGAACCCTCTCAAAAACGGGTAAAAACTTCTTGTATTGAATGCTTTACTACTCAATAATTTGCAGCTAATAAGTCGTGAATTAATTGTGACCATTTTCATATTTTTCTTGCAATGTTTTCTATGTTATTCTATTAATTTGCTAAATTCATATGAAGTTACCGAAGCACCCCCAAAAAAGTGTTAAAAGCTTCTCATTTTGAATGTTTTACTGCTTAATAATTTGCCGTTCATTAGTCGTGAATTAGTTGTGACAATTTAAATTTGTTCGTCCTATGTTTTCTATGTTTTTTCTGATAATTTACCAAATTCAGTACTATACTATTTATCTACCTAGATCTTCAATAATGATTACCTTCTTTAAAGCCTCAATTCGTGCGATTCGTCTTTTGCCCATTTTATTACGCCTAACGTAAACTTTCTTTGCGTTTTAGAACTATAGGTATCCTTAGGATCGCATATTGCAGTTTTAAATATTTCAAAAAGTAGGGGTAATTAATATTAAAAATTAGAAACATCAAATTGGGGATACTTCAGAATTTCCTTAGAAAGATTTAACAAATTGAATATCTCTTTAATTTTATATGTAATTTACTTTCGTTATTCTTTCCCTCAAAAGGATCGAATCATAAAGTTAATACATGAATTCAAACAATTACTAACAACACCAATAATAGCAAACCCACCTACATAATGTATAAATTTTCATCATTGACTTTTTTCTTCCCATTACGAAAGCCTTTATAAAGTAAACCCTTGCTTTTGAGACATGATAACACTACCATTGTGATAGTCTACAAACTATTTGGTAGAGTTGCCATCTAACATTTTTTTTTTTATTGTTTGCAATAATTAAAAATTTAGTCAGAGACTTTGACTTGGTATTAAAATTATAATCAATTTCAATGATAGCTATAACTGGAACCAACAATCTCTAAACACGAACTTTCTCTAACACCGCATTCATGCTTCACAACAGATGGTTGTAAATAAAGGGTGTTTTTATAGACGTGTGGTTTTCAAGAACAAATAAAACGCATATTATTTAATGATATCGCCAAGAATTTAGCTTTATTATAAATATAAGGGTTTGCCATTATGTTTTAAAAATGATTTCGGGCAATTGGACGCCGTGGCTGGCTCGAATAAACTCCAGCCGAGAGGCCCAATTTTCTACAGCTCCAATTGTTGCGCGCGATGGCGGATGGACTCATTCGGGTCTTCTTCGATACTCTGCTCCACAGCAGCATTAGCGTCTTCGGTGCGAACTGTACGGCGTCTCTGAGGATGCGCATTATCCACTAGAGTAAACGTGGTGCAAAAACGAACGAACAATGGTTGTTCGAATTTATGCGATTTTGCGATTATGTCGACCGAATATTGGACGCAGCGCGCGATGCGTCGGACGAACCGAACCAATATTTTGGTAATTTCGTTCATAGACTTCAGTTTTAGTTGGTTCATAAATTAATTACAGACACCTTATTATAACATTATTAATTTAAGCCGAAATAAGTCACAATGAATATAAACTTGGATGTACCCCAAAGATCAGTCCTTGGCCCCATACTCTTTTTAATTTATATAAATTCTTTATTTGAACTACCATTTGTGGGGAAAGTAAAAGCTTTCGCTGACAACCTTGCAATTGGATATGCTGCTGTAAGTCCATTGAATTTAGTTGCTGATTTGAACTTTGATGTGCATTTACTAAGGTTATGGTTCGCAGAACACAAACTTGTCGTTAGCACTAATTAATGTTTTTCAGTCTTTAATCAAAGTTATTAGAAGAGATTGAAGTTACCTTTCATTCTCCTGAATGTAATAGTTTCAGTCTTCTTAATAAACAAATTTTTAAGACCTACTTTCCAATTGACTTTTAATTCTATGGCTACTTGTAATAGAAATTGTTTTAATATTGAAGTGGTTGAAAATTATAAGTATCTTGGTGTTACTATTGATCAGCAATTAAAATGGTCTGAACATATTTCGATTTTAAAGAAGTACTTCCTCTCGATTATGCGAAGCTTTTACCGCCTCACAAAAATTTGTTCGAGCAAAATATTAAATACAGTATATTATGGAATATTTCATTGGCGGCTACAATATGGAATTTGCTGTTGGGGAGGTGCATATCTCAACCAATTACAACAATTGACTATCCTTCAAAAGTGCATCATAACTAAAACATTCAATTCATCTCGCTTAGCTCATGCTATTTAACTATTCAGACAAACAGGGATTCTACCAGTAAGACACCTATTTTAGTTTAAAGTCTTAAAAATGTTTTTTATTCGAGGTGGTTATATGCAAAGTCCTATAAGTGACTTACATAATCTAAGAAGTACACACTTTTCAGAAACTCATACGCCGTTGTATCTCGGAGGTTGTTCAACAAGCTCCCTGAGAATATACGAACCATTAGAAATTACTCAATGTTTTTACAATGTATTGATTCGTGGCTCCTTCAATGTGGCTCCACTTTGTCTGATTCAATTTTGGTATTTAATAAAGCTCACATCAATTACTAACATAGATTATTACAAAAATGTGTATATATGTATACCTACTTACTTTTTAAGCAAAAATAAATGCGCTTTCTTACTAAATGAAACCTTTTTACAATTTAAATAACGATTATTTTGTGAGGAACATGGATTTAATGTTTTTGCTGGTTCGGCATCACTTGTTTTTGCTTTTGAAAGTTCGTAACAATATGGAAAAATGCTTTTACAAAATTCATTTTTGCCATTTTTCAAATCAACCTTAGCCAGTGAACATGAAAAGTGGTGTACTTAGAGTGTAACTAACTATGACAAAATATGAAGAAAAATTATGCAGTGTATTTTTAACAAATATTAAAAAAATAAAAAGATAAAATCAGTGAATTCTAATATTCAGTAAAAATTTAATATTGATAATGCGACTATCGGAATTAAAATCTTTGACTCAGGCAATAATAATCACCAACAGGAGTCAACGAACGTTATATAAATCCAATAATTCCCAAAAAATAAACATATCTAGGCAAAATATGCATCTAATCAAATTTCCTACCAATAATACAGGGTCATTCATTTTTCGGTTTCGAATTTAAAGCTAAATAAAACACACACTGCGATACATTTCTGATGAAAATTTTATTTCATTATAAAGTTTGTACTTTGCCATTAAGTGTGAAAATCAATATCATTCAAATGGTCGCCTCGGGAAGATTCGCAGCATGTGATTTTTTTGAGGTAATTACTAACCACTTTTTCGCACATTTCTGGCGGTATCTCGACCATAACTTGAGTAATGTTGGTTTTTAATGCTTCTAGAGTTCGGGGATTCTTTTCGTAAACACGGTCTTTTCCGTAGCCCCACAGAAAAAAATCTAACGGTGTTAGATCGCATGATCTTGGTGGCCAATTGACGTCGCCAAAACGTGAAGTTATTTGACGCAATAAAGCCATAATTGGTAGTGTTGTGTAGTTTGTTGCCCCGTCTTGTTGGAACCACATATCGTCCAAGTCATGATGTTCAATCGCCGGCCAAAAAAAATCAGTTATCATGCGACCAATTGCAGCGAAAGCCGAGAAATCGATAATTTCGGATCAGCACCATGACTTGCACTTGAATCAGGAATATTTTCGACTGAGCGTGCGTTACGATGGTGCACAGCACAGGCCGTACGACATCAGTAACACTTCCACTCTCTTCAAATTTCTTCACAATTTTACCGATTGCTTGCGTAGTCAGTTGAATATGACGACCATAATCATCGCGTCATGCCCGAAAAGTGGCTACGTTTGAACCACCACTTTTGTAGTAAGTTTTAATAATTTTAACGCGTTTGTTTGATTGTAAAGCGATCCATTATCGTAAATGGAAAACATTCAACTAGTATTATGACACTTCAAATGACAGCTGGGTTTGACAGGTGTCAAATGCCAGCGCTACCAACTTAAAACCATGAAATTAATGACCCTGTTTTACAAAATTTATAGTTTGAAGAGAAAAAAACAAGATTCACTAGAACAACTACTTCAACAAGTTTATCGTTTATGCCATGTGGCGTAGTTGCAAAATTTTGTGTTTAAATATTAAAAGCCGAACTCGAAGAAAATCCTCCCATAAGTTGATTGTCTTATCCATACTTTCTCGTAATAATGTCCTTCTTCGCTTATTTCACCCTTATTGCAAATTTTATTTTTTTTTTTTGCAAGAATAATCTTAGGAAATAACCCAAGAATCACTGAAGTTTTATGGAATGAAAAGCAAAAACTTTTCGAATTTTAAATTGTTCTTTCTCCCGTTTTTCTTCTTTTTTTTTTCTTTTTTATCCTGATGAGCTTTTCTATGAATTAGTGAGCTATGTATATAAACCTGCTGGTTTTGTCTTAATTTACTTTTACCATGCAATTCACTGTTTTTTTTTTCAAGATTTTGGCTGCGCGAGTGTTTGGGTACACTTTTGAAGGTAAAGACTATCGCTCTTCATTTAAAAGTTTTAAGAAATTTCCGGTAATTTTCAAGTAGATAGGTACCTTTGTAGTTAAAGCGATTCATGGATTTAATGATGTTTAAAAAAAAAAATAAGAAAATGCCTAACGTTAATAGAAGACTATAGTTTTAATAATTGGAAGTGACTCTAACCAAGGCAATTTATGACAGTTTTGTTTATTAAGATATTAAGTTGGTATAATTATTTCAACACATTTTATAATTGGTATCAACCTAGCGAAACAACATTCACCGATCGCAAAGTGGTTAGATTGATAGTTTGCCGTAAATTAGTTGTGATAATTTCGAATTTGTTGTTCCATGTTTTCTATGTTTTTTTGCTGCTTCGCTAAGTTCATAGCATCTTAGCGAAGAACCCTCTCAAAAACGGGTAAAAACTTCTTGTATTGAATGCTTTACTACTCAATAATTTGCAGCTAATAAGTCGTGAATTAATTGTGACCATTTTCATATTTTTCTTGCAATGTTTTCTATGTTATTCTATTAATTTGCTAAATTCATATGAAGTAACCGAAGCACCCCCAAAAAAGTGTTAAAAGCTTCTCATTTTGAATGTTTTACTGCTTAATAATTTGCCGTTCATTAGTCGTGAATTAGTTGTGACAATTTAAATTTGTTCGTCCTATGTTTTCTATGTTTTTTCTGATAATTTACCAAATTCAGTACTATACTATTTATCTCCCTAGATCTTCAATAATGATTACCTTCTTTCAAGCCTCAATTCGTGCGATTCGTCTTTTGCCCATTTTATTACGTCTAACGTAAGCTTTCTTTGCGTTTTAGAACTATATGTATCCTTAGGATCGCATATTGCAATTTTAAATATTTCAAAAAGTAGGGGTAATTAATATTCCAAATTAGAAACATCAAATTGGGGATACTTCAAAATTTCCTTAGAAAGATTTAACAAATTGAATATCTCTTTAATTTTATATGTAATTTACTTTCATTATTCTTTCCCTCAAAAGGATCGAATCATAAAGTTAATACATGAATTCAAACAATTACTAACAACACCAATAATGGCAACCCACCTACATAATGTATATATTTTCATCATTGACTTTTTTCTTCCCATTACGAAAGCCTTTATAAAGTAAACCCTTACTTTTGAGACATGATAACACTACCATTGTGATAGTCTACAAACTAGTTGGTAGAGTTGCCATTTAACATTTTTTTTTTTATTGTTTGCAATAATTAAAAATTTAGTCAGAGGCTTTGATTTGGTATCAAAATTATAATCAATTTAAATGATTGCTATAACTGGAACTTACAATCTCTAAACACGAACTTTCTCTAACACCGCATTCATGCTTCACAACAGATGGTTTTAAATAAAGGGTGTTTTTATAGACGAGTGGTTTTCAAGAGCAAATAAAACGCATATTTTTTGATGATATCGCCAAGAATTTAGCTTTATTATAAATATAAGGGTTTGCCATTATGTTTTAGAAATGATATCGGGCAAGTGGCAGCCGCGGCTGGCTCGAATTAATTCCAGCCAAGAGGCCCAATATCCGACAGCTCCAATTGTTGCGAGCGATGGCGGATGGACTCATTCGGGTCCTCTTCGATACTCTGCTCCACAGCAGCAATAGCGTCTTCGGTGCGCACTGTACGACGTCTCTGAGGATGTGCATTATCCACTAGAGTAAACGTGGTGCGAAAACGAACGAACAATGGTTGTTCGAATTTATGCGATTTTGCAATTATGTCGACCGAATATTGGACGCAGCGCGCGATGCGTCGGACGAACCGAACCAATATTTTGGTAATACATTTTCACAATTTGCAAACGTTGTTCAGGAATTAGTCTATTTATTATAAAATGGTAAACCAAACTGAGCATAAATCAAGTAACAGCTGTCAAAAAGACCAACTCCGTAAAAAGTATTGCCATATTGAAAACCACACGTCTAAAAAAACCACCCTTTACATTTATGCGAGCTTAACACTACGCAATATTATTGAACGGCAATATCACTTTACAAATATATACCTACCCAAACAGAAGTCAATCTCATTGCTGCTATATACCCACCATTTACATACATATACTCGTAAATGATTTCTTCCATTCTACCCAAAAGTCCTATGTGTTTGAAAAAAAAAAATACTTTTGTCATATTAAATATTTGAAATCTAATACTTTATATAATGGTGCTCAAGGTAACCCTACCTGAATACCTCTAAATGAAATAAAAAAGAACAGCAGATGAAGCTTAATTGTTGGTAGGTATACCTAGGTATATAAATATAGTAACAGTATATTTAGGTATATGGAAACTGCAAAATGATTTACTCGCTTGGTAAAGCTCAAGTTAAAAATGAAAACAAATAAAAACATTTCTTTAGAATTTCAAAAGAGATTAATTACCTTTATCTTGTGGGGTATCTAATGGCTCTAGTTAATTTCATACAACAGACAAGGTATTCACAGATAAAGGATAAAAGCTCTTTGGTCCTTCCATATACCATAAGGGTTGCTTAATGGAGCAAATTAGACAGCAATAATGAGTTCTTTCCTTTGATTTCTCAATTTTAATTTTAATTTTAATTTATTTTTGTAGTGAACTCAGGGAAATATTTGATTGTACATTTTGGGGTGCACTTAAAAATATTTTTGTACATTTATGAAAGGAGACATACGCTATTTAACAAAATTGGTATTTTTAAAGGTATATCTGTTTATTTCTGTAGGGCAATTCAAACTAGGTTTTGACATCACAGAAATTTGTAATAGGATGAACTCTTTGTATTTTATTGTTGCAAAAAATATTCAATATTAAAATTTGAGTTTAATACAATTTTTTTATATAAATAAGAAATTGACGCCCGTCTTCTACATATGTATTTCATTTTGTTCTTGTATTGACTCAACTCTCTTATTGACTCACTCTATAGCTTTTTTTCGCAGCCCTTGGTAATCACCCTGTTAAACTTATAAATAGTAGACACTAATGACACATCCAATTCCATGATTAAAACCTCAAAAACACTCCTATAGCATATATAGTATGGACAATCACGAGAAGTAGGTTAAAGTTCCTTTTAATAACGTGTCAAAATCATTCAACTTGTTCATCCCATGAATCACTTGCTTCAGTATTTCATCGAACTAAAATCTTACTTCTGATGTTGACATTTTCATAACATGGTGATTTTTCAGCTTTGCAAGTTATAATCTAGCAGGTGAAAAAATGTTTTTATGATAATTTTTGTTTCCATAGTTTGAATATAAATATTAATATTTAAATTTAAAGTGTCACATCATGTCATTCGAAAAATGTATTTGAATCAAATTCAACTAGGTTGAGCCTTTGTATCGCCCTATGGGATATAGATATAGACATTCTACCTGTTTAGTGAATATGTTTTAAGGCCAAAAAAGAGCGGACACCCTGCGCGCCTTTAAACTCTTTATTAAATTGCTAAAACAACTCATACAAATGCTCTAATCTCAAAATGAATAGCAAAATTAATTTATGCAAAAAAAATTTCAAAAATCGTTGGAGTTATTTTCTGCAAAAAAATATGATATATCTTTTAAATTTCTGCAACATTTGAAGAAAAGAATTAAGATGTCATTTTTAAGGCTTTTATAATATACACCACCATAAAACGTTATTCAAAAAAAAAATCGTTAACATGTTTTCTAAATATTGATTTTTTGTAAAATTTTCTATGTTATAAAAGCACCTTCTGTACAATTTTTTTTTTATCGAAATCGATTAAACAGTTAACGAGAAAATCTAAAATTAAAAAAAAAAAAATATGCACGAACTTCCTCTTTTGGTTAAATACTGTATGTAACCCAACATTGAAGATGCATGACGTGTATATTTAACGATTTGATTTTTTTTGTTTATAAAATAATGTTTTTAAAAATTTTGAAATGAATTATTGAGAAGCATCAGATTGCAAAATTATAACAAAATCGGTCTAACTATGGCAAAGATATACGCGAATAACCCAAAAATAAGACCATTTTCTCAAAAAACGTTGAATACCTAATTCAGTAATGTGAATTTTTTGAGAAAAACCTGAAATGCAGTTTTCTTACAATTGACTTGGTTATTACAGGCACGAAGTTTAATCGAAATCGTTACAGCTGTTTTCGAGAAAATTTGAAGAAACCAAAATATTTGTATGGCAGCTACCCGTTCTAGATGACCTAAAACAAAAATTCTAATTTCCCCTCTAGTGAACCACATACAAATGATCTGTACCAAATTTCATGCAAATCGGTTCACCCGTTTAGGCTCTAGCTCAAATTTCAATGGACGCACCGATGCACAGACGCACAGACGCACAGACGTACAGACGCACAGACGCACAGAACGACGGACGGCATGACGAAACCCACATTTTCGGACTTCTCTATTATCTTAGTGTAAGTTTTGATTATAACCTCGAAATTTTTTTGTTTACACGAAACCAATACTTGCCCTATAGAACAAGTAAAAATAGTTCTATGGAAGGTACCTACCGTTAATAACAATTATTCCAAAATTTATGTGAAGCAAAAAACATAGTATATGCAACAGTAATGCACAAAGTTTTGTTTTATAAAAATCGTAAGAGCCGATGAATTCTATAAGAAGATTAATTACCTTTTTCAAAACGGTTGTAGATGGTAGGTAAAATTATTTTTGAAGAAAAAAAAAACTTAAATCACTAAAAAAAACCTTGAGTTCAAAATTTCAAGAAAATAACTTCAGTTGTTGAGGTTGTAGGCTGAGCTACAAGCAGACAGACCAAATTATGGGAAGAACTTTTGCCGGCGAACACTGGCTATTGTGATGACTCAATCAACAGTTATCAGTTTTTTTAAAATAATTTTGTTCATTCTATAAGCATTTTGATAAGAAATAATAATAAACTAATCTATATATAAAAAAATAAATCGTGGAGTGTTCGGATGCTTAAAACCTGAAAACGAATTTGCAAAATTGTAAACTGCCTTCTGCGGGTTTTTTTTTATAATTGCTACACAAAGGTTAAGGAAAAAAGAAAAGTTCGAAAATTGTTAACAGGTGGCGTTGTAGGCGCACATTTCAGTTCAATTCAATTATGTCGTTTTCGATTGGATTTTGGGTCTATTCTACTCCTTTTTAATTCCAATCGAATATGAAAACACCGACTTTCCTAAATTTACACGCACACTTCCAAAAGCCGCCATTTAACAAAATGGCTTCTTCAAGTATTTACCACTTTTGAAAATTAATCCAACGAAAACCTTTATATGTATGTGTGTGTTCCTCGTCTACTCCAATTTGAAATTGGGAACAGAAGAACACTCCGAAAACATTACTCGGAACAGCCAATCGAAGACTTTTAAATCCGATTCAACAAATTCTTTTGGTAATTGAAAGGTTATGAAATAATACAGTTTTTTTTTAAAAGAATTTTGCATGAAATAAAAACAAAAAAGTGGTTTTTGATTACAAAAATTCATTCTGTGTTTTTACATAAATTTAGCCATTTATACCGTGAAGTAGGTTCATCCCCATAAAATAGATATCGATTACAAAAATTAGTTTAAATATTTACTTATACATATATGCATTTTCTTTTGTAATTTGTATGCCAAACTAAGGTTTGTCTATCCGTGTGAAGCCGGGCGGGCCAGCTAGTTATAAATTAAAATAAGAAGCTTCTCTTTATTAATTTAAATTTTGTAACCTCATGTTCAAATTCAATAAATTTTTTCAACAAAAAAAAAAATATTAACCTCTGTAACTCGAGTTTGTACAAAAATCCCTCTTACTCGCACTACTTTTGATATCCCGTGAAAATTCGACTTAGAGGGAGCCTACTGTATATGAAAATTGGGCCCCCTATTTTTTCAATAGTTCTGGCGAAAGAAGTGTTAAAAGTGGAAGTTTTTTTTTGCTAACTTCACGCAGCAAGGATTTTTTTTTCAAAAGTAAATCGCAAATTTAGGTACCTATTGACTTAGAAAAATTTTCAAAATCTTTCTAAGTCAATGGCACCTAAATTTGCGATTAACTTTTGAAAAATAAGTTTTAGAAAAAAAAAGTTATTTGGAAAATGTTCACAACTCTTTGTTTGCTACCGGGAACTCTCATTTTGTATTCAATTTACACAAATTTTTTTGCTAACTTCAAAGGACTCCATTCTTGGCAACAAAATACAAGCACACCGAAATGGTTTGGATTTGTAAGTCTAAGTCCTGGCTCTCCAGTGGCAGTCGTGCCACTAAATTTAATTATTTTTAGTCTTCTATAGGTATTAAATAGGCTTAGACTAAACTGATTCAGCCCACACCATACTAATGTCAAATTCATTAATAGATGAACATGAACACATTACGTAGGTACACACATAACTTTGTTCCCTATAAGCAATCATTGCTTGTTTTGAAGTTCCATTCAAGTAAAGTGTATTTATTAAAAAAAAAAATATATCAAAATATCTCTCCTTTCTGAAATTCTGTTTTTAAATATTTTATGTTGCCACTGTTTCCCATCAAAAACATACAAAAAACAAACGTTTTAACAAAAAGGCAAACAACTTTAAAGTGGTTTAAACCAGCTTCGATGCCGTTTTATTGTGTAGCATCACCAAAAAATGTCAAAAATGATAAAGGAAACTATAAAATTATATTCATTTTTTTTTGTGTGTGTTTCACATTTGTACAAACTATATGTCATCTTGTCGAACAAATTTGATTTATGTCCATCAAATAGATTTCCATTGGGAAATTTGTGAATTTGATTTTTGTGTCCTTTCATTTGTATTTTAATCCTCAAATTTGTATGAAATTCTGACGTGTAAAAAGCATGGATAGATAGACAATCAAAAAATTCCAAACTACGAGCATTTATCACATACCTTCATGTGTGTCTGTATGTAGTAAAAAAAACAAAGTCCTTGTTTCCCTCAATTTTACTCAATTGGATATTTTTGTCGTGATTCTTCTGCTGTAGTGAGCATGAGCACATACACATGTAGACAAACACATGCGGCATGACTGGCACTTTAAATGCCATACAATTTAATTTTTAATTCGACATGGCTATGAAGACATTGATTTCGAAGGAAAACTCACACAATAATAAATTAATCATTTTAATGTAACATGAGGGCATAGTATATAATATGCTTGCGCTATTATCGTGGTAACTATGGTATAACATTTCTAGAAAGCTTGACAGAATAGATATGCTTGTACGACTATAAGGACTAAGTGGGTGGTAATCTTGACAGCATAAGATGACCAAAGCAATAATTAATCCTCATAGATATTATTCGCCATAATGGTATCTGTTAATCACATAATTTACTTCCGATTGCAATTATCTAATGGGCTGTCATGCCAAAATGACAGGTAAGCTTGTATCATTCATAGAAATTTGTATATATATTAGGTATGGACATGGCCATATGCGTCATTGAAATTGGAATATGCGATGCAACCATCAAAGTGACATCAAAGTGCAAGGATTAGTTTGTGTTAATATGATTTCATAAGCAATTCAATCATAGGCCATTATGATGATTAGTAAAACTCTATAGCTATTCTCATTTAATTTGGCATAAATGTGATTGCTCCAAAGTGAGATCGGCTAAAATGGTGATTCCTGGAGTAATCCAATTATTAATTATATGTTTTCAGCTTAAAGAGGGCCAACAAATGAGCTTAAAGTCAGCTCAGTTTTAAAACATTAAAAGATTGAATTTTTCTCAAGTTCAGAAAATTCGAATTCTTTCCATCGACCTAAGCTTTAAAAAGGTTTAAATTATAGCAGTGACTACGTGCCAATTTATAACAGTTTTGTTTATGAAGTGCTGTGGGCATGCGTACTTTTGGCAATCTGAGTTTTATTTTCAAGTCTCGTGAAGCTTCTTGAATATTTCGACTTTTAACGACGAACAACTATTATAACTGTTCTAAATTTGAATTTCTCGAGTGTCGTCCTATTATTATATGGACCAAATTAATATTTATTTCACACCCAGACACAAAGAAACACACATTTGAGCAAATGTATAGAATTTTCTATTGGTTGTAAAGGGTATTTTTATCAAACGTGTGGTTTTCAAGAAGAAATAAAATGCATACAATTTAATGTTATGGCCAATAATTTAGCTTTATTAAAGGGTTTTCCAATAAGAGGTGTTATTTTGAATAGCCCGCTATTTCGGTAGCTGTCACTTTTGAAGCTGTCATTTTTTGACATTTGACAAGTAGAAACTACACCATTAATAAAAATGGAACGATACACGCTTCAACAACGCATTGAAATTATTAAAATTCACTATAAAAATGGTGAAAATTTGGCAGAGACGGTTCGTAAAACTAAAACATTTTTGGGTCGTCGTGAAGCACCTTGTCGGACCGCAATACAGAAATTGGTGGACAAATTCGAGCTGTTGGGACAAGTTAGTGATGTGAAGAATAAAACCCGTGCACGTCGCTCAAGAACAACTGAGAATATTGCTGTTGTAGCCCAAAGTGTTGAAGAAAACCCAGGTTTGTCCATTCCTCGTCGTTCTTTGGAATTAGGCATTCCACAAACGTCATTACACCGTATTTTGCATAAAGACTTGGGTTTTAAGGCTTATAAAGTTCAGTTAACACAAGAACTCAAGCCGACTGATCATCAACAACGTCGTGTCTTTGCTGATTGGGTCCTGGAAATGCATGAAAATGATCCGGAATTTCATCGAAAAATCATCTTGACTGATGAGGCCCATTTCCACCTCGGAGGCTGGGGCTCGGAAAACCCAAGAGTTATTGTTGAAAAGCCTCTCCATCCTCAACGCGTGACTGTTTGGTGCGGTTTATGGTCCGGCGGGGTCATTGGACCTTACTTTTTTCGAAAATGAGGCTGGAGCAACAGTTACGGTCAATGGATTGCGCTATCGAGAGATGATTAATGATTTTTTATGGCCGGAATTGGATGGTATTGATCTGGACAACGTTTACTTTCAACAAGACGGCTCTACGTACCACACAAGCAATGAAACCATCGATCTTGTACGGGAAAAGTTTCCGGGCCGTGTTATCTCTCGAAGAGGTGATCACAATTGGCCAACGAGATCTTGTGATTTAACACCTTGCGACTTCTTCCTTTGGGGCGACGTGAAAGATAAGGTCTACGCCAACAGCCCAGCGTCGATTCAAGACCTCAAAGATGGAATTCGTGAGGCTATCGAGGACATAGGGCAGCCACTTTCCGATTTGGTTATGGAAAATTTCATGAAAAGGATATGGTCCTGTAAGCGTGGTCGTGGCGGCCATTTGGTTGATATTGTGTTCCATTATTAACGGCATACCTTCTTCTTTATAATGAAATAAACATCCGATCATTTATCTCAAAAAATGCCATTTTTCTTTGAATATCAAAATAACACCTCTTATTGGAAAACCCTTTATAAAGATAACTGTTTGCCATTATGTTTTAAAAATGATTTCGGGCAAGTGGCCCCGAGAGGCCCAATTTTCGACAGCTCCAATTGTTGCGCTCGATGGCAGATGTACTCATTCGGGTCTTCTTCGATACTCTGATCCACAGCAGCAACAACGTCTTCGATGCGAACTGCACAGCGTGTCTAAGGATGCGCATTATCCACTAGAGTAAACGTGGTGCGGAACCAATCCATGTTTGCTCGAATTTATGCGATTATGTCGACCGAATATTGGACGCAACCATTATTTTGGTAATAAATTGGCACGATTTGCAAACGTTGCTTAGGAGTAAGTATATTGATTATAAATTGGCAAACCAGACTGAGAATAAATCAAGTGACAGCTGTCAAAAAGACCGACTCCAAAAAAAGTATTTCCAGATTGAAAATCACACCTCTAAAAAAAACAGCCTTTAGGTATAGGCTCTCAATCAGACAAAAATACCTACTCACTCGAATACATGTATCTTATACATATCTATTAATCACACCAATACACTTGAGTGTTTAATTTTAATTAAACTTAAGGGATTTCTATATGTGAATCCTTTGGGGCAGATATTTATTGCATGCTATCTATCCTTGTTAAAGCCTATGAAAACAATGTTTGAGCCAAAAGGCAAATTGCTTCATTTGAAGAACATGTAAACAACTACATGCAATATCGCATAAAATAACAAAATACATATATATCCATTATACATACTGTGTTGCTCTATTCTTTTTTCTGGTCCTATGTCTGTCTATAGCAAAGGTAAACTAACATAAACAAGAGAAACAAATCTAAACAGACATATCCTATTCATGTAAAGTAATTGTTATTTCATAAAATTCCTTGGGGGGATAAGGGATTGTGGAAATAATAATATGAATCCACAATTTAGAACTAAATGCACGAGTGGGGCTAACTAAGGTATCGTTGGTGTTCAAGATTTAAGGCTAGAACTATATATGAGGATTTAGTTCAAAGAGTATAGGTACTTATACTGACTCAAGGGGTTTGTTCTTTTTTATCTTTCAAGCTGAATTGAGCATAATTTTCTTACGAATGAAAAGAGTTGTTGTGAAGTAAAAGAAAACGTTTGCTTGAATATTAAAAACACTTAGCTATACGTTCAATATTTTAATCCTTCATGAACAAAAAACACTTGATCAAAATATCAAGGGATTGAACATTAATTCGTGAATAATGGTCGTATTGAGAAAAATAAAAATAATTTTATCTCAAAACATCTTTTTTTTTTAATCTTTGGCATTGTGCATTTGGCTCTGGTATTTTAGTAGCTCATAGTGGGATATTCGCAAAAAAGTGTGTCACATAAAATGGGAGTAATTGGTCAAAAAACGTCAACTAGCTTCGGAAATTGTTCAGCCATAGGTTTTTTTATATAATTTGTTCAAGTTTTTTTTTTAGGGTCATAAGGATTTGTAGCACCTCATTTATGGGTTATTCGGACAAAATATAAACCATCACAAAAGTCTTAGTATCCTCATTCAAGATGTCAGTTATTGGTCAGTCATCCCCTTTTTTAATACATTTTTAAAGATTTTTTCAAGTTCATAATCTCTATACGAACCTTAAAAAATATTAACTATTCGTAAAAAATCCAAAGTTGTTCAATTTCTGAAACCAGTTCACCTTTTTCGAATGTGTATTCTACAAATGGAAATTCATTAAACAAATAATTCATCAAAAAAGTCATTGGCTAAGAAATTATTGAAACTACGTAGTTCACCTTTTTGACCAAAACTTTTAGATGAGACTTTTTTTTGCGAATATCCCACACATGGGGTGTTAAGATCCCGGAGGTATCACACTCGGGGCAATTAAAAAAATATGGAACACTCGATCGCACGAACTTGCTTTTGTGGTTTAATATTGTGTGTAACCTCACATTGAACATGATGTATATATTTATTGATGATGTATATATTTAACGAGAAAATATTAAGAGTCAAAAGCACTAAAAAATTGATTTTTTGTTTGATTTTTTTTTTTTGTTTTAAAAAAAATGTTTTTCAAAATTTTTAAATGCATTATTGTTTAAAATATTAAGAAGCATAAGTTTGCAAAATTATAACAAAATAAGTCGAACCATGGCAAATACATACACGAATAACCCAAAAATAAGACCATTTTCTCAAATAACGTGGAATGCCTATTTACGTTTTTTTTAATTTTCTGGCAAAAACCTGAAACGTTTGAAACTTTGGTCATAACAGGTACAAATTTCCTATCTTGAGAATTACATAAAAAAGCTCAAACTACAGTGGACCGACAGACGGTATATGATCCAAACCCATTTTTTCAGACTTCTCAAATATTGTAGTGTTAGTTTTGATTACAACCGAATTTTTTTTACACCAAATCACGTCTGTTTAAAGTTACCCTCAATCAATAAATTAATCGCTTACATCTTCGCCACATAAACATATTGGTTTAAAGAAATTTCTATTTTCGATAAAAAAAGAAGAAAAACCAAAGAGAATCCTATTCAAATTCATGCACCATGGAAAAAAAAAGTCTTATTTGAACTCCAACGCACGTATTGTTATACAGCAAACACGTGTTGGCGCATCTTTGAATGCGTGTTTTCCAGAAACGGAATCCAATTAATTCAAAAAGATGAGAAGAAACCATTTTTGGAATTTCAGAAAACGCTTTTCTCCCTAAGCAAAAATTGAATTCATCTTGATGGTAAAGAAAATATACAACAACTCTGTCCATACTCTGCTTGTTGGTGTTTTCGTTGGCATTGGCGTTGGCATTGGCATTGGCGTTAGAAAAGGAATTTCATTAAGAAAACTGAAAACAACACAAAATGTACACCAGTTGGCTTTGCTCAGTTGATGTTGGAGCTGGAATTGGAGCTGGATACGGAATCTGTTTAGGTGTTGAATATATTCAAGTAAATCCTCGTCTGGCACATAAGATATCTTTAGCTTAGCTCTATACCTTTACGAAGAGTGTTTCCACCACCACCACCACTATCACGTTGGATACCTTCTCCTCGTATATCTTTATATATTTAAGCATTCAAGCTGAGTCCTGGTGGTTGACAAAATGGGAACACCATAGAATAACTGGGTCTACAATTTTTATCCATTTATTCCACTCACGTTTCTGTCAAACAAAAGTGATTTCCAGTTTACGTTTATTTTTTTTTTTTTTTACTTTATTTGGTAGGATTTCATGATGTTTGTTGTAGAGCCACCTTACCTATAGGTATATGTGAATGAAGGCAACAAAACTGGAAGGGGATAATGTAGGTAGGTATATCAAATCACAGGTGGCAGGAATACAAGAATACACTTACCTTTCGTACGAAACAAATAAAAGTTTTCTTTAAGTAGCCAAAGTATATCGTATGGGTCCTTCTGATGCTTTAATATTACCTATGTAGTTGTTTGGATTTTATTTCTTTAAATAAAACCAGCAATTGGATGCGGGAAGCTTTCTTCGATAGAAATAGGTTGAATGGTTTTTGTAGTATACACTACACAACATCCCTTACAATTTGAGAATCATTAAGTGTGCGGTTGAATGGTTAGGTTGTACCTACATATATAAGAAATTACTTTTAAGTGGCAATAGCTATATCTTTAACTTCATAAAAAGTAAAAGAAGGATTTTTGTTTTTGCTGAGCTTACACTTGATGGTGAATGTCTTACTTTTAGGAAAATTATTCAGTTTTTATCAACAAAAATAGAAGCATTTAAATTAAATATTTAAGAATATTCATAGCGCTCTTATTATTTTTAAAGATATTTGAAGAGACTAGAGAAATACCAATTTATAACAGATATAACAATTTGACGCCATTAAAAGTATGCGTGGGTTAACACGCTTCAACCGATTTGGAAAAAAAACTCTGTCCAAGGTAGAAAGGCCGCAAAAACAGTGCCTACTTTTATAAACCAAAACTGAGATAATTGTAAAACTTTAATGAATTTTTATGCTCCGGGTTTTAAGTACTTTACATTTGGGATACTCGCTAAAAAAGTGTGTTTTCTGAAAGGTCAGTAATTGGTCAAAAAAGATCAACTAGTTTCAAAAATGCTAACCCATAGAAAATTCTTAAAATTTTTCAAGGTTATCATGGATTTTAAAACGCCTCATTTGTGGGATATTCGCAAAAACCAAATACCAAACTGAAAGGCCCTAAGTAACCTCATAAAAAGTCACTTCATCGAAATAAAAAGTCAGTTCGTTTCAGTTAGTTTCCAAAAATTTGACTGTCATAGATTTTTTACGAATTTTTTTCAAGGTTGATAGATTATGACTTTGAGAAAATCTTTGGCTGACCAATTACTGACAATAATTGCCCTTTCACGTGGTATCCTTTTTTTCGAATATCCCTTATTTGGGGTGCTGAAATACCGGAGCCAAATTTGGGTGTTCTTCTTTTAAATCTTATAAATTTTGAAAGATTAAAGAGAACAAATTGAGTGTGTTGTTTTTGGCTGTACAACCTATAGGCTATGAGCCAATAACAATAAGCAGAGTATCAAAGAAAACCCAAATGAGTCCATCCGCCATCCCACGCAACAATTATATCTGCCGAGTATTGAGCCTCTCGGCTGGAATTTATTCGAGCCAGCCGCGGCGGCCAATTGCCCGAAATCATTTTTAAAACATAATGGCAAACCTTTATCTTTATAATAAAGCTAAATTATTGGCCATAACATAAAATTATATGGGTTTTATTTCTTCTTGAAAACCACACGTCTAAAACAAACACCTTTTATAAAGTTTAAATAATTAAACAAATAAATAATTTTTTAATACTTTTTATAAACAATTAAATTTAATTTTGTATGATGATGAAAAATCTCTCTATATTATGCCTTAAATCAAATTTTAAATCCTATTTCTAGAGATGTTCCCCACAAAGATATTTATTTGTGTTGATTGAAGAGCGCGCTATGAAAAATCAACAAAATATTGCTAACGATAATATTGCGGAGTATATAAAATAAATACAATTTCCTCATCGATATCCTGGCTTATATTTTATAACATTTTTTTTTTTTTTTTTTTGTTAAATAAATTGTCGGTATAACCAATTAATATCTACAAAGACTATTGAGAATGGTTGATTTTTTTTTTTTTTCACTGTCCCATGTTTGCATTCAGCACACGAAATATTGAATCGACAATTTTTTGTTCATGTTTAAATTTTGTTTCGGTGACACTGCGTCGACAGATTTGCCTATGGCAATTTTTTTTGTTGATACATGTTTTCAACATTGAATACAAAAAAAATTCAAAAGAGAAATAATATCAATATAAAACATAAAATAATAAATCCAGTCACAAATTTATTTTTGCAAAAACTGAAGTAAATACTTTGAAGCTATGTAGCTATATTTGAGTTTGGTTTAACTTGTATTCATTAAACAAACGACTGAATTTGTGGGAAACAAACTTTTACCGTGTTGTGTATCTACTTTTTATTAGTGTCATTTTATCAACAAATTGGATCAACTACCTATACGATATGGGTTCCTTTGCCTATAGGAAACTTAAGTATTTAATCTTGATGTACAGCGGTTTCTTTTTATAATAAATATCGAATCAAATAAAGTTCAACATGAGCACTGAAATCAACTATTTTAATTAAAAATGGAAAACAAATACCTCTCCCATTTTTTGTTGTTGTTTCGATCCAACATAAATCCTCTAGCTCTTAGTGGCATCTTCTGCTGATAATCCTGTTTATATTTTGAATTTCACTAAAAAATATTGCGTATACGCCCCATAAGCCCCTGTTCAGATGAACACACTGAATGTTTATAAACAATGCAACTTGCAGCTTTATATGTGATCTGTGCGACTTTCTAAATTATTCAGTTTAAAAAAAAACTCAATTAAAAAATAACAGAAAAACACAACTAGAAGATAAATAAAGGATAAAACGGAAATAAAAAACTAGGTAGGTAAGTATAAAGGAAGGCAGATTCCATAATTGTATTTGTATCAGCGGAAGTCTTGACTTCTTCGAAATCATGATGAAATTCGATATTTTAGTTTTGCATCGCCATAAAAAAACGAATACAAAAAAACATAAATAAAAGAGTTCTTCTGACATTTTTTGCAAACGTTTACCTTAAATAAAAAAGAATTTATGCGAAACAGAAATTCCTGTGGGAGTTTACGGAAAATTGAAGCGAATTTCCTTTCCGAATAACGTTGAGTTCCTTGCATTTTCAAAGAAAATAATAATTTGATTCAATGTGAGAGAGAGGTTAATGTTGAATTAACCTAGTTTTGTATTTACCTTTGTTTTTTTTTTTTGTATATTAAAATACCTCTCCTATAATGCATAAGCAAACACCATTCCATCACTATACAAATTTTATGTACAGTTTTCAAAACTTTGTGATACATAAAATTAATTTGCACAAAATAGATTTCAATTTAATGTGGAATTTGGAAGAAAATGATTAGAAAATAATTTGGATGAGTTTGCTCGTTTTGAAAATGAAAAAAAATTATTATTATTATATTAATAATTTAACAATAAAAAATTGATAACGATAAGACAAATTAATACAATTAAGGTAATTTTAGGATGTAGAAAAATTCTAATAAAAAAAATTTCATTTAATAAATTCGGCCACATAAAGGGTGTTCTTTTTAGACGTGTGGGTTTTAAGAAGCAATAAAACGCATATAGTTTAACGATATGGCCAAGAATTTAGCTTAATTATAAAGATAAGGGTTTGCCATTATGTTTTGAAAACGATTTCGGGAAAGTGGCCACCGCGTCTGGCTCGAATAAATTCCAGTCGAGAGGCCCAATTTTCGACCACTTTTTGTAGCAATTGGGGCCGTATGTCAGCAATAAGGCGCCGAATATTCTCTTCTAAGGTGTCAATCATCTTGGGCTTATCTGCGTAGACAAGCGACTTCACATTACCCCACAAAAAATAGTCCAGCGGTGTTAAATCGCACGATCTTGAAGGCCACGCCACAGGCCCACGACGCGAGATAATGCGCTCACCAAAAGTTTCCTTCAATAAATTGATTGTTTCGTTGGCTGTATGGTATGTAGCGCCGTCTTGTTGGAACCGAAGGTCGTCCACATCAACATCCTCCAATTCAGGCACGAAAAAGTCATTAATCATGGCTCTATAGCGTTCCCCATTGACTGTAACATTATGGCCGGCTTCATTTTTGAAGAAATATGTACCAATGATTCCCTCTGCCCATAGAGCAAACCAAAGATTGACGTTTTGAGGATGTAACGGCGTATCAACAATGGTTTGTGGATAATGATCACTCCAAAATTCCAAATACGATAATTTTGCTTATTAACGTACCCATTCAACCAAAATTGAGCTTCATCGCTGAACAAAATTTTCTTGTGAATTTCGTCGCGCGAACCGAACCATTATTGTGGTAATAAATTTGCACGATTTGCAAACGTTGTTCAAGAGTAAGTCTATTTATTATAAAATGGCAAACCAAACTGAGCATAAATCAAGTGACAACTGTCAAAAAGACCAATTTCGAAAAAATTATTGCCAGATTGAAAACCACACGTCTAAAAAACCACATCCTGTACCTTACACAGCTGATGTTTAATGTTTACCTGGTTGAAACGAAAGCCCAAATAATTCTTTCCGGAATCAAATTTGTATGAGAAAACAGTAGAAATTTTTCAATTGGTTAAAAAAAAAAACAACAAGGTTCAGTTTTGCAGTGCAAGATTAAAGTTAAACCCGAGTTAACTCATCAAATTAAGTGGATTAACTCATCAGGATTAACTGAACAGATGTATTTAATGTTTTATCCACCGAGTTTGTTTAGTGGTTCCCCATGCATTCTCCACCGAAAAATTGCTTCTTCAGTTAGATGTTGGTTAATTTACTTTTAGAGTTATGTAACTCTGATTTAACTCACCACTGAAAAACTGGGCCTTTAGAAATGCTGATTCAATCAAAATGGTCTTTCAAACTCATTCCGGTGTTCCTCAGGGGACTCATTTGGGAACTTTTCTGTTTATTCTTGCTATAAATGATGTCATATCTCGCTCTAGTAATATTCTCATATAAGCTGATGACATGGATATATTTTAAAACAATATAATTAAACCATGATCACATTCTGCTCCACCATGATATTGAAATTTTTTTTGCTTGGTTTGGTAAAAATGACTTTTTTCTAAACCCTGTTAAATTTCAAATAAAAAAAATGTTCTTAAAAATAAAATAACTGTGAGTTCTTTTCTGGCTGTATAGATTTTTTTTTCTTAATCTGAAATTGACATAGTAAATTAATTTTTTTGTTAATACGTTTAACTCCATGCTTGGCTTTATATTTTAATAATTCTCCTACGAATTTTCTCTTTATAATTTTTTTTCTACAATAATACACATATCTACTAAATTCTAACTTTTATTGAATTCGAAGATAAATCTCAATTCCTTTAAATCTATTTTAAATTTCTCATTTTCTTACTTTATTACTTTCAACTTCAACGCACATTTTCGTATTATATTTCACATTCTTTGCCGTGTTCTACACCAAAGCCCCATTATCCACTTGAAATTTGATTGAATTGAAGGAAAAAAAATTGTTCAATTCATTTTTTTTTTTTTTCATAATGAATAGGAAAAAGTTTGTCAAGTGCGGAAAACTTGATACTCATTCCAATTTAATAGGAAAAAAGCACTTTGTGGAAACATACATAAATATGAGAGAGAGGGTAAGGGTATAGGTACAATAAGAAAATCATGATTATGTGAAATATTCGTATTTCTTAAGAAAATTAATTTTTTTATTGAAAGGAAGGAAATTATAACCTAGGCGAAGTTTTTCATTGCAAGATAAAATTTAAACCCGAGTTAACTCACCGCATTTAATGAATTAATTCTGGATTAACTAAACAAATTATGTTCGTGTTTTATGCCCAGGGTTTGTTAGGTCGTTTTTATAATTAACTGTAGACAACAAGTAAGCTTACTCTGCGACTTAACTTAACCACTAAAAACTGGGCCTTTATCATTAAAGAATTAATCCGAAAGAAATATTAAACCGGCCGACGCGACGTCCTGATGGAAAGTGCCAACTAGTAATTTCTACTTCAGAAAAAAACTTAATGATTTGTTTGGTAATTATCAAAATTGATTGTTGTTTTTTGGATTGCCTCCTGGGCAAAAGTATTTTTATGCACAAGTTTTTATTAAAAAATAAGTTCTATTTGACATGAAAATGTAACGAAGACAAAATGATTTGTAAAACAAAGAAAAAGTTTAAATAAATTATTGTCTGCAATGCATCCATATTATACTTTCAATTATACAGACACTTGAGAAATTAGTTTGTGCGCAAAATGCAAATGATATACTTCTCAGGGATACAGAAGAGGTGCATTCTTGAGTCTGACTGTATATGATGTTTCTATTCAAGGAAAAAGTATAGATATCTTCTAGATATACATAAGTTGTATAGATACTGGTACAATTTAGATTGTATATCGGTTGCAAGCAGACTAATGATGTACTCGAAAAGAGATTTAAGTGCATTTCTGAGCTCTTTCAACTGTTATACTAGCTTAGTAGTGCTGCTTTATCCTTCAATAAAAGCGTATTATATAAAATTAATTGCAATCGTTTCAATTAAAACTCAAGTTGAAATTTCACGAGCCGCTGGCAGCAAATATCAACATTAAAAATTTCCCAAGGTCTTTATAGCATTGCAGACTTTATATTCAGGCCATAATAATTCTTCAAGTTTATGTTTATAATAGAATCCGAAAATAGCGAATGTTTGCATTTTATGTTGAAACTTGGGCAGCATTTTGCACTGGTAAACCACCGCACTTTGGCATTAAAATTCAACCACAAATAACAACGTTTATATTAATGCATAATATAGCTACTTATTTTGAATGCCACTGGTTAAGGGTTTGAATGGGGGGAGGAGGGAATAGAATGTGCGATTGCAGTATGAGATGATGAAAATGAACACAATCCACGCGGCTGCGGCGGTGTTCCGTAGTTAAACAATGATGGGCAACTTAATGCATGAGAGGAATCCTTATTGCCATCTGGACGGTATGGTTTAAAAATGCAAATGAACAATTCCACGAGGACCACAAGCATTAGCTCTTAATAAGGTAATTCCAGGCAGCATGGAAATGACTGTTTCCTCATGGTCATGCAGTCGAATTTCACATTTTATACTAAATCGGAATGGCGATGGCGCGGTGGGTATAGAGCTTCTCGAGAAAACCACAAAAATTGTTTGTGTTAACCTGCTGTTTCTGGGGCTTAAAATTGAATCAGGACAGAGGAGGTTCATTTCAAGTCTAACCAAACGAAGATAGGTGGTAGGTATTCAAAGTTTATTTTAATATTTAATTTTTTTAACTAAGGTTAATATTCATTTCCCCCAGCTGAGATAAACAGAGTTTTTTATTAGATATTTAAATCCATTAAAAGTCCAATAAAGATAAATATAATTTAAAATTAATTTAAAACTGAAAATTTTGTAACATTATTACCTACTAAATAAATAGTAGGTATAAGATTTTCCGCGAAATGCTTAAACCTTACAGGCAATGCTACTTAATTGGTTCAGCAATATACCTACACCTGAACAGATAAAAAAATGGATATAATTTAAGTATATTTCTAAATATTTTAACGCTGTGATGCCTTTTCGTCACGGCTTAGGTAAGCTCGCCGGTGACCAGGGTTCTTCCGAAGAAGCAACACATATATTGTGCTTGGAGGGTCTAACTCTGAAATAACAAATCCTTTATTTAAGTTTTTATTCTTCTTTGACTGACTATAAATAATAGGTTATATATAACATCTACTTTGTCCCCAGCATGCAATCTGGAGAAAGGTCAGTTTGGAACCCTCTCGGGGAACCTTATCTAAAGAAACCTTGAAGAGGTATTCTAAGGAAAGTACTTTAAGCCTAATGGAAGATTTAACAATTTCGGTAAGTGGATAATGGAAACGTATAGTATAAAGATAATACTGCACTAGACGGAACGGCACGACAACTTCAAAATACTTCAAAATATTTGTTATTTGACATCGTATGAGCTATATCGCTTTAAGCGGCAACAGAACTGCCGCGTAGCGCAACACTAACCTACAAAGTTGATAATCTAACCAACTTTTTCGAATTGGTGCAGTTCTGCGTTATAGCAAGTGGCGAAGCGAACTGCGCATCATACATTATTAAAAATCTTACTTGATTTGCCACGTATTGTCGCAGCGCTACAGTTCAAGTTCGGTATATCCAAAAATGGTCGCACAGTATTATGTGCAGTTCCGCCGAGTGTGGTCTTATCTTAAGGGTAAATCTACTTGAATTTGGTGGAAATCACGGTTCGAACTTCACTTCAATTGAAGTAAATTTACTTCGGGCTTGAGAAAAAAATAGAATCTACTTACCCACTTCGCTTTTTCAAAATCTACTTCTTTTTTTTTTCAATGGGAAAAACCCTTAATAATCAAATGAAAAGACAGCACATACATCGTTTTAGTAAGAGACAGCACTGTTGTTTCCAATAAATTCAAAATTTCAAAACCGAAATTCGCATTTGAAGACGATAAACTTAATTGAAAATAATTTTTTTAACCCAAAACAAATTCAAGAAGCGGATTTAACTTCAATTTTAAAACTGGTTGAGACAAAAGCTGCATTGATATCTTAAATGGTGAATGGAGGTCATTTCGGATTCATGAAACAAGTAAAATAAACTTTGAACTATTTGCCTAAATGTTTGGACTGTACAATGAAAACAACAAATTATATGGAAGAACTTGTGTTCAAAAATTTGTCAGATTATACTCTATGTTGCGAAGCGCCGCAGCTCAGAGGAAGTGTTCTGAAATGAATTAAATACAATTTGAGTACAAATCGTTTAAATGTTTAAACTGTAATTTTTTGTATTTCTTAATCTACTTCGGAAAATTTGGATTTACCTTCTTCTAGAGCTGTGTCAATCGTGATTGATTCGGTCTTTTTGACCCGATCACCAAAAAGAACGATTGATTGCAATCACAGTAAACCGAAACAATCAATCCCAGTATCAATCATTTCAGTTTTTAAATAACAGAGGTGACGCGAAGTATGTTTCGTTCATTACAATCGTTTTGAATCAATTCACACAAAGAAAGAAAAACACAAAAAAAAAACAGAAGCGCATCAAAAGGTAAAGAAACTAATATAAATGAATAAAACAAAAACCCACGACAGATACATACAATTATTTCTTCTCAGTTTAACTCCATATCATTTATTTTTGTGTTTGTCGTTTCTTTCTCATATGGTTCAGTGTCTGTTTTGTACGTTGTACCTATCATTTGATTGAGAATGACTTGAAAGAACGAAACGTATATCGTTCATGTGAACGATTGAAATTTGGATACAATGGTGTACAGCACGGGTCACAACTCACAACACAATAACAAAGACCGAATCAATCTGATTCCAATGTGAACGATGCGATCTTTGTGCTTTAAAAAGTGCGTTATCAATAAAGGTATTATTTTTTTAATTTGTTAGGTAGGTTTTTTACCTACATATATCTTTGAATCGCAACAAAAAAAAAGAATGAACGTTTGAAAAGAACGAAGTGTTCCTATTTTATTGACAACAAAAACGAAACTAAAACCAAAATGATTGGAAAAATGAACGATTGAAAAGAACGAATCATTGAACTGAACGACAAACGAACGATTGAATCTTTTAAAATGAACGATTGACACACCTCTACCTTCTTCGCATTTTGTTTTCCACATTTGCTTCGAACTTTTAAATCTGAACCTATGAAGTCCGAACCCTGGGGGAAACCTAGTGAGATGGTCTCCTTATTGTACTATATTCAAAGGAGAATAATTTGAATTAATTTAAAAAAATAAAGAAGTACAATTCGATACACTTTTATTTTAACTTTTGATACATTGCTGAAAGCCAAATTTTCATCCCTGGTGTCAACCGGATCTTCTAGTCTCTATACTCTTGATTGGTAGTTGCTACATACCACTGGACGAAATTAAGAGACAATTTTGCTAAATTCCTTACTTCCTCATCATATATTTGTGGTCGCAAGTGAATGCGAACTTAAAGTGGGGAAGTTTGAAATTCGTATGAAATTTTAGAAATCAAAAAGTGGGTGCAGTGGGATTATTATAATAAATATTTTGACATCTATAAATAATTATGTGGTTTTCTATCAAAAATCTTGAACACACTTATTTTCTGCCACCCAGTATTATTATCTCATCTTAAAGTGGACATTTCAATATTAAGAATTTATTTTTTTATAAAGTTTTATATAATAAAGAGTTTTCCAATAAGAGGTGTTATTTTGAAATTCAAAGAAAAATGGCATTTTTTGAGATAAATGATCGGATGTTTATTTCATTATAAAGAGAAAGGTATGCCGCTAATAATGGAACACAACATCAGCCAAATGGCCGCCACGACCACGCTTACAGGACCATATCCTTTTCATGAAATTTTCCATAACCAAATCGCAAAGTGGCTGCCCTATGTCCTCGATAGCCTCACGAATTCCATCTTTGAGGTTTTGAATCGACGCTGGGCTGTTGGCGTAGACCTTATCTTTCACGTGGCCCCAAAGGAAGAAGTCGCAAGGTGTTAAATCACAAGATCTCGGTGGCCAATTGTGATCACCTCTTCGAGAGATAACACGGTCCGGAAACTTTTCCCGTAAAAGATCGATGGTTTCATTGCTTGTGTGGCACGTAGCGCCGTCTTGTTGAAAGTAAACGTTGTCCAGATCAATACCATCCAATTCCGGCCATAAAAAATCATTAATCATCTCTCGATAGCGCAATCCATTGACCGTAACTGTTGCTCCAGCCTCATTTTCGAAAAAGTAAGGTCCAATGACCCCGCCGGACCATAAACCGCACCAAACAGTCACGCGTTGAGGATGGAGAGGCTTTTCAACAATAACTCTTGGGTTTTCCGAGCCCCAGATGCGACAGTCTTGCTTGTTGACGTAGCCTCCGAGGTGGAAATGGGCCTCATCAGTCAAGATGATTTTTCGATGAAATTCCGGATCATTTTCATGCATTTCAAGGACCCAATCAGCAAAGACACGACGTTGTTGATGATCAGCCGGCTTGAGTTCTTGTGTTAACTGAACTCTATAAGCCTTAAGACCCAAGTCTTTATGCAAAATACGGTGTAATGACGTTTGTGGAATGCCTAATTCCAAAGAACGACGAGGAATGGACAAACCTGGGTTTTCTTCAACACTTTGGGCTACAACAGCAATATTCTCAGTTGTTCTTGAGCGACGTGCACGGGTTTTATTCTTCACATCACTAACTTGTCCCAACAGCTCGAATTTGTCCACCAATTTCTGTATTGGGGTCCGACAAGGTGCTTCACGACGACCCAAAAATGTTTTAGTTTTACGAACCGTCTCTGCCAAATTTTCACCATTTTTATAGTGAATTTTAATAATTTCAATGCGTTGTTGAAGCGTGTATCGTTCCATTTTTATTAATGGCGTAGTTTCTACTTGTCAAATGTCAAAAAATGACAGCTTCAAAAGTGACAGCTACCGAAATAGCGGGCTATTCAAAATACCACCTCTTATTGGAAAACCCTACATAGGTAAATATGAAATACTTCATTTTTCAACGTTTATTTAGGAATTTAATCGGAAGACTAAAAGTTGGCTTACTAATTAGACGCCTAATAATCTGCTTATTTCTTGCTTGAATACCTACCCGTAATGTAAATAGGAAAATCCTATAATTGATGCGTGAAATTGGAATCGATATAGGTAATACGTATAGAAAAGAAAACAAAATGTCAGTAAAATCAAGGAAGATACCTATTTCCGATATCTCCTTTATTCAATTTATCGCTTTAGCTATCAAGATAAGTAGATTAAATAATATTGACATAAATGAGTTTGTGGGATTGCGGGTTTGAATAGGACATTACTCTTCCACTTTCCCATCCTTTCCATCGTCTTAAAGTATATTAAAGTCAATTAACTTAAGAAACCCTTTAAGAAGTAAAGTAAAGTATATCACACTTTGAAACATCCGCATGTCTATTATAATTTTGTTAAAACTAATTTCATCAAAATATACCTATATCTACATCCTGTTTGCATTTGGCAAAAGATAAATTCATTTACTCAACTCAACAATATAGTTTCGTTATACACAATTAATTCTCATTATAGCTTAAGAAAACATATACACATACCCACAGATATGTTTGTATATATATAATACTCGCCAACAAAGAGAAGACTTATATTTCTTATCTCAGAAAAGTTATCAAAAATAAACAGGAACAGATGGTTCACAAACATGGGCTAATGAGCTGCCTAAAGGAAGTAAATAACATCGTAACCTCAAAACACAACAGCTCAGTAACTAGGATAATCAAACAGAAAATATTTTTGCACTCTGTTAATGTTTGGTTGTGTTGATGTTGAAGTTATGGCATGGCATGGGATGAAGGATAAATGCTCAAGTATATAGTATGGTGAAGGATACACAATACCTACTTATAATTGGTGTTGGTAAAAGATACTTCTTCAAACTCATTTAAAACTGTGAAGTATTTTGGAAGTTTAAAAATTGAATTTAGATACAAACAAAATTAAAGATAAATTTCAGCAAGAGAGTTAAATTAGGGAAATTCGGCGATGGAGAAATGTAATGTCCGTATTAAAAAAAAGTTAAGCTTTTTGTGAAAAAAAGAAAATATTTTGAAAAAAAACCTCATATATCAAAAAATTGAAAACAAAAAAAAAACTTTCACTTCGGTTTCGATTTTTAAAATTAAAATTTGAACCACAGCATCAGTTTTTGACAAAATGTTTTGATGCTTTGAATTTTAATTCAACATAAAGGGTGTTTTTTTTAGACGTGTGGTTTTCAAGAATAAATAAAACGCATATATTTAATGCTATGGCCAAGAATTTAGCTTTATTTTAAAGATAAAGGTTTGCCATTATGTTTTAAAAACGATTTCGGGCAAGTGGCCGCCGCGGCTGACTCGAATAAATTCCAGCCGAGAGGCCCAATTTTCAACAGCTCCAATTATTGCGCGCTATGGCAGATGGACTCATTCGGGTCTTCTTCGATACTCTGCTCCACAGCAGCAATAGCGTCTTCGGTGCGCACTGTACGGCCGGCGTCTCTGAGGATGCGCATTATCCACTAGAGTAAACGTGGTGCGAAAACGATCCATGGTTGCTCGAAGTTATGCGAATTTACGATTATGTCGATCGAATATTGGACGCAGCGCGCGATGCGTCGCGCGAACCGAACCATTATTCTGGTAAAAAATTTGCATGATTTGCAAAAGTTGTTCAGGAGTAAGTTTATTCATTATAAAATGGCAAACCAAACTGAGCATAAATCAAGTGACAGCTGTCAAAAAGCCCAATTCCGAAAAAATTATTGCCAGATTGAAAACCACACGTCTAAAAAAAACACCCTTTCTTTAAAATTAAGGTAAATAATATCGAGCTTCACCGTGAATTAAGTCAGAGAAGCAACCTACATTGTCAAATCGTCTAATTGATGTACAAGACCTAATGACAGCAAAGTTTGTATTCCAAAAAAATTGAACTCCAGATTTTATTTACGACTCTATTTTAGAGTAGCCGAAAAACGCCGCACCGGCCTCGCAATTCTGTCCTCATGCCTGCACTAATTCTCGATCTTGACCAAACAGGTTGAACCATACAGCGATAATCTTAACAGCTGAAGAGGACTATTTAGAAATATAATCGGATTATTTTTCTAGGTTTTTTAGATCCTTTCAAAAAACGTGTCTAAACGCCAATCAACATCACCATTTCTGCAGAAAAAATTAAAGTTGTGGAAACAGCGAGTCAGATACATAATTGTTACATTGGCTTTATCTGAAGTTGTACCGTCTTTTAAGAGGATGAGCAAATTAAAGTTTTTCATTCAAAATTTTGAATTATAAAAATTTTCTCAATTACAAAATCTCGCTTTTTTAAAATCTCAAAAAAACACAAACTAAAATCTCAAAAACTTGAATCTCGCATTTGCAAAAATAAAACATAACAATTTCCTATTACTTTTGTACAATTAAGTGCAATACAATATTAAGTCCAACTCAGAATGTTGGACTTTATGGCAGTTTTAAAAGACAGGGTTGGGCCTTTGTCAACAGTTCTCTTGAACAACGGTATGCAAGATTTTAATTTGCGATATTTCTGTTGATATTTGCGAGAATTTTAGAAGTGCGATGTAAATGCGAAATTGTTGAAATGGGGATTTTCCAATTGCAAGATTATGAAAAGCAGGATTAATAAATTTGCGATATTTCGTTTTTATTTGCGAGTAATACTAGTACTCTCCTTGTTAGAACCACATGTGAACTAAGAACAAAAATCTCAGTTTGTTATCAAAAATGTATCAATCATGTAAAATTCACGATCTCTGCCCAGCTAAACTGCCCAAAGGCCAAAAGTTAACATATTTTCATAGATCAATCCTATGAACCTGAAAATAATTTCAAATTCAACTCACTGATAATTTCTTTTCAACATATTTTGACAGCAAAATAAAAAATACCACATGGGTGGTTCATTTAAACTTTTTTACAACAATTTACTTCTTGTTGGCGTTACACCGATAACTTTTCAACTTATGGTGAAGCATCAACCCAAAACCACCGTTTTCTCAGCTGCTGTTAATTTGACTTTAGCTCAAAAGCGGAAAACATGAAAGCGAACAAAAAAAAAAAAAATAGAATTTTCCAATTATTTTTGATTACATTAAAATAAGTTTAAATGCTATACAAAAACTTTTCAATCGGTTAAGAAAAAAAAATCCATCAAACAATTCATATTTTTTTTATTTTTTTTTTTTTTAGTGAAAATGAAAAGTAATTCTATATAGCTGAGGGTGAAATTAATCACCCTCCGATTCGAATACAACAAAAAAAAAAAAAAAAAAAACATCAACCATCCCCAACTTAAGCTCCGTTGAATGCGAAAATCTTTTGAAGCGTCCCAGAAATGGATTTTGGTATTTCCATGGCACCCAAAAGATGCCATACCGAGTTCAGTTTAATTAAACGGCAGTGATTTATGAGTTTGGTGTTGGTAGGGCGGTGTGGTGGCGCGGTGGGGTGCTGGAGCTCGAATTCGCAGCAACAACCAACCAGCCAAACAACGGTAGTTATTGTCGACACCCCCTGATGTTTGCATTCGTTATGGTTGAGCACTATGACTACCACACGAGAATGTGTCACCTCTCTGTGACTTTCAAGGTTAAATGTGAACATCTATTTTGCTGGCAGCTATTTCACTTCACATTTTAGGGTCAAGAGTGGAATGTAAATTTATATATGTATGTATGTATATGTACATTTATGTGGCACAGAAGTCACTGTACACATAAGCACACACATTAACATTTTGAAGAGATCATTCGAATGGGGAATTGATTTGATTAATGTTTTGTTGTTCTGTGGACTGTGTACTGTGTGAAGTGATATATGAACATTGGAGCAGAATGTTTTGTTGGGAGAGGAGTCCTCCTCTTGATGCTTGATGAACACGATAGCCTTTTGGATATTCAGCCTCAAGACAGTTTAGAATTAATGGAATTTAGTGGTGATTGAAAAGCGATTTGTTGCATTTAATTTCCTTTATTTCTGAAGGAGTAAATTTGTAATCAATTTATTAAAGGGTAGACATTTTTTGGGCAAATGGAAGATATACTTAAGAATCAAGAAATGGAGCTTAAATTATAAAAAAAATTATAGCCCAAAATGATATTTCAAAAAACTATGCCTTTTAATATAATTATGTGTATAATGTGTGTGTAATTTTAATTCAATCATCTTTTTTTTAATTTCAAATAAATTAAGATACTACAGGGTGTCCGCCGTTGATTAAATGAAAGAGAATAGATCTTATATTGATAAATGTTTTTATTTAATGTCGGCAATTATATATGGAATACAATTTTAGGTAAATGTCCGCCTCTGTTAGTCACACAAATGCGAGCCCTTTTGAGCACATTTTTCATTACATTCTCATACATTTCACCCGGTAAAAATTTCACGTAACTTTCTCATCGTCACAGTAATCGATGATTGATTTTGATAAAATGTTTTAACGATTAAAACACGTTGTCTACTTCACGACTGCCAAATATGAACTGTCAAGACTAATGTTTACTAAAATGGCGGGAAAACAAAGTAGTATACCTTCCCGGCGGACACCCTATATTTCATATTATAAAATAGTCGTGAAACCTTAAATCTGTGACAAAGTTATGAGTGATTTTCAATATTTTATGAAGTGGAATTGATTTAAACTTGAATATAGTTAAAAATACTGAATAGCACCATATTATTAATAACAGAAAATATGAAATATATTATATTACAATAAGTGAGACAAAAAAAAATAAAAAAAAATATTAATACAAAAAAATCTAAAATAATAATAAAAATACCAATATAAATAAATTATAATGAATACACTACACTAATGTGGCAATTTCAGAAAGCCCTTTTAACTGTTTAACAGGCTTTTAAATATTTAAATGACGTAAGTTCCATACAAAATACGTCATTTAAAAAATTTAAAAGCCTGTTAAATATTTGTCAAACCGAACATAAGTTTATTGCTTCTTGGGTAAAACACTGAACCCGATGAGCATACCTCAGCTTTTGACAATAATGATAAAAAGCTTCTCACAAAATGGCGCCCGAGCAGGGTCCTCATTAAGGTTGATTCACCTACCCGTACAGTACCGACCGACCGTTCCAGAAGAATCAATCCTCATTGATATCCATTTCAATTAAGCGTACCAGTAATGATTAAGCCTTCCATTAAGTGACGTCCCCAAACGCACCAATTTTATGCAAACCGATTATTCAATCGTCTAAATCTATAAATATTTCACCGCCAGATCATCATAACAACAAAATCTACAAAACAAACTCTTACTCTAATGATGACTTCGTCACTGGCACTGCCAATGTGGCATCGATATACTTACTCAAGAAGCAAGAATCAATTGAAAAGACCCAAGGACACAAGTGACACCATGGCCGAAGTTTATTATAAGAAATATTATTCCCAGACGAATTTAAACCACCACAATCAACATTTACCCCGTTTACATGCAGGATCGAGAGCTCGAGTAAGATTTTTTAATTTTTCAAAGCCGATAATAAAGTCAACAAAGAAATAAAAACTCAAGACGCCATTAGACTAGGCTAGAATTTGGAACTGTCAGTCGGCTTCATTGCTGAGAATAACATCCCTGCTGATGCCCTGATGATCTTAGAACTCCTTAACCATAACACAAATATCGATCAAATTGACCCGTGAGCACAATTTACTTTCATGCTTTCGTCCAACCAGCCATCCAAACAATTTGTAATTCAAATGAATAAACTAAGTCACCAAAGAAGGTACTTGAGTTATGAAACCGAAATCATCAACTATACATCCGTAAATGGGGTCTACGATTTGACACCTCAATAAATGCTCTGGAATTAATCAAACGTATCTAGGAATTGATAACCTGCTGTTTCAACCCGTCAGATTAGATCTTAAGAGCAATATCAGAAATATTTCATGATCCTCCGGAATTCATAGAGAAGAATTCAAGACTTGGGAACAATTCTGTCAAGCATTTCTTCGGCATTTGCTACTCACACGCTTTAAAGTTGGAGGATGAAATAATACGGAAAAGACAAGGACCGCAAGAATCAGTCAAGGATTTCATACATATATAGGTAGGTACTTTAGAATACTTTATCCAACAACATACGAAAATGACATTAAAAGAGAATATTTTCGGCAGTCTTCTACCAGAGTATTGTTTGCACATTTCCGGGAAGGATTAACCGAGCACTGTAATTTGAGCTAGAGCCTAAACGGGTGAACCAATTTGCACGAGATTTGGCACATAGCATTTTTATGTGATTCCCTAGAGGGGAAATTCGAATATTTGTTTTAGCTCATCTAGAACGGGTAGCTGCCATACAAATATTTTGGTTTCTTCAAATTTTCTCGAAAACAGCTGTAACGATTTCGATTAAACTTCGTACTTGTAATAACCAAGTCAATTGTAAGAAAACTGCACTCCAGGTTTTTCTCAAAAAATTCACATTACGGAATTAGGAATTCCAGGTTTTTTAGAGAAAATCGTCTTATTTTTGGGTTATTCACGTGCATCATTGCCATGGTTGGACTGATTTTGTTATAATTTTTCAATATGATGCTTCTCAATATTTTGAACAACATTGCATTTAAGAATTATTAAAAACATTTTTTTGAAACAAAAAAAATCAAACAAAAAATCAATTTTGTAGTGCTTTTGACTCTTTCAATATTTTCTCGTTAAATATGTATATACATCAGACATCTTCAATGTTGGGTTACATACAGTATTTAACCACAAGAGCAAGTTCGTGCATATTTTTATTTTAAACATTTATAAAAGAAAAGCAGCATAGAAATTGAAAGGAACAAAAAAGCTTTCGAAATCCAACTTTTTCGGAGATTTATGTATGGGGAAAATAAAGCTAAACAAGCTATCTCTCTTTTATTTTTTTTTTTTTTGTGAGTTTCAAATAGAAAACTTATTTGTTTGAAATAAAACTTGCGATGTTTTTGAAGTTGATAACCAAATTGAATGGTTCTGAAATCAAATAAAATAGTAAAAAGCTATATTTCAAAAAGAAAAAGCTGAGATGAAAGTAGAGGTGGATTTCAAGATTTAAAATAGGTGTCTTTTCTAATATTAAAGCACAAGTGAAATGGGACATACTCTTAAGAACACCTTCTGCTTATGAAACATGGAAACAAAAAATGAGACAAGATAACTGTTATATCAGTTTATTGCAATTCAAACTATTAGTGCATCAACACCCTTCGTGGGACTTGAAAAAATCTTTGCCCGAAGCATGCCCACTAGCGGAGGACATGAACTGGGGGCCACATAAACTGTACTTCTATAAACAAAACTGATATAAATTGGCATGCTTATAGAGTCACTTCCTTAGTTGTATGAAATGAATGGAAAAAGTGAAAAGTATGAGGCTTGAAAAAAAAATATGGATGCCCTGCTCATTCCTCATGTCATGTCCTGAACTTGTCTACTAGTTGAGTAACCAAAAAGTGGGACCTATAAACAATACCTAAATAGATATATACATGATATAAATTGGCATGGCTTTATTCACTTTCAAAAACAAATTTTTCATATTTACTTGCGATACAAAGGAACTATATGACAAGTTTTAAAACATCGAACTCGAGATTTTGATTAAACTTGACATTTCATGACAGACAAGACGGAAAACGTGGGTCTCGGAAAAACGTCTGTCTGTCTGCCTGTCTCTTTGTTTGGCAGCAGCCTAAACGGATCGGTCGATTTTCTTTAAATTTGGTACCTATAGAGTTTTTTTGGACATTCCTATAACACCTTGTTTTAATATTCTTTAAAGACCAAAAATAACGGTAGGTAACTGTCATACAAAATTTTCGGCCAAAAAGGTCAATCTTATTTTTCTCAAATTTCGACTCCACATTTTTTTTAAATGCAATAAATGTTAATGGGTATAGAAGCTTTCCTTTAAATACAAAATGGTTCAGAAAAATGGTTAGATATTAATGTAACCTGCCAAAGAACCATTTTTTTTTATTTTCAGTTTTCTCGAAAAACTGATTTTGATCAATTTGTTTATGAAGAATGATTGATACATTTAAAATAATAATTACAAAAAATTTCAAAATAAATGTTTTAGATTTTTAAAAAAGATTAAAATTTTTGTTTTTGAAAACTCAATATTTCAAAAAGGACTGGGTCAATTTTTATTAAACTTGGCAAAAATCAGGTTTTTAACATTATTTAAATGATTTTAAACAAATTTTTTTCTTACAACCAAAACTAACGGTACATCCCATACAATAAGGTTTAAAAATAGTTAAGGAAAATATTTTTTTGCTTAAAAACGACTATTTCGATTTTGATAAAAATAAATTATGTTAAATTTACTATTAGATAAAAACAGTAGGTACCTACCTCACATAGAATGTTTTGTTTTTATTTTCGACTATCTTTTAATCTGATGATTTTTATACAGTAGCTTGTAATAAATTTAAATATTATTGGATATCAAAATTTAAAAAAAAAATATTTTTTGTAAATTCTATATTTCAAAAACGGGCGCGAATGATTTTTTTTGCGGAATGTAATTTTCAACTTCTGATTAATAAATACTCAAAATTGGCATACCAACAAATTTTATAACGGTAATCATACAAATTAATTAATTCTAAAACCACTCCAAAGATTTGAAATTTATTTTCCCACAAATAAAGATTTATGAAAGAAATCAGAAGGTCTACTGTTTTAATTCAGACATTAGAACCACATTGATCGCACATAAGAGCAAGTCCGTGCGACCCAGTCGTGCATATTTTTTACTATGAGAATTAAGAATCGATGGTTTACAAACGGACTAAGGATATAATAATATTTTTTTAAATGCTTGCTTTAATTATGAGCAAAATATCGTGAATAAAATTTAAAAATATTTTTTTTGTTGAGTTCGAATTAAATTTTCTTTTATTGATTGTGTATTTGATTGTTTATCGTACCGTTAAACCCCTCATTCGACCATGCAAATATTCAATGATTAAAAGAAAATTTCAATTTCAAACGAGAACCTAGGGTTTTCAAGCAGAATAATATTGGTGCGAAATACGTCACCCAAGGTTTTTAATAAGACCTCTAAAAATCTTGTTTCAAATCAGAGATGAGTGAAACAAACATACCTCTTGAAACAGCTCTTAAATGGACGTCAAAAACAGAACCATCAAAAATGTTTTTTACTCCCTGAATTTGACCTCAGATTTGCTCTATTTTGCCAGGTTTTTTGATGAGCTTTTCTAATCTCATCGTCATCATCATCGGCTCGACAACCGGGGTCCGGTCTTGGCCTCCTTCAACAAGTCTCTCCACCCATCTCGGTCTCGAGCCGTCACCATCCAGTTGCGCACCCCAAGGCTCCGGGCGTTTTGGTCTACACCATCTCTCCAGCGCAAGTATGGCCTACCACGCTGTTGTCTACCATAGAATCTGCCACAAAGAACTTTCCGAACAGGTCCCTCTTCGCTCATGCTAGCTAGGTGTCCTGCCCACCGGAGTCTACAGAGCTTAATTTTTGTCAGGATATCTGCTTCAAGGTAGATTGCGTACAATTCATGTTTGTACCGTCTCCGGAATCGTCCTTCCTCACATATGGGGCCAACAATTCTTCTTTAGACTTTTCTCTCGAACGCGGCTAAAAGGTCGGAGTGCCTTTTGCTAAGCACCCAAGTCTCGGATCCTTATGTGAGTATTGGCTGGACCATGGTCCTGTACAGCAGCAGTTTTGAAGTTATGGTGAGATTTCTGGATTTGAAGAGCTTTGACAGACTATAGTAGGCTCTGTTGGATTTGAGAAGCCGCCTTGATTGTTTGACCAACTGTTCCTCTCGCGTTCGACGCCACCATGTACTTTGTTTTACCTTCACTAATGTGCAGCCCCAGATTTTGTGCCGCCTGCTCGATCTGGATGAAGGAATCATGTACAGCTTGCTCGGTTCTTCCGATGATGTCGTCTGCGTAAGCCAGTATCTGGCTGGACCTATTGACGATGGTCCCTCTTGTTGCCGTGCCAGAGTCACGGATTGCTTTTTCTTTTTTCTTTTCTCACAAAACTCGTTTCGGAACTAAATTTTGTCTTCAGTTCGTATTTTCAATTTTTGCAATCCTTTTTTGCATCTTAACGATGTCATTGGTATAAGTTTTTATTTTCGGCTAAGTCTATTTAAGTCCCGACCAAACGACTATGAGGCACTTTAACATGATAGAATCTCAAAAACCAGAAGGAGCAAATATTTTTAAAATCTTTGTCTATAATAATAGTAAATGTCTTGTAATTAATCTCTTACAGCCTTCAGCATTACATGCTTTCATAATTTCAACATACAACCTCAATTTGTATGTTCTCCAATTAATTTAATTGTATGAGGGGATTTCTGAGTTTGTATATCATTTGTTTTGTCTTCAAACATCATTAAGATAGGTATTTGAACACCATTATCATTTTATCAACACATGTTGAACCTCTTGGTGGGACATTCGATTGATATAGTGTCAATCGGTAAATACCTTCTATGCAGATAACTATTGTGCTGATTGTTATGAAGCATTGAGAGGTAAGTATGAACTAGTACTTCGTATATTATAAAAATTATAGAATGGAAAACTTTTGATGACATCGCATCCACATGAGGTACCTACATAATTAAAGGTTTTATTCTCAGGTTAAAATATAAATTAACATAAATCTATGGTTTTCTTTTTGAAGCAGAAACAAGTCACCAAATTAATAATTCTAAAAAAAATATAAAATTTTTGTTTAAACTCTTTTGAAAGACCAGAGCAATAAATAAAGTGAAATTGTTTTTACTTGGTCTAGGTATCGGGCAAGTATTTGTTTCGTGCAAAAAATTATATTCGAGTTTGTAATCAAAACTAACACTACGATGATCGAGAAGTCCAAAAATTTGCGTTTCGTCTTACTTTCCGTCAGTCTGTGAGTCCGTGAATCTGGGTGCCCTGTCCGTGCCTCCACTGGAGGTTAGAGCCTAAATTGGTAGGCTGATTTCCTTCAAATTTAGTACAGAGCATTTTTATATAGAACGAGTAGCTGGAGAACAATAATTTGTTCTTTAATTTTCTAAAAAACGGCTGTAACGATTTTGATTAAACTTCTTACCAAAATAATTGTAAGAAACTTCATTTCAAGTTTCTTGGCAACAAATTTATATACCTATAACGGAAATTTCCATTTCAAGATCTGTTTGAGAAAAAGGGTCTCATTTTTGGATTATTTTTTTTTTTTTTTAATTTTGCAGTCTGAGACTTATAAATAGTTCCAACAATATTGCATTACAAAATTAAACACAAACAAATTTAAACAAAAAAAAAAAAAATAAAACAAAAAATCTTTTATTTCATTTCCATTGATTTTTTTTAACATTTTTTTCCTTTAAAAATTTCATGAAATTTTCAACTATTGTGATGCATCTTGAATGTGTGGCTTTATTGCAGTTTTTGCTTTCCATAAAAGATCAAGTTCGTGCGACTCAGTCGTGCATTTTATTTTTCATTAAATATAATTCAATTTGCAATTAAAACAGAACTTTTAAAACTTCTTCACAACACTGATTTAACAACAGCAATAATTGATCCTGCGGTCTGTAATATCTTAAAATAAAATAAATTTTGATAAATATTTTTTTTTTAAATATAACGGGTGATTTTTTAGCTGGTTTGGTTTTGGCAACACTGGTTTTGACAGCTGACGTGTGTTTAGTACCTTCTGTCACTGTCAAACAGCTTCAGTTTGGTTTGCAATTTAACCATGGATCGTCTTACAAATGAACAACGCTTGCAAATTATTGAATTTTACTATCAAAATTCGTGCTCGGTTCGAAATGTTCATCGCGCGCTGCTTGTGTTCAGCGATGAGGCTCATTTTTGGTTGAATGGGTACGTAAATAAGCAAAATTGCCGCATTTGGAGTGAAGATCAGCCAGAAGCATTGCAACAGCTACCAATGCATCCCGAAAAAGCCACTGTTTGGTGCGGTTTATGGGCCGGCGGCATTATTGGGCCTATTTCTTCAAAGATGATGCGAATCGCAGCGTTACTGTCAATGGTGAACGCTACCGAGCGATGATAACAAACTTTTGTTTTGCCCGAAATGGAAGTTCTTGACTTGCATGATATGTGGTTTCAACAATACGGTGCCACATGCCACACAGCACGCGAAACAATGGCGCAATTGCGAGGCGAGTTTGGTGAACAGTTAATTTCACGTTTCGGGCCGGTCAATTGGCCGCCTAGATCGTGCGATTTGACACCATTAGATTATTTTTTGTGGAGGTATGTCAAAGCTAATGTCTATAGGGACAAGCCCGCTTCGATTGACGCACTGGAAGCCAACATCCATGCATTCATTCGTGAGATACCGGCCGATATGTGTGAAAGAGTATGCCAAAATTGGACTCAGCGGATGGGCTACCTGAGACGCAGCCGCGGTCAACATTTGCATGAAATTATCTTTAAACATTAAATTGCAAGGTTCAAACTATCGATTCAAATAAATATTTCATTCATTTTTTCGAATTTTTTGTGTTTTTTTTTTAAAAAAAGTTCTAAACCTCTTAAAAAATCACCCATTATAAACATGTATGTATGTATGTGTGATACCTACCGATGTGAATGTTACCAACGATGGTGTAAAAAATGGAACATCCATTGTGAGTGGCTTTTGCGAACGAATAATTATAATTAAAATTGCTTTTCGAACTCGACTGTCACAGTTGTGCCAGTTCGAAAAATATGCTGACATTCCCAATTCAAAACTCTAAAAATATATATGTATATAAAAAAAAAATTAAATTTGGTCTTCAAACTATATTTTTGATAAAAAAAATTCTTTGAGTAATATTAACATTTTCTATGACTGCACTTCCTCCATAGCAATAAATGAATAATTCACAAGAAACTGCTAAAGTGAATGATATGCACACGAGGGCTCGAACTCCGGGGTACTGAAATATAGTAAAATTATTATTATTAATTTTGTTCACTTATTTTCTCAATACAAATATGTATAACGAAGGTTGAGGAACAGATCCTTAAAAAAAAGAGAGTATCAAAACTAGCTTATCTCTAGATCTATATGCAGGATCTCATCGCTTCTCCAATAAAACACGCCGACGATAAAATAATAATGTCAAATAGAATGCATTATGTATTTAAAGTATAACCTTTCGGACCGCTCCATATAAGCCGTATTGGATGGTTTTAAGTCTTATATTCTTAAAATAAACGCTGGTGTCCCCCAGGGCTCCGTTTTATCTCCAACTCTCTTTCTGATATTCATCAATGATTTTCTGCCTGAAACTTCTAATTCATTAAATTGTTTAGCTGATGACAGTAACCTCAGCTTTTCATATTCGTTTCTAGAGTCACATCTTTGTCCTTCGTATTTGGATTTGGAGCGGCAGTGTATGACAAGCTCATTAAATTTTGATTTCGACATTTTCCAATGGGGAATCAAACACCACGTAGAATTCAATGCTTCAAAAACTCAATGCTGTATCTTGTCGTTGAAGCGGAATCCGCCCCCATGCCGTTTTCCATGAGCGGTACTTACATTGAAGAAACCGAACAGCTTGTAGTTCTCGGTATGTACATCACAGACCACCTTTTGTGGAATGACCACATATTTAACGTCGCTAAAAATGCTGCTAAATGTTTAGGTTTTCTTCGACGATGCAAGAAATTTGTCTCCCCTTCTGATCTGGATGTAATCTACAAGCCTCTATCCGCCCAAAGCTTGAGTAAAACTCTCACATCTGGGCAGGTGCTCCTTTAACTCACTTGAATCTCTTGGATAGAATTCAAAATAGAGTTTTAAAATTAAAGGTGATAGAAGTATAACAGAAACGATTACATACAACTCTGGAACACCGCCGTAATGTTTCATGTCTCTCTTTATTTTATTGCTACTTCCACAAACAGTGCCCTAGTGAAATAGCCAGCTGCATTCCTCCCCTAAATCAATTCCACCATAGTACTCGCGCTTTTACGAATGCTCATCAGTCAGTTTACCCTTGAGCCTAATTTAGGACGTACCGTCAAGTATAGAGATTCTTTCTTTAGCCGCACTACAAGAATGTGGAATGCTTTATCTCCCATTTTGATATTCAGAACTGCAGAACCAATATGCATCGGTATCTCCTATTAAATCTTTCCCTATTTTCCTAACGCTCGCACTATGCTAACACATTTTAAGGGTAGTCAAAATCCCTTTAGTGCGCGCTGATTATAAAAAAAAGGGGAATCTTGCCATCCAGTGACCTATGCATATTATCCGTTCATAATATTTCTAGTATTAGCCAGCATCCCATTGCAATTCGATTGAATTGAACAATCGAATGGTAAAAACTTTATTAACTGAAACAAATCTTTAAAATTTAAGTTCAACACAAGCATTGATGTGACACTTTACACGAAGGATAAACTAGTAGGTTTATGAGCGTTTCCTTTGAACATAAATATTTAAATAGCGTCTAAAAAATAAAAAGCCATTTAGGTACCTCTACTTACCAATAAAGCCTCAATTATACTTGCTCCAATGACTATTGACGACGTCACAAAATGCGCCAAAGTTATCCACATGAAAAGTGACGAAAATCGTTTGACCAATTCTATTATTTCATTGTGGCGCCTCACAATCCCTCGAAGCTGGTCATAGCACTTTCGGTTCTCATCCACTGATAAATGTGTTTGATCTTAAAAAAAGTCAATATTTTACCAATTGTTATAAACTTTAAATTTCTTTGTTTTAACAACAATTTTCAAATATTAATCTCATGTCCTTTTGAAGTATTTTCAGCAAAGCAGCAGAATACAGGCAGAATGATATGAAAATCCCATCCACTCCCGAGAAACCAACGACACATACTTGTGCCATGTATGAAATAAGTGCGTATGTAAAAGGATACCAGGGAAGAGTCAACAGCACAGTTGGGACCCTTTTCGCACAGATAAGAATTGATTAGGTTTATTTTTTTAACTGCAGCAAATAAAAAAAAATCGATACAAAAATTCATCTCACATAACTCTCAAAGGGGTTTCATCAAAAAGATACTGCATTCCCATTGAAAGTCGAACCACATTTGTCACGAGCGGCCGCAGGCTATAAAATACGTTGGCCAATATTCCAGAGATGAGGACCATGAATGCCATTTTGGTAGCTGTCAAAGTGAACTCTTGAACTATTTTATTGTTTTCGTCATTCAGTCCTGTTATATAGGCCGATTAAATTATTTATACTATTTTTATAACACACGAACAGTCAAATAAAAAAATATAAAATATATACAAATACAAACCAGTAAAAAGTACAACTTTCATGTGAATAAGGACTCTGGAGAGCTCCTTGCCATACCAGATTATCAAAATCATTTTGACAAAGGATACCAGACACGATATGGCCGGACATATTGCATCAATACCTCTGAGCAAATCAAATTTTAAATAGTAAAATCCATACCAGAACTGGCATAAGACTCCAAAAAATAGCACAAGGACATGGAAAAGACAATTTAAATTGCGCAAGGCTGTTGAACCCGATTGGGGATATAGTCCCATCCAGCCGAGGCAAAATTTTGAAATAATAAAGTACGACTTCCCGATGGGATAGTCTTTGGTGAGGAATTTTAAAGAAACCATTAATCCTTTTGGAGATATAATATATGGTAAGCTCTAGGCACCAACTTGAATATTGTTTTCTAGAAAAATTTTTGTTTTCTTTTTATACTTTTTTTTTGTCAGCTTAGAAATATAATTTATTCAGATTTAATTATGAACTCACAGAGGGTTTTCATTTTCATAAATAAAACTTTGTCTGACTGATTTTAGAGGCGTACATTTTAAAGTAAATAGTTTATAGAACTTCATGTTCACTGAGTAGCTACTGGGAATTAAAGTTCTTGAGGAACTCCTTTATTTAAAAGTAAAATTGATAACTTCAAAAAAATGCATTTATAATGATGTGTATAAATGAATTCACCAAGAAATATAAAGCAATGGAATGAAAGTTTAAAGGCTCAAGAATTCTATCCATCATAATTCTAGTTATTTGTTTTAGCTTCGGTACAATTATTGGTTTTAATACTTGATGACACAAACAAATTTATATTTAAAAAAAAAAACAATACGAAACTGGTATTAATTTATGTCCTTGGCTAACAGTTTAATTGGGAAAATCTATTTTATATAAAATACTCATAAAACACTTCAGGAGTTTAAAACATAATACTGCATTATCCATTGTAAAGGGTGTTTTTTTTAGAGGTGTAGAACTTTAAGTTGGCAACACTATTTTAACTGGTAGCCATTTTTTCAGCTGTCAAGTGATTTATTTTTAGTTTGGTTTGGCATTTCAACATGAAGAATAGACTGACGACTGAACAACGCTTCCAAATTGTGTCAAAATGGTCCCAAAACAAGATTGCCGTTGATCCCAATTTTCATAAGCGAATTTTGTTTAGCGATGAAACTCACTTTTGGTTGAATGGATACGTCAATAAACAAAACTGCCGTATTTGGAGTGATGATAATCCTCAAAATGTATGTCGAGACACCGTTACATCCACAAAAACTGACTGTTTGGTGTGCTTTACGGTTTGGTGGAATAATTGGTCCGTACTTCTTTAAAAACGATGCTGGCCAGATCGTGACAGTCAATGGTGACCGCTATAGAGAGCCATGATTACTGACTTTTTCGTTCATCAATTGAACAACCATGATGTGCAGGAGCTGTGGTTTCAACAAGATGGCGCAACATGTTACACAGCCCGTGCCACAATTGATTTATTAATGGACACGTTTGGTAACTGCATAGTTTCACGTTACGGACCCGTGAATTGGCTTCCAAGATCGTGCGATTTTATGCCGCCTGATTATTTTCTGTGGAGATATGTGAAATTGCTAGTCTACGCCGATAAGTCCAAAACAATTGACCACTTGTAGGGTTGTAGGACAACATTCGCCACGTTATTGCCGATATGCGCCCACAAATGTTGGAAAAAGTCGTTGAAAATTGGACCTCCAGGTTAGACTACATCCGAGCCAGCGTTGGCGGTCATACCTATGCCAAAAATCATATTTAAATTATAATTCCAGAAGATTATCTTTCGACTAAAGTAAATTTCACGTCAATTTAAAAAATCATCTTTGTTTTATTCCGCATTTCAAAGTTCTATACCTCTAAAAAAACACCCTTTATAGCAAGCTCAAAGTCACACTCATCGTTCTTATACACTCTTGGCCAAGGCCCATAGTCCATATAGTAAATGGACATACCCTTTGTGTGCAAATATTTTTGCTTGTCCTTTATTATTTTTTTTAATTTTAAGTCTGTTTAAAGATTTTTCAGATTTAGATTGCTTTTTGTTTCATCTCAATATGACCATTTTTCCCAGAAATACCACTACCACTAAACAAAAACTGAACAAATTCTTTTTCCTTTAATTTTTTCGGTTAGTGTATAATAGAGTTAGTATGAAAAGTAAATAGTTTGAAGTAAAACCAAATATATACCGACACTCTTTGGCAATTCACTATGGTATGCAAAAGAAAAACCCTGATATATATTTCAAATAGTTTTCTGAGTAGGATTTTGTAATTCCAAATTCTCGTGGTTTTTCACAAAATTTCTATGAAACAAGTAGGTACTTTATTATCAAACAAGTCAAACAGATTATTCTCCTCTTTTGTGGACAGGTGGATACGGATAGTGGTACCTTTGTTTTATTGAAACTGAATAATTTATATGAAATATGCATTGCATTTATGCTTTTTTTTTGAATTTCTGGGAATAGAAGTTCTGTTATGCATCAGAACTTGAATCCCGGCAGGAGTTTCTTTTCTACAACAAAATGAATAAATCACTCAATGTGTACGAACATAAAAATATTGTTGTACCTACGTTATTTTATATTTCTGGTGAAAAATAGAGAAGGTGATAGTGATATTTTGCTTGCAATATTTTGCAAGAGAACATTAATTATTTTCACAGAACACAGATGTACAAAATACATGGTAAATGTAAATTTTTGTTAGAATTCCTAAATAAACGCTACCAATTTGTATTTACTAAAGCCAATATCGTTCGTATGCGATATGCCAATCAATTTAAATAAGTATAAAATGGACAAAGAAGAATTTTTTGTATAGGTACTTGGTATTCTTTGAAAACTTGTGTAGGGAGATACATATACTTAGCAGAAATGTGCGTCTCTCTGACTTCAGTTGAAATTTCAAACTTTTATCAATGAATATTTCCGTATTGTGTTCGCCATCTTTTGCATATTTTTTTCTTCGAAGAATTTATGTTTGAGTTCTTTAAAAAAAATAATGTAAACATTTTCAAAGTATTTCTGTGAGATGGGAGTTTTGATGTGCTTGTGCACACAGAATAAATAAGTTAAATCAACTAAAAATACTCAGTACCTACAAGAAATTGCAAATAACCTTCTATAGGTTACCTACTGCAAGGTTTCAGTGAAAATATAGAAACATGAAACTTCAGTCTAGTTTTTGTCTGTTAACCCATATTTTTGGTGGATACTAGTTCCAGTTAAGCAACAAACATGATTTTAAATATTTAGTCTGTTTTTGGTCAATTGAAAATGTATATGTAGTTTATAGCACCAACATTTCCGAACTTCAAAAATAAAACTTTAATTGTGCTATTTTTTGGCCAAATTATTGTGCTCACATTTATAGGCTCCAGGATCTTAGCACCCTACCTTATGTGAGATACTCGCAAAAATAGGATGCCATCTAAAAGAGGCCAGTAATTGGTCAAAAAATCTGAACTAGTTTCAGAAGTTGTTCAAACATAGGTTTTTTTTTGGCGTTAGGCAATAACGCCCAAAGAAATAACGTCCAAATCGATTTGGAAAATTGCCCAAAAAAATTCTAAACAATTTTTGTTGTTTTTTTCTTTTCCGATTTGGGCGTTATTTCCATTTTTTTTAAATTTTTTTTAAAGGAAAAAACGCCCAAAATAGACATTTTAAATGGTAAGTGGGAAATAACGTCCAAAATTGGAAATATTGCCCAACAAAATCCAGAAAATGTAAATAACTCCCAATTGTTAGGAAAAAACGCCCAAATCAAAATCTGGCCAATAATTGTACTGAAACGACTCCGTTTTAAATCAAATCAACTTTTTTTCCCTTTATTAAAATAAACAGTGAGGTATTTATGCAAACCTCCTGCTTGGGCACACTATAGGAATTGGGGTAGGTGCGAGGCTGGGTGTATGCAAAGTTTCTTTAAATCCAGATTCTTTAAATGCAAAGGAGATTTTACATACACCCCGCACTGCACCTAACCTAAATCGAATAGTGTGCCTAGACAGGGGGTTGCAGGGGGGGGGCGCAAGTTTCATTGAAATTTCACTTTGGAAATATCGCCCAAAATTTAGGAAAGAACGCCCAAATTTAAAAAAAAATGCTTGGAAACATCTCCCAAAATTGTGGATTAAACGCGCAAATTTTACAACAACAATTAACATTGAAGTCATTTGGGCAATATTTAAAATTTTTTTGTTTTTTTTTTGGACGATAAAAAAAATTTGGGCTATATTTCCAAATCGATTTGGGCTTTATTGCCTAATGCCGGTTTTTTATTTATTCTAAAAAGCTTAGAAAAAGCATAAAACAAAATCTATGGCTGACCAATAGCTGAAACTAGTGACCTTTGAGAAAGTATATTTTTCTTACGAATATCCCACATATAGGGTACTAAGATCCCGGAGCCTGTCATGTGCGTCATATAGGGTTTAAAAGAAATCGTATATATATTTTAAAATTTTACGAACTTATTTAAATTTGTTCATAACTTTGATTAAAAAAACTATAATATTTGCAAATTTAATTTCTACAAAATTATTGTATACGTTGCAAATACATATACAATTACCTCTTCGGCAAATGGAAGTACAAGTTGAGTTCAAAACGGATGTGCCTTAAATTAGCACCGCCATTTTCGATTTTCAAAAAAATAAAAGTTGTGCTGTGATGGGCTGAACTTGTGCCTTAAATATTTTTAAACAAAATCGCAAATTACATATGAAGTTTTTTTTTTTTGCAAAATTACAATTTTCTAGAAAATTAAATTCAAGTTGTTTTGAGCTTATTGTTTGCGCTGCCATGTACTGAAGAGATAATCAAATATTTGCAACTTTAAGGGCAAAAAAATAATCTATTAAGAAAAATCATATGCTAAGTACGCACAACATTATTTTGATTTTGAAGTATGGATGTGTAAAAACCTGACACACATACAGTAGGGAGAGATCTTCACACACTCTGTTAAATTGTTACTTTAATTCACATCTATTCATCGACACCATGTGAAATTACAAAAACAACAATGTTAACGGTTTTGGAAGGTGAAAGGGAAGAAAGATTCCCATCTTTATAATTATAATATTATTATATAATTACATATAATTGAGTATCTTTGGTAAAGTCATCTTGACAATTTGTTCATCTTGAAGGACATTTTTAGGTAAGTTGTTCTGCTGAAAACTAAGACTATTTTACCACGACGAATGAACAATTATATTTTATATAAAAATTAACAGTGGTGAATTAGAGTAAACGAACAATATTTAAAAAAAAAAACAATAAACGTTTTTGAAGGTAGGTATATCAAGATAGTATTGTACTGGGTCCCGCCATCTAACGTTTTTTTTTTCAACTAGTGCTTATTTCGTGAATGGTAACACTTAGCTCATGTCTGATTTGACAGATAATTAGTTTTATCCTTCCGCTGAACGAATATGAATATGGTTGTGTATACGCTTCGCTAAGTGGGCCTGCGATCGACTTAGAGAAGATGCCGATTTTGTCAAGAAAATTATCCTTTCAGATGAAGCTCATTTTGATCTTGGCGGGTAATAAACAATCAAAATTGTCGCATTTGGGGCACAGAAAACCCGCACGCATACATTGAAAAGCCGATACACCCAAAACGAGTCACTGTTTGGTGTGGATTTTGGTACAGAGGCATAATTGGGCCATTTTTCGAAAATGAGCAAGGAGTGGCCGTTACATTCAATGGCTATCGTTATCGGGCCATGTTGAACGAATTTTTGTTCACAAAAATTGTAGAGGAGGATATTGACAACATTTGGTTTCAACAGGACGGCGCTACTTGCTACACAGCCGAAGCTACACTCGATGTTTTGGGCCATTTTCAAAAAAAAAAGTTATTTGGCGGACCCTTTATATTTGTATCAATTTAAAAAACTCTCAAAAGTCCAATATTGTTAAATTTAATCGTACCTTAAAGCTGATCTGAGCAAAACAGTGGTGAATTAATGTAAAAACAAACTTTTTTTTTAATATTTAGAAGCGTGTATGGGACCACAAGCTGAAAATGAAAAATTATGGAACTAACTTCACGCAATTTCCTAAATGGAAAAAATTAAAAAATGGAATCTCAAAAAATCATATTTGAATGTTTTCATGAAAAATTTATTTACTTCTAGAAAATCGTTACCTTTTTTGTCGTCAGTGTTTAACCAAACGTCTGTCATATTAATTTTTATATTTAGGAAATCGGAATGTCATAAATCTGGACCAAATTTAATGATCTCTGACTTATTGGATTCGTCTCCGGCCCGAATAGCAGAATAACTATTAAAATATCGGAAAAATTCACTTTCTAGGGTGAAATTGGGTAAAACGAGGAAGACGTTTTCGATTGAAAAAAACTCTGCCTATCCGTTTAAAAGGTTAGGTATTCTTAGGAAATTAATACAAGAATATTTTTTTTCTTCAAATTTTGATATTTGCAAGGTGAAATGATGTAGAAATAAAAAAATTCAATATTTAAGAAATTATTTTTGTGTTTGAAAGGTTATTTTTAGTGGATGGCTTTAGGAATATTTTCTTTTCAAAAATTTGATATTTAGGGTGAAAGATGGGAAAAAAACTAAAAATGGAATCCGATTTGAAAAATTCTGAAAGGTTATTTTTAAAAAAATGCTATTTAGAGGATTATATTTTTACAAATTTAGACCTCCATAACTTGAAGTGGGTTTAAACCCAGAAAGTAGTATTCGATTACGAATATTATGCGAAGCTTAGTTCAAAAATACGAACAATGCGATTTTGGAGACGGTAGATATAACTAGGAGCTCTATGAAATATTCTACAATGAAATAAAATCATCTCATTAATTTTGGAATAATTTCACTTTGAATATTCACAGTGTTTCTTTATTAAGATGGCTTCAACTATTCTTTGTAACTTTCTGCGTTATGTTCTCCTGCTAATCCTCCGTACCACTGTTTTATTTCTAAATCTAAATTTTCTTTATAAATCGTTTCGTTTTTCGGTCATCGCCATTGTCATACTCATAATTTTATTTTGAACTCATGTCATAGTATCAAGCCAAAACTCTAATTATAGTCAATTCAATTCAATCTGTGGATTAATAAATTATTATGTCATGATTGAAATGAATAAGTTACCTAAGTAGTTTTAAAAAAGAAACGACAATCTATAACTTCTCCATCGAGCTGTTCTTCATTTAATTCAATTAAAGTAGAAATCCCTCGCCTCCACCCCCTCTGTTAGAGGTGATTAGCAAAAAAATTTCAGTAGAATCTTTTTTAAATTGATAAAGTTCATCCAACCTGTCATGAGCAATTACCAGCTTGAAGCAAAATAAAAACTTCTTCATAGATACGACGATAGATATGAGTATATGAAAGTTTTCAAATTTAACACTTCATGACTTTTTTTGCTTTCCAATTAGTTTGAAATACAATTTTACTAAGAAAGTAATTTTACAATTTGTTTGCTTTTTTTCTTGAGTTAAATGGTCATTTTATTTGTTAATTGGAAGCCAACTAATTGTGAAAACTCCAATAGCTAACACCGAAGCTAATTTAAGCTTGAAAAGTCCTTCTCTATCTTAAAGAAAAAAGTACATATAATTATTGCGTATTTTTAATTTTAAATCGAGTCAAGAGACACAGACTTTTTATCCAAAAATTTTCCAAAGAGTCGAGATTCAAGAATCTGTACTTGCAAGAAAATTTCCCCTTATTTAATAAAATGAATTGTGGAAAGGAAATTTTTTAAGGGGAAGCTTTTTGAAAAACACGCATGCTTTTAAGACAAAATTCAGCTTAGTGTATGTGTATAGGAAGTTCCTTTTGTTCATTCATCGTTTGTTTAGGTATTTTTTTTTTAATCGGTATATGTAGGTCATTCAAAAAAGGTCATTTTTAAAGTTGTGTAATTAATGCTTTTTAACTAAATGAATTGTTTCATGCGTCAACATTTAAATATTTAAAAAAAAAAAAATACACACAATATCTAGTATGTAATGCATAGACATCGAAACATAAGAAACATCAACTGTAAAAGGTATGCGGTTCACTCAAAGAAGCGGCGGATGCTTTCAAAATTCAATCAGACTTAAAAATCCTATTGATTCATGGAGATAAAATTTCTTTAAAATTAAACAAACAATTTGGTATGCCAATTTTAAGTATTTAATCATCATATACCTAAATTGTAGTTTCAAAAAAAAAAAATCCATTAAAACCGTTTTTAAAATATTGATTATTCAAAAAATAGGTTAAGTCGCCACCGAGAATAAAAAAAACGATTATAAGGCAGAGGTATCTACTGCTTTATTTGCGCCCCTAAGAAATCAACTAAAAATCTTGCTCTCTCAGCTTTAAGAAAATCGCTTCAGTGGCTTAGTCTTTAGGCCGAAGAACAGAGATAGAGACAGATAAACAAAATTGCGGGATTCTAATTCTAAATCATTTATTTAAAACTTTTGCACAAAATTCCTCGCAGCACTACGTTATGTGTTGTGTGCGTGCGTGGAGTAAGGAAAAAATTTAATAAGCAAAAACGACTTAGTTACTTAAATGTTCCAAATTTCTTCAAAGCCTCACCTCAAAAGAGTTTCTTTTCAACTTCTTACAAAGAAGCCAGATAAAGGAATGATGATTTGTTGCGGAGAACATAAATGTAAAGAAATCTAATTAGCAAATTACATTCCCCTTTTGGGAATGAACCTTATTTAAAAAGAAGAACAACATCGACCAAAATGATTACCTACCTTAAATCTTTATGAAAGTCAAGATGAGGCCAGCTTCATTAAAAAAATGCACTGCACCAGGCATATCGAAAGGTAAATTACCCAAGTTGCCTTATAAAATTTCCCAATTTCAGGTGCCTTTAAAACGATGAAAGAACGCAATGGGGAAATGAGCTATTAAAGCAGGAAGCATCATTTGCCGTGAGTTTTTTTTTAAACAACAACATAATATCTTCCTTTTATCGATCGATTAATTTTTCTCAGCTTTTATGTAAACAAAGAAAGCTTAGAAAGACATCGACTGAAGTATACCTCAGTACCGTTGAAATACCGAGATGATAATAATTTTGGTTCATGATGAAAACTTTATTTCATCATAAACAAAAACTGTCCTTTGAAGAACGCGACTGAAAATCCTTAGCGATTATACTACTTTTAATGTTGAAAGTTAATTTAGATCAAACAAACTTGCCAACGATCTAAGATTATTTTGGGGACATTGTATGCGCGCTCGACAAAATATTAAGGATTTGGACCAAATTATTTATTATAATTGTTTGATTGCTCATAGAACTGATAATTATGCGCTTTCATACAAGGTGATTAGCATAAGGTGTGACAAAAAGTAAGAGCATGTAGGTTGAGCTGAGACAAGAAAAAAATCGAATAGGAGGGGGAGTCTATTCCCCCCGTTCAACCGACAGAGACAATTTTCTTAAAAACTTATTTAAAACAGAAAAAAATATAAAAAAAACAACGGTATCATTTAAAATACCATTCTATACTTTTTTGTCAAGCCAGAAATCTCTTCTTTTTTTTTTTAGATAACTTGTTTATTGTAGCTGAATTATTATACATTTTTTTTTTCATTAAACCTATATTGCACAATTTACAGAGACTTGGTATAAAACTACCTTACTACTGAAAAATTTATAACAATGTTTTTAAATATCAAAGTTCGTAATAAATAATTGGTAGAAGGAAAAGCTACAGTAAAAAACCTTCTTTCAAAATATGAGATAGAGAGAAGGGGAGGGAATAACTAACCTCGATTAAATCGCTGACTTTTTACAATTGATTTTTTTATAAATAATATTTGATAATATAACTATATACCTACATATGTATAACAAAGAACAAAATGTGTGTATCACACAATATTATAAATATATAAATAAATTAATGAACAAGTAATAAACAAACATAAATGTAAATAAATAAGTGAACAATCAGATGAATTTATAATATATAAATGAATTATTCGACAAATTATTAAATAAATAAATAAATAGATAATTAAATAAATGAATAATAATAAATAAGAAGAATATCACAGAAGAAAAAATAACTAAATAAATAAATAAATATTATAGATAAATGAATATATAAATAAATAAATATAAAAATAAATAAATATATCACAGAAGAAAATAAATAAATAATTTAGTATGTACATTTTTACAAATAAGTAATTTAATCTATGTTAATATATTTCTATAATCATAAAGTTAGATTTGAGATGAGGTAGTTATCAGATGAACTACATAAAATGTCGTATTTATTGCATAGATTAATTATTCTACTAGGAATTCTTTCAACGTTTGTCAATCTATGTAGTTCCTCAGTCGAATAGTGCCACGGCAAATTAAGCATCATTTTCAAAATTTTGTTTTGCGTTCTTTGTAACCTAAGAATATGACTTTTTGCACATTTTCCCCAAACAGGTGATCCGTACAATATTATGCTTTGAAAAATTACTTTATATATAATTAACTTATTTTCCTGACTAACCTTTGAATTTCTATTTATAAATGGATAAAGCATTTTTATTGTCACATTAACTTTATTAATTGTTTGTTGGATATGTAATCCAAAAGTTAATGTTTTGTCAAGATGCACACCTAAGTATCTGGCGTTGGATTTCCATTCTGTCAGTGATCCGTTAATTCTTAACCTTCCGATGGGTAGAAAGCAAGCTTTTCTTTTCCTTGTGAAAAAGACGGCTTGATTCTTTCCAGGATTTACTTTTATTTTCCATTTATTGAAATAGTTCTCAATATCATCCAAGGCAGATTGCAAAATGGTTTCAATAACCGCTGAATAAATACAGGTGTCATCTGCAAAGATGGCGGTTTCGCAGTCTCTGAGCTTCGGAAAATCAGATGTATATATGTTATACAAGAGTGGTTTTCATTTTTAACGAATTTGTTTCAGTAGATAATTTTTGAAAAATTAATTTTCAAACTCAAAATTTTGAAAAAAAAAAATTAAATAAAAATTTCCAACTAATTTTGTGCAAAATTTGACGTTATTAAGTACAATTTTTGTTTCCAAAATTCAATGCTCTTATAAATTTTTTGTCCAATACAGAAAACTGGTTGCTTAAATGTCTTGGACCTTTTTGAGAAAATTGAAAATAACTAAAACTACCTACGTATTGGAAATAGGATCTTAAGAGCACCTTAGGCAAGGGATTGGAGTCAAATTGAAGGAATTTGATTTCTGTTATTTCCAATTTTCTAAAGAACCAGGAGAGATTTTAGCATTTGGTTTTTGGTGTTTGATTGACAATAAATAAGAACATTGAATATTTAGATCAAAAATACTACTTTACAACGTAAGATGTTGAAAAAAATTAGTTTGAACAAATTTTTTCAATTTTTTTTTTTTTTCAAAATTTTGAGTTTAAAAATTAATTTTTCAAAAACTTCTAACTAAAACAACTTAATTTAAAATTAAATTAAATAATTAGATGTCTGGCTATACAAAAAGGTATATCATGACATTTTAAGTGCTAACGTTGATTTTTAATAATTTTGTTCTCTGTTTTAAGTAATTTTTTTTAGAAAATTGCCCCTCCCGGGTAAACGAGGAGGAATAGATTCCCTTCCCACACGATTTTTTTCTTGTCTCGACCCAACCTACACGCTCTAGCTCTTTGTTACACCTTATGCGAATCACCCTGTATATTGCTGATGGTGGGCATGGGCATCTATGTAAAGGGTGTTTTTTTAGACGTGTGATTTTCAATCTGATGGCAATACTTTTTTCTGAGTTGGTCTTTTTGAAAGCTGTCACTTGATTTATGCTAAGTCTGATTTGCCATTTCATAATTAATAGACATACTTCTGAACAACGTTTGCAAATCGTCCAAATTTATTACCAACATAGTGGTTCGGTTCGCACGACGCATCGCACGCTGCGTCCAATATTCGGTCGACATAATCACTCAGCAGAGTCAGTAATTCGAGCAACCATGGATCGGTTTCGCACCACGTTTACTCTAGTGGATAATGCGCATCCTCAGAGACGCCATACAGTGCGCACCGAAGACACTATTGCTGCTGAGGAGCATAGTATCTAAGAAGACCCGAATGAGTCCATCCGCCATCGCGCGCAACAATTGGAGCTATCGAAAATTGGGTCAGCCGCGGCGGCCACTTGCCCGAAATCATTTTTAAAACATTATGGCAAACCTTTATCGTTATAATAAAGCTAAATTCTTGGCCATAGCATTAAATTATATACGTTATATTTCTTCTTGACAACCACACGTCTAAAAAAAACACCCTTTATGTGTAAAATTTTTCTTAAACCTTGATTCTAAAGCCTTGATGATACTTCCCAGTGATTTTTAATTTCTCAGAAATACTGATATAATATAATATTGTTGCAAAATTATAGATTCCTTAAACAAACATCCTCTATTTTATTTGAGCTTGAGACATCTTATCTGTACATAAAGTGTCCTTGCTGTTGTTTAGTTATACGTATATGTTTGAGTTCCTCAGTTGGTATGAGCGGCAAGCAAGAGCGGGCGTGGTTTGAGAGTGACTTAAGTTTGTCATCCTCATCAGTATTCTGAACGTTTCATTTCACACGGTACTTTATAATTACTATGTATAGTATAGTGTATAGCTATTGCCTATTAGGTACATTGCTCTTACATCATCTCTGCGTCTATTTTTTTTTTTTTTTCTCGTAATATTACACTGTTTTTCTGATAAAAATGAAAATTAATTCGTTCGTTGAAATGTTCTGCCTGAAGTGTATGTATAGAGACAACTTTTTATCCTGTCCATTTTGTGGAACAAAAAACAAACTCAATTTTTTTGTATTTCTTCTTCTACTTAATAATTGGTTTTGTCGATACAGATGTATTGCAAACTGTTTAAGGAGCATTTAATTTAGCAGAGACTGTCATAAACATAATCAGGCGTGGGTCTCTGATTTTGTGTTTTGAAGCTCGATACTAATTTATGAGTAACTTTTTTATTATTTGTTTGTATCTGTCCAAAATGAATGATAATATTTTTCCTAAACTTTGAAAAAATAATCTTCTTCTGTTTTTTTTTTTTTTTGAAATAAAACAATAAACATTGGAATAAACCTGGATACAAGGAATTAGAATGCCTAAACTTGCCAGCTTAGTCCCCTTTCACACGAGGAAACTGAGTTGCAGGCAACATTCAGTTTGTGGGTGAGAAGGGCAAGAAGTAAGAGGGGAAAATGAAATCTCCCCGGTCAACGATTCGAGGAGATTTTTTTGACATTCCTCTTCACACACACAGTAGAGTGTGTTCAACCAAGCTATTTTAAAAGGAAACTACAGAAAGTTTCCACGATTTTGTTTCTTCGTGTGAAAGGAACAGGAGATTATTAAGGAAATTAAAAGAAAACGTCAAAAAAATCTCCAGCAACTTGTTTCCTCGTGTGAAAGGGGACTTATTGATTGTTTTTTTCTGCAGAATCCTGTCTGTTGTATGATAAGCTAACTTTGGCCTAGGCGACTTCTTTTGAGATTTTTTTTTTTTTGTAATAATGATGCCATGATACGCTGAAAAAAAATTATTGCTCGTTGAAAGAATGCAAAGCACTTTTTTATGGTTTAATTAAATTACTTTCGTATCAGAAACAAACAAACAAATTGAAATTTGTTTTCATAGATAACATATCAGTCTTATTCTTTTCGCTCACGTGAAAGTGAAGCAGGATTAGAAATAAAAAGATAACAAATGATTTATTTCAGAAACACTAGTGATGAATTTCATGTCATCCATAAACTAGTTTTGTTTTTATTAAATTCCTCAATCCCATTAAGGGTTTGATGTCTTTCTCTGCGAAAGGTATAATAACAATTGAAATGAAACGTATAGGTACCAACATCCTACATACATCTATGCGGTGCTAGACCCGGCTATAAATCACTTGAGGTTTTGTCATAACAATAATAGAGGTTTCAATGAATAAAACTTGGAGTGGAATATTATAGGTATAAAAGGTAATCTCAAGGAATTTCTCTTATATACATGTTAAACATGTAGAAGGCTTTAAATTTTCTCTTCATTAACCTCAGTGGTCTACGTTCGTAGATAGCAGCTGCACTTTTATGGAGCCGCCTACGTCCATGTATCATTTTTGATACATAATCATTTATCGTCTTTATATGAACAAAATTACCTAAAAACTTATTTTTCATATAAACGTGTATAGGTTACGTCTGATACTTTAGGGAAGTTCAAACAAAATTGGAAAAATGTTTAAGTAAAAAAACTTATTTCACAAGTAAATCCTAACTTTTGTATGCACATATTTAAAAAAAAGTATGATATTTCTAAATAATTGTGTAAAGTGGCATCACTTATCTTATTAAATTGAATTATTACGAACATAATTAATTTTGATTTTGTATTCGTCTCTTTTTAATAACTCTATTTTTTGTTCAATATAAAGCTGCCCAAATATGAATTCATGAGTTAAGTTAACGATTTACTTTTTAACCGATATGATTGAATTAATTTTGATATAATAAGATAAAACTTATTAGAAATTTTATAGTTTTGAAGTTTTTTTTTTTAATTTTCCGAACATTTAGAATTTTGCTTCATGGTGCCGAAACCCGGGAAGTGTTGAAAATGAGATTTAATAAGTTTTGTTTGAAAGAAATAGTCGTGGTTTTTTTTCAATATCGAAATTTCCTTTCTCGATCTTTATAATAAAAAATGGAGATACACAACACGTGCTGGTTTTCACAATCAAATTACGAAGATCGTCCCTTTTTGGGAAAATTTTCGATCTGCAAAGTTTAATTTCCTGCAATCGGTATTAACGGAAAATGCGGAAAATATCATAGTAGGTTTTACTCCCTCCGATCAGTGTTGCAAAACGACTTACAACTGTACTTTTTTTGATAAAATTGATTTTAAGAAATAAGGAAGTACAACACTCCTCATTTCAGTACATTCCTTCGAATATATTTTGCTTAACAAAATACATTATTACAATCCTTTTGAATCTTGTAAAATCAGGTATATTTTGGTTATACAACATTGACGAACGCATCCCAATTCTAAGCATGCTGCACAGGCCTAATTGACGTTAGAAAAGTCTGTTACTATTGCCCTATTTACGAACCTGACAAAACAAGCAAATTGGACTTTGAAGGATACCGAAATCCAAAGAAAAAAATATTTTCCCTTAAGAAGTATTCAGGTGTGAGAGTCGATTATACCAAAATGTGAGAACATAGCCGCTAGTTAAAAAAACCTATTATTTACGAATACAGTCCAGTGTGTTATGTGTAAATAATTAACAACAAAAAATTACTTCTAAATTATTTACTACAAAAAAGTACAATTGATCCCATTTTAGTACAATTTCTTTGAGTTTTAAGTACAATCAAAAAAATTCATTTTCTACCCCTGCATCCGATGCATGTTATGATGGAGCCATTTCCCTCTTGCAAGAGGAATATGGAGATACGGAGAAACGTATAGACTGATGCAAACTCTTATGGGTTTGCAGTTGCAAAATCAAGTAGTAAATCCCAGACCCATACAAACTGATAATCACCCATACGTCCCATGTATCAAATTTGATACACAAAATTAGTTAGCATACGTTCATGCATCAAAAATGATCACAAAACTAAAACTTTTTTTAACATCAGTGACCAATTATGTATGCAACCAACCCCTTCTATGTTGAATCCTAATAAATAATAATGTTTTTTCTTGAAAAAAAGTACAATACGTATGGGCGTTTTTAAATGATTTTGTATGGAGACAGTGAAGCCGGGTTCTGTTCATGTATCAAAAATGATACATGGAGGTAGGCGGCACGAGAAAAAACAAATTGTGTGTATCAAATATGATACATGGAACGTATTGTTGATGTCTTGAAATAATAATGAACGTATGGGTGGTTTTATGGCAACATGCACCGGGCACTGGCCAATAGGAGAGCATGCGGCCAAACTGGGTATTTCTTACAACACCCACTGCCGTAGCTGTGCGAATCAGCAGGAAAAGGAAACATTAGTTCACTTCCTCTGTAGAAGCCCTGCCCTAGCCCGTTTTAGGTTGCAATCACTTGGTAAGGCTTTCTTTAACGACCTTGATGAACTTTCCGAACTGAAGATCAAAGACTTGATCTCCTTCTTAAACGAAACTAAATGGCTCTGAGACGATATTCGGCTTTCTGCTGTCTTACTCGGGGCTTTACATTCCTGTTCCACAAACCCATTCCTAAACCATAGGTTCAAACGAGTTTTGGTGTCAAAACGGCGCTTTTTGCGCTAATTGGGTCAGCGAGCTAGTTGGCTCGTTGTCCGCCATTTCTACCTATGGGTGGTTTTAAATCAATTTGTATGTATGGGGACTGTTAAGGTGTTAATATTAATTATTTCGCATTGGACATTTTTCTCTTATTTTATTATGTATTATTTTATTTTATTTTATTTTATTTTATTTTATTTTATTTTATTTTATTTTATTTTATTTTATTTTATTTTACGTTATTTTAAATGACTCGCTGTTAGTTCTTTAGAAAATACAACCATTTTCTAAAAAAGTTTTTTTTTAACTCAGCGAAATTAAGTTATTTTTCACTAAATTGTATTTTATGTTGTTTTTTTTTTTTTTTTGATGTTTGTATGTCCTTAGAGTGTAGACCCCCCTTGGTATCGTCATTTATCACAGCAAAACTTTTTCCTTTGAAAGTTACAGATAAATATTTCAAAAAACACCTGTGTTGCATGCGGGTCGTCAATTATTGTTAATGCTTCCACAGGAGATAAACACATTGAAGTCGCAGACTTTCCTGGATTCATAATAAAGTTTATATAAATTAGGAAAACTTTTATTCAGTTAAGCTTGAAAAACTATATATATATATTATTCTATTTTACTGCTCTTTCCCGTGTAAATATGGTTTTGCTTTTGTAATTCGGTTGCCGACAATGGGCGTCAAGGTACAATTTGTAGAAAAATATTTTCCTCACATGTAAATATGTTGAATTTAGAATATTTTTATGTTCGTTTTTTCTTCCAACGAAAAAGAACACGAATTAGTCGTTATATTTTTTAAGCTGAGTTAACACGGTATATTTTTTTGTGCATTAAGGAAAGGTGTATATATTTTTCAATTGATAAATAGATATTTCTAGTGAATAAAATATCATAAGCAATTTTCTTTTTTTTTTGGGAACGAAATAATAAAAAGAATAACAAAATTATTTTGTTTTGCATCAACAAGAGAAGATTACAAATGAATTGACAAGGAAGGTAACGAAATTCAAAATAAAGGGTGTTTTTTTAGACGTGTGGTTTAATATAATTTAATGTTATGGAAAAGAAATTAGCTTTATTATAAGGATAAGGGTTTGCCTTATATTTTAAAAATGATTTCGGACAAGTGGCCGCCGCGGCTGGCTCGAATAAATTCCAGCCGAGAGGCCCAATACTCGACAGATCCAATTGTTGCTCGCGATGGCGGATGGACTCATTCGGGTCTTCTTCGATACTCTGCTCCATCACAGCAGCAATAGCGTCTTCGGTGCACACTGTGCGGCGTCTCTGAGGATGCGCATTATCCGCAAGAGTAAACGTGGTGCAAAACCAATCCATGATTGCTCGAATTTATGCGATTTTGCGATTATGTCGACCGAGTATTGGAAGCAGCGTGCGATGCGTCGCGCGAACCGAGCCATTATTTTGGTAATAAATTTGCACAATTTGGAAATGGTGTTCAGAAGTAAGTCTGTTAATTATGAAATGGCAAACCAAACTGAGCATAAATCAAGTGACAGCTGTCAAAAAGACCAACTCCGAAAAAAGTATTGTCAGATTGAAAACCACACGTTTTAAAAAAACACCCTTTATATACATATGTCATAAGAATTACAAAACTATTTTTGTTGCGTTTTTAAATTGCACGTCTTCAAAAACCTGCCTTTTGGAAAGATTCTGAGATCTGAATCAGTGCATCGAAAACATCCGAAAAAGTATATTTTTCTGCCAAAAGGTTGTTCTAACCTACACGCTCTAGTTTTTTATCACACCTTATGCGAATCACCCTATATATTAGGTTTTTTGGTGTAGGTACATTTATAAGGTATTAAATACTTAAAAATGGCACACAACTTTTTTTTAAATATTTGAATGCTTTTTTTTTAAATATTTTTTTTTAAAAATACTTTTTGCGTAAATTCATACATATTTTGTTCAGTTATTCAACAAGAACGGGTTCCAATAAAATCTTTAAAATTCTAAGCAACTCTAACCACAAAGTTGTGCATTTTATTTTGTTTTTAAATTACCTAAATATTTTTACAACTTGCAGGATGTCTTTCCCAAACTTGCCGAACCTTAATTACCCCCCCCCCCCTAAGTTCATCCCCTTCCTAAACAAAATTTCTCAAGAAAAATTAAAAAGAAACAAAGTTTTCAAAAAAACTTCATCGGTAAAATCAAAATATCTAGAAAAACAACTTTTGTCACTTTCGCAGAATACAGAACCCTGACAGTATTTTGCTGCTGCAATGATTATAGTAACGAAATAAAGAAATCCAAGGCCGGCCTCTGCATTTATGGTTTTTGATGAAAAATTCACAAGACGGATATGGGATTTCAAAGTTCTCTTAACCTAGTTTGCAAGTGTTACTCAAGTAAATAAATACTCAGGTGTAAAGCCTACAGTTTGATGATATTTTTAGAATTTGTACCACCCTGCATATTGGGTGTAGTTTGGAAAAATTGCAAAGGTAAACACGTTCACAAGTTTTTAAACAACGCTTACAACACGACTATATGGAAAGTATAGAATAAAATGTAAAGTATGTATGTATCATCATACATATGTACATACATACATCATACTGTAAATATGACGAGAAAAAGTTGTGGATACCAATTTAAAAATAAACCGACCGATCACTCACCCCTTTAACGACAATCTCTATAGATTCCATAATATGTCCTATTTTGCACATCCTGTTTTTTTTCGACAATCATTCGAAAACGCTATAAGTCTTTCATCACGTATGAAGGTATCACATAAAAAAAAGTTTGTGCTCATTTTCATTTTCAATTGCCACTGAATTTTCCATTTTCGATCCTGCATTTAACTATAACTTAAGGTAAAACATTTTTGAAACAGTTTCCATTGTTGTTTTGTGTGGGCTTAAGCTTCAACGATAAACAAAAATACCTACGTTGATCAAGATAGATGAAATGAGTGAAATTCCTACGTGCTCTGGATTGTAATCTCTGCATCAAAAACTTTTTAGCATTCATAAATAAAATTGTTTCAACACAAAATCGGTAACATATATTTCACAAACGGATATTCAAATAATATGCAAATATGTGTATGAACTATTTATAATAAATTTTGTGTGAGTTATATGGATGGTGACTTCCTCATCTGCTTAACTTTAATCTCTTAAATTTGTATAAATTTGTTTGATTTTTCAAGGATAAACAATTTCACAGAGAAAATACGAATTATAATAATTTATAAACTAGGAACTAGGAAAACTAAATGGCATTAAAAGACATAGAAAATATTGTTCTATGGATACTTTCTTCATTGATGAAATTCAACAGTCTATGACTCGACATAACTTTATTTATGTATTTCAATACACCCCCGAATTGGCCTAAGACCTAGCTTTGGCCGACTTAACATAGGATTTACAAGTAATAATGGGAAAAGTCCACAACATCTACATATATTGCATTCCATACTTTTAGGGATTTATTTTATTGTAATTGTAAAGAAATACACATACCCACAAGTTGCACTCTGTTTTACCAGTGCCGTCGAAAGCAATACTAAATAAATAATGTTTTCAAATTTATGACGACACAATTAGCCTAGAGAATAAACAATTTGGGTTCATAGATTTATTTTATTAAATATGCGCTCAAGGGAAAATTTGAAAATTTTAAATTCTAATTTATCTCGCCTTTGAAAAATTATAATTTCTTATTAAATCGATTTAACCTTTGGCAAATTACAATTTATTGATTATAACACCTCAAATTGATATTCCCTTGGACAATTTTCTTTCTTGCACGCTTTGCGCAAATTTTAAAACATTATTAGTTTAGTTTTGTTGTCGACGGCACTGGTCATTGCCGGACCGCCCATATGTGCAAGATGTGCAAATTCACTGGGCGCACAATTTTGGGGGCACATTACCAGGAGCAAGAAAATATAATCTGATCTATATACCTACTGTCATTTGCATTTTAACCACAAAATTTGTTCAAATAATCCCTAAATAACATTCATCACACCTGTGCTAAGTTATTTCTTGCACACCGACTAGCTTCACTTTTATTGTTGCACTCAAGGAGAATTTAACTCAAAATATCGTAAAAGATCTAGGCATTGAAAGTCTACCTCCTTGTTAATGTGGAAAGTTTAATGCATGTGTATCAGTGTATGTATGGTATGTAGGTATGCCATCTTGTTGCGAGGCAAGAGGAATCATAGGATAGTCGGTAAGGTGGAGTGGTTGGACAATTCAGGAAAGCTTAGGAAATTCGGAAAGGAATAGGTGGGAAAAGGGATTTGAGTGCTAAGTTCCGGGGAACACGGCCTGCTTGCGGTGCTCAGCTTAACTCGCCGGAATGGGAGGGGATCTTGCCCCCGAAACTTAACCTCACCTGCAACAAGAACACAAATCAGGCCTAGGAAAAAAAAAATCAAAGAAATTGACAACAGACGGACGATCCCCCTTCAAGGCACTGCTGCTTCAAGGCAGTGTTGCCGAACCCACCCAGCCATTTGAATCCGGTGGCCCTGTTTGAATTCCCCCTCAAATGTCGATACCAGGTTCCGGTCATAAAGGGGCACTTTCTACAAATCTTGCACAGGGCGCAAGTTCGGCTGGGGCCGGCCCTGAGTGCAGCTTGTCCTCTGAAGGAATGTAGCAAGCGAAATGAAATATGAATATTGTCAAGTAAATAAAAATTGTAAGATTCCTTTTATCAAAAACTTGGAAATAGTATTATTTGACCAAAAACTGTATAATTGTTAATCCTTTTTATTTTTATTCAAAAAATAATCCAAAATTCCCTTATAAAGTTGAAGTTTGAAGATAATAGCTTCAGGTGTTAGGACAGGTTATTAAAGTGGAGCTACATGAAGACACTTCTTTCTTCATTTATGTATATCATCGCAATTTTATATTTGAAAATCAAGAGTTTCAATATTTACCTGTGAATAACTTGCCACCATAAGTAAGGGACTATCAATACCACACATGTGGCTTTTTAGTGCTTTTTTATCAACTAATATACATAATAACATATTTATATGTATATACCTACCTGTCTAAAATAAGTTAAAAGGAAATCACAAGCGAGCATTTGACAGTTTGTAAAATTTTTTTTAAATATAATTTCCTACAAAAAATAACTTATCTCAAATATGATTTTCCAAATCTGATTTTAATAATTTGAAAAGTCTTTTGTTTATATCAAAGCAAAGTTAAATCTCATCCGTTAAAAGCTTAACTTAATTTCTTTCCCATATATAAAAAAAAAAATCACACTTTACCCTTATCAAGAAAAAGGTATAAATATGAAAACCTAATAATGGATGTCGCCATGTCAAAGAAAAGTGACATGGCAATCAAAACATTCAATTTCATAACATACAAATGTCATTTTGTTTGGCTTTTGTGGAGGCCCAAAGATTTTACATGCTTATAGGGTAGTTAATGTAAATTGCATTGGATGTGAAGTTATGTGGAAAGGTATAGTTTTGAATATTAGAAAAAGTTACTTTGAATAATACAAATTTAAATTCAGGTATAACTACAAATAAATATAAATGCTGCCATGGTAATTTTATCGTATTTTTGGGTTAGGGCCAGTTTTCACATTTTTGTGATGTTTTTTTTTGTAAGCTTTTAAGCGCACGAAAAGTTTTAAGAATAATGACTTTACTATTAAAAATTATGTTTGCATAAAATAAAGGGACGCTACAAAAGTAAAGCAATAGGGACAGCAAAGGACGCCATATTTCTTGCCACTCTTTTGACATTTCTCTTCAGTGAGGTTTGCCATTTCATGATGGAAAGATATACGAGCCAACAACGAGTGGAAATTATTAAAATTTACAACCGAAATTCGGAATCAGTGGCCTCAACGTTAAGAGCGCTACGTCCAATTTATGGTCGTCATAATTGTCCAGGCGCAGTACAAAATGTTGCCGTGCCAGTGAGACAAAGAAGTGCCCGTAGTGTCGAGAATATTGCTGCCGCTGAGGCTTCAGTTGCAGAAATCCTAAATGTGTCTCTCACACGTCGTTCTCAAGCGTTGGGCATCTCTGTGACGTCGTTGTGGCGAATTTTGCGAAAAGATCTTGGCCTACATCCTTACAAGATTAAATTGACGCAAGAACTGAAGCCACTTGACCACCAGAAACGTGGTATGTTCGTGAATTGTGCTGAGCAACAACTTGAAATCGGATTTTCATCGAAAAATCATCTACAGCGATGAGGCTCATTTCTGGCTGAATGGCTTCGTCAATAAACAAAATATGCGGAATTGGTCAGGCAGCAATCCACACGTACTCCATGAGTCATCATTTCATCCCGAAAAAAATTACGGTTTGGTGTGGTTTATGGGCCGGCGGCGGAGTCATTGGGCCGTACTTCTTCCGTGATGATCAAGACCGGCACGTTACTGTGAATGGGGATCGCTACCGTTCAATGACAACCGAATATTTTTGGCAACAATTGGATGATATGGACTTGGAGGACATGTGGTTCCAACAGGACACAGGACACAGCGAATGTCACAATCAATTTATTGGAAACCAAGTTTGGAGAACGTGTTATCTCACGAAATGGTCCAGTCGCTTGGCAGCCTCGGTCGTGCGATTTGACGCCGTTAGACTATTTCCTGTGAGGCTACGTCAAGTCTATGGTCTATGCCAACAAGCCAACGACGATTAATGAACTTCGTACGAATATCGAACGTGAAATTGCAGCAGTATCGGCCGATTTATGCTTGAAAACCGTCGAAAATTGGGTTCAGCGTATGGACTTCTGCAAGCGTGCACGTGGTGGCCATGCAATAGATATCGAGTTCCATATATAATGGCATCGAACGTACTTTCACAGAAATAAAGAATTTCATTGATATCCAAAACCGTTTTTGTTTTATTTAAAAAAAACTTTTTTAGCGCTCTCCCGATACAAACAGATTTTTTTTTCCAAACAAATAAAACTTGAAATTACTTTTAAATTTAACACTTAAAAGCTTGAACCAATTAGTGATCTTCTTTATTTCTCACTTGTCAATTTATAACAGTTTTTTGTAATTAAAAGGGACGAGACTAGTGACATGCCAAACTATGACATTTATAGCAGTTTTTTGTCATTAAAAAATGGCGTACGTTAACGCGCTTCCCGCGACTTGAAAAAAACATTTGGGTGTCTGAAGTATGCCCACCGCGGTGGAGGGCCCTGGCCCTGCGGGGCCACATAAACAGTACGTACTTTTATAAACCAAAACTGTTATAATTGGCATGTCCAGAGTCACTTCCAATTAAAAGTCGGTGTAGACTGACGCGTTTTGAAAAATTAAAACTTTGAGTGCAAAATCCTACTCTTTACAATCTCGCAATTCCAAATACCAGCATTTAAAGAAATAAATAAAAATTGCCTTGAAATTAAGCTCAATGCAATAAAGTCCAAACAAAATAATTTTTTACTTTATTGCACTTTTAATAGTGAGACAGGCACCTATGTCAACAGTAGGTAGGTTACATTGGATGGCACCCTCCGCGGGTTCAAAAAATTTAAACTCCCTTGTTCGGTCCTCTGTCCCGCTTTTAAGCTCCTAGATATCGATTGCGAAATTGTATGAAAAGCAGAATTGTTAGTTTGCGAGATTTCGTTATTTGAGATTTATATTTGCGAGATATACCCAAAAATTCAGATACATCTTTTCAAATTAACCGGCTGAAATAATAATTAAGATATTATAAGAAAACACAATTTTTTGGCCAACAAGGAGAATCTTACTTTTCTGAAAATCGGCTCCAACATTTTTTTTTTTTTTCTAAGTCAATACATTTTTAGTTATAAGCTGCAGTTTAATAAAAAAAATGGTTAATTAATGGCACCAACCAAAGAACTATGTTTTTGATTTTCGCTTTTTTTGATTTGTTCTAAATAATACTGTGTATCAAAATTTTTTGGATTACATATTAAAAAAAAGTTCGAATTTTTTTGGAAAACTCAATACTTCAAAAACGACATAGTCAATTTTAATGAAACTTGCAAAAAAGAAGGTTTTTAACTTTATCTAGAAGATTTTACACATAAATTGTTCTAATTACAAAAATATAACGGTAACTCCCATACAAAATGTTAAAAGCCTTTAAGGAAAATCTTAGTTTGCTCAAAACGACTCTTACAATTTTTATAAATTTAATTTGTGTATCGAACACGATCTACCATTTAAAATTATTAAATTTTAAATTTTACATTTTAATATGATTAACACATCTCATAGAACGTTTTTTTTTTTTTTTTGATTTTCGACTATCTGATTATCTGATTTACCGATTCAAACTACATTTTGTATACAGAAGCTTGTAACAAATATAAATACTATTGCATGTCAAAATTTTCCAAAAAAATATTTTTGGATTTTTAAAAAAATATTTCAAAATTACTTTTTGAAAATACGATATTACGAAAACTGGTGAAAATTTTTTTTGTGAAATTCAATTTTTAACTCCACATTTATAAATACTTAAAATGGATGTATCTAAATTTTTTTTTCAAAAATGTTTACAAAATTATATAGCTATTTATAAAAAACTAATTATTTTAAAAACCGCTCCTATGTTTTTTTTAAACTTTTTTCTCATAAATTAGGATCGTGTTGGTCTCAAATCAGTTTCAGAATTATTTAAAATTATAGGTATTTGTAATTTTGTTGATTTAAAATAATTTCCCAGTTTTAAATATAATTCAGAATACAAATACTAAAAAAAATGAGCTTAGTTTCAAATAATGTTATTAAGTAGACACTGAGACCCAAAGCATGAAACTTAAAATTTGGTGCATTATCTTTTAGATGGCAAACTTATTTTTCCGAATATCCAACAAACTACGGAGTGCTATGATCTCGGAGCCTACATTTTAATTATACAAAAAATTGTATATCTATTCAGATAAACTGTGTCTCTCTGTCTATCAAAACCTCTTAAAACGAAAATTGCTTAAATAAATACTGCCACCCATTGATGCAGAGTCTATAATAATTATTATTGTGTGCAATTAACAACTCAATCAAAATGAGAGATTAATGCTGTGCTGAAAAATTCTCGTAAGTTTCCAAAAACACTATCAAACTGTACATTATATAATTTCCTGTCATCTCGTTACATTTTGGGAGAATACACGAAGAGTGTCTGACTTGTGACATTTACTATGTATGCCTAGCCTATAGTGAAGGTACTGAATATGTCATACCATCATCGTTTTATTTTTCTGTATTTTATACATAGATGCGAGTTGCGCATGAAGGAAGATTTTTGATCCAATTTCAGTAATACAATTTAAATGGGCATCCCAAACCCACGTACCACCCGCAGTGTCGCATATGTGCTGACACAATTTGTTTGGCAGAAAATATAAACGAAATGTCATTATTTCTGTTGAATTTTTACTATCTAATTCTTCGTATGTTGTAAGTGACAGTGGTGTATACAAAATGAGAACTATGTGCATTTTTCCACTAATTCACACTTAAATTTGACACACAAATTTTATTCATGAAATCGATTTCCCCATCAACAACAAAAAAAAAAAGAAGATAATATTTAGATTTATTAAAACAAAATTATACGTTAAATTTAATCAAATCAGAAAATGCATTAATATTAAAAAAAAAAAAATATGAACGACTGGGTCGCACGAACTTGCTCTTATGCGCGATCACATTGTGGTTCTATAGTCTGAAATAAATTAGCTATGGGAGTCTATATTTTATTCATTTGCCAAAACTTAGTTTAGTTGCAGGAGGGTATACAAAAATTAACAATATAGCCCAGTGTTGCACATATGCAATATGCATGAAAGGAAATTATATTATTTAAACTGGTAAATTTTTTTAAAATCAACAAAATTAGAAAGAAATTGATTAAAATACTTTAAATCTGTTTTAACCCAACACGTTGTACACCATCTGATTTCTTATATAAATCTTAATTTATGAGAAAAAATTTTGAAAATCGTAGGAGCGGTTTTAAAAATAATTAATTTTTTTTTATATAAAATTTCGTTAGCATTTTTTAGAAAAATAATTGGTACTCCAATTTTAAGTATTTATTAATGTTGCGTTAAAAATTGAACTTCACAAAAAAATTTGCTACCAGTTTTCGAAATATCGAATTTTCAAAAAATAATTTTGATTTTTTTTTTAAAAAATCCAAACATCTGTTAAGAAAATTTTGATACGCACTTTTATTTATGTTTGTCACAAGCTTCTGTATAAAAAATCTAATTATATTCGGTTGATCAGATGTTGAGATAGTCAAAAATAAAAGACACCATTCTATGAGAGGTACTGTTAATAAACGTAAAATATAAAATTTAAAAATTTTAAATGGTATATCGTACTAATTTTAACGCACAAAAAAAAACTTTTATCAAAATCGTAGGAGTCGTTTTTGAGAAAAAAAAAATTTTTCTTAACGTTTTTTTAAACATTTGTATGGGAGGCACCATTATTTTTGGGGATTAGAATAGTTTTTGTCAAAAATCTTTTAGATAAAGTTAAAAAACTGCTATTTACCAAGTTTAATAAAAATCGAATAAGTAGTTTTTGAAATATTGAGTTTTCAAAAAAAATATTTCAAACTTTTTTTAAAAATCCAAAAAAAACATTTTTTTTCAAAATTTTGGTTCAAAATATTACTAAGAATGTGTCAATAATTCTTCATAAAAAATTGATCAGAATCAGTCTAACTGTTTTCGTAAAAAAGGAAAATAAAAAAATGGTTCTTTGGCAGGTACCATTTATAACCATTTTTCGGGACCATTTTTTTTATTAAACGGCAACTTATAACTATCTAAATTTATTGAGTTCTTAAACAAAATTCTGTAGCGCCAATTTTGAGATAAATAAGTTTTTAATTTCTGGCCTAGAAATTTTGTATGACAGCTACTGTTAGTTTTGATCCAAAAAAAAAGACAGAAAAACGGGTGGGGGGAATGTCCAAAAAACGCTAGGTACCAAGTTTAAAAAAAATCGAACCATCCATTTAGGCTGTAGTCGAACAGAGAGACAGACAGAAAAATTTGCAGCTAGTGCTGGAATTATTATAATGCTGTGAAAGGTTTAACCTCGAGAGATATCATCATAAATGAATAAGAGAGCACGTTAAAGGAATTTATGTTCATTCAGTTTGTGGGTGTTGGAATTTTAATAAGGGTATGGATGTACTCGATTTTTTGTAATTTCGGATTTTAGTGAAACTCTTGATTGATTTTCGTGGTGCTTCACTTTTAGGATTTTTTTTTTTTTTCAAGTTTGAAATAAAAATGCTGGTGCGAAACGAAATTTGTCTGTGGTCTGCAACAGGACAGCAAATTGTAAAAAAAAACTTTGTAAACACTTTTAAGGAAAACATTTTGGGACGCCAACTTTAAGTAAATTTAAGTTAAAAACTAAATTTCAAACAAAAACCATATTCCCATTTTTGAAATATCGAATTTTAAAAATACAATTCTGAAATTATTATTAAAAATCTTAAGAAAATGTTTTTTTAAATTCTTGATTTGCAATTTTTTTTAAATTAAGAAGATTTTGTATAAAAAGGTATTAAAATCATTTAAGTGAAATAGCCAAACATAAAAAAAAAAAAAAAAAAAAGTTAAATGAGATATGAGAAGAAGGTACTGTAAATAATGGCGCAGTTCGAAATTTAATAATTGTAGAAGTCGTTTTCGCAGGAAAATGAGATTTTTCTTAACGATTTAAAAACAATTTGTATGGGACGTATCGTTATTTTTGGTTATAAGAAAAACTTTTATTTTAATTCTTCTAGATAATGTTAAAAAACCGTCTTTTGCCTAGTATAATACAAAAATGAGTGATTTATTTTTGAAATACATACATATTGAGTTTCGAAAACAAATTTTCAAACTTTTTTAAAAATCCATTAAATATTTTTTTAAAATGATTTATTTAAAAATATACGTGTTATTCTATTAACAAAATTTGATCAAAATGAGTTGAACCGTTTTTGATAAAAGCGAAAATATAAAAAAAATCGTACTTTGGCAGGTGCCATTCATAACAACTTTTCGGAACTATTTTGTTTACTAAAAGGCAGCCTATACCTGTAAAATTCTACTGATTTTTTTAAATCTATTGAGCCGATTTTGAGAAAAATAAGAATTTCCTCTTTAGCCCAAACAAATTTCATGACAGGTACCGTTATTTTTGGTCCTTGAAAAAAAATTTTAAAAAAATGTCGGAGGAATTTCCCAAAAACGCTTGGCGCCAAGTATAAATCTACCCATTCATTTTTAGTCTCCAGCCGAACAGACAGACAGGCAGACAGAGGTTTTCATCATTTTTGAATTCAACATTTTTTTTTGAAAATTAATTACCTACTCAAAAACTTTTCTTCAAAATAATTTGATTTAAGGACAGAATTATTAAAAAGAAAAATGGATGTAATTTAAGTCGATTTTTTTTAGAAAACTGCCCCACCCTCCTAAACTGGGAGACTTATACCCTCAGCCCAAACGATGTTTTTCTTTTCTCAACGCAACCTGCATGCCCTAGCCTTTTGTCACATCTTATGCAAGACAGCCAATTAAAAAAAATTGATTTTGTTGAAATATTATGTATCATCAGGTTTTGCCTTTGCTTTGTACTACAAAAATTGGCCAATCAAACCTTAAAATTCCCATCTGGCCAATAAATGCGATTTCAAGTTTGCGAAACTTTATTTCCAAGTGCTTCCCCATGCCCAAAAAAAGAGGTTTTCGTAATACAATCCATTCGTCCTTCGTTTTGTCTTCTAAACTTTTTATCTCACTTTCTATATCACTTTCACTTTCACTTCATAAATGAAAATGGAACACCATTTGCATTTAGAAAAGGTTCTGTCAAAGTTAATTAACTTTTGCTCTAGAAAAAACTACACCAGATTTAAAATTAAACAAACGAATGAGACTTTAAAATGGTTTGGAGCAAAGGCAGCCTTGTATGTAATATTTCTATTTTTTTTTTTTTCAATGAAACTGAGAGCAATACTTACTGTCAGTGAAAAAGTCATTCAAAGGAACTTGGTAAATAATTGAATATTGTGTTTCCAAAATCAACCAATGGCAACACTTGGATGAATTTATGCGGGTTCCTATTATTTCGTTTTTTTTTATTTCGTTAATTGTCGTTTCGTTAAAATTCGCGGTGGCGAAATGATTGAAATCAAATTGACCAACAAATTTTATCAAAGGAAATCGAAATAATCGCAAACGAAAAAATTGAAGGCGAGATTACCATAAGCTCAAATAATTCTCAAACGAAATGATCGAAAAACGAAACAATCAAAGATGAAATGAAATTAAAACAAAATACATAATTGAAAATACAAAACGCACATTTTCAAAACAAAAAGAAACCAAATAAATGAAAAGTGAAATGCAAAACGACAAAATCCGAAACGACTAAAACGAAGCAACAAGAAAACGATATAAAAAAGACGAAACGAACGATACCCGAATTTATTCCCCCACACAAGATTCAATTGATTAATTTAAAGATGTAATTTGGGCTTTCATTTCATGAAATAAGAAAAAAAAAAATAAATTCTCTTTCAATCACTTTTATTTTGTAAATGGATTGAACTTTCGATGATGTTGGTCGAAAGGAAAATAAGCTTACAATTTATTTCCTTATAGAGAATATTTTACATATTCGTTAGACTTAAAATCCCTAAGGCCTACTATACAATATATAAATAGATATAATGTTTCTTAATTTATATACAACGAATGTGTAACTGTGTATTAAGGTGGTCGTTAAAAAATAATAATTTCATGATAAATAGAATTATTTACTCCTCGAAATGAAACAAAAATAATTATCTATTTTTTCCAAGATAAGCGGTTAATTTTTTTTTTTTATTGTAAAGGTTGTTTTTTTTTAGACGTGTGTTTTTCAAGAAGAAATAAAACGCATATAATTTAATGTTATGGCCAAGAATTTTGCTTTATTATAAAGATAAGGGTTTGCCATTATGTTTTAAAAATGATTTCGGGCAAGTGGCCGCCGAGACTAGCTCCAATAAATTCCAGCCGAGAGGCCCAATTTTTGACCACTTTTTGCAGCAATTGGGGCCGTATGTCAGCAATAACGCGCCGAATATTCTCTTCCAAGTCAATTGTCTCGGGCTTATCTGCGTGGACAAGCGACTTCACATAAACCCACAAAAAAGTCCACCGGTTTTAAATCGGACGATCTTGGAGGCCACGCCACAGGCCCACGACGCGAGATAATGCGCTCACCAAAAGTTTCCATCAATAAATTCATTGTTTCGTTGGCTGTATGGCATGAAGCGCGCGCCGTCTTATTGGAACCAAATGCCGTCCACATCAACTAAGCTTGGTAACGTACCCATTTAACCAAAAATGAGCTACATCGCTGAAAAAATTTTTCTTGTGAAAATCGGGATCGGTGGCCATCTCGTTTTGGGCCCATTCACAGAACGTGCGACGCGCTTGATGGTCGTTCGGCTTCAATTCTTGCAATGGCAAACCAAACTAAGCATAAATCAAGTTGACAGCTGTCAAAAAAACCAACTCCGAAAAAAGTACTGCCAGATTGAAAACCACACGTCTTAAAAAAACACCCTGTATAACAGAGGGTGCTTAAATATTACAAAAACTACTTCTCTTTTCAAAAAATTCGCCTGAACGGAGGGAAATAGTCCCCTCTCCCATACCCTTGCTGCCTTGTTCCATAATCTACCTGCCTTTGATTTGAATCACCCTGTAATTGTATACAATAAAATATTGCAAATTAAAGTGGATGAAAACAAAAATCAAAAAATTATACCCCTTATTAATAAATGGCGATTGACAGCATGATGATAGGACATACACATCTTTCTGTCGCACAGAGGAAAGTCCACGTTTTTATTTTACTCTACCGCCGCCACCTAGATGTTTACACACCAAAAATAGATAGTATTTTGACCACCCTAATATTCTATCTATTCATATGTGCAGAATGGATTTTCATTTGTAAGGCCAAGGATGTTGTTGAAAAGAAGAAAGAATTGAAAGAGGACCTATCACCTGGATTGTTGGAGTTGATGGAATAATCAATTTGTTGCATGTTCAGGGGATAATAATTGATTCAAGTTCCTAGTTACCTATAGTTACTCCACTACTGCTGAGTTAAATAAATGTGTAGATGACACTTACATATACCTAATAGGATACAAGAGTTCTTCGAATTAATGAATGTAGATTTCTTGGTAAACGAAAAAAAAATGCAGAGATCAACCAGAAATTAACCAACAACCACTGATAAGCTATACATGAATTCCTTCCTCGTTTATTGCTGTCATGAAGGATGGACTGGACACCTCTTAGCAAAGAAGGATATTCAACGTTATGTTAATGGGTCGAATAAATGTTATGAAAAGCTGCTTTGTAACAAAAGGATCAAAAAAATTGCCTTGGCTCTCTCCTTATCCAACCAAGAATTAAATTTGCTTTATTAGTTATTGAGTTTATGTGTTGTATGAATTCAAGCTTGTCATCAAATGATACACCAAGGACAGAAATATCGCTCAAAAAAGAAATTACTGAAAACTTTCTCGTAAAACTCATATACTTTAACATTTATCGATGTTAAGAAACAACAGTTACCAACACACCTGCCAAAAAACGTATTAAGGTGACATTGCAACTCTGCACAATCACGAGAATTTGAAATATGTAGTTTTAAACATTGTTGCATCGTCTGCATAAATGAGACAATTTGAATAGTTCAACACAGACGGTAAGTCATTTATGAATAAAATAAAAAGTATAGGACCTAAATGGCTACCCTGAGGTATTCGAGAGCTGAAGTTAAATATTTTAGAAGTAAATAAGATTGAAGCCATTTAGTAGAGTGGTCGCTGAATCCAATCCTTTTTTTAGTTTTAATAGCAATATTCGATGTGATAGTTTACCGAATGCCTTACTAAAGTCGGTGAATACACGTTCGACTTGACTTCTGTTTTTAAATGAATCAATATGTACAATTTTCAGCTAAGTCCTTAAAAAAGGTGACTGTAGTGCGCCCTTTTGCAAATCCGTGTTGATTTGGAACAATAATTGATTTAACATAGAAAGATAGAGTTTCACAAATTATAGCCTCAAATAGTTTTGGAACTACCGATAATCTTGCAATAGGTTTCATCTTTATTTCCTATTTTTTGCAGAGGAATTATAAAAGAATTTTTTTTTATAGATGAAAACATACGAGAAGACAATGAAAAGTTAAGAAAAAACTGACAAAGGCAACAATAAATGATTTACACAGTTTTTTAAAATAGTGGAAGGTATACCATCAGGGTCTGCGGTATATAGCTTTCGTCAAGGTTAGATATACACTTCGCAATTTTGTCCGTATGAATATTAAAGTTTATATCAGTCAAGTAAGAGAAAGATTTTAAAAAGCCAAGGTAATGGCTTTTTTCAAATTCATCACATTTATATAAATATCACAGTTTAAGGTATCACAGTTAAAGGAACTTTGAAAGAAGTCAGAAAAAGTTTCATTATAAAAAGGATCAGAGTCTAAGAAAAGAGGCTTTAGGCTTTAGCTCAAATTACAGTGAACGCACATAACAATTTTCACCTTGACTTTAATGGGACCACAATAGGATTTTGCATTCTATTTCCATTTTGTTTCCGGATTTTGCAGTTCATCAAATAGTTGGTATTATTGCACTGTAAAGTTAGCATCAGAACATGCTGATTTTTCAAAATCCAGACAAGCTATAACTTTGAAATAAGGCTCCAATGCTCTTTTACATTTTATTCAAAAACAGAAATTTGGGTGCTTTTTTTAGGAAATTGAAAATAACCAAATATACTTTACTACCTACGAAGCGGAAATATGATTTTTAGAGCAACTTAAGCTTAAGTCAAATTAAGGGTATTATACTATTTTTGTTGTTTTCAATTTTTTTTAAAGAAACTAGAAGAGATTTTAACATTTTTTTTTGCCATTTGACTAAAATTAATAAGAGCATTGAATATAAAAAACCAAAAAAACTACTTTATAACGTTAAATTTTGAAAAAAAATTAGATTGAATAATTTTTTTAATTTTTTTTTTTCAAAATTATGAGCTTAAAAATTAATTTTTCAAACAAAACATTAATAAAAATACTATTATTTAAATAGAAAATAAAAATAATAATTTCTGGCTTTACATAAAGGTATAACATGGCATTGTAAGTTTTACGTTTTTTTTTTAAATATTTTTTTCTGTTTAAGTAACTGTTTTAGAAAATCGCCCCTCCTGGCTAAACGGGGAGGAATAGACCCCCCTCTCATATATTTTTTTAAAATGTGTTCAAAAAATAATCTCCCATAAAGTATCTGAAGAAATTGTAAGACTTTATTTTTTAATGTTAAACAAACCTCAGGTCCTTTAAATTCTGACTTGTTGTAAGAGACCTTTACATCGACTATACAATTAAATGAGTAGGTAATCTCCATCACTCACATTATACTTAAGGGCAAAACGTTTATGTTCTTATTTCATAAACACATATGTAATAAACAAACAATACAATATTATAAGCACACTTATGCCACAAACTTTTTCTGTACATGAACCAAAATGATTTCCTTTCTCTGGATTTTTTCTTTGATATTATACGTTTAAGGACATCTTTTGGAATGACATGTTTCAAAACTCCGACTTTCTTCTCTCTAAAAAGATATTTTCCTCTTTCCAGCATTGAATTCAATTTGGAATAAAACAATCTGATCCCATTATAAAAGCCTGAAGGGTTGGTTGGTTACATAAGCACCTCTCGTATATATATGTATACATATGTAGTTGAAGCACCTATGTGCTTCCTTGTGCTCTGGATGTTTTTGAAAATATAAAACTTTCAGTTACGCATTAAATTACATTGAATTGCTTTTGTATCAAATTTCTGGAACAAAAAGGAGAACTGCTTTGTGTATCACTTAACAAAGTGAAGGTGATTGGAATTTGGAGTGGAAGAATTGGATTTCTTCTAACCTTAGTTTAATTTCAGCGAAACTGCTGCTATAATTGAAATTTATCAATTAATAAAGAGTGTTTTTTTTTAGAGGTATAGAACTTTAAGGTGGCAATACTGTTTTAACTGGCGGCCATTTTGTCAGCTGTCAAGTGATTTATTTTTAGTTTGGTTTGGCATTTCATCATGAATAGACTGACGCCTGAACATCGCTTCCAAATTTTGCCAGATGGGCCCGTAAAACAAGATTGCCGTTGATCCCAAAATGTTCATAAGCGAATTTTGTTTAGCGATGAAGCTCACTTTTGGTTGAATACGTCAATAAACAAAACTGCCGTATTTGGAGTGATGATAATCCTCAAAATATATGTTGAGACACCGTTACATCCACAAAAACTGACTGTTTGGTGTGCTTTATGGTTTGGTGGAATAATTGGTCCGTACTTCTTTAAAAACGATGCTGGCCAGAACGTTAGAATCAATGGTGACCGCTATAGAGCCATGATTATTGACTTTTTCGTTCATCAATTGAACAACCATCATGATGTGCAGGAGCTGTGGTTTCAACAAGGTAGTGCAACATATCACACAGCTCGTGCTACAATTGATTCATTAAAGGACACGTTTGGTAACCGCATAGTTTCAAGTTACGGACTCGTGAATTGTCCTCCAAGACCGTGCGATTCAACGCCGGCCACTTGATTATTTTCTGTGGGGATATGTGAAGTCGATAGTCTACACCGATAAGCCCGAAACGATTGACCACTTGGAGGACAACATTCGCCGCGTTATTGCCGATATACGGCCAAAAATTTTGGAAAAAGTCGCAAATCGAAAATTGGACCTCCAGATTAGACTACGTCCGAGCCAGCCGTGGCGGTCATGTGCGAGAAATCATATTTAAATTATAATGGCGGAAGATTATCTTTCAAATAAAGTAAATTTCATGTCAATTTAAAACAAATCATTTTTGTTTTATTCCATTTCAAAGTTCTATACCTCTTTAAAAAAAACACTAATTGAATGGGATTTATAACTATTTCTGTATTTAAACGAGTTTATAAAAATAGTTTAGTTTCTATGGAAAAAATAGTATTCATTATTCAAATAAGATGACAAATGACTAAAACGTATATTTAAAGATGGAATAAAATGACAAGATGTCGATCTTTTGTTCGAATGCCAAAAAAAGGAATAAGGTTTAGAGAAATACATTTGCATTTTCCAGACAGAAAATAATAAAAAAAAACAGTCCACCGTGAGTAGAAATTAAATTGCAGACTCAAGCGTGTGATTAATTTAAATAATGTAAAAAAAAATGGCTTGAACATTCCAGGATCCAGATGATGAAATTCAAAACCGACTTCAATATACCAAGGCAAATTTTTTTTTTTTTAACTCTATAAATTGCTGATACATGTTACACAGACAACAAAAGGGGCAGTCTATGTGGGCTTCGGCTTAATATTAGGGTGAATATTCACCCAGATACCTTAAGCTACATTGTATTGAATAATTTTTAACCTTGATACATTTTTTCCTTGCACAGGTGTAATAAGTCAAAATATTTACGTTTAATGAAGACCAATACATTTTCTTATATATTTATTCTGATTCTGCACATTTGGCTTGAATAAAATTATATAACGCAACAGTCTCTGATTTACTGAGTTACTGAGGGGCTTATTAATTTGGAGTTAAAAATTAAATTTAAAAAAAGTCATCCAATCGTTTTTGAAATATCGAATATTCAAAAAAAAATTTGAATTTTTTTAAATACCTTATCAAAATATTTTTTTTTTTAAATTTTGATATTCAATATTATTTATACTTATTACGAACTTTTGTATAAAACTTTAGTTTGATTAGATAGTCAAAAATAAAAAAAATTGTTCTATGTTTAAAATCTAGACAATTTTATAAAACCACTTTTTGTTAAGTTAAATAAATATCGAATGATTCGTTTTTGAAAAATCTATTGAGTTTTCGAACAAAAAATTTGGCTACCTGCATGAAATAAAAAGCAACAACAATAAAGAAAGATAACATTTTGTGAATTTGGGTGATTTTTCATGTTTTTGGGGTAATTTTTCATTTTGAATTTTGGGGTAAAATTTCATTGTAAAAAATGGCCCCATACTTTTAATCGTAATCAATAAATTAAAAATCACCACAAAAATCAAAATGAAAAATTGCCCCAAAACTTCTTTCAAATTATAAAAATGCCCCAAACCAAATATAAAATATGGGCCGATTTTTCGAACGATTATTTAATCAGATTTTTCAAATATAATTTACGCTCGCAGAATGGTCCTTTTTTAATTAAAAAAAAAAACTGAGAAATGAAAAAATGTTTTAAAATCTGAAAAATCACAAAGTTCATCAATTTCTGTTGCTTGTCAATTACATTTGTTGGGCCATTTTTCATTTCTGATTTGATTTAATAATATTTGTTGGGCCTTTTTTTTCATTATTTTGGGGTGATTTTCCTAATTTGAAAATATGGCAGTTTTTCATTATAAAAAAAGCCCACATTTCGTGGCCAATTTTCATTTTTTGTTTGGGGTCATTTTTCATTTGGGCCAAATTTCATGTAGCTAAAAATTTCTTAAAAATAGATTTTTTTTTTTGGAAATTTTGGTGAACTGAATTATTTATAATATACATATATCTATCATTCTTCATACAAAAATTGATAAAAATCAGTTGAACCGTTTTTGAGAAGAGCGAAAATAAAAAAAATGGTACTTCGAGAGGTGCCATTGATAACTATTTTTTGGAACCATTTTTTTACTGAAAGACAGCTTAAACAAAAAAATCAATTTTGAAAAAATTAAGAATTTCCTTTTTGGTCCAAAAATTTTGTATGACAGGTACCTACCTACCTACTGTTAAATTTGATGTCGGGGGAATGTCTAAAAACGCTAGGTACCAGGTTAAAGAAAATCATCCTATACGTTTAGGCTGTTGCCGAGCAGAGAGAAGACTGACGGACATTTTTGCAAGATCCACTGTTTTGCAAGGTCTTCGTTGATATCAAGTTTTGATGGAAGGTATAGACTCTTGTAGCCCCCTATGCCACCCACAAATTGATTTTTCGTATTCAAAGTTCGAAAAATAGTGTGTTAAATAAGCAAAAAATAAACAAAACTAACTAGCTAAAAAAAAATATACAATAGCAAAGTCAAATGCCATTCAATATAGTAAAATTCAAAAGAATCAATTTTGTGTATCAATCACATAAGAAATTTGTTCTTTATTCAATCAAACTATGTATTTATTTGCCTAAGAAGCAAAAGTACACACATACACATAAAGTCCCAGAAATAAAGTTTTCCAAAGAAATCTATCATATTCGAATTATGGATTTGGTTGTAGCACTCAATTTGTGTTTGAAATTCCAGAAAAAAAAAATCAATAAATTGGCAGAGAAACTTTACCAAAATAAAAAGTATTTTTCTCGTTAATGCAAGTAAAGGCTATCAAAGAGAAAATACTGAACTGTGAAGTGTGTTAGTGTGAATTGATCAATTTAATAAAATGCAAATAGTACAGTTTGATGAAAGAATACCAAGAATCACAACATCATGATATAAAGGACATAGCTGATTCGCTGATTCTTAAGACTAAAAGCATTTAAAAATTGCTCAAAAACAATGATTTTTCATCCATTGAACTGGCAATTTCTAAGATCAATTGATTTTAAATCGTAGATTAAAAAAATAAAAACTAATTTGCAATCACATTGTGGTTTAGTCTGAAATAAATTAGCTATGGGAGTCTATATTTTATTCATTTGCCAAAACTTAGTTTAGTTGCAGTTTTTTTTTAAAATCCCAAAATCATTTTTTAGAAAATTTTGATAAGCACCTTTATTTACATATATTTGTTACAAGGTTTTTTTTAAAGTCTAGTTTTATTCGGTTCATCATATATTGAGATACTTGAAAATCAAAGAAACCATTCCATAAGAGCTACTGTTAATAAACGTACAATATAAAATTTTACTAATTTCAACACACACAAAATTTTTTATCAAAATCGTAGGAGTCGTTTTTGAGAAAAAAAAAATATTTTTCTTTTCGGTTTTAAACATTTGTATATGAGGCACCGTTATTTTTAGGTATTAGAATAATTTTTGTCAAAAATCTTCTAGATAAAGTTAAAAAAACTGCTTTTTACCAAGATTAATAAAAATCCATAGAATCGTTTTTGAAATATTGAGTTTTCAAAAAAAAATTCAACCTTTTTTTTAAAAATCCAAAAAATATCTTTTTGAAAATTTTCTTACACAATATTATTTAAAATATGTCAATAATTCTTCGTGAAGAAATTGATAGGAATCAGTTGAACCGTTTTTGAGAAAAGCGAAAATCAAAAAAATGGTTCTTTGGGAGGTACCATAAATAACCATTTTTCGAAACAATTTTTTTATTAAACGGCAACTTATAACTATTTAAATTTATTAAGTTCTTAAAAAAAATTCTGTAGCTCCTTTGAAAAAAATAATTTTTTCCTTTTTGGCCAAGAAATTTTGAATTACAGCTTCTGTTAGTTTTGGTCCTAAAAAAAAGAGAAAAAAAACGAGTGGAGGAATGTCCAAAAAACGCTAAGTACCAAGTTCAAAGAAAATCGACCCATCCGTTTAGGCTGTAGTCAAACAGACAGACAGACAGACGGACAGGCAGACAGACAGACAGACAGACAAACAGACAGACAGACAGACAGACGGAGGTTTTTGCGAGACCGACTTTTTTCGTCTTCGCTATCATCGTAATGTCAAGTTTGATCAAAATATCGAGTTCGATTTTTCGTACGAATTCATAACTTGCCATATATCTTGTACCTATATTCGCAAGTAAAAAATTAAAAATTATTTGTAATGTTAGAAAAAATAACAACTTTATCCCCCTTAAAAATAAATTTGTATAACTTTTATTTCCAGATAAAAAGTTTTAAGAATTGTCCATTTTGTGATTTGAGTAGCTATTTTGATTGACTGAGTTCTTTGCAATTAAGGCTGTTTTTTTTTTAAATATATTGGATACGTTAAACCGTTGGTTTGTGGGCATGTTAGTCTACATTGTTCATTGTACAATGAGGCTAAACAGGTGGGTGGATGCAAATTTGTTACAGAGTATTTGTAATCCATTCGAATTGTTGTGCCAGCTTATCTAGTAAAGAGTAGCTTAAATACAACAATTTTGGGAGTTTAAAATTGTCTCAAATAAGTCTTTAACGGTTTTTATTAAACAATAAAAACCAAAGCATTTTTAATAAAACTACATTTCTAGTTTTCGTTAACAAATTCACTTAACGGAAATAGAGTATTTAAGTTTTTTGAGAAAATTGACTTATTTTTGGGTTATTCTCGTATATTTCTCTAACGACTCGCCGAATTTTGATCCTACAACTAAATAAAATCAAATTTAAGCTATCTTAGATATCGAAAAAATATCAGGCAGATCAAAAACATCAAGCTCAGAATACATTCTTCCGTTAAAAGTATTCACAAAACTATTGGACCTTTTTTTTGAAACCCACAACAAAACATTTAAGTCATATTTACTTATTTCCCATCGTTTTCTACAAAATGTTGCAAATTATATGCCATTAAAATCGACCAGACAGACATTAAGAGAATTCTTAAAATAAGAACTAGTGAAAGCATTTTAGACATGGGAAAAAGAATCTCAATATTTCTATCGTTTAAATTTAATATTCTAGTTTAAGTTGTTTTACTGCGATTTTATTCACTCGAAGTTTAACACAACTTGAGAATTTGGTTTTATTCACTCGAAGTTGACTATCTCAACTTTCGATATTCTAAAGTTGGGAAAATCGTAAGTTTATTAACTTTGGATTTTTCAACTCCCCGAATAAGTAGAAGTTAAAGGAGCAAACTTGGGATTTTTTATTATTTTTTTTTTATTAACTCTTGAATAGTTGAAACGTATTTTCATCCAATGTTAAAACGCTAATAAAAAATATAACATAACTACATAAATTCTAATGAAAAAAAAATACAGGTTAATATTAGAGAAATAATGTATGAATAGGCATTTACAGCATTGCAGTGCCGATTTTTTGCTGTTGAATGGTCACTATCACCGAATATTGCAGCAAGACCCAAGGTAGAAAGTATGTCAAAAGCACGGCTAATTGTTGCCTTTTTGGGTGGACCCCGACTGGTCTCGTGAAAAGCCACAATGCACGATCCCTCAACGTCTGCTTAATTTGTGTGTATTTCTCGCGCAGAAACCTTAAAGCTCGTTCCTGAAAGATCAAGTAGAGACAAAAAGAATGAAAAAAAAAAACAAAACCAATTATAAAAAGCTACTTACTTTGGCAATCTTCTTCCATGCTTTGTCCTTGTCACGATTGTCGATAATTCCTTCAATTTTTCCATTTGCTTTAATAATAATTTTTCAAATTTCAAAAAAAGTACCAATTTTTCGAAATCAAAAGTTGCGACTGACAAATTATTTTGTCATTTTCTGTCATATAAAGGGTTTTCCAATAAGAGGTGTTATTTTGAATAGCCCGCTATTTCGGTAGCTGTCACGTTTGAAGCTGTCATTTTTTGACATTTGACAAGTAGAAACTACGCCATTTATAAAAATGGAACGATACACGCTTCAACAACGCATTGAAATTATTAAAATTCACTATAAAAATGGTGAAAATTTGGCAGAGACGGTTCGTAAAACTAAAACATTTTTGGGTCGTCGTGAAGCACCTTGTCGGACCGCAATACAGAAATTGGTGGACAAATTCGAGCTGTTGGGACAAGTTAGTGATGTGAAGAATAAAACCCGTGCACGTCGCTCAAGAACAACTGAGAATATTGCTGTTGTAGCCCAAAGTGTTGAATAAAACCCGTGTTTGTCCATTCCTCGTCGTTCTTTGGAATTAGGCATTCCACAAACGTCATTACACCGTATTTTGCATAAAGACTTGGGTCTTAAGGCTTATAAAGTTCAGTTAACACAAGAACTCAAGCCGGCTGATCATCAACAACGTCGTGTCTTTGCTGATTGGGTCCTTGAAATGCATGAAAATGATCCGGAATTTTATCGAAAAATCATCTTGACTGATGAGGCCCATTTCCACCTCGGAGGCTACGTCAACAAGCAAAACTGTCGCATCTGGGGCTCGGAAAACCCAAGAGTTATTGTTGAAAAGCCTCTCCATCCTCAACGCGTGACTGTTTGGTGCGGTTTATGGTCCGCGGGGTCATTGGACCTTACTTTTTCGAAAATGAGGCCGGAGCAACAGTTACGGTCAATGGATTGCGCTATCGAGAGATGATTAATGATTTTTTATGGCCGGAATTGGATGGTATTGATCTGGACAACGTTTACTTTCAACAAGACGGCGCTACGTGCCACACAAGCAATGAAACCATCGATCTTTTACGGGAAAAGTTTCCGGACCGTGTTATCTCTCGAAGAGGTGATCACAATTGGCCACCGAGATCTTGTGATTTAACACCTTGCGACTTCTTCATTTGGGGCCACGTGAAAGATAAGGTCTACGCCAACAGCCCAGCGTCGATTCAAGACCTCAAAGATGGAATTCGTGAGGCTATCGAGGACATAGGGCAGCCACTTTGCGATTTGGTTATGGAAAATTTCATGAAAAGGATATGGTCCTGTAAGCGTGGTCGTGGCGGCCATTTGGCTGATGTTGTGTTCCATTATTAACGGCATACCTTCCTCTTTATAATGAAATAAACATCCGATCATTTATCTCAAAAAATGTCATTTTTCTTTGAATATCAAAATAACACCTCTTATTGGAAAACCCTTTATTATTCAACTTCTTAATTGAAAGTTGACGTAGTGAACAAAACCAATTTTCAATTTCCAATCAAATCTCGAGTTGAAACCAACTCCGAAGCTGGCTAACTTTCATGGACAAAGACATATTAAAACGGACTACACTATACCGCACATTGATTTTAACCCAGTGGCCCTAACAGACGTCAGCTCAAGGGACCTCTGGGCTACCAACCGGGTCATAAACACTAATCATGTTTCGGTTTTTACAGATGGATCCAAGACGGTTGAGGGGGTAGGGTCAGGCATCTTCTCAGACAACCCACCCCTAAATAGATCAATAAAACTTCCAGACTTTTGCAGTGTTTTCTAAGCGTAAGTGCTTGCAATTTACGAGGCGGCAAAAAGTCTTGCCACTTTTGAACTTATTAATAAAAACATCGACATATTCATTGATAGTCAGGCGGCAATTAAATCCATTGCTTCAATTGCTAAACTGGTAGATTGTTTCCGTAACGAGTTAAAATTACTCAATGCATCAAATACAGTTACCCTTCGTTGGGTCCCAGGACATCGTGACATATACGGAAACAAAATGGCGGAAAAACTGGCCAAAAAGGAAGAGTTCACAAAAGTTTCTTCGAAGCCGCAAACGATAGATGGTCAGCACTTGATACTTGTCGGGTTTTGAGGAATCTATGGCCAAACATCTCAAAGAAAAAAACAGATTTTTTTTCTCGAACCAAGCAGGCCTCAACTGTCCCTTTTGGTGGGAATCCTAATGGGTCACAACTCAATGGGAACCCACATGCGCAGAATGGGCATCAGCTCATCCGACTTGTGCAGAGGGTGTCAAGATGAAAAGGCAGAGGAGGGCTCTTATCACTTCCTTTGTGAATGTCCCAGCTTAGTAAGAACCAGAAAAATGGCTCTACATTTCGTTTAAGGAAAAACCAATACTCTTGTCCAATGAGCAACTCAAAATTGGTTTATCGATAATTTTTCCTAAATTAATTCTCAACGTCTGATCTGACTTTAAGTTTTTTTTTAATTACTTACTCTTTTCCTCAAACGATGAGCAAACAACAGTCTGTCTTTATTATCTGTCACTTTTCTCTTAGTTTTAAGTCCAAATGTAAACGATTTGTAATTGCCTCACTCTACCACCGACTCATTACAATTAGTGTAACATGTAAATCCAAAATAGGTCCTGGTAGTCAATGAAAAGCTTTATGATTATGAGGTGTAGTTTTTAATCATCGAACAAAAAAATTATTTAAATCCGTTTTCATTCGATGCTTGTGCGGAGCTCTAATGAAATATATATTACGTGTGTTTAATTCGTAAAAAAATCGCTCATCTATACTTAATTATTATTTGATTACTATATACAATCTGTAACAACCATATAAAATCCCAACATTTATAGAGATAAATAATAAATAATTAGCTTACTGCAAAACCGAACGAAAATAATTTTAATTTATTTTTGCTGATATCAGCTTTTATATACATATTAGGTATTCATAATGTACATCCCATCCCATATCCCATGTTTTAGGCTTTAATAATAATTTTTAGGCTGCAGATAAAATAAATAAAACATAAATTGGGTTGCGCGACAGCTCATGGGGAACCGGGCCTATATGGACTTACAACATTAAACTATTCATGTGTCCGTGTTTTTTTTTATTGCAGTCCCGCATAATGACAGCAGTTTGCAATTTGATGCGAAACGTTCGGGGTGAGTACTAAAGTGCACTCTTAAATAAATTACGAGGCCAATCTGAAAAAAATATTATTAGCTATGTGTATTTGAACAAACGCGAAAGCCTTAAAAGTTATAGACTCTTGTTTTGTTTACAAAATTAGTTTTTTTTTCGCAAAAGTTGCAAATATGCGAATTTTTTTTTTTATCTCTTCGGCTTTAAGCAGCATGAACTGAGCACAAAACAGGAGCTAAAACTTTGTTTTTTTTTTAGAAAATCGTTATTTTGCAAAAAAAATATGTCATTCGTAAAATTCCGAAACTTGGGAATTTTGTAAAAATATTACGGCATAAGGGAGCACAAGCTGAGCACATAACATCACAGCATAATTTTAAATTTTTTTTTTTTAAATGGCGGTGCTAACTTCACGCTATGATGACCCTTCGCGAAATTAAGTTTCGGCCGAAAAAAATGCAAATATGCGAATTTGTCTATGTGTAAACATCTATGCCGGTGATAGAGTAAGATAAACATGTGGATTTTCCTCTGTGCGACGTTACGAGGTTTCACTTGTGGTTACACTGATGTAGCAAGTTATGTTGACTATTTAGAGACTATTTCCTGTGGGGCTACGTAAAGTCTATGGTCTATGCCAACAAGCCAGCGACGATTGATGAACTTCGTACTAATATCGAACGTGAAATTGCAGCAGTATCGGCCGATTTATGCTTGAAAGCCGTCGAAAATTGGGTTCAGCGTCTGGACTTCTGCAAGCGTGCCCGTGGTGGCCATGCAAAAGAAATCGAGTTCCATACATAATGGCCTCGAACGTACTTTCACAGGAATAAAGAATTTCATTGATATCCAAAACCGTTTTTGTATTATTTAATGAAAAACTTTTGTAGCGCTCTTATTGAAAAACCCGATAGTAGGATATTGGGTACCTTCAGTGACACTAAATATCCCCTTCAAGAAAATTAGTTCGTTTTGGATCCGTGGCACGTAGTCAACAACGTTTGAACGACGTTGCATACGGATGCAAATATGGATCCTCAAAAAAGTTGATGTTTACACATAATTAACCATGAGCCCCGGCATTTCATTTTCTCGGCTCTTAGGACGAAAAATTGTGCTAAAAACATCACAACCTGGATTTTTAAGAAAATAGTAATTTTGCAACAAAAAAGTGTCATTCGTAAAATTTGCAAACTTGCGAATTTAGTAAAAATATTACGGCACAAGTTGAGCACATAACAGCACATCTTTTACTTTTTTTTTGAAAATCAAAAATGGCGGTGCTAACTTCAAGCACATCACCTGATGGTTCCTATAGATAAACAAACACATCTACCCTAAATAAAGCTAACAAAATTGAGTTTTTCGTAATAGGGAACGAAAATTAACACGTAAATTGAACTGTCTCTACTTAATAAAAAAAAAAAAAACATTTTTAAAAAGATATACAATTCTCAAGACTAAATTCAATGAAGAATAAATTTTATCTCAAAACATCGATTTGAGATATTAGGTACAACACCACCCACAAGTGAAGCAATAATTCTCTTTTCTGTGGAAGCTAAAGATGACTTATGCCCAGTTTCATAAGGGACTTTTTAATATTTAAAAGCCCATTTAGTGTTAAATGGGTTTTTTTTTTTTGTTTCACTAAGTGCTTTTAAATTTAAAATGCTTTTAAACGCCCTTATAAACTAAAAGCTCATTTTCGTCTCAATAAATTTTAAAAGTGTCATTTGTGAAGTGTAATGCCAGATGTCAGCCAACGAGTAAGAAAGTTGTAGATGATATTATTTTGCAGTAACTTTTTTATTCCATTTCTTGAAAATACAAATTATGAATAAGTCGAAACAAAAATATAGTTTGTGTGTAAATAATAATCATTTATGATTTTTTTTTTAGAATAATTGATTGTTCATCTTTATCTGAGGATGAAGATAGAACCGATAGTAAAACGTCCAAGAATATTCCGAGTTCATAGGAATCTGGGGCCAAATTACCGCATCAGTGACTGATCGAGTGAGTGCCATCATTGATCGAATGAAGGAGTAAAACCTATGGGGATGATGACTCCATAACGTGAGCGGTAATGGCAAATTCACATAATTTAGTCGCGTATTACTCGATAACTGATGCGGTAATTCCGCCCCTGTTCTCCGAATATTTTTTTCCATAAGGTTTTTTTCTACACATAATACTGTTTCACCTGCATTTCGAATGTTAGAAGGAGACAACCTAGTTTTTTATCCAGGGATGTGAGCCAAACCCAATTTTAACTTAAATTTCCCTTAAATTTCCCTTTTTTCAGATTGGCGAAACTGGAAATATTTATAGGTCTGATTAATTTAAGAGGACATTAGATAAAAAGGCTTTTAGTGTATTTTTTATGAAATCGGGCATTATGCAGTATGTAAATAGAAAATGAAAATTTCAAAGTAGCAATGTTTCCCTAGGTAAACAAAATATTTATCATCAAAAGAAAACAAAGTGCCTTAACCATGATAACTTGAAAATTAATTGTGCTACATGATAACGACACCTCTCCGCGCTGGTAGTGGGAAGAGTATTGAATTGCTTTCAAAGAATAGCTACCTTCCTTATAATTTAAGCTTCATAAGAAGTTGACTCTTTGTTAAATTCATGATACGAACGGAGTACATATAGAATCTTAAACAACTTTTGAGATTACATATATATTTTGTAACACGATTCATTCTCTGTTTTTCAGCAAAGCAGTGTTGTTGTTTAAAGTTTTAACCAAAGAAAGAGGCAGGTACTCTTATGTATTGTGTTTGTTTTTCTTATATTATTTATAAATCCAGTTTATCTGATAATATGCCATCATGCACTCACAGCTAAATAAGGGATATAGTGAATACAATTCTGGGGAAAATGCTTTTAGAATAACAAGTTTTGAACAACCAAAGCAAAAGACTGGAAACAAATAAATAATTCAGTGTCTGTGTGGAGTTGTTTGATTTTTTAATTATTCTCAGTTCTTTATGTTTTCTCCCAAATTGAACTAAGTCCTTTTAGACACAAAGAATAAGTCCGAACAAAACGTCTAAAATTATTGAACTCTGTTCTGTTGTTACGTTTAAACAACGAATATTACAAAAACCGTGTAGATACGAGTAGACAATAGAAAAAAAATTGTTTAGGACGAGGGTCTATTTCGGGAGGGGAAATTTTCAAAAAAAAATACTTAAACAGAAAAAAATATTAAAAATCAACGGTAACACATACAATACCATGCTATACCTTTTTGGTAAAGCCAGAAATCTCTGGTTTTATTTTCTTTTTAAATAATATGATTTTTTGAATGGCTTTTGTAAACTTAATTTTTAAACTCAAAATTTTGAAAAAAAAAATTAAAAAAACTTGTTCAAGCTAATTTTGTTCAAAATTTTACGTTATGAAGTAGTAATTTTGTTCTTAATATTCAACGCTCTTTTTAATTTTTAGTCAAATACGAAAAACTAAATGTTAAAATCTATTCTAGTTCCTTAGAAAATTGAAAACAACAAAAATAGGATTCCCTTAATTTGACTCCAATCTATTGCTTAATTTAATATTTCCACTACGTAAGTAGTAAAATAGATTTAGTTATTTTCAATTTTCTCAAAAAGTACAAGACATTTTAGCATCCGGTTTTCTGTTTTCAACCAGAAATTTATAAGGCCATTGAATTTTGAAAACAAAAAAGAATGTAGAAGGAGAGATTTTTGGCCTTACAAAAAGGTAAACCGTTCTTTTTTAATATTTTTTTTTTATGGTTTTAAGTCAATTGTTTGATGTTGTATTTCAGTATTTTCTGATAAATTCATGGAAAGGTGGCAACTTCCAGATCACGGCTGTGCTATTTTCAATTTGCTTTTTACTTTGACTGTTTGGCAAAAAGAATTAAAAAAAAGGGTGAACAAGTTGATATTTTTTTAAGAATTTTACGGTAAATCTTAAATAAACTTTTATAATAGTCTCAAAATAGAATCCAGTATAAAATCGAAGAGGGTGTTTTTTTTAGACGTGAGGTTTCAATCTGGCAATACTTTTTTCGGAGATAGTCTTTTTGACAGCTCTCACTTGATTAATGCTCAGTTTGGTTTGCCATTTCATAATTAATAGACTTACTCCTGAACAACGTTTGCAAATTTATTACCAATATAATGTTTCGGTTCACACGATGATCGCATCGCGCGCTGCGTCCAATATTCGATGAAGCTCATTTTTGGTTTAATGGGTACGTTAATAAGCTAAATTGTCGTATTTGGAGTGATCATAATCTACAAGCCATTGTTGAGACGACGTTACATTCTCAAAAAGTCACTGTTTGGTGTGCTCTATGGGCAGAGGGAATCATTGGTCCATATTTCTCCAGAAATGAAGCCGGCCATAATGTTACAGTAAATGGGAACGCTATAGAGCCATGATTAATGACTTTTTCGTGCTTGAATTGGAGGATTTTAATGTAGATGACTTTTGGTTCTAACAAGACAGAGCTACATGCCATACAGCCAACGAAACAATCAATATTTTGAAGGAAACTTTTGGTGAGCGCATTATCTCGCGTCGTGGGCCCCTGTGGCGTGGTCTCCAAGATCATGCGATTTAACACCGCTGGACTATTTTCTTGTGGGGTTATGTGAAATCGCTTGTCTACGCAGATAAGCCCGAGAAGATTGACGCCTTTAAGGAGAATATTCGGCGGGTTATTGCTGACATACGGTCAGAATCGCTGCAAAAAGTTGTCGAAAATTGGGCCTCTCGGCTGGAATTTATTCGAGCCAGCCGCGGGAGCCACTTGTCCGAAATCATTTTTAAAACATAATGGCGAATCCTTATCTTTAAAATAAACCTAAATTCTTGGCCATAACATTAAATTATATGCGTTTTATTTCTTCTTGAAAACCACTCGTCTTATATGTGTATATAAACCTTTACCTTCTTACATCTTAACTGAGTTCCTAAGAGGAAATCCAGCAGTTGTCTATATCAACAGGAACGGAGGAAAATCTTTGACAAAACCAAAACTATAGAAAATCTTCAAGGTATGCTTTTTACAACCCTGCTACTATATACACCACCAAATATCTCCTTTCTTCTCAAATGACTGAAATTATTCATTATAAAACAATTTTCATTCTAAATTTTTGGGCAAATTTACTTGATTTTGATTGATTTGTTCATAATTATTCCATTTATTAGAGCTTCCATAATAAACCTTATCATCTGTAATTTGAGCCACTTAATCTCTCTATCATTCTTTAACCTTTTCTGCAGATATGGTATTTTCCAAAACCATGCCATTTAGTTTCATATATTTATAATGAAGTACCTCAATATATTCTGTGTTTGTTTCTGAAAGGTGAGTGTTCATATTTTGATAAGGACAACCAAAAATGGTCCTTTTGTATATTGCAGCATTGTTCCTTACTTCGGTAAATTCTCTGAGATGGTGACAAAAAATGAGGAAAAAAAATATCTCATTAGGATCTCTAAAGGGTGAATTATTCATAAGCTTCTGACTATAGGAGTATTTTTTTAGGTAGGTAAGGTACGTCCTTTTTTTGTCTTTTTCTTCCGGTATAGGGGATTCAAGAATTTTTGGAAAAATACAATTTATTTATGTAAATTTTTCGTTATTTATTTTTAGAACAGATACACAGTATTTTTCGTATCTTCTTGTTTGAAGATGCTTTCGTATTGTTTTAACGTCATAATATCCTTGAAATGTAAGTCATTTTTTGTGGGCCTATAAGTTCAACAGGTGATGTTTTTTTTTTATTAGATTATCGAAATGGTAAGCATTTATTTAAGAAAAAAAAATGAATTGAGATTGCCCTGTATAAAAAGTTCAAAGAACGATTTTTCAAAAAAAAACAAGTTCTTTAAGACTACTTGCTTCCATCCCTTACAATAATATTAACTCGTACATCACATAAAATTGGGTTTTTGTGGAAAATGTAATATTTGAACCTCTTTAAAATCAGTTCCATTTAAAATTTCAAATATGGTCTTTTGTATGGACGGAATAAGAGGAAGAAAAAAGTAAGAGTCTTACGTGCACTTAATCGTTTGGAAAATATGTAATTCCCTATGAACAATTTAAAGCCCAAATATTTTTGTTTTGAATCCAATTTGAATTTCGTTATCTATTTAACTCATCCTTAATTTGGTTATTTATTTACCTGAAAAGATGAACCAGTGCTAAGGCGGCATTTTGAAAAGAAATCCCTTCAGCTAGTTTGAAAATTCCCTTTTTCTCCCACAAATCTTTTCTGTTTTTCCTTTTTATTTCCAGAGAAAAAAGGAAAATATATTCATTTAGTATTTATTACGTTACGTTATTGTTACTTAAAGTAAATTGAATTCCTGGCTAGAAATTAATATGATTTACTTGCCCGTCCTTATGAATTTTTTCTAAAAAAATATCCTTATATTTCTTTAACCTTTGTTTTTCACTAATTCTAATAAAATCCATTATGTATTTTTTAAAATCTATTTTATATATAAGGAATTCAAAACAAAATTAGTCTGTTTTCCCCTTGTCCTTTTAAAGCTCAAACTTCCCAAAGAAAGGAAATTTTCACATGATCCCCCAGCACTGAGATGAGCTAGATGCAAAAGAAAATGTGTAATCATTCGAATATTTGCCTCAGGGGAACAAAAGCAGGGCAAAACGAATTGGGTTTTAAAGGGAAAATGATTTTTTATGTGATAACACTTTAAGCTGAAAACACACCGGATGAGACAAAACGTTTTTGTTACATAAGGCAAAAACACTTGTTTTATTGCAATATACATAAAGGAAAACAGAAAATGAAATGTTTTCTGTTTTTAATTTTGTTTCTTTTGGTGTGGGCTGAAATTAAATACATTTTTTTGCTTATTATCGATTTGCATTATCGATTGCTTGCTTGGATTGATACATAATTGAAAACGCAATTATTGTTTAAATTCAAAGTTTCCTCGAGAAAGATTATTTATAAAACTACGGTCAGTAAAACATTTAACTAATTTGAAATTCTGGCAGAGATGTACCTACATTAAAAATGAAAGACATACATATCATAACCCTTGTCTAGATATACGTTTAACAAACGATTGTATTATCAGACGTTTCATCCCCCCCTCTGGCCTTACTGTTTTTAAGTATTTTTTTTTAATTCTGAGTAAAGTTCTGATTACTTACTCGACACTTAAATTATCCGCAAAATAAATACTCTCAGTAAAAAAGATTGCGTTACACAATTTATCGAATGAATAAATGGATGTTTCAATTATGTATGTTTCAGTTTTCCAGACAAAATAGTTTTGAATGATGAAAAATAATTAATATTATAATTTCCAAGTACTTCATCGGGCCATTAAATTACTTAGAACTTTAATTATAAGTTTGACTATTTAGATATTGTGAAAACGTAAGTGAGATTCATAATAATTATTGACTAATAAGTTTCAAGTTCCTTATTTAGAACTTTAATCCAGGCATTGTGACACAAGCCCTTATGCCCAGTTTTTCAGTGGTGAGTTTAACCAGAGTTAGTTAACTTTAGAAGCTAATTATCCAACAGTTAACTGAGGAATCAGTTTTTCGGTGGAGAATGCATGTAGAACGACTTAACAGAATCAGTGCATAAAACATCGAAAGCATCAATTAATCCAGAGTTAACTCACCAAATTCGATGAGTTAACTTTAATCTCGCACTGAAAAATGGGACCTCAGTGTTTTTATTCTATTCCACTTTATGATACTATTGTTGTTAAGAAACTCGAATATGTTCGATTTTGACATCAAGTTAATCATTGATTTGACGTACTATAAGGCCCAGTTTTACAGTGGTGAGTTAAGCCAGAGTTAGCTAACTCAAAAAGTAAATTAACCCACAGCTCACTGAGGAACCAGTTTTTTGGTTGAGAATTCATGCGGAACGACTAAACAAACTCGATTGATAAGGCATTAAAAGCATCTGTTCAGTAAATCCTGAGTTAACTCACCAAACTCGATGAGTTAACTCGGGTCTAACTTTAATCTTGCACTGAAAAACTGGACCTAAATGTCTCAAAATTAAAATGTTCAATGATGAGTTTCAATGACAGCTTTTTTTCACTTTTTTTATTTTTTCCCTTAATAAAAGCTTGTGGTCGTGCTGGCTTATATCCTCTTGCGCCTATCAAGACACAAGTTAATATTTTGTTTTGAAAAAAAAATATTATTTTTTGCTTGTGGTTTTTTTCCATAATAAATCCTTATTAAGTCAATCAAAATTATTTTTTGTGTATTCCATGTTAATTTTAGGGAAAAGTATTTCATGAGGAACTTTTTCAAATAATAATCAGCTTATGGGAAGATTAACTGGTTATAGATAAATATATTTCAGAATTTTTATATTTTTCTCCGTGGGATTTTAATAAATAAAACGAAGAAAGAACTTTTTTCGAGCAAAGGTAAACATTTAAAATGAAGGTTCTTTGTGCATTGTTTATTATTTTTTTAAATTTTTGAAAAATTATGAAACAACATTAACTCATGTAAAAGCTATTTTTAGGCTATTTAATGGGGGCGAAAGATTAGCATCATCATCAGGCTCCTTTAGTGGTGTTTAAACTTTGCCTGGGGATTTTGCTATGCGTTGGGAAACCTAGTTAATATCTTTATTATTGAAATTTCGTTAAGTTAGTGGAAAATTGCAAAGTGCCATATGGGCCTAAGGGGTGTTTCTATTGTTATACGAGTGTGAAACTGATACTCGTGATTTTATGGACTTAATTAGCAGAATATTCACAATTAGTAAAATAATCACCTTAAATAATCTACAGATTGTATGATGTCCTTTAAATACATAAGTATACTGAATTTTAAAAATATGAATACGTGGTTGAGCTATAGGATTAATTTAAGTTGCGCTATACGGGTGTGACTGTAGACATCTGGTAATCTGTTAATGGGTTATATTATGGTCATGGGGTTGTAGATATTTTAGGTAGATAAGGACTATGGGTGATGTGAAAAAACCGGAGCAGGTTCTCCATACACAAAACTGACAAGGTGCTATTAAGATCATTGTATTCAAGAATTTCGTTCATACCAAATAGAGCATCTAAAGGGTGTTTTTTTTAGATGTGAGATTTTCAGGAAGAAGTAAAACGCATATAATTTAATGTAATGGCCAAGAATGTAGCTTTATTATAAAGATAAGGGTTTGCCATTATGTTTTTAAAATGATTTCGGGCAAGTGGCTGCAGCGGCTGGCTCGAATAAATTCCCGCCGAGAGGCCCAATTTTCGATAGCTCCAATTGTTGCGCGCGATGGCGGATGGTCTCACTCGGGTCTTCTTCGATACTCTGCTCCACAGCAGCAATAGCGTCTTCGAAGTGCACTGTACGGCGTCTCTGAGGATGCGCATCATCCACTAGAGTAAACGTGGTGCGAAACCGATCAAAAATTCTCAATTATGTTGTCAAAAAATTGAGAAAAAAAAAATTTAATTCAATTTTTGAAGGAAAAAAATAAATAAGAAATATCGGTGTAGTTTACCACAGCGTTTAATTGGTAAGTACGGTCTATTTTTTATTTTTCCTATATTTAATATTTCGTTTGATTTAATTTATAGATTTGGAAAATTTCATAATTGACTTTTGATCCACTTGGGTAGGTATGGAAAACCCCATTAGACGGTATTCATATTGGAATGACTCCTCCGATTTTTGTTGACGTCGCTTTGCTTTTGCTCACTCCCACTTCATGGTGAGCAAGAGATGGCCAACAAAGGCAAGATTTTTTAATTTGTTTAAAAATCAGTGGATTTTTTTTGACTTTTTCTTTTGTGGCATCTGTTTTCTCTTTCTATGATTTATCTTTGGCACTTAAATCCTACAGGATCCAATTGTTTTCAATTGGAAACATATTCATTTAAAAAGATTTACATTTTGTAAGTGAAAAAATTCTAATTAATCCTTCAAAGAGCACAGGTTTTTCTTGAAGTTGGATTCATGTCAAAAAATCGTAGAAGTCCTGTTAAATATTTAACAAGGAAAACAATAATGTCAAAAATGACTCAATGGGCAGTTTGTTTTCCGTATTATCTTTTTTTAATTTTCCACGAATTATGTACATATGTTCGAAAAAAAAAGTCATTATACACCAAAGCCTAAAGTTGTCATGTAATAGCAGATTAATGGCGGATTATTTTCAACAAAGAATTCGAATTTTTTCTAAACAGAATCGATTTGTTTCCGTAATTTGAAAGGAATTCGTAAAAGAACCGAATTTTTTTTGTGTGATTACGGAAAATATTGTGGAATATTTTGTTTAATTATTTACAATATGTTGTAACAAAAAAAAAAAAAACAATTTGCCTTCCCAAAACTCCCCAACTTTCAATTTGAAGTATTAGAAATGTGAAATATGTATTGTGTGTGTGTAAATCGGTGTGAAATCTTGCTAAAAAATGTCAGATGTGTTTTGACAGAAAAGAATCGATTTTCTTTAGAAAAAAATCGGAACAGAATCGATTCTTTTGTTGAAAGGAATTCGACATTACAAATAATGTGTATCGTTTTTGATAGAAGATAGATTTTGTTATAGATTTGGTCCAACAACAAAAAAAAATCATAAGGTTAAATTTATGCCCAGCAAAGCGGGCTAGTAATACATAATATCAAAATAATGTGTATTAATACTGTACCTACTTATCGCGCGCTGTTTGAAAATACAAATTAATACATACCCGCACTCAAAACTTATAAGCTCATACCTGTAAACACTCCAATATGGTTTTTCTGCGTCTTCAGCGCTACATGTTGAATCCAAAATTTTACAAAAAAAATTCAAATAAAATATTATTTCCATAATCTCATTTTGAACTCTTCCCATAAAAAGATATACGAGCCCGTGAGAAGCAGAGTGGCCTAACTGTTTTGAAAAGACTCTCGCAAAAAGGCCTTTAACGTTTGAATTGTTGTTTAAAATCAACTTATTTACTGTTGATTAAATTCTTTTTATTTTTAAGTTATTTTTACATAATTATAAATACATGTGAAAACATAATATGTAATTATTTTCAAAGTATTTCTAAGTATTGGTTCTTTTTTGAATTTTATTCATTGCCAACGAAATCAGAGGATTTTTTTAGAATTTAGAATTATTGGTAAAGAACTTATTTATTTATTTAGTTAAGTGTGTTTGTTTATGTAGGTACATGTTAAATATTATTAGAATTTACTGCGGGTATAAAAATATATCAAATATCATATGAATTGCAAATCAATAAGCTTAACGACAAAAAATACTCTGCCTGGCATGGACAAAAAAAAAATACATGTTTGATGTTAAGTTGACTGTAAGCTCTTTATCCACAGAGAATTTGTTTTTTTTTTATTTTATTTCCGTACAATGAAATATTGAAGCCTACTTCAAAACAATTTGAGAATAAAATTGGATAGACATTGTTAAAGAAACTTTTATCAAAGCAAATTGAAGGCATCAAAAAAAAAAATAGCCATAAAAGAGAACATTTTAAGAGCATGTATGTATATTTTTAACCACGTTATTTGGTTACTTACGGCATATACCTACTTTTTTTTTCAAAAAAACACAAAAGATATAGGTATCTACCTTTTACCAACTTATATAAGAGGCTTAAAAAAAATACCTCTTATGCATCATTTTAGAATTTATTTTAAAAAAACAATCGAAATATTTTTATGATATTTCCAGCTGGAGATTTGGAAAAATATAGATTTGGGAGATATTTCCTTTTTTTTGTTTTTTTTTTGTTGGGCGTTAAAAAAACATTTGGGCGATATTATCAAATCCATTTGGGCGTTATTGCCATACGCCTATAAATCATCCTTGTCCATTAAATGTAGGTTTTCTTTTAAATATTTCATTTGGAAAGAAATGTTTTTTTTTTTCGATTTCGTTAGCGTTCAATTAATCTAAATTTTCCATCATCAATTCCTCGCAGGATTGCTGCTGTAAAGTTGAGTTCATATTTTTCGAATAACATCCGTATTTTTGGTTTAATCGAATGACAGCCTTAACCATTTTTGACAACAAGAATCCTTTTTTTTATATTCTTATATTTTGCGTATTTAAATTGATAAAAGAGAATTTAAATTATTGTAATTGTCCTAAAAGAATATTATTAAATAATATCATGTTTTCAGATTGTTGTCAAAAAACAAAAAATCGTTTTTATACCCGAAAAAAAGTTAGCTCTTTAGTTCACGATGGAGGCAATCTTAAAAACGATGAATGGTCGAAAATTAGAAACAAATTTCTATGTAATACTCAAACAACGGCAACAATGAAAATATTCACTACGTAATGACCTGTGCACTCATACTAATGGGAATCCAACTCAGGCTCCTTAAAGTGGCTACAATATTTTTCACTTGCTCTATAGGGCAAGTATTGGTTTCGTATAAAAAAAAAATTGAGCTTGTAATCAAAACTAACACTACGATAATCGAGAAGTCCAAAACAGTGGGTTTCGTCATGCCGATTTTCGGTCGGTGCGTCAATTGTAATTTGAGATAGAGCCTAAACGAGTTGACAGATTTGCTTCAAATTTGGTACAGAGAATTTTTATGTGATTCCCTAGAGCCAAAATTCTAATTTTTGTTTTAACTCATCTAGAACGGGTAGCTGCCATACAAATATTTTGTTTTTTTTTTCAATTTTTCTCAAAAACGGCTATAACAATTTTGATTAAATTTCGTACCTGTAATAACCAATTCAATTTTAAGAACAAAATTAGATATGCGAGGTTTTTGAGAAAATGGTCATATTTTTGGGTTATTCACGTATCTTTTTGATGGCTGAACCGATTTTGTTATAATTTTGCAATCTGATGCCTCGCAATAGTTTTAACAATAATGCATTTAAACATTTTTAAAAATATTTTTTTATAAACAAAAAAAAAATCAAAAAAAAAACCACAATTTTTTAGTGCTTTTGACTCTTTTAATATTTTTTCCGTTAAATATATATAGGTACATATTGCATCTTCAATATGGGGTTACACACAGTATTTACCCACATGAGCAAGTTCGTTCGATCAAGTCGTGCATATTTTTAATTACCTTTCCAAAAATATTTGAATATTGAATTACTTTTTTCTTAAACTTTTACTCACCCATATTCGACTTTAAAAGACTCATATCTCGATTTTAAGATTTTTCCAAAATGTTCGTTTACAAAATAAATATATCTCAACCTCCCTCCATTTATAAAATAGTGAAAAACGGCTTCAATCTTTAAATTAAGATGGCGGAAACCCTGCCAAAGGTTGGTGGTCGAAAATTTAGATTCAAGCTTCCTATAAAGTACTCTCTTGATGGCAAAAACGAAATGGCTTCCCCATTTTCATATTAAATACTTATCCGAGTCATGACTAAATAAACTGGACAATCCGGATTGTAATTCGTATTAAAAGACATCGAAGTTAAGATTACGAAATGCGTATTTTATCTTTTTAATGTCATACTTACTTCATATGTCACTTTGACAAATGTGGAAAAAGTATGTTTGCTGTCTGTTTTGCACGCGCCTACTACTGTCACTATTTTTGGCGTCATCAGATATAGTTTCTTAAGAAAGTAGCAAGATCGAGTATGATAATAGTTAAAAAATGTTTAAAACTTAAAGCTAGGAACATTTTAGTAAAGAACGTTGCTACGTTATATCATGCTAATAAAGGGTCCGCCATCTAACGTATTTTTTCAAGTAGTGCTTATTTCGTGAATGGTAACACTTAGCTCATGTCTGATTTGAAAGATAATTAGTTCTATCCTTCCGCTGAACGAATATGGTTGTGTATGCGCTTCACTAAGTGGGCCTGCGATCGACTTAGAGAAGATGCCGATTTTGCCAAAAAAATCATCTTTTCAGATGAAGCTCATTTTGATCTTGGCGGGTAGTGAACAAGCAAAATTGTCGCATTTGGGGCACAGAAAACCCGCACGCATACATTGAAAAGCCCATAGACCCAAAACGAATCACTGTTTGGTGCGGATTTTGGTCCAGAGGCATAATTGGGCCATTTTTCGAAAATGAGTAAGGAGTGGCCGTTACAGTCAATGGCGATCGTTATCGGGCCATGTTGAACGAATTTTTGTTCACAAAAATTGACGAGAAGGATATTGGCAACATTTGGTTTCAACAGGACTGCGCTACGTGCCACACAGCCGAAGCTAGACTCGATGTTTTGCGCCATTTAAAAAAAAAAAAAGTTATTTGGCGGACCCTTTACCTTAACATTAGATTGTTTAACACTTTGCACCATTGATGTTTCTTCCTACATTTGTTATTCTCAAACTAAAGTGAATGAAAATTAAAATAAAATGTTTTACAGACTCAATTTAAAAAAAAAAATCCACTCTTTCATTACAACACAATAGGATAAAATATGTAATTATATACTTTTCGTGAGGCTCTCTGTTGTTATTAACAGTTACACAAAATGCTCCTGCTAGAAAATCTATCCATCCAACGACAAACAATTTCAAGGTCTTACCCAAATAAGCCTCCAAAAGCGTAATAATAATTGTACCTATCCAACAAAAAAAGTTGCTTACTAATAGGCAAATGTACACTTAGGCACAGCGAATACTATTTTTTTTTAATCAGGATTAAATTTAATTTTATGTCCTGTATTTTTAACTAAAATTAAAATATTTCAATTGCAAACGATTTGTTACTCCGCACAAGCAACACAAAAATATCAAGGTTGACCCCTTCAGCCCTCTGACTTCGACCAATTCTCATTATTATTCAGAAGTCTTCTAGATTAAGGTCAAAACAAAGGATGCTATGCACGAGTTTATATGTATGTATGTATTGGACAACATTGCCGTCATTAGTTGAAAAAAAATGTTGACGCATAACATTTATGATAGCTCGTTGAACATTATTGACGTCGCTCGTCGCATATTGCAATAGGTATTTTGTGTATACGCAATTGACTTTGCTTTGGCAAACAAATATATTAATTAACTGCTTTGTGTGTGTACGGACTATGAATTAAGCAATCACGTTTAACTTGAAAATTCAGCATTGCTAACATGAAACCAAGCAAAGTAATTATTTGTACTTGTTCTCTCTAACTACCTATACAAAGAAATGACAAGTAGTGGTTTCTTAAAAAAAAAAAAAAAATTGTAGATATCCTGGAGAAAAAATTCGAACTATTGTTGAATCTTTTGCTAAACGTCCATTATTGTTTGATTTTGTCGGTTCGACATGGTTTTTTTAGTTTAACAAGTTTCCAGTAAGATAAGTCTGAAGTTATCGGACAAAATCCATTCTCAGTCTGTAGCCTGTTAAATGTTTTTTTTTATTTTTGAAAAAATTTAAATTAGCAAAACTATGCCAGGTACAAAGTTGGGTTAAGTGGAACATACCTACATTTATAAAAATTGCATATAAATATGAATTTTTAAGAAATTAGTATTTTTTTAGAATTTTTCCGGCAACTAGTCCTTAAGCGGAAACTTTTATATAAAATATGGATTATAACAGTTTTTATAAAAGTATTGTTTACGCCGGTGGACATAGTTCAGGCACTCAGAGTATGTACACCCACAATTAATGGCGAAAAACTGGTGTAACTGTTATAAATTGGCATATGTCTCTAGTCTCGTCCATAAAATATATGCTAGCTGGCAATTTTCAGATATATTTTACGGAAGCGACTCTAAGAATTCTAATTTATAACAGTTCTATTAATGCGCCCTGCAGGGCCAGGGCCCTCCGCAAGTGGCCATACTTTGGACACGCGGAGTTATTTTTTTTTTCAAAGAATCTTAAGCTCGTGAATGCACACACACCCTTAATGGTGATAAACTGTTCTAAATGATTTAAATTGGCAATTTTATAGTCTCGTCCATTTCTTAAACGCAGATACATGCAACTTAATTTTGGACTTATATATTGTGGATTAAGAAAATATCCAATTTTATTTAGTACCTCCAATATTGACTTCAATGCCTAACACTCATGAAGCACTCAATTGAGGATTTAAGGTCCGTGACTTTGAATGGGCTTTTGTGCGATTCCTCTTAAGCTTCCTTATCACATTGCCTTTAATGGTCGTTAACCTAATTTCCCTTTCCTCATATATCTCAATGCCATATGTATATGTAATTTTTCCAAATAAATTATTATTGTATGAAAAGTTGTATTTAGTCGGAAATGAAATAAGTTTTCTGAAATTTAACGGAGAATAATAATAAAATGGATGTTCTCTTTTTTCTTTAGCAATTTTTTTTTTTTTTTGCTTGATACTTAAGCAGGTATACTTATCTGCTATAATATGATTGATATTTTTATGTTGATGAGATTATACTTAACTAACTGTGATGAGTCTTAAGGTTGTTATTAAAAAACCCTTAAATTGAAGATCCCTATTTTCGTACTTAAGATTCTACTCTTGTGGTTGATGGCAACATTGCCAAAACCCAAAAAAGTAAGAAAGCTAAAAAGTAAGTAATACAATTACTGTCATGCTTGCAATTATGTACATATAGTGTACCATTAAATTTAGTAAATGGATTAGAATGAAATGCTTTAGTTGGCTAAATTATATTTATGGGTTTTTAGGATATCACTTGTTTTGATTAGTTATATTTAGATAAGTTTACAACCCAATTAGATAAAGTACCTATACATTTTTGATTTTTGCTCATACCTATTCTTAGCCAAATTTGCATGAAAGAGATTCTTTTTAATTGTTAAGGATTTTTATTTAACAATTTTAAAATAAGGAAGTTATGAACCTATTTTTTTTTTGACCAAATTGATGAATGGAACATTTTAAAAATCAAGGCAGTTAAAAGCTTTTATTTAGATAGTCAAATTTGAACCAATTTACGTCCTTTACTTTGGCGGAATGGGAAAATTTTGTTATCTGAATTTGTAGTTAATTAAATGCTAATTTATTGGAAAAACCAAAAATTTGTAGCTCGCATAGTTTCTTATAGTTATTAAAGTTTCCGCTAAAATAAGTCTGAAGTTAACGTACGCAAATACGAAAATAATAATTCTCTTGGTGTCCAAAATTGTACCTTTTTAAATGCTCATATGTTGCGCATAAATTATTATTGTAACATTTATCTATGTATCATTTTTTTATTCGTGAATAAAAATAATTAAAAGGAAAATAAAATAAATGTTATTGAATTTGACAAAAGGATCTTTGTCTTCTGTTTTTATTCATCTTTAGCTGGACAGAATAATATGAAATTCGTAGAAACAATGGTTTATTTTGAACTCTTCTCCGCAGTTGAGTTTCAGGCGCGTTTTTTTTTTAAAACGTGGTTTCCCCAAGAGGGCTACTTGCTACCATTATCTTAAACATGGTAAAGTATATCAAACTTTTTTAGTTTCCTTTTTGCGTTTTTTGCTTTGGCATTCAAAATTTGTATTTTTGCTCTAAGAAGGACTTTCATGGAATGTGTCAAGGATTATTTTTATGTTCCATTTGAGGACATGGCAGTGAAATGTTGCCAAAGAACTCTTGTTTGAGTTTCTCAACTATTTCTGAATCATAACATAAAATTTCAAAATTTTTGTCGAAACAGTATATTATTTTGTCAATCATTTCCTTTAGCTCTTCTGTTGGAACTGTGAGTCCTCCTTGCGTTGTCCTCTCATATTGTCTTATTTCTATAAGGTTTTCGGTGTTCTTGTACATTTTTGTCTGATCTTTGACAAATTTTGCAGAAGTTTTTTTTTTTTTTTAAACGGGTTGGGCAATGTAACCAGCAAAATATGTCCTTGCAAGGTCTTCCATTATAACATATGTTTCAATCTCATTTGTGTCCTCAGTATCGGCATCGTCAAACTCCCAAAAGTTTGAGGAAAAGTCATCACAAAACTCCGAAGTAAAGTTAATTGATGACATAGTTGCAGGAAGCTGCCTCAATTAACTAATTGTCAATTGGATTCGATGGCAAAACATTTTAATCCACGTAAATGTCAAAAGCTAAAATTTTAAGTTTAAACAAAAATAAATAAATAATTTTAAGGATAATGAAACACAGCACTCTTAAGCCCCAATTTATTCACTCTCTATTGAATTTAAACTTGCCATTAAAAATATGAAATTTATCTACTTTATAAAATTTAATTTATTGAAGCACATTTAGGAATTTTAATTATTGTCGTTGCCTCCATTAGCTAACTGTACATTCAATTTAAAACCAATTTGAGCTAAAATGACAAAATACTCATTTTAACAGGGATTTTTAGCCCTAATGGAGCTTCAGTAAGGACAAGCAATTTTTATAGTTTGCTTATGTCCTTGTGATTTTAGAGAAACATATGGATAAAACAAAATGAAAAAATTGCAACAATATTCTCGTTGAAAAACAGAATATGTACTAAATTGGAACTTATGCTGCATAATTAAAATTTTGAATTTCTGTTGGGGTGAACGCAGCATGATGAAAGTGAGCCATTTTACTATGTAATGGGTAGCGAATCAAAAGAAACCTTAATGAATTGTTCTTATAATGACAGAATAACCTTTAACGCGGAGATAGTTAAATCGACAAATTCCAGTTTTTAATAGAGTATGAATAAATTGGGCCTTAGACAGGAATTTATTTTTTTTTTTTAAATAATCTTCAGGAATTAAAAAGAATTAATCTTAGTTGATATGTAGGTATTTCTTTTCTATGTACATGAAAATAACATTTGAAGAATAATAATTTCTTGTGATTTCGGTTTTGGTTTCGAGAAAAATTACACACATCGATTGCTTCTGGTAATTAAGTGGAGGTCAACCACAACCCTTCAATTTGTTTCGCAAAACTCCATGGATTCCCTCAGTTAAATACTGTGTGGGATATTTTTATCCAGAGATCGTTTCATCTCAGTTTTAGTCAAATGAAAACCCCAATTCCTCATGCAGAAACTGACATCTCAATTGAGTGGCTGATTAAGATGTTTATATGTCAGGAAGCGTATACCATCGAATTTTTCAAGGTCTTACAAAATTTGCACACACTTGAAAGGCAAAATGAGGGATGGGTCATTTCATTGCAACATTTTTAACTACAACGCCATGAAAAGACGCCCTTCAAGAGGGGTTTTATAACTTACTAAAGGATAAAAGGTGTTTTGGAGTTGCGAATACCCTTTAAATGAGGTGCTGGAGCTATTTTAAGGGAACCAAATCAATCATCAGACAGTCTTATTTATGTTGGTTGCTATGTTTCATTTAAATTTAAAAATATATCCACGACTGGATCCCATGAACTTGCTCTTGTGGTTAACAACAACTGTACGTAGTCAAGCCACATGCAACACATTGAAGATGCATGATGTTATGAAATGTTTCACAGGAAAATATTAAAAGAGTCAAAAGTTCTAAAAATTATTTTTTTTGTTTAAATTTTGTTTTGTTTGAACAAAATGTATTTTTTGAATTTTTTAAACGCAAAAAAATTTTAAATTATTCCTAGTACCAGATAAAAAAATTATTAAAAAAAATCGGTGTGACCATCAAAAAGATAAACATACCTGAACTATTACAGTAATTAAAGTTACAAAGTTTAATCAAAATCGTAAGAGCCGTTTACGAGAAAATTAAAATCAAGAACAAACTGTTTGTATGGCAGATAGCCGTTATATATAGATGAGCTAAAACAAAAATTCGAATTTCTCCCATAGGGAATCAGATAAAAATGCTCTGTACCAAATTTGAAGCAAAACAGCCCACCCGAAACTACAGTGAACGTACAGACGAATAGACGCCTTTTTGGAATTCGCGACCATCGTAGTAATAGTTTTCATTACAATACCATTTCTTGAACAAGTCAAAAATGTGTATTAGTTCATTAAAGTGACCAAAAAAGCCAACGGAAAGATTTTATTATCACTTCCAACCATCACATTAGTTCAACTCTCTGAAATCTTCAGCTACAGTAGGTACTTGTGTTGAATTGTATAACTCACAGCCCTGAAAATTTAAAGGAGCTTAACGCCTTTTACTTGCGAATATAGGTACAATATGGTAAGTTATGTATTCGTACAAAAAATCGAACTCGAGATTTTGATCAAACTTGAGATTACGATGATAGCGAAGACGAAAAAAGTGGGTCTCGCAAAAACGTCCGTCTGTCTGTCTGTCTGTCTGTCCGTTCGACTACAGCCTAAACGGATGGGTCGATTTTCTTTAAACTTGGTACTTGGAGTTTTTTGGACATTCTCCCCCACCCGTTTTGTTCTCTTTTTTTTAGGACCAAAATTAACAGTAGCTGTCATACAATATTTCTTGGCCAAAAAGAAAAAACTTATTTTCTCAAATCTAGCGCTACCGAATTTGTTTTTAAGAACTCAATATATTTAAATATTTATAAGTTGCCGTTTAATAAAAAAAATGGTTCCGAAAAATGGTTATTAATGGTACCTCCCAAATAACCATTTTTTTGATTTTCACTTTTCTCGAAAACGGTTTAACTGATTCTGATCAATTTTTGTATGAAGAATTGGACACATTCTAAATAATATTGTACACACAAATTTTCAAAAAAAATATGTTTTGGAGTTTTAAAAAAAAGTTAAAAATTTTTTTTTTTGAAAACTCAATATTTCAAAAACGACTGTGTCGATTTTTATTAAACTTGGTAAATAGCAGTTTCTTAACTTTATCTAGAAGATTTTTGATAAAAATTATTCGAATACCCAAAAATAACTGTGCCTCCTATACAAATGTTTAAAATCCGTTAAGAAAAATATTTTTTTCTCAAAAACAACTCCTACGATTTTGATAAAAGTTTTTTTGTGTGTTAAAATTAGTACGATCTACCATTTAAAATTTTTAAAGTTTATATTTTACGTTTATTAACAGTACCTCTCATAGAACGGTTTCTTTGATTTTCGACTATCTCAACATCTGATCCACCGAATAAAATTAGATTTTTTATACAGAAGCTTGTAACAAATATAAATAAAAGTGCGTAGTAAAATTTTCTAAAAAATAATTTTTGGATTTTTGAAAAAAAATTCAAAGTTGTTTTTTGAAAATTCGATATTTCGGAAACGGGTAGCAGATTTTTTTGTAAAGTTCAATTTTTAACTCAAAGTTAACAAATACTTTAAATTGGCGTACCAATTATTTTTCTCAAAAATGTTAACGAAATTTTATGTATAAAAAATTAATTATTTTTAAAACCGCTCCTACGATTTTCAAAATTTTTTTCTCATAAATAAATATTTATATAAGAAATCAGATGGTGTACATCGCGTTGGGTTAAAATGGATTCAAAGTATTTCAATCAATTTCTTTCTAATTTTGTTGATTTAAAACAATGTAACAGTTTAAATAATATAATTTCCTTTTATGCATAATGCATATTTGCAACACTAGGCTATATTGTTAATTTTTGTATACTCACATTATACCACCTGCAACTAAACTAAGATTTGGCTAATGGATAAAATATAGACTATCTTAGCTAATTTATTTCAGACTATAGAACCACAATGTGATCGAGCATAAGAGCAAGTTCGTGCGACCCAGTCGTTCATATATTTTTTAAAGTCGCTATAGCTAATTCTTTTCATTATTAAATATTAAATTTTTATGATTTTTTGGCAACATTTACTCAAAGTTTATAATTCACTAAGTCTTTGATATTTGTAAAAATAAATCTTTTCATTTGATCCCAAAAAATTTAGTGAGAAATTTATCACAATTTCAATAGCTTTGGGGGCTTATATACACAACTCAACACAACACCAACCCAAAATATAGAATGGAAATTAATTAATATTTAAAAGCTTAATTAACAAATGTAATTAAAAGTAAATATGTATACATACCACTAGAGAACATTTTGCTTGGAATAAATATATGAATTTGTGTTTAAGAATATAAGATTGTGTACAGCTATTGGCTTATGTTTATGTGTGTAACAAAGTGAATTTGAAATTTGTTTTATTATCAAAAATGTATGAGTTGAAAATGTGTCCTTTCGTATATCTACCCATTGATTGAACTCCTTGTCATCATTTAAAGTTCCCATAGAAATTATAATCTGAGATATTTTAAAGAAAAAATGGAATAATTTAACAAAAATGCAAGCATTTTTAGAATTCATTGCGTGTTAGATATAATGCTTCGTGGCTCTAAAGAGACACTTTTGCTCTTTTTTTCAGGTGTGGCTCTTAGGGTCCACTTTTCTAAAATCATCCGAAATTTGCTGTTTTTTAGATTTTCTTAGCTCTTTTTAGTGTTTTTTTTTTTTCCTTTTCATAATTTTTCAATTTTACTCTAACTAAGTAAAAACTCTTTGAAATTTTCCTCTGAGTAAAAAAAATTCTTTGAGATCTGACCGCGTTCATTTTCATTAAAAAATCAATTTCTTATGTTCGGTTTAACAAATATTTAACAGGCTTTTAAATTTTTAAACGAAGTATTTTAAATGGAACAAACGTAATTTTAAGATTTAAATGTCTGTTAAATAAATAAAAGGGCTTTAAAAAATCGGCCAATACCTTTTAGCTTTTCGCCTCAATATTTCCTGAACGTATAGCAATGAGTAAGAATGCGATGAATATAGTGAACCACATTTCAGGTTTTATTTTGTTATTTTTTCAAATAAATAAATATTTGTGAATTATAATTTGGATTTTTTTTTATTTTGGGACCGTTTTCAGTGGTGGCTCTTTTTTGAAATACTCTTTTTATTGGCTCTTATCCAGAAAGGTAGCCCTGGTTAGACATGATTCGAGGATTCTAGATTTTTTTTTTTATAGAAAAATGTCCTTTTCTGGATATAAAAAGTTCAAATCATTGTTTAGCTAAGTAAAAAGTAAAAGTAAAAAAAATTGTGGATAGGGTAATATATTTTATCGAGTATTAAAGTTGGATTTTATGATAAATCAATATCAATATATATATTATATGGGATACATGGTAGAATGGTCTCCTTCATCTATTTTCTAATATTGTTAATACTTATAGATACCTTCATAGTAGAGTTTTGAAATTTTAAGAATCTTACAAATTTACTTTTTTCCTCTTGGTTTCGAGATACAAATTATTTTAAGCTGATTGATGCAAAATATACCCTGTTGAAACAAAAAATTACTTTAAATCAGGAGAGTTTTGTAAGAAATATATAATATAAATATAAATTATATATAATATATTTGGAAAGAAAACAAAAATACAAATTTAATATTATTTAAAATTTGTTTATCTTGCAGCTATTTTGAGTGTAAGAATTTTTCAAAATTCGACTTTTTTTAACAGTCATTTTTGATTATATTTTTTTTTTTTTTTTAACCAGAGAGCTTTTAAAATACGATTCTCCTCATTGCAAAGGATTCTGTTTAATGTATTCTTGTTTTATGATCATAATTTAATTACGTTTAATTCTAATATGTGTTGCGCCACTGAATGTTTTTCAATTGAGCTAGTTGACAATTTTAAATACTTGGGTGTAATATTAGACTATATGATTAGTTAGAAAGATCATACACTGTCTGTTAAGAATTTTTTAACAAATGTAGTTAGACAGATTTTTCATCTCAGCCAATATTGTGGTTTGTCTGTCTTAAAGTTAGCTTACAACGGTCTTTTTTTAATCTAAGCTGCAATACGGGATAACTTGTTGAGGTGGAACACATTTTAATAAATTTGAACCTTTGCTTATAAAACAAAAACAAGCAGTTCGCATTCTGTGTAAGGTTAATCGACTAACTTCTAGTTTTGGGTTATTTAAAAACCTTGAATTTCTACCATTAAAACATTTGTATTTCTATAAGGTTTTAAAAGTAGTTTTTTTGTAAATTCCGGTTATAATGCTTCGAGGCTCTATGAAAACTGTTATTTACGCGTGAACACCAGTAATCTTGTCACTGTACCCACAATCAAGAAAGCACATTTTTCACTTTTTTATAATGATACTGCGCTTCGTCTTTTCAATAAATTACCTGCTAATTTTAGAAGTGAGCGAATTTAATCAGTATACCTGAAAAATATTAAGAATTGGATTTTTTTTTATCAAACTGTGATCTTATTGAAAAATTAATAATTCTCTTAAATCTTTCAATTTGTTGCTCTAATTTTATCTTCATATTAATTTGAATTATGATTTTTAACTTTGTTTTCCAAATTTTTAAATTCAGATTTTAATCTTCTTATCGCATCCCCATCTATAAATTATCTTTTATGTGGTATAGTACTTTCCTTCTTGGCTTCGGCCAACAGATTGTACTTAACTGTTTCATTTTTGAAAATCCTAAATAAATGTATTTTGTATATAACTATGGATTTAAGTTTGTATAGTTTTAAGTATTTTCAAATGAAATAAAGCAATAATAAAAAAAAAAAAAAAGAGTGAGCGAAAATTAATGAACATTGCAAATTGCATCTGCATTTTTATTTTTCAATTTTTGATACCTAACACAATAATTTTTTTCAATGTACCGTTAACCACCAACATTAGACTTTTACAAATCACCTAATAGCTCTTTAGTGGATACAGTTATACTATTTGATTTTATTAGCAAGTTAGTACAGTAAATGACAAGTATTTTGATATATCAAACGTAACTGTAGATGTTTCAGAAGCTTTATAATAAAAATTAGAAAATTTCATTAAGTTAAAAATGCACACAAATTAAAAGACAAATTGAACAAAAAAGAGGGCAGTTTTTCATTGTAAATCGTCGAGTTTCAGTGGAGAATGTGGTCGTTTTGTGTAAAATCATAAAAAAACAGCCGCTATGAGTCCACTTAAAATTCTACTATAACTTTGTTTCTTATTGTCAGATTATCAATATTAAGATCTTTAAATAAAGAAGAATATTAGTCTACAAATGCCGGGAGAGGTGATTTCCTGAAAAAAAAAATTGACTTAAAAGAGAAAACAAATATTAAATAAACAAAGGTAACATTCACAATGCCATATGCTATACCTTTATGATGTTTTAGTGAACAGTTTTTGAAAAATTAATTTTCAAACACAAAATTTAAAAAAATGAAAAACAAAAATTTCAAACTAATATTTTTTTTTTCAAAATTTTACGTAATTAAGTTTTATTTTTGTTTTTTTTTTTTTCAAAAATCAAACCCAATGCTTCATTTTAAGTCAAAAACAGAAAACAGGATGCTTAAATATCTTGTCCTTTTTGAGAAAATTGAAAACAACTAAATCTATTTTACTATCTGCGTAGTGGAAATAGGATCTTAAGAGCAATTTAAGCAACGAATTGTAGTCAAATTTAGAGAATTTTATTTCTGTTATTTTCAATTGTCTAAAGAACTGGAAGAGATTTTAAAATCTGTTTTTTTGTGTTTGATTAAAAATTAATAAGAGCATTAAATATAATAATTTAAAATTTTGAACAAAATTAGTTTGAGCAAAATTTTTTAAAAGTTTTTGAGCTTGAAAATTAATTTTTCATAAACTGTTAACTAAAGTAACTTTATTTAAAAATAAAAAAAAGATGATGTTTTTCGCTTTACAAAAAGATAGATCATGACATTTTAAGTGTTACCTATGTTTTTTATAATTTTTTTTTCTGGTTTAAGTAATTTTTTTAGAAAATTTCCCTTCCTATACGACTTTTTCTTATCTCGATCAAACCAACACGCTCTAACCGTTTGTCACACCTTATGCGAATCATCCTGTCTAGTGTATCTAGTGTATACCTATCGATGTCCTGCATAGCTTTGGCACGTGCCTGTCTATGAGTGTTTATTGTCTACCTCTAGGTACACATATTATGTATATATATATTCTAAGTAGTTATCAGTGATTGTATAGTGAGTAACATTCATGTCCATTAATAGCTAAATGTTTATTTATTGTTCTATTCTCATTTTGATTTTTTTAATAAATATCCTTAAAAGCTATGAATACCTACTTTGAGTCTTTCAGAACATTTTCTTCTTTTCCATTTTATACCCCTTTTTCCAGCTGCTTAATTTACTATAGCCATGTTCCTTTGAAGATGGTAGATTGCTTAAGAAGTTTACTTGTCTAACGTATACTACGTTACACGCTCTGTTTTTTTTTTTTTTTTTACAGACGATGCAACGCAACGTCATCCATGTCGTTATTCAAGAGATTTTTATAATACATATTTTTATAATTCCTTGAAATGTGATGTTTGGAGAAAATTCAATTCATGTTCATTTTTTTTTATTTTTTATTTTGTGCAAAGAATTCCCTTGAAACATTATACTGTTGATTTTTTTGTGAAAAGTATTTTTTTTTTATTAGGACGAAGAAGTAACACAGGATTTAGCTATCTACTCTATACATATACAGTCACAAAATTCTCCTTTTACTATAGTAAGTGAAGTGGGTATTAAACGAGGATTTCCACTCCAAATGAAAGAAGGAAATCCAAATGGTAGAAGAGATAACAAACAATAGTTTATAGTTGGGTAAATTCAATTTAGTTTTCACTTAAGCGTTCAAGGGTTTAAAAGACATAAATACGTACTATGCAGGATTGCAATTGCATCGAGTGGAAGACTTGTCTTGAGTATGAAAATAAAATCGTCTTAACATATCTAAACTAATAATCTCCTTGAAGTGTTAAGCACGAGCATAAAGGTATCATGACTGCTCCAAAAATGCATATAACTATAGGTAGTATAAGCTTTACTTTGCTGACGACATCTTTACCAAAAATTCTATTTGCAAGGTTATATTTGTAACAAATGATAGCTCTTTAGGAAAAAATGTAACATTGTAAGCCGAATATAACGGGTGGAACAGTTGTTATATGGAGACTTGAGATCCTCAATATTTTAAAGCAACAACCTAATGAAATGCATTATTTTTGCAGCCTCTCGATGAAGCTGTTTTTTTGGAGAAATTGAAAAACTCGAAAACGATATTGCAGTTATACCCATTCTGAATGAAGTTAAAAAAAATGTTCGAATTTCTCCTCTAGGAAACTCGAATTTTTCGTCTAGAAAATTCGTTTATCCATTTGTTGTAAATAACGGGTGATTTTTAAGCTGGTTTGCTTTTGGCAACACTGGTTTTGACAGCTGACGTGTGTTTAGTACCTTGTGTCACTGTCAAACAGCTTCAGTTTGGTTTGCAATTTAACCATGGATCGTCTTACAAATGAACAACGCTTGCAAATTATTGAATTTTACTATCAAAATTCGTGCTCGGTTCGAAATGTTCATCGCGCGCTGCTTGTGTTCAGCGATGAGGCTCATTTTTGGTTGAATGGGTACGTAAATAAGCAAAATTGCCGCATTTGGAGTGAAGATCAGCCAGAAGCATTGCAACAGCTACCAATGCATCCCGAAAAAGCCACTGTTTGGTGCGGTTTATGGGCCGGCGGCATTATTGGGCCTATTTCTTCAAAGATGATGCGAATCGCAGCGTTACTGTCAATGGTGAACGCTACCGAGCGATGATAACAAACTTTTTTTTGCCCGAAATGGAAGTTCTTGACTTGCATGATATGTGGTTTCAACAAGACGGTGCCACATGCCACACAGCACGCGAAACAATGGCGCAATTGCGAGGCGAGTTTGGTGAACAGTTAATTTCACGTTTCGGGCCGGTCAATTGGCCGCCTAGATCGTGCGATTTGACACCATTAGATTATTTTTTGTGGGGGTATGTCAAGGCTAATGTCTATAGGGACAAGCCCGCTTCGATTGACGCACTGGAAGCCAACATCCATGCATTCATTCGGGAGATACCGGCCGATATGTGTGAAAGAGTATGCCAAAATTGGACTCAGCGGATGGGCTACCTGAGACGCAGCCGCGGTCAACATTTGCATGAAATTATCTTTAAACATTAAATTGCAAGGTTCAAACTATCGATTCAAATAAATATTTCATTCAATTTTTCGAATTTTTTGTGTTTTTTTTTTTTAAAAAGTTCTAAACCTCTTAAAAAATCACCCATTATAACTGGACGCAAAAAATAAACATCAGACCGTATGAAAAAAATATGCCATGCAAGACGGTTAAAAATATTCGTTTGGATCAATTTCAGCAAGCGATCGTAGGGAATTGTTATGAATATCATACGAGTAGATATGTGTATTTTTTTTTACATAGATGAGTAGGTATATAAAAGGAGTTTTTTTTAGACGTGTGGTTTTAAATCACGCAATATTTTTTTCGGAGTTGGTGTTTTTGACAGCTGTCACTTGATTTGTGCTCAGTTTAGTGTGCCATTTCCTAATTAATAGGCTTATTCCTGAACAACGTTTGCAAATCGTGCAAATTTATTACCAAAATAATGGTTTGGTTCGCTCGACGCATCGCGCGCTGTGTACAATATTCGATCAACATAATCACAAAATCGCATAAATTCGAACAACCATGGATCGGTTTCGAACCACGTTTACTTTAGTGGATAATGCGCATCCTCAGAGACGTCGTACAGTGCGCTCCGAAGACGCTATTGCTGCTGTGGAGCAGAGTATCGAAGAAGACCCGAATGAGTCCATCCGCCATTGCGCGCAACAATTAAAGCTGTCGAAAATTTGGCCTCTCGACTGGAATTTATTCGAATCAGCCGTGGTGGCAACTTGCCCGAAATCATTTAAAAACATAATGGCAAACCCTTATCTTTATAGTAAAGCAAAATTTTTGGACATAACTTTAAATAATATGCGTTTTATTTCTTCTTAAAAACCACACGTCTAAAAATAACACCATTTAGTATAAAAAACCCCTACTCTAAGGAGCAATAAATTTTGAAGTCTGATTTGGATTAAGTGCAATAAAAACTTTGAGAAGAGTATAGTCTTCTTTTTGTCAAGAATTATGTAGGTTTTTGATTTGAAAAATCACACTTCCTAATTACAAACAAAATAAGCAACTAAAAAATTACCTGCCAACGTTAATTGAGAGTGAAAAACTAAAACCTACATTAAACCCCATTAAGGGCTTAACTGACAAGTAATAAAAAGTCACTATAACACCGAATGTATTGAGTTTTTTTCTTAAAAAGCATTTAAATTTAAAGATGCTAGTTAAAGTGAGCCAATTAACTAATAGGAATAAGTGATCGAAGGAAAAGTTAGTGGAGTCAAGTTAAATCGAAAAAATATAATTATATAATGAAGTGTGAATAAATTGGCCCTTAGAGTAAATTCATTCATTTATTTATAGACTTTTCTCTAACAGAGAGATCATGATGTTGATAAGCCAAAGATTTTCTACAACATTTAACTGTTTCTTGTATCTTAAATCAAAAATATTCGAAAAAAAACTATCTAAGTATAGGATAAATGGGGAGTAAATTCACTAGTTTCATGGGTGTTGGTAGTTTTTTTTTACAATATTCAATGGAATCGGTTCATTTTATTTTATTTTCAGCTGTAGTCACGTTCACGTGCGTCGTACAGATTGGTATATTGAAAGAAAAAAAAATCATTTTTTTTAAAACAATTCTCACATTGTTTTTATTCCTCAAAAAAAAAAAAAAGACATAAATCTTCGGATTGCATCGATTGAAAATAAAAAGAAAACTACTTTCAAAGAAATCCAATTTTAAGAGACAAATGCGTTCAAAAAAAAAAAAGAAAAGAAATGAAATAATCTGCAGATAAATGTTATCAGTATCACTTTGACACGATTTTTTTCCTTTTAAGTTATATAGAGGTAGGTATGTATGTACTTGAACAATATGTATCTTCTTTAAGAACAACTTTATGGTTGGAAAAGTTTTCAGAAAACGTTTAATGAATTCAAAATAACACTCTATATACACTTCCTCAGTTTCAATTAATATTGAACAATGAAAAATAAAAACATAAAAGAATCCTGAAATGTTCTGTCTGCTGTTTTTGACAATTCTTTGACATTTGACAAATTCTGTAAAAAAATTGTAGGACCTTTGTGCATGAGGGTGGTTATTATAAGTTTTTTTTTCGAAAATTAAGTGTAATAAATGAAGAAAATTGCTCTAATTTCTTCAGAAATTCATCTTTATCCTTTACTCGCCCTTTTTGCAATGAGAACTTCTTGTACTTGGACTATAGGGCCTGATTTTTGAATTATTCCCACATATCCCCCTAATGACTGGACCAATTTTTTTCTAACTATGCACATTTTTACTTCTTATTATTTTTAGCAATACTGCATTCCAAAATATTAGAAAAAATATGTTCTTCAATCACAAAAAAATCGAACATTAAATCCATTTTTTAAGTACATATCTATAACAATAAAACCCTTTTTTAAATATCTCAAAAACGACTGGACCAATTCGCAATTGAATGCATAAATTCCCAAAAGATTGCATTCAATTGATTGCCTGTAAAATGAATGTACTTGAAAATTACATTTTTGCGATGTCAAAATGAATGGTGATTACATCATTTGAAGTCGTAGTCACATATTGAAGTCAATGAATGCAATTTTTTTTTATTGAAAGAGGGTTGTAGAGGGGCAGAATGCTGTTTTTATGCCGTAAACTTTATAGGTAGGTATATTTGTTAAAATATAGAATTTATTTGGCCGGAAGTTATAGTTTCTTATTTTAAGTTTTAATTCATTTAACTCGAATTATTTTAAGATTGAATTCACAAAAGATTGTATTCTTTTACAACTCTGAGTTGTTTCTCTTAGTGTATCACATCATCATGGTGGGTATAAGGTAGAACTGGGTGCATTTGCGCACCCAGTTAATAGGAAATGCTTAGAACAAAAAAATAAGGGAAGAATTTTTGTAGGCTTTCGAGGGTTGCTCTCCTAAACGTTTTTACTTCACACGAATTTTGACAACAAGAGATTTAAAAATACGAGGTTTTGTGGTTTTAAGATGATCAACGGTCGTATGCGCTTATTATTTTACCAAGCACTTAAACTCATGTAATTATAATTGTGAGATGCAGATGGCTCCAAGCGCACAACAATAACGGATCTTAGTGTTAATTGGTCAGTCATTTATTTTTAGGGCGTAAAATTTTGACTAAGGAGCATGTTAATCAACAGATTTTGTCCTAAAAATAAACGACTGACCAAAAAAATGTTGGGTGAGGTCATAAGGTGGTGCGTCTTAGGCCATATACTTTTCCCATACAAATTTGTAAGTATTTGATTTTTTCACCTTTTGCGTTTTATTTTTTTTTACTCGAACTACAGCACCTTTTCCAATTTGATTTAATGATTTTAATTGTTCAATCATCCCTTTAAAATACCACATTCAAAAACATTTAAAAAAAAAATTATGTTTAAAATATTTCTATTTTTAAAGTTATATCTTTTTGTATGGAAGATTTTTGATAACAACTTTATTGTCGATTTCGCACTTAAAAATTCTCAAATTTATTTTTTTAATATAATTTTCATTTTTTTTGTTAAACCAAAATCAACAAAAAAAATAACAGAAAAAATAAAACTTACAAATTTCAGTATTGGAAAACTATAATCCTTAGAGACACGGGTCAATGTCCTCGCACAACATTGTTTTGATCCATCATTTATTTCAATGGCATAAACTTGATTTAGAAGGGATGAGGCCAAAAAGATTGATTTTGGGAAATAACGGCCACCCTAATGTACATAATATACGAACTGTTCCAACATAAATTTAAATATTTCATCATCAGAATTAATCTCATTTACAAGTCAATAAGGACTTTATATTGAAATACCAATTCAAATACCTTCTTGCATAAGAAATCATTTTTCACAGCTGTGACAACAAATAATAATAAATCAATGTTTTCAATTCCTTTCCCTATGTTACACTTTATCTGAATTCTCAAAGAATATTCGTTTGATCAATCTTGTTTACATCAACAAACATCCTTGTACAATATCCTTTTGCCAGAAGCTATAACATTTGCATTCTTAATTTGAATTACACTCGTACAATACAAAAATACATTGATGTCGAAAAGAAAATGAATTTATAGCCAGTCCGTTTGTCAAAGGTTTGGAAAATGTTGATATTTCCATAAACAGATTCTTATTATTCTTAAGCTGATGCATAAGAGACCATAATCAACAACAACTATAAATGTTATAAATTTTTTTAATGATGATGATGATGATGCTTTAGTGCAATTCTGTTGCATCGTAAAACTGAAGAATAAATTTTTGATTTGAAAGATTTTTAATCACGATGATGAGCTGCTGGTCTTTAGGTCCATTAAAGAGATTTCATTATGTGATAAAATTTATTTATATTCATATTAGGTCATTCCGTTTGCATCAACTTTAAAAAAAATTAAAAACAGTATTATGTACTCACTTTGTATTATGTTGGAAAATTAAATTTGATAGTTGGGTTGAAGGTATTTCCTGCTATGGCCTGCAATGGAATTGGAAAATAAGGAATTGAGTATTTTTATCAATAAAAGGAATAAGGAGCAAAATTAAGGGAACGTATTGTATAATGTATAAACAACTTCTTAAGAAACACCTCCATCAGTATTAAAGAAAAATGTTTGTTACTTCTAGTAGAAATAAGAAATAATACGCTCACAATTTAATGTTATGGCCAAGAACTAAGCTTAATTATAAACTTAAGGGTTTGCCATTTTGTTTTAAAAATGATTTCGGGCCGAGGCTGGCTCGAATAAATTCCAGCCGAGAGGCCCAATTTTCGACCACTTTTTGCAGCAATTGGGGCCGTATGTCAGCAATAACGCGCCGAATATTCTCTTCCAAGACGTCAATCGTCTCGGGCTTATCTGCGTGGACAAACGACTTCACATAACCCCACAAAAAATAGTCCATCGGTGTTAAATCGCACGATCTTGGAGGCCAAGCCACAGGGGCCCACGACGCGAGATAATGCGCTCACCAAAAGTTTCCTTCAAAAAACTGATTGTTTCGTTGGCTGTATGGCATGTAGTGCTGTCTTGGTAGAACCAAAGGTCATCTACATTAAAATCCTCCAATCCAGGCACGAAAAAGTCATTAATCATGAATCTATAGCGTTTCCCATTGGCTGTTAAATTATGGCCAGCTTCATTTTTGAAGAAATATGGACCAATGATTCCCTCTGCCCATAGAGCACACCACACAGTGACTTTTTGAGGATGTAACGGCGTCTCAACAATGGTTTGTGGATTATAATCACTCCAAATACGACAATTTTGCTTATTAACACGTACCCATTAAACCAAAAATGAGCTTCATCGAATATCGGACGCCAACCGAACCATTATTTTGGGAATAAATTTGCACGATTTCCAATCATTTTGTTCAGGAGTAAGCCCATTAATTACAAAATGGCAAACCAAATTGTGCATAAATCAGGTGGCAGTTGTCACAAAGACCAACTCCGAAAAAAGGATTACCAGATTGAAAACCACACGTCTAAAGAAAAACACTCTTTATTATAACTAGCTAATAAATATACATATTACGAAATAATGAAATATGAGTTAAAAATTGCGATGTGAAATGATAATTTTGGAAAACAATAACTTAACGAAATAAAAACTTGCCAAACATAGATTTCAAAACATGAATTTCCAAAGAATTAGATGCAAAATGATTAATTTGCGAAATGCAAAATTATCCGTTCATTATATTTAGAATGAAATTCAGATCGTGTGATGCATACAATTTGTCTCAAAATTTGTGTCAATTATCAATTAAAATTTAAATTATAACTAAAAATTATTATAATGTCTTTTTTGGTACCAAATAAAAATGTAAAAAAAATTAACAGTGTAATTTTAAAATTGAATTAAAGGCATTTTTAGGCTTGTATTTTGTCATTTTTTTAAATAAATCCCCATATAAAGGGTTTTCCAATAAGAGGTTTTATTTTGATATTCAAAGAAAAATGGCATTTTTTGATATAAATGATCGGATGTTTATTTCATTATAAAGAGGAAGGTATACCGTTAATAATGGAACACAACATCAGCCAAATGGCCGCCACGACCACGCTTACAGGACCATATCCTTTTCATGAAATTTTCCATATGGCTGCCCTATGTCCTCGATAGCCTCACGAATTCCATCTTTGAGGTCTTGAATCGACGCTGGGCTGTTGGCGTAGACCTTATCTTTCACGTGGCCCCAAAGGAAGAAGTCGCAAGGTGTTAAATCACAAGATCTCGGTGGCCAATTGTGATCACCTCTTCGAGAGATAACACGGTCCGGAAACTTTTCCCGTAAAAGATCGATGGTTTCATTGCTTGTGTGGCACGTAGCGCCGTCTTGTTGAAAGTAAACGCTGTCCAGATCAATACCATCCAATTCCGGCCATAAAAAATCATTAATCATCTCTCGATAGCGCAATCCATTGACCTCAACTGTTGCTCCAGCCTCATTTTCGAAAAAGTAAGGTCCAATGACCCCGCCGGACCATAAACCGCACCAAACAGTCACGCGTTGAGGATGGAGAGGCTTTTCAAAAATAACTATTGGGTTTTCCGAGCCCCAGATGCGACAGTTTTGCTTGTTGACGTAGCCTCCGAGGTGGAAATGGCCTCATCAGTCAAGATGATTTTTCGATGAAATTCCGGATCATTTTCATGCATTTCAAGGACCCAATCAGCAAAGACACGACGTTGTTGATGATCAGCCGGCTTGAGTTCTTGTGTTAACTGAACTTCATAAGCCTTAAGACCCAAGTCTTTATGCAAAATACGGTGTAATGACGTTTGTGGAATGCCTAATTCCAAAGAACGACGAGGAATGGACAAACACGGGTTTTCTTCAACACTTTGGGCTACAACAGCAATATTCTCAGTTGTTCTTGAGCGACGTGCACGGGTTTTATTCTTCACATCACTAACTTGTCCCAACAGCTCGAATTTTTCCACCAATTTCTGTATTGCGGTCCGACAGGGTGCTTCACGACGACCCAAAAATGTTTTAGTTTTACGAACCGTCTCTGCCAAATTTTCACCATTTTTATAGTGAATTTTAATAATTTCAATGCGTTGTTGAAGCGTGTATCGTTCCATTTTTATTAATGGCGTAGTTTCTACTTATCAAATGTCAAAAAATGACAGCTTCAAAAGTGACAGCTACCGAAATAGCGGGCTATTCAAAATAACACCTCTTATTGGAAAACCCATTATAAAATAATATTTTCAAAATTTTCCTCTTGAGAAGAAGAAGTTACAGATCCTCTAAGAATAACTCTTGTCATGAATTAAAACTTCTCACCTTAGCGGTTCTGATTCAGAAGAAAATTGTAGGTCCCCTTCATTCCAGCAAACAAACAACAAGTTGAGAGTTGTAAGTCACTAGGCTCACAATGTAGATTATTTTTAATCCAATCCAGTGCTAGAAGCCATTTTCAAGAAAAAAAAACCCTTCAGCAAGCTTTAAAATTCCTCTTTTGTCAAAAGAGAAATTTCCTTCTTATTTATCACAGAAGAAAAGAATGATATTTTCATTATTAAGTATTTAAGTAAATGAAGTCGTCGGTAGTGTATTATCCTTCGTGAATTATATTCTATAATATTTTCAGGTGTTATATTATAATTTTCGTATTCTTTTACCTTATTTGAACTTTGTTTCAATTGCTCTGAAAGAATTCATTATAAATTTTGATTATCTATTTTTACGGTAAAAAAAATATAAATAAGAAATTCCCACAAAATGAGTGGGTTTTCTCTCTGTTCTTTTAAAACTTCAAAAATTCGAAGAGAAAGGGATTTTTCCGATGATCCCTCAGCACCGGTCTAATCTAGTTTCTTGCACCCGTTCCGTTTTAATAAATCCAATTCAACAGATGTTTCAGTTTCAGTTATCAAAATTCAATTCGAGGCAGATAATGAATTATTTATGCAAAACTTAGTTTAAAGATTCACGTTTAAAAAAAGAGCCTTAACTTAAAAGATAAATAAAAAGAAATATACAAAATTAGACATCTAAACAGCTTCATATTTACTATAGTGTGTTCAAAGCAAACCATTTCGATGAAGGATTAAATCCTTTAACCTCAAAATTACACAACAAACAATTTAATTTGAAATATTTCATCCAAATTGCCGCCAAAAAGGGTTTTCTAAGAGTAATAAATTTTAGAATTAACATTTATTATGAAGAAATATTGGATATCCGATGGTCCAAATCATAAAAGTACCCAAAGGGTCCTTTCAAAGAGCCAAGAATATATTTTTCCTGTGGATATTTCTATTGGTGGTTTTGTACAAAAAAGAAAAAAAAAGAAACTTCCAACACTAAAAACACGACGATGCTTAGAGGGAAGCAAAGGTATACAAGACAAGTTCATTTTTAGTGCTATGCCGCTTTTTCGTTTAAGTGTCGTCTTCTCTGTTCAGTTTTATTTTGTAAACATTTTAGTTAGACAAATACAAAGTTTTTTTTTATATTAAGGTATTGATTATTTTTCTTTCAAGTAAATCCTTGATTCGCGCTCATGTTCGTCTGAATGCAATAAAAATCCACCAATACCATCACAATGAAAAAAAAATGCACGTCACGTAATGATGACTTAATTTATCGTGGTCTCCCTTTCATTCTAAATTAGAAATTCAAACGCATTCTATTTATAGCTAGCTTAATAAAACTGAACTCATCAATGTCAAAACACTTCGTTAGCGAAATTGGACAGATTAATTTCATGGATGCCAATTAACAGGGCGCCTTTTAGTCACTATATGTTTACTATACCATGACCACTAGCCAGACATAGACGTTGGTAATTTAATCGAAATCATCAAACCAACGCAGTAGCATTTTACCTTTTTCATTGGAAAAGAGAAAATCATTTTTTATTGGCAATTTTTTTTTTTGTTCATGTCGATGAATCTAACCATCTTTGTAAAAGTGGTGGAAGGTACCTTCATCTTTGAAGATATGGTTACTTTATAATTTATAAACCCTAGCAGAAAAGGGTTGGATCTAGAAAGTCACCGACGGACGTTTGGAAGTAAAAATTAAATACCTCAACATGAAACATGAAAAATACAAATTAAAACACGCCGATATAAAAGGGCTGCTTCTTAAATGATATTATTTATAGCTGAGGTAACTCAGCGGGTTGAGGGATTGAATGGAAGAAAGCAAACAAAACTAGGTATTTAAAAAGTTTAATCACTAGCCTTGACCGAAGTTATGGCGGATAACGACGATGGGATTATTCCCTTTGTCTGACTGAAACTTAAATGAAGGGAATATTTGGATTAAATCGCTAGTCTTATTCTACGTCCCGACACGGTCAGATGGTGGGATAATTTTCCTAGTCCCAATCGACTCTAAGGCAAAAACGGAGATTTGGATGAAATGCCTAGTCTAGGCTAAATCAGCGAGAGCTTTTAGATGAAACCAGTGCTGGGAGATCATGGGAAAAATACCTTTCTAAAAATGTTGACATTGTGAGAATTCTTTGTATTAAAATTGTACTCGGGAAAAATTATTACAAAAATAATTTAAATATATTACTGAAAAAAGGCAAAATAAGATTAAAGAATTAAACAAAAAAAATAGATTCCCTTAAAGAAATTTAAAATTCATCTGAAAGATAAAATAAATAGCAAAAATAAGAAATTTAATTTACTAAAATAAGAAACTTCTGATTTCGTAAATAGTTAATGAAAATAAACATATAAAATTCTATGGGAAATAAAAACGAACACAAAAAAAAAACAATTATATGAGAAAAAAGGGAATTTTCCGATTGACTGAAGGGATTTCTCTTAAAAAATACCCTCCCAGCACTAAATTAGATCTCTACTCAAAATAAGAAGAAAAAGAGATAATTTACGGCAAAAATCCAAAAACGGTTCAGAAACTTCTCACTGATTCACTACGCACCCAGCAGCGTCCTTCTCGGTGCTTACAAGTTATCAATTTAATGACCTCGATAGTACCTACCACTCAGGGCAAAATCCTAATTTTCTGGATTAGATTAAATTATACAAAATACAAACCTCGTCATATATCATGGGCGCCTAAAAGTATGTGATGTATTAAATGTAGGTACATTTTACAGGGTGATCCGAATAAATACCACCAATGTTAAACACGAATAATATTTTTGAATCATTTTGTCTTATGTTTTATATATAAAGATTGGGAGATTTAATAATTTAATAATCACACGCTTGTGAAAGTTTTGCAGTTGACATGACGACGTTCTACATAGTTGGTTATACAGCGTGGCAAGATTTTGAAGAAAGATCTACATCTGTATACCCTAACAAAATTCCAGTTGGTCCAAAAGCTCAATCCTGTTGATCCAGAATAACGTTCAGAGTACCTTTAAGCTGTTTATATTTATAGAGGAAGCTCGTTTTGGCCCACCCTGTAGATTGTAGCTTAACTGGCAGTTGAGTGTCGACAAAAATTAGGTAACAAAACGAACTAAATTTCAGTTAACATTACATTTTGTATACAGCTGTTTACTCTAATATTTTTCACATGACATCCTTCTACTTAATTGAACACCTCTATTCGAAATTAGGGATTAAGGAATTTTGCCAAAAACATACAAGTAGAGTTACCTGTGTGTTATTTATTCATTCAAGTATAATAGATACCCCAAAGAATTCAATTAGACAGATAGATATTCCTTATCAATCACAAAGCATTCCGGATGTTACTGAGGTCCTTTAATTAAATGTTAGCGCCTCTCTCTACAAAAATGTATTGGGAAATTCCAATTACAATCGTGTTATTTGAGTCAAGACAATTCGACAAACATCAATAATTTCGTTTCAATTCGACCGGATAATTTCACAGAATGTTTCCCATACAATAAATTAATACCTACCGTACCAATATAGGCCCGAACTGAGTTCACCTTACAACAAAATATTTAAATTCAACCAACAGATAAAAGTATGCGTTGATGGGTGGTCGGTCGGTAGCGGTACACAAAAAGTTCAGTGATTTTTTAATGATTTATGAAAGAGTATTTAGCCGGATCATCAAATTGAAATATCGCTCAATGAGTTTTCTTTTCAAGGACGACCGACCGCCAAACAATTAATTAAATTATTTCTGTTTTAGTCATGTTGACAAATTAATAGTGACTTGGTTTTGGGATCTGCTTGGAATTTTGTTTATCAATTCAGAGCAATATTCAAGAAGACAAGACATTATTTGTCAGAAGCATATTTTTGGGTTGGAAGGCTTTTTTGGTAGATAAGTATTGTTTGAGATGAGCTAGTGGATTGGTGGTCATTTATTAACATTATTATCTTCTTTGAGATAAATATCTTTCTTTATTTTCCTCATTCCTAGATAAAAATATGAGGACTGTTATGAAATTGATTTTTGTATCTTAAGGGTATAAATATATTGGGTTTTGAAAGATTCTGAATATTTTTAAGAAAGGAAAAATACAAATTTAAGCGGAATCACTAAGAAATTAACAAAAAGGTGAAAAATGTGGGAACATTTATTTATACTTCTATAGGTACTGTATTTTAAAGTCATAAAATTTATTTCTTTGTTTAATTGAACATATCAAGAGCGCAGCTACCGTGGTATCGGCCGAATCACTGATACAGGGCCCAACAATATTATAATTCTACTACAAACAATATTTTGATTTACCTAATTCATAATTGTGATTTTTTCAATCAGGTTTGAAATGCAATATCTCAATTCCGAACCCTGTCTGTCAGCTGTGGGCATCGTCACCATCAGACATCATTTTTAAATAACTGGCTGAACACAATAGACGTAAGTCATGGCGCGCGTCCTTGCCTGTCAACGTTAAAATAAATAAAATCTTGTTAAAGTGAATATAAAGAACGCGACTCTGGGAGTTATATAAGTTGTAATAACCAGGTGAGAGGGAAAGCGCATGTCTATTGTGTTCAGGCTGATATGTGTATCAGTGACCAGAGAAAGCACCGTGAATTGTTTGAGTTAATTAGACAAGACTTGTTTAGTTTTTTGGAAGTTATCACTGCGTGTTTCAAATTTGTACGCTTTCAGTAACAACTACCGAGAGATCCTTTTCCGACCTTTAACTAATACAAAATTATCTCAGAATTTTTATGGAAGAAGAACGGCTATGTTTTTGAAAAATAAATTTTCAAACTTAAAAATTTTGAAAAAAAAAATTCAAACTAATTTTTTTCAAAATTTTACGTAATTAAGTACTAAATTTGTTTTTAAAATTCAATGTGTGTATTAGTTTTTAGTCAAAATCAGAAAACCGGATGCTTAATAGTCTTGTACTTTTTGAGAAAATTGAAAATAAAAAAAAATACTTTACTAGCTACTTAGTGGAAATAGGATCTTTAGAGCAACTTAAGCAACAGATTGGAGTCAAAATAACAGAATTTCATTTGTGTTATTTTCAATTTTCTATAGAACTAGAAGAGATTTTAGCATCCGGTTTTTGGTGTTTGACTAAAAATTAATAAGGGAATTGAATATTAAAAACAAAAATACTACTTAATAACGTACAATTCAATACAAATGGAACTTTCTTGAAACATGCGCCACAACCAGAAAATTATGGCCAAATTTCAATAAGCAGAAGACCAGATTTCAATTATGCTAAAGAACAAAAAACATCTTCGTTCCCTTGTCAGCATAATCACGGGACACAACCTACTGGGATACCACAAAAAGAAAATGGGGCTCAGTACTGACGATCTTTGCAGAGGGTGCAGCGATGAAGAAGCACATATGAGGATACCTTACACTTCCTTTTTCACTGTCCAGCACTCTGTCACTTAAGAAAGAAACAGCTAGGAAATCATTTCTTTGATGATTTAGAGGATCTTTCTAGAACTTCGGCGGATAGCCTTCTGAACTTCGTCAACGCCTCTAAATGGCTTGACTGCTAACAGAACACATAGATTTTTACATTTAATGGGATACAATTTCCTATGGTATCACAACGGATCTACATAGATCTAAGTGTGACGGTAACAAGATCAACTGTCAGCCCTTCTACCTAACCTAACCTAACGTACAATTCTGAAAAAAATAAGTTTGTACAAAATTTTTTCATTTTTTTTTTCAAAATTTTTCAAAAACTATCCTCTAAAATAACTTTATTTAAAAACATAATAAAAAAAGAGAGATCTGAATTTACAAAAAAGTGTATCATGGCATTGTGTGTGTAATTGTTGTTTTTTAATATTTTTTTTTTTTCTGTTTAAAATCAATCTTTTAGAAAATTTCCCTTCCTAGCTAAACGGGGGAAAAAGGTCCCCCTCTTATATTATTTTTATCTTGTCTTAACTGAACCTACACGCTTTAGCTTTTTTTTCATACCGTATACGTCTGTACGTCTGTACGTCTGTACGCCTGTGGGTCTGTGCGTGCGTCGGTGCGTCCACTGTAATTTGAGCTAGAGCCTAAACGGGTGGACCGATTTGCATGAAATTTGGTGCAAAGCATTTTTATGTGATTTTTATGTGAGGGTAAATTCGATTTTTTGTTTTAGCTCATCTAGAACGGGTAGCTGGCAAACAAATATTTTGGTTTCTTCAAATTTTCTCGAAAACGGCTCTAATGATTTGTATTAAACTTCGTACCTGTAACAACCAAGTTATTTGTAAGAAAACTGCATTTCAGGTTTTTCTCAAAAAATTCACATAGCAGAATTAGGTATTCCACGTTTTTTGAAAAAAAAAAAATGGTCTTATTTTTGGGTTATTCGCGTATATCTTTGCAATGGTTAGACCGATTCTGTTATAATTTTGTAGTCTGATGCTTCTCAATACTTTAAACAATAATGCATTTAAAAATATTTAAACACATATTTTTTATAAATAAAAAAAAATCAAACAAAAAATCAATTTTTTAATACTTTTGACACTTTTAATATTTTCTCTTTAAATATATACATCATTCATCTTCAATGTAGGGTTACACACAGTATTTAACCACAAGATCAAGTTCGTGCGATCCAGTCGTGCATATTTTTTTTTTATGGTTTTTGGGAGATTGAAGAGCTACTTGCTTCCTATAATTTAAAAAAAAATATTCTATCTCGTAAATTGTAGCTTGTATCTAATAACAGCACCAAAACACTAAATTTGAAATCTCTCATTTGTGTTGCCAAAGAAAAATACTAAATCACCGATGAAAATGTTCATTATTTTTGAACATTTTCCCCAAGAAGAAAATATCACTTCAATTTTTGAGATTTCTTTATCTTTTTGGTTTTTTTATTCCTTTAGAACTTGTATAGCAATTACATTTCCTCTTTCAATAAGCGATAATTATGGGCGCAGTGTCAAAATTCCACAATGGACTTTTGACTCACTTGGATGAGTTACAAGTCCACAAATAAATTATGTCACCTTTTAACACACCCAAGTGGGTCAAAAATCCACTAAATTTCTTTGTGGACTAGTGACCCGCAGATTGTGGTCTCATGGCTCACTTAGGTGGGCCGTAAGTCCATAATTATTGGAAATTGTCATTTTAGTGCAGAAACAACTAAATTCGCTCGAATTTTTCACTATGACTTTATAAATTTTTAAAAACTTTGCATATAACCAACCTCGCACCTACTCCAAATCCCATAGTGTTGTGGACTTTTCACCCACTTTGGTGGGTTAAAAGTTCACAATTTATTTGTGGACTTGTAACTCATCCATTGTGGACTTTTGACACTGCGCCATAATTATATGTATTATTATTTGCATTTTATCTTTTCTTCGCTTCTCTTCTCTGTGTGATCAAAAATTGACAACAATAAATGGCTTAAGATAACACGAATTATTTATGTTCTTATTCTATAACGGAAATCTTAAATAGATATCTTATTCTAAGGGACATAACATTATTCGCCCTTGATAAATAATCATTTCTTTCTTCACAAAGCAAAAAAAAAACTGAAGTCTAGATTTATGTTATATATGTACATATGTATGTATATTCCCAGGGCAATGTGTACTTATTATATTATATTATATATCCCCTTCATAATATTGAACAAAAAATTACCTTCAAGTCTATGTCTGCATACGTTTATAATCCCAACTTAGTCAGCTACAAATATCAATATTTTCTGAATTAATTACATGATTATTGAATAAATTCAATTTCAGTAAGACTTGTGGAATAAATTCGGTGATTTTTCGAAATCACATTATAAAACCATTTAACTCTTATCACATTAATTTTTTTGTTTGTAATTTATGTTCAATTAAATTTAATTCAAATTCCTTTCAAATCAGCAAAGTATGTCTGTCATTGGGATTATCGGGGTTTTAGGATGAAAAAGGGGATCAATTTAATTTTAATTATTTTTTTTTTCATATCTTTGAAACCACTTTGTAGTAAGCCATTAGAAAAACCATTTATATAAATATTTGATTTAAACGTTGACCATGGCGTATACGTACTTTTTTAAAGTTCAATATCGTTTTGCGTCAGTTTTCGCTCTACACGTGTGTGTAAGCGAGGAATGTTTAAATTAATTATTAATTTTCAATAAATTTAAAATGCAGTTCACAAGTTTGCATTTAAATAAAAAAAAGTTATTAGTAATTTCAAAATTTAAAAAAAAAACAATTTAAATACATACTTTACTTATTCACCTGCACTAAGAATATTTTTTGTTTAAATATAAGATAGAATAAGAACCAAACTAATTTTACTGTCCTAACCTAAACTCCCTAGCTTTTCATCGCATATCTTATGTGAATCGCTCTTGTAAAGGGTGATTTTTTAGCTGGTTTGGTTTTGGCAACACTGGTTTTGACAGCTGACGTGTGTTTAGTACCTTGAGTCACTGTCAAACAGCTTCAGTTTGGTTTGCAATTTAACCATGGATCGTCTTACAAATGAACAACGCTTGCAAATTATTGAATTTTACTATCAAAATTCGTGCTCGGTTCGAAATGTTCATCGCGCGCTGCTTCCATTTTATGATCGGCATTCTCGACCTTCTGAGCAGTCTATTCGGAAGATTGTGACCAAATTTCGCACCAAATTTACTTTGTTGGACATTAAACCACCAACACGTTTACGTACTGTGCGTAGTGAAGAAAATATTGCGGCCGTATCAGCTAGTGTGACAGAAGACCGCGAAATGTCGATTCGGCGCCGTTCCCAGCAGTTAGGCCTTTGTTACAGCACTACGTGGAAAATTTTGCGGAAGGATTTGGGCGTAAAGCCTTTTAAGATACAGCTGGTGCAAGAACTAAAGCCAGCCGACCTTCCACAACGCCGAATTTTCGATGAATGGGCTCTTGGAAAGCTGGCCGAGGATCCGCTTTTTTATCGAAAAATTGTGTTCAGCGATGAGGCTCATTTTTGGTTGAATGGGTACGTAAATAAGCAAAATTGCCGCATTTGGAGTGAAGATCAGCCAGAAGCATTGCAACAGCTACCAATGCATCCCGAAAAAGCCACTGTTTGGTGCGGTTTATGGGCCGGCGGCATTATTGGGCATATTTCTTCAAAGATGATGCGAATCGCAGCGTTACTGTCAATGGTGAACGCTACCGAGCGATGATAACAAACTTTTTTTTGCCCGAAATGGAAGTTCTTGACTTGCATGATATGTGGTTTCAACAAGACGGTGCCACATGCCACACAGCACGCGAAACAATGGCGCAATTGCGAGGCGAGTTTGGTGAACAGTTAATTTCACGTTTCGGGCCGGTCAATTGGCCGCCTAGATCGTGCGATTTGACACCATTAGATTATTTTTTGTGGGGGTATGTCAAGGCTAATGTCTATAGGGACAAGCCCGCTTCGATTGACGCACTGGAAGCCAACATCCATGCATTCATTCGTGAGATACCGGCCGATATGTGTGAAAGAGTATGCCAAAATTGGACTAAGCGGATGGGCTACCTGAGACGCAGCCGCGGTCAACATTTGCATGAAATTATCTTTAAACATTAAATTGCAAGGTTCAAACTATCGATTCAAATAAATATTTCATTCATTTTTTCGAATTTTTTGTGTTTTTTTTTTTTTAAAAAGTTCTAAACCTCTTAAAAAATCACCCATCGACGACTTTTGCGTCGTGACTCTTCTTCGAATTCTCCTTTAAAATTTCGTCCTGTGTACATTAAAATATTTCAGTACAAAAAAAAAACAGAACAAATTTTGAACTTACTTCTTGTTTTTATTTCCCACATATGTATAGGAACCTATTTATTATTATCCACAAAATGTTCAATAAAGCTTATCCATCGTCGTCCTTAAACAAAAAAAAAATAACATTTGCTTTGGTGGTCTCGTTAAGCTAGAATTGTCAGCACATACCATAACCAAAAACAACAAAAACTTTTGCATACACACCATTAAACTTCAATCAAAGTCCTTCATATAGAGCTCTGATCAAATATTTTCCTAGACACTGCTGCCACCGCACCGGTGAGATAAAAAAGGGAAGGAATTTAGATTTCAGATGGAGTTGGTTCCATTTCATGGTATTTTGATGGGAAAACACTTTGATGTAACCAACAGAGAAGGATGCTTATCTCGTCTTTATATCTGAGGGTATTTCTTAGAAATTCCTCTATATTTCCGGCTTTTTGTTTATGTTTTGTTTATCTTTGTTGAAACTAAGTTTGAGTGAGGGTAGAGGCACTATGGAGCACTTTGATTATTTAAAATGGTAAACAAAAACTTATTCGATGTCATTATAATATGACAAGGGTTGGAAAAGTTTTCGCTTAGATTGAAGTTAAGAATGAAAGTAAAAATTAGACTTTAAACTGATCCTTATAGATAATTGGGCTTGACTGCAATGTAAAACTATCATGGGAACCTTCTTTAAGGCGCTTCTTACATATAATTTTCAATAGAGTAGAAAACAATCATAATTTACTTTAGTGTAATATCAACCCTATATGTTAAGACTCAAACCCTAATTAACGTAATTTTTTTTGATTAGTTATGCTACTCTACATAACTATGGATTTAGAAACTCAATTATGACAAGGGCAACCTTTATAAACTCCAATTCAGTTGGGGTTTGCTATTTCCCAAATGAGTTGATGGCAAGGTTGGGATCGTAGGGGACTGAGAGTTTGATACACTCTATTGCTTGTATACATATGTAGCTAAGACACATTTTCTGAAACTTATTTTCTAATTTTATCTCAGCCTAAACTGTCACATAAGTTCTAATATTGAACTTACGTATATGTTAAGGTTTTTTTTCAGCAAATAGGCCTATATCAATTTTCTTATATTATGTTAAGACTTACATAGAAGAATTTATAAGATTTTTTATGTAGATATATATTATATTAGGCTCTGGGATCTCACTCCCACCTCATATGTGGGATATTCAAAAACGAAGTGTCTTAGCTGAAAAGTCATTAAATGTTCATTTAAAGTCAGTTACCAATCAACAGTAGTCGAGTTTTTAAAATTTTTTTCAAGGTTGCCATTCGAGGATGTTAGCACTTTATTTGTGGGATATTCAAAAAAGAAGTAAGCCATTTTAGCTCCCCAAATGTGGGATATTCGCAAATAAAGTGTGTCATTCAAAAGGTAAATAATTGGTAATTGTAATGATTTGTTAAAGATTTTTGAAGGGTCATAGAGATTTTTGGTATCTCATTTATAGGATATTCGAAAAACCTCAAAATGGGATATTTTAAAAATTCATTTTAAAATACCTATGGCTGAGCAATTATTGAAACTAATTGACCTTTTATGAGATCACTTACACCTTTCAGATGGTATTCTTTTTTTGCGAATATCTCACAAATGAGGTGCAAAAAATCGCTGATGACCTTGAAAAATTTTAAGCATTGATTATAAATTTTCTAAACCTGCCAAATCTTATGAACTAGTTGACCTTTTTAGACCTATTATTGACCTTTTAGCTGACATACTTTTTTGCAAATATCCCAAAGCCCACTAGTAGTTGGTTCGGAAAGGTCTTTTTAAGGATTTGTTTAAGTTTTTGTCAAAGTAATTGATGAATGTTAAAGTGATTCAGGACTATTAGCACCTCATTTTTAAAACTTAAAAAAAAAAAACAAGTTTGAAAAGTCAATTATTTTTTAGTTACTGACGAGCCATTAAAATTTTCTTATGATTTTTTTAATTTTCTTAAAAGCTGTTAGATATTTTGAAAAGCTTAAAAAAGTAGTAACTTTCAACAAATGAGGTTCTACTAATTAACCTTAATCATTTTAAATTCTTTAATAATTTAATGAATCCATGGCCGTGACCTATTAATAAAAATGACTGACCTTTTATGACCGGATCTTTTCAAATCAAAAATGCCAAAAAGTTAAGATTTCGGAGTCTTGGTATATTACTTGACAAAACCATTATATCTCATAAATCTACTTGTCTATTATTGATTTTGTAAAGTTCATAAGTTCACTTATGGTTATTTTCAATAAACAGATTTATTAACATGCCATCTAACATCACCTACCACGACCACAGCTTACTACTAATACTATGGTAATTTTTGTTAATATGAATTATGAAGCCAATCGGTTGACTAGATCGAACTCTTGGTTGGCATTTGGTAATAAGAACACATATAGACCTACATTTATTGCCATAATACGGATTATAATTGCTTGCAAAATTTAATTTCGTCACTACTTGAAAACATATTTTACCAAAGGTTGTTTACTTCTTTTCTTCAATGAATAAAAATGTCCTCCAACCAGGAAAAAAATAAATTATTTATCAAATACCAAGTAGACTGAATCCTTCTAAGCAACTTTCATTCTATTTACTTTTAATTTGCCTCTAACAATAATGTCAATCATTTTTTTGAAATTATTTGCACTTGCTTATTCAGAGGTAAAATATAAGTGTAATTGGATTAATATTTTGTCTCTTTATACACACGGCAAGAAATTTCAAACTCTTTAGCTTTGCAATGTTATTTATTTTGCTTCTATGTAGCAAAAGAGTTCATGTTCAAAAATTTACGATTATTAAGAAGTCGGAATTATTCATGTGTAATAGAAAAAAAATTGGAAAATTCACCCACAAGGTATAGACAACAATTTAAGAATATAAAAAAGAATTTTTAAAGAAAATTTAAAAAGTGAACAATCAGAGGAAGGCAAATAAATTGAAAGGATTTCAGAAACTCTAGGTGGGTTTAAATCCCAGTAAGGACAAAGGGGTGAAGCGTGCAGTTGTAACATTATAAATATTTACTTCGTTATTTATAAAACATTTATTTTGGATTAATGCAAAATCATAAGGTAAATGGACGAGACTAGAGAAATGCAAATTTATAACAGTTTTTTTTCACCATTAAAAGTAAGTGCTTAGCGTTCCTAACTGGGTTTTTTTTTTGTTATGGTATGGAACTTTAAGTTGGCAAAACTATTTTAACTGGCGGCCATTTTGTCAGCTGTCAAGTGATTAATTTATAGTTTGGTTTGGCATTTCAACATGAATAGACTGACGCCTGAATAACACTACCAAACTGTGCCCAAATGAGCCCGCAAAACAAGATTGCAGTTGATCCCAATTTTCATAAGAGAATTTTGTTTAGGGATGAACTCACTTTTGGTTGAATGGATACGTCAATAAACAAAGCTGCCGTATTTGGATTGATGATAATCCTCAAGTGTATGTTGAGACACCGTCACATCCACAAAAACTGACTGTTTGGTGTGCTTTATGGTTTGGTGGAATAATTGGTCCGTACTTCTTTAAAAACGATGTTGGCCAGAACGTTACAGTCAATGGTGACCGTTATAGAGAACCATGATTACAGACTTTTTCGTTCATCAATTTAACAACCATGATGTGCAGGAGCTGTGGTTTCAACAAAACGGTGCAACATGTCACACAGCTCGTTACGGACCCGTGAATTGGCCCCCAAAATCGTGTGCGATTTAAAGGCGCTTGACTTTTTTCGGGCTGATAAGAAAGAAACGATTGACCACTTGGAGGACAACATTCGCCGCGTTATTGCCGATATACGGGCACAAATGTTGGAAAAAGTCATCGAAAATTGGACCTCCAGATTAGACTATGTCCGCGCCAGTCATGGCGGTCATCCATATTTAAATTATAATGCCAGAAGATTATCTTTCGAATAAAGTAAATCAAATGTCAATTTAAAAAAAATCATCTTTATTCTATTCCATTTCAAAGTTCTATACCCCTAAAAAAACACCCTTTATTATTTTTAATGTAAGCCAACTTTGCAAATTGAGTACATTTTTCACACATTCTCCTGAACTAATAATAATTATGTCAATATTTTTATATGTAGGTACGTATAAACCAATATCTTAGTTGACAAACCACTTTATACACTTGATATAAATTTATTCGTGATGTATTTTTAGCTTGATTTATCACAGTATGCACGGACTTGTCATTTGTCACACATATCAACAACTCTTGTCCAACACAAGTCCGCATAGTTTTCTTGCAAAAGAAAATGGTTGAATAACCTACGGTGAGCAGTGACGAGCAATCTTCGGCAACTAAAAGGTTCATAAAGTAAACAGACATGATGTATACATACATATGTCAAATTTTGAGGACAATGTAAATATTTTTTAACGATATGTATCTTGTTAATACATTTCCTAAACTTATGACCAGTAAAAATAAACCCCTGAAGTGAAAGTGAAATGAGTTGGAATTTGCTTATTTTAGTAAATTGCGTAAAGATTTTTTCACACTTAATAAGTTCCTTCACAAGGGTTATATCATGAATATAGAGAGTAATATTAAGAACAATTGTAACTCCTTCTGGTCCTTTGTTAATACGAAGAGAAAATCTAATGGATTTCCCAAAAAAAAAATTTCCCGAAGCGTCAAATATTACTTCCATTCTGAATTTATTTGAAAAATTCTTCCAATCTGTTTACTCAACTCCCATTATGAATAACTTTCCATGTATTCCGAATATAGCAAGTAAGGTTGATATTGGCGAATTACAGTTAAGTAGTTGTGAAGTGCTTTCAGGACTTAAATCACTTAAACCTAAATTAAACTCTGGAGCTGATGGTATACCCGCTATGTTTCTCAAAGGTTGTGCTTCATCACTTTGCCGTCCTCTGGCTTACATCTTTAATAAGTCTCTATCCGAAGGAGTCTTTCTAAACACATGGAAGATTTCTTACCTTGTGCCGATTCATAAATCTGGGTCTAAGAATATGGTAGAAAATTATAGAGGTATCTCTAAGCTCTCAGCAATTCCTAAATTTTTCGAAAGTATTGTAAAAAATAAAATAGAATTCTTAACTAAAGTATATATTTCTGAACTGCAACACGGCTTTATATCTGGACGATCCACTACTACCAATATGGCTCTTTTTTCCAGATACGTTATTAATTCTTTATAGTGTAAGTGTCAGGTGGATGGAATTTACACAGATTTTAGCAAAGCGTTTGATTCTGTGAACCACAGCACTCTGTTGCAAAAACTGGAAATATTTGGTTTCCACTCTAAGTTTCTGTGTTGGATTTCATCTTACCTCACTGGCAGGTCTCAAAAAGTTATCATCGATAGTTCTTTTTCAAGTTCTATTGAATGTATCTCTGGTGTCCCAGAAGGTAGTCATTTGGGCCCACTTCTTTTTAACATTTTTTTAAATGATATCGCCGTAGCTGTAGAACACTCCAAGTGTCTTTTATATGCCGATGACTTAAAACTATTCTTGAAGATAAAAAGTGTTGAAGATTGCTACCTCGTACAATCAGATATTAACCGTATTGCGGAATGGTGTTGCAATGATAGCATAAAGTTGTACGTATAAACCAATATCTTAGTTGACAAACCACTACATACACTTGATATAAATTTATTCGTGATGTATTTTTTGCTTGATTTATCACAGTATGCACGGACTTGTCATTTGTCACACATATCAACAACTCTTGTCCAACACAAGTCCGCATAGTTTTCTTGCAAAAGAAAATGGTTGAATAACCTACGGTGAGCAGTGACGAGCAATCTTCGGCGACTAAAAGGTTCATAAAGTAAACAGACATGATGTATACATACATATGTCAAATTTTGAGGACAATGTAAATATTTTTTAACGATATGTATCTTGTTAATACATTTCCTAAACTTATGACCAGTAAAAATAAACCCCTGAAGTGAAAGTGAAATGAGTTGGAATATGCTTATTTTAGTAAATTGCGTAAAGATTTTTTCACACTTAATAAGTTCCTTCACAAGGGTTATATCATGAATAAAATGAGTAATATTAAGAACAATTGTAACTCCTTTTGGTCCTTTGTTAATACGAAGAGAAAATCTAATGGATTTCCCAAAAATATGTTTTATAAAAATACCGAAGCGTCAAATATTACTTCCATTTTGAATTTATTTGAAAAATTCTTCCAATCTGTTTACTCAACTCCCATTATGAATAACTTTCCATGTATTCCGAATATAGCAAGTAAGGTTGATATTGGCGAATTACAGTTAAGTAGTTGTGAAGTGCTTTCAGGACTTAAATCACTTAAACCTAAATTAAACTCTGGAGCTGATGGTATACCCGCTATGTTTCTCAAAGGTTGTGCTTCATCACTTTGCCGTCCTCTGGTTTACATCTTTAATAAGTCTCTATCCGAAGGAGTCTTTCTAAGAATATGGTAGAAAATTATAGAGGTATCTCTAAGCTCTCAGCAATTCCTAAATTGTTCGAAAGTATTGTAAAAAATAAAATAGAATTCTTAACTAAAGAATACATTTCTGAACTGCAACACGGCTTTATATCTGGACGATCCACTACTACCAATATGGCTCTTTTTTCCAGATACGTTATTAATTCTTTATAGTGTAAGTGTCAGGTGGATGCAATTTACACAGATTTTAGCAAAGCGTTTGATTCTGTGAACCACAGCACTCTGTTGCAAAAACTGGAAATATTTGGTTTCCACTCTAAGTTTCTGTGTTGGATTTCATCTTACCTCTCTGGCAGGTCTCAAAAAGTTATCATCGATAGTTTTTCAAGTTCTATTGAATGTATCTCTGGTGTCCCAGAAGGTAGTCATTTGGGCCCACTTCTTTTTAACATTTTTTTAAATGATATCGCCGTAGCTGTAGAACACTCCAAGTGTCTTTTATATGCCGATGACTTAAAACTATTCTTGAAGATAAAAAGTGTTGAAGATTGCTACCTCGTACAATCAGATATTAACCGTATTGCGGAATGGTGTTGCAATAATAGCATAAAGTTGAATATAAAAAAATGTAATGTGATCTCATTCTCTAAATCTAAAAGTCACATTGACTTTAACTATTTGACTGAGTCTAACTCACTTGCTCGAGTGGTAAAAATCAAAGACCTTGGCATTATGCTTGATTCAAGTTTTTCTTTTAAAAGCCATATTGACTACATTGTGGGTAGAGCAAATTCACTTGTAGGCTTCATAAAGCGTAATTGCATTGATTTTTGTGACCCTTACGCCTTATTATCACTTTATACATCTCTTGTCAGGTCAATACTTGAATACGCAGATGTCATATGGAATCCGTCTTTTAAGTCTTATTCTAACTGAATTGAAAAAGTCCAAAGGCGTTTCACAAAATTTATATTTTTTAAAATGAATTGGAGGTTTTCTCCTGATTATAGAGCAAGATGCCTATTGCTTGGAATTAAGTCTCTAGTATCAAGACGCACCATTCATGATGTGATGCTTGTGAGGGATGCCCCCACCTACTTTCGATAATACCATTATACGCACCGATAAGATCTTTTCGTTCAATGCACTTATTTTTTGAGCAATTTCATAGGACAAGATATGGTTGTAATGAGCCAGTTTCTAGAGCTATAAACAATTTCAATGAAGTTTGCCAATATATTGATTTGAGTGGTTCAAGGGATTCCTTTAAAGCTAGTGTTTTACTTCTTTTTATTTTTTAAACTGTATCATATATATATAAAACTCATTATTATTTAAGTTATAAGCCAGAAAATTTGCTTGTAGATGTAAATAAATAAATAAATAAATTATGTATTCCTCAGACGAAAACTACGCGTAAACTTATGCTGAAGCAAGATGCAATAGAGAAAACAAACCTAAGGTGGAACAACATCACCACCCCCACCTGTGTAGTGACAAAACAGATAGATATGGCCAAAGCTAGACCTGAAGCGCTCGAAGAGTTTAATATCTCTAAGCAGACTGCATATCGGCTTCGTTATAGGTGTCATTACCGGGCACTGCTTGATAGGCATCAGGCAGAAAGAAAGGATGAAGAAGAATAAGAATCGATTCCTCATATCCTCTGCACTTATCCTGCTCTATCCCAACGACGTAAACTCCATCTTGGAGAGTACTACCACAACGATCCTAGTGATCTGGTAAATATTGGCATAATTAATTTCGCACTCTCGTTAGGAGCTCCAAGTGGTTCAACGAATAGGAAAGAAAGTTCTTAAATTCTTGTGGTACCACAAATGCACCAATTATGGTCTAAGTGTGTCAAGCTTCCTGCTTGGCAGCCATTTTAGCCTAACCTAATCTATATGTAAAATATGTACATGTATACATGATTTTAGGAAATTGATAGAAAAATCGTTTTGTTGAACAATGTTATATTTCAAAGGAAGAGCCACATAAAGGCAGAGCTACATACTATGATATCACATATGTAACTTCCTGTTTGAGTTTTCTGTATTGATTTTCCTTAACATATTATAACCACTACATAGTACATACAAATATTATATACATCCTTGTTTAAGGGAAATTAAAATTCCTTTTTCACGTAAATCATACCTTGAAACGTTATTTTTTTACTTTATGTTTCAACAGGAAATGTTTACGTGAATGGAAGTGTGTAAGATTGCAGCACCCGCCAGTTCTCTCATATATAACGATTTATTTATAGTGAAAGAATCATTTAAATGAATTGCACAACTGGGTCTCTCACCACATGTACTGGTAAGGAATTGAATGAAAAATTAGACACATATATTAATAGCAATAAGAGTTAAAGTGTGGAATCCAGAGGGAAAATTTATGTAATTTTCAATGGAAGATGGAGGAATTTGAGCATATGTTCTAGGTCATCAATAATTGGATTGCTATTTTCAAACTATCCAGAAAACTATTTGTATCTAATTTTATTACGCAGGTTTTTTTTTAATAAAAATTCAGATGAAGTAGGAAATTGCTGTGAAAATTTCTTGTTTTTGGGTTATACCAAAATTTTCGTAGAAAGGGATTATTTCTAGGGTGAAGGAGGGCAGGAGGAGCAATCAGCCAATTGATAAACCACTATAAAATTTTAAAATTTAATTTTGAATTATTGCCAAAAGCACTTTCAAAAATACACATTCATATACCTTAAAAAGTACAAAAAAACGACTTTTTTTTAGAATTTTGGTAAATTTTTTGTTGTTTATCAAATTTTAAAAATTTCTGAAAATTTTCAAATTAATCCACCTACCTTCTCCCCGTACCAAAAAAGCCTTACGTATACATTGTGTAATCATCATCAAATGGAAAAGAAAACCACAATTTAGTTTTGCATTAGTTACAATACTTTTGTGTCTTAAATTCAAAATAAAGCAATTTTCCGATGAAAAAATTCAATATTTGAATTATCAAATTTTGGGAAAATTTCACAATGAATGACAATTTTTCACAGAGATACCAAAACAATGAAAAATGTGTGTTCCCGTAATTAATTTTCTTAGGTCCAGTTTCTCAGTTCGAGATTATAAGGGGTGTTTTTTTTAGACGTGTGATTTTCAGGAAGAAATAAAACGTCAAGAATTTAGTTTTATTATAAATAAATATAAGGATTTGCCATTAGGTTTTAAAAATGATTTCGGGCAAGTGGATACCGCGGCTGGCTCGAATAAAATCCAGCCAAGAGGCCCAATTTTCGACAGCTCTAATTGTTGCGCGCGATGGCGGATGGACTCATTCGGGTCTTCTTCGATACTCTGCTCCACAGCAGCAATAGCGTCTGCGGTGAGCACTGTACAGCGGCGTCTCTGAGGATGCCCATTATCCACTATAGAGTAAACGTGGTGCGAAGCCGATCCATGGTTGCTCGAATTTATGCGATTTTGCGATAATATCGACCGAAGCAAGCGATGTGTTGCGCGAACCGAACCATTATTTTGGTAATAAATTTGCACTATTTGCAAAAATTGTTCAGGAGTAAATCTATTAATTATGAAATGGCAAACCAAACTGAGCATAAATCAAATGACAGCTGTCAAAAAGACCAACTCTGAAAAAAGTATTGCCAGATTGAAAACCACACGTCTAAAAAAAACACAATTTAGTTAAACCTGAGTTAACTCAACAATTTTGATGAGTAACTCAGGATTCACTGAACAGATGCTTTTGATCTTTTATGCACCGAGTTTGTTTCTACAGCGCAAATAGCTTTATTGCTTTTGTGTCAAAAAAATAGGTATTTTAATGAAATCAAACATGATTTAAGCCCAAAAAAATTGGTTTTCAGGACTCCTGTAGTTTGTCTGTGCGTCTGTTTGACCGTGATTCCAGGTATACACGAAGCTAGAACGTAAACAGATCTGCTTGAAATTTGGTACAGATCACTTTAATCTGATTCCCTGGATGAAAACTTTGATCTCGTTTTTTTCCAATTTTCCCAAAAACGACTTTAACAATTTTGATTAAACTTATAAAACTGAATGTCAGGTTATTGGCAGACAAAATTGCAGAACGGAAAAAGTGTCACGTACGTTTGTATTTGTTTCTAATGGATAAACTGATTTTGTTGCAGTTTCGCAGTCTGGTGCTTTGAAGTATTTTAAACAATATTGCATTTTTATCTTATTTGCCACCATGGGAAGTATTTTTTTTTGCCGCCCTAAACAAATTTAAGTTTGCTAACGTCTATTCGTATAATATATTTATATTTTGGATAATTTTACATCATTTATTTCTCACTGTATAATTTTAATTCGTTCACCACTATAAAATGCGTTTTCTCTTTTTGTTTTGCATACAGATTGTGGAATATTGCCTCTGGTTACCATTTTGCAGATGCTACATAACATTTTGTATTTATTGTTAACTCGTATAACGAGCCCTTTTTTAGCGGTTGGGGATCAGATATACAAATTTATTATACAAGCCTTGTCGTTGTGATTATATTTATTAAACGTGGTGTAGCAATATAAGAATAAACTTCTCATATTTAAATTTATTTGTCTGCATTTTGCATCGTGAAAGTGCAGATTGCAAGATTAAAATTATTAAACATAATTATAAATGGTTGGGTATTGTGCGTGCATGGTCAGTAGGTATATCGATAAGTATGACGACATTCTCGGCTTGGAATAAATCAAGAGAATCCTTTGAACCCCCTGAACTGAGGTTGAACACAATTTACATAACTATTCTTCTCGTGTCAAAAAATTTACAGTAGACTAAGGGCCAGTTTATTCACTGTGAGTTAAATAATGTACCATGACTTTCAGAGGTTCTAATTGCGTTGCGCTAATCAATCAAAATCAGCTGATAAGTAATTTCCATGATTAATTATAGATTTCTTGATAAAGATTTTTGGTAATATGCATATTTGATGATTTACCAGTTGCACTAATCCTTGATTGAAGATGATAAGCTATGCACAAACTGGACTTAAAGCTGTGCAATTTTTAGGGTGAAATTGGGTAAAAAAATAAAATAAAATGGTCCGATTTAAGAAATTCTTTTTCTGTTCAAAAATATTTTCTTACGAAATGGCTCTAGGGATATTATTTCCAGAAAATTAGTATTTGCAGGGTGAAATGGGGTAAAAATAAAAAGTTTCCGATCTAGGAAATTGTTTTTTTCTTTGATTTTTTTTAATTGTATGTGGTGAGAAATGGGGTTACAATAAAATTATTTTTGATTTTAGGCATTATTTTGGTGTTTGAAAGGTTTTTCTTAGTGGATGGGTCATTTTTGTTCAAAAAATTGGTAGTAATAGTGTGTAATGGGGTAACAATGAAATGTTGTATTCGATTTTAAAAATTCTATTTGTATATCAAAGGTTTTTTCCAGGCGATGTTTTTTTTTTTTAATTTTATATTTATAGGGTGATGTGGGGTAAAAACTAAAAAAGGATATCCAATTTTAAAAATTCTTTTTGTGTTGGAAAGGTTGATTTTGAAAAATTGATTGAAAAATTGGGAGCATAAATGGCCAACTATTTTAAAAAAAATTGTCTATTGTAATGTACTTTCTAAAATGGTACAGCACATGTTTGTGTTCCCAATAAAAACCAATAAAACTAGCTTTTAACCTACTGAAAAAGCTTTAGAACATTTATGCTCTCATACATTTTTATTTTCTTAGACATGGTCAAACTCTGGTGAATAATAAATATAGAAATATTTTATCATTTTTGTATTAAAAAATTAATTTTAAAAATTTAAGTTAAAAAAACTGCAACAACTAGTGTTAAATTTGATTACCTATATATTAGTACAAATATTCTAAAATATTATAAAAATAAAAAAAAAACAATAAGAATCATTCACTCGTGGTCGCAGTGTTCAGATATTTGAGGAAAGTCGTGAATTTTTTTTAATTTTTGAAAAACCTCATAACATGGAGGAAACATGGGCAATATTTTTTTTCTGAAAGGTCTTGAGGCCAGATTTTCCCAGTTACAAGGTTATTCATTATTTACGGGACACCCTGTATATTTTCTATTGTAATTTGTATGCAAAGCTTATTTTTTTCCGAATTAAAGACCTGAGCAGACTTACCCTAAAATTTGATTTGTGATTTAGACTGTAGGCGAAGGCCAGAAGCATTTTCTGGACACACTTTGTTTCTACGTAAAACTTAATACCATATCTACTAAATTTATTTATTTAAATATTTTGCGGAATCATTGCATGCCATACATATTATATCTATATTTGAAGGAAAACTAAATATTTCAAGACGAATAAATTGCTTGTAGACTGGAACCACAGATAAATTTAATAATTGTGTTCTTTGGTATGTGGAAAGAATTAAAAAAATATTATACGAGCATTGAAATAACAGACAGCTGTTTTTAATAAAAATAAAAAAAAAAAATAACCATATAAAAACTTTTTATATTTTTATTTGCAGTGGTTTAACAAGTGTATAGTTGCATATCTTGCAAATTTAAGAAACAAAAACCTACATTTTCGAGACTAAAACAAGTCTATAATTTTTATGGTTTCGTCTATAAAAACATGTCAACAATCAATCCAAAAATAATCAGGCTTAAGAAAAAAAAAACAATTAATTTCACTTATTTTGCAGAAAGACGTAGAGAAGGTCGTTTATAAAAAGGGGAATCGAAGAGGATTTTTCTTAGACCGATGGCAATTAATTTAGGAAGTCATTCCAGACATGCCAATTTATAACATTTATAATAGTGTATATCATAATCAAAGTTAGCGTGTGTGTCTAGAGTCACTTCACTTCCAATAATTTATTCAGTATTTTTTGACAAATAATCTGCAGAACATCGAAAAATGTGTTTTATAATTATTTTTAACTCAATGAGCAAACAAATTGCTATTTTCTGAATTGATTCAAGAAACTTACCTGCAAAAATCTTATATTGGCATACTTTTTTTTCTAAAATGAGACTTTATCTCGCATTTCATTCAATAATTGCATATGCAAGTTCAATGGCAAAAAATAGAACATATCGTCGGCTTAGAGTGAAAACCCGCCAAGTCCATCTTTTTACCATTAATATTATATCTAAAATGATTAAAAAATATATAAAATCTGTCCAGTTGTTTGGAATTACTTATTAACAATTGTATAGGCTCCGGGATCTTAGAACCCCATATGTGGGATATTCGGGAAAAGAGTACTTTATGACATCTAAAAGGTCAGACATTGATCATTAAAGGTTCGTTTAATGCCTCAATGCAAACACGACTTTGAAAAAACTTTAAAATTTTGAAAATAGCTATATGTGTCCAATTTCTGAAACTACTTGACCTTTTATGAGGATTTACTGACTTTTCAAATAGTAAACTTTTTTTCGAATATCCCAAAAATGTGGTGCTTAAAATCGCTAAAGACCTTACGAAACTTTAATCAATTTTCTATGGTTGACCAATTTTTGAAAGTAGTTGGCCATTTTTGGCTGTTTAAATCGCATATTCTATCTGTTCAGTGAATACTCAGTTAACTCACCAAATCTGATGAGTTAACTCGGGTTTTACTTTAATGTTCCACTGAAAAACAGGGTCTACATAAGTCGACAATATGTGAGTTTCAATGTCACCGACCTCACTTGATGCCAAGAAATCCGGACTTGGTTCATTTTACGTTGGGATTAAGTTTTAAAAAAAGGGGATTTAGTTCATTTGAACCAAGTCCCTATTTTTAGTCTGAGTAAGTTCATTGGGACTTAACTCTTTTGTGGTGTAAGTTCGAAGGGCCGAAGACTGTGCACGTGTATTATTATAGACTTGTTAAATTATTGTTTTAAACTGGTCCACATAAGTCTGGTTGAGAAGCCAATTTTTGTGGATTAAAGGCTGGTTAAAGCTATAAAGCAAGTCGTAGCTTAGATTTTTTTTTTTTTCATAAAATGTCCTTGTTCCCATGATATAAATGCTTTCCAGAGATCGAAGAAAAATAATCTCCTGATCCCCAGTCATTATTATTGGAATTGTTAATTGCTGAAAGTCCACACAAGTTGATTACTTCTTTGTTTCGAAAACCATATGCAAGCAGATACCACTTAATTGACAGTCATGTCAAGCTATATTATATAAGTTATAGGCCGGCAGATCCAAAAGCAGTTTTTGCTGCATGAGTATGCTAATATCTGTTTGAACTTCAATCCATGTACAACATTCAATGCTTCTCGAAAACTATCTTAGCTTTTTTTTTTAAATAAAGTAAACAACAATTTTTACTATTTTGGTCCAAATTGAAAAAAAATCTCTTTACAACCCTTTGTTTTCAATTGTTTCAAGTCAACAAGTGTCCTGAACACAGAATGAACATTGAATGAATTTCTAGAACAAAAAAAAAAAACAAAACACGTGTTTTTCTAAAAATCATGCGCATCAATGGAATTGTGTTTCCTCCGCGAAAAAATTTCCCTCATCCACAATTCATTTCAATTGCAAATTCATCTTAAATCGTCGTATTTTGGCGCCCACTACATAGAACCCAGAATTATTTATGAATGAAAGTCTGTGCGGTAGAAACAGAAACAGCGGCACCAGAACCAGAACCAGCACCAGGTTAAGGTCTTTGATTTGGGATTTAAGTTAGTTCAAAGGATGTGATCAAGGAATCTAGTTGTGTTCCTCTGTCGTGAAATATTAAATCCCAAAACTCAATTTTTCCGCGGCCGCAGGCTATCGTCGTGTCGTTGAAGTTTATATGAACTTTTTCGTTTTATAGCAAAATAATTAAATTTACTGACCAATGCAGTAAAAGAGATTTTAATTTTTATTTTTGCTTCACACATCTACTCGTTTAATTTTTTTTTTTTTTTTGTGGAAACAAAGAAGTGTTTACTTGAATTAACAGGATCGTAAATTATCAATATTTTATGGAAATTCTTATGAATTAAGATAAATATTTATCTCACTAGCTATTCATATTCAATTAAAAACGTTTTAAAATAAAGAAAGAAAAATAGAAAAATAATAGTAATTGTGTGTTAAAGGTGTAAATTTTAGTAATAGATGTCACTATTTGTAAGTTAAACTAAACAAGTGTGGAAAATCTCGGAAAATAAAAAAAAAAAAAATAATTGTGGAAATTGAAAAGAAATTTATTTTTTAATTTTAATACGGTTTACGGAAATTTTAATAATTTCAAAAATACCTAATATCCCGCTTAAGTCAATGATTTTCTGGAAACAAAATTCCAACAAAAAAATAATATAAAACATGAAATAGCTGTACAAAAATTGAAAACTTTAAGATCATTTGGGAAAGCAACGAAAATGTGAATCTTTTCAAGTAAAGAAGAACATCAAAAAATTCCTTGGATAGCTTACTATCAAGAAGTAAGTCAAAAAGTGTTTTTTTTTTATCATTATTAAGAAACAAAAACGGGAAAAAAATACCAAAGGAAATAAATTATGTCTATTTCCATGTTCTCATGGCTCAAAACAGCCAAAGCTATTTTCGATTTTTTTATTTTTGCCTCTGAAACAATGCGTCGAATTCGAAACTGCCATGAACGTAATTTATGATTTTTTTTTTGTTGGGTTGACTTTTGGATTTTTTTTTTATTTAGGATTATGATCTCAAATGTTTTTTGTTTGTTAACAAGATTCAGGATAAGTGAATTTGTTTTTAATTTAATTTTCACCCTGATTTAAAAATATACAAAGTTATTAAATGCAGAGCTGTTTTGAAGTAAAATCTTAATCTTAAAAAAAATGCAGAAGTAGTAGATTTTTTTTTTTCTAAAAAATAATATATTTTCCATATTTAATTGAAACAAAAATACTACTTAATATCGTAAAATTTTGAAAAAAATGTGTTAATATTGTTTTTTTTTTTTTAATTTTGAGTTTAAAAATTATTTTTTTCATAAAACTAAACAATTTTATTTGGAAAGCAAATAAAAGAAAAGATTTCTGGCTTAAAAAAAAAGTAAAGCATGGCATTTTAAGTGGTACCATTGTTTTTTTTATATATTTTTTTATGTTTTAAGTGATTTTTTTAAGAAAATTTCCCTCCTGGCTTAATGGGGCCAATAGACCCTCTTAAGATCTTTTTTCTTGAATCGATGCAACCTACACGCTCTAGCTTTCCGCCACACCTTATGTGAGACACCCTGGAGAACGGATATGTTGTATTTTGCAAGAAATGTTAAATAAAACAACTTCTTCGTTTGAGTCTTCGAATTAGAGTGACCGAACTTCTACTCATCATTTCCTACGCTACCTCTTCTATTCCCTAGATCGTCACTTCCTCCAGGTCAACCACGCATTCTAATTCCATTCGCTTGACACAGTTTGTTTGTTAAACGAATAACAATACAATAGTGCAACATCAACATATGTCACACTTGACATAGTTGCACTAAGATGGGTCAGTATTGCAATATGATCCCTTATTGTATTGTGTTTGTTTAGTTGACATAGTTCGATTGCCGTTCCTATGATTGTATAACAATATAGATGACACATGCGGAACACTTGGTCGTAATCGAACTATGTCATGTGATACAATGATTTTGATTTTTTTTCAAATTTTCTCAAAAACGGATCTAACGATTTTGATTAAACTTCGCACCTGTAATTTAAAAAAAAAAACTCCATTTCTGGTTTATGACAATAAAAGTCACATAATGATAATGCTATTTTATGATATTTGAGAAAATGGTGATATTTTTGGCTTATGTGTGTTTATCTTTTGTTTCAATCGATTTTGTTATGATTTTGAAATCTGATTTTCCAAACAATATTGCAATCCAGTCGTGTATAATATTTAAATTTGTACCAGTTTTCTAATGCTTTCTCAAAGGTTTGAAGGAAAATTGTTTTTAGAACAAAAAATAACGGTAACTGCCATAGTACTGTTTAAAACAAAGAAAATGAGCGAATTTATTTCTTCACAAACACGGCTGTTTCAAATTTTAGTAAAAAATATTCTGTTTGCAATTAGTACGATTTACCATTTACTATAGGAAATTTTTCGACAAAAAGTATTTACTATCACTACTATAGTATATTACTAATAATTGAAATTTTTAAAATTTATTTCTCATAATTTAAGATTTTTTAAAGAAAATTTTAGAAGTTGTTTTGTGGTTGCGGCAACCACTGACTTGTATGAGAGGGGTTCATATATATGTTTAATTTGGTCCGTTAACAAGTTCATATTAATTTAAATCGTAAAATTAATCGTTCGTCAAATATTTCATTCAGTACCAAAATTAATTGTATCGCACGCTGTGTGGCATATAGCGCAATGCAGTCTTGGGCCCTATTTCATAAACATTTTAATTCACAATTGTGACAGGAAACTCAGTTACGCTCAAGTATTTGACAGTGAAAAAACAGAAATTGAGCTAAAATGCTAAATAATATTTTTCAAGTGGAAGCTTTGAAGATTCTCTGTTGGAACTCCGAGTAATACGCCGACGCCCTCGACATTTTAAACAGAGAATAAATAATGATTTTGACACGATAAATGACGATTTTATACACTTCACTTTTTAATACTAAAACACAACTTCGACAACTGTGACATTTTAAATTTTAAAGCGTGCTTGTGTTCTGTAACTTCTAACATCGAGACAATCGGTCGAGAAACGATGAGAATTGAAACAAAATGCATAGGTTTTGTTCCATTTTGCATCCTTTTTCGACGTGGGCACTGCATAAAGTTATGTATTTAGGCCATGACAAACTTCAAGATCATACAATGACAAAATCGTCACGAAAAATTTGTCAGTATCTGACAATTGAATTTTTCTGACAAATTTGTCAACTGTCAATTATTTTATGAAATACAAATTTGTCAGATAAGTGCGACATATTTGTAGAAAAAAAAAAACACATTTCTCTGTTCAGCATATGTTATCCCTCGAAACAAATTTTATCTTTTGGTTTATTTTCATAAAAAAAAAATTTTAAATCTTTTAACAGTCATATGATTGAGTTTTAAAATTTTATAAAATGTATCTTATAAGAAATGAACACAACTTAATTTCATTAATACCGAGTTGTATTGCAATATAAATTTATTCAACACCAAGTTTATAATTTAAAAAAAAATTATCAACAGAACGAACCATTTTATGTCAAATTCAAACGTCGGGCAGACGACCGAGCATGTATGTTAAGGTAGCCCTAAACGACGAACATGCTCGCCGAACTTGTTTTTGCTAGCTATATTTTCGTCGTGTAGGGGCTGATTCACGAACGGTTCGCTGTTGACGAAAAATTTCGTTTTTGTCGTGTTCGTTGGCTTCGAGTTCGGCGAGCATGTTCGTCGTTTAGGGCTACCTTAACGCAAACCAACAAGTTTGGCAAACATGTTCGTCATTTAGAGCTACCTTTTCCGAGAAAATGTATGTTACCATTTTTGAATTATTGAATAAAACCAGTGGCGTACCCAGGGGGTGCAGGGGGGGGGGGGTGTTCTAGAGCCCCTAACAAGCAAAATGAAATACTATGCTAAGATTTCCAAGTATTTCGGAGAATAGTTTTTATTATTCTTTCGTTCAAATTTAAGTTAAAACAATATTCTTCAATTTTAATTTAAAAAAGAACTAGTTATGGATATCGTACTGAAATCACTAGCTCACACATAATCTCAGTATTCACAGAATACTCAAAATGAATTTCATTGAATTTCATTGATTTGAAATCAGGGAAAAGACCCAAATCGATTTCAAACATTTCATTTTTTCTTTATTTTTATGAAATGCCACCACCTGAAAACATTGCATTCGTTAACATACTAAACCTCGACTTAAATCAGAGGTAGACAATCTTCTCATACTCTTTTCATACCTTTTATAAAGGTAATGGGCCGGCCGTATTCATAAGCCGTATTTTTTTATCGCCGATTATCCGCATAGATCATCTCATGAAAATAAAAAAAATATGGATAATAGTGACAACTGTGTTGTATACTTATCTCTTTTTTCCTTGCATTTATTTATTTTTCATTTATTCTTGGTCTTGTCTTCTTTACACTACAATTCACAATTCCTAACCATTTGCAAAGCAAAAACTAAACTTTTGGTTCATGAAAGGTGATCTTGATAGAGGGGAGGATCTAATGTTCTTGATGTGATGCATTTATTTTGATGATATATTGGATCATCTTATAAAAATCATCAATAAAAACGGCTATAGTAATTTTTAACTATGGCTTAGTTAAACCTAAATCTTCAATTTTAATTTATTTTAATTTTGGTCCATGGACTATTTTTGAAGTCGAATAAGTTATTCAACTTCTATTTTTAAATACAGAAATAGAATTTCAAGAAATTGTATTAATTGATCTTATTTAAACTGTAGTTAAGAAAAACATGAGTTTAGCAAACCACTATGAATACGCCCCAAAAAAATTCCTATTAACAGAATTTCCTCTGAAAATTCATACTTTATTTTTTTCATTGTATTAGCTACAACTTGCGCTACTTTAAATTATAAAATAAAACATAACTATAAGATCACTCAAAAAAAAAAAAGAAATTCCATGAAAATATTTAAATATGAATAACACTGTCCCACTGTTGTTTAAATCGAGTGGATAAAAGACTATTTTTGTCATTTCGGAATATTTGAAAAAATAAAGTTTTATTCATCAAAAACAGCTGTGGTAAGCGGTTATATATAACACGCATTATTCTCAAAAAAAAAACTATTCCAAAAACGTTTTTAGCTTCTTTTTAGCAGTGACGTCATCAGAGCCAGAACGTTTATTTTCCACTTTGAGACGGTTAAAAACGTGGCTGATAAGCGGCGGATTAGCTTTTTTGATTATTCACACAGAAATCGATGTAAGGCCTGAGGATGTGGTGAATCAATTAGCTAATCAAAAAAAAAAGGAGAATGGATTTAATTTTTTTCCATAGTTTTACTACTTAAATTTGTTAGTTCAAACTAAAATAATATCAACAAGTTCAAAAAAAAATATCTCTATTTGAATAAAACAACTAACTTTTAACAAATATATATTCGTAATCGCACAAACAATACTTTCATAACGTAACGTGGTTTTAATATTTTAAATTTTTTTGAAAACAAATTTTCTCAAGTCCATTTATTTCATCAAAATTAAAAAAAAAAACAACTAAAATACTAACGAGTGTGTTTCAACATCAAGCACAATTCTGCGTTGACCTTTAAAAAAAAAAGTCAAGTATAAAATACAATATTTGACAGAATGATGCCATATAAATTAACGTTTATAATTTTGCTGTTAACATTGGTTTTAAACTCAATTTTGCTTTCAAACAAAAAAAAAAGTCTTTCAATGTTAAAAATGCAGCAACCAATTTGATGTCAAAGTAGGTAACATATTTTTGTGAACAGATTCGATCGCATAAAGAATTTTAATGCCTTTTGTAATGTTTCTAATATTTTTCTACAACTAACGTAATTGATACATATTGAAAATGCGACACCAAGTTTCTTCGAACAATATGCACATACATAAATCAACATTTATCTGAAGTCTTGTAAGGAGAATATAATGTAGTACCTAATCCATCTTAAATACATCGACCGACCCAATTTTGAGGGAAGGTGCCTAACGATCAGATAGATGAAAGCAAGTTTCTCAGAACTTAAAGACAATTCCCTCGAAAGTTTGCTTCGCCCCCAATTGTATATTCCACTCCCGGTCAATAAAGTACCTAAATGCAAAAAATTCTTTAGTTTCATTCAAAAAAAAAAAAAATATGTATCTTTTCAAAACCACACACTGATTTATTCCAATACGAAGAATGATAAATTAAAATTTTGAAACCTCTAAGCTTTTTCACTTTAAAATTAAAAAAATATGCACACACATTTTTCTATGTATATTTCCCTACTCTACGTACATCGGTGAGTATTTTTCCTTTGAGAGCCCGAGATTTCTCTTGACGACCTTGCATCTATTCATTATAGTACCTCAACCTCAAACCATGGTCCATGGTTCGGAAGTGGGCACAAGTTAATAAAAATTACAGGAAACTGAAAGCCAACAACAACAATTTAAAGAATTAATTCCATAACAGCTCCTGCTTCAGCATTTTTGTTGTCATCACGTAAGGGACCCGCACACACACACACACACATAGATTCAACAAAAACATCACTCTTATTTGGTTCATCACGAGGTTGATTTGCCATAAGGTTTTTGCGATGCCCAGCAAGCAGAAAGAAAAATAATTTTTGAGCTATCATGTCGCCTACTAATTAATCTTCATCATGTTTCCTATGAAAAGAAGAAGTCTAACAGCTTGTTATCTACTACACGTGTAGAGGGGAAGTGTTTTATGCAGATTAGGCCATTACCATAGCGATGGCAGACGAATTTTCAATTTCAGTGCCCAAATGTGTTGTCCTTTTCCAGGCGCACAGGAATGCTGAATATAGGCTTTTGAGCTATTCAAATGGCCATTAAGATTCACTAAGCTTAGAAGTCCCAGTCCTAAAAAGACATTTATAAAATAAAGTATTTCACTACAGGCGTTACACCTGCTACTAGCAACGAAAAATAAAGAGTAATTTTAGACAAACATGTTATAATGGGTGATTTTTTAAGAGGTTTAGAACTTTTTAAAAAAAAAAAACACAAAAAATTCGAAAAAATGAATGAAATATTTATTTGAATCGATAGTTTGAACCTTGCAATTTAATGTTTAAAGATAATTTCATGCAAATGTTGACCGCGGCTGCGTCTCAGGTAGCCCATCCGCTGAGTCCAATTTTGGCATACTCTTTCACACATATCGGCCGGTATCTCACGAATGAATGCATGGATGTTGGCTTCCCGTGCGTCAATCGAAGCGGGCTTGTCCCTATAGACATTAGCCTTGACATACCCCCACAAAAAATAATCTAATGGTGTCAAATCGCACGATCTAGGCGGCCAATTGACCGGCCCGAAACGTGAAATTAACTGTTCACCAAACTCGCCTCGCAATTGCGCCATTGTTTCGCGTGCTGTGTGGCATGTGGCACCGTCTTGTGGAAACCACATATCATGCAAGTCAAGAACTTCCATTTCGGGCAAAAAAAAGTTTGTTATCATCGCTCGGTAGCGTTCACCATTGACAGTAACGCTGCGATTCGCATCATCTTTGAAGAAATAGGCCCAATAATGCCGCCGGCCCATAAACCGCACCAAACAGTGGCTTTTTCGGGATGCATTGGTAGCTGTTGCAATGCTTCTGGCTGATCTTCACTCCAAATGCGGCAATTTTGCTTATTTACGTACCCATTCAACCAAAAATGAGCCTCATCGCTGAACACAAGCAGCGCGCGATGAACATTTCGAACCGAGCACGAATTTTGATATGGTTAAATTGCAAACCAAACTGAAGCTGTTTGACAGTGACACAAGGTACTAAACACACGTCAGCTGTCAAAACCAGTGTTGCCAAAACCAAACCAGCTAAAAAATCACCCGTTATATACAACAATGCGGAAGCGGATGCAGAACCGACCTAGAGAGGACATAATTATTTTTGTGACCACACTAGAGATGGGATTGTCCTTGTTTCAGTTATTAAATCCACTCTAGCACCGCATATACACGATTCCAAAGCGGAAAATCTAAAAATATATCTATTATCGAACCATCATGGCGTCAAAATTCGCTGTGGTCATCATCATCATCATCATCATCATCTGAGCGTTGTTGGCTGAGTTCATAATTTTCATTGACTCGTTGGAAAAAACAACAACGATATTAATTGCATTTGCCATTTAATTTTGCTTTACATCTACAGTGCTGTGCAAACTTTTGTGCGATTAAATGTTTTTTTTTTTTTTTTTTAACTTTTTCGTGGATTACGATTTTTGAAATTTAGAAAATTCAACGTGGCTTTATTTTTCGGAAGTGACTCTTGGACATGCAAATTTTAAACAGTTTGGGTTGTCTTTGTACCAATATACTGTTCATGCAGGCCCCGTAAAGCTAGGGTCCTCCAGCATTCAAAGTTTTTTTTTTTTTTCAATTAGTGTGAAGCACGTTAGCCTAAACATTAATTTTTAATAACGAACAAATGTTATAGCTGTTATAAACTGACATTTCCGTAGTCTCGTCCATGTTCCCTGGATGTGTAAATTGATGTAAGTTTTCGTGTTTATTTTCACAAATGCCAACATTTCTAGACCAAAAAATAATGAACATACTTGTGAACCTATATACTTATGCATATATGTATACAAATTTTAATTAACATCACTGTATATAATTAGGTATATGCATAATTGAATGTTAGACTTTGAAAAGCTGATACCTATAGGTAATTATGGGCTCACATAACAACCACTTCAGCAAGCAGTTATTTTTTATTCACGCATTATGGTAATTTCTAATGCTATTTACATCATGATTCAAAAGGCTATTTATGCAGAACTAATGAGATATATGAACAGAAACAATCTAGTTGAGTATATCTGTAGTTTTAGTTCGAATTCTGAAGCAGGAACTATACAAAAAAATATTAGTCCTTGTCATTGGTTTTGAATTTAATTTATTCACTATATTCTCTATGTATATTTAATTTTGTCTGCATTGATTTATTGTTTTTTTGTTTCTAATAAATTGAACTTGAAAATATTCCGGAATAAATTATTATTTTAATATTTAGGGCTTTTAAGTAACTCATATCCAATTAACTTCGTGTTTTTTTTAATAATTTGTTTTTTATTGCAAACAAAAATTTTTAAATTCATATTTTTTGCCACGAGAATTTTCAGTTGTTAAAGGAATACAAAAACATAATTTTTGACTTACTTACATATTTATGTATTTTTATCAAAGAAAAAAATTGTTGAATAAAATTAAAAATAATAATATGTAAAGGGTGTTTTTTATAGACGTGTGGTTTTCAAGAAAAAATAAAACGCACACAATTTAATGTTATGGCCAAAAATTTAGCTTTATTATAAAGATAAGGGTTTGCCATTATGTTTTAAAAACGATTTCGGGCAAGTGGCCGCCGCGGCTGGCTCGAATAAATTCCAGCCGAGATGCCCAATTTTCGACCACTTTTTGCAGCAATTGGGGCCTTATTTCAGCAATAACGCGCCGAATATTCTCTTCCAAGGCGTCAATCTCGGGCTTATTTGCGTAGACAGGCGGCTTCACATAACCCCACCAACAATTGTCCAGCGGTGTTAAATCGCACAACCTTGGAGGCCACGCCGCAGGACCACGACGGCGACGTGAGATAATGCATTCACCAAAAGTTTCCTTCAATAAATTGATTGTTTCGTTGGCTGGATGGCATGTAGCGCCGTCTTGTTGGAACTAAAGGTCGTCCACATCAACATCCTCCAATTCAGGGACGAAAAAGTCATTATTCATGGCTCTTAAGCGTTCCCCATTGACTCTAACATTATGGCCGGCTTCATTTTTTAAGAAATATGGACCAAATTCCCTCTGCCCATAGATCAAACCAAACAGTGACTTTTTGAGGTGTAATGGCGCGGTGGGCGTGGCTTGTGGATTATGATCACTCCATATATGACAATTTTGCTTATTAACGTACCCATTCAACCAAAAATGAGCTTCAACGCTGAACAAACATTTTTTTTTGTGATGCGTCGCGCAAAACCGAACCATTATTTTGGTAATAAATTTGAACGATTTGCAAACGTTGTTCAGGAATAATTCTATTTATTATGAAATGGCAAACCAAACTAAGCATAAAGTCAAGTGACAGCTGTCAAAAAGACCAACTCTGAAAAGAGTATTGCCAGATTGAAAATCACACGTATAAAAAAACACCCTTTACTAAATCTTTTCCTTATTTCACAAATCCTCGTGCTGCATCAATAACGTAACAGTATATATGTATGTATGTACCGAAAAGCCTTAACCACTTCTTTTTGAAGTGTGAAGCGTAGGTGTACTTTAAAAAAATATATTAATATAGTTCATGCAATTTAAAATCGATTTTATCTAAATTTTTAAATGATTAAAATGGTTTCTTCGAAAATAACACCTCTGCAGCCATCAGAAGAAGAGGGCGTATCTACCTACTCATGCATTTTTTTGTTTTTAATTCTCAGTATTTCACTAATTTGTTTTCAACTTCTACTTCAATTCCCATAAAGCCCTTTTTCATTGTATTATTGTATTAGTGAAGTAAACACTGAATAAAATTAATATCCCTTGCATTTAATTATCTTGCGTGGTTGGAAAAATGAAATAAAATGCACAGCTTGATCGCACGAACTTGTTCTTGAGATTTAAGCTTTAACGTGGTTATATACATTGAAAGTAATGGTTCAATAAGCTAGAACGTGTAGGTTGGGTCGAGACAGGAGAAAAATCGTTTTAAGAATTGCCCTTTATCGTGATGTAAATTTTGATCAAAATCTCGAAGTTTTTTACACACGAAACTATAATATTTACTTGCCCTATTCTTATTAATCCAAAAATAAAAATATACAATTTTACTTCACAACACCTTTAACGTCATTATAGCTGCTTTCAATATTAGTGTATAGCTGTATAAGGATTGAATTAATCGAATAAAAAATACCTTAACTGTCACTCTGATAATCCCAATAATGAAGTATATGTATGTATATTCACAATAACCTTACGCAACTTTTTTGCAATTTTCATTTTTCGATCTGATGGTATTTGTTTTACCACAGAGAAAACCAAACATTGCCACGTACAATATAAAAATATACATTTATATTTATAAAAATAGGTATAAGGACAAACACCATCACCATCACACGTTGACGTATCCTATCGACGCGAATCCCTTAAGGAGGACGTCAATTGTAATTAATTGCTTTGTACACACATGAATGCGCCTAAATTCATTTGATGTTTTTGTTTACAATCTAACGTAAAAAAAAAAAAACAATAATAAATATTCGTTTTTTTTCCACATTGTTGTTAGGGATTGGCAAGAGTGGTGTGGTGTCTGGTTGGTGCGTTGGAGTTTTAAATTTATAAAACTTTTTCGAATTCATTTGTAGCTATTGGTTATTTTTTTTTTTTTTTTGTTTTGTGTTTAATCCAGCAGAGTGCACTCAATATCCAAAAAGCTTTCAATTTTGTATAAGAGTGGTGGATTTACGTATACCTACTTGTGTTGGAGTATGCTAGAAAATTACAAAATTAAAAAATAAAATGCACTACTGCGTCGCACGTAGTTGGTCTTATGTGCGGAAATACTGTAGGCTTAAAATCTTAAAGTAAACTTATTTACAAAAATAGTAAATAAAATAGATTTAGAGAGCAGTTTACCTGAAAGTTGGCAGTAGTTTCCAAGAAAAAAGTTTTTTTTTTTTTTAAATAATTCGGGCTCGTTCATTGTTTCCTTTAAATAAATATTAACTCTCATCTAATCCAAATACAAAAATTAACCAGAACTTAATGGTTCCTTTAATCTTTCCCTCGACTAATTTCATCACTGTTTTTAATTAAATTTCGAAACCAATCGATGTTCTCAACACCTGCAACCCTTTTTTTAATATTCTTAAAACATTTATGTTGAACTTTTCTAATTTTAAAGATCCCAAATTAGTTTTAGAAAGAAGAATAAAGTAAACCAAAAGATCGCACGTACCTGCTCTTTTTATAACCAACTTGTAACTTCAATCCTACATTCTTATGTTAAATGTTTAAGATTCAAAAATATATGTATCTGCTGAATCTGAACAGTAAATATGAGAGGGACTTTTTTATGACAAGAACTACTCTTGGAGGATATGTTAATTCTTGGCCAGAAGTAGTGCCCCTGAAGAAATGATTGCTCTTTGGTGGATTAGGATGGTATTTTTATTTTGCATGTAACTGTGAAAAAAATGTATTGATTTATTGAACCATCCACAATACAGCATGCAAATTATTTGAAAACATTTATATAAAGGGTCCGCCAAATAACTTCTTTTTTTTTTTGAAAATGGCGCAAAACATCGAGTGTAGCTTCGGCTGTGTGGCACGTAGCGCCGTCCTGTTTAAACCAAATGTTGTCAATATCCTCCTCTTCAATTTTTGTGAACGAAAATTCGTTCAATATGGCCCGATAACGATCGCCATTGACTGTAACGGCCACTCCTTGCTCATTTTCGAAGAAAAATGGCCCAATTATGCTTCTGGACCAAAATCCGCACAAAACAGTGACTCGTTTTGGGTGTATCGGCTTTTCAATGTATGCGTGCGGGTTTTCTGTCCCCAAATGCGACAATTTTGCTTGTTAACTACTCGCCAAGATCAAAATGAGCTTCATCTGAAAAGATGATTTTTTTTTGGCAAAATCGGCATCTTCTCTAAGTCGATCACAGGCCCACTTAGCGAAGCGTATACACAACCATATTCGTTCAGCGGAAGGATAAAACTAATTATCTGTCAAATCAGACATGAGCTAAGTGTTAACATTCACGAAATAAGCACTAGTTGAAAAAAAACGTTAGATGGCGGACCCTTTATTTCATATTTAAGATTCGAATTTTTTAATTAATTTATCCCGCTAAATTTTAGCTTCCCTACAAAATTCTCTCCAAGCTAAAAGTGATTAAGCCGAGTGGTATGCAGTTCTAGCTTAAAAATCCTACGCTTCCATGTATACTTATCTGTACAAATTTAGCGCACGAGGAATATAAAAATAATTGTTCTGAATATGCAGGGTCATTTATTTCGTGGTTTTAAGTTGGTAGCGCTGGCATTTGACACCTGTCAAACTCAGCTGTCATTTGAAGTGTCATAATATAAGTTGAATGTTTGCCATTTACGATAATGGACAATTTAACAATCGAACAACGCGTTAAAATTATTAAAACTTGTGATTCAAAAGTAGCCACTTGTCGCGCATCACGCGGTGATTATGGTCGTCATAATCGACCGACTACGCAAAAAATCGGTAAAAATGTGAAGAAATTTGCAGAGAGTGGAAGCGTTACTAATGTGTCGTAAGGTCTGTGCATCATCGTAATGCATTTGTCGATTTCCCGGCGTTCGCAGGAATTAAACGAGTCGTACCGATTTTTTTTGGCCGGCGCAGCGATTGAAGATTATGACTTGGACAATATGTGGTTCCAAGTAGACGGGGCAACAAACCTGACAACACGTCCAATTATGGCTTCATTGCGTGAGGAGTCTCCTGGTCGCGTAATTCCACGTTTTGGCGACGTCAATTGGCCAAAAAAAACATGCAATTTGACACTGTTATATTTTTTTTTGTGGAGCTACGCAAAAGACCGTGTTTACCCAAATAATCCCCGAACTCTAGACGCATAAAAAACCAACATTACTCAAGTTATAGCCGAGATACCGCCAGAAATGTTCGAAAAAGTGGTTCAAAATTACCTCAAAAGAATCGTATGGTGCGAATCTTCCCGAGGCGGCAATTTGAATGATATTGTTTTTCACAGTTAATGGCAAAGTCCAAACTTTATAATGAAATAAAATTTTCATCAAAAATGTATCGTTGTGTGTGTTTTATTTAGCTAAACTTTCGAAACCGAAAAGCTAATGACCCTTTATTACCTACCTGATTCTCGAGCAGATTTTGACAGATTCTATACCTATACTTTAATTTCCTGTGAACTTTGCCTTGAAGGCCTATGAAAAACCAGCTGCACTATACCACTTACACACTTTGGGTGCCTGATGAATAAGTTTCAACTTCCTTGCTAACTGAATTTTACTATTCGAAGGCGCTCTTGTTATCCTGCAGCAGACGAAGACATTTTTAGGCAACAGCAATCTTTATCAAAGTTTTTAAATTAAAATAATAATACATACATACATACATAAATAATGCATAAACTATACATGCATTAGCCTTCATTATTTATGTTTATGAATATGTATGTGTAGTTAGTTTATTTTCAGCAGAAAATCTGTTCCGTATAGTTGGGCTTAATATAAAAGTCTAAAGTTTTTCCAATTCTTATAATTTGGTTCCTTTTGCCACCCTTAAAACTTCCGCCTTAGGAAAATGTAGTTTTGCTCATAAGGTAAATCCGCTGTTGGTTGTTTCTCTTAGTTTTTAAGTACTTTTTTAAACTATTTTTTTTTTTGCAAATGGATTGTAGGTAGACTTGTGCTCTGCAAAAATTACCAAGTTCCCAAGTATAGACTTTGTGGAGTGGAAACAAAAAGCTGCACATTGCTATCGCCGCATTCTCGTTGAATGTATATCCGCGTATATCCGTTTTCCGTAGTATCTAACAGAAGATAATTCGAAATATGTTTGTATTTCGACCTGGAAAACGCAGCAATTTTTTTAGTTTATTACTCATTGTATTCTTGTGCAGGAACGAAATTAAAGAAGACTGTTAAATAAATTTCATAGCGCACACCATCCATGACCAACATCATTGGGGAATGTAAGCTGAAATTTTAATGTGTATCTTGGGTATATAAATGTTTGAAGGTATGTACGATGGGTTGAAGCGCACAAATATGCAGTTTGAAAACTTTATATTCACCAGCAAAAACTAACGAGAAAATATTTTCTAAGAGTTGAACAAAAATACCTATAGATAACACACCTGAGATAGATTGAAACTTGAAACTGACACAAATATCGTCACATTTTCGTCGCATCATAAAACTTTAGTTGAACGATAAACTTTCAAAGAACACCTTTACTTTTGAAGGATGCTTTTCGTATCACTTCTTATTTCAAAAGTTATTGAAATATAATCTCAAGTGCCGTAAAGTGGTGCTAGATTTTTTTTTTTTTTTCTGAAAAAGTTAAGACTTTCGAAGTCAAACGCTGCTGTTTAATGGAAGAATTTATGAAACTATCAGATAAAAAATAAAATGCTCTCACTTTCTCATCGAAGTGAAGTAATCCAGAAAAGTAGTTTGTGGAGGATGGGTTCGTTTGTCTCAGGTGCGGATCCAGGATATCAAATTGGAGAGGGTCACGTTGCCCTAGGACAGCCCACAGACAAAAAATATTATCAAATACAGAGAATGTATGTGTTCATGGAGACCAGACTAAGTTAAACGAGACCGAGACGACTATATGAAATCTTAAAGTCGCCCTATAAAATCGAAGAAGAAATATTAGTTTTGTTTGAAGACTTTAAAAATTTATTCTCGTGTAAACTTCGTGAAATAAAGGGTTTTTCAACAGGGACGCTACAAAAGTAGAGCAACAGGGACAGCAAACAACGCCATATTTCTTGCCGCTATTTTGACATTTTTCTTCAGTAAGGTTTGCCATTTTATGATGGAAAGATATAGAAGCCAACAACGAGTCAAAATTATTAAAATTAACTACCGAAATTCGGAGTCAGTGGCCTCAACGTTAAGAGCACTACGTCCAATTTATGGTCGTCATAATCGTCCAGGCACAGTACAAAATGTTGCCGTGCCAGTGAGACAAAGAAGTGCCTGTAGTGTCGAGAATATTGCTGCCGCTGAGGCTTCAGTTGCAGAAAGCCCAAATGTGTCTCTCACACGTCGTTCTCAAGCGTTGGGCATCTCTGTGACGTCGTTGTGGCGAATTTTGCGAAAAGATTTTGGCCTACATCCTAACAAGATTAAATTGACGCAAGCACTGAAGCCGCTTGACCACCAGAAGCGTCGTATGTTCGTGAATTGGGCTGAGCAACAACTTGAAAATGATTCGGATTTTCATCGAAAAATCATCTTCAGCGATGAGGCTCATTTCTTGCTGAATGGCTTCGTCAATAAACAAAATATGCGGTATTGGTCAGGCAGCAATCCACATGTACTCCATGAGTCATCATTACATCCCGAAAAAATTACGGTTTGGTGTGGTTTATGGGCCGGCGGCGGCGTCATTGGGCCGTACTTCTTCCGTGATAATCAAGACCGGCACGTTACTGTGAATGGGGATCGCTACCGTTCAATGATAACCGAATATTTTTGGCCCCAATTGGATGATATGGACTTGGAAGACATGTGGTTCCAAACAGGACGGCGCCACAATCCAGACAGCGAATGTCACAATCGATTTATTGGAAACCAAGTTTGGAGAACGTGTTATCTCACGAAATGGTCCAGTTGCTTGGCCGCCTCGGTCGTGCGATTGGACGCCGTTAGACTATTTCCTGTGGGGCTACGTCAATTCTATGGTCTATGCCAACAAGTCAGAGACTATTGATGAACTTCGTACGAATATCGAACGTGAAATTGCAGCAGTATCGGCCGATTTATGATTGAAAACCGTCGAAAATTGGGTTCAGCGTCTGGACTTCTGCAAGCGTGCCCGTGGTGGCCATGCAAAAAAAATCGAATTCCATACATAATGGCATCGAACGTACTTTCACAGGAATAAAGAATTTCATTGATATCCAAAATCGTTTTTGTTTTATTTAAAAAAACTTTTGTAGCACTCTTATTGAAAAACCCGATACTAATGGAAAATGTCAAAATGAATTATCCTATTTGGTTTTCCAGCGTGACCAAAACTTTTAAAATGTTTTAAACGTCATATTCATTGCGTTTTCTGTTTTCTTTTTATCGACATTAGTTTAGAGAAAAAAGATTTGTGTATGTTCAGGTACATAAAGCCTATAGATTTGTATTTAAAAGCTGTTCATACATTTTTGCATCACGAAGTCAAACCCTGAGATTCTGCACAGTTGTCCTCTAGCAGTGTCAGGTGTTAGTAAAATGTAGCCAATCGCAGCTTTCAGAAAGTCGTTCCCAATCACTCCCAGATTTAAAATGTTCAATGTTTAAAATCGTAGCTGCTCCCCTCAAAGCTTCACTTGGCTACATTTTAATAATACCTGACACTGATGCTTGAGGACAACTGTTGTTGTTGTATACCTCCTGACAATCTGGGAAACAAAAGATTGAAAAAGATCATTATTTCTTGTGTTTTGTAGTTATTTGAAAAATGGTGGCGGCAGAATATTAACATGACGCGAGTACAACGGCAAATAATGGAAAAAGTCAGCTGTTTTTGTCAATTTTGTAAAATACTGGCATATTTCAGAAAATTTTAAAATATTAAAAAGTAAAAAAAAAAGTCTGACAAACCGTCATGTTTTCTGCCACTTTACATATTTTTGTCATAAAATATGATTATAACAATAAATACAAAAAAAAAGTGGCATCATTAATGACATTTTGTCAGTCATATAAAAATGTTTTGATCCAAAACATGAAAAATGATAAAAATTATAAACAAAATAATTCGAACATAAATTGTTTTTTAAAGCTCTCTATTACAACCAAAATGTTAAAATTTGCTTATACAATTTTGATTCCAATAAGAAATACATATTTCACCATGACATGAGAGCATGACCCACACACAAAACATGAAAACTTTTCGCTTAGCTTCTTCTAAAAGAACTACAAAATGCAAAAGTTATATACTTTTTTTAAGCTTATGTACACACACTCGCTCTCTTATTAAAAACTTCTATGGACACAGACGCACTCTTTTAGCAAGAGTTAAGAAAACTTTATTAGATATACAAAGTACCATTTATTGTAGAATAAAAGTCTTGCTTTAGGTAGAGGGAGACTCTTATAAAATGACCATTTAACGCTTTTAACAATCTTATTAAAGTCTAGAAGAAATCTACAAGAGTGCCTTTAGCTTCCTTAAATAAATGTAGTAAGTCTTTTGGAGCATCTTATGAGAGGAAAAAAGTTACTTGGAATTGCTATAAACTTAAAAGATATTTATTTAAAATTTCAACTTCACAAACAGTTAATAAATCAAATGAAAACGATCGAACAGTATCGTTTTTTGATAGATTTTTTAAGAGGTTTAGAACTTTTTTTAAAAAAAAAAACACAAAAAATTCGAAAAAATTAATGAAATATTTATTTGAATCGATAGTTTGAACCTTGCAATTTAATGTTTAAAGATAATTTCATGCAAATGTTGACCGCGGCTGCGTCTTAGGTAGCCCATCCGCTGAGTCCAATTTTGGCATACTCTTTCACACATATCGGCCGGTATCTCACGAATGAATGCATGGATGTTGGCTTCCAGTGCGTCAATCGAAGCGGGCTTGTCCCTATAGACATTAGCCTTGACATACCCCCACAAAAAATAATCTAATGGTGTCAAATCGCACGATCTAGGCGGCCAATTGACCGGCCCGAAACGTGAAATTAACTGTTCACCAAACTCGCCTCGCAATTGCGCCATTGTTTCGCGTGCTGTGTGGCATGTGGCACCGTCTTGTTGAAACCACATATCATGCAAGTCAAGAACTTCCATTTCGGGCAAAAAAAAGTTTGTTATCATCGCTCGGTAGCGTTCACCATTGACAGTAACGCTGCGATTCGCATCATCTTTGAAGAAATAGGCCCAATAATGCCGCCGGCCCATAAACCGCACCAAACAGTGCCTTTTTCGGGATGCATTGGTAGCTGTTACAATGCTTCTGGCTGATCTTCACTCCAAATGCGGCAATTTTGCTTATTTACGTACCCATTCAACCAAAAATGAGCCTCATCGCTGAACACAAGCAGCGCGCGATGAACATTTCGAACCGAGCACGAATTTTGATAGTAAAATTCAATAATTTGCAAGCGTTGTTCATTTGTAAGACGATCCATGGTTAAATTGCAAACCAAACTGAAGCTGTTTGACAGTGACACAAGGTACTAAACACACGTCAGCTGTCAAAACCAGTGTTGCCAAAACCAAACCAGCTTAAAAATCACCAGTTATAACTACCCCCATCGCAAGTAAGAGATATAATTTGATGTTGAGACCTAAGAGTTTTATAAGACATAAGTTATGGTCGTCCATAAAAACAGTTATGAGATGATCATATAAAATCGCAATAAAATAAAATGAACTCGAAGAAAACGCTTCAACAAAATGATGGATAGTTTTCCACATTCCATTTATTATATAGCAGCAATTTATTTTCTTATCTCCCATTGATCTCTTCTTCGCTTCAAAGAAGAACCCTTGATGCTCGCTCCATCTGTCAAAGAGAATATCTTTAGGTGTATCTGTTTGCTTAAGCTTAGCAATTTAATACTAAAGCTTCTGTTTTGTCATTTCCTATCGGAAGAAAGTGCCAATGAATAATAAATAGTATTATTATTTTATAAACTCTCTTTCAAACAGACGAAAGTCTTAAGCTGTTCTCTGATGTTAAGAGCAATCGAAGGTAGATAAGCAATGTAAAGTGCGTTTGCGAAATAGATTAATTTTCGTGAATCTTTCCATTTCGTTTATCTTTGCTAACAAAAATCCTTTAATTATGTGCCATTTGTTGTGTAAGGATTCTGCTTCTAATTTTTTAGACTTGCATAATGCAAACATTCAAGGCATCACCCTCAGAGATTAAATTGATTTAATATGGAATTTAGAACAAATGCTTTTTGGCAAATTCAGATTACCAAAGTTATATTATACTGAAGTTCTATTATGATTATATTTTGTGGAAATGTGTCTCAAGGATTTGAATTATTCAATGTTATTTGTGTGGAAAAAGTAATTCAGTTGAATAATGATTATTTTTTTGGATTGCGTTTTCATGAAATGAGAAACTCTTTTGAGTAATGAGTTTGCTTTTAACAACGAATCTCAGAGGCAGGGATAAAAAAGATTAATTTGTTGGTAGAATTCCCACCCTTTTTTTTTTTGATTATGTGGTTTTCGGAAATCGTTGGAGCCATTTGTAATAAATGAAATCAACATCATCTTAAAACTTGTGGTAATATTATTATTGCAATTGTTTGGATGTGAAAGTTTTCAATCCCCTTATTGATAGAAGAAGGTGTTATAATTTGTAAAGGGTGTTTTTTTTAGAGGTATAGAACTTTGAAATGGAATAGAATAAAGATGATTTTTTTAAATTGACATGATATTTACTTTATTCAAAAGATAATTTTCTGGCATTATAATTTAAATATGATTTCTGGCAAATGACTGCTACGGCTGGCTCGGACGTAATCTAATCTAGAGGTCCAATTTTCGATGACTTTTTCCAACATTTGTGGCCGTATATTGGCAATAACGCGGCGAATGCTGTCCTCCAGGTGGTCCATCGTTTCGGACTTATCGGCGTAGACTAGCGACTTCACATATCTCCACGGGAAATAGTCAAGGGGCGTTAAATCTCGCACGATCTTGGAGGCCAATTCACTGGTCCGTAACGTGGAATGAGGTTACCAAACGTTTTCTTCAATAAATCAATTGTGGCACGAGCTGTTTGACATGTTACGCCGTCTTGTTGAAACCACAGCTCCTGCACATTACGGTTGTTCAATTGATGAACGAAAAAGTCACTAATCATGGTTCTCTAAAGCGGTCACCATTGACTGTAACGTTCTGGCCAGCATCGTTTTTAAAGAAATACGGACCAATTATTCCACCAAACCATAAAGCACACCAAACAGTCAGTTTTTGTGGATGTAACGGTGTCTTAACATACTCTTGAGGATTATCATCACTCCAAATACTTCAGTTTTAGCTTCATCGCTAAACAAAATTCGCTTATTAAAATTGGGATCAACGGCAATCTTGTTTTGCGGGCCCATTTGGGCACAATTTGGAAGCGTTGTTCAGTCGTCAGTCTCTTTATGTTGTAATGCCAAACCAAACTAAAAATAAATCACTTGACAGCTGAAAAAATGACAGCCAGTTAAAATAGTGTTGCTAATTTAAAGTTGTAAGCTTCTAAAAAAAAAACACCCTTTATTAGGTATAGTATTTTTGGGACTGATAATTAAAATACAAACAAAATATAAAAAAAAAACACAAAAAGTACCTTTCAGCATCTACCATAAAAACCAAATCTTAAACGAAGGTGGAGGTCTTGATTTTGTGGGCCGCATTTAGCTATTTAGGGCATTTTTTATCTTTTTTTTCGGATGAAAACAAATAAATACATAGACTAGATAAGGGTGGTGAAATTTAATGTTTCAACAAACTCAAAAAAAAAACCAAAGCTAATAAATCTCATATTTCAAACCTAATAAATTGATTAGCATCCGATGATGGCAGTTTGAATCGATTTATTTATTTGCTTTTACTCTCTGACTGACTGCTTTTTTCCACAGACCCAGCAACCAGCCCAGCGCACCCCATTAAGCACCCCATCGGTCGTACTGCTAAAAATATTTGAATTTTGTTTATGTTTAAGTAAAGCTATTGATATTGACTGGAGCAGTGCGGAGAGACCATCATGTGTACTTTAACGCACTACCATATCTTTACCGATTTAATTTCTTCCCCTATACTCGTGATCAATTCCACTCCACGCTTACAAAAAGATGTGTTTATGAATAAATAAAAATTGAATTAATCAGCAGAACTTGGAATGGCCAATCTTAAATGTAAAAATATTTAGACCCCCTGCCACCTTCTTCGTTTGCAGCCGCAGGTGGTATTTTTTGATTTAAATGGAATTCACAGTAAGGCACGTATGTATATGTATATCTATCTTTCCAGAGCTAAAAGGCTTTTTTGAAACATTTGAGAACCATTTTGAATTCTTCTTCCTCATTAGTCTTACTCTTCATCATTCATAGCCCATTGCATGCCTTAGAGCTAAAAAGACTAGGTAACTCATTATCATCTCATGTGTGTGCACTCTGCACTGTGCTTTTCAGTATCACTGTAAGCTTCAATTTTTTTTGAATTTCTTAACGTGGAAAATTTTATTTTTCCCAGGTAACGAATGGTTTCTTTGTTCGTTAAAATCCCGCGGCAAAATAAATTCAAATAATAATAATGGAAATCATTGAGGTTGCGAAATTGTTGATTCACATTTTCAGCCTCAAAATATCCGTACCTACATTATGTACATGAATCTTTTGTCTTCTTCTATGAATGAAGACGTAATTGTTTTATAGTTAGAAAAAGGCTTTGTTTTTACTCAAGCCGTAAATTCTCTGCTAACTAAACTCACGTCACAGTGAACACACTTTACGGGCGTGTTGCATAAATGTTTACAATACCCGAGGGAAATGCGAGAGAGAAAAATGAAGAAAATAAATGTTTTGAAAGGAAAACATTGAGCTGTGAGAAATGATTTTCTTTTTAAATCTTCACAAATTAATGATTTTTGTTGTTTGAGATAAGAATAAGATAACGAGAGGTAGGATGAAAATTTATATCCTCAAAAAGTACACCAGCTTTCTCATGCACTTGAAAAGGGGGCTCGGCTCGTGTTGTAATAAAAAATTATGTTTTTTATATTATTTTGTTGGTATAGGTTAACTTAACTTACGTAATCTAATTGAACTCATGAAGGTATAGGGTTTTTCAATAAGAGCGCTACAAAAGTTTTTTAAATAAAGCAAAAACGGTTTCGGATATCAATGAAATTCTTTATTCCTGTGAAAGTACATTCGATGATATTATGTATGGAACTCGATTTCTTTTGCATGGCCACCACGGGCACGCATGCAGAAGTCCAGACGCTGAACCCAATTTTCGACGGTTTTCAACCATAAATCGGCCGATACTGCTGCAATTTCACGTTCGATATTCGTACGAAGTTCATCAATCGTCGCTGGCTTGTTGGCATAGACCATAGACTTGACGTAGCCCCACACGAAATAGTCTAACGGCGTCAAATCGCACGACCGAGGCGGCCAAGCGACTGGACCATTACGTGAGATAACACGTTCTCCAAACTTGGTTTCCAATAAATTGATTGTGACATTCGCTGTGTCCTGTGTCCTGTTGGAACCACATGTCCTCCAAGTCCATATCATCCAATTGTTGCCAAAAATATTCGGTTGTCATTGAACGGTAGCGATCCCCATTCACAGTAACGTGCCGGTCTTGATCATCACGGAAGAAGTACGGCCCAATGACGCCGCCGGCCCATAAACCACACCAAACCGTATTTTTTTCTGGATGCAATGATGACTCATGGAGTACGTGTGGATTGCTGCCTGACCAACACCGCATATTTTGTTTATTGACGAAGCCATTCAGCCAGAAATGAGCCTCATCGCTGAAGATGATTTTTCGCTCTTAACGTTGAGGCCACTGACTCCGAATTTCGGTAGTAAATTTTAATAATTTCGACTCGATGTTGGCTGGTATTTCTTTTCATCATGAAATGGCAAACCTTATTGAAGAGAAATGTCAAAAGAACTGCAAGAAATATGTCGTCGTTTGCTGTCCCTGTTGCTCTACTTTTGTAGCGTCCCTGTTGAAAAACCCTTTATGTGCAGTCAAATTTTCTTCCCGATTCTCCAACGTCCATAAAATATTTATAAATAATGGTATTAGGTGCGAATACGTATAACTACAACAGTAGAACCTATAGCAGCTGCATTGATCTATATGTTTACCGAAAGCTCTAAGCAAACATTATAACTATACTAAACTATCATAACCGTATTTTGAGCCACATTTAAATAATAACGCCGTTAAGGCTTTCAGTGCTTAGTGTTTACAAAGAAAAATAAAGCTTACGCCTGGTTGTACTGAATTGCTCATATACAGGATAATCCACATAAGACGCGGCAAAAAGCTAACCCGTGTGGGTTGAGCCAAAACAAGGACAAAATCGTTTCCTATTTTCTCCGTTTTGAACTGCACATACCTTCATGGGATGGGAGGGTGAATTTTCGGGGAGAGTACGATTACGAAGGCGGCGAAAAATAAAAACTGATTTTTGAAGAAGGGCTAAAGACAAGCATTTTTTACTAATGAAGATGGCATAGGCACCCAGAGGTAGGGGCAAAGGCGGCACTTGACCACATTGAAGGATGGCTAAGATGACGATGAATTAAAAAACCTTTGAAAAATTCGAAAATTTTTCCATTTTATTTTCTGCTCCGGAAAAATGCATTTTCAGGGCAATCGGTTGACATTTGGAAGGAAATATTCTCAATACGATCAAATATAATTTGTCCTCTATCTGTCAAACCATCAACTGTCAAATTCCATTGAAGGATGGCTACGATGACGATGGATTAAAAAATCTCTGAAAAATTCGAAAATTTTGAGATTTTAATTTTTTTTAAAGGGTAATTTCAGAGCTCTCTGGTCAATTTTTATTTCGAAATGAAATGCCTTAACGCATGTCTGAGAAAAAAGTATATACAGCCGACTTTTTTTTTACCCGGGATGCATTTAAGAACACATGCCATTGCAAGTCAAAAAATCTGTGGCTACCAACCATTCGGGGACGAATATTTTCCTCCAACCGAATTAAGCGCCACCTGAACCTGAACATCTCAGCAATGTATATCTACTCTATGTTCATTCTGATTACTGACCAACGACTTATATTTTAAAGGAACCAAAAAATAAGATTCGCGATCGAATCAAAAATAAAATTCCCTTTTGAATGTTTCACGAGAGAACGAATGATATTTTATCGTTCTATGAACCTTGGTTTTTATACAAAAAATTCCAAAAAAATTCTGTGTGCTTAAATAAGTACGTTCTACTATTAAATATAAAATAACTTTACGCTGGACAACTTTTAACAGTAAAGGCTTAACTAAACTACATAAGCCAAAAAAGTGAAAAAGTACAAAAGTGAAAATTTCCAAACTCATTTTGGAATAGTTTTTCTGACTGGAAAACTTATAAAAATGATGCAGAAAAGTTTAATTTTGGTTTAAAAAAAAATTTGTATATTCTTTTTCACAAGGCAACTGCGCTAGGGGGAAAAAAATATTTTTACTTTTGTACAAAAGTACTTTTTGGCTTCTGTAGTTAAGCCTTAAGTCGTTGCTCCCATAGAACGATATTTTTGATTTTTTTTTTCATTATAGGCTGAATGCAATTAAATGAAATTATTTATAGAAACTTCCAAAAAGCTCAAATTATATTGGATGTCAAAATTTTCAAAAAAAAAAAAAAAACATTTTTTTAATACACATTTTTTTCCTTCCAAAATTCAATATCTTAAAATTGGGTTTGTGTCTATACCTATGGAAGGGGGCCTATCTCGCCCCGTTTAGGCGAGACGGGCAATTTTCTAAAACAAAATACTCAAAATTACAAAAAAAACATATGTATGTATATTAAAAACAACAGCAACAGTTAGCAATATTTTAATCATTTTTTGAAAGATAGAAATCAATTCTTTTGTTTACTTTTTAAATAAAGTTATTTCTTTAAAACTCACATTTTTTTGAAAAAAAATGTGTGTACTGATTTTTATTACAGTAGCCGTGTTTTTTTGCAAGCCCAGGGAAAATTGGTCGAAAAAAACTACGTCGGGGCTAAACAATGTACATGTTAAATACAACAACAACTAATCCCCAGCACGCTTAGCTTAAGCGCACAGAATTCTCGGTGCTTAACTCTTGGACGGGCTTAAAACTGTGCTACCAAATTAAACTTTGTATTAGTTATCGATAAATTGTATGTAAATTGACGTAATTCTGTTTTTGTTTTATATAAAACTGGACGATGGCGAAAAAGTAAGGATTTATTGCGTTTTTAATTAATAATTTTTAAATAAAAGTTTGTTTTTCGTATAGGCAGATGCGAATATATCGGTTTTGTATTCAACAAAAAAAAAAGAACGAAGAAAAATACCTACCATAATGAGTGCTTTTTGTACTTCAGCTCTGCAGGGGTAAGTTCGAAAGAAACTATTTTAATATGAAAACAAAAATAATTAAGTAACTGACCTCATTAATTTTTGTAGGAACACAGCATTGGAAGTAAAGCAATTAAAGAAATTGGAACTGTGACACGTAAAGATTCTTCGCATATTTCAGTGTGTTTTGGCTTTGAGAAGATTTGAGCCACCTGAAAATTATCCCTCATATCTTGATCTATAATATCTTATAGTTCAAGCAAGTCCATACAAAAATACATATTATGTACATACTTATTATGACCATAAAACCAGTTTTTATTTATTTAATTTCAAATCTGTATTTTTTATATAAAAAGAAGCTATAGTTTTGAACAACATAAAGATATATAAATGTCCTAAATAATATTTTGCTGTTCCAACGTTCCAAGTTATTAAACAGCATTTACCGTCTATTGATCGAAGCACCTGCTGTACTATCATTATCATAATTGTAGTACTCCACCAAACTCCTCATCACCATCTGATCCAATAAATGCCCTGACCTCTACTGGGTGCTATATCGACATGTTGTATTGGCATTGAATTCTCACCTCAAAATCGAAAAAAAAAAATGTATGACTAATGTATATTTGTTGCAAGGATGGTTGAAACTTACTTGCGTCTAGTTGCTATAATGGTGGATCAACATTGGCTTCAGCTAAATTTTTAACAGATTTTGACTTGAAACACTGGAACTCTATATGGCGGCTTCTGGCTTTTTCTTTTTTCCACGACATATGAATGAAATGATAAGACAAAAACTTCGCTAACTTTTCTTAAACGGAGACCAAACTCAGCGCGACCAGCCGGGCGTTTGCGAACTTTTTTCTTAAGCGTGAGATATCCTTCTATTCCACAACGAATCTTCTTCAATCCACGATCTTTCATTAAATGCTTCGCCACATCTATATTCTGAGAGCTCATGCAGAAAACCTCCTGTCGATCAATACACAAAATAATTGAAAATACCATGTACATTATTGCAGCGCACTATTGTGGCATCAAAAAGGATCAGTAAATAGTCTCAAGCTTCCTTGAGCTCGGGCACTGAAACCGCCGGTGGACACTTAATAATTCCATTTTTATTATATTCCAAAATCGCACGGAATACAGATTGTGATGAAATTTCGATTTTTCTTTGTGAATGTTGAATTTTATTTTGTTTATGTGTCAGCTGTTTTTGAAATGTCATTGTACATTACACAGTGCTGCCAAATATTTTGTTAAGCCCCGACGTCGTTTTTTTCGACCAAATTCCCCCGGGCTTGCAAAAAAACACGGCTAGTGTTAAGTTTGAAAATTATTTTTTTCAAAAACAGTTCACTTAAACAACTTTATTTAAATAGAAAATTAAACAAGAGATGTCTGGCTTTACAAAAAAATAAAGCATGGCATTGCAAGTGTTACCATTGTTTTTTTATATTTTTTTTTCTGTTTTGAGTAAAGTTTTAAGAAAATTACCCCTCCTGGCTCTACGATTTTTTTTCTTGTATCAACCTATAATTTAGACGCTTTAGCTTTTTGTCACACCTTATGCGAATCACCTTGTATATATCTTGAAAACTTGAATCAATTGCAGCAATAATAATTGTGGAATTCTAAGGACATAAAAACTTGTATAAGAAAAAATATAATTTGGTTCCAAGAACAGACATCAATTTCAGACCCCTATTAAATAATGGTTATAAAGTTCTTAACTCTTCTGATAAAGAATAATATGAGCATTCAGCAACATATGACTTTCTTTTCCAGACTTTTTGCGCAATAAATGCCTGACAATATGTAATGGGTATATAATTTCCAATGTTGTCCTTTCTTATAATATTATTTTAAGATATTTAAACAAACATGACCATGACCAACCAATTTGATAACTTATGCTTTAGCTTAAGAACCCAAAAAGAAACAAGAAAAAAATTAAGTTAAAACTCTCGAGGACATTAAAAATGTTTATTAGCTCTAAAACTAAGAAATATTATTAGTAGGTATACCCTTAAAATTTATTACAAAAAGTTATGACACAAATTATTTTAGGCCAAATAATAATTGGAAACAAGCAGTTTAAGATGTGGCCAATGGCCAATGATTCAATTTAACCCTTTTCTCTGGAGTCATGTTGCTACAGTCCTTTTTTTGGCAAACGCTAATAGCGCCTAATGGAAAATGTTGTGTTTGTAGAAAACTTTTAAATTTAATAGGATAATTTAATTTTCCCCATTTTGCTCCTTTTTGATAGAAAAGTTATAATCTTTAATGATAAGTTATAATGCAGTGGCCAATACTTTATTGTTTAACAAATAAAATTCTTAAACATTAATATTTAATGTGAAGGTTTTTATAATACAAATTCTATATACTACTGAAATACATCAGCCAAGTAGAAGACTTAGCACTATTTAATTGGACTTGTTGAATTATTGATTCAAAATAGCTTTTAACGGCCTTTAGTCCATAAAAATTAATATTTAATGTTAACTTTGTTTATGAAAATGTCAGGGTACGGAAACGCTCGCACACGAGCGCTCATAAACCGCTCTCATCTCATATTTTGCCCACGAGCGTACGCAGGGTTCAAAGGCTCGCGAGCGCAAAAAATTCAAAAGCGAAACACCCACTCATGGGCGAGAGCGAAAGTAGCATAAGCGAAACGCTCGCTCATGGGTAAGAGCCGAAAACATCATATGGCCCATGGCTCGTGGGCGGTTGTGAGCGGTCTTGAGCAGTGGTGAGCATAATGGGTTTTCCTTTTTCTAATACAATATTTAGAATTAAGGAGGTGGATGTTACCTAATGTCACACCCAATGTTCTGGGTTCACTAGAACACTATTAGTTTGACAGGTGTCAAAATGTGCCAAAATTTACGGTAGGGCGGATCGAAAAACGGAGTACGCCAATCGATTGAAGAGGTGGAAATTACCTGATGTCATGCCCAGCTGTCTAAGTCCGTTAAAACACTTTTAATTTAACAGATGTCAGAATGTAAAATCAAAATTCCGAGCATATGCACTACGTAACGTTTAACATTTAATGTGTTTTCTTTTTTTCTAAATTCTTAGAGGCTCGTGAGCGCTACATTGGCTCGCTTTCGTCTCATACTCGTGAGCGAGCGGTTTTGTTATTGAAAATCATGAGATCGCTCTTGACATGAGTGTTTTTTATCGCACACAATGAGAGCGCTCTTGACGTGAGCGTTTATAAATCGAACGCAAACTAAAAGTGCTCACACCTGACGGCTCATGGCCGAGCGTATTTGTTAGGCGCTCATTTGCAAAGGCACGCTCGCAAGCCACTCATGAGCGTGCGTTTCTAAGCCTTGGAAAATGTCTGAGAGAAGTTTCAAATGTTATCTGCTGTCAGGTATTGACTATGAACTTATATAATATAGAAAACCTTAACTATTTAGCGAAATATATATATGTATTCCAAAACCATTTACCTACAAATTGTCTTACGTTCAATTCAATTTTTGTCTCGGGTAGATAATAAGGTTTATACGAACTATAAAAAGCACAAATATAAAAGAAAAGCATAAAACAAGGGTATATACGAGTACCTTCACTTAAACTCATATCTCGTATCTCGTATCTCTTCCGCAGCCAAAACCAATATAAATCGATTTTACAGTTTTTTTTTTGTTCGTGTCTAGTGTTGGTCTCTTGATGCCAATCAAAATGTCTTTTAAATTCGATTACTCAAAGTTTTTATGAAGGTGTCAAAACAAATTGTGTGGGCATGTGTTTTATATAGCTTAGCTATTGATGAAAGCAAAGGAAGCTGTAAAAACTGCACAACTATATGATAAGAGATTGAAAGCAAGTTTTACGAGTAACAGAAAATCATGAGGGTTGAGTTGAGTTGAGTTGAGTTGAGTTGAGAAAAAGATAAGATCTTTCTTCGCATTGTACATCAGAAAAAAAAAATATATGTACGTAGGTTAGATTTTATGGATTTTAATCTGGAAACAAAAGTTAAAAGCGGAGATATAAATGTTATTAAAATTAAAAATGGTTTCCCAAGTTTATTGAAAAAAACTATAAAAATTTGTCATGTAAAACATTTTTGGTAACAAAGAAAAAAAATTAAACTTCATTATTTTTCTAATGAATTATTATAAAGGGTGTTTTTTTTTAGACGTGTGGTTTTCAAGAAGAAATCAAACGCATAAAGTTCAATTTCAATGCCAAGAATTTAGCTTTATTATAAAGATAAGGGTTTGCCATTATGTTTTAAAAATGATTTCGGGCAAGTGATCGCGGCGTCTGGCTTAAATAAATTCCAGCCGAGAGGCCCAATTTTCGACAGCTCCAATAATTGTTGAGCGCAATGGCGGATGGACTCACTCGGGTCTTCTTCGATACTCTGCTCCACAGCAGCAATAGCGTCTTCGGTGCGCAATGTACGACGTCTCTGAGGATGCACACTTTCCACTAGAGTAAACGTGGTGCGAAACCGATCCATGGTTGCTCGAATTTATGCGAATTTGGGATTATGTCGACCGAATATTGGACGCAGAGTGCAATGAATCGCGTGAACCGAACCATAAGCAATAAACTTGCACAATTTGCAAGCGTTGTTCTATTAATTATGAAATGGCAAATCAAACTTAGCATAAATCAAGTGACAGCTGTCAAAAAGACCAACTCAGAAAAAAGTATTGCCAGATTGAAAACCACATGTCTAAAAAAACACCCTTCATTCATTAGTTTTTGATTAGACTAAAAATGAAAACGTGAATTAATCCCTCAGTTGAAATCTCATAATTAAATCGTTTGTCACTTGATTATTTTTTGTTTTATTACCTAAAGCAAAGAAAATTATATAAAAACAACCTAACAAAGTCAAAACAAAACAAAAACCATCATGGCTGTCATCGCGATGGTGATGCTCTTCACAACAAAAATGTGACAACGACTGTCAGTTAATTATCTACACAATTTCTTTCTACCCGTATCCTTTTGTTATGCAATTGATACAACATCCAAGTCAAAAAGGTAATCAAGATTATTTCCAAAATAAAAAAAAAAAAATTGCCTTCAGAGTATCAAATCAAAGAAGAAGTAAGAGTATATGTAGATATACAAACTGATTATAGTTCTAGGATCCCTGAGTTGCGATGACGACAATAATGAGAACAAAGCTATGTATATTCTCGAGAAGCACAAAAAGTCTAATGAGATTTTTTTTTTTATTCAATTTTCCAGCAGCAATTTGTGTGGACTCATTACTATCCAGAGACTATAAGATATGGTATCCGAGGAGAGAGACTTTTTTAAACTATGGGAAAACATGAACGTTTGTTTTGTTACGAATTTTTTTTTTTTTATTTGTGTTGAATTCAAGCCAAACGCACATCAGGCATACTCAGAGCTATATACGCTGATGGAATGATATAATTTAATTAATGCCGCACGCATTTGTATCTTCTTTTTTTTTTTAAATGAGTTTTGTGATGACAGATATGACATTTGGAAGATTCTATGAGATGCAATAAATTTTGTACTTAAGCACAAATTTTTTTTTTCAGGATTATCTATACGAGAAAATTCATCACATTGTAAATAATTGTTGAAAGTCGAATTGGTATTAAAGTTTTGTAAGATTTATTATACACGTAGCTAAAGGGTGGTCCAACCATAATGCACGTTAATGTTAATTGTGAGTAACACCCTAACGTCAAGTTTTTTGTCCAACTTAATTTGATATTTCTTTGTTTCAGTATTTGACAAATTTAACCATGGAGAGGTACACAATTAATCAGCGCGTTAATATTGTTGAAGCCTTTTACGAAAATGGGCGTTCAAATCGAAATGAATTTCATGCACTTCGTGATTTTGTTGGTCAGCATAATCGACCAAATGTGTCCACAATAAATGGAGAATTGTGCGAAAATTTCAGCAAACCGGGTCTTTAGGAAATGAGAAAACACCTGTGCATGCTCGCTCTGACGGTTTGGTGCGGTTTATGGGCTGGCGGCCGGCGTCATGTCATCGAGCCGTATTTTTTCGAAAATGAGGTCGGTCAAGCAGTTACCGTGAATGGTGTTCGCTGTCGCGAGATGATAACGGACTTCTTGTGGCCAGAAATTGAGCATATGGACCTGGACGATATTATGTGCTTCCAACAGGATGGTGCAACTTTCCATCACACAGCCAACGAAACAATGGCTTTTTTGCGCGACAAATTCAATGGCCGTGTTATCTTATACGTCGTCGGTCGTGGCGATTTTAATTGGCCGCCACGATGATTCATGTGATTTGACACCGTTGGACTTCTTTATTTGGGGATATATATAATAGAAAAAGTGTATGTCAATAATCCAAAAAAAACTTCAAGAGCTAAAGGATGAGATAATTCGGCACATTAACGACATTGAACCTTAATTATGTCTCAGAGTCATTGAAAATATGGACCATCGGATATAGATATGCCACCGACGGCGCACGCGCCTGCCGCGCCCGTGGCTAGCATTTCGCAAATATTTTGTTTCACACATAATTGTCATAGATCCTTCTATCATAATAAAAAATATTAAGATAGCTAATTCTCTGAAAACTTTCTATTTTATTTAGAATCAGCATCGTGCATTTTCGTTGGACCATCCTTTATATACGTGAAATCGAGCAACACATCAGTAAAATCTATATAATTTTTTTTGCACTGCATTCGCGCATCAGTTTTGCACTTCAGCCTTCTCCTTCTCCGGATGTTGTGGCTCGAGTATTAAAGGACCCAAATAAAATATAAAAACCAGCCGAAACAAAAGGACACGCAAAGAAAACTTCACCTACACTCGACATAAAAATAGCTAGAAAAGCTTTTAAGGATCCATTTGCAACATCCAACTTGATAAAAACAAGTTTTTCATTGGATGTTAGCTCCCGAACGATTCGCCGACGTTTGCCAGAAAAAAAAAATTACGCGGAAGAATAGCTAGGAAAGTTCCATTTCTAAGCAAAAAGGAACATAAAGCAGCGCATTGAATTCACAAACTTCAATCAAACATCAGGGAGTCCAAGAAACTGGAAGAAAATATTTTGTACAGCGACGAAACCAAAATAAATTTGTTTGGATCTGATAGCTGGGTTTATGTTAGAAGGAAGAAGAATGAGGAACTAAATAGATCCTAGGAACACCATAAAGGCGGCAAAGCATGGTGGCGGTAATATTAAAATTTGGGGGTGTTTTGGTAACAATGGAGTAGGTCCTATCTTTTGGACCAAAAATATTACTATGACCAAAGAAACGTAGCTCCAAATATTGGATAACGTTATTCTTCAATTTGCAGAAGATAATCTGCCATAAGTTTGGACGTTGCAGCAGGCTAATGACCCCAAACGGCCCAAACACACTGATGCTAAAGTCGATATAAGGTGGTTTAAACAAGAGACTATGTCAGTTTTGCAATGGCCTTCAAGATTTGAAAAATAGAGTTTCATGCCAAGAAGACCACATATGCAAAGGCACTTTGGAAAGAAATCCAAGAACAATGGTACGCAACACCTGTGGAAACATGTCAAAAATCTAATTGACTCTATGCCAAAAGAAGGTGTGAAGCGGTTCTTAAGAACAAATGCCACGCCACCAAATACCGACTTGACGTCAAGTTAGCAGGACACCCAATTTCTCCGAATCCAACAGAGCGATTAATTTTTTCTTTGCGTAACTAATTAGCAACTAAATAGCAGCTAATTTACTACACACTTTTTATTCTGAATTATGAAAAGTGTCCTGCGGACTTGATGTACCTGAACTTTTTAGTTAAAAAAGAAAATCTTATTTTTCTCAAAATCAGTAAAATTTAACAAGTATAGGCTGCCTTTCAGTAAAGAGTGGGTCTCGCAAAAACGTCCGCCTGTATGTCTGTCTGTCTGTCGGTTCGACTACAGCCTAAACGGATGGGTAGATTTTCTTTAAACTTGGTACCTAGCGTTTTTTGGACATTCCCCCCACCTGTTTTTTTCTCTTTTTTTTAGGACCAAAACTAACAGTAGCTGTCACACAAAATTTCTTGGCCAAAAAGGAAAAACTTATTTTTCTCAAATCCAGCGCTACCGAATTTGTTTTTAAGAACTCAATAAATTTGAATAGTTATAAGTTCCCGTTTAATAAAAAAATGGTTCCGAAAAATGGTTATTAATGGTACCTCCCAAAGAACCATTTTTTTTTTATTTTCACTTTTCTCGAAAACGGTTTAACTGATTCTGATCAATTTTTGTATGAAGAATTATTGACACATTCTAAATAATATTATGTACCAAAATTTTGAAAACAATGCTTTTTGAATTTTTGAAAAAAGTTTGAAATCTTTTTTTTTTGAAAACTCAATATTTCAAAAACGACTTTGTCGATTTTTATTAAACTTGGTAAATAGCAGTTTTTTAACTTTATATCTAGAAGATTTTTGACAAAAATTATTCTAATACCCAAAAATAACGGTGCCTCCCATACAAATGTTTAAAATCCGTTAAGAAAAATATTTTTTTCTCAAAAACAACTCCTACGATTTTGATAAAAGTTCTTTTGTGTGTTAAAATTAGTACGATCTACCATTTAAAATTTTTAAAGTTTATATTTCACGTTTAGTAACAGTACCTCTCATAGAACGGTTTCATTGATTTTCGACTATCTCAATATCTGATCAACCGAATAAAATTAGATTTTTAGAATTAGAAGCTTATAACAAATATAAATAAAAGTGCGTATCAAAATTTTCTAAAAAATAATTTTTTTTCGAATTAAAAAAAAAAAATCAAAAGCATTTTTTGAAAATTCGATATTTCGAAAACGGGTAGCAGATTTTTTTTTTAAGTTCAATTTTTAACTCAACATTAACAAATACTTAAAATTGGCGTACCAATTTTTTTTCTTAAAAATGTTAACGAAATTTTAATTATCGTTCAATTTCTGAATGCCTAATTTGCTGTGCGTGTATACAAATAAAATACCTTTAAGGTACCCCCGACCCCGACGCTATATCTTGAAGAGCATTAACACACATGTCAAAAAAATTTGCCATCTTTTCGGTGTTCAAAATAATTATTTTCATATTTTGCTTACACACTTGCATATCCAAACAAATCAGTTTCACAATAACATCAAACCCTCTAATGGGATAGAATGTGCGTGATGGATGGATCCTAAAAATGTTCATGTATTAACACACTTGTCAGATTGTGTCAGATGGACTGTCAAGTCATGTTAAATGAAAGTTCAAATCTTATTTATGTTTTATTTTGTGCGGGATAGTGTTGAAAGGGCTTTTCAGGATTATTTGCTTGCACCGCAGTATATGTATAATAAACATATTTCTTGTCTTTAAATATAAGTAAATGAATTCGCCTTCAATTTTTCGATGAGAAGATTTAAACCTTGTTTTTTTTTAGAGGATTTTAACTTACTTAAATGAAATTAAATTTTGGATTTGTTTTGTTTTGGTAATCTTTTTCTCACAAATAAATAACGTATAAGTGTAGGTAGGTATATACCTAAAGGTACATTATCCGTTTTATAAACTTTATGTTTTTTTACCTTGGTTCAATAGGTATTTGGCTTTTTGTATTAGAGTTGTGGCAAAAGAAACATTTTTAATACTTTAAGCATCTCCATCTCGAACACAAGATTAATGATTTAAAATCCTTATTTTGTGTGTGAAAAAGTTTTGTTTGGGATCAAAAACATGTGCGTGCTAAAAAAATAAAGATTTATTTTTGAAATGATTGATGGTAGGTTAGACGATGGGAAAAAGTTTCTCCGAACAAATAGTTTCTCCAACCCATTTCGCATATAATTTGAGTTTCATTGTAAAAATATCACAATATTGTCATTGGTTTTAACATTTTAAGAAATAATAAGATAAACCATACAAAAATGTTGATGATGAAAATTTTGTTTCTTTATCTCGACAGTAATTTTTGTTCATAAAGGGTCATTCATTTTTCGGTTTAGAAAGTAAAGTTAAATAAAACATACACGGCGATATATTTTTGATGAAAATTTTATTTCATTATTAAGTTTGGACTTTGCCATTAAGTGTGAAAAACAATACCATTCAAATGGTCGCCTCGGGAAGATTCGCTGCATGCGATTCTTTTGAGGTAATTTTTAACCACTTTTTCGCACATTTCCGGTGGTATCTCGGCCATAACTTGAGTAATGTTGGTTTTTGATGCTCTAGAGTTCGGGGATTATTTGCATAAACACGGTATTTTGCGTAGCCTCCCAGAAAAAAATCTAACGGTATCAAATCGCATGATATTAGTGGACAATTGACGTCGCCAAAACGTGAAATTTCTCGACCAGGAAACTTCTCACGCAATAAAGCCATAATTGGTCGTATTGTGTGGCTTGTTGTCCCGTCTTGTTGGAACCACATATCGCCTAAGTCATGGTCTTCGATCGCCGCGAACGCCGGGAAATCAATAAATTCGTATCATCAGCAACACTTGCACTTGCAGCAGCAATATTTTTGTCAGAGACTGCATTACGATGATGCACAGGCCTTACGACACATCAGTAACGCTTTTACTCTCTTCAAATTTCTTTACAATTTTACCGATTGCTTGCGTAGTCCGTCAATTATGCCGACTTTAATCATGGCGTAGTGCGCGAAAAGTGGCTACGTTTGAATCACCATACTTTTGTAATAAGTTTTAATAATTTTAACGTGTTGTTCGATTGTTAAGCCATCCATTTTTGTAAATTGCAAATATTCAACTAATATTATGACACTTCAAATGACAGCTGAGTTTGACAGGTGTCAAAGACAAGCGCTACAAACTTGAAACCACGAAATGAATTACCCTGTTTAAATAATAAATTAATATTCATCATTCACTATCTACACCCTTAGTCAATACTTTTCTCTGTGTATGAGAAAAATCAAAATTAATGTACCTATAGATATAGATAATTATTTAGCCAATTTGTTTTCTGTCAGATTTTCAATCTATTCTTTTTTCTGTAATTAATAAATTTTAGTAAGTACAAACAAGACATACATATAAATTAAATAATTGAAATTTGTCTCTGAAAAAATTTTGAACCATATTCTACCAAAGACATCAAAGGTTCTTATGACTTCACAAACATCCAAAATAAAATTCCATAAATCATCTGATTGTCATCACAAATCCTTCCTAGATCACTAGTTGTAGTAGAACAAAGAATGAAGAAGAAGAACGAGAACGAGGACGAGAATGAGAATGAGAATGAGAATGAGAATGAGAATGAGAATGAGAACGAGAACGAGAACGAGAACGAGAAAAATACAAAATATATATTTTAGTAGTAGTAGAACGAGTATGAATGGATCTAATTTTAGGCTAACTATTGGGCTTTTCCAGAAACTATCTTTGTCTTTTCTCTTTCTAATTTTGATATAAAAAATGTAGGGAAAAAAAAAACAAACGACCAATCACAATCGCATATTTTTTGTTTTCCCTACATATTTTACTGTCAAACTTTTGATTTTTGTTTTGGTTGTTTGGCACTGACGTCTGGTGGAAGTTCCAAATAGGCGTTTTCCTTTGTGGGTGGCGAAGTACTTGTGAGTAGATGAAAACTAAAATCTAGTACCTTCATGCTCTCTTCGCGAGTAGATGAGATTTGTAGGAAAACAGTACCCATACATTTTTTTTTTTGAAATAAAAACCATCCATCGTCATATTACTTTTATTGTTTAGAAGAAGAATTACTTGGTCTACCCTCAACTGAAAAAAAAAATACAAAATTAAATAAAATGCTTCCTTTTATTCTGTTGATAGATTGATTGCTTTGATGTAATTAATTACTGCAGTTAATTTTAACGTTGAAAATTATTTTAAATTACTCAGCAATTAAGTTTATTTGTTTATTTGTTTTTTTTTTCGCCAGGCAATGAACACTTAACATTTGGTTGTTTTTTTTTTTTTGAATTTTATGACTCAGCATTTTCATGTGTTTTTAATAGGGCATGTATTCGTTTTCTTGTAAACAAATTTAGGTTTTTTTAAAAAAAGGAAAAGTCGTAATAAGTTGTTTTAAACATTATATTATCATCCATACTATTCATCATTATGACATGATCTATAAATACAGGGTGTTTTGCATAAGTTGCTTAAAAATTTCTTCTCTTCTTTTATATAATTGAAATGGAAATAGGATCTTAAGATTAGTTTTTAAACCATGAATTGAAATCAAACATTTTGATTGACAAATTAATTTTTCAAAAACTATTCACTAAAACAATTTGATTTTAAAACAGAATTTAAGAGTATAGATTTCTGGATTTGAAAAAGGGAAATTTGGTGTGGTAGATATCCCCATTTATTCGATCTGGCAATACTTTTGTCAGAGTTGGTCTTTTTGACAGCTGTCACTTGATTTATGCTCAGTTTTATTTGCCATTCCATAATGAATAGACTTACGCCTGAACAACGCTTGCAAATCCTGCAAATTTACTACCAAAATAATGGTTTGGTTCGCGAGACGCATCGCCCGCTGCGTCCAATATTTGGTCGGCATAATCGCAAAATCGCATAAATTCGAGCAACCATGGATCGGTTTCGCACCACGTTTACACTCGTGGATAGTGTGCATCCTCAGAGACGTCGTACAGTGCGCACCGAAGACGCTATTGCTGCTGTGGAGCAGAGTATCGAAGAAGACCCGAATGAGCCATCCGTCATTGCGCGCAACAATTGGAGCTGTCTAAAATTGGGCCTCTCGGCTGGAATTAATTCGAGCCAGACGTGGCGGTCACTTGCCCGAAATCATTTTTAAAACATTATGGCAAACCCTTATCTTTATTATAAAGCTAAATTCTTGTCCATAACATTAAATTATATGCGTTTTATTTCTTCTTGAAAACACGTCTAAAAAAAACACCCTTTATTTCCAGCCATTTAATCAGTATGTGTTTTAAGTATAACTAGCTTCCGTTTGCATTTTCAAATCACCACAAACAAATATTCGTGCCAAAGAATCAAAGCTGTCGCTCTCTTTCATGATGATGGAACACCTGAGAGGAGCACCAGCACTTAACTAATGTACAACGTTCGTCAAATAAATAAACAATAATTAAAAAAAAAAAAAACAGGCCTCCAGGCACGAAAACTCATTCATTTATTTGCTTTTAAGGATTTTATTTAGACACATACTCGTACTCGGATATGTAAAACGTGCCCTTTTCCTGCATAATAATGAAATAAACATAATTCATCCATGAATATAGCTTTTTATGGCTTATTGCTTTATTGCTTTAGGGAGGTTTTTCATTGAAGGAGGTGTGGCCTGTGGAAATAAATAAAAGATATTACTATTGTTTTTTTTTTTTTTTATTAAAGTGCCAAAAAAAATTGATTGCTATAATAATGACGTCTAATGTTCGGTTTCACAAATATTTAACAGGCTTTTAAATTTTTAAATGACGTATTTTGTATGCAACAAACGTCACTTAAATATTTAAAAGCCTGTTAAACAGTTAAAAGGGCTTTATGAAATCGACCATAAGTAAGTTCCAATAAGAGGTGTTATTTTGGTATTCAAAGAAAAATGGCATTTTTTGAGACAAATGATCGGATGTTTATTTCATTATAAAGAGGAAGGTATGCCGTTAATAATGGAACACAACATCAGCCAAATGGCCGCCACCACCACGCTTACAGGACCATATCCTTTTCATGAAATTTTCCATAACCAAATCGCAAAGTGGCTGCCCTATGTCCTCGATAGCCTCACGAATTCCATCTTTGAGGTCTTGAATCGACGCTGGGCTGTTGGCGTAGACCTTATCTTTCACGTGGCCCCAAAGGAAGAAGTCGCAAGGTGTTAAATCACAAGATCTTGGTGGCCAATTGTGATCACCTCTTCGAGAGATAACACGGTCCGGAAACTTTTCCCGTAAAAGATCGATGGTTTCATTGCTTGTGTGGCACGCAGCGCCGCCGTCTTGTTGAAAGTAAACGTTGTCTAGATCAATACCATCCAATTCCGGCCATAAAAAATCATTAATCATCTCTCGATAGCGCAATCCATTGACCGTAACTGTTGCTCCAGCCTCATTTTCGAAAAAGTCCAATGACCCCGCCGGACCATAAACCGCACCAAACAGTCACGCGTTGAGGATGGAGAGGCTTTTCAAAAATAACTCTTGGGTTTTCCGAGCCCCAGATGCGACAGTTTTGCTTGTTGACGTAGCCTCCGAGGTGGAAATGGGCCTCATCAGTCAAGATGATTTTTCAATGAAATTCCGGATCATTTTCATGCATTTCAAGGACCCAATCAGCAAAAACACGACGTTGTTGATGATCAGCCGGCTTGAGTTCTTGTGTTAACTGAACTTTATAAGCCTTAAGACCCAAGTCTTTATGCAAAATACGGTGTAATGACGTTTGTGGAATGCCTAATTCCAAAGAACGACGAGGAATGGACAAACCTGGGTTTTCTTCAACACTTTGGGCTACAACAGCAATATTCTCAGTTGTTTTTGAGCGACGTGCACGGGTTTTATTCTTCACATCACTAACTTGTCCCAACAGCTCGAATTTGTCCACCAATTTCTGTATTGCGGTCTGACAAGGTGCTTCACGACGACCCAAAAATGTTTTAGTTTTACGAACCGTCTCTGCCAAATTTTCACCATTTTTATAGTGAATTTTAATAATTTCAATACGTTTTTGAAGCGTGTATCGTTCCATTTTTATTAATGGCTTAGTTTCTACTTGTCAAATATCAAAAAATGACAGCTTCAAAGGTGACAACTACCGAAATAGCGGGCTATTCAAAATAACACCTCTTATTGGAAAACCCTTTATTATAGATATTTACTCAATATCAAGAACATGACGTCCGAAATGTCATAATTTTTGGGTTGATGTTGGCAAAATGACCAACTCCTTTTCTACTTGTGGATTTTACAGATTTTATTGAATATTTTGTATATGGAATAGTCTCATATAAATTTATAATAGTTTAGTTTATAAAAAAAAAAACTGTGTATGCGGTCTCGCAGGGCCAGAGCCCTCCGCCCGCGCCGGTGTGCATACTTCGGGCATCCAGAACTTTTTTTTTAAGTGCGCACCAACTTCAAGTGGCGAATAACTGTTATAAACCAAACTGAGCATAAATCAAGTGACAGCTGTCAAAAACACCAACTCCGAAAAAAGTATTGCCAGATTGAAAACCACACGTCTAAAAAAAAAAAACACCTTTATATTGGCATTTTTCTATTCTTTTCATTTTTGTATGGAATTGGAATGATAGCAATCATTTTCTGTGCAATTTCAAAAAATGTCGCAACTAAAAATGGTCTCTGATAATTTCCACTAAGCGACGACAATATTTTATTCCAAAAATCCCTAAAATTTTCATTCAAATTGTTTAACAATTTTTGTATTTTTGTTAGGTTAAATGATTTGGTTTGCCTTGTGCGAAAGGTACAACATCCTTTTCCCATGCTATTATGTCTTGGGCAACAACTATAGATTCTACGCATAGAAACTTCTTGAAAGCAAAAAGATAAAAGGAAGCTGTCTCGTTTCCAGTGGACTTAAAAAACGACTTTGGTTGGAGTCCTCTTTCTTTAAAATTAATCCCAAAATTTTTATTTTCTCCACAACCATTTTTCGGCAAAGAATTATTTCTATTTTTAGAGTCAATTTTGTTTTATTATTTATTAACGTGTTTTTCATAATGCACAATGAAATATGCTTCAAGGTATAAAATTTGCATTTATTTTCCTTGAAAACAAAAATAAATCACAAAATTGTGTATCTAACCTATTTTATTAAGATACTTTTAAGGCTTTGATATGATAATATCATATGGGTATGTATGAATGTGTTTTAATCATTTTTTTCACCAACAGAAAAATAGCCTTTGGCTTGAAAGAAGATACTTTGTGCCTTTTTTGTTGTTGTACGAGTATCTATATGAAGATGGTTTGGATTTCGGTTATTATTTGGGTGTTATGGCTCATTGAAGACATTTTTTTTTTTTGTATCTCATTACTTAGTAATATGGGTTATAAATCTATTCTTAACTAATAAAGGATGATCCAAATTATTGTTTGTGTACTTGGATCGTTGAGTTTTGTGTTGCCATCATCAGTCACACCAGCAGCGCCAGCGGAAGCTATTGAGTTATATTAGAGTTATTGAATAGAATTTTTTTTTCACCATGGAAATAAAAAGGAAACTTATGATGGTGTTTTTCAATTAAAAAAATCTAACAGCTTTTTCCTATAAAGTTCTCATTCCAAAATGGACAGGTAATAATTGGGAAAAAAGTATTATAACTGTTTTCCATGGCCTGTTTTTGTACACTTTTATTTAAGGCGAACAAGTGAGTACAAAAAAAAAACATTCTATGATACTTTAATGAGAAAATGTTTAAAAGTCATAAGTAACTTAAAAAAGGAGTTTTTGTTTGATTTTTTATTTTTGAAAATGTTCAAATGCAATATTGTTTGAAATATTGAGGAGCACCATTGCAAAATTATAACAAAATCGGTCTTACCATGGAAAAGATATACCTACGTGAATAACCCAAAAAATATGACCATTTTCTCAAAAAAACGTCTAATATCTATTTCCGTTATGAGAGTTTTTCGCCAAAAAACTGAAAGGCAGTTTTCTTACAACAACTTTGGTCATTTCAAAATCGCTGGAGTGGTTTTTGGGGAAATTTTAAAAATAAAATTTTTGTATGGCAGTGGAAGCTACCCTATTTCTAGTTGAGCTAAGCATAAATTCGATTTTCCCATCTAGGAAATCACATTAAAATGCTCTGTACCAAATTTGATGCAAATCGGACCACCTGTTTAGGTTCTATAGCTCTAGCTCACATGACAGTGGACGCACCGACGCGACGCACAGACCGGCAGACGGCATGATGAAATACAATTTTTGGGACTTCTCGATCACCATAGTGTTAGTTGTGATTACAACCTTGAATTTTTTTTTACAAAAAAAAACCAAAAGGTATACTTACCCTATAGAGCAAATAAAAAACATCAGGTAAAAAATTTGCAAGGTGCTTTTTCCCCTATAAAGTCATTTCATCAGGATCAAAATATTTATGTATGTATTTATTACCTTAGCCCCCAATTCCTTGTTCAAAACAATATTGATAAATGACATTAGGGTTCTTTTGTTGAAGATAATTTCTCTTATTGGCCTTCTTGGTAGGTACGTGCCAATTCATTTTAATAGACACAAAAAATAAAAACAAAAATTAAGGCACAACGCAAATAATCTAGAAAATCATAAAAAAAGAAAAACAATAAAACAAGATATACTGCTGTCAGCAAAATTACTGCAAAAAACCATATTTTTTTAATAAAGAAAAGAAAAAAAAAAAACTATAAATCAACTCTTGTTTGTATAACAAACAGCTTAAAAATTATTATGAAAAGGGGGACGATAGGACCATAGACTACGAGTCTATAGGAATCATTGATGAAGAAGCATCTTCGTTTTAAATTACATTTTTGTATGAAACCGGTATGAATCACGCTCAATTTAATATTAAATAAAAAAAGGGTCAAAATTTCGACACCTCAATCCCTCTATCCTTCGCTGATGCTAAGGGTTTTTCTGAGAAAAATACCATCAAGTCAATTATATTTTATTAAGTACATACCTACCTACTTTACCGTTTCTTCGCTTTTTTTGCTGTTATGTTGTATTTACAAATACATTAAGGGAATAAATAAGGTTTTTCCTTTGTTTTTTTTTTTTACCTACAAAAAATATACTTTGGCTAATTCCTTAAATTAAATTAAAATTCAAAACCGTTTTGAATGCATCAATTATTAATGCTCCCAACTCTCTTATGATGAATTTCGTTGTGAGGTTTAGCGTTCATATAGAATATGTCATCATCATCATCGTCGGCTCGACAACCGGGGTCCGGTCCTGGCCTCCTTCAACAAGTCTCTCCACCCATCCCGGTCTCGAGCCGCCGCCATCCAGTTGCGCACCCCAAGGCTCCGGGCGTCCTGGTCTACGCCATCTCTCCAGCGCAAGCATGGTCTACCACGCTGTCGTCTACCATAGAATGTACCACAAAGAACTTTCCGAGCAGGTTCCTCTTCGCTCATGCGAGCTAGGTGCCCTGCCCACCGGAGTCTACCGAGCTTAATTTTTGTCACGATATCTGCTTCAAGGTAGATTGCGTACAATTCATGATTGTACCGTCTCCGGAATCGTCCTTCCTCACATATGGGGCCAACAATTCTCCTTAAGACTTTTCTCTCGAACCCGGCTAAGAGGTCGGAGTGCCTTTTGCTAAGCACCCAAGTCTCGGATCCATATGTGAGTACTGGCAGGACCATGGTCGTGTACAGCAGCAGTTTTGAAGTTATGGTGAGATTTCTGGATTTGAAGAGCTTTGACAGACTATAGTAGGCTCTGTTGGATTTGAGAAGCCGCCCGAGTTATAGAATTGCTTCCCAATCTAAATAACAATAAAACCATACCAAGCGTATTTCATATCGCTTCATAAGAATCACTTTGAGTTATAGAATTGCTTCCCAATCTAAATAACAATAAAACCATACCAAGCGTATTTCATATCGCTTCATAAGAATCACTTTGATATTAAATGTACAAATGCACACCAAGCATATTTGGTTAATTACAATCCATATGAATCGACACCAACAGGATGTCATAAAAACTAATGTAAACAATGATCGTTCAACAAAGTATCTTCTTCCAAATACAAAACTAATGTAAACAAAGATCGTCAATGATCGAACTTCTTTCATTCCAATAAAATTGAAACATCATCAAAAATGTGATATGCATGTATCCACATATATATATATAGTCAGTAAGAAGAATACCAATATAAAATTACTGCATATAAAAAGGGCTTTGCCTGGCAGATAAAGTTAGTCACATCTTGACACTCCTACGTATAGCAGAAGATTTCCCCCCACCAGAGGTAAGGGATCCGATGCTCGAATCAAGAAATAAAATACTTGTGTTAAATGTAATATTGTGTTTTATTTTAAAATCTTTTTAAAAAAGATCCCGGAGGATCAAAATACAAAATTGGCGCAGTCGGTAGGATCTCACTAAGAAGTTAAATGAAAATTAATGGATAGATGAGATTCAGTGATCGGACCGAAAAGAAAATAAAAAGTTTTTTTAACCGGTAGAATTTTGGTGCGGATTAAAGTACAACGTACATTATCTAAAACATTATTCAACGATCGAAATTAAATTGTGTTTTGTGAAAATTAATAACACTGAAGTGTTTTAGTGGGCAAAACAATTTCGTACCAGAAAAACAAAATTATTGTATACTTAAGTGTTCATAAAATTTTTTAATACACGCATTCTCGTAGAGAGATAAGTAAACAAAACAATAATTAAGTGTCAACGGAAAACATAGTGTCTACGAAAAAGACAAAGTGTCTATGCAAAAGACAAGCAGGTGAAAAAAAAAAGAAATAAATTAGAAAGTGCATTAAGAAAAAAAAAAAATAAGTGAATGAAAAACTTGAGGAAATTAAAAGAAAGAATTTTTAAAATACAAAAGGAAAAAATAAATAAAATGAACGCCGCAGATCAACAAGCTCAACAAGCTGCACTTGCAAATCAGCAAGCACAATTAGCCGAAGTGCAAGCACAAGCTCAAGCAAGAGCACAAGCTCCGATGGATCCAATTCAACATACAGTTTGGGCAGAAAAGCAAAAATTCTATTTAAAAGAATTAAGGATGATTAACCCATTTAAAGGATCATCGGATAATCTGGCTCTCTTTATTTCATCGATGGAATATTTACTCGGGAGAATCCAGGATCCAATTTACATGGAACAAGCAGTTTTTGTGGTGCATCAAAAAATTCAAGGCGAGGCTTTGAGAGCAATAAATAGTCTACAACATCTTGCACCTTGGATAGACGTAAAAGGACAGCTGGTAAGACAATTTGGTGTTAAAAAATCATATCTTAAGTTAGTGACAGAAATAAATAGTGTCAATGAGAACGACACAATTAGGAATTATAATAAAATTGACAATTTGTTGCAAGAGTTACAAACAAAAACTCAACTTGAACCCGATAATGTTTATACTCAGAAAAATAATGAATGTATAGCTTTAGAATCCTTTAAAAATACATTGTCACCTAGCCAAAAGGCAATAGTAATTGCAAGCCAACCAAATAATATTATGGAGGCTTTTGACCTGTTAGAGAGTAATAATATGATAAGAAAAATCCCTGAACAAATAAAATATCAAAATATACCAAAATCAAATCAAAATAATTTTAATCAAAATCTAAATCGGAATCCTTTTAGAAATAATTTGCATCCCAACAACTCATTTAGACAAAATAATGTCAATAACCATTTTAGGCCGCAACATGATAGAATATCTTCAGAACAAGTTAGACAAAATAATCACAGAATATTTGGAAACGCAAATCCAAATAATTTTAGATTCGGATTTAATAGAAATAACCATCAGGCAAATTTTAATAATAATAATCAAAGACCCCAAAATTCAGGACAGTATAGGAATAACAATTATGACAATAATAGGAATCCCAGACAAGAAGATATGGACGTAAACAATACAGAAATTAAACATGAAGAGGTAAATTTTACCATAACCGGGAAGAAGAAACACTTCCCATAATAAAAATAACAATTCATAATAAACAATTTAAAATTCTAATAGACAGTGGTTCAACAACAAGTATACTTGATGAGTCACAACTATTAGAAATTCCGAGAACTTTAATGAAGGTTCCAATAAGAATAAAATCCTTGAATTATGAAAATATTATAAAAAATGAAATTATAACTGAAGTGCCAGTAGAGTTCAACGAAGATGAGGCTACAATGGCATGGAAGTTGATGAAAATACGAAATAACAAATTTGTGGGAATAATAGGCCAAAACTTATTAAAACCTATAGGAGCAAAATTAAATTTAGAAGAAGGATTTATGGAAATAAACAGAAGGAAAATATTTTTTGAAAATTATCATAAAGAAAGTACAGAAATAGCATGTTTATATGAATATGAAGAAATTCAAAATCTAGAATATTGTAACTCAACGCATATGAGCCAATTAGTAGATGAAAGTTTAAATTTTGAGGAAAAGCAGGAATTAAAAAAATTTATTGACGAATATAAATATGTATTTTACAAAGAAGGTGATAAACTTACTTCAACAACACAAACCATGCATAGTATTAGGACTGAGCATGATAGCCCAATATTTAGTAAGATATATAGATATCCTAAAATTCACGAACAAGAAATTGAACGTCAAGTTAAAGATTTATTAGAACAAGGTATAATAAGAAAAAGTGTTTCACCTTACAATGCACCCATTTGGGTAGTGCCGAAGAAAATAGACAATTCTGGTGAGCAAAAATGGCGCATGGTGGTCGATTATAGAAAATTAAATGAAAAAACAATCGAATTTAAGCATCCTATACCTAATATCGATGAAATATTAGATAAATTAGGACGAGCTCAATATTTTTCAACCCTTGACCTTGCAAAAGGTTTTCATCAAATTAAAATGAATCCCGCTGATTCTGAAAAAACAGCTTTTTCAACTCCATATGGTCACTACGAATGGCTACGAATGCCATTTGGTTTAAAAAATGCACTAGCCACATTCCAACGAATGATGAATGAGGTTTTAGATGGACTTATAAATAAAATTTGTGTAGTATACCTTGATGATATACTGATTTTTAGCACTTCATTGCAAGAGCACATGATTAATCTTCGATTAGTCTTTCAACAATTGAAAAAATATAACCTTAAAGTACAGGTAGACAAATGCAATTTTCTTAAGAGAGAAACTAAATTTTTAGGACACACAATTACAGACAAAGGCGTGAAACCTAATTCAGACAAAATAGAAGCTATAGACAAAATACAACTTCCTACTACAGCTAAAGAAATTAAATCATTTTTGGGTATAACAGGTTATTATAGAAAATTTATTAAAGATTATGCGAAAATTGCACAACCAATAACTAAATATTTAAAAAAGGATACAAAAATTAACAAAAATGATATAAATTATATTAAAGCGCATCAAGAACTAAAAAACGCACTTCAAACAGATCCAGTACTTACATATCCTGATTTCAATGAAAAATTTGTCTTAACGACAGATGCATCAAATTATGCAATTGGAGCAGTGCTCATGCAAAAGGGTCACCCAATTACGTTTATAAGTAGAACTCTTAACGAACATGAAAGGAATTACAGTACAACAGAAAAAGAGTTACTAGCTATAGTTTGGTCAGTTAAATATTTACGACCGTATTTATATGGGAGACGGTTTGACCTTAAAACAGATCATCAGCCTTTAAAATGGCTTCAGACAAAAAATTTAGGCAGAGATATTTCACCTAGATTACAAAGATGGGTACTCCAATTAGGAGAATACGATATGCAAATCGAATATTTAAAAGGTACATGTAATACTGTAGCAGATTTTTTGAGTAGAGAAATTAAAGACACGCAAGAAATTAACATGTTAGAACAGGATTCAGTCAGACCTACAGTACACTCACAACATGAAGAAATGAATGATCACTTTCCAATAAAAGATAGTGCAGTGAATATTTTTAAGCAACAAATCATATTAAAAGCAGGAAATGGATTGAACAAAAGCCCTAAATATAAAAGAATACATATTGGAATAAATGAATTATATAAAGATAATTTTAATGATTTAATAATACCATTAATAGAACAAGTTAGTACAGGAATTTATACTGATTTAACAGACAGTGAATATAATATTCTTCAACAAAAATTGATAGAGTTATTTGGAACAAGAATAAAATTTTATAAATGTGAACATTTTGCTAAAGACTTAGAGACAGAAGAAGAAGCCATTAAACAAATAAAACTGTATCATGAAAAAGAAACAGGTCACTCAGGAATTGAAGAAAACTATAGAGGACTTAGAATAAAAATCTATTTTAAGAAATTAAAAGAATTAATTAATGACGTAATCAATAGTTGCAACATATGCAAACAATCAAAGTATGATAGACGACCAGTCAAAGAAAAATTTCATTTGACAGAAACCCCAAAAGATATTAATGAGATAGTTCACTTAGATATTTATTGTATTAATAAAACAAAATACTTAACTTCAATAGATAAATTTAGTAAGCTAACTACTGCTACATATGTTCCAAATGTTTCTCATGAAACTTTAGAAGAAACTATCTTACAATTATTAGCAACCAACGGTAAACCAAAAAGACTTGTAATGGACAACGAATTTAACTTTCCAAGAATAATAAAATTATTAGAAGACCTTGATATAGAAATACATTTTACTAAACCTAATAGTCATACAGGAAATTCAGACATTGAAGTCTTTCATAGAACATTAGCTGAAAAAGTAAGAGCACTCTTGAACGGAAAAACTAACCCGAATATACATGAAATTCGAGTAGCTGTTCACAAAGCTAATCTTTTTTATAATACTTCGATACATTCTACTACTAAACAAAAACCATATGATATACAGAAAGGAAATGTAGATAAAAATAAACTTCATGATGTCATGATCAAAAATAAAACGAAACTTATTGATAAATTAAATATAAATCGAGAGGAATACAGTGAAAATAGAACGGAAGGTTTTGTTACAAATTCTAGAACGGACCGTCATAAGACAGCACCAAGATATAAGCATGATAAACTCGAAAATCAGCATACAAGAAATATTCAGAAAGAAAGAAAGAGTAGGCATATAAACCAAGACAATCTAATCAAAGCAAGTCAAGTCAATAGAAAATCTCAGAGAAGAGCTTTAGTTTAGATTCAGATACAGATTGAAGAAGTCGAAAAATGAAAAGTCTCGTGGTTATAGTGGCTATTATTAGCTTAGTAGACAGTAAATTAATTGCGGAAGAAATAATAAACAATAACGGTTACGCGATAATAAAATATGATGAAGTTAACATAGTTAACAAGTTTAACTCAATCTTACACATAGTAAATTTAACGAAAATAAATGTGTTATTAACGAAAACAATCAATCAGTGGTTAGAACAAAAGAATTTTATAGTGAAAACTCCTGCTAAACTAAATTTAATTCAAGAAGAATTAAAAAGTATTAAGGGTCATAAAACTCATTCAAGAAAAACAAGAAGTCTTATGAATATAGGAGGAAGAGCATTAAACTTTATTTTCGGTACAATGGATGATGAAGACAAAATTGAAATAGAAAAACGATTAGAAACACTAACTTTAAATAATCATGAATTGGTTATCAATAATAATAAACAGGTAGACATTAATAATCAACTTCAACAAGAAATAGACACAATAAAAAGATTAATTGATATTAAAATTAAAAATAATTCCGGTCTTGGAAATGAATTAAAGCTAATAGAAAAAAGAATAATAGTTTTAGAATATACTACAAGAATAGACAAGTTGAAAAAAATTATTGAAAAAATACAAAATATCATTTTAGCAAGTAGATTACAAATAATGACAAATAGCTTATTAACGGCTGAAGAAATAGAATATTATGATATTGATTTGTTCAAACTAAAAAACATTAAACTCTCTATAAGTGAATATGATAATGATATTTTAATTTTTATAATTCAAATTCCAGACACAATTTATAGTTCTGATAAATATTTTATAACTTCTATTCCTAACGAGGAAAATATTGAATTAGAAATAGATGATGAAAAAATTATAAAAATAAATGATTCTTTTTATAAATATCTTGAAAATAAAGAATTAAAACATTTAAAGCCATATATTAATTGTATACATAAAAACAATTGCATGAAAAAAAAGAACGAAGAAATAAATATTGTAAAAGAACTTAAAAATGGAATATTAATTGTTAAAAATAGTGATTATAAAATAAAAAGTAATTGTGATGAAAGAAAAATAATTCAAATAAAAAGAAATGTATTGATTAATTTTGAAAACTGTAATATTAAAATAAATGACAAAGAATATGTAAACAAAAATGCAGTTGTAAATCAACCAATAAATATTTATGTAGAAGATACATTTAATTTGACAGAAATTGATCTAAAAATAGGTGATTATAATATAACAAACATTGAAAATATTAAAGAAATAGAAGAAAAAGTTTCTGACCAATCCTTTATTCACTTTGGTGTAAATATATTTGTAATTGTTATAATTTGTATTATACTTATAATTTTATACAAAAAATTGTTCCAGGAGAAAAAAAAATCAAAGGGGGGAGGAGTTATAGAATTGCTTCCCAATCTAAATAACAATAAAACCATACCAAGCGTATTTCATATCGCTTCATAAGAATCACTTTGAGTTATAGAATTGCTTCCCAATCTAAATAACAATAAAACCATACCAAGCGTATTTCATATCGCTTCATAAGAATCACTTTGATATTAAATGTACAAATGCACACCAAGCATATTTGGTTAATTACAATCCATATGAATCGACACCAACAGGATGTCATAAAAACTAATGTAAACAATGATCGTTCAACAAAGTATCTTCTTCCAAATACAAAACTAATGTAAACAAAGATCGTCAATGATCGAACTTCTTTCATTCCAATAAAATTGAAACATCATCAAAAATGTGATATGCATGTATCCACATATATATATATAGTCAGTAAGAAGAATACCAATATAAAATTACTGCATATAAAAAGGGCTTTGCCTGGCAGATAAAGTTAGTCACATCTTGACACTCCTACGTATAGCAGAAGATTTCCCCCCACCAGAGGTAAGGGATCCGATGCTCGAATCAAGAAATAAAATACTTGTGTTAAATGTAATATTGTGTTTTATTTTAAAATCTTTTTAAAAAAGATCCCGGAGGATCAAAATACAAAATTCCCGCGTATTTCTTCTTCTATATTGTTATCGGCTGCTACTATTGACCCAAGTTATTTAAAGGATTGCACCACTTCAAATTCGTGCTTCGCTACCTTGATTGTTTGACCAACTGTTCCTCTCGCATTCGACGCCACCATGTACTTTGTTTTACCTTCACTAATGTGCAGCCCCAGATTTTGTGCCGCCTGCTCGATCTGGATGAAGGAATCATGTACAGCTTGCTCAGTTCTTCCGATGATGTCGATGTCGTCTGCGTAAGCCAGTATCTGGCTGGACCTGTTGACGATGGTCCCTCTTGTTGCCGTGCCAGAGTCACGGATTGCTTTCTCCAACGCCAGGTTGAAGAGGAGGCAGGGCAAACCATCCCCTTGTCGGAGTCCATTAAATATGTTGATTGGTTTGGATAGCAATCCGGCTATTTTTACTTGGCTTGTTACGTTACTCATGGTCAACCTACATAGTCGTGTCAATTTATTTGGGATGCCAAATTCTCTCATGGCTTTGGAAAGTTCTACCCTGGCTATGCTATCGTAGGCGGCCTTAAAGTCTATAAACAGATGGTATGTTGGGATGTTAAATTCTAGACATTTTCCTTCCTAAGGGTAAAGAATATGTACCACTTATTTATTTGTATATTTGTACTCAGAGTGTTAAGATGCTTCGATGTTTCGTTACTAGAATTGGAAAAAAATACAACTTAATCAAATTAATTCAATACTTTTTCTTTCAATAAAGTTATCTACACTGTATGTAGGGTTATTCGCATAAGGTGTGCCGAAAAGCTAGAGCGTGAAAGTTTGGTTGAAACAAGAAAAAATCGTATTGGAGGAGAGGTCTATTTCCCGCCTTTTAGCCGGGAGGAGCAATTTTTTAAAAAATGACTTGAAACAGAAACAGAAAAACAAAACTAACACTTATATTGCCATGCTAACCTCTTTTATAAAGCCAGAAATCTCTTATTTTGTTTTAATTTTAAATAAAGTTGTTTTAGTGAAAAGTTTTTGAAAAATTAATTTTCAAACTCAAAATTTTGAAAAAATATCAAGCCAATTTTTTTTTTAAATTAAACGTTATTAAGTATACTATTTTTGTTTTCAATGAAAATGATCTTATAAATTTTAAGTCAAAAACATAAAACCGGATGCTTTTTGAGAAAATTGAAAACTAAACTATCTAATATATTTTACTATGAAGCAAGTGAACATTTCAAGTTGAATATCTTGATAAATAGTACCTAATTATTTGAAATAAAAAAAAAAAATACAAAAATTTCAAACAGCCTGGGGCCGAATTACCGCATCAGTTATCGAGTAATACGTGACTGAATTATGTGAGTTTGGCATTACTGCTCACGTTATGGAACTATCTTCCCAATAAGTTTTACTCGTTCATTCGATCACTGATGGCACTCACTTGATCAGTCACTAATGCGGTAATTTGGCCACTGATGTTCAGGTAAGCATGATAATGCTTAACGATTTTCTAAATTTAATGCTCTTTAATAAAATTTTCTTAGTTTTTATTTTTGTTTGTACTTTCATCACATACTTAGCCTATTTTCTTAACAAAAATCCACAACGAAAATCCACAAAATGACACAACGAAATCATAAACGAAAAATTTGTTTCCTCCTTTTCGTTTTGCAGTACGCTGTTCGATGAGCGCTTTTTCGCCCTCAATTAATTGCCCGGACAATTAATTTTGTGCGGAAAAGTGACATTTGAGGTTTTTTTGTGTTTTGTATTGTATCTTTCATTACAGCAGTACGAAATTTTGTGAAATTCGTAATAATATGAGCTCGAAAAAAGTAATTTTAATTATTTTTGATTTATTTATTTGAATCATAAAAATTCACTGTTTGCTAAATAAAAAGCGTTGCCAGATTTTCTAATAGAATTGGAGCCAAATATTTGAAAAATTTTTAACCCAAAAATATCCCCAATCATAAATATTAGCAAACAAAAATTTCATTCTGCAGTTACGCTTCTTGTTCTATTTTAATTAAAGTTGTTAAAAAAAAAAAAAAAAATTTTATTAACTTTCATTGCATTTTTTGTGAACATTTATTAATTTTCAAAAATTCAATATTCAAGTCTACAAAGAATTATTACGAATTTTACCTCTTTTCATATGTTCCTAATGTTTTCAATGTCAAAATAATATAATGTTTCCCGGAAAGGAACACACTAATATACTTGAAGAAAATGGTCGTTTATTCTTACACCAAATGTTAAGTTAATGATTTGTACAAACTGAATTAATTATTGAAAGTTTAAAGTGTCTGGGTAGCAAGCAATATATCAAAATGGAAGGTGGTTGTAATCAAAATGTGCAGTGTAATCAAATACAGTGTGAAACTTTAACTATTTCATTGAAAAAAAAACGATTAAACTGCGTGCTCTACATTTGAATAATGAAAATAATGAATTTCAAACCAAAAATATTTATGTACATATATATTTATAAAAATGAGTTTATCTTTTGTGTGTGACCTTATATCTTGAATACGACTAACAATGAGTGGATTTTTATAATTATTTTTTTTTAATGAAAGGGGACCATTTGTTGATGGTTTAGGAAAAAAAAATTGAAAAGCCTTCCAACCGAAGTTTTCGTAGCCCACTTTTTTTAAAGCTACATCGCAAAAGACCACTTTATTGTTGTAATATTTTTGTCCATTCATCGTGTTAAATTGTCAGATATATGTATGTATTTTACATAGATTATGTGTCATTAATTATTCAAATCCAAAATTGAAAATTAATCCGGACATTCACAATGAAGCTCTAATTTTGATTGAAGACATTTTTATGTCAATATAAAAAAACAAAGTCGGTTAAGTTACACCATTTATAACTCAATAACTGCTGGACCGATTTTAATGATCTCTGATCTCCACCCCAAATACCAGAATAACTATTAGAATATCAGAAGAATTCACTTTATAGGGTGAAATGAGGTAAAATGAAAAAAGACGTATCCGAGAATAAAAAAAAACTCTAACTGCGTTTAAAAGGTTATTCTTAGGAAATGGTTTCAAAGATAGTTTTTTTTTTAAATTTTGCTATTCTTATGAAATAAAAACAAAAAAATAAGTATATACCTGAAGGTTTTTATAATACAAATTCTATATACTACTGAAATACATCAGCCAAGTAGAAAGACTTAGCACTATTTAATTGGACTTGTTGAATTATTGATTCAAAATAGCTTTTAACGGCCTTTTTATACCTATTTAAATTCTATATTTAAACTAATGAAATAAATCAACGAAGGAGAAGACTACTATCACTATCAATTGAATTTCTTGAATTTTTTTTTAACTACACTTACTCCACAAAGATCAGGATTTAGTCCCGTTGGGCTCAATAGTGGACCAGTTCAATTTAACTTACATGGATTTTTTGATAAAAAATGAAATCCAAGATGTTAAAAATTCTTAATCATTAAAGGCTAATAGTCTATTAGCCGACCGTTGAAAGCTATTTTGAATCAATAATTCAACAATTCTATAATATTTATGTTAAAAAAGAACATTTCTGCTTCTCAATCTTAAAATAAATACGACAAAAAAATAATTACGACTAGTACATACCTCTTAGTTAGTTTTGACAACAAGTAGGTATGATATTAAAATAAGAAAAGAAAACCAAAACAAAAATATAAATGTAAATAAAAATGAAAATGAAAATGAAAGAAAAACACAAAACTTATGCAAACTATGGAAACAAAACAAGAAAACAAATACCTAGACTAGTTGGGCTTACTGGTAGGCAACTCGCATGCCAAAATTAATATTCCTACCAGTCCACTCTCTCGGATAACACGCATAAGCATTTTACTTCGGATTTTGATCGCTTTTCTAAACCCGGGTAAGAAAATATTAGTGTATTATACCTCCTCAATACCTATTCTTTCCTATGAAATTAATTAATTGAATGCTTTTTAAGTTTTTTTTTTTTCTAAATAATATATATCATCATTTTTTGTTAAGTGCCTTAAAACTGCGTACTTTGACAGAAAAAACCAATTAATATTATAATAAATATTTTTCCTGCCATCAATCACATTTTTTTAAAGATCATTGTAAATATCTGTAGAAAAATAAAATATTTTCATTTTCTGAAAATTCTCATTCAGAAGTGAAAATATTATGTATAGCTATAGGACTACCTATAGAGTTCTACAAAGAAACATACTTTTTCTCAATGATTTTGTCGCATACGCCATATAACCAACACGCGCTGTGGTTGCTTCAAAAATCTAAAATACAAATTTATTTAAGATCTTTGTATATTTGTTATTGTACAGAGTTTATTTTTAAATTAAAAAAAAAAACTAGGTACCTTCGCTATTTACCTATACTTATTGCTAAATACACAAATTTAATTTGATTGCTCTTGAAAAAAGAGACGAAGGTAAACGCTATAGTTTATTTCGTTAATTTGAACTTCTATTTCTGAAATTGAAAATTTAAATTAAAAATTTCTAAACTTTTCATTTCGTTTTTTTTTTTTTTTCAGATATCTGTTTACATTCCGTCGCACCCGTCGTCATCAGTAAGAGTGTCATATTGTTCAAACATCACAAAGCCAAAGACAGAGCACTCAAGGCAAACAAAATGATTTTCCTAAAATTAACAAAAAGAGATAAATGAGAGCCTCACGTTGAAAAAAAGTTTCACTAATGAAATTCAAATATTAAGTAGTTTTTTTCTTTTTGTTGCTTTGGAAATGAAATTATCTCCAACAATCATGGAGGACTTAATATCAATGAAATCGAATATTTCTCAAAATGTCAATAAGACATTCATGCATCCTCCGGTTATTGATCCCGAGAGCGAATATACACCCTATAGCGAACGAGTTGAGACTTATTTGGTGCCGGCTGTTTTTGCGATAATTTTCATTGTCGGTGTGATTGGAAATGGAACTTTGGTTGTGATATTTTTTCGACACCGTGCGATGCGTAACATTCCAAATACGTAAGTATGAATAATTATTATCGATTTTTTAAATATTTAGTTTTTTTTTGTGATAAACAATAACAATTCAAAGACAATTGTACTTATGTACTTTTACTTTTGTCGGTTCAAGAACTAAAGGGTTTTCCCATTGTCTTATTATATATGGACTGCAGGAGCCAACTTCACGTTGACGCCACTTTAAGCTATGCGTTACAAGCGCCGAGTTCAGTCCTATCGGAAAATACAGATACTACTGTTTGACATTTGTATCGAGGATTTTTTTGAAGGATTTTTTTTCTATCTGATTTCATTTTTCATTGGGTACGTTCAGCAGACACAAGGGACTACATTTATGTAGTCAAGTGCTTTCATTGAACGCAAATTTTACAAAGGAAACTAGTTATTTTTTGAGATGTCATTAATACCAAAATTGAAACTTTACTTCCAACCTTTACCTTCCTTCGATAGTGCAGATAGTATTTATAATAATATTTTTATCTGAAGAACACCTCACACAAATGAATTACGAATTGTATATTATAATTTCTTCAATACATGCATTCTGTCTTTCCGACATCCTTCACGTTGTGTGACGCTGAACGTGACTGAGATTTTTCACTTCTTGTCTAGGAGCAAATAGATTTTTCTTTCACTTAAATCGATAACCATTACCGCTGTTTGTTGATTTCATTGGTTGCTATTGTTAATTAGTTTCGCAATGATTCAACTTTGTTTTCATACTTTTTTTGATTAATAACAACAAACCAATAAATAAACATCATCGAAAAGAATTCTGAAACTGAATTGCAAAATAAAAACAAACAATAAATGTCAAACCAGTGCTAAGGGTTATTTAAAAAAAAAATCCCTTGACCAAATCCGAAAATTTCCTTTTTTTACAAACCACTTCTCGCTTAATTTTTAAAACTGTTAATTCATAAAAATTTTAGTCATGAGTAAATGAGTAGAGGTAGTATTTTGCCTTGAACTTTTTGCTAAGAATATTGAATATATTTAGTAGGCGTGTTTTTTGCAAGTCCATATGGATTTGTCGAAAAAACGACATCGGGACTTCTTACTTACAGTACGTAAGTCCCGATAATTATCTGGACTTAGCTAAGTCCATATAGATTTAAGTTGTTGTTGTATTTACGTGTAAAACAATTAGTTCCGATGTTGTTTTTTCGACAAATCCACATGGACTTGCAAAAAAAACGCCTAGTAGTTTTAAGTACACAGTTTAAGCGCGTTTTTATCTGGAATTCTAATCCTCTACAATTTCGGTAAAGATAAATTTTACTGATAAATTAAAAGTAAGGTTCGTTCCTTTACTCCAAATTTTTGGGCATTTTTGTACAATTTTATTGTTTTTTTATGAACTTTGACAGAACTTTGGACTGAAATGCACAAAAATCAGAATTTTAAAATAAAGGAATGAACCTATGAATAAGTTATAATTAAAAAAAATACGAACGTTTTCAAGAAAAATAAGATATCTAAAATGCTGCTCGGAAGTTGCCTAGTGGGCGAGTCGTATTTATTAGATTTTTGACTAGTTAGACAGTTTATAATTATTTCGAAATAGTTGGAAAATACTTTATTTGATATGTACAAAAAATATTGCAATATTGCAGGTTTAGACAATAGATTCCATTATGTCTGAAGGTAGGTAAAAAGTTAGAAAACTTCAGACATTAAAAATGTTTTTTATAACTTGGACGGCCGTCTAAAGTAAGACAGCGTTTATAAATAAGATTGTACGAATTTTTCCTTGAAATAATGTTTTAAAAATATCTTCCTTCACTATATCTCTTGAAATGGAGAAAATAAATTTCATTGAAAAATCTTTTATTTCGAATATGACTCTAAAATCAAAGGTTTTATAAAATAAATCAAAAAAGGATTTTTTTCAGTGCTCCCCCAACACTACGCCGATTGGTGACTTCCTATGACCATAGATGGGCTTACCTTCTATGAATGAAATTTCATTCTAAGGCGAAGTATGTAACAGATGGCGCTAAAAATAGTATTTATTATTGTCGGTAGGCCTGAACTTGTTGCTGATTTCGCTTTGAGAACTGGAACCATCATCTCCGCAGGTTATGTATGGAATTGACAACCAACTAGCAGTCCATATATAATAAGTCAATGGGTTTTCCAATAGGGACGGGTTGATTTTGACAGCTCGTAGCGGCCATATTGTTTCTTTTAGTTTCTGTCAAAATATCGTCTTTTAATCAGTTACTAAAGACAAATCATCATGGCAAGTTACAACGTCGAGCAACACGTGCAAATGATAAAACTTTTTGGTTTTGGAGCAGTTAGAAGTTGATGCCTATTTTTGGATGAATGGGTACGTGAATAAGCAAAATTGCCTGATTTGGGACGATACCAATCCACACGAGATTCACGAGATGCCAATGCATCCAAATAGAGTTACTGTTTGGTGTGGATTTTGGGCTGGAGGCGTCATCGGTCCGTACTTCTTCGAAAATGATGCTGGACAGGCCATCACCGTCAACGGCGATCGCTATTGGTCGATGATCAATAACTTCTTGTGGCCTTTATTGGATGACATGGACTGGACACCGAAGACATATGGTTTCAACACGATGGCGCTACGTGCCACACATCTCAAGACACAATCGATATTCTGCACGAGCGGTTCCATGGCCTGGTTATCTCGCGCCGAGGCGACGTGAATTGGCCACCAAGATCGTGTGATTTGACCCCTTAGGACTTTTTCTTGTGGGGCTTCCTTAAGTCGTAGGTCTATGCTAATAAGCCGCAAACCACCGCGGCCCTCAAAGACAACATAATCGATGCCATCGGTCAAATTCAGCCTGATTTATGCGCCAAAGTCATCGAAAACTGGACCTTTCGAATCCGCGGCACCCAGCGAAGCCGCGGCGGCCATTTGAGCGATGTTATATTTTACACATTATGTCATTTATAGGGCTCTCAAATAAAGAGCTTTATTTATTTATAAGCTTAATACAAGCAGAACTTAAAACTAAACATAATATTTCTTAAATCTAAACTTAAATATATAAAGGTAGAAATTTTCAGCATAAGAGAGTTAGAATAAGTAAAAAAGGACTAAGAGAAGGATGAGTTAAAAATAGCTTGTTTTAAAGCAGGCTTACTCATGTTGGGGTTGAAGGTATTTATGTTGTTGGCTTTGCGTAGCATTCGAGTCAAAGGTTCGTTGAGGCCATAATCGGTACGGTGGTAGGCAGTGAGGAAGAAAGAACAGATCTTAACTGACAGGTGTTTGGATTCAGACAGATCTTTTGGAGAAGAGTAGGGCAATCAATGGCCTCATTTATTAATTGGTGAACAAAAACCATGTCAGCAGTATCAAGGCGTAATTTGAGCGGTTGAAGGTTCAGAAGTTTAAGACGGTCTGCATAAGAAGGCAGGTTATAGGGATCATCCCAGCCGAGACCCCGCAAAGCGAAGCGTAAAAATCTGCGCTGGACAGCTTCGATACAATCTATGTGAACTTGATGATATATTGACCACACTGGTGAGGCATATTCTAGGAGAGATCTAACAAAAGTCATACAAAGGGATTTGGTTACATATGGACAAGAAAATTCTTTTGACCAGCGTTTTACGAACTCGAGTGTTGAGTTGCCTTTGCTTATAATGCTGTCGTAGTGGGAGCGAAAATTGAGTTGAGTGTCACAAATGACTTCCAAGTCGCGAATGGAGGTTACAATAAGAACAGGTACTCCATTAATCGAGTATTGTCTTTGGGACAAGGGAGGGCGCTTTCGAGTGAAGGTTATGGTTTGACATTTCTTAATGTTTAGCTCAAGAAATTTTTTTTGGCAACAAGTGAAAAAGCTATTTAAGTCTGTTTGCAGCATAAGTGCGTCGTCAGGGGTAAACATTTGTTTCGATATTCTCATATCGTCAGCGTAAATTTCTAAATCAGATTGAGGTAAAATCAGCTCAACATCATTTATAGTCAAAACAAAAATAAGTGGTCCCAAATGGCTTCCCTGGGGTACTCCAGAAAATGCATGAATATAGGTTTGGAGATTCTCCCTCTGAAGAGCACTCGATACTGACGGTCAACTAGGTATGACTGAATCCAAGAGGTGAACAAAAGAGGAAAACCAAGCTTTTTAAGTTTAAAAAGAATGATATTGTAGGAAATTTTGTTAAATGCCTTACTAAAATCTGTTGCAATGGCATCAACTTCTTTAACTTCTTCTGAGGTAGACAGCGTTTTTGAAACGAATTCAGTGAGGTTAGTTGTTGTGGATCGTGTTTTTAAGAACCCGTACTGCTTAGAGGTACAAATTGCTTTACAGTGAACAAAAAGCGACTCGTACACTATACTTTCAAAAAGTTTAGGTATACAAGAGAGTATGGCAATGGGCTTGTTAGCTTGTTTATTCAATTTTAAAATCGACCCGCCCTTAATGGAAAACCCTTTAGTTTAAAAAAAAAATTCTTTTTGACAAATTATTATTAACGAGCGTTAGTCGAAATGCGTTTCCCTCAGGCATTAACTCGATTTAAGTGTATATCCTTCTTGCTTAATCCGCTAATGGTTGAGGGCACTTACTAGACATCCCTATCTTTTTAATGAGAAAACAGGATAACGTTATTCTTGTTTGTAAAGTTTTACCGTCTTATTAAAACCGCATGTTAACATGTTAAAAAGTAAGGGCTTATAGTGTCTTCACACCACATAGCGCACCATCATACTGTTACCTCTCAAATGGATTATTATAACATAGCGCACCATCATACTGTTACCTCTCAAATGGATGAAAACGTGGCAGAAAAATTAATTCCCTGAGGATTTTCGCTTTGGCAGAACAAATTACATATAAAATATGTATTTTGTTTATTAACGTATTCATTTCAATGCAAATTAAAATGAGACTCCATCACTCATTCTGATTTCTCATTTAAATGAGGGTTAAGGAAAAATAACCTTGGGTGTCAACAGAATGTGTGTTGATACTTCCTTCTACGGGTTTGTTGGTAGGAAAAAAAAAAAATTGGAAAATTCTCAACAGGTGGCGCTGTAGGTGCACATTTTGTTTTTTTTAGTTCAATTCAATTACCGTTCAACATGTGGCGCTGTAGGCGGTTAGGAAATGGCTTTTGGCATCTTCTTTTTCAACTCAACAATTTTGTAAGGTGGAATGGGGGAGAAATAAAAAAAAAGTCCGAATTTTAAAAATTCTTTCTTGGGAAATGGCTTTAGAGATATTTTTTCAAATTTTGTTATTTGTAGGGTGAAATGGGGTAAAAATAAAAAAAATATTCGATTTAGGAAATTCTTTTTTTAAAAAAAGGTTTTTCTTAGGAGATTGGCTTTAGAGATATTTTTTTCAAATTTTGTTATTTATAGGGTGAAATGGGGTAAAAATAAAAAAATATTCGATTTAGGAAATTCTTTTTTTTTAAAGGTTTTTCTTAGGAAATAGCTTCCGCGATATTCGCTATCCAATTTTGTTATTTATAAGGTGAAATGGGGTAAAAATAAAAGAACATAAAAATAATTTTTTTTTTTAGTGAATGGCCTAAGAGATTTTTTTCAGGAAATTTGCATTAACAGGGTGAAATGTGGTATAATAAAAAGTGGCATCTGATTTCAAAAATTCTTTTTTGTGTTTGAAAGGTTATCTAAAAAAAATTGCTATTTATAGAGTGAAAAGTAATAAAGACAAAAAAGTAGTTTTGCTTACAAACAAACTTTCTGTGTTGGGAAAGTAATAAAGGTTGGACTTACATGATCATATTTTTATAAATTTCACTATTCAAAACGTAAAGTGGGTTAAAACCCAGAAAGTAGTATTCTATTACAAAAAATAGCTTAAACATTTATCTATTTATATTTTCTTTTGTAATTTTAATGCGAAGCTTAAGTTTGTCTACCCGTGCAAAGCCGGGCGGGTCAGCTAGTTTCTTATATATATATATATAAATTTATCAATATTTTAATTTTTTTTTGTCGGAATAAAAAGAGAATAATGAAAAAAATTGTGGGATAAAAAAAGGGAATTTCCGCTCTCGTTGAAGAGATTTTTTTCAAAAAAAAAAAATCCCCCCAACAGAGCACTGGCCTATAGACAGATGTAAAACCAGTAGCGCAAAATTTTAAACGATTTAGTAAAGTGTTAAATTATTTTTAGTATAATACTAGGTTAAAAAGAGGATTTTGCTAATTTTTAACGAGTTTAACATGATACTATCTCTTAACATTTTCCTAAAGTTAAAATCGCCAGATTGCTGTTTTATCTTTTAAACATATCGATGGTTAAAGTACACTACCTCGTAAGTCACAAACTCCAAAAAATATTATAAATGGACAAAATCAGAATAATCAGAGCCACCTTTTGGCATTTTTTCAGCGTAAAAATATTGTTCAGATTAATAGATAGCTCAGATCAATTTATTTGTTATTTTTTTCTTTTTAATAATTAATTTAAAAGTTGTTTTTTTTTTTTATTTCTGAAAAACAACTGACGAGGTTCTGCACATTAACTTTCGATATTACTAAATCCATATGTCACTTTGACATAGAAAAATTTTAAAAAGGTATGTTTGCATCATTTTTTGCACGAAATGTCACTGTTTAAGGTGCGTACAGCTTGAGTTTCGTAAGAAAATGGGTTTAGTATGATACTAGTTAAAAAGTGTTGAAAACTAACAACAATTTAGGAGAGAGCTTTAAAGTTAGTAAAGTGTTAACTAGTATCATGCAAACACCTTAACATCAGGCTGTTTAAAATTTTGCGCCAGTGTTTTTTTCCCAATTTGCTGAATGTTGATTTTTAAATACTAATTTATGACATTTTACATATTGTTATTTTAGGTTGGATGTTATTTTATGTTTATTATATGTGACGTCATTTTGTTTTCACCTTCGTGTGCTGGTTGTCAAACGGAAATTCAAAAATGTCAAAGTACACACTTCAACTATGTGTTGTCATTTGTTGCAATAAATATGTACTTAAAGTCTTACATTTTTATCAATGAACTCCATAAACATGTGGCGCGACAGTAGATTGAGTCATTTTCGTAAGTGGGGAATTTCGAAATTCAAACACTAACAATCTTAAAAGTATCATAATGCCAAATTACTGCTCGGTGTGATTATAATCGTTCCAACTAAAAAATTAATTAATAAAATTTTATATTTTTATCAATGAAAAAAAAGAGGATTAAAAAAGACCACAATATAATTCATGTTCAAAACGTCATAATAAAATAACACAATTTGACTGACGTTTACGAAAACGTTCAAAACGTCATAATAAAATAACACAATTTGACTGACGTTTACGAAAACTTAATTAAGCTACAACACACTCGATTTTTAGACTGAGCCTTTTTTGTTTTATATACAAATTCTGTTCAAAAATATAATATTTACTGGTTACTGAAGGAGAGTTTTATATCTAACCCATTAGGATGATAGTGCAATTATGGTCAAGAGCTCAAAAACTGTAATTGTTATCGACAAGGAATTTCATCACTCTGTCTGTTAAATATTGAAAGTCTCTCGAAATCCACGTATTTTCTTCTTGTATAGTCACTTTTCCCTCACAGTAACGCTGTAACAGTGCTGGGAGGCATTTTCAAGAAAAATCCCTTCAGCGAGTTGAAAAATTCCCTTTTTTTTGTCCCACAAATCTTTTCTTTGTTGCTTTTTTCATACAGAAAAAAAAAATAAATTCCTTGTTTTTGCTGTCATATTTAATCTTCTAAGTAACTTTGCACAACTTTTCAACAAAGAAATAAAATATTAAAGATTGATTTAAAAATATTATTACAACGCAAATTTTCTTGTTTGCCTAAGTTTTCTAGACCTATTTAAAAGAGTGAAAATGCAATTGTCCGAAAATTGAAATAATGTGACTCCATTCTACAGTAAGCTGTTTTATTTCATATGGAATCATTCCTGCAAACATTTTTAACAAAGCTCTAAAGGAGATAAATTATAATGTGGGGCGAATGATTTAATCGCTCTGTTTTCTAATATTTAATTTCGTTTCGGGGTCTAAAAGCTTTAAGATTGACCAGCTTAAAAATGAAACGCTTATTTCATATTACTGAGTGGTTGGCATCTCCTGGTAATCAGGCTTTTCGGTGGAAGTTGGTGATTTCGAATATAATATTTTTCTGGACAAAGGTGTTTCTGGACCTGGACAGAGATGGAATTTTTTTTTTTTTGAAAAAAAAAATATTTAAGAAAAAATTAACTGAACAATTAAAAAAAATATCTTTTTTTCCTAAACTTTTGTTTTGTTTTTTCTTTTTTGATAAAAAAGGGGATTTGTTTCTTTTTTTGGAAAAAAAAAATTAAAAAAATTGAGTTTTTTTTGAAAAACTATTGAAAAAAGAGTTTAATTTTAGTTAAAAACTGTTGACATTGGCGCCTACCAGGTGATTGAACATACTCTAAGCGGAGCAAAGGAGTTGCGTGGGTGGGATGACCACGCGAAAAAGGGAGTTTAAATCCTTAGAACCCGTGCAGTGTGTAATGTTGCCCAAGAAAATTGTTGACATAGGCGCCTGCCTGGCGACTGAACATACCCTAAACGGAGCAACTCAGGTGCGTGAGCGGTACAAAGCCCTTCAAAGAAGGAGTTAAAAACCTTAGAACCCGCGAAGCTGGCCAGGCAAGGTACTTTGGTAGGCGCCTGCCTGATGGCGACTGAATATAGGACAACCCGAAAAAGGTAGTTATAATAATGAGAATCCGCCCAAGGTACTATTGCGCAAGAAAACTGTTGACATAGGCGCCTGGCTAGCAATTGAACGGAGTTATACGTGAGCGGTTTAGAAAAAAGGGAGTTAAAAAAGCATTTTTTTTTAATTTGTAAAACAAAGCTTATGAAAAATGTATCGTTTCCAAAAAAAATTGTTTCCTTTGTGCAAGTTCCAGCCCGCTTCCAGAACTTTTTTTGAATTTGTAAGAATATTTTTTCAAAAACAAAAAAATTTGTCCTTTGTCCAAGTTCCAGAGTCACCTCCAGAACTTTTGTCCCGGGTCCAGATCCACCTCGAGAAGCTTTGCCCCAGATCCAGAACCTATTTCCCAGGTCTAGGAGCAGAACCTGATATGTCCCAGTTTCAGACCCACCTTCATCAGAACCTCGCCCATCAGACCCAATACCGTCGACCGACCAGATCCGGACGGACACCAGACCATAGTCGTCGGCCCAGAAAAAATAGTAGGAAACTTCGTTCTTCGTGATCCTCATACATTCGAGGCGCCAATTCCTATGTGAAAGAAAAATTGTATGCACTGTCGCATTGTAGTAAGATCCTGCGGGATTTTGTGCTGCGGGATTTTGTGATACCGGATTTTGTGTTCCGGGTTTCGTGATACGGGATTTTGTGATGCAGGATTTCGTACCCAACTCGTCTATAGTAGGCCTTATCTACGTTGAAAAATCATGAACAAAAAAACCAAATTCAGTCGAATTCGACAAAATTCCGACAAAATGAATTTTAATGGAAAGTTTTGTCTTGCCGTCTTAGTGCTTCATTATATGGTCCTTTTACTGAAGACGCATCTAGTTAAACAGTTAAAATGTATGTGCGTAAAAGAAGAAGGGTAAATTCCACCTAAAATCCAACGATGAGCCAGTTTCAAATAATATTCTAGGATTCAGGATTTTAAGGGACTGAGATAGAGAAGGGCAGATTGAAATGAAAGGATTTTTCTTCTTTTTTTTTGGTAACAGCAATATTTAGCAAAATAACCAACACAAAATATAAAACATAACCAATAATTGTTGATCAGTTGAAGAAAAAAAACATGCAATTGAAATCTTAAAATCATGGTTTATAATTATTAAAAACACGCATTTTGCAATGTCTCACTTTGGGCAAAAAAACCCACAAGCAGCTAATCATTACCATTATGACTTATGAGTAAATATTTGTTCTAGAATCAACCGGTATAGAACCATTAATTATAATTCCTCACCAAGGAGACTATAGTGTTAATGTTTATAATAATCTAAACATTTTTCGTGACGCTATCTACCTTAAAAAAGTGTTTCTTACAAATGAAACGCGCCTGAAGGAGACAAATTGAATTACCTACTTAATATCTTGAGGCATCTGCATCATTCATCTGTGCTTCGTTTTATTCTTTTTCTTGTTGTTGTTTTTCGTTTTTTTCTAAACAAAACTTTGCTAAACGAGTCACTCATGAAATAAATTGCTTGAAGGCTTTTTAAAATTAAAATCGAATTTCAAGTAAAATAGAAGTTACTTTGTTGTGCAAAATTATAGAGAAAAGCAAGTGATAAGTGGAAAATTTGAATAATTTTTCAATTTGTGTTTATGATTTTTTCTTGTTGTTTTCAATAAGTGTTTTTAATATTCAATCGGTGAGTGGAAGAACAGTACAGAAGAAAAATTATACTTTTAAGAAAAACAGATATCTACCTACGTAACTTCATATGTATTTTGATGAAAAAAAATTTTGTTTGTGTATGATAAGATGTAAGGGATTGCTCATGAATGACTGAAAAGATCATAAAATTCTTTATGAAACAAAAAAAAAATAAAATTAAAGAAAATTATCACTCCAACCACGGATTCCATATTCTATTTAGAAACAAAAAAGACCATAGCTTTCATTTTTCCTTTTAATATCTGAGATCAAAAGGTTTTAAAAACAAACATTACGTGGAAGGTTTGCTTATTACCCATTCTTGTTTTTTTTTCAATTATTATTAAAATTGATTCAATCCTGAGTGGGCTTTAGGGCATTAATAAGGCGCCAGTCAGGATTCAAACATTGTGGTAGGTTTTGTTTCAATAGGAGACCCAATTGTTCTTCTTTGTCGCGAAAGTAATTGTATTTACATTTAATTTTATGTTTCACGACTGATATTTTTTTGGACATGAAAGTTTCACTTCGCTCGGATGTACCTATAAACAAAGATTTCAAATTTCAGTAAAAATAATTAAAACATTGATTTGGTCTTATACCAAGAGTTTTTACAGAATAAAAACACCAAACACATTTTATTTTAAAGAAGTTGTAATAACGGGTGATTTTTTAAGAGGTTTAGAACTTTTTTTAAAAAAAACACACAAAAAATTCAAAAAAATGAATGAAATATTTTTTTTGAATCGATAGTTTGAACCTTGCAATTTAATGTTTAAAGATAATTTCATGCAAATGTTGACCGCGGCTGCGTCTCAGGTAGCCCATCCGCTGAGTCCAATTTTGGCATACTCTTTCACACATATCGGCCGGTATCTCACGAATGAATGCATGGATGTTGGCTTCCAGTGCGTCAATCGAAGCGGGCTTGTCCCTATAGACATTAGCCTTGACATACCCCCACAAAAATTAATCAAATGGTGTCAAATCGCACGATCTAGGCGGCCAGTTGACCGGCCCGAAACGTGAAATTAACTGTTCACCAAACTCGCCTCGCAATTGCGCCATTGTTTCGCGTGCTGTGTGGCATGTGGCACCGTCTTGTTGAAACCACATATCATGCAAGTCAAGAACTTCCATTTCGGGCAAAAAAAAGTTTGTTATCATCGCTCGGTAGCGTTCACCATTGACAGTAACGCTGCGATTCGCATCATCTCTGAAGAAATAGGCCCAATAATGCCGCCGGCCCATAAACCGCACCAAACAGTGGCTTTTTCGGGATGCATTGGTAGCTGTTGCAATGCTTCTGGCTGATCTTCACTCCAAATGCGGCAATTTTGCTTATTAACGTACCCATTCAACCAAAAATGAGCCTCATCGCTGAACACAAGCAGCGCGCGATGAACATTTCGAACCGAGCACGAATTTTGATAGTAAAATTCAATAATTTGCAAGCGTTATCATTTGTAAGACGATCCATGGTTAAATTGCAAACCAAACTGAAGCTGTTTGACAGTGACACAAGGTACTAAACACACGTCAGCTGTTAAAACCAGTGTTGCCAAAACCAAACCAGCTTAAAAATCACCCGTTATTTAAAAAAAATTTAATTTTTCCCCTTTTTGTACTTTTTTTAACAGCGATTTTCAGCTGAACCAAGCATCCTAGCAACCTAAAAATGACACAGCCTGAATTCTGAAAAAAATACCTTTCCAACCATGTATGGTAAGATGCAAAAATAACACCTTCAAAATATTCCATTTTATGGTCCGTAAAGAAGTCGTTGGTTTGTGGCAAGCGCGTTTGGTAAATGCTTTGTATTTCTTTAACAGCGATTTACTGCTGAACCAAGCATCCTAGCGAGTTAAAAAAGACACAGCCTAAATTCTGGAAAGTGCTACCTTTTTTAAAATGTATCGCAATATAAAAAAATTGAAGATCCTATTTTTTGGACGTTAAAGAAGTTGTAATATTTAAAAAAAATTTTAGTTTTTCCCCATTTTGTACTTTTTAACAGCGATTTTCAGCTGAACCACGCATCCTAAAAATGACACAGCCCGAATTCTGAAAAAAATACCTTTCCAACCATGTATCGCAAGATGCAAAAATAACACCTTCAAAATATTCCATTTTATGGTCCGTAAAGAATCACTAAAATATAAGTTTCAAAATGTCAAATTGTAAAATTAAAAAAATTCCAATTAATCACCACCTTTTCACCTAATTTAACACATTTTAACTGCATATTTCCACACTAACTGATGTAATAGGTTCTTTTTTCGTACTCCCATACTTTTTCTCTCTCTCTCTCTCTCTCTCTCTCTCTCTCTCTCTCTCTCTCTCTCTCTCTCTCTCTCTCTCTCTCTCTCTCTCTCTCTCTCTCTCTCTCTCTCTCTCTCTCTCTCTCTCTCTCTCTCTCTCTCTCTCTCTCTCTCTCTCTCTCTCTCTTCCTCTTCTTACTCTGGAAACCATTTATTCAGCAAAATCTAGTGGGAGGTGATGCAACTTTTCAAGGCATTATTCACATTTACATTTTAGCATGTGCTCCTGTCTAACCCAAGACTATATGATTAAATGGATAACCACCATATGACGGAATGAAAGCAGCACGCAAACACTCTAAAGCGGATCTGATTAAACGAAAGGAATTTAGAATTTCCTTAAATTGTTCGGAATTCCTCCTGGCACACAAGGAAACGGCATACATACATATGTATAACAGGAAACCAATTAAATAGATATATTTCTTGAAGCTCATATACCAACCATGTTATTCAACTATTAATTAAAGTTTTTATTGCTATTCAGATAAGAACCTATAGACATTCTGCTCCTGCAAATAGCTTTTAAATGAAATAACCAATATTTTAGAATTAAATTTGATTGTTAGGTCGAAGTGGTACCGTCAGTCTACAGAAACCATTGTTGAATCGATTTTCGAAATCAACCCAAATCCAAAAACAAAATTAGACAAATCCTCCTCTTTTTCTCTGTGTGCCACTGCACTAAGATTCATTCTAAGTATACTTCCGCAATTGGTGTACACAGCTTGACAATGTCTTTCATGAAAAACAATTTGTTTGTGGAGAGTTCTATAAGAACTGTTGTAAATAAACATAATATTGGATTGGTTACCGATGTTGTTCATAGGCAATAAAAATGTCCTTGATTTTTTTGTTTAAATAAAACTGTAGAATTTTCCATTAAATTTTAAACTTTTGGCCGTTCCCCAAAGCTATTGGATTGAATTTAAAATTACTGATAATGCCATTAGCGACAGCGAGTGTAGGTACTGCTCCCACCTTCTTAGGAAGTGACTCTAGACATGCCAATTATAACAGTTTTTGTTTATACGGCCCCGCAGGGGCAGGGCCCTCCATACTTCAGGGCAGGGCATACTTCAGGCACCAAGAGTTTTTTGTTCACGTCGCGCGCAGCGCGTTAACGCACGCCCACTTTTAATGGCGAAAAACTGTTATAATTGTTATAAATTGGCATGTCTCTAGTCTCGTCCACGTTTTTACTTGCGAATATATAGGTAGATACTATATGGGAAGTTAAGAATTCGTTCAAAAAATCGAACTCGAGATTTTGATCAAACTTGACATTACGATGATAGGGAAGACGAAAAAGTGGGTCTTGCAAAAACGCCCGTCTGTCTGTCTGTTCGACTACAGCCTAAGCGGATGAGTCGATTTTCTTTAAAGTGGGTACATAGCGTTTTTTGGACATTCCCCCCACCCATTTTTTTCTCTCTTTTTAGGACCAAAATTCACAGTAGCTGTAATACAAAATCGACTCTGTCGCTTTTGATTAAACTTGGTAAAATGCAGTTGTTTAGCTCTAACTAGAACATCATTGACAAAAATTATTCTAATACCCAAAAATAACGGTACGGAAAACTTTTTTTTTTCTCAAAAACGACTCCAACGATTTTGATAAAAAAAAATTCTGTGGCGTAATTAGTTAGGTCTAGCATTTAAAATTATCAAATTTCATGTTGAACAATTGATAACAGCACCTTCCATATAAAGTTTTTTTTTGATTCTCGACTATCTCATTATCTGATTTACCGATTAAAACTTAATTTTTTTAAATAGAAGCTTGAAATAAGTTTAAATAGTAGTTATTGCATATAAAAATTTAAAAAAAAAGTAATTTTCGGATTTTCAAAAAAAAATTTCAAAATTATTTTTTGAAAATTCGATCTTTAGAAAACGGGTGGAAGATTTTTTTTGAAAATTATGCTTTTAACTCCACATTAATAAATTCTTATAATTGACTTACCAATTTTGTTTCTTAAAAATGTTAACGAAATTTTATATATAAGAAATTAATTATTTTTAAAACCGCTCCTACGAATTTTAAAATGTTTTTTTTTTCTAATAAGTAAAACTAAGTTTTGGCAAATGGATAAAACATAGACTCCCATAGCTAATTTATTTCAGACCATAGAACCACAATGTGAACGCACATAAGAGCAAGTTCGTGCGACCCAGTCGTTAATTTTTTTTTTTTTTTGCAACGACTTTTGTATATGCGATAAACAAAATTAATATTCATTCTCACCAATGGCGCAGTTCCGTGCAGATGGGTATATAGGTAAGTAGATTTAGGTCAAATGGAAAACAAATGGTCGGTTTCACCTTAGAGGAAATCGCAACAATTAATCAGTTTATTTTCGTCGAAATCGTAGTCTATCGAAAATTCACTTGGAAAAGCTGTTATTTATTCTACATAATATTGTGTGCGAGTGTGTGAGGTCAGGGATATTGTTCAGGAAGATTAAATGACAAACTTAAGTCTTTCTGGTTCCAATACCTATACCTATACATACATACATCTGACATTGTAAATGGCACAGAGCTATTTTGGCCAATAAAATCTGTCTCTGATGGTGCGTCTTTGAATAATAAGCTTTTTATTCCACCCAATAAAATAATGAGTTAATAGAATGGTTCTTGCCTGCCTACAACGTACACAATAGGTGTTAAGTCATTTATATAACTGATGGAACAATTTCATTTCCCCATTCTTAATGGACATGGTCTTGTGGTGGTAGTGGTGGTGGTGGTAAAAAAGCACATTTATTATAATTAAAAGAGAGAAACATGCCGAAAAGATTTATCTCAAATAACAGATTTAATTGATTTCTTTTTAATTAATATTCAAACATCGTTTTGGATTACTTTCTATTTCTGCTTGAGGTTAATATACTATGAAATTATTTTTACGATAAGGCATGAGGGTATGAATATAATAAACGTAGTCTAAGAGCTTAGAGGCCACTTTGACTAACCCATATCACATATATAATGCCAGAACTTTGTGTTAACTTTGTTAAGTTTTATATGAGATTTTTCAAAATCCAATTAAATGGTATAAATCAATCTATTTTTACCAGGATGGCTTTTGGATATGTTTAAATTTAAGCATCAACTAGTTTGAAAAACGTGTTAGATACAACGGTGAACGGATTTTTTGTTGAGTTTCCCTTATAAATTATTGAAGTTTTCGACCTCGACCGAAAGGTTGCTTTCAAAAATTCAAAAAAAACAGCAAAATTTGTATTTAATTTATTGGCAATTTTAACCCTTAAGGTACCTGTCGAAATCACCTATTAACAACTGAGGAATGCGTCCTAATATTGTGGGTTTCTGAATTTAGCTTTTGACAGTTCACAGAAAATTAGTTGTTGGTCACGTAGAAAATATTAAAACATTAAAATTTTACGCAGTGTTTTTTATTTAAAATTGTTGATTATATTATTTATTAAATGAAGATAATGGAATATGTCCTCTCGAGTTTCCGAAGGTCCTCTCTATGTGGAATATAATTGAGATTTAGGATTTCACCTCTATAGCTTTAAAAATAATAGAAATTCTTTCGACACCCATATCTTCCTTAAAATAATTTTTCTTTTCCACGTAATAATGAAGCTGGCTATAGTAAGCCCTAAAGATCGATGAGTGAGCCTGCTCTTCAAATCCTTCTCTTAATTTACAATCCAAATCCCGTAGAAAATTAAACAAATTTTCCTTCCAGCATTCAACATTATTCGATGTGACATTTAATTGTATGCCGTACTTCTGCCCTTAGCCTGAACCATTCCTTAAAGAATAGACTATTGGTATTCGCCGCATGCATTATGACTAACTTTGGTAGGCGTGAGTCTGGTAAGGTCATCATTTTAAGAACATAGTCAAAGTGGACCTTTAGAGTAGGTACTTATGAAGAGTGGAGCTAGGCCAGTCTCCAAGTACAGCATATAGTTTGGGGTATTGGAGGGAAGTTTGAATAGTCTTTTCAGAAAGAAACGCAGCAATTTTTCCGTTTGTTCGTACAATCTAAAGCCCCAGTACAATCTAGAGCCCCATAAAACATCACCATCCTAGAGGTTGCTTCAAACAAGTTGTACTTGGCTGCTAAACTCAAATCTTTTGCGCATATACAGTTTTTCCATGTTGAGTTAATGGCTGATTTCGCTGTATTTAGTTTTTCAGAAAGATGATGCTCAAAATTAAGGTTGGCCGTTATTTTGTACTCCAAGGTACTTGTATTCCTTAACTACTTCGATCTCTTCATGCCCCCATTTCCACCGCTCGTTATTATCGTATCTTCCTCCACCGTTTCTGAAAATCATAATTTTTGATTTTTGTAAATTCGCTGTCAAATTCCACATCGCACACATTTGGAGACTAAGAAAACAGCACAATATCATCTGCATACAAAAGTATTTTAATTCTCCTCCCACTCCATCGGATACCGCCACACAATTTTTCATTGAGATCATCGAGAAAAAGAATGAATAAAAGAGTACTTAGAGTACACCCTTGTCTCACGCCCATATTCGTTGCAAACCATTCAGACAGCTGATTACCATCCCATATTGCTGAAGCAGTGCTTTCGTACATATTAAAAAGGACCTTCATCATCTTCGTTGACAATACTTTGGTCGAAAGTTTATAAAAAAAGGGCATTTCGGTCGATAGAAACGAATGCAGCTTTAAAATCGACGAAAAAAACATAAGGCTTTGTCTTCCTATCTAGAAAAGACTGTGCGTAATTTGTAAGCATGAAAATATGATCGATTGTTGAATACCCACTTCTAAAACCTACTTGAAAATCGCTTAAGTTGTAAGTCTGTCGAAGAGAATTGAAGCAAATATCTTCATTGAGCAGTTTATAAAGGAAATACCTCTATAATTTTCAGGGGCGTTAAAATTCTAATCAACTTATCCCACTACCTTTTTTCCACAAATTATAGTTAAAAATGTATATAATTATTGACGATAGCTTAAATTTTGTATTTAACGCTCAGGGGTGCTGCCCCGGTTTGCCCCTGGCTACTCCACTGGATATGATGCTAAGACTGGTGTTGAAATTTAAAAAGATCGTTTATATAGCTCAAAAAAATTTAAATTTATGAACTTTTTCCTTGTGATAAGTCCTGTGCATTGTAGTACTCATGGCAAAAAAAAATCAAAACTTTAGCTAAAAATTAAGAAATTACATAAATATTTTTGTGAGCCAACTTAGAGAATTGGAATTGGATATGGCATAGTTCCAATATCACATTTCTCCCATAATACAAACAACATACTCGTATACATGTATGATGATTGTCAAGATGTAAATTTTAAACATTGAACAAAAAATGAATTATTCATTTAATTTATATTCAGTGCATACTTTTCAAGGAAAACTTTATTAATAAAGATCCGATTTATGACGACATAAAAGATAAATATGTCATATAGTGAAACAAATGGCTTATCATTAATAACTCTGATTTACGCATGAATAAAAAAATAACTTCCTTCAGTTAAACTATCTACTTAAGGCAATTAAAATCCACAATGCACTATAAATATCGAAAAACACTGACAAACGTAAGGCTGCTAAAAATATAAAAAATATTTTTTATGTTTTTTTTTTTTGTAAAATGCACCTAACAAGCAGGGTTGTTATCGATGAAAATTTATAATTTCAAAAATAATAATCAATGTTTAATATTGAAGAATCGTCTATCCTTGAAGATTTAAATTTATCGATCCTGATTTTAATTCAAAGTTATTAGAAAATACTTTAATAACCGCATTATCAAACGTGTGGCATGGAAAAAATAAGTTAAGGGACATAAAGGGTTTTCCAATAAGAGGTGTTATTTTGATATTCAAAGAAAAATGGCATTTTTTTGAAATAAATGATCGGATGTTTATTTCATTATAAAGAGGAAGGTATGCCGTTAATAATGGAACACAACATCAGCCAAATGGCCGCCACCACCACGCTTACAGGACCATATCCTTTTCATGAAATTTTCCATAACCAAATCGCAAAGTGGCTGCCCTATGTCCTCGATAGCCTCACGAATTCCATCTTTGAGGTCTTGAATCGACGCTGGGCTATTGGCGTAGACCTTATCTTTCACGTGGCCCCAAAGGAAGAAGTCGCAAGGTGTTAAATCACAAGATCTTGGTGGCCAATTGTGATCACCTCTTCGAGAGATAACACGGTCCGGAAACTTTTCCCGTAAAAGATCGATGGTTTCATTGCTTGTGTGGCACGCAGCGCCGCCGTCTTGTTGAAAGTAAACGTTGTCTAGATCAATACCATCCAATTCCGGCCATAAAAAATCATTAATCATCTCTCGATAGCGCAATCCATTGACCGTAACTGTTGCTCCAGCCTCATTTTCGAAAAAGTAAGGTCCAATGACCCCGCCGGACCATAAACCGCACCAAACAGTCACGCGTTGAGGATGGAGAGGCTTTTCAAAAATAACTCTTGGGTTTTCCGAGCCCCAGATGCGACAGTTTTGCTTGTTGACGTAGCCTCCGAGGTGGAAATGGGCCTCATCAGTCAAAATGATTTTTCGATGAAATTCCGGATCATTTTCATGCATTTCAAGGACCCAATCAGCAAAGACACGATGTTGTTGATGATCAGCCGGCTTGAGTTCTTGTGTTAACTGAACTTTATAAGCCTTAAGACCCAAGTCTTTATGCAAAATACGGTGTAATGACGTTTGTGGAATGCCTAATTCCAAAGAACGACGAGGAATGGACAAACCTGGGTTTTCTTCAACACTTTGGGCTACAACAGCAATATTCTCAGTTGTTCTTGAGCGACGTGCACGGGTTTTGTTCTTCACATCACTAACTTGTCCCAACAGCTCGAATTTGTCCACCAATTTCTGTATTGCGGTCCGATAAGGTGCTTCACGACGACCCAAAAATGTTTTAGTTTTACGAACCGTCTCTGCCAAATTTTCACCATTTTTATAGTGAATATTAATAATTTCAATGCGTTGTTGAAGCGTGTATCGTTCCATTTTTATTAATGGCGTAGTTTCTACTTATCAAATGTCAAAAAATGACAGCTTCAAAAGTGACAGCTACCGAAATAGCGGGCTATTCAAAATAACACCTCTTATTGGAAAACCCTTTATAATTTTAGTTAGTGTAGCTTTAAAAAAATAATTAATCAACAGTAACCTATAGGTCAGATATTAGAAAGTCGAATAAAATAATGTTTACAATATAATTTGTGTAAATTAATTTTATCTCAGTCTTAAAATTTTATACCTACCTAAAAAGAAACATAGATTTGGCTCGAATTTTAATATTTAAAACTCCGTGAGAACATATTATGATTTTCTTAGCTAAGTTGAATTAGTGTGTAAAGTAAAAAATTAAGTCAATTTGTTGTATCTCTAATTGGTTTTAATGTTTAAAAATACAAATAAAATTAATAAAAAACTATAACAACGCTGTTCTTATATTGATGCTTCCGCACAGAAATGTCTTTATTCCGTAAACGAAGTGCCGATTAAATCTGCCCCATTTGCACTATCTGCTTCATCATACCTGATACCAATGTCTCTCAGGTGGAAAAGGTTTTTTTTTTAAGCAAAACCTCCTTTAACGACACAACGTCCGTTGACGGAAATTAAAAGCTTTGTTATAGGGTAGGGACATTTTGAAATGACGTACAACTATTGCCTTGCGATGACAGTAACGCGATAGACGATGGGAGTTGAGAATAGAAAATAAGCTTGAAGCTAAAAGGTTTGAAAACTCTCTTACACATCACCTCGTGTATACGATAGTTCTTACGCAGGACGAACTATGTACATACATTTTAAAAACAAGTATAACTAAATACATATGCCTTTCCATAAGCAAAGCACTAAAGTTTGTTTTGTATTTTTTTTTGTTTGTGATTGCTTGCAGGTACATTTTATCACTGGCACTTGCGGACCTACTGGTGATTATAATTTGTGTACCTTTGGCCTCTGTGCCATACGTTCTGGATTCATGGCCATGGGGTGCAACGTTGTGCCGGGTCACCGAATGTGCTAAGGATATTTCGATTGGAGTGTCGGTGTTTACGTTAACAGCTCTCTCTGGTGAAAGGTATTGTGCCATTGTGAATCCACTGAGGAAATTGCAGGTAACTACTGTCGAATTGTGATGATGGTGGAAAGGAATTTTGTAATCCATACTGAAATTATCTTTGTTTTTTTGTTTGTTTGTTTTTTTTTTTTTTTTTGTATAACAGACTCGTCCTCTAACTGTTCTAACTGCAACATTGATATGGATGTTGGCGATATTATGTGCCACACCAGCTGCACTCATTTCGAATACGCAAGATGCCCAGCTACCGAAGAATTTGACAATAACTTATTGCTCACCATTTGGAGATTATCCTAATCATTCTCCATATGCAAAGTAAGTATGTACATAGTTTAAGAAATTTCAGTTTTTGGGTTTAAGTGAAGAAGTATGTGTAAATTTATGTATAAGCTCATTGAATTTATAAATATGATATTAATATCACATCAACCCATTTTAAGGATTTAACAATTTTTTGGAATACGGCTTAGGCCATGTCCAAAATGTTGTTTATTACTTAATTATTTTTTTTTTTAAATCTTAAAGAAAAATAAATCATTTATTAAATACTTTTGTAACGACCTTGGGGCAGATTTCAGGTTTGATCTCTTTAATAGGTATTTTTTCTGTATTTTCTCATTTAAACCAATATTTTATTTATTTTTGTTGTTGTTTAGTTTACATGGAAGTCCCATTGCCTGTAGTAATAAATATCCCAATTTCTTTGCTGCTGCCCTACGTTTTTTGTAGAAGTTGAATTAAATAGTAAATAAAAGACCAAGGTTATGGAAATAAGCACTTCTGAAGCACAGTAAACAATATTAAAGGTAGTATCTTCAGTTATTTTCTTTTTTTAAGATCGAACCTCGTCCTGTGCCCACGTAAGAAAAATGTCCATTTCTTTTTGGGTTCCTGTGACGAAGTGACAAATTATCCAAAAGTATCTCTTATTCATGATAAAGTGCCTCACATCTTAGAATTTGGGAGAAAATTGTAGGTATCTTCCATTTCTAACACTTAGAACACACACATAGGAATGGTTGAGACTTGAGAGTTGTAAGTCAATAGGTCGTTTTTCACAACGAGCTGTTAGGCGAAATAGTTTTTCACATTCGTATGAAATAGCACTCATACGCCATACATCTATTGAAAAATATACACGAATTGGCTCTTGTGGTTAACAGCTGTACAGCCTTCTTGTGACTTTCACCCGAAAAAAAAATTTCACCTTAAAATTTTTTGTTCGCCCAGAATTTCAAAAGCTATTTTGAGTTTCGGCCGAACGAAATTTTGTTCACCTACAAAAAATAAGTGAAAATGACATTACACTCCGCCCGAAATGAATGTTCACAATGAGGGGAATTTTTCGATCATGAAATTTCGGGTGAAACTCACAAAATAGGCGAAAAGTGAAATGTCTAATTTTCCAGGCGGAATGTTGTTCGGGTGAAACTCACAATAATATTTAATATTTAAGATGCCACAAATTGAAGATACCTACATGTTAATAGTTCATTAATTTTATAACATCTTTAAAGAGAAAATGTTATAAATTCAAAAATACTGACTAAACTGTATTGTTTTTTTTATTTTTTTTTATTTTTTTTTTATTTTTGTTCAAAAAATTTTGTTTTCAAAATCTTTAAATGCAATATTATTTGAACTATTTTAAAGGAAGAGGTTGCAAAATTATAACAAAATTGGTTTCACCATTAAAAAGACATAGGCAAAAATATTAACATTTTCTCAAAAAACCTATTTCCAATATGTGAATTTTTTGCCCCAAAAACCTGAAACGCAGTTTTCTTGCAATAACTTTGATCATTACAGTTACAAAGTTTAATTAAAATCATGAGAGTCGTTTTTGAGAAAATTTGAAAAAACTTAAATTGTTGTATGGAAGCTAACAATGCTAGATGAACTCGAACAAAAATTCGAGTATCCCCTTTAAGAAAGAAAATTGCTCTGTACACCAAATTTGAAGCAAATTCATGGTCCACCCGTGTAGGCTCTAGCTTTCATAGTGGCTGCACGGATGAATAGTAGGAAATAACGTGTAAAGCTTACGAATAAACCCATGTGAAATCCATTCAAGTGTAATCCATATTGAAAATGTCAAAATTCGATGTATTAGACGGTGTTCACATTGGACTCACTCCGCGCGACTCATTTTGACATCTTTCTCTTTTATCTCACTCTACACAACTATATGAGAAAGTGAGGCAGGATTTTTAATTTTTTTGAAAAAATCCTGCCTCACTAGGCTCTCTCTTTCTCATCAAGAGTTGGAGTGAGGTAAAACAATGAAATGTCAATATGAGTCGCGCGGAGTGAGTCCAATGTGAACACAGTCTTAGAAACAAAAACCGAAAGAGAAAATACAAAACAAATAACTAACGGCGAAATAAAATTCAAAATGAAATGAGAGCTGTCAAACGAAATTACTAAATTTGAAATAAAAAAAAACTCTTTTTCTGTAATTAGAGATATAAACTCATTTTGACTGTAGATACAAAATTTAATATTAATTTTAAAGACAAATAATTTTAAAATGCACTTCAACTTCAGTTTAAACCAAGTTTAAACTGTTATACCTACTCCAATCACCGAGTAATCCATTTTGAACATATCCATTTTGAAATCTCTCTGATAATTGGCGTTTTCCTTTGGAGGTGGCGAAGTACTTGCAAGTACTTTGGTAGTTATTTTGAATGGAACGCACACAATTAGTTTTCCTACTCGCGTTGAAAGCATGTGTATATGAAAGTACTAGATTTTAGTTTTCATCTACTAACAAGTACTTCACCACCTCCGTTTAAAACGTTTAAATGACAGTAAGTTCACACACCGACAAGCAGTCAAAGTGACAGCCTGATATCAATTAATACTCAATTTTATTTTGAACTATGCTGCTGGTTGTGCTTAAATTCTATGTATTCTAATGTAATTTTCGTTTGGGTGTTCGGAGTAATGTTTTCAGATTTTTCTTCTGTTCCCAATTTCATAAAGAAGTAGACGAGAAACACACATATACATTTATTAAGTTTTTCGTTGGATTACTTGTCGAATGTGATAAATACTTGAAGAAGCCATTTTGTTAAATGGCGGCTTTAGGTAATGTATGTGCTTATTTGGGAAAGTCGGTGTTTTCATATTCGATTGGAGTCAAAAAGGACGGAAAATCCAATCGAAAGCGAAATAATTTAAATTAAAAAAAAAACGGTAGGCAAAGAAAAATTATATTGCCGTTTTCGAAAACGTCAAATCAAAGTCAATTTGGCCGGCAATTGATCGTCATTTATGACACAAAAGTTATGCAATCGTCTTGCTTGCATACACATATGTCTTTTGATGAACATCAAGTCAAATGATTATTTTGCAAGCGCAGTTGACGTTTTCGAACAGAAGTCAATTTCATCAGAATTTTCAGATTCACTTTCGCTCGTCATTTTCAGCCGCGACGTGTTTACCATTTCATCGACTCCCTGACTGACATCCAAAAATTTTAAATAGCTAACAATCTCTCGAATCAACATATCTGTCTCTCTTTCGTCACTTCCATTTTTTTTTTATTGCAAAGCAGATGGTGTTTTCGAACATATGAATTATGCTGCATTTACACGAAACACGACTGACAATTGGCATTTTTATGTCACTATACTGCCAAAAGAATGAATTTTTCCATTGTTCTGTCATTTTTTTGACAGTGAAATGCCAGAATACTGCCAATTTGCCAGTCGTGTAAATCCAGCATTACGCTTTTCCAAAAACTATCTCAAACGTCATATGCTTGACAGCGATTCTCGTCACGCTCACGTCCCGTTTCCTCGTCGCATTGTGAATCAGGCAAGACTTCAATTTCATTTCGAGCGATATTTAAATGTATAACTTGGCTGAATGTTAACAAGATAATATTTCAAACAATAATTCACAACTTTTCTCTTACAATATTTTGCACCAAATCAAATCACAATCACATGTTTTTTGTTTTCCCTGCATATTTTACTGTCAAACTATTGATTTTTTTGTTTTTGCTTGTTTAACACTGACCTCTGGTGAAAGTTCCCAATTTAGCAAACTGCATTATCGAACACAATTTGTATTTGCGTTTTCGAACAGAAGACTATTGCAGTTAGCGTTTGAGAACATTCTGCAAACGCATTTTTGACGCAGATGACGTTTTAGAAAACGGCCCATTTTAATTCCATTTTGTGTTGCGATTCTAAACAAAGAAATTTAACTTCAATGTCATTGTTCAAGAAAAAAAAAATATATTATAATATTTTACAATTTTTGTTTTTTGTGTTTGACTTGTTTTTTTTTTTGGTTTGATTAGCAAGACACAAATCAAGTCAACAAGTCAGATTCTATTAGATCTGGAATATTGAACTGGCGACCATGGTTATTACACGAATCCATCTCATATAACTCCCGCGTCACTTAAATTCTTAAATTAATAAAAATTAATTTAAATTTTTTTTTACATATTTATAAGAAATGTTGCAGAGGTTATTGATGAAAATATAATACTCGTGTTTAAAATATATGGTTGACTTATTAAGTTCCATTAAAAATATTTCCATTAAAAATCTCAAAAATGGCATTATTAAAATGGATAAATGAAATGAGTAATGGATTCTATGGAAAAAGAAGTCAAATCATTGCTACCTCCAACATACCTTGCCTAGATTATGAATTTAATATATAGGTATATTAAATATGTACGTATAAAAAAAATGTGCTGCTTTACATATACCTAATGGTTTATTTAATAAAAAATCGTATTATTTTGTGTGACTATCTCGCTTCTTCATATTTTGCACACGATTTATATTAAATTTTCTCAGTGCAGTTCGTTTTGCATAACTCGCAATGGGTGGCACGTGAAAATCAATGACATGAATGTCATTTTGTGACAAATGTTTGAAACGAACAGTGTATAGACTAAAAGATTTATTCAACAGTTACAGTGGCGTTGGGAGGGTTGCGAGTGAAAGTGAGACTCATTTTACCCTTTTTGTATGATCACCAAAACTGTAAATCTGTGGACCATTGGCTCCACTTTGTTAACATATATACTTTAATTACATATCTGTACCAAATGTATTGCGTAGATAGAAAACAATACATTCGTTTGTTACCAAAGTGTCTTTAAACAAATGTACCAAGTCCCGAACTGTTCGGGTTAAATGCTGAGGATTCTATGATTTAAATTAATATTTACTCATCTGTGCGTCCATGAGTCCACTGTAATTAAAGCTAGAGCTTAAACTGATGGGCTGTGTTGCTTCAAATTCGATACAAATCATTTTTATGTGATTCCCTAGAAGGTAAATTCAAATTTTTGTTTAAGCTTATCTAAAACGGGTAACTGCCAAACAACGATTAAGGGTTTTTCAAATGTTCTCGAAAAAAAACTCTAAAATGATGTCCATTAAACTTTGCAGTTGTAATGATCAAGGTGATTGTGAGAAAGGTGAGTTTCAGGCTTTTAGCAAAAAAAATTGTGTGAGTGGCGGGACTCACGGTTAATATGTGTAAACATCAACGTGCGCGGATCCAAAACGGACTTGTTTTTGCTTGAAGGGGATCTTAAGATTTTTTTCACTGAACGCACCCATCTTAGTATGCAGATCGTAACGTTGCACACCGTAACGTTGCACGACGTAACGTTGCATACGAACCTTCACGTTTTTTTTCACTCTTCCGCCAGCATAGATGTTTACACATCAAAAAATCACAGAACAAAAACAGGCATTCCATTACGTTCTTCGAGATAATTGTCTCGTTTTTGGGTTATTCGCGTATATCATTTTAATGGTTCGACCGATTTTAATATTATTTTGTAATCTGGTGTTTCGCAATAGTCAAAACAATAAGTATTGCATTTAAAATTATCAAACAAAAACAAAAATATTTTTGTAGTACTTTTGACTTTTTCAACATTTTCTCGTTTAAGATTTCATGACATTATTATCAATCAACATTGAAAATTTTTTTCAAAATTTTTAGTTTGGAAATTATTTTTTTTTTTCAAAAACTATTTCCTATAAAATGACAAAAAACTAAATGAAGAAATTTCTGGCTGAAAGTAAGTGTTACCATTGTTTTTTAATTAGTTTTTTAATAAGTTTGTTTTGAGTCATTTTTTAAGAAAATTGCTATCCTCTGCTTAACGGTAGGGGGGGGGAAAATAGAACCCCCATCCAATACAATTTTTTTCTTGTAAAAACCCAATCTACACACATTATCTTTTCTGAAATAATTTGAACTTTTTAGAGGTCACTAAGACCTTTCACTCTTTCAGATTTTATACTGTTTTTTGCGAATATCCCACAAATGAGGTGCGAAACATAGCCTTGAAAAATTTTAACCATTGTTAAAAAATTCCTATGTTTGACCAATTCGCACGCATTATTTTTTCTGAAATAATTTGAACTTTTTAGAGGTCACTAAGACCTTTTACTCTTTCAGATTTTATACTGTTTTTGCGAATATCCCACAAATGAGGTCCTAAAAATAGTCTTGAAAAATTTTAACCGTTGTTAAAAAATTCCTTTGTTTGACCAATTCACACGCATTATCTTTTCTGAAATAATTTGAACTTTTTAGAGGTCACTAAGACCTTTCACTCTTTCAGATTTTATACTGTTTTTGCGAATATCCCACAAATGAGGTCCTAAAAATAGTCTTGCAAAATTTTAACCGTTGTTAAAAAATTCCTATGTTTGACCAATTCCTGAAACTATCTAAAGTTTTTGAACAATTACATACATACCTTTTTTGTAAATATCCCACATATGGAATGCTAATATCCCACATCCCATTTTGGAACAATAATTTTGTTTAAATATCAATACATACTTTAATTTATATGTAAGATTTTAGATCTAAATCGAACGAACCGGTTGTATTTCAAGTTATAGTTTTTGGTAAATTTTTTTGCCACAATATAGACCAAGACCAATTTGTACCTTCACGTATTTGTTTTTACCAAAATCATTAAAGCCGTTTTTGAGATAAATTCGTTTTTCGTCAACGGTTACATTCCATTCTTTTTAAAGATTACAAAAATCGATTCCCCTGTAGGGATGCTTTTAAAACTTTTAAAACCTGAAGACCAAAGTTTAAACTAAAATCGCTTCAGTGACCTAGGCTGTAGGTTGAGATGCATACATGCATAAATATATAAATACAAACGAACAAATTTACAAAGTATTGAAAACAAAGTCCGTATTACTACAGTTTTTTTTTTTATGTGTAAACATCTATGCTGGCGGTAGAGTGAAAAAAAACGTGAACGTTCGTGTGCAACGTTACGTCGTTGCACTTTACGTTGTAGCACGTTACGATACGAAATCTGATTTGCCCCGACCAAAACAAATTGATTTTAATGCGACCGACAATTAGATAATACTTTATCGCGACCACTCATTTATATTGTTTTTGCCAACGACGAAAGCAAATTGTTTTTAGCGCGACCGACGATTTTATCATTTTAACACTTATATTTTTATATTTTTTTCTTTAATTTTTAATTATTCCCCGAACAAAATGGACGCGACACTAGTAATTAAAAAGAAAACGAAATTAAAACAAAAATAATAATAGTCAGCTGTAGAGATTAACAATTGACTGTAGGTATGGTAGATTAATGGCTGTAGGTATGGTAGGATATCGGGTGCGTTCAGTGATACAAATCTGAACTTAAATTCTACGTTTTCATTATACTGCTTTTAAACGATGCAATTTTTTCTTGCAATTTTTAGGCACGTAGGCGAGGGACGTAGGTGGCTGGGATATACAAAATAGCTGAGGTTGAACAAATTGCAGAGTTATCGGGTACTTTTGTACTTGCACGAAGTTAACATTCATTAAAAATCACAGCGTCCAATTCCATAGGCGATTGATGGTGTCAATCGATTGAAACTGCGATTTTAGTGATTTCCACTGACAACAACTGCAACTAAATATTCTAAAAACTCAAGATATATAATTCGCCGGCTATCTCATAGTGACATTCATTTGAGGTTCGTTCAGTATAAAATTAAGATTGAACTTTTTGTAAGTTTTACTCGATGGAAAGATGGAGTTTCATAAGGGTTGCAAGTTCGATGACAGTTCTAACTGGATATTTTAATTCGGCCCCTGTCAGTCAAACCATTAAGTTCCTTTGGAATTTGGGTACGGTGTTATTAAATTGAAACCACGATTTTAGTGCTCTCCGCTGACAGTTGTTGTTTGTCGATGCTCAGAGAGTGATTACCATAAACAATAACCATGTGGAATGATAAGTCATATTAAAGTTGAGAGTGAACTACGAAGCAGGACCTTTCAGTACCGAACCTTCACCGTTCGTTGGACACTTCACTACCAGCCTTTTAGTGCTTGGAAATTTCGTTACAGCGGTTCCCCCACTGGGTATTTCGCTGCCGTTCTTTCAACACTAAGCTTTTCAAGCACTGCCTACATATAGGTAATGGAGTGTTAATTATTCAATGTGTTTCTTTTGATGACGTTCAGTAACAAAAATCAGGCACTTGTACAAACGTTGATGTTTACACATATTTAATCGTGAGTCCCGGCACTCACTTCATATTTTTTTATTTTTTTTTAATAAATAATATTTTTGGAACTACCTCACTGAAAAAATGGTGGATTAATTGAATTATATCAAGCGCACCCATCATGCAATATGTGTGTTGTGTGTGTATATTTAACACCCTGTGTGGTGTGCTTTTTATTATTCCCCGTACCATATGAATCAAAACATAATAAATCATTTTATACATATAAAGATGTACTGTGGGCGTTATGAAAATATGTTTGCAATACTTAGGACAGGACATTTCATAAATATACGCAATTGATTGATTGTGAATGGATTTCAAGATTATTTCTTCACACATAAGCTGACACTCTCACGCACACCTGAAATGAATATTAAATTGAAAAATCAAATAGGTCAAATGATTTTTTATTGTTGAAAAATTCAAAAAGGTATATACGATGCATTTTAGCTAAAACCTTTATTTTGGAATACTTATGGAGGTATCATAGAGGTGAAACATGTCTAGATCTACAATGTTTCAAATTAAGGAGCTCAGCTAACTCCCATGAATGATTTATTCGTTCGTATATATACATTTCCCATTTTATTGAGAAAAAGTGTCGTAAAACAAATGCATTGCCATGACGTTTAACCTTCTAAAAATATGTTTCATCTAAAATCCAATCAATAGCACATTTCAAGTATTCATTATGCATTTTCAATATGAAACATTTCAATGTTTCAATTCCGATGCAAACATGCATTATTGTATTCTGATGCAAACTACTACTATTTTCTAAACCATACCTACACAATTACACATAAAAAGCTTGTGCTTCTGCAATAATATTGATATAGAAACCGAATTAACTTTCTTGGAATCAAAAACTTTAAGGCAGAAAACGAGATTTCAATACATTTTTAATTTCAATTTGTTACCAAGTGGATACAGATGAAGACAATCATGGGGGCTATAGATTCAATACAATATACAAACAATGTGTTTCAATTAAGTTAGATGGATAATAATGACTTAATTGTTTATGGTATTTGCTAAGTCATTTGTTACACGATTAAATTGAATTTTGTCTCCGTAGGCGCGGTAATGGAAAATTAAAACGTTCTTTCTAACTATATCAGAAACTATTTATTGCTTCCAAAGATAAATATAATATTATGAAGTTTGGAAACACATTTTCAATATGATATTTATAGGTCTAGGTATGTATTTATGTATATGTTTGTGTTTTTTATACAATAAAATTTAATGTTCCTAAGTAACATTCCCATAAAATAACAATTTATCGCTTAGTTGATAAGACTAAGTGCTACATGGGATTTATATTTTTAGAAATCAAACTTAAAATGGAATACATTTTTATAGATTTTATATGTGAAAAGAGGAATTTCTCAATATACATATTTTTAATCGAATATCTATTTTTGTTTTTGTGTAGTGAATAATAAAAATCCAAAACCATAAAAAACTTTATGTCGAAAAAAATATAAGATTTTAGATTTATGATCTTCAAGACCACAACAATTTAAAAAAAAAAAACTTGGCGTTATTGTTTTTTACTTAATTTTAGATATTCGATTTGATATTGAATTTTCAGGTTGAAAATAATGACGTCACAACCCAAAAACACCAATTTTCAAGAGAAGCAAAGCAAGAAATGCAAAAATGTTTTCCATAATGTAATTTTTTTCTTTCAATTTGTTATAAAATGTTTTTTTTTTAGGTGCAGTAATGCTCGCTTATTAGCGCTAATTTAATAGCTCCCTGCTCATATTTTACCCAAAATGCCACAAGTGTATTATTATTCTCACTCATGAGAAAAAACAACTTCCACAATACTAACAAAGCTGAGGACTACTATCAAACTATCAAAAAAATTCTTTGCCAATATTCTCCTTCACAAATTAAACTACAATTTGATGGAAACATCTAATTTTGATTTAATTAAAAACGAGTAAATAAGAAGTTAATAAAAAAAAATAAAACATTTTACAAAAAATTATTCAATGTGTTATCATTCAAAAATATTTATTGCTCGCGAGCAATAAATTGACTTGTTTTCTTCTCACGCTCACGATCCGAGTCCTGAGTAGTTTCGATATTGAGAAGTATGAGAGTGCTCATGGTGTGAGGTTTTACAAATGGAGCACTCGTGAACATGAGCAAAATTAAAAATGCTCAAAGCTAATAAGTAGGGAGTGAAAGCTTCTTATAATAATTGCATATTCAGAAAAGCACACTCACGAACAGCTCATGAGCGAGCATTTCCGTACCTTTTAAACTAAATTTTTCTTCCCGAGCACTAAAGTGAAACAAAGATAGTGTATAACACTGTACTTTTGAGGATTGCGATCGTGTAATCAATCTTATAAGTTTAACTTTAACTAGCAAGTTTAGGATTCTTAAAAAAATCAACTCAGGGCCATTTGCTGAAACAAAATTTAAGAATTTATGTTCAACATAAGAGCTTATGTGACAGCTTACACTGAGAAAAAAATGGAACCTAAGCCTTTAAGTAGAACATAAATATTTATGTTTTGTATCAGCAAACGGTTCTTACGCCCAATTTCTTCACAGAAGTACTAACCCAGCCTAGTACCCAGTCCAGATAGACCAGGTACTAGCTCTGGTACTCGGTCCTAACGAAAAGTATAAGTACCTGAGCATTTCTTCACATCACCAGTACCGGATCTAAATACAACAAGCGGTACTAGGAATTGATACCAGTGCTGGATTTAGGCTTAGGCTCGTGAGGTCCAGGTCTAGGGCGGCAAAAGCTTTGAGGGCGCAGAAAAATAATTGATTCTCAAAGTCAGCTATGATGCCTGTGGGTGCTAGTGGGCCACAGGGGGGGCGCAACAGACCTGAGAATATTTTGTGTTGAAAAAGTAGTTTAGGAAGACTATGGATAATTTTTTGAGAAAGTTCAATTTTACTGAAAAAATGGCAAAATAATATTTTATAGCTTCCTTTGGGGGCGCTGAAAAACAATTGATTTTCAATGCGGGCAATAAATGAATTAAGTTTGTAGTTTCAAAAAAAAAAAAATTATTTGCACATTCAAAATTGCAATTTAATGTATCAACATGTGAAATGTCGATGTGACGTAGTGCGAGCCTACACTACTTTTATTTATTTAAATTATATTTTTGAGCGGTTTTATATTAGATTCAATAATAAAAACCATAATATATACTCATAGGTTTTCCTATTTAAATTTTAGAAAAAAAGGTCTGTTTTTCGTTTTTTTAACAAAAATCGCAAACGGTATGTATCTACTCTTATATATTTTTTCTAGTGTTACATATATTTTTTTTTTTCTTTTGCAACTTCCATCTCTTACAATATGAATTAAAATTGCATTTTTTTAGTGCAAACCAATTTCAAGTTAAATTTTCATTTCTTTAATGCAAAAAATGTTGGTTCTTCTAATGCAAACAATTTTCGAATGAAACTTGCTTTTTTTTTAATGCAAAAATATTTCGAATTAAATTTCCTTTTTTAATACAAAAAATATTATTGCATTTTTTGCAAAGAATTTTCTAATAAAATTTTCAGTTTTGCATTTTTTTTTCAATTCAAAAAAATTTCGAATTAAATTTGAATTTTTTTTAATGCAAATAATTTTGAACTTGCATACAAATTTTGTTTAATTCAAATAATTTTCAACTTGCATTAAATATTTTTTTTTTTTTTCAATGCAAGAATGTTGTATGTTGCATTAAAGTTTATACTTTCAATAGGTTAAAAAAATGCATTATCACACTTTTTTTTTAATACTATTAAGTATTTGTAAACTTTATTATTAATATCTAATAATAATAAAAAAAAGGAGAAAAATAAACAAAAAAAAAATATCTTCATTTTGTTATTTTTATTTGTTTTATGCATTTTGTGCGGGTGTAGGGAAAATGTAGGGATTTTTTTGTCTATGCTGTAAGTATTTACTTCTTTTGTTTTCATGTGGCATCACTGCTTCTTAGTTCGGTTCTCTATTAGAGCTTCAATTTTTTTAAAACTATAATTTATTTTTAAGTCTTAAAATAAAGATGATGCCATATATAATGTATGGGGGTATCTGACCCCACATTCCCTCCCCTATTGACGGTACATAATATCATATTGTAGGCCAACCTAATAAAAACGTGTTTTAAATGTTCGGGCGTTTTCTGGCAGCACAGAAAAAAGGCTCTGCAAGAACGATTAAGAATAAAGGCAATTAAAAGAATTTGGTTAAAAAAAAATAAGGGGGGCGGCCTACTCAACTGGGGGCCTAGGGCGGCAGAAAACCTTAATCCGCCACTGATTGATACGTCTAAAACTGGTCTAATTCTGATTTTGACAATATTATGGCATTTCAAATATTATTTTGCTATTATTTATTAATTTGAATCGGAAGTGACTTCAACAATTTTCTAGTGGGAAAATGAAGAATGCCAATGAAGTCCTACTGACATTTACAGGAGTGATCAGTGGTGCTCTGTTCTGAATCAGCTTCCAGATGAAGCATTTGATTGGAGTAGAACATTGTGTTATTTTTTGCTTGGAGTTTTGGAAATTTTTCTGTCTAGGTATGTGTGTGACAGGCTTGGAGAAATGTGTGCATTTCATGTTCGGTTTATGCAATGCATTGGTCGTGTTCGGGGAAATATCCATCAGTGCTATTAGGATAGGTTTTGTGTTTCTCGTTTAAGATATGACGTTTCGATATAATGTCTAAAAACCGTGGCAATATGTACTTTTACGACTGCAGGCCGAACAATACAAATATCCGCTCTCATATTATATAATATGTGCTTTACATAAGTAAAATCTCCTGTGCCGTATTCGAGGAAAGTTAAAAAAAAAAAAGAAGTTGTTGTATGGAGCTTGGCGAGCTAAGAAAACATTTTAATTTTTCCCTCTGAAGGAATCACATATAAAAGTGCTCTGTACCAATTGTTTGTAAAACAAATCGGACTTCCCGTTTTTAATTTAGCTCTATGCGCTATGCACTAGTGCAACTTCTCATCATTATGTTGAGTTTGATGAAGTTCTCAACATTTTTTTTTTTCACACGAAACCAATAATTACTCTAAACATATGTAGGTGCATGCATATGTTCGTATACATGAAGTTATAAATAATTAAAAAAAAAAAAACAATAATAAAATACATTTTAAATTTCATCTCCTCAATGTATTATCATGTCAAAAGATATTATTTTGATAAGATTTGATTTGATTAGAGAGAGTTCTTACGTGTAGGACGTATATGTTTGCATAGATTTTCCATTGAATGTGGGTTTCATAAACGTTTCTTGAGCATGCACATAATCTTATTACTCACTCGTGTTTTACCTTAATTTTTAAAGTACGTACAACCGTTCATTCAAGAATTATGGTTCTTTGTGTGTACCTACATACAACATACTCTAGGAACAACATAAACATCTGCGTAACAACCATTTCGAAACAAAAGTGAAAAAAAATTAACATTTATATAATATAATAAAATGCGGCAAATTGTTCCATTCACATCCTCGAGGGATTAAATATATAAGAGTACCTATAGATGTACACACAGCCCCCATAACCGGAAGCTTATCCACTTGTATCTTAAATTAATTGAATGACAATTTTATTGGCAACATCTGTGCACATACTGAACTTATTTTCAAATGTAATTAATCGTTGTCAAGTTTATACATACTTCAGTTTATTTTTCGTCAATATTTCATTGGATAAGAATTAAATTCGAAAATGTCGGTCAATTTCAATTGTAGGTTTGCTGCAATATCTTGAATTATATAAAGTGAGTTCGTTTTTTTTTCACGAAAAACATCCGTATTTTAATTTCATGGAAAAAAAAAAATCTAAGCTATTTTTTAATAAAGGATATTTTCTACAAATTTTTCAATGCAAGATCTTTTTTATATTTTGCGTATCTAACGGGTGATAACCAATTAAATATTTGCAATAGAAATAAACTTGTAAGATATTTTAAATATGAAAAATGGCTAAATAAAATTTGGTCCCAATAAAAAATGATCCCAAAACTAGGGATTTTTTAATTAAAAATTGCGCTAAACTTAATAAAAAAAACGCACGAACTTGCTCTTATGCGCGATCGCATTGTGGTTCTATAGTCTGAAATAAATTAGCTATGGGAGTCTATATTTTATCCATTTGCCAAGGCTTAGTTTAGTTGCAGGTGGTTTAATGTGAGTATACAAAAATTAACAATAGCCGTGTTTTATTTGTAATTTTATAGCCAGCGCAGTAAAATTTCCTTTGGCAAACAAAAACAAAAACAAAGAGTGTCGATAAATTAGCCAGTAAAAGAGTGGATATAAAAGTGGTTATACATAGTTAGAACTTTGAAGATAAAGTTGGCGTTCTGGAAAAGTATTCATGACTTGAACCTTAATCTTGTTTTTTACTCACAAGATGGATGTGATCTATGATATTTGTAGTTTGGTGGAGACAAAATGGATGTGAACTATGATATTTGTAGCGAACACAGCCTAAAGTTGCTGAAGCGTTTTATTGGTACTTGATTATTGCGCTAGCTATAAATTACCAATAAAACACAGCTTATATTAAATTAGAAAGAAATTGATTAAAATACTTTTAACACCTTAACTGTCCCATGTATCATATTTGATACACAAATCAAATTTTTTCGCGTGCCGCCTACGTCCATGTATCATTTTTGATACATAACATTTATCATCTTTATATAAACAAAATTGCCTAAGAACTTATTTTTCATATAAACGTGTATAGGTAACGTCTGATACTTTAGGGAAATCCAAACAAAATTGGAAAAATGTTAAAGTAAAAAAACTTATTTCACAAGTAAATCCTTACTTTTGTATGAACATATTTAAAAAAAAAAGTACGATATTTCTTAATAATTGTGTAAAGTGGCATCACTTATCTTATTAAATTGAATTATTAGGAACACCATCTGATTTCTTATATAAATCTTAATTTATGAGGAAAAAAATTTGAAAATCGTAAGAGCGGTTTTAAAAATGATTAATTTTGTATATATAAAATTTCGTTAACATTTTTGAGAAAAATAATTGGTATGCCAATTTTAAGTATTCGTTAATGTTAAGTTAAAAATTGAACTTTACAAAAAAATCTGCTACTTTTTTTCGAAATATCGAATTTTCAAAAAATTATTTTTTAGAAAATTTTGCTACGCACTTTTATTTATATATGTTACGAGCTTCTGTATAAAAAATCTAATATTATTCGGTTGATCAGATATTGAGATAGTTGAAAATCAATGAAACCGTTCTATGAGAGGTACTGTTAATAAACGTAAAATATAAAATTTTAAATGGTAGATCGTACTAATTTTAACACACAACAAAAACTTTTATCAAAATCGTAGGAGTCGTTTTTGAGAAAAAAAATATTTTTCTGAACGGTTTTTAAACATTTGTATGAGAGGCACCGTTATTTTTGGGGATTAGAATAACTTTTGTCAAAAATCTTCTAGATAAAACTAAAAACTGTTACTAAATAACAAGTTTAATAAAAATGGATTGAGTCGTTTTTGAAATACCTATTGAGTTTTCAAAAAAAAAAAATTTAAACTTTTTTTAAAAATCCAAAACTTATTCTTTTTGAAAATTTTGGTGCACAAAATTATTTAGAATGTGTCAATAATTCTTCATAAAAAAATTGATTAGAATCAGTTCAACCGTTTTCGAGAAAAGCGAAAATCAAAAAAATGGTTCTTTGGCAGGTACCATTAATAACCATTTTTCAGAACCATTTTTTTTATTAAACTGCAACTTGTAACTATTTAAATTTATTGAGTTCTTAAAAACAAATTCGGTAGGGCTGGATTTGAGAAAAATAAGTTTTTCCTTTTTGGCCAAGAAATTTTGTATGACAGCTACTGTTAGTTTTGGTCCAAAAAAAAAAGAGAAAAAAACGGGTGTTGGGAATGTCCAAAAAACGCTATGTACCAAGTTTAAAGAAAATCGACACATCCGTTTAGGCTGTAGTCGAACCGACAGACAGACAGACCGACGTTTTTGCGAGACCCACTTTTTTCATCTTCGCTATCATCGTAATGTCAAGTTTGATCAAAATCTCGAGTTCGATTTTTTGTAAAAAGTAAAAGTCATGAAATTTTATAAAAAAAAAAGAAACGGTTGCAACTATTTTTGAAAATTATTTCCATAAATTAATTTACTTTACAATAATTCAGACAGCGTTCTTCATTTTGACATGAAAAAATTTTTAAGAGTTGTTTTAGCAATTTGAAAAAAGAGTTTCATGCTTCTTTTCCATTTTCTTATATAAATAAATAAATAATAATTATTATTATTATTATTTATCAGTTATCACATATTTATGTATTATAAATGTATAATATGCAACTTTTGACATTTTAAGCAACTTGAACCACGAGAGCAAGTATATTTTTTGGTTTTATAAATTCGATCACCGTTGGAACATGTTCGCTAATTTGACAGGTTCATATTCAGTTAAACCTTAGTCTATAATTTTTGTATGTTCTTAAATGAAATAACATATAATTGACGTTAAAATCAAGTAATATAAACATTTAGAAAAAATTCATTCCTGATGATTATTTTATTTACATTATAATTCCTTACACCAATTTTGTATCTTTAAAAATTAGCCACGACATTTATTTGCCTTCGATATACGATCAGGTGCTTAACCCTCATTTTAAGGCAGAAAATAAATTTACTATTTTATTGCTTGGATTAGTTTATATTCGTATCATAATTCAACTTTCATGGGACATAAAATATTCCTCACTTTAGATTCTAATAAATATTGAACATTTTCCTATTTATTTCTGGTTGAAACCTGGGAACAGCTTCTGCCAGTGGAGGAATGGAAACACAGATTTTCACATAAAATGAAAGTGAAGGTATATACGACTTTTATCTACATCTAAATGTGTGTCGTTTGTATGAGAAGGAACAACAAAAAACCTTGTTAGTGTGTAAGAATGTTCTACGTTTTGAACAAGGATTCAAAATCAATCGATGAACAACCCTTTTCCAATCCATACACGAGTATGTATAGCTAGCACGTGGATTTATTGAAGTTGGCAAATGTTTTGTTTCGGGGAAAATAACATTAGGTATTTACACATTCTACACTATAAGTTCAAATACAAATTTAGAAACATTAATGGGATTCCGAGATTTATCTTGAAAGGAAATAGGAAATATGTAGGTACTTTGTTTACTGTATGAAGTATACTGAGGGATTTGTTTTTGATCCTCTTGACCTAAGCTATAGAGACTTTCTGGTTTTTTTGCCAATCTTATATATACGAATCACCTTGCAGAAAAGTTAAGACGTGCCTGATGGCAATGACTTAGGCACAAAGAAACTCTTTCAAGATGATGGTTTTTCAACAGGAACGCTACAAAATAAGAGTAACAGGGACAGCAAACGACGCCATATTTCTTGCCGCTCTTTTGACATTTCTCTTCAGCAAGGTTTGCCATTTTATGATGGAAAGATATACGAGCCAACAACGAGTCGAAATTATTAAAATTTACTACCGAAATTCGGAGTCAGTGGCCTCAACGTTAAGAGTGCTACGTCCAATTTATGGTCGTCATAATCGTCCTAGCAGATCAACAATTGAGCGTCTAGTGGAAAAATTTGAATCCACAGGCACAGTACAAAATGTTCCCGTGCCAGTGAGACAAAGAAGTGCCCGTAGTGTCGAGAATATTGCTGCCGCTGAGGCTTCAGTTGCAGAAAGCCCAAATGTGTCTCTCAAACGTCGTTCTCAAGCGTTGGGCATCTCTGTGACGTCGTTGTGGCGAATTTTGCGAAAAGATCTTGGCCTACATCCTTACAAGATTAAATTGACACAAGAACTGAAGCCGCTTGACCACCAGAAGCGTCGTTTGTTCGTGAATTGGGCTGAGCAACAACTTGAAAATTATTCGGATTTTCATCGAAAAATCATCTTCAGCGATGAGGCTCATTTCTGGCTGAATGGCTTCGTCAATAAACAAAATATGCGGTGTTGGTCAGGCAGCAATCCACACGTACTCCATGAGTCATCATTGCATCCAGAAAAAAATACGGTTTGGTGTGGTTTATGGGCCGGCGGCGTCATTGGGCCGTACTTCTTCCGTGATGATCAAGACCGGCACGTTACTGTGAATGGGGATCGCTACCGTTCAATGATAACCAAATATTTTTGGCAACAATTCGATGATATGGACTTGGAGGACATGTGGTTGCAACAGGACGGCGCCACAAGCCACATAGCGAATGTCACAATCAATTTATTAGAAACCAAGTTCGGAGAGCGTGTTATCTCACGAAATGGTCCAGTCGCTTGGCAGCCTCGGTCGTGCGATTTGACGCCGTTAGACTATTTCCTGTGGGGCTACGTCAAGTCTATAGTCTATGCCAACAAGCCAGCGACGATTGATGAACTTCGTACGAATATCGAACGTGAAATTGCAGCAGTATCGGCCGATTTATGCTTGAAAACCGTCGAAAATTGGGTTCAGCGTCTGGACTTCTGCAAGCGTGCCCGTGGTGGCCATGCAAAAGAAATCGAGTTCCATACATAATGGCATCAAACGTACTTTTGCAGTAATGAAGAATTTCATTGATTTCATTATTTAAAAAAACTTTTGTAGCGCTCTTATTGAAAAACCCGATAGAAGAGATGTTTATTATTATAATGAACGTCTCAGTTGCAAGTCTCATCCATATACCTGCTGCCAAAACAACAACACGCAAACAGAAATGGTTGACAATGTAAGTTACTATAGTCGCAGTTCGGTTCCCCACGTGCTGCCTCGTCTAAATTTATTTATTAATTATCAACTTTTATCCTGCTGAAGTGTAACAAAGCCACAGATTAGATATTTTTACAATTACAAGTCCTACCGTCTGTTTTTGAAGTGGCATTTAAATCCCAAGGATTTTGTGGCATTTCAGTTTAAAATAAACAACCATTGCTATACTAAAGGTATCTTTTACTCACTTTGAATAATAAAATAGTAGTTAGTAAAAAGGGAAATTGAGAAATACATTATTAAAGGTTGTTAATCGTGCGATGCACTTATACCCACTTTTCTCTTCAGCAACCAAAGCTTTGTGAAGGTGCTTCAAGTTCGCCTCGCGGTCGGTGGAGCTCCATTCCCAAATTTCGTTATAAGATAATTATTTTGCAGGCAACACAAACGATGCAAAGCGCCGCCGCTGGGCCACTTTTGAATGCATATTTTTCAAACAACTTCCATATCAGAAGTGATTCCAATTACATTTTCTAGCCTATGTCCATGTTCAGTCCAGTAGTCTGCCTCATGAAAGCTATTTCTAGCGGGTTTTTAAAATGTTTATTCTTAAATTGTTTGCAACTTGATTTTGGCATAAAAATTCTAATTTATTAAATTTTTTTCTTTCATCCCTTTATACATATAGATATACTGTTGTGGCAAAAGCCTTCGTATATTATTTGCTTCCACTTTCCATAATTGGAGCCCTTTACATTCTGATGGCAAACCGATTACACATAAGCGCCAGGGAGATGCCTGGCGAAGCATTAGGTATGCAAAGTAGGGCACAGGCTCGTGCTAGGCGTCATGTTGCACGCATGGTGGTTGCATTTGTCGTTGGTAAGTACACGTATACATATAAGGATATCCGATTAACAGTTGATTTAATAAAGTATATATTCCAATTATAGCTATTTCACAAAATAAAATGTAATTTAATGTTGTCTCCTATCTATTCATATAATTCCAGTATTTTTTGTGTGCTTTTTTCCATCTCATTTGTTCTCATTGTGGTTTCAATTGAATCCACAATCGCAAGAAGAATTTAATGACTTTTGGCATGTTACGAGAATAATTGGATTTTGCACAAGGTAAGTTGTTTCAATTTTTTTTTTTTTTTTATTTTTGTTCTTTTTTCTGAATAAAAAATTCAAATTAAAAATAAATTAGTGTTCGGAAGAGGTGTAGAAACTTTTTCCATTAACTGATGGTAAAAAAATATTTTTAATGCCATACACAATTTTGTTATTTATTAGCTCCCTTTAAGATCTCTTTATAAGGCTTCTGTGTTATAATGCAAAAGAAAATCATCATCATTATATAATAATAACAAGAGTGGGTACCTAAATTATACCACGTGCTAAGTGATCAAACTATAGTGATAATGAAGCATTTCTTTGTGAACTAAAATATAGGTATAGGTTTCTACTACACTTTCAAAATCTTCTTAATTTATCTTCTTTATGTTATATCAAAAAAAAAGACTATAAAATATTCAAAAAAGCCAATAAAATTGTGATAATTTCGACAGGCACACTTTTGGAAAAAAAAAACAATGTGAAGAATAATAGTGGAAGAGCTCTAACATTTTATTTCGGAATCCGGTGAACCTACTCCGATTTTAATGATTTTTTTTTTGAAAATTCTGATTTTGTATGTTCGTAAAGAATTTGTATACGTTTGCAGCAAACTTTAGATCTGTCTATTCGATTTTCGGATAAACCAAGCGTCCAAGCGACCTAAAAGTGGCAGAGCGATGGTCAAAAAGCTGCCTACTTTCAATCTAGGCATCACAAGAGCCAAAAAAAACAAGTTTGAACAACTCCGATTTTGTATATCCGTAAAGAAGTTGTACGTTTGCACCAAACGTAAAATCGGTCTATTTGATTTTCGGATGAACCAAGCGTCCAAAACTGACCAAAAGGTGGTAGATCAGTGGTCAAGAAGCTACCTCCTTTCAATATAGGTATCACAAGACTCAAATAAACAACATTCTAAAATCCCGATTTGTATGTACGTAAAGAAGTTGTACGTTTGCAGCAAACGTGAAATTTGTCTATTCGATTTTCGGCTGAACCAAGCATCCAAGGAACCTTAAAATGGCGAAGCGATGATCTAGAAGCTGCCTCCTCTCAATCTGGGTATCATAAGACCCAAAAAAAAACAACCTTTGACAATTCCGATTTTGCATGAAAGTTTGCAGCAAATGTGAAATTTTTCTATTCGATTAGCGGCTGAACCAAGCCTCCAAGTGACCTAAAAGTGGTAGATCAGTGGTCAAGAAGCTGCCTCCTTTCAATCTAGCTATCACAAAACCCAAAAAAACAACTTTCTAACATCCCGATTTGTATGTCCGTAAAGAAGTTGAAAGTTTGCAGCAAACGTGAAATTTTTCATTTCGATTTTCGGATGAACAGGCAACCTTAAAATTGCAGAGCGATTGCCTCATTTTATTCTAGGTATTGCCAAAACCCAAAAAGCAACCTTCAAAAATTCCAATTTTTTCGTCTCTGTAAGAAGTTGTATATTTGGACCAAACGTGAAATCGGTTTGTTCAATTTGCGGCTGAACTAACAGTCCTAGCAGTCTGGAAATTGAATTTTCGTGATCTAGGAGGTGCTACACCTCTCCATCAAAGTATCGTACGATAGGAAATTTGAAAATATTTTTTTGGTGAAAAGTCGAATTAAAAAATGTGTCACCCCTTTAAAAGGGATTTGTCACCAAACCAATAATCCCACAAATATTTAAAAATTGTATGCCATAGGTAGGTAGGTAAAATGGCGGTTGTAAGAACATCTGTTCCCGAAGAACGCAATTAGCGCTGTTATACGCCGTTTTGATAGTGCAAAATAATTTTCAAATTTATATGTATACCCACACTTTCCTATAAACATTTATATGGACTCTTTTAGTGCTGAGACAAATATTTTTGCTAAGTTTCATATAGGAGGGTATGTAACCTATAATTTTATAAATACCTCTATTAAAATTTCTGATGTTAAATAGTTTCATACTTCGATATTGGATGGTATAAAGGATAGAGTTTGAAATAATTAACGATTGAAGTCTTCTTCCAACGCACCTGATGTCTCAAAATACACTACACACAATTTTACCATGCAAGTAAAATAATTAAATTAAAGAATGTTCACTGACGCTGATGGTGGGTTTGTTATTTTCTGGGATTCCAGCGTTTTTTTTTTTTTTTTGAATAATGCGTTCAATCATTCTCAAGCATTTCACTTGACATTTTCATAAAATTGTGCGCGCGAGTAATCGAATTCGAGAGACAGAAGCAGCTTCATCCTTCCCCATACAAGCCACAAGAATGCTGACAGCCAATCAACCATCATGCAACGATGGATCAGTTAAAACCAAAAAAAAAATATCCTACATTTTTCCCCAAGAGAATTGACAATGATAAAAGAAAAATTCACAACAGCTTGGCGAACATTACACAGGAAATAAATAATAATTCGCCAACGCAATTAAAACAAGACTACATGAACAACCAGTGGAGACACAATTCGAACATTTTGATATGTTTACTTACTTATTTATATTTTTCAAATTTCGTAGGAATATAAGATTGAAGAAAAACCCCTAGACCCTAGAGGAATATAAATATAAAAACTGTAATGATTTTCTTATTAATTTCGAAATTTAAAAAAATTCAACAAGTATTTAAGCTTTGCTCAAGGCTCTAATGCCAGTATTGGTTTGGTAAAAATATATCGAGGTTATAATCCAAGTAAAAACAGCGAGGAGAGGAGGGCAAGAGGAGTTTACAAAACTGAACAGATTTTTTTCAGGGCTGGGATGGGGAATTTTTGTAGAATTTTCTAGGGGTAGAACTGGAATTTTTGTTATAGCGCATACAAAATTAAATAAAAACAATTATAATTGTTCAATAGCTAATAAGGTTCTGATTAGTTATCTGACACATAAATATTGACGCAAGGTCATAAGGTTACAGTACAAAAATTCACAATTATTGTCATTTGACCCAGATGAATGGGTTGGAATTCCACAAATAATTTAGTTTTTGACTGTGGACTTATGACCCTGTGACATTATTTATTTATGTCGGATAACTAACCGGAACTTAACTCAGACATTGCGAAACAGGCCCTATTCATAATTTTATACAAATAGAAATGTAATTAAAGTTTTATTCTAAATTAAAAACACTTTTTGTGTATTTTTTTTTAAAATAATCTTTTTTGTTTGTATCTCCTCACCAGTATATAAATATATCCCACCAAAATCCTCTTCTACGTTATTTAACAAAAGTTTGTTTAAAATGAAATTTAACTCCTAGTCATAGGTCTCATCATAAAAGCTTTAAGTAAGTTGAAAACCCTTTGTCATATCACTTAAAACAACTTCCATTATAGAATCCATTAAAAGTGGGTCGGTCTGTGAAATGGTTTTTATATATGTGTATTAGTTAAAAGGACAAAATTGAATGATTAGCCACTAGTTTCGTCGTCGTATTAATTTCGTTGGCACACATTTTTTAAAATAAAATGCTACGTGACGTACAGACAGTTTCAAGGTTTAGTTATATACATACATTCATTGTCCATGTCCAGTCTATCCACAGTAGGTAGGAACTTTTCTTGTCATAGTGAAACCGAACCAGAATGTTTAAAACTTGATTACCACCTCTAAATGGGATATACCTATATATACCTTTATTATAAACTTCAGCTCCACTAAATGTTTAGAAGGATTAAATAAAGAGAATTAAAGTCAATACAAAAACTGCACTTATAGGTTTGAAGTTTTGAGGATTTGCTAAAAAATGAAAAAAACGAATATATGAGGTTGACGGGTTTGTTAAATTGTTGGATAATGGTACATAAATTCTGTATTTTTCAAGCTATTTTAATTGAATATATTTGTTTATATAGATAATGAAGAAAGGGTATAGAACTTTAAGTTGGTAACACTATTTTAACTGGTGGCCATTTCATCAGCAGTCAAGTGATTTATTTTTAATATGGTTTGGCATTTCACCATGAATAGACTGACGCCTGAGAAACGCTTCCAAATTGTGCCCAAATGGTCCCAAAACAAGATTGCCGTTGATCCCAATTTTCATAAGCTAATTTTGTTTAGCGATGAAGGTCACTTTTGATTGAATGGATACGTCAATAAACAAAACTGCCGTATTTGGTGTGATGATAATCCTCAAGTGTATGTTGAGACACCGTTATATCCACAAAAACTGACTGTTTGGTGTGCTTTATGGTTTGGTGGAATAATTGGTCCGTACTTCTTTAAAAACGATGCTGGCCAGAACGTTACAGTCAATGGTGACCGCTATAGAGCCATGATTACTGACTTTTACATTCATCAATTGAACAACCATGATGTGCAGGAGCTGTGGTTTCAACAAGACGGTGCAACATGTCACACAGCTCGTGCCACAATTGGTTTATTGAAGGAGACGTTTGGTAACCGCATAGTTTCACGTTACGGACCCGTGAATTGGCCTCCAAGATCGTGCGATTTACCGCCGCTTGACTATTTTCTTTGAGGCTATGTGAAATCGCTAGTCTACGTCGATAAGCCCAAAACGATTGACCACTTGGAGGACAACATTCGCCACGTTATTGCCGATATACGGCCACAAATGTTGGTAAAAGTCATCGAAAATTGGACCTCCGAGTCCGAGCCAGCAGTGGTGGTCATGGTCATATGCCAGAAATCATATTTAAATTACAATGCCAGAATATTATCTTTCGAATAAAGTAAATTTCATGTCAGTTTAAAAAAATCATCTTTGTCTTATTCCATTTCAAAGTTCTATACCTCTAAAAAAAACACACCCTTTATATCGTCGCTTTTCTGTAAAATCCTTATAAAAGTTGAAAATTAATGAATTGCTCAGGAGACACAAAACACGATTTAATACAAATGCATGACTGGATCGCACAGACTTACTCTTTTGGTTTAAGAGTAAACTTGTAAACGTACATATATTTTATTAATAATGTTAATTATTAGGTGGAAAAGAAGCACAAAACCCCGTTCTCAAAATGAAGAACGCCATCTTTACTATTGAAAAAAAAAATGCTCAAAACTCGTTGGAGCGGTTTTCTTTAAGGATATTTTTTTTATTAATAAAAAAAAAATTAGGATGCCACTTTCAAAATATTGAATTTTAAAGGTATCTAGGTAGAAATGGCGGCCCAGAGCAACCTATCTCAGGGACCCAATTAGCGCTTGAGTGAACTGTTTTGATTCCATAACTCGTATTGACCAGTGGAAGGATGGTGATTTTATTAAAGGGAATTGTGAATATACCTCTTTACGGATCTATAAGAGGGAAAATCCTTTGATCCGCTTTCACGCAGTCCAAGTAGTCCCGCACGGATGTAGAATACGAATTAGAAAACCAAAGTTAATTCTAGATCCACTTCGTCGTGTTGAGGAAAGAAATCATGTCTTTGATCTTTATCTCAGAAAGTTCGTTCCAGTCTTCAAGAAAAGCTATTCCAAATAATTGCGCTCTCATTCTGGCCAGTGCGGGGCATTTGCATCGATGGAAATGAACGACTGTATATTTTTCCTTCTGGTCCTCGCAACTATTAGACAGCTTCGCCACATGCTCTCCTATTGGCCAGTGGCCAGAACAATTTGCATGTCTCACCTAAAGGTCTAAATACCAGGTCCGTTGTTCTGGATTTAATAAAGATGGGCCATATCTTTCTGGATATAACGCAGCATGTTAAACTTACGATTTGATTCAGTAAGAAAAATTGAATTTTCTAAACAAAGAATTTTTTTTTAAATCAGTTTTGATTAAAACCGGTAACGCCACGCCGCGCCGGCCGTTAACGAGAAAGTCGAAAATTAAAAAAAGTTTTTTTTTTTACCAAAAAGCATATTATACCTACAAAAGTGCACACAAAATTTGTCCGTTTAGCAAGTAGCGTTATTTTTGGAGCTAAAAAAAAACGCTTCAATTTCCCCTCAAGGGAATCACTAAAAAAACTTGAGTTAAAAATTTAAAGGAAATCGCTTCAGTAGTTTACGAGGTTAAGGTGGAGACCAGTGCTGAAGGGCATTTAAAAAAAAATCCCTGCAGCAAGTGTGAAAATTCTTCCCTTTCTATCCGACAATTTTTTCGATTCATTTTATTTCCTACGAAAAAATCAAAATACTTTTATTAAGTACGACATGTATGCATTTTAAATAATTTTTTTTTAATAAATTAAATGTGCAACGTAATTAAATATGAGTATTACAAAATCTAAGTTCGAATTTAATAGCCAAAACGAAACTTCAATAATATAAGTTCAACATAAGAGCTTATGTTACAGTTTACGCTTAGGATAAAGTAAAATATAAGCGCTTATATTGAACTTAAATATTAAAGTTTCGTTTTAGAAATGGGCCTGTAAACTGTAATAAAACTGATGCTTAATTTAAAATTAACTCCAAGAGTTTCTAAATAAAGAATTTTATTACTTATCTATTGATTCTGTCTAATTGAATTTCGTACAGATGAATGATTTACAACCACACAGTTAGTTAAAGATAGACCATAAACGTGCCTTATTTTTTGAACATACTTTTTGGAGGAATCAAATAATCTTTACATCTGAATTTGGAGCTGTTTGAATGGTTAAATATGTAGCTCGAAAATATTTTTTGCGTGGATAGATGACGGCTGCCTATGGCGGCCATGTTGTTTTGACGACATCTGTCAAATCTGTTTATTATTCAGTACTGTTACTAATGCCAAATCACCATGGCAAGTTACACGCTTGAACAGCGCGTCCAAATGATAAAACTTTATTATCAAAATTGGCCACCAAGATCTTGCGATTTGACCCCGTGAGACTTTTTTTTATAGGGTTTCCTGAAGTTCCTGGTCTATGCGAATATACCACAATCGAGCAATGCCCTTAAGGTGAACTTAACACAGGCCATCGCTCAAATTCAGTCGGATCTTTGCGGAAGAATCATTGAAAATTGGACCACTCGGATCCGTGCCACCGTAACAAGCCGAGGCGGGAATTTGAACGATTTAATATTCCATACATAATGACATACATAGGTATATGGGCCTTTCAAATAAAAAAAAAAAAAATTGTTAATACCTCACACACAGCTTGTGTGTCTCACAATCTACTTTTTTATTATGTAGGTAATAATAATGTTCCAAGAGTTATGCTTGAGAAGATCTAAAAAAAAAATCATAGCTTTCATAATTTCTTAACGATTTTAATAAATGAAAGCTCTATAGATTCAGCTTAAAAAGAACTTTAAAGTTGAAGTCCTTAAAAATTTTTCAAAATTCAAAATGTAGCCCTAATCGGTCTTCAAAGTCTAAGAAACGTGAAAAATGTTTAATTTTAAGATTCAATCCAGAAAATCATTACACGCAATTTCGTAGTTTAAACATAAAAGTTTATATATATTTAAAATGGACGAAAACTCCTCTTTCCGAAATTGTAGAAAAATCTAAAATTGGTCAAAAAATGACTGAGTAAAAAACCGTTGAACCCTGAAAACATTGACAAAAACTGTTTTTAGATATAATAAATTGAGATTTTGAGGGTCTATGATTTTTTTCAAGTGCCATAATATGCTGTTTTCAGTCATACCTACCAGGACCTCTATTAGGTCACTTCAAAAGTATTAAAATTTTATTAATTTTGTATCACAGTGTTATCAATTTCGCTCGTCGAAGCAAGACAAAAAGCGCTTAGCAGACCGAAATTTTTTTATATGATAAAGTAGTGTCTTTTGTGTATGGGATTTTGCATTTCGCATCAGGAGCGTACTATAGGTTTTAAGCTTCAAAGCCTTGAGGTTTAACATGCACATCGCTACTGTTAGTAATTCATTCAAAGCCGGCAAAAAAGTAGAAGGAAGTAACCAAAAAGCACATATGTGCGATACCACAAATCTCCATATCTACCTAAATATGTACTTAAAATGTGGTTTTACCATTTTCCTTATTTTTTTGTATACTGTCACTAGTGGAGACGTGAGGCGCATGTATAGGCAAAAAAGAGAAGTAGTCTTTAAATTATATTTTGTTTCCATAGAAATGAATTTTCAAAAAAAAAAAAAACATTACCTTTGACTCAGTCAAAGAGTACTCCTTAAACCTTAATACATTAAATATAAAAACAAACTTACCTATACCTAGCTAATATAATTATTATTTGGCAAATTCAAAAGAACTTTAAAATATGTATACCTAACCATCAAAGCATCATCCAGTGTCCTTAGTTAAATTTTTCTCTTTGAAGTCTTTTTTTCAATTATTTGTTACCTAAACCCTATGAATTCTTTACCAAATATATTACCTTCCTTAAAAACGGTCTCCTAGGTAGGTTAGCTGCTTTAAACTGTACCTTACCTTTAAGACTTTTGTAAGAGGTAGGTACACTCAGAATTCTAATTGAATGGGTACCCCCATACCGGATGTCGTCGTTTGTCGAAGGAACCTCTTATTTTCAAAATCCTTATCGAAAATACGATTAATTTTGAATGAAACCAGAAAATCCATGGATTTACAAGTAGGTATTTACAATGGCTTTCAACCCTTATTAGAACTTCGGTCAACAAAAGGCATTTCGAAGAATTATTACGTTTAATTTTCTTTCTAAGGACTTAGCAACAGGTCAGAAGAATGTAAACAAATAGAAGTGGTTGAAAGGTACAAATCCCTCAAATCCAAGACCAATTTATAAATAACATTTACACAAAAGAAAAAGATTCAGGGGAGAGCTTCGCATTGATTTTAACACTCGTGTGAAGAGACACAAATCCCTAATCAATTCAAATATACCAATTCAAGCATCAAAAGCATCCAACAATCAAATTTCAATTTAATAATTCTCTTTATTTTCTATTTTGCAGTTTCCTGAACTCCTGTGCCAATCCTGTTGCATTGTATTGCGTCTCGGGGGTATTCCGCCAGCACTTCAATCGGTATCTGTGCTGCTGGTGTTGTAAGCCCGCTCCACGCAACCGACAGCATTCCACAACTGGTGCCCTCGACACCAGTATCATGTCGACTCGTCGTTCAACAAACTATACTCGCTCCTCGTTGCACATGAACAATAATTCCGGAGGACATCTCAACAACTACCACAACCACAATAACTTCCAACGGCAGCAGTCCTTGCAAATGCAACATAGTGTCATCAATAGCAATGGTGGATCATCACCAACGCAAAGCATTATTTTAAGTGACAAAAGGTGAGGAACAGTTGCCATGATGCTTCAAAGTGATTTCCTTTAAGACATATACCTTACAGTAATAATTGTTTTCCATGGAAATGTTGTATTTTGTCATCAAAAGCTTTGAAATGTTATGGCGAAGTCGTTGTTTAAAAAAAAAAAAAAAATTATTGAATTGATATTGAAATTGAATTTGTAAATAAAACTTCAAATGATTATTAAATTTATATGTAAAGGGTTTTCCAATAAGACGTGTTATTTTGAACAGCCCGCTATTTCGGTAGCTGTCACTTTTGAAGCTGTCATTTTTTGACATTTGACAAGTAGAAACTACGCCATTAATAAAAATGGAACGATACACGCTTCAACAAGGCATTGAAATTATTAAAATTCACTATAAAAATGGTGAAAATTTGGCAGAGACGGTTCGTAAAACTAAAACATTTTTGGGTCGTCGTGAAGCACCTTATCGGACCGCAATACAGAAATTGGTGGACAAATTCGAGCTGTTGGGACAAGTACGTGATGTGAAGAATAAAACCCGTGCACGTCGCTCAAGAACAACTGAGAATATTGCTGTTGTAGCCCAAAGTGTTGAAGAAAACCCAGGTTTGTCCATTCCTCGTCGTTCTTTAGAATTAGGCATTCCACAAACGTCATTACACCGTATTTTGCATAAAGACTTGGGTCTTAAGGCTTATAAAGTTCAGTTAACACAAGAACTCAAGCCGGCTGATCATCAACAACGTCGTGTCTTTGCTGATTGAGTCCTTGAAATGCATGAAAATGATCCGGAATTTCATCGAAAAATCATCTTGACTGATGAGGCCCATTTCCACCTCGGAGGCTACGTCAACAAGCAAAACTGTCGCATCTGGGGCTCGGAAAACCCAAGAGTTATTTTTGAAAAGCCTCTCCATCCTCAACGCGTGACTGTTTGGTGCGGTTTATGGTCCGGCGGGGTCATTGGACCTTACTTTTTCGAAAATGAGGCTGGAGCAACAGTTACGGTCAATGGATTGCGCTATCGAGAGATGATTAATGATTTTTTATGGCCGGAATTGGATGGTATTGATCTGGACAACGTTTACTTTCAACAAGACGGCACTACGTGCCACACAAGCAATGAAACCATCGATCTTTTACGGGAAAAGTTTCCGGACCGTGTTATCTCTCGAAGAGGTGATCACTATTGGCCACCGAGATCTTGTGATTTAACACCTTGCGACTTCTTCCTTTGGCGCCACGTGAAAGATAAGGTCTACGCCAATAGCCCAGCGTCGATTCAAGACCTCAAAGATGGAATTCGTGAGGCTATCGAGGACATAGGGCAGCCACTTTGCGATTTGGTTATGGAAAATTTCATGAAAAGGATATGGTCCTGTAAGCGTGGTCGTGGCGGCCATTTGGCTGATGTTGTGTTCCATTATTAACGGCATACCTTATAATGAAATAAACATCCGATCATTTATCTCAAAAAATGCCATTTTTCTTTGAATATCAAAATAACACCTCTTATTGGAAAACCCTTTATTTAAGTGATATGAGGCTTAAGAAAGAAATCATTTATGACTTAATTGTAGTAAAATGTGTGTGTAAATATTTGTAATTTAAAAAGTATGATATGAAGGGAGCACTTACATTGTAGAGTAAAAATATTTATTTAAATAAAAAAAAAAAAAGGAAAATATTGTAAAATTACATCGGCACAATAATAATGTTGAAATATATATTTTTTTTTAATTTTATTTTTTATTATTCTTAAAGCGCTAAAGAACATAACATCACCTTTATACCTTACATAGACTTAAAATATAAATCCGCTTAGGCTTACGACTCGACTATAGGAGAGAAGGAAAACCATTTTAAGGAATGATGACTGATTTTGATAGATATTGATTATGTTATGTAATATCCTCTTCTGTGTCACTCAAAATTTATCAAATATGATGTTCAAACTTTCAAGATTTGTCCATGAGTTTTCCCAACATAGAATTAGTTAACTTTTAAATTGAAGAAAAAAAGAAATCCCTTGACAAACAATTCTGTGGCCACAAGCAATACTCGCTTAAAGCCTAGTACGCTGCTGATGCGAAACGAAATTTTTCGGTGGTCTCCAACACGACAGCGAAACGCTTACGAAAACCTCAGCGAAAAAAATGACAATTGCAAGCGTCACCATTAGCAAAAAAAAAAAAACAAACACAAGCGCAAAAAAATCACAGAAAGCCATGTTGTATTGAAAGAAACAACAAATACAAACACGAACCAACCTCAAATGTCACTTTTCCGCACACAATTAATGTCCCGGGCAATTAATTGAGTGCGAAAAGGAGCGGAGACCTCTCCAAATAATCTGCTACAATTATCGATTTCGCTCATCGAACAGCGTACTGCAAAACGAAAAGGAGGACGAAATTTTTCGTTTATGATTTCGCTGTGTCATTTTTGTATGGGATTTTTCGTTTCGCATCAGCAGCGTACTAGGCTTAAGTCTAAAAATGTAATTGTTGGCAAAAGCACTTTAAAGTTTCATTTTGAGATTTGAAAAAAATCCTAACTATTTATATAAGTTAACAATGGATATATATTTTGAAAAGTTACGCCTACCGTTAATCATTTACATTTTTTTTTTGTTTATAAATATGCTGATTTGCATTAGTTATTGCAAAAATAGATTTTTTAAGCTGTTTTTGCTTATCTAAATATTTCACATCTCAATGACACTTAAGAGGTTATTCCAAATTGAAAACTGGAGTTCATGTCTTCTTATACGAATTAAGCTGTTTTTGCAAACTCAATTTTCTTTTATTTATCAGTTATAAGCTACTTTTTCTTTGCGGACAAATAAAATAATAATAATACAAAATCAATCAAATCGAAATTTTTTTCAAAAAGAACCTCGATGTACATTTGGTTTCACACCTATTTCAAATTTTTGTTTGGAATATCAGCTTTCTTCTTCGTGCTGATAAGATTTTTCTTTGATAAAGCACCAGAGAATAAATATTTCAATCAATTTAAACATATAAGCACCACGTGTACACATTTAGGTCCAGTTTTTCAGTGAGAGATTAAACTTAAACTTGAGTTAACTCATCTAATTTGGTGAGTTAACTCAGGATTAACTGAACAGATGCTTTCGATGTTATATTCACGGGGTTTGGTTAGTCGCTCCGCATGCGTTCTCCTTTGAAAAACTGCTTCCTCATATTCTATTTAATTGGCATCCAGTTCTATTTGATATCTGACTCTGCCAAAATTTTGTTTGCTGTCAAAAATGTTAGCTGTTTGCGATCTACTTTTTGCTACACAAAGTTTTTGAGATCTTCATCTGTTTCTCCACAATGGCTTTGATTTTTGCAAGAGTAGCTTTATACATAATTTCTTTAAAAGGAGCTTTCCTGGACTGGGACTTCACACTATCCAAAGTAACTTCAAACATGTTTTCAACTCTCGATTATCTTTGGTGAATTTTTGACTGCTGTAATTCATTTTCGCAACTGAAAACATTCAGTTTCATTAACACAAACGTACAGTGGGTGAGGTATATCTGATGGTAAGAAGCAGGTGTTTATATTTTAATAAACTTTTGAACTTTATCAAATTGATTTGAACAAATGATCAATTCCGACGATTTCGTGCAGCTTCTGAAACGCGAGCACTGTTACCACTTTCATAAACTTAGAGTTTTGTTAGCACTGATGGGTAAACAATTTTTGCTCATATAATACACATCCACTGTAATCATATCCTTTAGCAGCAATTTTGATTTCTGTTTAAGCTGCTATCACGTCTGAATTCGTTTATCTTCACTCTTCAGGTGAATCTAAACTGATATTCGTCAACCGTCTCTGCAACCTCGAAATTAGAATCCATCGGATGGATAAAATTTAAATCAAGGAGAGTTAAAGTTAAAGAAGTCTAGTTCTGGTCTTATATTTACACCAAACGTTTCAAAAGAATAATTAGATTCTATCTGAAATGTATCAAAATAATCTTACCTATTTGTAGATGATTTTGTTTCGTTCATGACAACTTCTGACATGTTTTTAAATGCATATGTACCTAGAACCTTTACTTGAAATGTCTTCTTTTGTGGTGTAACAATTAGTAGTTTTCACCCACTTTCAAGATTTTGTATTGCTATGAATATTTATAACAAAAATGACTCACCGTTTTGAGAACTGCCCAAGAAAGGTAAAACAATACATTGGCACTGGAACTCAAAAAAATGTAAAAATTACTTCTAAGAAATCGCTTTAAACAGCCGAATATAATAACAACTCAGGTTACTATTTCACTTCAAAACCCACTTAAGTCCACACAAAAGTCCTCCATGCATTTATCATAATATCTTAACTCGAGTTAATTCTCAGGTTTTAAGAATTTTTGATTTGCAATAGTAGCCTAGCTGATATAAGATTCCTAAAAACACCCAACCAAAATTTGGAAAAGTGGCTTAGCTCATTTTAGCATCGATGAGAATCTCTTTTCAGTTTTGCAAAAACCGCTTAACTCGAGTTAAGTTGTTTTACTCTCTCATATACTTTCTTGCGTTTTTGGCCAATTAAGATTTATAAAAATAGGTTAAGTCGATATAAGTCGTTATTTAAAACTGCGTTATATGAGTTTAGAATTCTTATTTGAGTTAAGCGTTTATTCCATATGTTGTTAAGTATGAAAAAGACTTAAGCGTTTTTTTCTATTCGTCATATTTGACGAAAAAGGCGTTTAAATTACAGGGGATTTTTTTACAAGCTCTAAAAAGCATGGAGAACACTATGGGACAAAAAAAAACCAAGTTTTCACTAAAGTCGACTTAAGCGGGTATTGCTTATGGCCACAGAATTTTGTATGCCACTTAAACTTTCCATTTCTAGATTGACAAAGATGGGATTTTTTTTTTTTTTGTTGAAGTTCAATATTTTTTTAAACCAAGTTCGTACTAGGTACTTGACTCCTCTCAATTGAAATAAAAATTACCATTTTCAGATAGCATCAGCATGGCAAATTTTATTTTATTAAGAAACCCCGTTTCATTTCTATATCTTCTGATGGTGGAGAGTGCGGTTATAGAGTAAAATGATATTGAGTATATTTGTACTTGCAAATTGTAATATGTTGCTGTTGCATATGCATGAATGCATCCTTCATGGATATTACGCTTTTGTTGTCATATTATATGCAGAATTTTTTCAAATTCATCTTTAAAATAACATCAGTTATGCACATAACAATATTGTCTGTTCATAGTATATTTAGGGAAACATATAAATACACTCAATATATAGATATGTATAGAAAGTTTAAGTGATTTTCTTGATAAAGTTTTTAGTGGCTACGATAGAGTGATGGTGGCAGTATGGACTGGAATGTAGTGTTGAAAGTGATAGAGTGGTTTTGCTGATTCATTTTACTTTCTTTTGTTTTTCAAATCAAAAATCAGTAAAGCGAAAATATCGAAAAACCAAGCGATGGCGATAGTGGTGATGGTGATGGATGGGAGTTGCGGTAACCTACATAATTTGTATAAAATTCCAGATAAATATTCTGAATAAATCTGCATAGTTCTAAATGAAAAAGGTACAAACCTATTAAAACACTGAAGTTTGGAAAGCTGATTTTTGGCACGTATCAGAGTATACTGGTTCATTAGAGAAGTCAGTTTTTCAGGTCCTAAGTTTTTGGGGGTCACGAAAATTCTCAAGTTTTCGAGATCCAAAATTTTGCTAAAAAAAAATTAATTTGTTGGATATAGACACAAACACATAATAATAATGTGCTACACCACACGAATTAATTTGATAAAACTTTAAGTTTTTCAAATAAAGCCAAAACAGGGGCTACTAATGCGGTAAATTAGTGACTGATCGAGTGAGTGCCATCAGTGATCGAATGAACGAGTAAAACCTATGGTGATAATGGCTCCATAGCGTGAGCAGTAATGCCAAATTTCCAAACTCACATAATTCAGTCACGTATTACTCGATAACTGATGGGGTAATTTGGCCCCAGACTTTTAGGTTAAAAAAACATTTCTCATTGCCAATTAAGCGATAGGAATTCAAGACTTTTGGCGCTTTTCTTTTTTAACTCAGTCAGAGCAGATCATGGAACTGTCAAAAAAACATACTATGTTTTTGATGTGTAAACATCTATGCTGGCGGTAGAGTGAGAAAAAACGTGAACGTTCGTGTGCAACGTTACGTCGTGCAATGTTACGGTGTGCAACGTTACGATCTGCATACTAGGATGGGTGCGTTCAGTGAAAAAATCTTAAGATCCCCTTCAAGCAAAAACAAGTCCGTTTTGGATCCGCGCACGTTGATGTTTACACATATTAACCGTGAGTCCCGGCACTCACCCAATTTTTTTTTTGTTAGCTCAGAAATATCAAAGCATAAAAAGTGTGTTTCTTTTTTCATCGGATTAAATAAGCTTAGAATAAAATGGCCGAGCGAAACGCTGAGCGAAGCCAACTTCACTTTCACACATAATTAAGAATACAAAATGGATTCCCTATGAAATGACAGTTCAGTGCTCAAGTGTGTTTCATAAATAAATCTGAGGACTCTGATCATAATCTGTTCAGAGCTCTGATCTGATCACTCAGCGTCTGCGCACAGCTTTGCTGATAGCCCAAAGAGAAAAACGCCAATTGAATACTTCAAAACTCACGGTTTCCCTATAGTCTTTCAGTAAAGATAGAATTTATTATCATATTATGTACGAAATTTAGAACAGGCTTGACTTAAGATTGTATTATTAGGAGTCTAAAGCATTAAAAAAAAGTTTTACTTCGTCCCCCTCTTCCTCTTTTATGCACTTTTTTCCTCTATTTTATAGAATTCGGCGAATGAGTGGAATTTTAACACATTTTCGAAAAATTTGCTATAAGTGAATCCACCGATAAAAAATTCAACAAATAATGTCTATAGCTTGACCTGCACCACTAACATATTGTTCAACTAAATTGGTATTAATGAAATGGTAACTCATTCTCACTCGATGCAAATTCTGACTTCTCTTATCCGCAACAATTTTGTCACGAATCTGCTGTTGATAATTTTTTATTTACAGATGGATAGTAGAAAAGTGTTAGTTTATTATTAATAATGTTGAAGGTTAAAGTACTTACTAATTTAACATTTTCTGTAGAAAAAGTACAACTTATAGCTTTAGAGGATATTTAATATGGAGTGCTTGTTTTTATTCGACTGCGAAGCTTTCGTAGGGGTCGCTGTTCAAGTTTTGAAAAGGTAAAGGCACTGAGTTTTCTGCAAATTGGAGAAAAAAAACTAAAAAAGAAGATTTTGAAATCTTTAAAATAATAAAAAAAAACTTATTAATTTAAAGAATTACTTGAAATTAGAACAATTTATAGAAAAAATAAGCAAATTATGACTTACAATTGATAGCAGCTATACGATATCCTCTAAGAGTTTATCTTACCGAAAGTGAAATAGTGCCCCCAATCATGGCTTCAAGCACTACAATGCATTAGGGATAGAAACGAGCACTCCATAAGCTAATCGCCCAATTCACAACGCAGCGAGCGCTTTTAAGAAAAAAAATTCAATTTTGTAAAAAAAAAAAACAATAAAATATAATGGGGCATATTCATAGTCATACTTTTAAACTCCAGTTTATCTTAGACCTGGGTTTATCCTATTTAAATAACATTCAATAAACCCCAGTCTAAGATAAACTGGAGTTTAAAAGTGACTATGAATTTGCCCCAATCAAAATAACATACAAAACAATAGATTTGACAATAACATTATTTGTTAAATACATTTGATCATTTTTTTTTTTTTTGGAAAATCTGTAAATTACTTTGCAAAAATGAAAATCGTCGTCACGACGCGTCTTTTTTTCAATTTTTCGAATTCTTGGGGTGTCGTGACGACGAGAAACGCCGCATTGTGTATATCCAGGTATGTTTTCATTGTTTGAAATTGGTTTGACAACTACAACGAGTTCTCGTCACGCTCACGTCTCGTTTCCTCGCCGCATTGTGAGCAGGCTTCATATTGAAATTGTTTCTTAATCTTAATGACGTTTAAATGTCAAGAAATGACAGCGCCGCCTATAGAAAAGAATCGAAAATAATAAGGAAGTTGAGAAATCGATAATATAGTTCATTCGGCGAATTCAATAGTTGAAATTATTGCGAACTCGAATTCACCGCTAATTCTGTCAAATATTGCGAATTTCATATCTAATCGGAATGAATATTTATAGCGAGGGCAATTCCGCTCTCACCCGAAAGCAAAATTTTTTTCTACAAGTTGCGCTATTACGCAGTCAAAACCGATTATAATTATTAGGCGCGTTCAAGAAAATAGATTTCGCTCCGTCAAAAAAGTGAGCAAAGCTTATCCCAAATTTTATTTCTCAGGATTTCGACAGCAAAAATGGGAAATTTTGCGGAGGGATCCTGTTCATGTGATTGAGATTGCTGAGATCTCCGAGATCTTGTTTCCCTGAAAATGCTTAATATTTGAATTTTTGCAAAGCGATTTCAAGTAAAACTTTAACAACTTAATTTTTTGACAATTATTCTAACATTTCTTCTTACAAATGTCAATTTTTTTCGAAACATACGACTTTGCAAAAAGTAACTAAAACTAAGCGGAATTGACGTTCTAATGTACATGGAAATTATTTTTTAAGCGGGTATACATACAATCATACATGCACTAAAAAAACACACCTATTATTAAATCTTCACCGTGTGTCTGCATAACAGTTTGTTGTTAACCACAAGAGCAGGTTCGTGCGATCCAGTCGTACATATTTTTTTGGCTTCGGCTTAGCAGTTTCCCGTAAACCTTGTTAAAAAACAAATTTATTTTGTTCTACTCTTTTAGTTCATACAATTTTAAGTTTTAATCCTGGGTTTCGGCCTAAAGGTTTCCCAAATAAACAAAATTAAAGTCCTACTTGAACATACAACAATTATTGTTTCTCTAGGTTATTTCTGGAAAAACTTATTTTTTTTAAAATACAGCTTGATACAAGTTTGTATGATCTTGAACCCTAGATTCACTACAGGTACATACAATTTTAAAAATTACATGAAAATGTTCTGTAACAAATTTAAAAAAAAATCCGCTCATCTCTTAGACTCTAGTTCGATGTGTATTGTGTAGATGGAGGGACACCGACTAAAAGTATCACGAGATACTCTGCTCATCTTGTCCTTGTTTTAATTCTATTGAACTACCTAACGCCTACTATAAGTTGTTTCCTTAAATTTTAACGAAAAGAATTTCTATAATATGATTCAATTCTTCTAAGGTTTATCTATAACAGCCCTCACTTCCATCGCCATAATATCCGATTTGATTTTTCATGTTTTTCTAATCAGCGATATCTCTCTATGTTTCCTACACCAGACTTTACGTGATATTTTTGTGAAATATAAAAGTTTTCGAGCGGATTATATAAATGCAATTGAATATTATGTACTGACAAGGAAATATACATATGTATAGTGTATTGAAAAATAATAAGAATTTACTGTCTCCATATTATAGAAACAGCTCAGATCGATAAAAATCGTATTGTTAGAAAATAAAATTTAAAGATCTTGTAATTGTAAATAGTTTATTTAAAAATAAGTTGAAAATAAATAAATATTATAATAAATGCTCACTTGATGATTTTAATTGTTGTATATAATGCACTTTATGTATATATAATTAGATCGAATTGGGTAGAACCGTGGATGAAGGTAAGTATAGATACTTACTCATTTGTTAATAATTTTTGGAGGAACTGCCGAACAAAGTAAGACTTTTCCCATTAATTTGTGTGGAAAGGTATTTTGTGAAATGCAATTTGAGATGTTTGCGTATTTTAAATAGGCTAAAGCGCCTAAAATCTTTTAAATTTTCACAGTCCGCAAGCAAAGAAAGAAATCCAGAAGAAACTTAGAAAATATACTTAAAATTTGCCTCATTTCGTTTAAATAATCAAGGACTTATATTTATAAAATTTCAACCAAGAACTCAAAAAATTCTGCTCTCAATGGCCAGGTAGAGACTCGTAAACCGTTTTACAAAAATACAGATCTGAATTTTACGAACTCGAACATTGTTCTTACTCAAAATCCGTGTAATTTGTTTTAGTGTTAAGGTTGTTATTTCCAACGTGCGATATACCAATTAAAAATCAAAAAAAAAAAATATTTGGTTACCAAATCAATGGATATAGTCCTACATCCCTACTAATAAAAATGCTTAGCTATCTTTAATTTCACAAACGTACTAAAACGTTGATAAAAACTAAATTCACGAGTTTAAATTTCTTATTAATAAAAGAATAAACTGCTAATATTAACGTTTAGTACCAAATCTTTAAGAAAATCTACTATAATCAAAAAAAAACTTCTATTAACCGTGTTCTTTTGGAGGTGGTGAAGTACTCATGAGTATACGTTGCTAGCCATCATTTTGAATAGAACGCACAAAATTGGTTTTCCTATACAAACTTTATCTATTCGCTTTGAGAGCACTAGAAGTTGAAAGTACTAGATTTTATTGTTTTAATCTACTCATGAATAGTTCGCCACCTCCAAAAGAACACGGCTATCTTCACCAAAGAGTATTAATTCTGTAGTAGTCACAAAGACAAACCCCGATATTTAAAAAAGAACGGTTTTCCGCTTATGCGCTTTTTTTGCTTTGACGCATAAGTAACGTTATGATTTATTTGATGAATAACATTTTTCTTTCGGATTTTATTTAATCTTGGCATTGATTTAAATTTAGATAATGGTTTGGAAATATATTCTCATTATTTTTTAAAGATAATGGCGCAAAATTTTAGACGATTAAGTAAAGTGTTAAATCATTTTTAGTATAACACAAGGTTAAAAAGAGGATTTTGTTAATTTTAAACGAGTTTAACATGACAGGTACTATCTTTTAACATTTTACTAAAGTTAAAATCGCCAGATTGCTGTTTTATCTTTTTAACATATTACTAAATCCATATGTCACTTTGATATAGAAGAATTTTAAAAAGGTATGTTAACTTAATTTTTTTGCTCGAAATGTCACTGTTTTAGGCGTGTTTAGCTTGAGTTTCGTAGGAAAATAGGTTAACTATGATACCAGTTAAAAACTGTTTAAAAATAAAACATTTTAATAAAGTGCTTTAAAGTAAGTAAAAAGTTAACTAGTATCATGCTTACACCTTTACATCAGGCTGTTTAAAATTTTGCGCCAATATCTCTCAAATGTGCATATTGTTTACTTCAATCTTACGTGCTCTATCCAGAGTATTTCCATTACTTTTCTTAGAATTTTAGGTCCCAGCGGCCAGCGCCCTCAATTCTTCACGAATATTGACCTTAGGCTGTTGCATGGTTGTTGAATTATTGGCATATACACCTTACTTTTTAGGAGCCATTAAATCAGGCGAACGTGGTGGTCAGTTAAAATCAGAAAAACGCCTGTTAAAATCGAATCACCGAGAATGTACTGAATGCGTATCTATACTTGTTGAACATTTGCTTTCAACTCGTGAAACATTTGAATCTTATATGGAAAAAGGTGTAACTGCCGTAAGGTTCTTTGGAAAGACCGCCTATATCACCTGGTGGAAGTTTAGGGGTTTTCCTCAATATTTGCTACCTCCCGAGCAATGTTCACATCATTTGAAACTGCACGAGGCCTTCCAGCACGTGGAAGATCACAGACAGCTTTTAGTAGCTAAAAACGCTAGACCAATCGGTAAAGTTTTTCAAAGTTACTTCTGAAAAAAATACGGAAACAAAATATTATTCAATAATTAAATCATAACGTTACTTATGCGCTACGCTGTACAAGATCCGATTGAAGAATTTATAATTCTGCAAAATTTTTTCTGTTGACGTATTGTTAATGAATATCACTCTTAAAAATAAATGTTGCCGATGAGAAATTCAATAATCGATAAGACCGTAAACATTGAGAATCAGCCTTATTGTGAGTTTCACCCGAACAACATTCCACCTGGAATATTTTGACATTTCACTTTTCACCTATTGTGAGTTTCCCCCCAAATTTCATGACCGAAAGATTCCTCTTATAGTGAACATTCATTTTGGGGCGGAATGTAATGTCATTTTCACTTCTTTTTTGTAGGCAAACAAAATTGCTTTCGAGCAAGACTCACAATAGCTTTTAAAATTCCAGGCGAACAAAAAATTTTAGGGTGAAAAATTTTTCGGGTGAAACTCACAATAAGGCTGAATAAGTATTTGCTTAAAAAAAAATATTGACATCGAGATGTTTCCCAAATAATTCTACACATATCGTCGCTTGTAAGGCAGGTGACATACATATGTCAATTTCTACTTCTTCTATAGCATAGATTTAGGGTCTTTTAATTTTCTCAGAAACGGCTCTAACGATTTTGATTAAACTTTGTACCTGTAATTACCAAAGTAATTGCAAGAAAACTGACATTCAACTTTTTGGCAAAAAAATTGATAGAACGGCAATAGCCATTTTACATTTGTTTTTTTTTAGAAGACGTTCTCATTTTTGGCCTAGGTGATCCCGTATATCTTTTCAATGATTCGAAAAATCTTGATATAATTTTACAATCTGTAAAAAAAAAATTATTCAGAGCTCTTTTAAGAAGGCCTTCCTTCTGCAAAAAAATGCAAAAAAAAAAAAAAGAACTGCGGAACGTGGTCATATAAAATTTTTTGTGACAGATGAACATTAATTTATTAGACGGTGATTTTGAGCCTTATCGTCGACGTAGGACGATAGGTTTCTTTATACTTTCGAACAAAGAACAACTGATAGATAATAATCAATTAAATATTCAAAAATTAATGAGATGTCAATAGTAAGTATATTTAAGATATTGAAAGCTGCGGTTGCACTTCATTGATGAATTCTGTATTTAGTTATGTTTGTATGTAAATAGTAAAAATTCAGCAACACATTTCCCTACAACCTACCCAACAAATAGTTACTAATATTATGGTATTTTTAAAAATTATTTTAGATTCAATTTTGGAAGAATTTAGAAACAAACCATCATCGCTTAGAAACCATTTATTCAAAAGTTCTTAATAAGATGGATATATATGTACCTACTGATGAGCTCAAATAAGATACAAAATGAAATAAATTATAACTTTATAAAATCTTTACTAATACATACTTATATAATTTAAAAAATGTGTATTTTGTAAGAATTTTAAAATAATTGTAATAAAACAAAACAAAAATGAATAATAAACCAAAGTTTTTTGTACTCTAGTTTTATTTATTATACCTATGTTTTGTGCATCATTGTGAAGTACAAATTTTGGTAAGTAAGAGTACAATTTTCTAAAACATAAATTTGTAAGCTTTATTGTAATATATAGGTATATTCGAATTTTAATAGCCATCAGTGGCATTCTTTCTCCCTTAAAATATCACCCTTATTACGGTTGTCGTTTTACTTAAAGTTAGCCCTAAGCGGCGAACATGCTCGCCGAACTTGTTCGTGCTCGCTATATATGTTCGTGGTGTATAGGGACTGGTTCGCGAACGGTTCGCTGTTGGCGAAAAATTTCGATTTCATCATGTTCGCGAGCAAACCTCATTTTTGCTGTGAACGTCGTTGAATGCATATCACGGATTAAACAGATAGCAAACGAACATGTTCGGCGAGCTTGTTCGTCGTTAAGGGATATACCTTAAACGAGAGTTAAATGACTCGGCTTTTAAAGCTCAAATAGGCGTTGCAGCATCAACACAACTATCGTAATAAAAGCGGAAAAGGTAAGTAACAGTGAGAATACGAAGTTTGAGTTTTATTTTATCGAAAATTGTACCTTAGAGTCTTATCGTTTTAGTTAACCGACAGCCGTAATAAGTGTGAATTCCAGCTTATAGCAGTGCACACCATTCTTCTCCTGATCTCAACATTCGGCGCACTGTCAAGTACAAAAATTCTTTCATTTGCCTTACCACACGAATGTGGAATGCGGAATGCCTTAGTTTCTGACTTTGTTGGCGTAGTTTTACTCTGATAGGTGAAAGAGATTAATTTATCCCAAAATTTGGTTTGGCCAAACCGTAATCCGATATTTAAAAAAAAGAATAAAAAGTTTGATTGGAGTAAATGAAGCTGAGCACAATTTTTTTTTTTAATTAAAAATAATAATATCAATTTCAACTACACATCCCTGTAAGACAAAGGGTCAACCTCAATTGCACATCACTAATTAGAAAGAAAAGAAGGAAATAAATGTATTTTTGTTGCGGCTCAGTGGATTAAGAATAAGTTGCTTATTATCTCATGAAATCCCATGGGTGGTATCCAGTTGAAACTAGTGGTTGTACATACGGTTAATTAAAAAAAAATTCTGCCTAGAGTTGGGCTCGAACTCACACCTCTTAGTTGCCAGTGACAGCATCCTAAACCTATCTAAATATTTACATCTACATCCATTATCCCATTGCTTTTTCCAGAAAAACAATTTCGTTTACGAGTAGTTCCTGCTATACCATATCCTGACATGTCCGGATATTTTCATAGTAAATTGTCATTTAGACAAATGGTTCTTAGTTCGGAATAAGCCGTCTTGTGACAAAGGACTTTTCATAGAAGGAGAGAATATGTTTTTTTTTTTTATTTGGAGAGAACAGTTGAGAGCAATTATTTGACCACAGAACTTATTCGTGTGGAATAAAGGAGAAAACAAAATTTTGAAAAAATGTTTATGTATCATTGTGGCATAATGGCATGTGGAATGTGGATTTCACAGTTCACGAAAGTTTTCTTTTCATCAAAATAGGTACAGTCCAATTAGTAAAAACACAGTAACTGCTTCTTAACACACATGTTAGGTGGGACACGGGTATAGGGAACTTATGTCCGCTTGATAACTTTTCTTATTAATAAACATATTTTTGCCCTGTGATATGTACCAGATTCTTATGGAAATATACAAAAGGGCACATTTTATACAGCTAAAGTTCATAGGTACAAAGATACAAGCTAAAATAGAACTCATTTCTAATTTAAGTTACAAATTGCGAAATTTTTAATTATGTTTCTGTATTTTTCTTTGAATGTTATAAAACAAAGATTTTAATCAATGTCCATCAAATAGGTACACCAGGTGAAAAAGTATTACTTAAACCAACATTATTTATCGCCTTTTATACCTCAAAGTTCTGGACTAGACGCACTCAAAATAACATAAACCTTAAGAGATAATTCGCTTTTAAACTTCAACCTTTGGTTATAAAGATACATATGTATTTGTTCAAATAACCACTTCCGTGTTTTCACATACGTACCCACACCTCCAGCGAAGCTTTTACCAAATCTGTTGTGGACATAAATACATCAGGAAGTTATTCCACATAATTTTCGAGAGCGGTCAACTGAAACTGAATCCTTAAAGAGTAGATACATACGTATACATATGTGTACATATACCGACATACAAACATATACTTCAACGATAACTCTTTTGTATTTGTGTGTTTAATTGCGTGGAAAGGATATCACTTTAAGTGCATTTACTCTGATCCAGCTTTATAAAAATATATTTATAGATGCAATATGATTTATGGCTCTCACAAGACTACAACTTTTGTTGAAGTATAAATCCTTATTTGAACTTCTATAGGGTGCATTTTAAAGGAATTTGAAGTCATTGAAAGGACATTGCAATAAAAATGTCTTAATGTTGTCATTATAATACCAGCAGTTGAAGGAAGTTTTTGTTATAGCATGCAAGCCCGAGCCCGAGCGACAATTGTTTAAACAAATTCCCTATCAAAAAACCACTCAGGAAAAAAAATATAGCAAATCAAAGTTGTGGTAATGCTGGATTCTCTGAAAAATGCAATTTTAAGGTTTTTTGGGTTAAAAAAAAAAAACTGTCCCGACAAATTTTTTTTTTTTACTACTTATTTACGACAAATTCACGACAATTAATGGCATACTTCTTTTTTTTTTTTTTGAGTTTATTTTACCCATTTTTGAGGGGCGGTAATGCTAACTTGGGTGTCAAGTTAGCATTACCAGGGGTTATTTTTAAAAAAACAAGCGCGACAAATTTTTTTCTTTCACGACAAATTTACGACAAATTCACGACAATTAATCCAATTCTTATGCGAGAAACAGATTGGCACAGCAACTTCAACAGCAATTTTGACAACCGCATCACTCATTTTAGAGCTAGTGGTTTTAAATGGCTTTGAATACATTAGCACAGCAACATCGACATCGACATCAACGTTAGACCTAAACCCTAAATTCGATGTCGCTGTGCAAATGATGCCAACTTTAAAGCGAAGTTTTTCAGGTTTATCAAAACTAAAAAATGAAAATGTGACAAATTTTATATTATGTTTTTATGTTGTCAAAAGCGCTGTTCACGTTGGTAATCTATTTTACATGACTTTTGATGTCAAAGTTTTCGTTGCTGCCAAAGTTGCTGTTGAAGTTGCTGTGCCAATCTGTTTCTCGCTTTAGATTTCTAAAATTTTGAAGTGGTAATGCTTACTTGACACAGATCAAAATATGTATGTATAAAACCTGCAGTCGTAAGAGAAATATTATCCCACATTTTCTGAGTTCATAGAAAGTTATATCGATAGCCCCCAATTTTGTGAAAATATTTTTCTTACGACGGGAACTATGATGCATTTTTTTCAACATTCGTGGTATGAATCTATTACGACACGGGGCCTGTGATAAGGCCGAATATGTATATTCAGGTTTAGTACCAGATATCTACCGAGTTTTAATCGTACAAAAATAGTCTCTGTATAGATAAAGATATTTGCCCGATTTTTCTTTGTTGTTGTAATCGTGTGAGATTTTGAGGTACAACCCACATTCCACTTTCCACGTGAATTTTTTCATTCTCTCTCACACGATTACAACAACAAAGAAAAAAATTCCAACTAAGCAGGGCAATAAATTAAAGAGAGATAAAAATATATAAAAATACGTGCTTCCCCCGTTTATATTCTACCAAATGGGGTTTTCAATTGGTAAAATAAATCAATTTATTTCTGATTTAGATCTGTCAAACAGCCGATTTTGACCACCTTTGCGTTCCATTGGGCAAAATAAATTGATTGATTTTCGATTTAAAATCAATTTTGCAGATTTAAATTTTTCGGCAGATTTACCCCTCCCTGTACTACCACCAACATATTTTACAGCTGTCAGTTTGCAAATGTGTTTTTTGAATTGATTCATTTTTTTTTTTTTAGGTGTGAAAATTGTGTTTAAAATATGTGAGAAATATTCGCTTATAATAAATGCAACCAGTTTAACATTAATCGGTAACTTCATCAAGCTCATCTTTATCTTCTATAAATTATTGAAATATTAACATAGAAACGAAACTACACGACTACAGTGACAAAAATAAATCAATTTGAAAAAGAGTTCCATTCGCCACGAAAAAAATCAATTTTTAGATTGAAATCTGAATTTACCAATGGAAAACCCCATTAGTTTACACTCCCCGCATGCAAAAACTAAAATGCTAGGTACCATTTGTTTGCTTACAGTAGGTAGGTAGGTATAACTTAAAAAAATACTCACCTCACAAAATTATTTTTGAATCCATGAAAAGTTGACCTCCAATTAGCTAGTCCTTCAGTTTATTTGATCAGAATTAAGTTATGTCACAGGCAAACATTTTTATTTATTTTTTTTTTATTTTATTTTAGATATTATCCATGCAATTCAACGCACAGAATAGATTGAAAATTGTCTTCAACATTTTTACATTTTTTCGCACGAAAACTATAAACTTAACATAACTTTTAATTTTAAAAACTTTTGAATGAGTTACGATAACCCTTAAATTGAAATGACCTTAGAACTTTAAACACAAAGAAAAAAAATTCACAACATTTATTTCAATAAAAGACAAGAAATTAGAAATTTACTGTAAAAATAAATAAATAAATCCAAACGATCGCGGAGCAAATTCGCGAAGGAATACACTTCACATTCTAAACTGATGTTAAATGAACTTTCATCGAAAAAGAAATAAGCTTATAAAAAAAAAATTGTGTGAGTGCCGGGACTCACGGTTAATATGTGTAAACATCAACGTGAGCGGATCCAAAACGGACTTGTTTTTGCTTGAAGGGGATCTTAAGATTTTTTTCACTGAACGCACCCATCCTAGTATGCAGATCGTTACCTTGCACACCGTAATGTTGCACACGAACGTTCACGTTTCTTTTCACTCTACCGCCAGCATAGATGTTTACACATCAAAAATGGGATCTTCACAATAACATTTATTTGAATAGACAAAAGGAAGGAATGAAATTACAACATGATTTTGAAACTGAACTTAACCGCTTTGAAATGGGCATTATTTAATTTTTTTTAATTTATAAATGACCAGAATAATATTTTTGAACTTTAAAATTAAAAGGGGCGCAACAGAGATTAATAAATAATAAATCTCAAAACCGACAGAACAAACTCACATATTATTATCGATACACATCGATTTTTAAAAACACTTTAATATATGATTAAAAAAATAAAACACTTGTTGAGCACAATACTTTCACTTGATTTCGAATTTGAATTTAACGATATTTTTCAAATGGCCACAGGGAAAAAGAAAAAGGTGAGAACAAATATTTACCAACACTAACGACGACGACGGCGACGCACGGCAACGAAGAGGGACCGTTATTATTGAAGAATGAAATCAAACTTTATTTTGTAAAAAAACACATTTTTCCAAAGAAGAATTACATTTTTTTATTGTGAAAATGATCTAAACATATTAAGAAACAATTAATTCATAAATTTACAACCGAATTTTAAAAATTTACTGTGAAAATAAATTAATTTCACCACACGATCGCGTAGCAAATCAACGAACGAATACACTTGACATATACCAACTAAAACTAATCTGAAAAATTAACTTTGCAGCGAAAAAAAAAGCAAAGAGCAGTGGCAATGTGTGTGTTCATGTGAATATAGATGAGATATGAGAAACTGAAAGAGCGAATTCGGATGGACATGAATTTGCAAAATATACCTACATAATGTGTACCTTACCAACTGTGAATGCAATGCATTTTCTTTTGTTGGCTGACTGTGGGTTGGAATAGGTAGGCGGTATTAAAAATGTGATTGATTGGTATTGTTTCTCGTAGTTGTTAGGCTATTTAATGTGGAATGATTTAAATGACAGGGTGATTTGGGTTCTTTAATTAAACTCTGATGATATTTTCTTCTTAGGATGTAGAAAATGAAAAATTGTTTGTTTATTGGTAAGTAGTGACATATATTAATGCTTGCGTTTCATCATCGCGTTTATTGGATATCAGATGGAAAATAATAAATTTACTAAAATTAAATAAAAATTGAATTAAGTTAATTTTGATAATTATTTCAATTTAAATATTATTGCCAATATTTGTTATACCAAAGCTAAGGAAGACTGTTTTCACTTTCTAAGCATAAATGCCTAATATTCAAACAGCAGAGAACCGCTTGCTTCGGAAAACGTACACTTTCAATGCAGGAAACGATATTTTTATGTTGAATTGATCAAATTGGACAGATCTTGCTACAAAGAAATTGCCCATTTCTGGCCCAGAGTGTACACGGACGAGTTTGGTATCAAATAAAAGGTGACGTGAAGTCCGATACATGAGTAAAATATTTTCAAAATCGTTCATGGGAAAGTCGATATATTTGGGCTTGAAGTTGCCGATTGCAAAATAAGGATTTCAGATTTTGTTCCAAATGATTGTCCATAACGGCCGAAATAATAATTGACGTAGAAAAATGATATTAATATCAAATGAATTTTGTGCCCTATAATCTATTTTTCCTGCGGTCCATAGGCATAATGTTTCGTATCAGTAAAAACGGCTCTACTTACTTACTAACACTTAGGCCCAGTTTTTTTAGTGGTGAGTTAAACCAGAGTTAATTAACTCCAGAAGTAAATTAATCCACAGGTAACTGAGGAAGTCGTTTTTCGTTGGAGAATACGGAACGACCAAACAAACTGGGTGGATAAAACATCAAAAGAATTTGTTCGTGTTCGCAGTTAATCCTGAATTATTTCACCAATTTTGATGAGTTAACTCGGGTTTAACTTTAATCTAACACTCAAAAACTAGAAATTAAACCACAAACGCCTTAAAAAAACAAAAATAAATTTTAATAAAAACTATTGCTTAAAGTGTTTTACAAGGCATTATACTGTAATGTTTATCTAAACATTTTGGGCGCTCTTTATTTTTACTTGCTCTATAGCTACGGTGACCATCCGTCCCGGGTTTCCCGTATTTATATAGCATGTCCCGGGTGTTTTTTTTTAAGAAACCCGGGATGTACAAGGTCCCGTTTTTAATAATTCGTCCCGTATTTGGACATTTTCTGATGTTTTTTTTATTAATTTCTATATTTTATAAACAAAATGCTTTATTTTTGCAAAAATCACTTATCAACTCACACAGCATAGAGTACCTATATTACCTAGAGAACCGACCGGTACCCCTCTTGCCTTAAACACCCGCAAATTTTATTTGAGGTGAGTAAGTGAAAACTCTCTTAGTTTACTCTTTTTTCCTTATCCGTGAATCCGTGTGAATGGTGGATATAAAAACAAATTGGCGCATTAGTTCAAAAAGGTACGTGTCTACGGTTTAATTGTGAACAAAGTGGTGGCATTAGCTCAAAAAGGTGCGTGTCTACGATTTGCACACCTAAAGGCTGCCCCAAACCAACGCGAAACATTCGCGCGAATATGCAACGACTGAATAATGTTCGAAGATTCGCATCGCGCTAGTGTGGGTGCTCCCATTAATCTTCATGTAAATAAATTAAGAAAGGCGAAAGTTTCGTCGTCGCTTTGAAATATTCGCGTTGGTTTGGGAGAGCCTTAAATCGTAGACACGTACCTTTTTGAGCTAAGAAACTAGAGTGCGCTTCTAATTTTCGGTAGGTGTTTTTGTTTTTTTTTTAAACATAAATATTCAAAAATATTATTTAATTTATTACCCAGGAGCAACAATGACCGATATTCTTCATAGTTTAGGTTGAAAAAAGGTTAAAAAAAGAAATTTGACTACGAAATTAATAAATTTCTCAATTTTTGAATTTAACGGATTTTTTTTTTGAATCCCTGGGCGGTCTTATCCACCTTATTGAGCACTTTGAGCAATTTGAGCGAAGTCCTTTCAATTGAAGCCATGTTGGTTCGGTCCCATTTAAAATGCATTGGACAACAACCCCATACAAAACTTAATGGGCATTTTCCTCTCAGTACAGCTTGTAGGGTGGAAGAGAACGACCGCCTAAGTCGGTTCTCTAGGTAATATAGGTACTCTATGTCACACAGAAGGATCTACTGCAATAGTAAAACACATCTATTACAATTATATTTTCTTGCCCACTGAACGCATTCACTCAGCCTGTCTGTCAACGATTTGGTTTACCGAAAGTCACTTACAAAAACAAAATCTGCTTTTTAACAACAACAACTGTCTTCAAAATAGAAAAGGTGAACATTTATTTTATTAGTTAGATATTTATATTTTTTTAAGCTAAGAAATTATTAAGTTAAGTTAAGAAATTATTAGATAACGGACGGAAAACAAAAAGACAGTAGTTGAAAAATGGGTAGATATTTGTAGGCATTTCTCAGATAAAACATTTGTTGTGCAAACCTTTTACAAATTGTAGAGTTCAGATTGTATTTGCCAGGTTCTAGTTCTAAACTCGCACAGAGATTTATTTTTTTTTCAAAAATGAACAATATGTGAACGAGAAAAAAATTCTAGCTAAATGTAAAACTCTAATGGCCGATTTAATAAAAATACACTAAATTCCCTTTTATCTAAAGTCCTCTTAAATTTTATCAGACCTTTAAATATTTCCAGTTTCACCATCTAAAAAAAGGAAATTTTAGTTAAAATTGGGTTTGCCTCACATCCCTGGATATGGAAATAGGTTGTTTCCCTCTCACATTCAAAATGCACGTGAAAAAACATCATATGTAGAAAAAAATGCTACGAAAAAAAAATATTTGGAGAACGGATTCCAATATTTCCAATATGAACTCGGAATATTCTTGGACGTCTTACTTTATGTTGCTCTTCATCCTCAGATGAACAATCAATTATTCTAAAAACAAACAAATTATGAAGGCTTTCCGAAACCAACGCGAAACATTCGGAGCGAATATGCGATGACTGAACAATGTTTGAAGATTCACATCGCGCCAATGTGGGTGCTCTCATTTATCTCCATGTAAATAAATTAAGAGGCGAAAGTCTTGTCGTCGTTCGGAAGTATTCGCGTTGGCTTGGGAGAGCCTTAAAAGCACAGATTAGCCACATGAAGATGAGAATCCCCGGCAGACATTTTAATTTGCCTACAAGCTTGAACTGGCTGTCACAGATTAGTCAAATATATATATATGGCTAATCTGTGCTTAAAAGATTATTATCTACACACAAACTATATTTTTGTTTCGACCTACTCACAATTTATATTTGCAAGAAATTAAATAAAAAAGTGACTGAAAAATATCATCTATAATTTTCTTACTCGTCGGCTGACATCTGACATATTAGACTTCACAAATCACACTTTTAAAATTTATTGAGACGAAAATGGGCTTTTAGTTAATAAGGGCTTTTAAAAGGATTTTAAATTTAAAAGCACTTGGTGAAACCAAAAAATCACATTTTAACTCTAAATGGGCTTTTAAATATTTAAAAGTCCTTTATGAAATCGGGCATAAAGCTATATTAATTGTTAAATATAATTATTAATTACTATTTAAGCCGACATGAATTTAATAATTATTTAAAAGAAAACCAAAAAATTGTAAAACAAATTCTTTCTGCCAAGAAGTATTAGAAAAGAAAAGAAAAGAAAAGAAAAGAAAAGAAAAGAAAAGAAAAGAAAAGAAAAGAAAAGAAAAGAAAAGAAAAGAAAAGAAAAGAAAAGAAAAGAAAAGAAAAGAAAAGAAAAGAAAAGAAAAGAAAAGTAAAGAAAAGAAAGAAGAAAATTGTACGTTGTAAACTTGGCTTAGTGTGCACTTCGAAATGTTATGTTTTTTTGTAGCTTAACATAATGTATGTACATTTAACTTATATTATTTAAAGGCTTATTTGCTTTCTTAAAGAAGACTGAATTATTTTAATAATGAAATTCAAAATGATAAGTTTTAAATTGTTTTTTTAGTTTTAATTTTCTTATGTTACATTATAATCTATTGTCTTGTTCCTCTCTTTTTAACAATTTTTAGATAAATATTAATATACTATTTTTCACATTTTAAAATTTTTCAATTTTTGTCCCGGGTTTTGCTCCCAGAAATATGTTCACCGTATCTATAGCGGAAGTTTGCAGCTGAGCTAAAATCATATGTTTTGCCTCCCAGTATTCTGGACAAAGGGTCTCATTCACACTTTGGATTTAAATGGACTGGATTTAACTTAGTCTGGTTTAAGCGATTGAATAATATGATCGTTATTAAAGAATTGAATTTTGTTATAACTATACCCACAATTTTGTTATAACTATACCCACAATATGAAAATATGTATTAACATTCTCGAAACTGGCTATTTTTGCTAGGTACTCTTATAGGGTTTTTTTGTTAACGGTTTTTTTGGCTCGAAACATTTGGAGACACATACTGTTGTATATGACTAAAAGCTGAAAATACACTTGGAAGCGTACAAACAACATCTACATATGTGATCGAAAATTCCCTTAAATGGATACCCGCTCCCCGTGGTGACATTTTGGCAAGACCCTTCTTAAACTATAGGTAAGAAAATACTAACTCCCGCTTTCACTTCACCCATCAAAAATGAGTTTCACCATCAATAGCTAATTTGAATCCATTCAATTTGGCTGCTTTGAATTATTTAGTTCAAAGTTTTCTACTTAGCTGATGTACATATTTCAGTAGTAGGTAGGTATATGTACATATATAGAATTTGTATTATAAAAACCTACATTATGCTTTGATATGATTTTAGTTGAAGCTTTTAATAACATAGAGCTGACTTTTTACACTCAATTCAACACATTTATAACTTTCTAATGGTATGCAAAATGCAGTCTTGGTAATTCCATTATCCAGACTAGCTATGTATTATATACTTCTCACCTTTTTATAATTGAATTTAAAAGATTTAACTCAATTTTCTTCAAACACCAGCACAGCTAAAATCAACATATTTATCTCTTTCAAACCCATAGAAACCATCAGGTTATTTGCATTAATATAACCACACATTCTGAGCATATAAACAAGAAGCCAGTCAATCCTGTCGTCTGTGCCATCGGTCGCCTGGTCTTTTCCGAGTTAGGTATACATACCTACTATACATATTGCACAATGTTATTTCGATATGAAAGTATGAGATCAACATGGTCACTTTAAAGTTGCATGTGTTCACATGAGTCTATATTTACCTCTTATGTCCTCTGTCCGCAAGGATAGGTTCGGTACTCTTGTGATCCACCTTAAAATCACTCCATAAAGAGTATTATTTTTGATGACCGTATAATATCTAGTGCACAGCACACAGTAGGTATATCTGTGTTCACTACGATTTTACCTCCGACCGAGTTCAAGAATATTTTGCTACCCACAAAGACCAGATAATATGGTAATTCCTGCTGTGTTTGTCATACACAAAGCATTTTTTTCTTTTTTGTTATATATTGAGATTGCACAAGCACTTCCATCATTCGAATGGATAGTTCAACCTTTCAGATTCAGTTTTCTAACTTATGATGGAAGAAAATTCAATTTAAGTTTCAGCATTTTCTCCGTAACGTGTCGTACGAAACTTAAATGCACCAGGAGCCATCAGGCAAGAGGTAGCTTTTCATTTGTTTTATATGAATTTCAATAAACGTAACGTAAATGTCAATGGAAAGTTTACTCTGGTTCTAATGAATACAAAAATTAAAAATTCTTAATCTGTCCTGTCAACAATATCCATAACCTGAATCCTGTGAAAAACATCATCAGTTTTGTATGAATTGAAAAAAACAAGAAGTAATGTGTCCATATTACAAACATACATACATACAGTATAATGTACGTTATTGAACTGTTTTCGAAAAGATTCAAAAAAAACAAAAACACCTTTATAGCCAAAATGTGTATGTGCCATATCTAATCTTGTACATAGAATTTTAAATAGAATATGACAGTTGAACATACGTATATATGTATATTTAACTTTGAAAATTTAAATTTAATAAAAATAGTAACGTAGTCTTTTTTGGTATCAAATGTGTACCAACCCTATGCGTATGTATAACCTTTGTTTAGATCGCAATTATTTGAAGCCAGGGACAGAAATAAGGAAACATTTCTAGACTTATTTTCTTCTCGAGGCTTGCATTATCTATGCGAACTCCAAGGATTATAGTATAGACATGTTTTAAAAAAAAAAAATCTTACAAAAGAATTTTGTGCTGACCTAATCAGGTTGCAAAATAAGATCAAACACCATGACTTGGAAGATAATGAGAAAATATTAAAATTAAAAAAATTTACACAAATTCAGTGATGGCTTGAATTTGAATTATTTTTTTTTAACTATATATACCTACGTAAAAAAAGGCAAAGTATTTCGTTAAATTCCAAGTGGACTTTTTTTTTTTTGCTTGAAAAGTTTTTTTTTCTTTTTACTTAAAAATAACAGGGGAAGGAATTTTCTTTTAATTTTAATTTTTGTCACGTTTGCCATCATAGGAAATTGTGTGTAAGTGAAAAACAAGAAAATACACAAAAGTTTGTTATTATGGGCATATTTCTATGAATATCTGAGTGAAGGAAAGGTATTTTTTTTTAATTAGATTCGGAGAATTGATTTTGTGTTTATTAGGCCGATGTTTTTGTTAGAAAAGAATGAGGATGTGTTTTATTATAAAAGCAAGTTGGCCTATGGTGGTTTAAATTTGTTCATAACATTTTTTGAATATAAATTATTTTGAAGCACATCTAATATATTTTTTTTTTTTGATTATATCGACAGTGATTTATTTGTATAGATTTATTATAACGTTTTTTATAAAGTACGTTAGGGGTTTAGCGCAGAAATACATATGTTCATGAATTTAAATAAAACACAACAGTACTATCAAACAAATAGAAGTTTGCTCAATAATATTATTATTTGTATGTTTTAAGTAATTCAGTTCTTGTAGCCCAGCAATCTGCGTTGCATTTTTAATACATTTCAGATGTCGCTGGGGAAAAAGCTAAAGTAATGACGTTGTGCTCTTTTAAATCAAACAAGTCTTATAAAAATGTGATTTACAGTGAATAATTGATATACTCCTTAAGATCTCTTCTTTCAGATGAATCCTTCCTTTGATATTTGTGTTTAAAATTGAATCTTCTTATGAACTCAAAAAAAAAACTGTTACAGAATCCGTCGTAGTGGGAAATCTCATAAGAATTGCCAATACAAACGGATTCGGTGATAGTAGGGATTCGCAAAAGTTTCCGATTTCCTCATGCTTTCAATTAAAGCATCTTCATATCAACTGCCCTCAGCTCAAGTCTTGTACTTATCACCAGAGACAACAACGTTTTCCCATCTCTTTATCCACCTGGGTTTCGCGTTGATACGTACGGTTATCGTCGTCACACAAGATATTCAGCCCTATTCTGCTATACAATTCGATCGAATCTTTCGATTCGCTTGAATGTTTCATTCAATTTGCCTTAAATTATTTATTTAAAACTTATACTTAAACCAGTGGCCTGATTAGGGAATACGGAAGCGAATCGTTTTAATTGGCGAAAATGAGGTTTGATATTGCTGCTTTCGCTTTCGCCTCTTTCGTTTTACATTCGCCTTATTTTCGAAATCGAAAGCGAATGTGAAATGATCAGCCTTATTTTGAGATTCGAACGAATAGCTATTTCGATAGAATAGATCTATTCATTCGAATGAACTTTGCATATTTTGAGAATCGAACGAATATTCATTATCGAATGAAAAGTGAACTTTCGATTCGTTCGAAACTCAAAATGCAAACTATTCGAATTCGACTTACTTTCGCATGAAAGTGAATTTCAAAATAAGGCTGGACATTTCCATTTTTACAGCGTAAATTTCCAATAGGTTTTTATTTGCGGATTGGTTTATCGACGGGCGAAATAAATTGTTTGGTTTTGTTTGCAATAAATAAAAATGTGAGTTTAATTGTAATACTACATATATAGATAGTTGTAATAATAAAGCAAATTTAACAAATCATAAACACTACACAAAAACACTCACTCGAAGCAAGATGAGAAGACGTACTTCTTAATGATTTCCTTGAAATTTGCAAGTTTGAGGCTTCTTCGACTTTCACACGTTCGGCATAATAGATAAAACATTTATAAAATCCATTTTTAATTGAAATAATATTTTAATTGCATTTAAAAGTTAATAAAAACAATTTTTGTTTGCACCTCGCACAAAGGTTTTACTTCAAAACTCAATTTCCTTGGAAATAAGTTGTCAATTAACTGGAAATCTTGGAAGTATAATTTACGACTCGCTTCGTATCCAATAATTGATCAATTCGAGGAGAGTCGAAAAGGAGATATCGAATTAAAAACGATTCCCTTCGTATTCCCTAATCAGGCCACAGGACTTGTTTTTGAATCTCTAAAGAGAATATTATTCTCTGAGTTTATGGTTTAATAGTATACCTTCCCGCGGATAGCAGAATGCAAATGTTCACTCGAACGTTTAGTAGAATAGGGCTAATTCTTTCAAGCAAATGAAAGAACTGAGCTACGAACTTTACTTAACAGAAAATCCTGAAAATAATTTGACCCAAACAAAAATATTATAAACCAATAAATTATGTTTTGTATTATTTTTCTGTTTATTTGAGTTTTCACATACATAAGTAGTCTCTACGATGAGTATAAAAGTTACAAAAATGTTTTATTGTATATATTTATTTAGAAAAAATATTAAATTGTTTGTGTGTAATTAAATACGATTCAAAAGTTCATCTGAAAGTATTTTGTTTGTCTTTACGTTTTTTTTTACTACATATTTGATATTAATGGCGATTATTTGACTATTTTTTATAACAAATTATTGCAATAAAAATATTCTCAAATAATTTGTGCGTTTGTTTTATATAATATGTTGTGCTTTTCGATGTACATAATATCTTGAACGTATCGATTTCTTTTTGTATGAAAAAATGTTTTGAATGAATTGTTGTTTTATAAATAGCACCATTTTTAAATATATTATTAGAATATACTACATAATAATAATGTATGTAATGTAATAATGCACAGTTTTTTTTTATTATTAATTTTAAAAAACTGGACGAATTTTAATTTTTCATCAGTCTAATCACATATTTTATTAATTTTGATATTTTGTGTAGGCTGTAGGCCAATAAGGCCCAGTTTTTTCGTGCGAGATTAAAATTAAAATAGCGTTTAAATTTGGTGACTTAGGGCCAATTTTTCAATAGTCAGTTAAACATCAGATAGTACTTATTCTTCAGATAAAGAAACAATTTGTTCCTATTTATTCCTCTGTTAGTTAACTGAATGTTGAATAATGATGATTGAAAAATCGGCTCTTAAAGGGTAATCGCCCTGAAAAACTGGACCTAAGAGTATTTATCATTTTGTTCATAATTATACTAATCGAAAATAATTGACTTCTATTATAAGTGTATTTTAAATTGTAGTTAGAATATTTGTTTTTCTGAAATAAAATTAATATTTATAGATATTAGGGCGTATTCATAGTAGGCAGGTTGTTAAAGTTTTTGATTTAATGGCTGAAAGAATCCATCTCCCTTTCATTACCAAATTGCTTTCTGTTTATTAAAACATGTATTGTTTTTTAATTATTCTACTATAAAAAATAGCTTAAGGCCAAACGACAAGAATTAAAATTAATTTCAGAAAATTCAATTCAACTCACTTTTGACTTAGCAATAGCTTAGAAATGACTTTGAATACGCCCCAATGTAAATTTATATATTTAATGAAAAACACAAGTAAAATTTTGTATCTTTGTTTTTGAAAATAAAAAATAGTTGTTTAAAATAAAAAAAATAATATTAAATTTAATTTAAAAAAAATAAAAGGAAGACATGAGTAAAAATTGCAACATTGAGTGCCGGGAATCACGATTCAAATTTTCGAACATGAATGTTTGTATTTGAATTTGTTGAATTAGCATTTAGTAATTTGTCAAGTGATTGATATGAGTTTTTCAAATCCAATGTGAAATACTAACAAAGAACTAAGGCTAACAAAATCTTCAGGGTGTTTATTTAAACATCAATAAGAATGCTTTAGTAATGATACATCATTTTAACAATGTGTCTATAAAATGTTTCTTTTTCTTTGATTGCACGAAACTAGTAAGAACGAATAGAAGGACAGGAAAGAATTCTTGTTGGTACATTGAATTAAAAATAAGATTGTAACTATCAAACCACATTGGCTTGGTTGTATAGGAACACACAAAAGAAAGTTCATGCATGGCCAACCCTTATGGGACCATAAAATTGAGAAGCACTTTCTTTTTCGAAATTACTTACGAATATTCAGACCTAATGAAGAGAGTGTGTTTGAGAACAAAAGCTTGCTATATAATTATTTTATAATCAATTCGTTATATTAATGGCGTTTGTAGGTTAACTCAATAAGTCTACAAAATTTGTTCATATGCCTGATAGGAGGTACAATAATTGCAAAACACATTAATGTAACAATTTAAGAAATCAACATGAATTTCTACGCTGCAACGCTATCTCCTAGACTATAATGTTTTCACCGAACCTGGACCCATGTTCTGTAACTCTCGCATGGTTTAAATCAGTCGAGAAACGATGAAAATTGAAACAAATCATATGAGATTTGTTCCATTTTCCATCGTTTCTCGACTGATTTTATCGATACGAGAGTTAAAGAACATGGGTCCTGGTTCAAATTCAAGTGATTTCAATTTCAACACCGATTTCAAGTTTTTTTTTATATTAATTCACTTCCAAATTGTATATTTTCATTTAGCAAAAAACTTAAAAATAATGTTTATTTATTTACTGTAAATAAATGTCACAAATTTAACTATAAATTTTAATATTTTAAGCGAAAATGGCTTTTTTTTTGTTTAACACAATTCATTTTTTAATAAGAACATGTTTTTTTTATCTTAAGGGAATGATTTGGAACTTAATTCAATAATATAGGTTTTTTTTCTAAAATTCTAGTATGTATGTATTCTAGAAACTAACAATTAATAATAATATATAATATATACAATTATAAATGCATAAGGAAAAACAAATTAAACTAATTATATTGACCGCAATAGGCGATATTAACATAAAACATATAAATGACTATATAATAAACTATCATCCAGATAGAGTTTTCCTTGAGTGGGTGGAAACGACGACGACGTCAAATAATAACTTCATCGTCCCCTTCCGTAAGGCCATTGCCATTTGTGACGCCATTACTATTAATCTTTCGACTTATATCGTGCACACACAAATGATAATACACACCTTCATTGTCTATGGTGTTGAATTGAGTAAAATCTTCGTTGGCATAGAAGATTTCTGCTTTGTTACCAACAAATTTGATACATGACAGCAATTCTGGTTTTTCCATTGAACCACGTTTGTTAGACCATGGGTTACGAAGCATATAAGTTTCACAATCTCCAGAAGGATTAAGTTGAGCAATAGCATTAGTGGCTTCCTCAACTGAAGTATGAGACGATGTAAAACGTGAGCTACGACGTTTTTGTTTTGTACCCGAATCAAAGGGATTATTGAGGATGTATGAGACATGCCAGAAGCACAATTGTTCCGAACAGCTAACAAGTACATCATTACATGGGGAAAATTTCAAATCGTAAATCTGTGATGTGTGCGACGATAAGCGATAGATGAATTTTATCGATTTATTTTCCATTTGATATATCTGCAAGAAAAATATTATTTATAAGACTTACGTAACCAAAGAAATCGTATATACAGTAAGCTTTTGGAATTATGCTATTACGAAATTACCTCAATTGTTCCAGTTTTCAAACCTACAGCAAATAGTGAGGCATCAGATGAGCTTGTCAAGCACGTTACCTCGTCAGTCTCTTTAGCATTATTTCTATTCAAATAATCCGTGTAGGGCTTGAGTTCGAGTTTACCATTATTAAATTTCAATTTATAAATCTAGAAGTATGTATGGATATATATTTTTGTTAATAAAAAAAGGATATAACATTGTGATGATTCACAAACATAATTTTATGAATTTGCATATTTTGGTATGTATGTATATTATATTGCAGATTTGTGAGTGTGAGACGTGAGTTAATAAAACACAATGAGCAATCGACAGGTGTTTCTTTTTATTTTACAATGCAATTTCAATTTCCGCCATGTTAAAAGAGCTTTAACTAGAAGAAAAAAGACTTAAATCTTTTTTTGGCATTTATGTGACTTAATTTGTACATAATTTTTTGACGACTTAATTGCTAGACCAAAGTTCTGGGTGCTTTTGAATAAGATTTATCTAACTGAACTCCACCATATGTGACCACACAAATATTTTATTTTTAATGATGATAAATATACCCATTCATATACATTTTTGCAGATTAACTTTAACATGCACCATAAAATATTTCTGTGTTTTATAATAATTATTTTAGATGGCATCTTTGCATTATTTTGTTTTTTTCATGTCCACTGTTTTTTGTTTTTTTTTAAGAATATTTATTCTGAAGCAATACAAATAAAAACTCAATTGACTTATTAAAAAACCTTTTTCATCTTCAGAAGTTTTTTTGATACTTTTTTCAGGTATCACTTAAGGCTGGCGTTTCTAAGAAACTCTTACTTTCTGATAAGGCACATTTTCATCCTTCCCCACTGAATCGTGAGAGAGCTTAACATGTCCAAAAATGTATTCTAATGTAGCCAAGCGGCTATTTTTAAAACGATTAAGGTAGAATTATAACCGTCAACATGGAGCCCTTGAAGCGCATGATAACCATTCGAAGTCGAAGACGACACCACCTACCGGCGGAAATTTTCAAATATCCCGTACAACATTAGGAGATGTGAGTGAAAATCATGCGACCCAAGTCCATTCGAATTTGTTCCGAGGTTTCGTAAGAAGTCGGAGCAACTTAAACTGCGATGGCTTAAAATGGCGCATCATTACGCTTTTTTTATTTTTGACTTTTCATCATGGAAAGACGAAGCTCGGCATAACGTCTACAAATTATTATTGTTATTTCACTATTTTCAACTTAAATTTTGATCCTCGATGAGGCCTATTTCAAACCTAATGACTACGTCAATAAGATTGCCGTGTCTGGGATGCAAAGCAACCCGAAGAGGTTCAAGAGCTTCTATTTCTATTACCTCCAGCCAGAACAACGCAACGTTTTGGTGTAGTTTATACGCTGGTGGAATCATCGGTCCATATTTCTTCAAATATGAGGCCCCCAAGAACTTAAATGTAAATGGCACCCGTTATCGCACCATGATAACGGACTATTTGCTGCCTAAAATTTAATCCCGTGATCTGGACGATATTTTGGTCTCTACAAGACTTGCCATACAGCCCCGTTTCCCTTTATTATCAGTAAAATCCGATGCACAGTAAATTTTACGCTTCAAACGGAGAATTGGAAACATAAATCATGTGATATCACAACTCTAGAATTTGTACTCGAGAGTCGCGATATATTTATGTACATATGTATGTAGGTCCTATACATATAAGGCATGTTATGGATTCGTAAAAAAAAAAATCGACAAAGCATCGATGCAAAATTCTATATGGATAAGCCGGCTAGGATTGAGGATTGCAAGACTAAATCACTCTCTTTATTGACCAAATACCACTTAAAAACCTCAAATGCGTAATTGAAAATTGGAACTTCAGAATGGACCATGTTAGCCGCAGTTACGATCACCTCTTGAAAGAAACAATCTTTAAAAAATAAATGTTAAGAATGTTTCTTTGGAGTGATAAAACAGATAACACGATAATATTGATTTTTTTTTTTGAACAAAGTACCTCTAATGAATCACCCATTATTACAAAGTGATTATATTTTAATGAAAATAATGTTCCGACGATACTATCCATATTGCCTTGGCTTATTTTACAAACAGAGTTAATAATGTGAACTATTAAAATAGTTTGTAATGAAAAATTATTATTTTATTAGAGTGCACCAACAAAATCACAAAAACATATTCCAATGGACATTCAATGGTTTAGTATAATTTCTTTTAACAACAACAACAACTTGAAAATGTTTTTTTTTTTTGCATTTTTGTCTTTGAACATTACCTTGTTTGATAATATGCAACCCGACGATTAGGCCTAGATACAGGAAAATATTTGTAGTTCATTGTGTTGCCAAATTGTTGGTTTCATGTTCACTCATTTTTGATTTAAACTTATAATTAATACTTACATAAATATTGAAATAGACCGTAGCCAGTAGTAAATAATTGTTTTTTAAATCACAACCGCCCAAAATAGCAGACCAAGGGCCATTCAAATTAAGAACATCTCTATAAGTGCGCAGCAATTCAAAACCATTGTCAAGGTCTATAACCTGTAAAGAATGTATTTAGACTTTGAATACAAACAAATAAGAACAAAATCTGAGGAACATTTTTACTCACCATAAATTCTCCTTGTGGGTCCATCAAGATTAGGTAAGAATCCATAACTGTAAAACATTTGTAAACATCGATATTGAATATTTTATCAATTACTTCATCACCACCATCTATACGTCGCACAATGCTTTGTTTGACCGCCTTCGAAGACGCAACCAAAGTATTTTCATTTATCATCTGCAAGAATGTTATACATTCGGTAGTGAAATTTGGTTCAAAAACTTCTTTTGTGATATTGAAAATATCACCATTTTCGTAAGCACAAAATGAAATCTGATTGAAAGCAGTGATTGCTGTAATTTTTCTAGGACTTTCTGGTGGCAATGAGATTGACCAGTTTTTTGTATTGGTGGTACACAGCTGATGGATCTAAAATGAAACATACATACATTTCAAAGGTTGTTCATAAGTCTTAAATTTTTACACATGAATTACCCGATTTTTTGAATCGACTGCAACAAGTAAGACTGAATCTGTATAATTCAAATCGAATAGTTTATTCCCTTGCAGCCAAACATCCGGTTCAAATTGAGGTTTATTTGTTTCCTGAATGCTCTTCATGTTACTCAGACGATGTGACCAAACGATTGTGTTATTATCCAAGAGTCTCAGTGCAAACAAATTCAAAACTTTTGAATTTTCAGACCCACATACAACGATGTACTTAAACACATTATCATCTAATGGAAATATGTCCACACAAACTATACATTCACTTATATTGCCACGCAAGACTTCGGATTTCTGATCAGTGTTAAAGACAATTAGGCCTCGCTTTGTGCCAAGCACCAAATAACACCCATCGGGCGATAGTCGGGCACATGTAAAAGCATTTCCCGAATCACTGTCATTGATATTGTAAACTATTTCTAATTTTCCAGTAAAAAACTCAAATTTCTGCTGAGTGAAGCTTAAACTTAGCACCTTGTCACGGGTCACAACTATTATATAGGTAATTGATTTTTTAATGAATTCGCCAATGTACACCAGTTGCTGTGGCTGGGGCCAGTCAAATGAATGTGCTGTCTGAGAACTATCTCGTAAATTGAAAATATACAGTTTACCCGAGTTACTCAAAATGAGGTAGTATTTGTCAAGTATTTTAGATAGGTAACAAATTTTCATCACCTTCGTTGGCAATGTTGGTAATATTTTGGTCCTGAATTGTTTCTCGTTAGCATCCCATGAGTAAATGCATACATCACCATTGGCAAAAGCCAAATGCAAATCTATCATGCCGCCAAAACAAGATTCAATGTGGAATGTTTGAATAGCACCACGATTACTTTTTTCTATCAACTGTTTGCATTTCCTTTTCATCATTTCTGGAGACTGGGTGAGATTAAGTGGGTTGACTTTCTTTCGGCTGTTTCTTCTACGATTTGCACTGCGACGGCGATCATCAGATATCGACCAAAGTTTTAAATTTCCTATTACGTCCAGCGTTATAATATAATCGTCGTGTAAAATAAATTCCATTTGAATGATTTGATGTAGATTGTCAGTTAAGTAAACTGGTCCGCTGTTATAATCCAAGGATAAATCAATCAGCAGTACGTCATTGTTGTCGAGAGCTATGGCACACGTGTCCGGTTCGAGTAGTTTTATTAACTTGGGTTTATTTGGTAGACAAATTAGTTGACGGCGCTGATGAAAATGTCCCCTAAAAATTAAAAAAAAAAAAATGATCACATTTATTTTAATTTTGAATGTTTGTAGATTGATGAACATACTTCTCAGTGAACCACATTTTGTCGGGAAACATTGTTGCTTGTCGAACAGCTTCTTCATAAACCAATCCATCAGCCATTAGGGCATACTGTAAAAGACAGGTGTCCTTAGAGCGAAAGAGCATTTCTTCAATGCTGGGCAGGAAGTTCAAGAGTTCATTGACGAAGTTGTCTTTAGACGTATCATTGTCTAGGAATAAAAACAAATATTTAGGTTAGAGAGATACGATATCGCAATACTACGTGTAACGCTTAGCATTACGTTCGCTTATATTGATGACTGTTTGTCCGTATTTTTAATTTTACAATGCGTTTATAGCGATTTTTTTTGTTAGTTAAACCGTTAAGAAATAAAAGACAGCAAAGAAATTAATATTAACCAACGCTCCCTTTCACCCCCTTTCTCTCTCTTACTTGTTATTTCCATTCTGAAATATTTCAGGTCGCCAATTGTATTGGCGAATCCATCCGCACGCAACTTTTCTTCCAGAAAACCAAAATCCAAAAAAAGTTTTGGAAACAAATCCAACTGCCCAGACTCTCGAAGATGATATCCAATACAATGATACAAATAATAGTCATTGTCAAATGAAAACAAATCAAGATCCTTTCTGTTTTCCAATGCTTCAACGATTCTGCAAATATTTTTAAGTCATCATATTTTTTGAGCAATTTTAATTAAATTAAAACGTACTTGTAATAGCGTATGACACTTTTGTGTAAAGCTTGTCGATCTATGCCTTGAATGGTTTTCAAATACGAACTATATACGTATGGCAAAACACAGGCCACACTTTCATCGGGCAAGTATTGGCGATTTAATACAGAATATTTATCGAATTTGGCAATCATATGCTTAGCATCATCTTGTGTCTTATGCCACAGAGCAGCAAGTAGCTAGATACAAATCATAGTTATGAAAAAAAATCTCTATTAAAAAATAATATACAAACTATTTACCTTTAATGGGATTTTAATGGAATGCGGGAAAACTGCAAGCGTTTTGTAAAATTCCATTTCTTCGTCCTTCAATACTTTCAGTGATAATTCAACTACCCTTGTGAACTTATTGTCAGTTATCCTGTAATTAAGAAAAGTGTTTAAGTTAAAAAAAAAATTGACGCAATATCTAAATAACTAACTTACTGTAAGTTCTGTAAATTTCTTATCCACTCTTGCCAGTTGTTTTTTTTGTTAAGTTTTAAATTGTTAGCAATGATGCTTAATAGATATGGCTGTCCATTACTCTGAAGAAATATATCTGAAGCATCTTTTGGAAATGTTTTGCAATTACATTGTAATACTTTTTCAAAAAGCTTATGGCATTGTGCCGTTGAAAGTCCCCTATCAATAGAAACATGTGTTGTGGTTGATTCTGAGAGAGAATTGGCAATTTGTCTATTTCTTGTAATGATAAGCGTCTTACAGCCCAAATTAAAAGCCTTTAAAGTCTTACAATTGACCACACTCGATAGAATTAATAGGCAGTCTTTAAACTTTTCATGCTGTAAACGATCACGAATGTACTGTTGCAAATGAAGAATTTTATTTTCAACCCCATCAAGTTCATTTGATGGATGCCACGTTGTTGTGGAATCATCTTCACCTATAAGTAATCGAAATTGTTGTAGGGCTCTGAAGTCTTCTTCTCTACTATTACAATTTCGAACATCAAGCCAAAATACGTTCAAGCCCATCGCTTGCATTATGTCATACTCCGAACATACATCTACTACAATCCATTTTTTGCCACAACCTATTTCACCACTTACAACAAGATAGTTAAATGGTTTAAGTTTTTTCAATGCCAAACGAATCGGCCAATACTGCAAAGAAAAGGAGATTTAATAGTAAGTAAATAAAATGATACCTAACATTTAACAAACAAAACCATACATATTCCATCCGATGGACATTGAAGTCTAAGTGCTTTTGCAAATCACTACGAAGAATCCGCACGGCATTTAAATACCTCTCGGTATCTTTTGAAACAGAGGCGCGTTCATTGAAGACCTTAGAACTTAACCATTTATACCATTGGTTGATGTTTAGTAGAAATTTCTCCGCATAGTCCTCATTTTCGTACAAAATCCAAAATAGTTGCAAAGTTTGTTTTTTTTCAACAACCTTAAAAAGGTAGTTATACATAAACATTTAATTATATTATTTTAATTTAAAAATTATAAAATTACCTCGGCAAGTAAAAATCGCATTTCATCATCACTAAATATGTGATTCACTAAGTTTTTGACATCGTAAAGTGAAAAGTCTGTCATGAAATCATTCAGGAATATTGGCAGGACATCTCGCAGAGCTGTGGTCTCGATTTCACTAGAGCTGCGACTGTGGTAACTCATGGTCCGGCTGTTTGAAAAAAATAATGTGAAAATTAGTAAATGTTGCTACAAACTAAAAAATAAACGAATAAAATTAATTAAGTTTTATAATTGCAAACGTGCAACTTTAATGGTATTAGCAAATGGAAGTTACTAAAATAACCATAAGGAACTGGCGAACAAGAGGATTTTTTTTTTTTAAATAAAAATTCTATAATATAATGAAATTAATCATCCAAGTAGAGTTCTTTACAGTAGTCTTTAAAGAAACCTATTTTGAATCACTGAAGCAGCTGGTGTTAAATTAGAGCTCTAATTTGAATTAAAAATAAAGTTATTAATAAATCTATTGTTTTGTATGTTATTTTGTTTCTTTTTAATTGATTTTTTTTTTTACAAAAATGAGTTTTTGTCGTAAAAACGGTCGCTGCATTGTGAATTGGGCGACGATTTTGTAACTAGAAAAAGACGACAGCGTTTCTCGTCACGCTCACGTCTCGTTTCCTCACCCCATTGTGAATCAGGCTTCAGTGTAGGCAAGATAGGACGTTTGCCTCTCATCTGGCTACAGTGGATTGCATAAATCTGTCCTTCATTAAGGCTTTCACAGGGTTGTCGTAGTGTACACGATAAAAAAAAAAAAAAAACAATGAAAAACCCACCTTTAATTTTAATTAAGTTTAGTTTTAAGAACAATAATTTGGCTTGTATTAAGCTAAATAAATAAATAAATCATGATACCACTCATCATTAAAAGCTTTTTCTTAAAGCTCATCTTAACAGAAACTCAAGGAAAAAAAGCTGAAAGAATTACCAAATGGACACGGGTAACTCTGAATGTACATCAAGCAGCAGCCAATCGCCATTGACCACAGCAATTCAGTGCACACTCATATGTGGTGCCTTGAATAGGACGTTGGGTCTGTCTGACCGATGCTATTGGAAATTTACGGGCGGGCAAACACTTTTTGTGGAGGAGTTATTTCAATTTAATATGGTGCAAAAATATGGCAAGCTACTGATTTTGAAAAAGCTTTCCCATAAGACGTGTACTGCCTATTTTTGTTGGGCAGAGTATAAATTTGTATCTTTTTATGTACATAGGTATTTAAAACTGGATTTTAGTTTGATATATATCGTTATTATTTCCCAAATTGTATTAACGCTCTTCAAGCTTAAACTTTGGGAATTCGCTCTTGAGAATCCAAGATAAAAATGATCGTCAACGCAAACTGCTTTGTTAGTTGAGAAACGCAAATTAATAAATTCATCATTCTATTTTTGTGCCAGTGTTTAAAAAAAATAAACTGATAATACATTTTGTGATGAAATTGGTAAGTACAAAACGGAGAGTGTTTTTTGAGTTTTTAACCAATCAACTACCTACACTATTCTTGTGACCAACGCTTTGGTTATCTTATCATTTAATTTTTTTTTTGTTTTTAAATAATTTGTGATTGGTAAAATTAATTGTTTTTTTTTTGCACTTGATTATTCAATTTCTTGATAAGATTTAAAAAATACCCTTACATAAAAGGTTATTTACCTTTCTATTTTGGAACTAAAGGTTGCCGATGACTGTTATTTAATGATAAATCAAATTAAAACGAAAATAAATAAAAAAAATTCCCAACACTCTTAAAATGTCATCCAAGATATCTTAATTTCAAGTGAACTTTAAAATTAGTCATATATGGCGACTTTCATTTCATTAATGTGGACCATTTTATTTTGCGCCAAACATACGTAGGTACATATTTACATACATACGTATAAATTTACATATACAATTATACAAGCCCAACTGGAAAAATTGCAAGCTTAGTCACGGCCCTGGAATTTTTAGTAGGGAACATCAAGACGATGAACACATGTCAAATACTTTTTTCGCCTTTGCAAATAAAAATTTTGTTGCCTAAGTTAAGATATCGCCTTAAAAAATATCCATAATTCAACAAAAAAAAAAGCGAAAACTTCATAAGCTTCAATAAAATAAGTCCAAAAACATGCAACTTGCTTTAGAATCTGTTTTTGCACACTAAATTGGGACATTCGTTTTGTTTTGGGTTTTATAGTATTAAGAGAATTCATATCACTTTGTTTTAGTATCAATTACCTACGTTCTGTAACTCTCGTATGGTTAAAATTGGTCGAGAAACAATTGAAAATGGAACTAAACGCATACGATTTGTTTCAAATTTCATCGTTTCTCGACTGTTTTAATCGATGCGAGAGTTGCAGAACATAGGCACATCATCCATAACAAAATTGCATGAAACTTTTAAGACAACGAAAGTGACATTGAAATTCCCTTGTTTAGCTGTGATAGATAGATAGATAAAATTCTTTATTTTTTCGATTTTATATTGATACAATTTTAAACTTAAGAATACGGACATGGCAATCTGCCGTCTGCCGGATATGACATTTCATTAGTAAGTAAATATAAAAATTAAAAAAAGAATATTAAAAAAAAGAATTAAAAATAAAAACGAAAAGTGATGCTATGAAAATTTATAGTTTTAGCTAAGATTTAATAAATAAATAAATGGGAGAGCGATAATATGTACTGAAGTTTTTGCAGTTTAAATGATTTGCCACATAAAAAGTAATAATTTGAAGAAATATTTAGAGAATACAAAATTTCAAAAACTATTCCGGTAATTCATAGCGTGTTTGCAAAATTTGTATAGATTAGACCAACCACGACCACCGTTTAATATCTCAAACAAGCTATTGCGTGAAAAAGAACTTTCTTGGAAATACAAGCGCCGTATTTCTTGCAGTAAAGGGCAAACAGCAATGAATTGGTAAACATCTTCACATTCTCTTCTGTTACACAATTCACAATTCTGCCGAAGATCAGTTCTATGTGGGATGTAATTCAGATTTAGGATTGCTACTCTTGCTCTGAAAATAGTACTTATAGCCTCAGACGAGTACTTAACGTTGAAATAGCTATCCTGAGTTAGAATTTGATGGTTAAGGTTCCTGTAGAATAACCTTGAAGTCGACGATGAAGCTCTGGTCAGGTGCTGGTCAAGAATCCTTTCATCTATCTTAGCAATAATTGATGCGAATATATTGTGCCATTCGAAAACATTTGTCTCTGTTAAGGACAGAGAAAGGTCATTGGATAAGGCCAACTGATTCCACTCTCTAAAAGGGTACTGATTCAATTGCAGTTGTCTCATCAGAATTTTTGTATGAAGACTGGTATTACTTCTCCTCATAACTTTTGTTAGATAGTCTGCATGAGCTTTTCCAGCCAGATTCCACGTGTATAGCATAGGTTGGTGCTGAGTTCGGCAATCGAAATAATCGTTTGAAGAAAAATCTTTGAACAGCTTCAAATTCTTCGAAGGGTGTAACACCAAAGGCTTGCGCTCCATAGCACATGCAAGTGTTAACTGTCGCCCTAAACACTTGATATTTTGTCGAATGGTCAATGTTTTGGTTAGCAAAGAACCTTTTCCACATTATATTTAGCTCTAGCTTAGCTTCAGTGCTTTTATCCTTTGCATGCTTGCCAAAGTTCAAGTTCGATGTTAACAAAACTCCAAGGTACTTGAATTCATGTACTATGTCAATAATTTCATTATTGAGACGCCAAGATTCTTCAGGCAGCCTCACCCTTCTATTTCGACTCTCAAAAATCATAATTTTGGTTTTTTGGACATTGATGTGGAGATCCCAAGTCTTACAATAATCATCCAGACGATTAATTTGGAGTTGCAGAGTAAAGGGGTTGTCAGCTATTAATACCAAGTCATCAGCGTAGAGAAGAACTTTGATGAGAGTTCCAGCGAACATTACACCTCCAGGAAGCATTTCAGAGATATCATCGATAAAAGAGGGCTTAGAATACATCCCCGAGGGACACCTGCTGACGTCTCAAACCACTCTGACAACTTCGAACCATCCCAAACTGCTGCACTAGATGACTACAAGAAATTCTTAGAGCCTGTCTGTTGACGGTATCAAAAGCGGCTTTAAAATCAACAAAACATACATAAAGTCTCTTGTTTTTTAGCTGTGTTGGGGAGGTTTATCAGGTTTAATTGTCCATCGTTCGTTGATCGGTTGTTTACATTCACTCTGGCAAACAAAATCGTTCGTCCACTCTCAGGTAAAAAGTTATTAATCTTTTCTTTTTTATAGCAACACCCCGCAAAAAAAACTCGTCTACCGCTCCCAATTGATAACTTAGGAGGATGGAACCAAATGGGTTTGTTTCTCGACCGCTTGTTTATGATTTTCCAACAAACAAATATTTTTTCAACCCGTTATACAAAAAATATTCAAAATTTATTTTGTAGAGCACCTTTTACAAAACAAAAAAAAACCTCTACCATACCCAATTCATAGCTTAGAAGCCTCGGGGAAAATGAGTTCGTTTTTCCCCCTCGATTATGATTTTCCACCGAAAAAATGTTTACCCACCCTTGGTTTCAATTTTATAGCACCCAACACAAACATTTCAAAACTCTTTTAGCAACAAACGTGGACAAACAAAACTGATAACTCTACCCCCCCCCACCACCCTCCCAAAAAAAAAAAAAAAATGTTGAGTTCTACATTATGGCTTCACACAGCTTCTTTGTTTGATTTGACCGCTGGCATCCGAATTCGTAAGTTTGAGAATTTTGCCGTTTAATACCATATAATAATCTTTATTTTAAAACATTTTTAAAATAAAAGATCGAAAATGTTTTTATAATACGCATTCACAGCTACATATGTACATATTAATTGTTTTAGTGACGCATTTGTTGACCTTAATATGCGTTTTAGTTGATAGGTATCGAATATGCGGCAAAAAGTTAAAATTAAACACTATTCTCACCCCTTCTACTCAAATTAAAACGCGCACAAGACTTTATATTATCCATAGAATAAAGGTATCAGTTATCGACTACTTTTGTTATTATATTGCTTGAGTTCATAATACTAATATCAATGTGCTGACATTACTCATCATTCGTGAATTCTAATTGGTAAAAGACTTCGTAGTAGACTCTTTGTCTATGGTAGAGCTAAATAAGGAAACAAGCAGCAGAAATGTTTAAATGAGATTGTGAATCATATTGTTTATTTATATATTATAACCTAGCCGTTTTATATTTCAGATAGGGGCTTGAGGTACTGTTTTGTTGTTATTTTTATTAAACACGTGCTTTCTACTATCGCCAAACTACTGTCAAACCTATTGAATGCATTGTTTATTTAAAGTTAAATACAGAATTCACAGTCGTGTTAATGAATGCATTCAGTAAGTAGAGCTGATAAATGCACCTGTATGACAAGTGATGGTCATATTCAATTAATATGGTATTGACAACCGGCAAACTAGTAATCTTAGATTTAAACAAAAAAAAAAAACAAACAATGGATATTGATTTCGCTTTGAAGTCTGTTGTATTAGTCGTTGTAGGTAATTTTATGGTTTAGTTCTAAATTTTTGAACAAATATCTGTGCTGCACTGAATACACTAAGAGATAAAGAAAACTTTTATTCAAAAACAATGACATGTTGCGACGATGTTTTAAAGCGGGTGATATCAATGTCATGTGTGTTTAGTTTTAGCAACAAGTGTCATAACTCATAATCGATTGTGACATACCTACATAAATATGTCCGAAAGAACATGAAGTTTTGTGCCAGCTCTGACTGAAAACTCATAACTTTTGGCCATATAAAAGAAAACATGATGTAAACAGAAGAATTATCTAACTTACCTACTCAATTTGCAAAAGAAAATAATTTTTGTTGAAGTACACATAATATGTATTTTAAAAAAAAAAAAATTGTGAGTGCCAGGACTCACGGTTAATATGTGTAAATATCAACGTTTTTCTAAGAACAGTTTTGATAATCCATATTCGGATCCGTATGGATCTAAAACGGACTAGTTTGCTTGAAGAGATCTTAAAATTTTTTTTCACTGAACGTTCCCAATATCTTACTATGCAGATTTGTGAAACGAAACTTGCTACATCGTTAAGTGTGACGTCGTAACTACGCAAAGAGGAAAGTCCACTTTGACTTAAAAAACAATCACATAATAGCAGCATGAATCAGTGGTCAAGAATCAGTTGCATACCGTCAAAAACATGGGTGAAACCAGGGCCAAAACTAATATTGTATACGTATATGGGTTTTATGACCTCTTTATTGCTTATATAAAACTAGGAGATAAGAAGAAATATATGAAACCATGGTTTGACGAGGAGTGTGTAAGGGCCAGGCGGCGCTCGTTTTCGTGGCTTAAATTATTAAGAAGGCGAAATACGTTAGTCTCACGTGATTTTTATATTGAAGCTATTTAAATTTATTTAAATAGAAATGATATGTACATCATTCCATTCTATATAAATTGTAATAAATGGACCGATGACTATGAACGTCTTAACAACATTATGTTACACCTTGCAAACAAAAATGTATTAGTAATCGGAGATTTTAATGCAAGAACCAGCAATCATCAAACTACCTCAATCCGTAACACATACAACCCTACTATAAACAACGAAAGGAGAAATTCGAAAGACGGTGTATGCAATCAAAATGGTGTAAGCTTACTAGATTTATTTCAGATGTACGATTTTAAAATTTTAAACGGATGTACTGATGGAGATACTGAAGGGCACTACACTTTTATTGGAGGTCAAGGTAAATCTGTCATTGACTATTGTGCGGTAAACAATGATTGGAATGATTTAGTATCCAAATTTGAAGTACAATGTGAGAACTTTTCCGATCACTTACCTATTACTGTGGAATGGTCAAATGAAGTGTCATCAGAGCAGAAGAGCCTCAAACTATTGCCTCGGTTAAAATGGAAACAAGATGATTTACTAATTTATCAAAGCAAGTTGAACAACAATCTTTTAAGCCTAACCGCGTTAAATAAGTCAGCTGAAGTACATTCCAACCAACTTATTTCCTGTAAAAGGAGCTCTTCAACAAACACCGTTACAAATAAGTGCAAGAATTTCAAACATAAGTGGTTTGACAATGAGTGTATGAACGCCCGTAAAAAATCATTTGCTCTTTTTAATGCGATGAGAAACTCCAACTACATCTATCAAGATCTGAAAAAATGGTATATCGAATCAAATTCTTATTATAAAAATTTATGCATAAAAAAGAAAACGGAGTTCGATAACAAACAAGCTCTAACACTTAGTCTAACAAAAGACTCGAAAGAGTTTTGGAAGGTGGCCAAGGAAATCAATGGAGCAAACTTTATTATAGGTACAGGTGTATCTGCTGAAGATCTTGCGAACCACTTCAAAAGCCTACTTTATGGAAAATCTGTTCTCCTCTATTCACATGCTGAGCCTTTTTATTCTGATGAGATCCTTGATAGTGAAATAACCTTAGATGAAGTGCAAGCTATTATCCTTAATTCGAAGAACGGTAAAGCACCTGGTGAAGACGGAATTCCATACGAATTTTTCAAAAATGCTTCTCCTGCGTTTATATGTCAACTCAAATCACTTTTCAATAAAGTTTACCTGAATGAAGATATCCCTACTTCGTTTAAAACGTCAATCATTTTCCCGATCCATAAAAAAGGAGATTTGAATAATGTAGAAAATTATCGCGGAATCTCATTCATGAACGTAATGGCTAAACTGTTTTGCGGTGTACTCGCTAACAGGCTGGAAAGATGGGTAGAAACCAACAACATTCTTTCGGAATTTCAAGCTGGGTTCAGGAAAGGTTACTCAACAGTGGACCATATTTTTACACTGACATCTATTGTGAGAGCATATCAAGCAAGAAACAGAAAAATATACGCATTATTCGTTGACTTCAAGTCAGCGTTTGATCTTGTGAATCGAAACGCACTTTTTTACAAACTCTCGCAACTGGGTATATCCACAAAGTTCATACATGTTTTGAAGGAGATGTATGCAGATTCAAAAGCAGCTGTCTGGGATGGTGCACACTACTCAGAATGGTTCGAAACAGATACTGGAGTGAAGCAAGGATGTCTTCTAAGCGCTCTTCTGTTCTCATTATTTATCAACGATGTAGTAACACAACTACCAGGAGGAATTCGAATTGTTGAAAAGAGTGTTAATGTACTTTTATATGCTGATGACCTAGTGCTACTGTCAGAATCACCTGAAAATCTTCAATTGATGATTAACCGCTTAGCCGAATATTGCAGTAAATGGGGGCTCCTTATTAACACCGACAAATCAAAAGTGGTGTTGTTCTCTAGATCTAACCGAAAACAAAACACACGTAGTTGGAATTTCAATGGAAACCGATTGGAGATAGTGGACGAGTACAAGTACCTGGGAGTTAAACTAAATAAGACTATTGATTTCTCCAAACACCTCGATGAGAAAGCCAAATCATCCCAAAGCTTGATTAATTTATCTTGGAAGTCCGTCTTCACAAACGAACACATCATACTTTCTGCTAAGTATAAAATATTTAGTGCTGTTGTTAAATCTACACTCTGCTACGGATCGCAAGTATGGGGAGTTTATGAGCACGATGTGTTAGAAAAGTTCCATCGAAATTTTTTGAAAAAACTGTTTAACCTTCCGCTAAATACACCAAATTATGCATTATATCTGGAAACGGGTCTTCCTAAACTTTACACAAGTACCCTTAAGTCGCAGGCGGACTACATCGTTAAGGTACTGTCCCTTCCAGACGACCGTTTACCAAAAAAAATGGCTCTTTACGAAATGAGGAACAAAGACTGGTGGGTGCTGAAGTGGAAAAGCTTAGGACAAGATTGTGGTGAAGTAGTGACGTTAGATCCTCACAACTTAACTAATCTAAAGGAACAGTTTTACCACATCATTCAATCATACGAAAACTCAGCACGTGTTGCGCTCCTAATAGAGGCTCGTAAATCAGAAAGCAGAGTATTATATTCACAACTCAGACATAATTTAATGGAAGCAAACTACTTCAACGATTCAATGAGTTACAGAGAGATATCGTTAATATTTAAAGCCAGATGTGAACTTCTAGCTCTCAATGGGTGTCCGTACAACGGAAGTTTTAATCAATTTTGCACTTTATGTAATTTGAAAGCCAAAGAAGACTGTTTTCATGTCATAAGTATTTGCCCAATTTTTACTCCTCAACGACTAACATATTTTGGAAAGGACACGATGACGTTGAAAGAAACAATCTCAGTGCTGAACGAGTCTGACTGGAAAACGCTTTACCTTTTTCTGAAAGAAATGTATAAATACAGGATGTTATTAATAACTGAATTCGAATAAAAATATTTTATTTTACTTTATCGTTATTATGTAATAAAAAAAAAAAAAAAAAAAAACAAATATAAAATGATTGTAAAACGTAAACTTGCCAACCGAGCTGACGGCAATGCCATAGCTTCTATATTCATTAAAACTGTAAATGTAACCAATAATAAGCAATAAAATGAATTACTTACTTACTTACTTACTTACTATTGAAGCTAATTCAAAATTCAAGCAGTTAGATACATTATGGGCAACGAACTAAAATGCAACTTGCTAAAAGAATATTTTGAAAAGCTTCTTAACCCAACAAGAAGTAGTGTCTGCTTCCAATATGCGCCACCCGGTATGAGTAATGATATATTTTGGATACTCCAATAACATTTGAGGAAGTAATCGAAGCGGTATCTAATTTAAAGGATGGAAAAGCAGCTGGTTCAGACGGAATTCCTGCAGAGTTTTACAAATATGCCACAAGTAAACTTATTAGTAAACTTAGCGCCCTATTTAATGACATTATAGAAACTGGAAGTATCCCGCATAGATTTAAAGAAGCCCTCATTTTTCCCATCTATAAAAAGGGTGCTACTTCGGAGCCTCAAAACTATCGTGGAATTTCGTTCCTTAACGCATCATATAAAATTTTTACCAATATTCTACAGCGGCGGCTAAATGATTGGATTAAACTAAATAACCTTTTTAAAGAGTTCCAAGCTGGTTTTAGACCGGCCGGGTATTCAACTATCGACCACATATTTGTGCTAACTAGCATTGCAGAAACATTTATTGAAAAGGGAAAGAAGCTCTATGCCTTCTTTGTAGATTTCAAGGCAGCCTTTGATTCGATAGATAGAAGTGCTTTATTATACAAGCTGTACAATTTGGGAGTTTCATGGAGGATGATCGAAAGTCTTTACACAAACACAGTGTTGGCAGTGTGGGATGGAGAGGAACTTCCGGTGTGGTTTAAGCCTCAAGTTGTTTGCACTCTTCATTGAGGATCTCGTTGATTATTTACCAGGAGGAGTTGACTATGCAGGTATGCTAATCAAAGCTCTTATGTTCGCGGATGATGTTGTGCTGCTGCGTCTTCACTAGAATCTTTACAGCTAATGATCAATCGTTTACAAAGTTAGACCTGTCTTTGAACTCTCAATGTTAACCTTGAAAAGTCAAAAATTATGATCTTCAAAGAAGGTGGTGGTAGAAATTGTCGCAATGAAAAATGGAATTATAATAATGAAACAATTAAAATAGTCAAAGAGTATAAGTACGTAGGGGTTTACATAACAAAATCTCTAAATATGGAGCGCCATCTACAAGCAAAGCTTTTAAAGTCCAAAACTGCAATCAATACAGCGTGGAAAAATTGTTTTCAGAAATAGATATCTAAATATAGGGTGTTTGAAGCGGTATCGGAGTCAGTTATGTTCTACGCTGCGCAAATTTGGGGAGGAAAACAGTATGAGTGTGTAGAAAAACTTTTGAGATTTTATCTTAAAAGAATCTTCTGTCTGCCATCCAACACGCCCAACTATATGCACATGCTTGAAAACGGGCTATCACCACTATTTATAAAGACACTCAAGCTCCAGATCGACTATGAACTAAAAGTCATAAACATGCCAGTGGAACGAATTCCAAGGAAAGCTGTCCTTTATAATATTCAATCAAAACCAGGCTGGTACAGAGATTGGATTGAATTAGCAGAGAGATGTGACATCACACTGAACGAGCGGGATATCAGTAATTGGAAACCAGTTTTATACAATATTATCGACAAGCTGGACAAGCAGGCTAGGCAACGATATATCGAAGAAGCAGGAGGTTCCCTACATAGGGAAATCTACAGCCAACTGGATTATAATCTATGTCAAAACAACTACTTTAATGATCAAAACAAATGTGAGGGAATTTCAATTATGCTTAGGTTACGAGGCGAGCTACTAAGGTTAAATTATATACCACATCGAAATGACCTGCCTATCATTTGTAGTTTGTGTAGTCTGGGGAAAGGGAGGATATATTTCATTTTATGAGGAAATGCCCAATCTATCGTGAAACAAGGAAACACATTTTTGGATGCGATGCCCTAACGTCTGAACAAATGATTATATTCCTGAATGAAGCCAATTTAAGCAAACTGTTTTTGTACTCAAAGATAGCATCTCGTTATAGACAAAATATAATAAGTGAGAACTTTAAAAAAAAAATTAAAATTTTTTTAATTTAATTTTGCAGGCGGGCAAAAACCATGCAAAACGATTTATATATACATAATACAAATATTGTATTAATGATGTATTTGATTGTGAAATAAATCTAATCTAAATCTAAAAAATCTAAAACTAATATTATAAAAATGCTCTACACAAAAATGGAAGGAATACCCTCCATCCAATCCGCCTGTATGTCGATATGCACAGACCGAATGTATTGCAAAAACCCCATTTTTTAACTCTTATAATCGAATCATGTTCAATTAAAACTTCTATTTTTTTTTTTAAACAAAAGCAGTACATACTTACTTTTCATATAGAGCAAATAAAAAGTTAAAAAGAAAATATATTTACAACTTTTGATAAGCTCACAGTTTATAATTAGAAAATGTAGCATCCAGAATGTCCGTATCAGCAATATTATTATTTGGTATTACCACGGAATTTCTTTCCGTCAAAGCATTTTCTAAACTTTCAATTCGTTGAGTTTGTGCTGAAATATCAATGGAGATTTGATTGAAACACTTATTGAAACGCTTCTGTGCTTTGTCAAGTTTTTTAGATAGTTTTTTATTACTTTTTTTTACATTAGCTGTAATTTCATCGGATTGTTGTTTGAGTCGTATTTCTAAACACTTCCAAAATTGACAAGCGTTTGTATTTTGGAATGGGTTATCCGGTGCAGTCACCTGCTTTTTCCGAGGTGCTGCCATTCCAACACTCTTGTGCTGAAAGAACTACACACCGAATATTAAATTTGTAGGGAATAGTTTCGTATTGTTTTTTCACAATTATTAACTTTCACAATGAAGAAATTTATATAAAGTTTACTCTATAAAATATTTAAAAACAAATACATATACACATGTACATATATATATATATATAATTTTTTTATAATTTGGTGCGACACGTCTTGACGGTTCAAAATTTTAAACAAAACTGTAATCATGTTAAAAAAATTTTAAATCGGTTGTTCAATCAAATAAACAATCATTAGATTATATTAAATTGAAACTAAGTCAAACAAAAGGGCCGACTTCTAATGAGTAACCAAATAAACATTATATCCTTATCTATAGGTTATTGTAAGACGATCGGGCGGCAATTTATAATATCTGTATTAATTTTTCAAGGGGGTTTTATCAAGTTATTTTTGAATTGCTTTTTAGGAAAAGAAGATAAGAAATTATTTAAAATTAAGTACCTATGTACTTATTTTTTTTTAAATCTGGATCCTTCACTATTCTTCACTTCATTTTACTTTTCTTCTTAAACTACGTTCCAAAAGATAAACAATGGCTTTAAATATTATTTTTTGTGATATGTGGTTTTGTTTTAATTTTTTATCATGATGTCAATCTTGCCAACCAAAAATTCAAGTAATATTCGCAAATGTTTTAAAATAACTTTGTAGGTAGATTGGTTTATAAAAAGAGAACTTTTTATTAGGTGGCAGATCAGAGGGCTCGCAGAACAAACGTTATGGGTGAACAATTTTGGCCACCCAGCCAAAGTCAACCAAATGGCATGCCAAAGTTGTCGTTCATAAAAAAAAACATTAAACGAATAATGTATTTATAAAATTGTTACAAAGGTAGAGTAAAGGAAATTCGATTTGCATAATAATGCAATTATCGGAGATTAAGTCATTCTGTAATAGTATTTTAGCATCATGTTGAAACCATCAAACAATTTTTTTTAAAAAATATCTATTGGTATTGTTAAATTTTTGTATTTACCTACTAATTTTATTTAAATAAATATCTTATGATAAACTCAGAATTCATTCAATTACCTATACATATTTAGAAATTAGAGAGATTAAAAAATTTCTCCATATTAAAACAATTGTTTGAGTCTATTCAGAAGCCAAAGTGAAGTGACCCAACCAAACCAGACTGGTTCACGGTACTGACCTTTTAGATGGCTTATTTTTTTCGAATATGCCACTACTTCAGTGTTACATTTCAGGTCGAACAGTGGAGAAAAATCCCTACAGGACATCTCCATGGGATAATTCATTGAAAAAGCAATTTCTTTCTCTTTCATTACAATTTGTACTAAATATAAGACCTACCTATTCCTTTTTCAGTTTTCATTTTATTTTATCCTTTTCTGAAGGATGGTAATGATAACTTTGTTCCCAAAAGTTAATCCAAATAGCGTAACAATTTTTGGCACCCCTAAGGAAATTTCGAATTCAAATGCGCCGAATTTTCGCATTTATAGAGTTTAAAATATGTTAAATATACCAAATTAAAATTTAGAAATTTTTTTATTTAGAAATATTTTTACCTTTGTATTTTATTATTAAAAAAGAGGTTAAACCGGCAAATTAAAAAAAAACTTAACAAAAACTACAATTATTGACACCCAACCACAATTATCGGCATCCCATAAATGTACAATTATTGGCACCCTTGAATGTAAATAAAACAGTATTTTTGTTTTAGATTTTTATTAATATAACGGTTCATCTAAACAAGAAAAAAAAAATATAAAAAGGAACAAATAGCTACCGCTTCTTCTAGTTTATAAAGAACAAAACTAAAATTTATTAAAAAAAGTCTACAGCAAAAAAAAATAAATACATAAACTCTTTAAGAGGATATATTATCAGCTGCTTTGCCTTAGAAATTCCTGGACTCTTTCTCTTGCGAAACTTTTAACCATTCAACAACAGAAGAAAGAACTTCGTAAGTTAAAACTATTAAGAGCTCTGGACGTGCTTTAATAAAATGTTCGCCTAATCGGAACTGCAGAGTAGAACGCGGTATTTTATAGTTTTTGGAAGCTGCTTTTTTAGACATGTGTGTCCATTTTTATGGCCAATAAAGCTTCCTGAACATCCTTTTCTTGATAACTCTTCCTTGTGTTCGGCATTTTTTCAAACCTTAAAAAGTAACGGTTCAGTGATATAATTATTGGCAGTCTTAAGAGCATATTTATTGGCAGTGCCAATAGTTAAAGTTCAATGGAACCAATTATTGGCACCCAGATGCCAATAATTGAACCCCTATTTTTATTGTAACCAACTATTGGCACCCTTTTTATTAAAAATTTACCAACTTATTTTACAAAAACTTGTAAAAAACAAATAATTTATTATATTCTATAATAAACATAAATTCATTACTAAATAAGGCTTACCAAATCTTAGGTCCTTAACAGGAACACACACAATTTTGCTAGTTTTTCAATTTTTTAAAACGTGTTAAGACTTTTACTACCACACACAAACTGAAGAGGTAATTTATCAAAATAAAGACGCACAATTGTGAGGAGTAAGTTAGAGTTTAAGAAAACAATGAAATTGGTTCGCTTAGTTTAATAGTTTTTGAAAAAATCGCTAATGTATGAGGGGGTGCCAATAGTTGGTTCAAAAAAAGGGAGTGCCAATAATTGTATCCGTTACGCTATTTGACACTTAACATAAAATTGGAGTGGTGGTAATGCTAATTAGCAGAACATACATTTCCGGACGAAAAGAGGAGAAGTTGTTTCAATATTAACATTAGTAATAATAGGTAGAACAGGGTGGGAGGGTGATAGATTTTGTTGTAAGCCAAACCGCTTCGCTAGGGACCAATTACTTAAATAATGTACTAAATGTTACTAACCAAAAATTAAAAACAAAAAAAGCATTTACCTTGTTCTATGTACCACAACATAGAACACAATATAGGCACAAGGCGCGGCTCAGCCGCCATGAATCCTAAGATGGTTTGTTTATCTCTAACTACACTGTACACCCAACACACCAAACATAATCGATAAAAATCCGAAAAAAAAATAAAATTCAATTTAACAACTACCTAGCTAATCGATGTGGCTCGCTCACCTGTTTGTCGTACCGCTGAATTGAAGCAGAAGCAGGTGTCTTTTCCTTCACTGTGCGTTATAAATTATATTATAAACGTGTTTGACCGTGTTTGGAAATAGTGCAATGCTTAATGCAACGAAACATAAACAATGCTGGAGGAGGGGACGGAGAGATAAAAAGGGTGTCCTTCACCAGGAAAAGATAATAATGCTGTTGGTGGTGGTTCTTTATAGACTGATGAAAATGAATATGATGACGAGTTCACGCACACTTTCTAGCTATTAGAATCGAGAAAAAAACAGTCAACGAACTCTCGCACTTGTTTCTAAAATTTCAAGGCCAAGATACAACTTTATTTTGATTTTGGTCACGGCGGGATCGATTAATAATTCAGATATTGTCAGAATAAAAGCCGATGACGGCTCACAATCACAACACAAGTTCAATGCACTCTGGGTATGAAGCAGGGCGGCAACTCACAACAATAAAATGCATTTATAAATCATGGGAAATAAGTTGCGTAGGTTTTAGCACTACTTAGCAAAACAGCACAACAAATAATTAGCACAAAGTATTAAAAGATCACAGTCCGAGATACAGATAAATTAACTATGTATTTACAGAAGTGAATTTTTTTCTTTTGTTTGTTTCAAGACAAATGCGGGAACAGAGAAAAATCACGTAAACCAAGTTAATTTCATTGGTTTTTTTCTTCACTTGTTCACTTTTGGAGATCAGTTTGGGAGTTTCATTTTGTATTACAATTAGTTGTGTTGTATTTATATTTGTTTTATTTTATTATTTTAATTTAATTATAAGAAAACACAGAGCGGAGTTTTTTGGCATCCACCCCGAAACCAACTTTGATTTTTTTTTACTGGAGATGGAGATGAAGAACTGCAGAAATTTGCATTTTTTTATTTTTCTTTCTTTTGTTTCTGTTCAAATCAAAACGTCAAAATTTATATGGTTGTTTCTTTTTGTTTAATGTGTTGTTGATATTAAAAATGTAGATGCTTGTCTCTGTTCCTCGAAGTAAAATCTACTACTTTCGTTTTGATACATTTATCTTTAAGGTGCTTATCACACTACATTCCATAGAGTTGATAGGTCTGATTGGTAACGTAAAATTTCTTGCGAATTTGCACAAATTTCTAGGGGTATTCATGCAATGTCGTATTTGCCTAGTAAACCTCGTAAACTGCATAAGTTTATCACCTCGTAGATCAAATGTCAAAATTTGCATGGAAAATTATATACGCAGGGCTGATAAGTTTGCGAGATGATTTTGCCCCGTAAACCAAGTAAACTGCATAAGCTTATCACCTCGTAAATCAAATGTCAAAATTTGTATGGAAAATTATATACGCGAGCAACGTAATAAGGATATACACAGATTGCTTTATAGGTGCGTTCATGCAAAGTGAAGAATACATTTACGCAAATACGAAGTTAGTAAATATATCTCATTGCATGAATACCCCTTCTGTTTGTTAACTCAAAAAAGTTGCAACGAGAGAGCTTATGATTTCCCCCCTTGCGTACTTTTGCTACATACATTTCTGTGTCCAAGAAGCGTAAGGACTGTAAAAACACCCAGCTGTTATAATCTTTTGCTTTTAATTTGAAATTGTGGTGTCAAGTATTTGAAAGTTAAGTATCTATATATACCTTGGGAAATTTATATTTTAAGTAATTTTTCAAAATAATAAACGCAAATTGTAAACAAAATCGCACTTTTTGCATGTTATTATTGATTTTAGGAGTAAGATTTTGACATTTTGTACACAAAAATGGTTCAATGCGTTTGTTAATTTCTTTGTAAGTTTCCCCATTTTTGAAAAAAATTTCTCACTTTTGTGTTTTGACCACTAAAGACCACGCTCTGATTGAACAGGCCTTTAGATGATATACTATGGAGTCTTCTTTTCTATCTGTTATACATTGTTGTATCAGAAGCCTTGATAGGGGGCACTGTTTCACTTTCAGTAAAATTAAAGGTTAACAGCTGCTGTCAATTGTCAGTCAGATTTGCTTTTATTTTCTCTTGAAATTGTTCTCCTTTGAAGTAATTCTTGAAATTTGTTAGTATTAGTTTATTGTCTTTTTTCTCCAACGTACTTCATAACCAGCTTCTCCAACACAGCTTCCATTGATTCCCGGAAAACTAATTATATTTAATATCTATTCTACTCCTCTTACCCGGAGGCCACACGAGCCAGTACTGGCAAGCAAGTTGCAATACATTCACATTTTTTCCCTAACCCGGAGGCCACACGAGCCAGTACTGGCAAGCAAGTTGCAATACATTCACATTTTTTCACTAACACATATAAACCCAAGCAACTTGCTCGTCAACTGGCTTGCCTTTTTCGAAGCCAGTTGAGCAGCCAGTAGAGAAGCAAGTAGGGCGTTCATTTTTTACACTATAGTCAACAATCATCGTTCCTTTTATTTAAATTTCTGAATTAATTAGATTTTGTGCAAAAAATAAGTTAAAATAAATTTAGTGTGGAATTTGATTGCATTTTAAAAATGTTAAAATTCACTTTCGTACGAAACTTGACATTGCTTGACAGAATATATGACATTTGCGAATATTTCGTTACAAATTACCAAAAAGCTCTAAAATTGCCCTTTTCAAAAATAAAATTTCAAATTATTCGGATATTTAGAGGTTTTTTAATCCATTGACATCGTAGACATCCTTTAATGGGATTTGAAAGTTTATGGCTTGACAGATAGAGGACAAATTATATTTGATCCTATCGTGAATATTTCGTTCCAAATGTCAACCGATTGCCCTAAAAATCCATTTTTCCAGAGCGGAAAATAAAATGGAAAAAAATTCGGATTTTTAGAGGTTTTTTTATCCATTGACATCGTATACAACCTTCAATGGAATTTGAAAGTTTTGTGCTTAACAGACAGATAGCTAACAAAATGTATTTTGACATCTGTAGTTTTTTTTATTTGTTACATGAATTTTAGTTAAAGTATATGTTATTCCCTCTTATGTTTCGTTGTCCATAATTTCAATTATTAAAGTTTGTTAACCATTTTTGCATTTTTCTTTAATATTCTTTCCAAATGTATTTTGATTTTTTTCAATCCATTTTGTTTGAAAGATCAACCAAAATTGTTTACTATAGTAGAGAAAAAGAACGACCTACTTGCAAGCAACTTGCTTGGCAAGTGGAGTGCCAACTACGTCACAGCCAGTACACAGATACGAATTTGGCAGGCAATGTATGAACCCAACTTGCTTGCCAGTACTTGCTCGTGTGGCCTCAGGGTAAGGCCTGCCGCCCACTAGGCAACTTTTAGTTGCTCACCCCAGCAACTTTTAGTTGCTCCCGGTTCAATTACATTGGCTTATATGGGAGAGCGCCCACTGGGCAACTTAGTTGCCGGCAACTTTAAGTTGCTCGGAGTTGCTCGCGGAACTTAGTTGCCGGCAACTCCAGGCAACTTTTAGTTGCTGACCCCCGCCCACTAAGCAATTTCCGAGCAACTTTCAGGAATTTTCGAAAATGTATCGTTTTTATTTGTTGTCCATTGAAATATTACATTGATTTTGCATTTTAGACAGGTCAAATTGAGATAGGTTTAAGTGGAGCACGTTTTTATAGAAAATTAAATACAAAAAAACACAAATATTAATTCTCAAAAGTTGCTCGGAAGTTGCCTAGTGGGCGAGGGCAAGCAACTTTAGTTGCTCGGAGTTGCCGGCAACACCAAGCAACTTAAAGTTGCCGGCAACTAAGTTGCCTAGTGGGCGGCAGGCCTAACACATATAAACCCAAGCAACTTGCTCGTCAACTGGCTTGCCTTTTTCGAAGCCAGTTGAGCAGCCAGTAGAGAAGCAAGTAGGGCGTTCATTTTTTACACTATAGTCAACAATCATCGTTCCTTTTATTTAAATTTCTGAATTAATTAGATTTTGTGCAAAAAATAAGTTAAAATAAATTTAGTGTGGAATTTGATTGCATTTTAAAAATGTTAAAATTCACTTTCGTACGAAACTTGACATTGCTTGACAGAATATTTGACATTTACGAATATTTCGTTACAAATTACCAAAAAGCTCTAAAATTGCCCTTTTCAAAAATAAAATTTCAAAATTATTCGGATATTTAGAGGTTTTTTAATCCATTGACATCGTAGACATCCTTTAATGGAATTTGAAAGTTTATGGCTTGACAGATAGAGGACAAATTATATTTGATCCTATCGTGAATATTTCGTTCCAAATGTCAACCGATTGCCCTAAAAATGAATTTTTCCGGAGCAGAAAAAAAATGGAAAAAATTTTGGATTTTCAGAGGTTTTTTAATCCATTGACATCGTATACAACCTTCAATGGAATTTGAAAGTTTTGTGCTTAACAGACAGATAGCTAACAAAATGTATTTTGACATCTGTAGTTTTTTTATTTGTTACATGAATTTTAGTTAAAGTATATGTTATTCCCTCTTATGTTTCGTTGTCCATAATTTCAATTATTAAAGTTTGTTAACCATTTTTGCATTTTTCTTTAATGTTCTTTCCAAATGTATTTTGATTTTTTCAATCCATTTTGTTTGAAAGATCAACCAAAATTGTTTACTATAGTAGAGAAAAAGAACGACCTACTTGCAAGCAACCTGCTTGGCAAGTGGAGTGCCAACTACGTCACAGCCAGTACACAGATACGAATTTGGCAGGCAATGTATGAACCCAACTTGCTTGCCAGTACTTGCTCGTGTGGCCTCAGGGTTAATCAATTTTTTATTAGAATTCCAAATGAATTTACCAAATGGGTAAATTCCCATATAAGCCAATGTAATTGAACCGGGAGCAACTAAAAGTTGCTGGGGTGAGCAACTAAAAGTTGCTGGGGTGAGCAACTAAAAGTTGCCTAGTGGGCGGCAGGCCTTAACTTACTGAAACTTGAGCAGCGGATAGCCATATGAAATCTTCGCATTTGGAATAAAACGAGCTCTCCATATGAAATATCTTTAAAGATTATAAGGCCTGCCGCCCACTAGGCAACTTAGTTGCCGGCAACTTTAAGTTGCTTGGTGTTGCCGGCAACTCCGAGCAACTAAAGTTGCTTGCCCTCGCCCACTAGGCAACTTCCGAGCAACTTTTAAGAATTAATATTTGTGTTTTTTTGTATTTAATTTTCTATAAAAACGTGCTCCACCTAAACCTATCTCAATTTGACCTGTCTAAAATGCAAAATCAATGTAATATTTCAATGGACAACAAATAAAATTGTTAAATTTTCGAAAATTCCTGAAAGTTGCTCGGAAATTGCTTAGTGGGCGGGGGTTAGCAACTAAAAGTTGCCCGGAGTTGCCGGCAACTAAGTTCCGCGAGCAACTCCGAGCAACTTAAAGTTGCCGGCAACTAAGTTGCCCAGTGGGCGCTCTCCCATATAAGCCAATGTAATTGAACCGGGAGCAACTAAAAGTTGCTGGGGTGAGCAACTAAAAGTTGCCTAGTGGGCGGCAGGCCTAAATTAAATTGAATACTTTAAGCTTTTTATGGAATAAAAAGCTCCACACAAAATTTTCTCGTGTGAAAGTGTTCTAAGTTTTTGCAAACACATGCATTTCGAACTGAACTAATTCATTCTTATGCTGTCACATATCTGTCATCGGCTTACATCAAAAACAAAACAAGAAAATTTAAATCAGATCATGATGGACTATTTATTTAAAAACATTTCTTAAAATTACTGTATTATCACAAAAAACGTAACCTTTTAAAACCACAAAATGAAGGTCACAAAATACTTTGAAACATTTATGCGTAAAAATAAAAACGCCGATGAACATTGGTGCACATATTTGTTCTTTGTCGTCCTTCGATTAGTTTTGGTTTTTATCCCACAACTTGGTTACGTGCATCCAGATGAGTTTTTTCAATCCACAGAAATATTTATTGGTAAGAATTCATTTGAAAAGCCACTTAGAAATTATTGCATGAATTTCTGATGCATTTCCAGGCGAACATTTCCAACTCGAACACATTCGTAGTTGGGAATTCAACAGTACTTTCCCTCTACGCAGCGTTGCTGTATCGCTGATAACACTAAAAATACCACTCAATGCGCTAGAGATAATTGCTGTTAACCTGCGAGGACTCTTTGGAATTGACATCATCTGTAGTTACACCTACCTCGTCTTTCCACGGCTGGTTATGTGCATTCTTTCGTTTGTGAACGATTGGAGCTTATACAAAGTCTGCCAGCTATACAATCTGCGTTATGAAATCCGTCTCCTAGCATTGGGAAGCTCTCATGTTATGTTGATATTCGGCACTCGCACATTCTCTAATTCCATAGAAATGGCTATATCATCCGTCCTGTTGTATCTCGTTGCAGAATGCATGATTCATTCCAATACTGTGATCTACAAAAAAGAGTTCCTCGAGGAACGCTACGAGAAAGCCGATTCTATAGGTGAGCGAGTAAAGATTTGGAAACTAAAGAACGCACTACCGCCCCACAACTACAACCGCCTCTTGCTGATGTCAACACTTTGCGTGGCTGGAGTTTTCAATCGACCAACTTTTCTGCTCTTCGGAGCGCCCATGGTGTTCTATTGGATGCTTCGGGGAATGGGCACAAAATCAGTAAGCTTTAGGCATTTCAACTTGCGAATGGCTTTGTTTTGCCTTTCCGCTATTCCTTCGACATTGCTCTTTACAATTATCGACTCCTTCTACTACAAGTACCTGACTATGGGCGAGCTTCATATGCTTCAAATTGGCATCAATAATTTCGTCTTTACTCCATGGAACTTCATCAAGTACAATATCGATCCAACTAAGACTGCACAACATGGACTGCATCCACGATACATCCATCTTCTGGTCAACATACCACTACTCTACAATATTCTTGGAGTAATTGCTTTGGTTGCTTTCGGCCAGCAGATGTTGCGCTTCTTCAAAGCCGAATACCATGGTCTACCAAGAGCCCAATCTATAGTTGGCCTGATGTCGGCGTCAATTTTTGCTCCGGTGTTCTTTATGTCGCTGATCAATCATCAGGAAGCACGCTTCCTTATTCCATTCACATTCCCTATTATTCTGTTACATTCTCCAAAACTCGTCACTGGCTTTTGTACCTCGTATCCCTTCAAAGAAGATCACCCTTTTCTTCGATTCTTCTATGAAAAGTTCCTTTGCAGTCGAGCGAGTGCCAAATATCTGCTCAAGACCTGGTACACTCTCAACATAGCTTTAGTAATTTTCTTCGGCTTCATTCATCAATCTGGGGTTTTTCCCCTTGCACAGCATTTCGAAACGTCCATGCAGACTAAAGCGCCCAATGTTAATCTCCACTTGGTCACCTCCCATGTATATAGCTTCCCACTAGTTTTTGTTAATATTCCCAGTACCGGATTGGATCGAGTTAATCGACAAACCGGACAAAAGTATCGCTACAGAAAGGATTTCTATCTGTACGAATACGGAAGCACAGACCTATCCAAGTTGATTCTCAAATTGAAAATCATCCTCAATCACTGCGAGAATAAACAGCGAACGCAGAATTTAAAATATCACTTGTATCTGGCGATTCCAGCGAGTTTGACCGATCAACTTAATGAAGTGGCCTACAAATCCAATATGACCTCGATAGATTATGAATTGACCAAGGTATTCTATCCTCATCTCTCAACAGAGGCATTGCCAAATCCATTCGGAAGGCATCCCTGTGATTTGAATACACCGAAAGATGATCTCAAAGGAACTTGTGAAGTGTCAGCATTAGGCGGAAAGGAGGATTTCCTATCAGTGGCTTATGTGAGTAAACAATTTTCGGCGTTTGCTCATCAGTTTGGATTGGCCTTGTATAAGTTTGAAGTGAAACATAAAACAAAATTAACATAAAGGACACAAGTAAATGAGTGTTGGTTAGAAAAAGCAATTTAAACACGTCTAGTCTGTAAATTAATTTTATAAGAAATGTATTTAATGTTTTTTGCACTTTTTTTTACAAAAAAAAATAAATTATTAATTTTGCTTTTTATATTCATTCAAGTTACAAATAAATTTTACAAATATGTAATATTATTTTAAGAACTTATAATAGTTCTGTTGTTTTTCTGTAAATGAATGAATGTACGTAATTGTATGTATTGTATTGAGACACAAAATCCAAGAAGTGCGCCACTTGCATCTCCTTACAAATTTTAATTTTTAGCTAGAAATTCAATTTCAGGCGTTTTTTTTCTAATTTATCTCGGCTTAGTAAAAAAAAATAATTACAAAAAACCTGCTAATAGTCAAAATTGGTTCCGTTGAAAGATGTGAATAAAAAAAAATAATTATGGTACTAATGGAACACCACACTAGTGTATAAAGATAATTGGTGAAGTCGTTAAAATGGCAACGGCTGCATATATAATAAAGCGAGTTCAGGAAAATGAGATGTCAGAGATTTCGCTTCTTCAAAAAGTGAGCAAGCGAATCCAAAATTTATTTTACTCTGGAGTTTTACAGCAAAACTGTAAAATTTTCCGGAAGAATCCTGCTCATGTAACTGAGGTTGCTGAGGTCTCCGAGATCTCATTTTCCTGAACCTGCATATTATGTTCATGAGGAAACCGACAGATTTGCTATTTGAACTATTTCCTTCATCATTAAAGCTAATTTATGTTTTATTTCAATACATTCTGATTATTTATGTTTAAATTATAAAATTAGTGAACATTTGAAATTTCCAACAACAGCAAACAAATTTAACTCAAATTTTGAATCAAACATTTTCCTTGTAGATATTGTTGAATTGTATTTATTTACGCACAATAAATTATCAGGTATTTAAATAAAGTTTGAATGACCTAACCTAAGCCTAACTCATACTTTTACAATAACGATATAATGTAGCAGGTATCTAATTCTTTTAAGACTTTAAAATCACTATCCGAATGGAAAATATCGCATATACTCCCATTAAAATATCAATTTCCCCCAAAAAGACGAAATTACATTAACTATCGATTGCAAAGTGTTTTTGTCTTTAAATCAACGAAAATCGTTGCCAAATATTTTCAGCTTCAAGTATTGGATGCATTCCAATTCCTATACATTCTGTTATTTTCTTATAAAAGTATCTACATTCCGGTTTAATTTAAAATGCTGATATTTTAACTTAATGGTGGAGTTATGGTAACACATAACGGTAACTAAGATTATTCTAATATCTTGCTTTCGCTTCCTGTGAAATTCTTACATATTTCAGAATTATTTGAGGACAATAAAATAAAGAGATCAAAGGCTTAATTTAGGAAAAATGTCTAACAAAAAAAACTATTCAAATGAACTGGAGTGTATTCCTTGTTCATTTGGTAAAATTTCAAGTAACATTGTTTTAATTTTCCTCTTGAGAAAATTAAAGAATTTTTTCGAAGAAAAGAAAATTCATTTCTAAAATTGGCAACGCCCATTTACTATCACTCGAAGTGTAAACTGTCTTATACTGACTTGACACATTGAAAACGAAATATGTCTGGCAAAGTTGTAAATTTCAACAAAAAGTTCTTCCAACGTCAATATAAAACACGGGTTCACTTGTATGGCTCTGGACTCAGGAAATTATTACCAGCTTATATGTACATATTTATAAAGGTATATGTTTATTTTCTGTTTACGTTGGCCTATTTCTGGGACAATATGGGGATTTATGTTAAATGCGCTTATAAAATACGGTGCATGACATATCTATTGAAGCTTATGATTTTGTTTTGTTGTTTTGAAGATATTGTATTTCCTATTTAGGGTGATTTTTCTTCCTAACAAATAATACTAAAATCAAATCTCAAATGGTAACAAATTGAGTTGTTAAGGCTTATGAGTGGGTATACCTATGTTTATGTTTATATTTATTTATGTGGATTAATGAAAAAACATTTTAGTTCTAGACTTGATGTGTATCTTAAAATTGAAGGTGGATGTTCTTTTCGACACAGTCAAACTATGTATGGAAGAAACGAAAAATTTCTAAGCGGAAAAAGCTTGGACAATCTCTACTAATATCTTTTGAGCCTACAGAAAGATGATATTAACAAAATAAGGTGTAATATGTAGGTGTCTATCATGTTTTCTTTCCTCAAGGCTTTTCTAAAGAAATGAAAATAAATATTTTTTTCCAAAATATACAATCACTAAATTAAGTTTTATGAAATTAATAAATAAAGCAAATTTGTATCTCCAGCCATTAGCCAGAGAGTAAGCACGGAGCAATAAGGGCAGTAAAATTAAAAAAAAATCCTGAGATTTATTTTCTAGCGTGAAAAGTCTCTTATTACTTTTTCACTGCTTATGGTTTTAAAACCATTAAAATACTCTTCGCCTTCCTCTGTTCGAGAAATTATGAGAATATTGTATTATGTACTTGTAATTAAAACTTTTGTGGAACAAGGCCAACAAATATTTGTAAAAATCTTTTTATTATAACATAAATGTATTACGTATACGCCAGAGTGATCGAATATTCAAGAGATAATTTTAATTTAACCAACCGACAACAAGCTTTAACTACATTTATGTAAATATTATTTTGTGGTAACCAGACTAATATTACTCTGCCGGAAATACTATCCAAACGTTTTGTTTGAAAATGAACCTGTCCCTATGACGCCTTTTTGCAAAAGTAAGTGGTGTTTCTTTGGGCTCCAGTCCTGCAGTCAGTGTTGCCAAAAACACCGATTTATCGTATTTCTCCCGACTTTCAGAGCTTTTTCGGATAACCCGATTTTGGATGTAAATATGGCATTTTTATTCCGATGTTCAATATCAACAATAAAAAGTACATTTCTACATTTTACTTCAGCAGAAAAAGTTAAAAATATTTATTTTTGGCGGAGGTCTTAAATTGTAATTTGTATGTCGTAAGCATTTTCCCGAATTTGAAACAGAGTGTCTAAATAAAGTTCTGATAAGTTATCTGGACACGTAAATTTTGGTGCAGGGGCATAAGTCCACAAAATGTATTTAAAAATCAGGAACTTCATTAAGTGATGTGAAAAAATCCCTTACATGAATTAATCCATTTTTATATTTCTATTTAACCCTTGTTTGCATTCGCATGAACTCATTGTTCATAATATCTGTTTTATTTCTGCACTCTCAAAGACATCCGGAATCCCTTAAGCTAAATGGAGAATTGAAGAACTCTTCTTTTTAAAAGAAAGTATTTTCATACGACCTACACAACACAATACCTTAGTTTTTGTTTGTTGACGAATAAAGTTTTCAAATCCGAAGAACAATTGCAAAAAAGGAGCTTCTACACAACAAAAACAACAACAACAACAAAAACCAAACAAGCATGATAAAAGCCATTAAACCATTTAACTTCTTCAACTTAAAACAGGATGAAGACCAGTTGCTTGAGTATTTTTTTCCGAGTGAATTAATTTCTATGCTGTGTTAGTACATGGTGATGGTATAAGTACGTACCTACACGTATGTTTCACATATTTACACATTATCCTCTCATGTGCAGTGTTTTTGTTGTTGCTTTTGCTGTACAATCGAATTGGAGCCCCATACGCTTCAAAACTAAGGTCAACACAGATTGAGTAAGAGGCTCTTCTTTCTGACACTTGGGCACGTTTAAAAAACGTGTTTACAAACTACAACCAATTTACAAGGAACAATTAAACATGAGTTTTATATTTATGACTTTAGGCAAATGTAATTGAAGATACTTTATGTTCATATAATACCGTTAAGTTTTTTTGTATAAAAGTTTCCCTTGCGTAAGTTAATTCTCATTTTCTGGGTTAATTTCAAAGTTTGAAAAAGCCATATATGCTCCATTTCTAAAGCATTGTGGGGTGCAAAATAAATCTACATTTATATGTAGGTACCTTCTAAAGCATTGGAAATTGATAAAATGAGTTTAGTAACTGGACGAAATTCTTCAAGATGTTTCCATTCAGCACTGAAAAAAACGGTCAAGCTAAATTCAGATTTTCAAACACAGATTAGCCACATGAAGATGAAAATCCCCGGCAGCCATTTTAATTTGTCTACAAACTTGAACTGTCAGATATCAGATAAAAAATGATAATGTGTGTATAAAAACCTCACACATAGCCAGTAGGGATCTTCAGACACCGGGTAAATTGTTGTTGCAATTCACATCTATTCATCGACGCGGGAAGAAATTACAAATACAACAATGTAAACAAATGGGTTTTGGAGGGTGAAACGTACGAAACATTCTCATCTTCATATGGCTAATCTGTGAGTAAAATTTACAGGCTAATCCGTGTTTTCAAACACAAAATGACATGTGGGATAAGAGCTTTCGCTATTCCGTCAAGGTCCAATAGAGGTCTTCCAAGATTTGTCTTTGTCTTTTCTCTTTCTAATTTGACGTCTAAAAACAACAACAAAAAAAGTCCCTGGTTGGAAAATATTTACATGCTCTTGGCAGTGTTAAAAATCCGGTCATTTGATTATTTTTTGTATTTGGAACTGAAAACTTAAATTGGCGATCGAATTACGTATTAATTAGTGTTTAAACATTTTAGTGAACATATGGTGGCTCACCTTCGTGCCTTTGGCATTCGGTTTTGTTTTCCAACCAGGGAGTGCTGTCAGATTGTTTTTTTTTTTTTTTTTTAATTTCACACTGACATTTCTGACATTTGGTGGCAGAGATCCATGGACAGCAGGCAAATATAAAACCACCATTTTTGGAATAGCTCTCTAGGTAGCAAGACGCAGGAAAAAACAATTTTTTGTTTAAATATGATGGGGTTTTCCATTGGTAAAATTAATCAACTTTGTTTTGATTTGGATCTGTCAAAAAGCCGATTTTAACCATTTTTTGCGTTCCGTATTGGATTTACCCCTCCCTGTACATAATTTACAGCTCTCAGTTTGAAATTGAATTTATTTAATTGTTTAATTTATTTCCTGTATGCAAATTATGTTCAAAAATATGTGAAAAATCATCAATCATAATAAATAAAAGCAGTTTAAAATGAATTGGTAAATGAATGTCATTAAGCTCATTTTTCTCTTCTAGTACAAAAACCTAAATTTACCAATGGAAAACCCCACCATATTCATTTATCTGTCAAAATAATTTTTTTTAATACAAAAACTGTCAGCCCAGCCAAATTTTATCAAAAATCTTTCCTACAACAGTAGTTTTGAAATGTTTGATCAAGATGATTCGTTTTGTTTAAATGTTTAGGTTGTTCAAAATTTTGTGAAACAAAACTATTAAAACTTATGCAAAGTCAGACCTTATATTGTTTGTATTATCTATAGTACACTTGTTGGATAATTTAGTTTGAAAAGTCTATAGGAACCTACTGCAATAAATCTGAAAAGGCAAATTTCTATTCTCAAATCTCAAAGCAGCTCACAACGATTTTAACATCCGGTATTTTCTTCTTCTGCAGTCCATTTAAAATGGGAACATTAAAGACTATACGAACTTCAAATGCATACAAAATATTGAGAAGTTATATGAACAATTTCTCTTCGAGGGTCAATGCAATGCTAAGCACCAATATTTTCTAGAAACTTTCGTAAATGCCCGGCAAAACGGTTATACTCAATCGTTTACGCTGCGCGCCTTTCTCTTAAGTGGGTAACTTTCGTTGTTTCAAGTGGGTTCCGATGATGGATGAGGCTGGGCACCACATGTTCTTAGCAAAACGCATAATCCTTGTTAGAATAGTTATTACACATTGCGGCGCTGTCATATATGTATACCTACGTTACGTACCGTTGCCACACAAGAGGGCATTTCTTGAGCTATAGAAATTTCCTGCTAAATAAGAGTTATTCGAATGTTCTAAATGAATAATTTTATGGCCAGCTAGTTACGGTCAGGAATTATTATTTAATTTATTTCTTGCAGAAGGATATTCAGAGGATGTACGAAAGAAGATGGCCGTTACTGGGGAGACTTTATTAAAACCGTTTTTCATTTTATAGACCTTAGACATGTTACACAAGCAGTGATTTTAATGTAACATTTCAAATGCAGTGTGTGTATATTGTGTTATACACCAGATTGGCAATTTATTTGCATAATTTCTTATAATTATTTTCTCTCATTGTTGACCTCATCGCATAGTGATATGGTTGATGGACATAGAGTACCTACATATATATACTATATTTTGTGACAAATACTGGGTATAAAGATATTTTCTTGTTCGTGACCTTTTATTTGTTAAAAAGTTTTTGTTCCTACTGTGAGTATGAGTTTCATGCACAGATTAGCCATATGAAGATGAGAATGTTTTGTACGTTTCACCCTCCAAAAGCCATTTGTTTATATTGTTGTATTTGTAATTTCTTCCCGCTTCGATTAATAGGTGTGAATTGAAACAACAATTTAACCGGTGTCTGAAGATCCCTACTGCATATGTGTGAGGTTTTTATACACACATTCTCATTTTTTATCTAATACCGGACAGTTCAAGCTTGTAGGCAAATTAAAATGGCTGCCAAATTAAAATGGCTGCCGGGGATTTTTATCTTCATGTGGCTTATCTGTGGTTTCAAGTCAAAATTAAATTTATGGATCTATACATTCTAGGTGTACGAGGTTTTAAAAGAAAGGAGAAGATACTGCCATTATTTTTGTTGTAATAGCCGTTTTTTTATTATCAGAAATGATCTGTATAGATCATTAAAAAACATCCATTACAACAACAACACGAGATCTTGCTCTCTATCGGGATCACGTTTCAACAAAAGTTTAATTTTTAAGTTAGGACCGCACTCGGCGGAACTGCACTTCAGCGTAACTGAACTTCACGACTTATTTGTGGGAAATTGTATGAGCTATATCGCACTAAGCGACAACTGCACTTCACGACGCGACACTATGCGACAAAGTTGGTAATCTGGCCAACTGTGTCGCGACGTGAAGTTTCGATCAGTTTCGTGCGAAAGTGCGCACGGTGTCGCTGAAGTGCAGTTCCGCCTAGTGCGGTTTTACCTTTACTTTTGCTTCTCAGCTTTGCAAATGGTTATTAAATGGAAACTGTAGTGTAAAGAAAAAAGAAAAACGAATATGTGTAAAATAAATAAACGTAGGGAAAAAAGAGATAGGTATATACAACACAGTTGTCATTAAGATCCGTATCGTTTTACTTCATGAGATGATATTTATAGATCGTCAGTGATTATACATAAAATGCTAGGTATAATAATAGGTGTTTTCCACATCTGTCCGGCAAAAGTGTCAGCCATTTCTTAATAGGACTGCCAGTATGTTGTAAAATTGCAAAACAAAAATAAAAGGTCTTTTATGTATTTAAGGAATAAGTTTTTGCTCAATTTGGATTTTGATTTTAAAATTGTTATTTAAATTTGTTTTTTATAGAAATATGTATGTATATCAGACACAAATGCAGGTGGGTATTTAATCTAAAAAATAGATAAACAAATGTTATCAGTCCCAACGAAATTTAGAAATGTATAAATATTTTAACAAAAATTTTAAAAGGATGGCTTTATTAAGTTCATCCATTAATACCTACCTTCCCAGTTAACTTCCCGATCCCGATTGCTTCAAGGTTTTGCAGTAAATAATGGCTCTTGAATAACGAGAAAGAATTAAAGGCATTATCAAAAGCTTCAAAGAGTCACAGAAAATTATTATTTACCTTGTGTCAATATTCATATATACAGCTTGCATTATGAAAAGTACCACCTATTTTTGTATCATTTCATTGGTACATTTACAAAGTATAGTTTCCTTTACATTACTAAACCTAATCCACCTTTAAGGCGTATAAGGATATAATATAATATAATTCAATTTCCTCGTGGAGTGCATTATATCTATTCAATACGGTGATTCCTTTTTTCTGATTGAATTTAATATGATTTCTATAGCTTTTCAACCTATAAAATAGATAGTGTTGAGTTTAAAAATGCATATGGAAAGTTCTAGAAGTGTATACTTATACATTATACAATTATATTTCCTGCTTCGTAACCTTGTTTAAAACATATATTACAAATTATTTACATTTTACATGCAAATCTTAATATTTAAAACAAAGTCGTTTTAGTTACAACACTTATAACTCAAGAACGGCTGAACCGATTTTAATGGTCTTTGGTTTGTTGGGTTCGTCTCCGCCCCGAATAGCAGAATAACTATAAAAATATCGGAAAAATTCACTTTGCAAGGTGAAATGGGATAAAATGAAAAAGACTTATCCGATTAAAAAATTCTACCTGCATTTGAAAGATTATTCTTATGAAATGGCTTCGAGGATTTTTTTTTTAAATTTGCAATTTTTACGGTGAAATAATGGGGTAAAATAAAAAAATTGCCCGATTTAAGAAATTCTTTTTATATTTGAAAGGGTTTCTTTAAGAAATGGCTTTAGGGATATTATTTTTCAAATTTTATTATTTGTAGGGTGAAATGGGGTAAAAATAAAAAATAGCCCGAGTTAAGAAATTATTTTTGTGTTTGAAAGGTTATTTTGAGTGGATGGCTTTAGGATTTTTTTTTTTAAATTTTATAATTAAAGGGTGTAAAGACGAAAAAAGTTATCTGATTTCAAAAATTCTGTTTGTGTTGGAAAGGTTGTTTTTAAAAATTTGATATGTACATAGTAGGCATTAAGTTAATTGGGATAGACATACAAAAATTGTTTTTGATTACAAAAATTTTGTTTGCTTTGGGAAAGTAATAAAGGTGTTGGACTTAGATGATCATGTTTTTACGAATTTCGCCACTCATTACGTGAAGTAGATTTTAACCCATTAAGTAGTATTTGATTACAAAAATTAGTTTAAATATATTAATTTATATTTTGTTTTGTAAATTTTATTCGAAGCTTAGGTTTGTCTACGCGTGTGAAGCCGGTCGCGTCAGCTAGTATGGATATAATTATGCAAACAAACAATATCAAAATTAAACATAATTGAACTGGCTCTTTTGTAACAGAATAATGCATCATGCAGTGGAAACAAAATGTTGCACGCAACTTATTACCACTTTCGCCTCTGGCGCTGCGCTGGCTGGGTATCCCTTTTAGACACATCAACAAAATTTACTGTCTTTTCGGGAAGCAATCTTTTTTTTTCAAAAAAATGTATTTGCATTTATTATTTCTTGGCAAAAAGGCATGTAATATTTTTTTTTTCTTTATTTTTCACGATAAAAAATATCCAATCTTATAACTCTAAAACAATACAATTATGCAAACAAAATATTTGCAAGAATGCGAGAATTTTTGCTACCATTTTATATTTTTACATGTGAACTGTTAACTACTATATAAGCTGTATGCGCAGCGAGAAAGAATAATCTTGGAATAAGTTTCAAAAAAAGACTACGTTCGTGCGACTTTAGTTAAAAAAATTGTATTTACAAAGAAAATAATATAGCATTTACCCTACAATTGATCTCTTTCTACATTCTAGTACATTTTTCAGCAGAACTGTCAGTTGAGCATTTGACAGTTGTTGTCGCATTCAAACAAAAAATAGAAATAAACCGCCATTCGCCAATAAAAGACGCTTAATTTTTAATTCGAAATTGTTTTTCCAACACATAAGTTTCAATTAAAATATAGTTAATTCAACAACAATGGTTGCTGAATTTGAAATTGCAGGAGCTGAAAAACTATTTGTTTTCGAAAAACATCGATTGGAAAGCTTCAAATCATGGCCATTTGCTGACGATCAAGCATGTAGCATAAAAAATGTATTATTTTGTATTTATTGTTAATCCTTTGTTGTAATAATTAAAATAACTAAAATATTTTTGTAGATGGCTGAAGCAGGATTCTATTGGTGTGGCAACGAACGGGAAAACGACACAGCTGCTTGTTTTGTATGTGACAAGATCCTTGATGGATGGGAAGCAACAGATGATCCATGGAAAGAACATTCCAAACATGCTCCTCAGTGTCAATTTGTTAAATTTAAAAAACCCGAACGAGATTTTACAGTGAGTACTAAAAGCTTAATGTGGTTTTCCAGTCAACCATTTCAGATTTGGGGGTCAGATTCCAGATCAATCGTGGTAACTAGAACGAATCGCGATTGATCCTTTTTTTGTAAAGGTGTAGGTGATTTGTCTGTGTTTACTGATGTAAGTAGTGATAGTATATGTAGGGAAAAATTCCTACAAGTATTTTTTTCCTAGGGAACAGTTTTTTCTTTAATACAAAAATATTATATATTTGGCTTTATTTTCTTGATGAAACTGGTGAAAAAATTCTTACAAAACGTTTTTTTTTTTCAAATTATAAAAGAACATTTTTGTGTTTAAATTGTAATTAATTTCAACTACGCGAATACTTTCACCTGTCTTAATTTATTGAAATGGAGATTAATGAGAGAACCCACACTGGCGCTATGCAAATCTTTGAACATTCTTCAGTCGTCGCATATTCGCACGAAGGTTTAGCGCCGGTCTGGGAGCCTTTATTGATTTGTTTCATAAGAAAAAACTCAAAAGTGGGACTGACTTTTAATCTTGAAATTATTAATATCCTGAGGCCATTTTGAAATTATGACAAAATATAAGAAAGAAAAGATTTACGCATTCTTTTCTTGACTTCACTTAAATGAATGTGATATTGTACATTATTTTGTTCAATCAAATTGAAATCAAAAAATATAACACAAATTAGGGAATTTTTTGTTCCCTAGCAGGAATTTTATTTTGTTGGTAAACTATCACTGCTTTATAACGTGATTCGGCCATCGGTCGGATCCATATATCACAGATTAGCCACATGAAGATGAGAATCCCCGGCAGCCATTTTAATTTGCCTACAAGCTTAAACTGGCAGTTATCAGATAAAAAATGAGAATGTGTGCACAAAAATCTCACACATAGACAGTAGGGATCTTCACACACCTGGTTAAATTGTTGTTGCAATTCACATCTATTCATCGACGCGGGAAGAAATTACAAATACAACAATGTAAACAAATGGGTTTTGGAGGGTGAAACGTACGAAACATTCTCATCTTCATATGGCTAATCTGTGCCATATATCCACAGGAATCCCGTCCATCCAAAATCCAAATCAAAGGCGAAGCTATCGGTCGATGGTGAGGAAGAAGACAATGAACATGAAACAAGGTCACTACATAAGGATTACTATGGAATTTTAATAAAAATAATTCTATTTTCACAAAAAACAATGGACTAACCCACATGTTTCCACAATGCCTTTCATTCCATATGAAAATATTTATTTTATTAAACAAATGCCTTATCAAAAGTAAACAATGCTAGCGAAAGGCCAAAACGAATTTAAACTGACGAGGAGAGGACGACGTTTAGAAATGTCAATTTGGTTCGTGTGCAAGTGTGTGTGAAAGTATGTGTAAATCTGCCAATAAATCGAGATTTGAAAGATCAATCGAGAAAAAAAACAGACCACGAAAAAAATCAATTTTTTTGGTTGTTAGGAACGTAAAATCTGAAAAAGATCAAGTTGACCCCCATAAAAATCAATTTTTTTGGTTGTTTGGAAAACCACATAAGTGTCTCTTGATAATAATTCTTCAATCGATTCGACTGTCTTTTTTTCACATGCAGGTTGAAGAATTCCTAGATCTCTTTGGAAGTGTCGTCAAAGGTCATCTCAACAAAATTGGAATCTCTTTAAAAAAACGTATCCGTCAGAGCTATGAAAAAAATATGAACAAGTTCTTGAGTACTTGTACTTAGTGCTAAGTAAGTCGTCATTAAATTATCCTAAAATAAAAGAATCACTTAAAAACATAAACCTAATATGGAACTTTATTATTATGCGTTGTAATTATTAGTTTTTGCTGTTTGTCATAAGTAGGCCCTTTCGTATCCAACACTAAAAACCACAATCTTCATAATTTGAGTTCACTAAAATTAGAATGCCTAACCAATTTGAAGTTAACAAGGTGCAATTAATTACAAAATTTGTTCTTAAATACGACACGTCGGCATCATCACGTTGCGTTGGGGGAGTTTACACATACTACTCAGGTTCAAAATTTAGCGGAGTTGAGAATTTAGAAAATTAATTTTGTAAAGCTCTCCAGTTGGAAATGGAAACAAAAAAGAAACCAACTTAGTTTAAATTGGTTCTGTTCCGTTTTCCTTAATTTTAATTAGAAATATGTGTTTGTTATACCTATATCTTCTAAGAATCAAATCAACTTCTTTAAATTTACATGCTTAGATTATGTTGGGTTAGAAGATCTCAATGGATCCATTGTGCTTCGCAAGATACAAGTAAGGAAGTTGAAATGTGAGGTAAAGTAAAGGAATAAGAGGAAAAATACGTTAGGTGGCATGTGTCGTGCTAACGTTTAGTTTGATCCCTTTTCAAGTGTATTCTAGTTTTACTGTCGTTTCGAGATTCTGTCTTCGAAATGTTTGTTTTGACATTTGAAGGCTTATTCCTAAAATTCACTGGTCACCTAGTTTTATATAAAAAATGTAAAAACATTTTAGTTTTTCGAAGAAATACATAAACATAATCACTTTGCAATGCTGACAACTCAGTACCCTCATGAATTCGAAATCCTTAAAATATTTACTCATCCTTTGTTAACAACACCAAAAATCATGTTTCCCATTCATTTCACAGAAATTATTATAGAGTCTTCCAAGCAACCAACTATACACGAATCATAAATAACATCAATAATTCATTAGGCAGTCCTTTCCTTGATTCTTCACTCCTGCATTTATACAATAAATAAACATTTGTTGGAATTCAATTGCACGACAAGAAACTACATACATACATATATTTTCTTGCTACCTTAGATTTGATTTCAATTCGTAGTAGAACAACTAGCCAAACTTTTGCCAAAGATAAGCTTATTTATGTTGTCTCATAATTCATGAACAAACTCCTCGATTTCTCCTTCAAAGTCAAAGCATATAAATATTGAAAGTCCTTCCCTTCCCTACACGCTTTCATATACATAGTTACTGTTGTATATTTGCAGTTGGCTCTCATAAAAATGAACCAAGTTCCCAGAACCACTAAGATACAAGATTTATTTTGTAAGCAATAAATTAGGTCACAAAGATGTCGCCTCCAAGTACAAGAGGACATTTATGGTTTGGAAAAAAAAAAACAGCAAAAATGATATGTTAGCTGTTTTTTGAAGCATATATAGGGTGATTTTTAAGCTGGTTTGGTTTTGGCAACACTGGTTTTGAAAGCTGACGTGTGTTTAGTACCTTGTGTCACTGTAAAACAGCTTCAGTTTGGTTTGCAATTTAACCATGGATCGTCTTACAAATGAACAACGCTTGCAAATTATTGAATTTTATTATCAAAATTCGTGCTCGGTTCGAAATGTTCATCGCGCGCTGCTTGTATGAGGCTCATTTTTGGTTGAATGGTTACGTAAATAAGCAAAATTGCCGCATTTGGAGTGAAGATCAGCCAGAAGCATTGCAACAGCTACCAATGCATCCCGAAAAAGCCACTGTTTGGTGCGGTGTTTATGGGCCGGCGGCATTATTGGGCCTATTTCTTCAAAGATGATGCGAATCGCAGCGTTACTGTCAATGGTGAACGCTACCGAGCGATGATAACAAACTTTTTTTTGCCCGAAATGGAAGTTCTTGACTTGCATGATATGTGGTTTCAACAAGACGGTGCCACATGCCACACAGCACGCGAAACAATGGCGCAATTGCGAGGCGAGTTTGGTGAACAGTTAGTTTCACGTTTCGGGCCGGTCAATTGGCCGCCTAGATCGTGCGATTTGACACCATTAGATTATTTTTTGTGGGGGTATGTCAAGGCTAATGTCTATAGGGACAAGCCCGCTTCGATTGACGCACTGGAAGCCAACATCCATGCATTCATTCGTGAGATACCGGCCGATATGTGTGAAAGAGTATGCCAAAATTGGACTCAGCGGATGGGCTACCTGAGACGCAGCCGCGGTCAACATTTGCATGAAATTATCTTTAAACATTAAATTGCAAGATTCAAACTATCGATTCAAATAAATATTTCATTCATTTTTTCGAATTTTTTGTGTTTTTTTTTTAAAAAAAGTTCTAAGCCTCTTAAAAAATCACCCATTACATACGAGTGAATTCAAATTCGAGTACATTTCAGAATAAAGAACTTAGACGCTAATGAGCCCAAAAAGAAGTTGCAAAAAATCACTGAAAACCATTTTTCAACAGGCTCTGTACGAGTAGAATGTAGTAAGTTTGCTGAAGTAGATTCCCACACGGAATGCATTTCTTCTGCCTGAAAAGTTAAACACTTTGAAGATTTCACTTGAATGTCTATAAGTATAAAACTTTTCACCACAAAAAGGAAAAAATAAATAATAAAAAAAAAACAGGCCACAAGTTTGCTCTGCTACTTTGTTTACTCATGTACTTGTGTACTTTTGGGTGTAATCGATAAATTTAAGTCCTTAAATGGAAGGATGGGACGACTGATTCTTGCAAAAGTTAAATAAAACTTTTAATGGCTCAACTGATTGTTTAAAATAATGTTTAGTTTGGGGCAGGAAGAAGTTGGAGAACATAATCAAATGGAATTAACTTAGCCCCAAAACCATGCAATGAAATGTTGGATTAAACAAATTGGTTTACATAACCCAAGGACATCATATAAAATCAACTACAATTTTAAATTGAAAGTGTATTGAGTAGAGTTTTCGAAAAAAAGTCACACGCCTTCGATGCCTTTTGATGACACACCACATATTCATAAATGAAGAAAAATTAAAAACGGCATGTAGCGCCTTAAAAGGCTTGAATTTTAAACTAGGTTAAAATAATAGCGAATGTTATTTTACCAACAGTTTTGTGTTTTATATTTATATATATATTTGTAAAAAGCAGAATAGAATTGGTAAAAAAGTTTATAGGTGGTGCAAATCATTAAAGTCACACACTGAATACATTGAAAACCTGGTGCTTTGTTCTCTAATGATTGTTTTTTCTTTTACCAAGGCCACATGACCCAGAGTCGACTTTAACAGTAAATAAACAAACTACTATGTACGTATATATTTTAAACCTACGAAAAACCTCCAATAAAAACGAACAACCAAAAACAATGCATTTCATTTGTTTTCGTTTTTGTCTTCGCTTACAAAAAAAACTTTAATTTCAATTGGAAGATTGTTAGAGGTTACGTTTTCTATATCGATTGTCCATGTTCCAAATTTCAACAATCAGAAAAACAAAGAAAATTAAACAGTATAAAGAAATATACCATGGTCATTCAAATGGCATTCGCATATTTCATTCTTTTCACATGCATAACATGACCAACAAGTAAACAAGTAGGTATAGCTTTCTAGTTTCTACTATTCTGTTAATATATCATCGACTTGCAAGTTTAATCCGATTACATGAGCTTGAATTTTTATTTGGTCTACATATGTGTGATGTTACAACCAGTGGGCTATCGCACTTATGGGCCTAGAAAAATTTTATAAAAATATTGAAATAACATTTATTTAAGTAGATCAGACAGTTTGAGAGTGATGTGATGTGATATTTAAATAAACCATACGTTCTAATACCATTGGCGAGGCGGAACCGGCCGATTTTTAAGCCCCCTACGGATCTGTATGCACATAGTAGGTGTTCCAACTAGAAAGATTCGACATAACATAATAGATTTTTGGGTTGTCTTCTTTCTATGAATTCTGCAGGTACATAATATCTTAGCAAACATGTATTTATTTGTTAAAATTTAGATTTATTTACGCTCATCACTTAACGAAATAGAGCTACCTCACCGGTGCCGATGTTTCCAGACAGAGGAGAAACTTTTCTTGTCCTATAACAGAACATTAATCACAACTTGAAATCTTCTATAATGCTAATAAATATTGAAGTCGCCAGATACACAACATTAATCACGTGTTGAGTATATTCTAATACTTATACAAGTTTAACACCTTATTAAAAAAATTGGATGCCCGGAGACTTTCTAATTTTCAAACTATCACCAAAGTGCATTAACGAAGAAAGCCATTAATTTGTTTGTATCGAACAAGGACAAACAGGACTCTTCCTTTTATCCTGAGAATTTTGTTCCAATTTTATTTAATCTCTTGTCGACCAAATCCTCCTCTCTCACCTTGACACATCATACCTACCCCATTATAAAGACTTTTTTGGTAGAACAAAAAAAAAAATGACCAACCATAACCTAGAGTGAGGTGAATGTCTCCAGGTCACTTTTGTGCACCTAATTTATAACACTGGCCTTTGCAAATGTATCCACTAGCTGGATGTTGGAAAACCCCTACGACGACGACGACGATACCAATTCATTTAGAAATTTGCCAAAAAAAAAAGTACAAAATGCCACAGCACAAAATGGCAGCCAACGAAAGGTATTAAACTATAGACCCAGTCTTTTATTTCTTTTCCGGTCTCTGGCTGGCTGGAGTTTTTTTTCGTTTTTTTTTGTAAGTTGGGGGTGCGGGTGCCCATTTAGTTTCTATGTTTCTCTGCACTTAGAGAAGAGGTTCTTCTGTGTGGTACATAATTCCATTAGCGTCAAGCCGCTTCTATGCTATACCATCAGCCACCACCAGCACCACCGATACCTAGCCAACTTGCTTTGCTTTCTGTAAGTGCTTTGCTATGTGTTTAGTGTAGCTGACCACCCCTCCAACCTTCTCCAACTGGAAACTCTACCGATTCGACTGATAGCTACTATTTTAGTTGGGCATGATTGTAGACTATGAAGGAAAAAGCACAGCGCTGGTGCATCTATGTACAAAAAAAACCTATCTAGCTTCCGCAATCTGATATTTCAGCAGAGTTAAATCGACTTAATTCGCTGATGACATATTTTCCTTTATGTAAAAGCAAACGAGGAACAAAATACCAAGGCACACTGTATTTGGTAGAAGCACTGTGAAACAAAGAGATGGTGTGCGGTGTATCTGCGGGGACATAAAATATATATCACAGTCACAGCACAGTCAAAGCTTGAACTTTAAGTTTCTGTCCGGAAAAGTAACATGGGTATCGTGGAAAAGTTATCTTTTCTTATTGCTGCTTTTAATGGTTTAAGATAGAATTTTGGGAATGGGAGTTCACTGCTAAAACTTGTTTTCGTTTGAAGAAATGTTTCTTAACTCAAAGTAACGCAATGTAGTGTTGTCAGAGGTAAATTAATTGGTTGGTTGATAACATTAATGAACTTCAAACCATTTTCTAGAGGGATGTGGATTGTGGATGTGGGATGTCAAGTAATTTTGAACGAACAAATACAATTATATTCCCTCTTTGTCACATTTTTCATGTGTTAATTGATAAGGAAGTAATTTATAACTTAAATTCAAATTAAATTCAACGGAAGGAAATAATAATTAGGGACGTTATAAACATACATATGTATGTATGTATCAATTAAGAGAAAATGTTAAATAGCATTGCTAAAATAATTTCTGAGATACTTTGACTGCATAATAAAGTACATTATGTTTTATAACATATGATTGTCTGACTGTATGGTTTTTAATTTAGTTGAAACTACCAATCCAATTTTAATTTAACCAATACAACAGTATACAATGATGTCTCTATTCGTCAAAATCACTGTAGCAATAAGTCAAATAACCCCAGTCTGATGATGGAGGTTAATAAGATTTTTTTACATATATAAATTCTTCTTCCTTGTGACACTTTTCTTACCTCTCAAAAAGAATATAAAACAGTAATGTGTATTCTCACATGTTATTTCATCAAAATAAAAATCTTTAGACAATGATATAATAATTCTTACCAAACTATGTACCTACAAATATGGAAATGGATACTTTTTACGACCTTCATTCAGCATACAAGAAAAATGAAGACACATATTTTGTATTCGTAAGCTCTCGAATGACATCTTCACCTCGACGAGCGACGTTGAGATGATAAAGTTACGGTTGTAAAATTTCAAAAAAAGCCATCCAATTGAAAATGAATGCGAAGATCCTTTGAAGAAACATTTTGCTCCTTTCTGCAATATACATACAAAAGGTACTACAGGTAGATGTCGTTATTCATCATGTGATGAAGAAGAAGATACCTATGCCAGCATAACAAATTGAAGTTATATATACTATATGTACGTGTGTCTTAACAAAATGTGTGTCAACGTTAAATTTTGTTTATGAGTTTATTCAGTCAAATTTAATTTCGAAGCAACCACACATACACACACACACACACACACTTTGAGATATATATGATCCTATGGTAAAATTCGCCTTCCTTGACCTCTGACAAAGAAGGACACAAATTCACTTCATCTAACATTCTGCCCGGGTATATCTTCAATTTTATGGCTTTGCTTTGTTCATAAAAAAAAAAATATAAAATATTGACAAACATCACGTACTCGTTAAGCAAATGCTGTGCCGATATCCTACATGATATTGTGTGTTTTAAGGATGTTTCTTTCAATCGTTAGTCAATTGTTTTCCTTTGGCTCATCATTCATGATGTTTATCTGCACTTGTCATGTTCTCGAACCTAGATTCTTACTTCAATCGACTAAGTAGCACTGATTTGATTCTGTATATATCCTAGAAAACATGGTGTGAAAACAAAGGATATACTCATAGATTTTTTTTTTGTTTTTCTTAAGTATCTTTGTTTTTTTTTTATCAAGTCGAGTGCATCAGGTCCTTGGGTGGGGATGCAATATCGATTAGTCAGCAGTTTGTTTCGAAGGCTGACAGTGCATTTATAATGGAGACCATTGATTTTTTGTATCCTTGAACACATACAAGAATTATAAGTATTTTCTACTCGGGAGTAGTAGGCAGGTACACAATGTTTAACTTTGCCTAGAATTAGCTAGACAAGTTTTCAAAATATAAAACTAATTGAAAACGTTATTAAATACAAAAAATATAAAAAAAGATTTTCACAAATTAATACGCTTCTTATGTACATCGCGTTGCTGTTAAACTTGGTTTGGTAGCAAATCGCGTTTAAAGGGAGTCGAGTTTTTACCAAAACAAATATTTTAAGATTCGATTTTTCACCAACAAAATATCTTAAAATTTCTTGTCGTGCGATAACTCGATTGAAAGGTAACAACTCCCAGATTACGAATAGGTAATAATTTTTCGACTGCTTAGGCTGTTAGTGCAGCTGCAAATCGAAAAAAAACAGATTCCACGTTTGCTCCAAACCGTACAACTTCTTTAATCGGGAGTTTTGATGGTTGTTTTTTGGGTTTTGTCATGCCTACATATATTGAAATGTGGCACTTTCTAGATCAACGCTCAAATCAAATGTTGTTTTTTCAGCTAAAAAATTTGAAGAGGGAAAAAGATCGATTTTCAAGTTGTTTTTTTTTTTATAACTGTCGATGCATCGAAAATACAAAACAAGAAAAATGTGAGTGTTGTTAGTTTGCAGGAATTTCCGCCTAGAAAAATTGACAGTTTTTGCGAAGTTTAGTCAAGGCTCTCGAAAGTGTTCAGTATGTGTAGAGAAATTCCAGTCGAGGATAAAATGTCAAATACTCGCGAGGATCATACTAGTTAAAACTTTTTGCGCGAGTTTTAATAAAAAAAAAATTAAATTTGATGGCGCTGCAGCTCGTGGAGAGCCAGCACCTGATGGTGCGACTTATAACTCTCAAGCATTTCTGTGTGCGTGTTTGTTTGCTTGTGGGAATGGAGGTACTTGTTTATTACAAGAGATTGTCTCAGGAGGCAAAAGGGTAGGTATACATATTTGGCGAGGGTCCAGCCAATTCCGAAAGTAACCCTAGCTAGCTTCTTGTTTGTCATTAAAAACTAGATTGTTTTTGCAGGCCGGGTTGGACCACAAAAGCAAGTCAAGGCAAATTAAAGAAAACAACCTGTAACCGTCACAAGAATTGAATGCCAGCCATGCTGGTGCCGCAAATTCAAAGCATATGATACAAGTATGTATTTACATACATACATAGATATTTTGCGAATCCTATTATTTTAATTAAATCTTAAACAGGATTATAAGCGAGAATATTAAATAGGTAGAGTAATATACGTCTGCATCAGCTACGGAACAACCACGCGAAGCTACTACATAATTTAATTCCTCAAGACCGAATCGAAAAAAAGAGATTTCCCCCCTTTTTAAATGGCAATCATCTGGGATAATTACGCGACTATTGTAAATTTCTCATTGATTGAAATCTCCTTGATGAGGCTATTGAATGAAACCATGATGTCTTAGAATTCTTTACAAAGCCCTCTGCAAGCATCTGTATTTAAGAATGGTAAGTTGTTTTCAGCTGTTTTTTTTTCTTTTTAAATAATTTAACAAAAGGAAAGCCATATGAAGGTGCAGGTTTCTTATTATACATTTTCCCTTTCAATAACCCCTGTGCACTCGTATGATAGATAATGTTAGAAACACCAACCCCTATAACCAACCCCCTACTAAATGAAAATCACAAATTATGTTAACTTCTTTTTTTTTATTTTTATTTTCTCTTTTGGTTGCAATTTTTCCTTTTCAATACGTAGATATACTATGCTATACAGAGGTGTGTAATTTTGCCACTCTGTATAGTCGCTAGCTTCATCACCTTTTTCTTTTAAAGTATAATTACTGATGGTGCGACTTTAAATGGAACACGGGGGAAAATCGTTACGAATTTTCTGCGATTTTTCTTCCATTCATTTCAGTTTCGATGTCGTCGTGCTCACGTTCGTTTAACGTTGCATCATAAGGTACGTGCTTTCGTGCTCCATGCTTCTAGACTTCTAAAAGTGTGTATGCTGCTGCTGCCTCAAGTAGATTTATCCTGTGGTTTTCTATATAGAAAGTCAATCCCCCTATCTTCTCGTACGTCGTCGTCGTCTTTATGCCATGGGAGAAGGATTAACAAGGATAATTTAATAAGATATTGTGCTCCATCGGATAAAATTTAAAGAAATAAAAAATTAAAAAAAAAAAAAATATGAAAAAGGATTCACTGTGTATCGGTAACGGTATCGTAGATGTTCAAAGTACCGTTTTGAATGCAGTGAATATCCTTAAGGCCTTCTACTAGAGGCACACGGCTTTAAAAAATTCACTTCAAGGATACGAATTTGAAATTTCAAGGTTTACGCGGGCATAAGGGTGTGTGCCGTGCCGTTCCGTGCCGTGTGACGTGACGACAGTTCAGTTCATAACGCGACCTAGTTCTTAAATTCTTTCAAATCGGTAAATTGGTTTGTTCTAGATATATTTTTATCATTACACGTATAAGGCCATAAATGTAAGGCTTCAATGGCTTCTCGTGAAAGTGAAAGTGCACATAGAGTATCGTTATGTTTGCCTTGAGTGCAGTGAAAGAGGAGCGGCGGCGACGTCGACGTTCGACGATAACTTGTATACGGTGTGGATGAGGCGTTAGTGTTGGTAGCTCTTAAGCTTTTCAATGCTAATTTCAAGGATATATTGAATGTAATCTCTCCGAACCTAACCAGCTTATGCGATTTATGAGTTTACATTTATCAAGATAAAAGAAGCATTCCTACCAAAGGGTTTGTTAGGGTAGGCTTGGATAGGGTGTGGTAGTACACATATGTATATGATGAATGGAACTATGTACATATATGACCATTTATAATACTTGTTGTAATATGGTGACTCTGATGGTGACTATCGTATACAATGCGCATACTGCACACGTGTGCAAACGATATGAATTTATTTTGCTGCACATATGTATACCTATATGCAGAAGGATGTGTGTTGTGTCTAGTGTGTGTTTCTAATGAAAATTCAAGAAGATAAACCTGTGAAGTACTGTCAAGTACTGACAAGAAGAGATTTACAGTGTGAAACTCGTTAAGAAAATATGTGACGGAATGATGGATATCCCATGAAAGTGAACCTAGTTTAAAATGATTCTTTTTTTTTATTTGTATATATGTATATATTTTTGTCTTTGCAGTGATGTAGAATATTCTACGAGTGTGTGTTCATTAATCATTACTGAGAGGTAAAAAGGATTTATATGCGTGATACAAAATTAATGAGTAGGTGATGGGTATACAATATGTTGAATACATAGCCTTGATGATTAAATTCATTTGAATAAAAAGAATTTATTGTAAATTTATGTTACATATTTAAAATTCTTTAAAATTAAAAAATTTAAAGATATTTAAGGTAAGAATATTTAAGTATAAGGGATATTTCAATGAAAAAAGTAGGTACGCCTCGATATATCGAATATGCAGCAACTCAATGGAAGAAACGCCCAAATCGATCACCGAACAATTTGTTGTTGTAAATTTTTTGTCATTTTGGGTGTTTTTGTTCCAAATTTTGGCTAGTTTTTATGATAGACAAATTAACAGAAAAAAAAACTTTGGCTCGAGAAATGGGGTTTAACTAAGCACGGAGAAAAAAAACTGTGTTACCGACTTGAATCGATAGTTTGTATGGAAACTCCATTTTTTTTTCTGCGATGGCGTCGCTGATGTGGTTTTTTTCTCCTTGATTGGCAAAAACCACACCTAGTACGTACTTACATACATATATCTCAAGTAAAAACTATCGAATTGTGGCAAAATGGATATCGGCCTATTCATACAGTTTTTGAACTTAACTTTTGCTTTTAACTTAAAGTTTTAAGTAATCCTCAACTCAAAAACTAACCGCCATATTATTCACTAGATACATCCAGATTTAAACTTAAATCCAGATGTATTTACATTGAATTTGTATGCTTAACATCTGGATTTAAATTTGTAATCTGGATGAATCGAGTGAATAATATGGCCGTAATGCATCAGTTGAATTGGGTTAAATTTTTTTGCAGGATTAACATCGCACTAAAAAACTGGCCCTCTCTCAATGGCTGGTCCTGGAAGAATAATGGAAATAAAATGCTCGCTTCTAAATCCGTTGAGGCTAGAGACACCCTCATAACTCTTTATAAAATCCAAGACATTTTTGAATATATACAAACAATTACGAGTTAAAAAAATATAAACAGAGTGAATAGAGAATATTTATTCTTAGCTTTGGATTACTCGAACACCTTCAGCGTCGTAATGTTACTTGTTTTTCCTTACTTTATCGGTACTTCTATAAACAGCTAGTTGCATTTCTCCCATGAAACACTTTAACCGTAATACTCGCCCATCCAGGAATGCCCATATCAGTTTACTCTTGAACCCAATTTCGGACGTACAATCAAGTACAGAGATTCTTTCTTTAACCGTACTACACGAATGTGCGGAATGCTTTACCTTACTCTATTTTTCTCTCTTATTGTGATATTCAGAAATTCAAAAATATTGTGCATCGATATCTCCTTTTAAACCCTATCCTATTTTTCTAACGCTCGCACTGTGTTCTTACAAGTCATAACCCCTTGAGTGAGAGTAAGGGAGCCTTGTTCTTCCTATCTTTTTATATGTTTTTGAAGTATGTAGTGTCTACAGTGCCTCTAGATGTATGGGGGCACTTCTGACAAATCGAGTCATTTTTTTTTGTTTTTAAGAAGATGTAGAAGCGCGTTAATCGTTTCTTGGTTTGAATGTTGACAAAAAAAAAGGCGCCATTTTCTTCTCAATAAAAAAAAATTAGTAGTTATAAAAATTCTTTTCAATGAAAATTAACTCATATACCAACTTTTTGAAATAAGTTAATTGGGAATTAGTTCAAATGAATACATTATTTACGACCAAACTTATGAACTAAATATTAGGTACTTTTTTAAGAAAATAATGGCCAAACTTGTCACGGAATGGGGTCTAACGAGAATAAAATTTCAATACGCTAAATCAAAGCTTACAAGGAGCATAATATGTACAGCTGCGAGCAAAAACATAGCAGTGCAACGAAAAATAAGTTTAGACAAAAATGAAAAATCTAAGGAAGTTTGATTTTAGAAATCATTGCTGGTAAAACATTTTGTACGTTTTATTGAAATGTTTTTTTTTTTATAAATTAAATGATAATTTATTGACCATTAATGTAGTAACTTTACAAAAACAAAATATGTTCGAAAATAAAGGGAGCAAAATAATAGCAGTGCTTTTCTCATTGTGCATAATTAAGTCCAAATAACGGTTCAAAAAGTTCAATTTATCGTAATTTTATTTAGTAGCATGACCATTATTTTTTAACACAGCTTCGCAACGACGCTCCATTGAGGCGAAAACCCCCTCATATCTTTGCAGTGATATTTATCTCCAACCCTGCTGAACTACGGTCAATATCACTTTGTTATTTTTTGGTTTGACATTCGAGACTTCTTTTTTATGTCCGCCCAAAGATTTTCAATGGGATTGAGGTACGGAGACTGAGCAGGCCACTCCTAAACCTCAATCTTCTAGTCCTGAAACTATTGTTTAGCTGTTCTGCTGGTGTGCTTTGGGTTATTATTCTGCTAAAAGACCCATTTAAGCGGTATTTTGAAGTCTGCATATGGTAGCATGATGTTCTGCAAAATTTCTACACACGAGTGTTGTTTAATTATACTTTTGATCCAATATATTGGAACAACTCCATAGTATGAGAAGCATCCCCATATCATGATATGAGATCCTCCGTGTTTTATCGTTTTGGTGGTGTATCTAGGATCATATTCGGTATTTGGTGATCGTCTTACATACTGCCGAGATCGTTTACCACCATAAAGTATAACTTTAATCTCGTCAGTCCAAAGACTATTCCTCCATTTTTCAGGAACCCATCCCAAATGATCTCGCGCAAACTTTATTCTTTAGGGTATGGGCATTTTCTTCAGAAGTAGGGCTTTTCTTGGATTGCGAGCATTCAAGTTGTGATCCCTCAATCGTCTTCTTACAATATGTGTAGCTGTGTAGCTGCAGCAGTAGGATCCATTCTTGAAAACCGAACAACATGATTTATGTAAGATGGCGTAAGAATGTTTTTACGCCACCATGTTTCCGCTTTCCCTCAAATGTTATGTCATTTCTTGCCATTTTTGCCGAACACCCAACAAGTTCCTGAACTTCCTCATAGGTGTTGCCGTCAGTAATTATAAATAGGTTTTTAATGAGTTGTATTGTCCAGTGTTTACCACGACCCACTTCATAAGACCAAATAATTGATTTTTTAAACAAATTCGGTTGAAATATAAAGTAAAAGAATAGGGCTTACTTTTTTTAACATCCAAATCATAATTGAAGGAAATACAATATTTTAAATTTGACTTGATGATAACACTGGTATTATTTTGCTCTCTTAAAATACGGAAAGACACCAGACAAAGTGACATTTAATCAATGCACTAAGAATAAACCGTTAAACTATGACTTCAAATGGTTAACTTAATATCCTTGAGCACCACACTACAGTAGAAGTTAGAAAAAGTGACTGCATTATAAAGAAATTATATTTTTTAACAGATTACACTGCTATTATTTAGCTCGGCACTGTTTATGTACATTGTATGGTAAGAAATAGAAAAGAATTAATTCTTTTTATGGATTAGGTACATAAGAATTAAAAATATAAAATATTTCCTTGAATATTAATTAGAGTATAGGTACTCATAAAAAAAAATATTTTTTCGAAAAAAAAATAATTGAAGACAAAACAACCCCAAACCATAAATCTACCTATAATGTAAATAAATTCGTGTCAATGGCAACAGTTAGGTGTATTTATTTATTATAGTTGGGTGTGCTTATTCTCACTTTATATGAAATCTTACAACTTTTAAGGATTCCAACACATTGAAAAAAAAAATACTGTGAAACAAAATAAAAACAATATGCGACAGTGAAAAAGCGATAATAATTAAAAAAAAAAAAGGCCGGCAGCATTTAATCTTCCACGTTATATCTACTAATGATGAAAGTCTGAAGATACATTAAACAAAAAAAAAAAAAACGTACAAAACTTAATGGTTTCATTAAGAACCGTGAAAGAAAACATGAGATGATGATCCATGATACTAGTGTGGCATTTATTGATTAATTATTTTGTTCTTATAAATAAGAATAAAACAAAAAATTAATTTAATTAAGCAAATTCACAAATGAAGTTCAGCGTGAAACACACAAATAAAATATATATTTTTATTGGATATTAAATAAGGACACATACTCGTATAAGGATTACACTCAACAATTTCAAAAAGGTAAGTTCTGGTTTTGGATATAAAATTTTATTTTTCATTTTTATAAATTTTTTAATTTAAAATTAAAATTTAAAAAAAAAAACCGAGACATATGTGCATAGGTCTGTAAAATATTTATATCATTATTAACATTTTTTTAAATGGAAGTGACTAGACATGCCAATTATAACAGTTTTGGTTTATAAAATTACTGTTTTTGCTGCACCGCAGTGGCAGACCCCTCCGCCGGTGGGCATACTTCAGGTAACCAGTTTTTTTGTTAGGAAGTGACTCTAGACATGCCAATTATAACAGTTTTGGTTTATAAAAGTACTATGTTTATGCGGCCCCCTCAGGGCCAGGGCCCTCCGCCAGTGGGCATACTTTAGCCACCCAGAGTTTTTTTTTCAAGACGCGAGAAGCTTGTTAACGCACAGCCACTTTTAATGGCGAAAAACTGTTGTAACGGTTATAAATTGGCATGTCTCTAGTCTCGTCCTTTTTTTAATGGCGAAAAACTGTTATAACTGTTATAAATTGACATGTCTCTAGTGCCGTCCTTTTTAAATACCACGCTTTTAAAACACAAAAACAAAAAAATCTTCTCTCACATCAATGCATTTAAAACAATAAAAATATGGGGCACATGCAATAGATACAAATTGTTCCCCTAAGTCACAATTTTACTGCCCTGCAAGCTGCAAATGATATGAACTGTTGTGTGAGTTTTCTCAAAGACAAAACGAAGACTATCTCTCTATACACTCCTTAGTCCTTACTTTTATCTATTGCATGAGCCCCCCGTTTTCGTCTTACTTGCATGGGGCTAGTTCGTTTTAAGAAAGTGGTAGGAATATCATTTTTTTCGACTTAAATAATTACTTGCATTTTTGGTCAAATTTTGTATCTTTTTTGATTTTCCTTAATTAATTCGACTTCTTAAATTAAAAAAAAGAATACAAATTTATTTTGTTTAACTTCCCTTACTCTTTTAATTGTTGATAAAATTCATTTATTACACAAATATTTTGTAAAACTTTTCCTTTGACTCAAACAACAACAACAAAAAAAAGTTCTTATAAGGACATCATTACACATTTAAACAAAACACTTAATCCTAATTTTCTAAGCAACCAAGAAGCTTAGACCTTTTTAAGTTCTATATAAGTAGTCTATAGTCAAGGGTGCATATTTCTTTGAAATATGTACGTATATGAATATAAATTATTGTGTGAATGCCTCTACAGTAGTGAAAAATCGTTTAGCATATTTCACGCACTCAAAACAAAAAAATTCCTTTAAATTTTTCATTTTACTTTGACATTTTTATTTTTTCTATTTTTCTCGTGTTCATCCATACAGCTTGCCTTTGACTAAACCAGCCATGGATTTTAACATAACTACTTTTACATATAGCATCCCGGGCATGGACATAGGTCCGGGGCCGTTTCTTTTTACCTACGTTAGTGACTTTTTATCGTTTATCACACCTGAAGACTTACCACTCGGTGAGTATCCTCAAAAAAAAAAAAAGAAAACAGCAAAAATGTAGTTATAGCTACACTCAAGCGCTTTTGAGGTTGCTATAGCTGCTAGCTACTTGGGTGTCCTTATACCGCAACGGAAGGACACTTTATTTTTTTTTTTCAAATAAGCAAGATAGTAAAAAAAGACATGCATATCACTAAATGGACATGCATATATTTGACTTATCTTCTTCTAACACTTGTGTCATTGTCCATTTTTACATTGTTACTTACTTTTTTTTTTGTATTCTTCTTCTTCTCTCTCAATTTTCCAGAATTAGTCAGAGATGCACTCTACTCGAATCTAACCCTCATAGAATTAACGACGAATGTAAGTGTGGGTTTGAGGGTATGTGGATGTATTATAAGCTTGTGGGGGGCGTAAAGGTAGTTTTGGGTTGGTTGGAGTTATTTTATGCTTTTCTTTTTTTTTTTTTTACTTCCTTTTGCAGGCGATAAAAATAGAATCTGGATTTATAGCGCTCATGAGCATATTTGCGGTTATAGCATTTATTCCGCTTGGAGCGGCAGTTGCGTGGTGCTGTGGGCGGAATTCATCGGCGGAAGGACTAAGTAATCGTGTGGATCCATTGATGGCATTAGATCAGTCTGAGGAAAACAGACTGTTATGCAGAAAGAGGATTTCCATTGTTACAATGTTGTTATTTTTTATTATTTTAGCGTAAGTATAAATTATAATAATATCAATACCTATAAGCTTAACAAGGAGGCCAAATTAAAAAAAAAAAAAACACTGTTCTTGAAGATGCAGATTGTAGACTCACTTAAATTGCGAAGTATCGTATCAATGTTTCCAAGTTATTATAGTCTCGGGTAGTTTAGTTCTGCATAGATGTCCATGTGTTGAGGGCTTAAAAGAGGTGGGCTTTGGGCTGTCGCGTCGCGTCGCGTTGTGGTGGTGAAATAACCTGCGCCATGGTAGCAGGTGATGAAGCTAAACACAAAATGTCAATTAATAAAAACAAAATGCCAAATAAAAATTGTCAATCTTCAAAATGCCAAATAAACCACATATAACGGGTGATTTTTTAGCTGGTTTGGTTTTGGCAACACTGGTTTTGACAGCTGACGTGTGTTTAGTACCTTGTGTCACTGTCAAACAGCTTCAGTTTGGTTTGCAATTTAACCATGGATCGTCTTACAAATGAACAACGCTTGCAAATTATTGAATTTTACTATCAAATTTCGTGCTCGGTTCGAAATGTTCATCGCGCGCTGCTTGTGTTCAGCGATGAGGCTCATTTTTGGTTGAATGGGTACGTAAATAAGCAAAATTGCCGCATTTGGAGTGAAGATCAGCCAGAAGCATTGCAACAGCTACCAATGCATCCCGAAAAAGCCACTGTTTGGTGCGGTGTTTATGGGCCGGCGGCATTATTGGGCCTATTTCTTCAAAGATGATGCGAATCGCAGCGTTACTGTCAATGGTGAACGCTACCGAGCGATGATAACAAACTTTTTTTTGCCCGAAATGGAAGTTCTTGACTTGCATGATATGTGGTTTCAACAAGACGGTGCCACATGCCACACAGCACGCGAAACAATGGCGCAATTACGAGGCGAGTTTGGTGAACAGTTAATTTCACGTTTCGGGCCGGTCAATTGGCCGCCTAGATCGTGCGATTTGACACCATTAGATTATTTTTTGTGGGGGTATGTCAAGGCTAATGTCTATAGGGACAAGCCCGCTTCGATTGACGCACTGGAAGCCAACATCCATGCATTCATTCGTGAGATACCGGCCGATATGTGTGAAAGAGTATGCCAAAATTGGACTCAGCGGATGGGCTACCTGAGACGCAGCCGCGGTCAACATTTGCATGAAATTATCTTTAAACATTAAATTGCAAGGTTCAGACTATCGATTCAAATAAATATTTCATTCATTTTTTCGAATTTTTTGCGTTTTTTTTTTAAAAAAAGTTCTAAACCTCTTAAAAAATCACCCATTACAAACACATTTAAAACCAATCCCCATTTGGTGAAATTTGAAAACTAAGAATGAAATATTTTTTTATATTATAGCTTTTGATGGTAACCACTGATTTATGAACCTATTTAATCCAATTTATATATGTGTATACTCACTATATTAGTTCTTTTTAAAAAGTTTATTATTTGATTTGCGCCTAACATTCCGAGATTTCAACAAAAGAGGCTTTAAACATCAGGTCCTCTATTATATAACTCAAAGTACGAACAAGCAAGAAGTCACTGTTACCATAAGGCAGGGATATATGAAGCCATTAAATAAATACCCCATGAATTACCCGCACAACATAAAAATGTCTTTTAGCAATTGAGCGATCTTCTTTAATGACTCTATTTATCACCTTTATATACGTCAATTGCGGAACGGAAACCATTGCTGTATATATTATATAGAATTCAGTTAGAGGCAGAACATAGAGCTGTGTGTCTTTTTTCGAATCCCTTCAAACCACATCAAACCGTTTATATTGCCCAGGCACTCAATTATTTTCCACTGAATTAGCTTAGACTCATGTTAATAATGGCGAAGAAGGGTGTATCAGTTAATTTATCCCCCCAAACTCCATCCCAACCGAAAGAACTCTCAACTTCAAGCAATATTGGTCCATTATCCCATGATGCCACTTAGCTGTTCACTTATACTTTAGTGCTCTTTCACTCTAACTACATCTCTCTCACTCTGTCTATCTTTTTTTTTCAGATTAAGTGATTTTTGCATTTTCTACGCCAATAGTCGGTTAGCTACAACAGTCGAGATGACACCGGAAATGGTTAAATCCACCGTTCACGATATGGGGATCTTCTTGAAGGATACCCACTTGCAAATTAAACACAAACTGGATAATGGCTTTCATGCAGGCATCGAGAAGGTTATTAAGGATTTAGAAGGTTCGCTTTATGACCGAGTATCTTACATAATTTATGTTTTAATCCCGTCATCTCGCCCGCCGTATCGTTTCAGATGTGGATATTCTTCTGGGGGAGCCCATTCGAATGGAAGTATCGGCAAGCACTGGCATAGAATTAGCTTATGACTCCTTACACGGGATAAGCATTGGTAAATTTTCATTATCAACAATATAAATACATACTTCTGTTCTGTTATACGTTGGTTTTTGTATAATGATGTGGCTCCAAATATCTTATGTCCTTTTAGCAAATACTGAGCTCATAAATCGTGTGCTTCTGCTTCAAGAGACTGTCGGTCGTGCATTGAAAATTTCACAAGAGGCTTCCGCGCGAATGGAAGAACTACAGATCCAATTATCCGTGCTGCAACGGCAGTGCACGTTTCGTGACAGACCACTTTGCGATACATTGAGGATACGAAGCTTTGAAGAAAATGGAATTATTGATGCACTTAAAATGGTGAGTCATTAGTTCTTACATATAGATACTATAGAAATGCTATATGGTATCCTTTGAACAAGAAATAACTTCTCTCGATATTGACAACCACGTCGCGGTAGCCTGTCACCTATTAACCGAAACATTTATCGCAGTTTAAAATTCAATTTATTCCTCTTACTCTCCCTCTGTACATAAATATCCTTGGTTTCTATTGTTTTCATTACCCACCAACATGCTTCCACCACCATTATTCTCTACTGACATCAATGATGATATATAGCTACAAGAGGACCAGACTATTTTCCGGATGCGCTATTTGGGCGAACTGGAGTTTGGCTCGACTGTGAAGAATCTATCATCAGAAGTGGCGGTATCAAAGTCGATATTTGGAAATTTCCCATTGCAAGTCAAACATGACACAGTCTATCAGCGTAATGGTAAGCAAAAGACCTCGATTCACAATATTAGCGATTACTCTTTCATAACTTTTAGTCGTGAGTTGTGTATTTTTATATTCTGGTCTAAAAGTTTCCTGAGGGAATTTCTAGTGTTGCCATTGTTTCGATTTTTTTTTTTAATTCAAGAGTTATTTTTGTTTCTCTTTCAATTTTTTTTTAATTTAACATTTATTTTTGTTTTTCTCTTTTTAAAAATTTCGTACAATATTTAAATTAAATTAAGTTTAAGTTAATCCATATTTTTTTTACTAAAGAAATGCATTTACAAATAAAGTCAATTTTTTAATACAAAAAATAAAAACTAAACAAAAATTTTAAAAATCTTAAAACATTTTTCTATGAATTTTAAAAATTAAGTACAAACTTAAGCATTTACAAATTGAATTCGGTATATGTAGATATCTAAAGTTTTTTTTTTTTTTAGACATGTGGTTTTCAATCTGGCAATACTTTTTTCGGAGTTAGTCTTTTTGACAGCTGTCACTTGATTTATGCTCAGTTTGGTTTGCCATTTCATAATGAATAGACTTACTCCTGAACAAAGTTCGCAAATCGTGCAGATTTATTACCAAAATAATGGTTCGGTTCGCGTGACGTATCGCGGGCTGCGTCCAATATTCGGTCGACATAATCGCATAAATTCGCATAAATTCGAGCAACCATGGATTGGTTTCGCACCACGTTTATTGTAGTATATTGCATCCTGAGAGACGCCGTACAGTGCGCACCGAAGACGCTATTGCTGCTGTGGAGTAGAGTATCGAAGAAGACCCAAATAACAATTGCAGCTGTCGAAAATTGGGCCTCGGCTGGAATTTATTCGAGCTAGCGGCGGCGGCCACTTGTCCGAAATCATTTTTAAAACATAATGGCAAACACTTATCTTTATAAAAAAGCTAAATTCTTGGCCATGACATTAAATTATAAGCGTTTTATTTCTTATTGAAAACCACACGTCTAAAAAAAACACCCTTTATATTTATCTTTTTCCTATGTACAATGGCAACGCTGTTAACCGAAAAATTAATATTGTCACACATTGACTGCTAAACGACAGCGATATGTTAACGGTATATCTTTATCACATCACTATTTTATATATATTTCAACACAGATACTCTTGAGCAATTGGAACGCATTAAGGATAAAACGACAGCAAATGCCCACATGTTGACAACGACAATAGTAGCAATGCTCGATCGACTAAGCGGCACTTGGGAGGCCTTGCAGCCCCAATATGAAATTGTGCAGGGATTATCAAACAAGTACTGGATCATCGGATGGTTTTCGGGCTTGCTCATAATATGGGTACTAATTTTCATGCTGATGGCTTTTTGCTGTCTAATCTGCAATTCGAATGGCAAAGCTGGAGTTCTTCTGGCCATGTGTGTGATTTTAATCTCTGTTGGCAGTTTTGGGATAATGATCTTTGGTATTGCAACATTAGCCATTGGCGGGAATGGTGAAGTATTTTTATGTCGACCATTATTTGAGGGCAGAGATTATCCGATGTTGGGGAAGCTATTTGATAAACCGGGATTTGTGTATGCAAAGGAACCTCAAACTGGTATCATTGGAGAGTTGTTGCGGCCAGCGGGTGAGAATAGGTCGATTGTTAATGTTACACTGGCAAATGCTTTGAGGTAAGAAATATATATATTTTTTTAAAATAAATTTTTGTGTGTACATATTTTTTTTAAATTTTTTTTTCATATCGTCGGTAGGGATTTATTATAAGAAAAACACCTAAAAGCAAACATTTTATTTAGTGTTTATGTTTGTGCATTTCCGATGCCAAACTTTTGTACACCACATTAATTAATTGTGTCCTTCTGAAAACACACCGGATTAGTCAAATCGTGTTTTTCTGTTTTATTAAACAAGAATCCATTGATTCCTATATGATCCAAAGCACACCAACCAAGTAAAACAAAAAAAAAAGGTTTTTGTTTGTATAATTTTATGACTTAGTTGTGGAAAATACATGGCTTTGTTTCCGGCCAACGCATTTCGAATGAAAACATTTTATTTTAAACTAACTTCGTTGTCGACTATTTCAAACGTTCTCATGGTGCAACCGACACCCCACACGACAAAACAAACAAAAAAACAAAGGCGAAACAGATAAAACGTATTTAGTTCTCGGTAACTGGAACTTTGTTTTTCAAATAAAAAAAATAGTTATTGGTGTTTGTTTGCCACTGGCGTTTAAAATATTTGGAAGTTCACGTTCAAAAAATTTTGTTTTGTTTTATCTCAACATACTCGAAACGAAACAGAAAAAGCACAGAAGAAACACATTTTCTTGCCTTATGATACTTGATTTGGATTTTAAATAGTAGGTATTTACCTATACTTACATTATGAATTAAATATTTGTAAATCATGGCTTTTTGCCGTCTGCCTTTGTCTCATCCGGTATGTTTTCAGCCCTACAGAATGCAAAATGACATTTGACATTTAAATACGACGTTAAAACGAGATAGAATGATTGGCGCAAATTTTTAAACAGTCCAAAATGTCAGAAGTGTCAGTGTGAAATTAAAAAAAAAAAAACAATCTGACAGCACTCCCTGGTTGGAAAACAAAACCAAATGCCGAAGGCACGAAGGCGAGCCAAATGTTCACTAAAATGTTTATACTACGTTTTCACCAAGAGATAATCCCGGATTTAAGGTAGGAGATTTAAAATTAATCTTGTAGTGTTTTCACCACAAAAAAAGGAGATTAATGTGACGTTTTAAGTCTGAATTGCCATTCAATTGTCAACTCAATTTGAGAAGAATAAAACAAATTTAATCGGAAAATGTATAAGCAAACAGAAAAAAGCAATTTTTGAGCAATAAAACAATTAATTTTGAATAAGCTCTTTATTAAAAATGAGTCTAGTAACCTAAATCTATTATTATCACAGCATTTGATTCTTCAAAATAACATTATAGTGAGTACATTTAATAGAAGAATCCCTAATTATAGAAAAAAAGCACAGTTTTTCGGCCCACACTTCAATGAGAAGCTCCCCATCCTCCAGTGTCCAGGTTTTCCGTTGGTTTTTGTTTGTTTTGGTTGTTGCATTATGTGGAATTTGTTTTGTCTACTAAAATATATTATTATAGACATATGAAATACGTTGTAAATAATTACATTTTTATTCTTACAGTCAACGCGCAAAAATATTTGATATTTTTTTTTTCAATGGAAAAACTTACGTTTAAAAGGGTGCGTTCTACAAAATTAGGATTGTTTGATTTGACAATCTTTTCAATGAGATTTATTTTAAATCTTCATTTGAGGAGATTTAAATTTGTATGGTAAATCTTCGAGATTTGAAGAGGATTTATGCAAAATCCTCTTAAATCGCGATTTAGTGCTCGGTGAAAACGAATTAATACGTAATTCGATCGCAAATTTAAGTTTTCAGTTCCAAATATACAAAAACTAATCAAATGACCGGATTTTTAATGTCGAATTCCTTACAACAAAAAAATCGATTCTGTTTAGAAAAAAATCGATTTGTTCAGAAAAGAAAATCGATTTTTCTAGACAAATGAAATCTTTAATTTTTAGCAAGATTTACACCAATTTGCACACACACTAAGAAGATTTGACATTTCTCATCAAGTGAAAGTTTTTTTTGTTAGCGTAAAAAGAAAACAAATATTCAAGAGTGTTTAATTCCACAATTTCAGAGAATAATAATGCAAATAAATTAACAAAAATGTGCGTTGCTTGGTTTATAATTAATTAGAAATAGCAGAGCTTCGATTCCATATCTTTAAAGACGATTAAATCTATCAGACGGACACCGACGCTGGTGTGTTCCTTGCCGGGTTATTATTTCTTTATCTTTTCTGAATCATAAATATGATTGCATTATGATTCATTTAAATGAAGGTATTTACTCATCATCCCTTCTCTTAAATGAACATTCACAATTAATTCACTTTATTGGAATCATTTTTGGTGAAGAAAATCTGAACCTTCAGAAAAATGTTTGCTGGGTATTCACTAAAATAAATTTGATGGTGTTGCTTTGTCGTGGTAATGGTTACTGCTAAGACAGTTTTCGTGATTGTTGATTTACAAGCTCAAAATCTTCATCAAACATTTTTCTTTAAATTTTTGTTATGAAATTACAAACGTTGAATAGATAAAGTATACTTTAAAAAAGATAGAGAAGCATTTTGTTGCTTTTAAAGTTAGACGAGTGCTTTAGCGTTAAAGTATACTTTATATCGTTTAAAATTATCAAAGCGTCGACTCTCATTCTAAAACTCATTTTTAGAGTCGGCGTCGAATTTAAAAATAATTTAGAGTAGGTTTTAAATGTTTAAAATTTTGCGCCATTGTATTTGTATTTTTGTATTCCAGGAATACAGATTTCGTTTCGTCGTATTTTTTTAAGTAGTTTACGACACCGGTAATAGGGTTTATGATAATCAGAAGATTGTAAAATTACCTTAAATCAGGCATGAGAAATCTAATAATACTGAAATCCATTATTCCTATCACCCTTTTTCTCATGTATATACATATATATTTAACTTAAGGTGAGTTAACTGTTTACAATTAATTTATGGTCTGGTCTGTTGCATCTATCTTTACCACTTGAATATCTTAATATCCAATTAAGTGATAAAGCTATATAATTCCCTTGATCAACCAAATAATTCGAATGTAATCAGTAGAATCTTGTTAATCTTAATCACAGTATGTATTCCAGAATTCCCCAAACTCAATGTACCAATATACCTACCATTTACTCTTGCTATCAAGAGATTTGGAAATTATTATTGTAAGCATATTTATTAAGCATCAAATCAATCGATATATACATACATAGTTCAATGTCTGTGATTATGGGTTTACTGAAATCGAAATCGAAATCAAACAAACCCCTTTCATTTCGTTTACAACTTCATGCTACATTTGTTAAATTATTCAACTCTTCCATATTAGATAACCTAAGTACCGACTCTCTCGGTTCGCTCTTTAGTGCCTCACTTCAAGTCTTAATAAGCAAACACCCCCATTCCAACTAAATAATAAAAAAAAAAAATGAACAATTATTACAACCACACTGCAAATGACAATGGGAAACAAAAGTTATCCTTGGTTAAGTCTCTGTGAACTAACATCTTTCTCTGTTCGTTCGTTCGTTCGTTCTGTTAGGAACTATCTACGAGAAGAACGATGTAGAATTTCCTTTCCCCCATCGCACAGTGGTCGCTTTGTTGAATTTTTGCTACAAAATTAAAAAAAATTAAAAAAATATCAAATTGATGTCTAATTATTATGATAGGTATACCAAATGTAGAAAAGCTATATTGCGATACGTTGCGGAATGTCTCAGTCCTCTCTGAGATCTCAGAAATATAAACTAAAAATTTTGTTTCCTTTACTCAAATTGATTCTGAGAATGAAAATTTCAATTTTTTATTAAAAATTGATAATTTTGGCAGTTGAATTTTCCAACGACTCAAAAATTCGTTAAACAAAATTCTTATTGGGTTTTCTATTGGGATTTTTCATTGGTAAAATAAATCAATTTATTTTTTATTTGGATCTGCCAAAAAGCCGATTTTGATCATTTTTGCTTTCCATTGGGCAAAATAAATTGATTTATTTTTGCTTAAAAATTAATTTTTCAGATCTAAATTTTTCGGCAGATTTACCCCTCTCTGAGCTAACAACAACATAATTCGCAGCTGTCAATTTGCAATTATTGTATTTTTTATTTGTTAAATTTATTTCGTGTGTGAAAATTATGTGAAAAATCATTGTTTATAGTAAATGGAACGAGTTTAAAATTAATTGATAACTTCATCAAGGTCATCTTTATCTTCTAAAAGTAGGTACATCAAGGGATGAAGTTTTTTTTTGAAGTATTAACACAGACACGAAACTACACGAATACAATGACAAAAATAAATCAATTTGAAAAAGTGTTTCATCCGCCACGAAAAAAAATCAATTTTTATATTGAAATCTGAATTTACCAATGGAAAACTCCATAAGATTTCGATTGAAAAATACTTTTTCAAATTGTTTTTGTCAATATATTCGTGTAATTTCGTTTCTGTGTCAATACATACAGATATTTTAAAACAAATTTCTTCGAATTAAGGTAGAAAAAGATGAGTTTGGAGAAGTTCCCGAACTATTTGAAAGTACTTTCGTTTATTATTTGTGACTATTTCCTTCAAATATCGAAGAAAATAACAATCTACTAAATAAATTAAAATCAATTTTGTTTGCCAATGGAATGCTAAAACTTTTTTAATCTGACGTCATATTCAAATAGCACAATCAGGCAGAATTAGGTCTCAGGCATCTGAAAAATCTTCTCAGTTTTGCTGTCAAATACTGACGAACAAAAAATTCGCTTGTTAGTTTTTGACGGATTTTTTTTTTTGAGATCCTATTTTCAATTAACAATATTTATTAGGTTGTTATTTTATGTAGGTACGTACTACATACTCATAAATATGTAAGGCGCTTTCAGTAAAATTAGATCGCTCCTTCAAAAAGTATGCAAGCAAATCCAACATTTTTTTCCTCAGAAATTTGACAGCTGAGGTATTTGCTGAAATTTCTGAGGAATTCTGTTCTTGTAACTGAGATTGCTGAGGTCTTCGATATCTCATTTTTGTGAACATGCCTAATGACTTGGCTGCTCTGAATCCAGGGCCACTGTTAATTCTTTTGTAATTGCTTTGACATTAGGTCTGTTTGATGATGTGAAAACAAATTTTCAAAAATTCCTGTTTGTTAACTCAAAAAATTTGCAACGCTTGCTCAGTTTTTCACGGAGCGAAATCTGTGAGTTTATTTTTCAAGTATTTCCGTGGAAAATAATTTTTGACGTCAAAATTCTACAAAGAGACCACTGTCCGTCGTCATTGTCGTTATCGTCATCAACATCAATGTCGTCGGAGGTGTGTTTGTGAAACCAAACTAATTACAAGACGAACTTCATGCAAAGAAGAGACTCTAACCATAAGTTCTTAAGTCTATAAATCTACTCATGTGTGTACCATCAGTACCTACCATTGATAGTAGCAGTAGTAGGTACCTACCTACCTACATATTTTCTGAATGTCCTTGTTTTGTTGATGATGACATTTAGGGCTGATTGGGAGTAATTTTATCCTTTTTTTTTTTGTTTATCTCCCATCAAACAGAGGCTGTGAACACAATCAGGCATCGTACAATGTCTTTCAATTGGATGAGTTTGTCAATACAACACAGATGGTAGATTTAAGACAGTTCCCCAAGGTGAATGCAGCAATAAGCTCCATTCGAGTATCGGAACGCACTTTGCTATCCTTGACACAGACAATTCAGAGTATCCTGGAGAATATGTTGCACACATCGGATTTCAATTTGACATCGTATCGAAGTAGTGTAAGTGCACCGACCCCCGAGAAGGATTTGGCAACGTTTATTGATCAAATGCAAAGGGTGGCATTACAGGTGGGTTTTTTATACATATGTACATATATATGAATGTCCTTGAAGGATTTAAAGCTTTGAATTGTGAATTTTCCATGAATTCATAGATTATTATCATCTTTTTTTTCTAATGACTTTTTATTCGTCGTATATACCAATTACATACTTTACACAGATTCAGGACGTAGCAACATCATCCCGAATGACGACCCTTGGAAGTCGCTCAAAGCGTTTACAAGCATCGATTTTACAACCATTGGAGCAATTACAAAATGAAATACTTTACCATTTGACTGCGTTAGAACTACAAAGAGATCCTTGGGCTAAGCAGGTCAATCAAACGCTCAATCATTTACGAAATATCCAAGGATATCTAGACAAGACTGCTTCCGAGATATGCAGTAATCAAACGACAGTTTATACAAAAAGGTTTGTATATTTGCTATCCTGAGCAATTCTATTTCTTTTTTTTTTTTCTTTTAAAAAGGGTTGATTTTGCACAATAAGTCTTACCTACATATATTTTCCAACACAGAAGATAAAACAGAAATACGTACATATATTTTCTTTATTTTTCACAGACTAAAAGGATATCTAACAAGCAACAAAGCAACAATGTCCTCACAGTTGGGCGATTCAACGGCACAGTGTCGCCCTCTATTCGACATATTTGATGCGAATCGGATTTTTCTATGTCGGAATGCTGTTGATTACTTAAATGCCCTGTGGTTCTTCACATTTATATGCTTGCTGTTGTGGTCGATTGGAGTTCCAATTGGATTAAATATGATTTCTTTGCAAAGGAAATTGAAAGAGTTCACCAGAGTTCGGGGCACCACTAGCCATTTGTATGGGTATTCTAGTAACATACCAATGTAATTCATTATATACGATTTTGTAACTCATTTAATGCTTAATTGAATTTGATTATTTTTATTATTATTATTATTATTTTATTTTGTTTTTTTTTTTTTTTTTTAGTTGTATAATAGTAGCTGAATAATGTTGACCGAAATCAAAGAAGATTGAACTCAGGATATATTGTAGAACAGTACATTATATATGTGTGTATATGGCTGGAAATGTAACTAATAGGTCATACAATTCTTTTTTATTTTGTTGCTGAAATACGATGAAAATGTCTAATGTGAAAAAAAATGTTTATAAATCCAAATGTACATCAAAATCTAAATCCAGAAAAATCTGATATAAAATCTCCAAAAATCGACGACCGAAAAGTCGTTGGGGATTAAAAAACCGACATCAAATCTGCGAAACTAAAATATTCTTCTTATTAATTTCTAAAATGGGTCTTATCGACTTCATAGTCGTAATGAAGTATTGAAACGTTCCACTTAAATATTCATGCTTTCCATAATGGTTTGGATTGTTGTCGCAAGACCTTAACACCTTAGTTGAACACAACACAATACAGACAGACATTTTTGTTTGTGTAAAATGGTTTTCTTGACGTGAACTTTTCAATTTATTCTTCCGTACTTCTTCTTTATTTGAGTTTGAATTAAATTGATTACGGATTTTTGTTTCTATTTCAATTCTTCAATCTTGATATTCCATATATCAACAACAAAATTATAAGACAGAGTTAAAACAAAAGTGTTTTCCATTTTAATCATTTTCATCATATCTACTATCTTCAATTTTTTTTTTTTTGTAAGTATGAAACATCATAATATATCCATTCGTGATACATATGAACTTCAAATAAAAAGTGAAAATTGTTTCTCCAGAAACATTTTGTCATAAAATCGAAATTAATCTTGTAATGGCTTTTTCTTCACATTTGATACAGTCATAGGTATTACTTATGAAACATAGTTACCTACGTAATTTGATTTCGGAAAACATTTTTTATTTCAAACTTTTATAATGCTAGCAATCCTTGAGGATAGTAAGACAAAAAAAATAATTTCTTATATTTAACTGGGTAAGTGCAAGTTTAATAATAATTCCATTGAGTACAAACACATTTAGTCCATGCATTTATTTTTAAACAACGATAAGGGGTGTCCAAAATAAATATAATAATAATTGAAAAAAATTGTTTAAAATTATTTGATAGAATTACTAGAACATCAACATCTGAAACACTCAGATCTGATGACGTTAACTGGGGAACTTCTAGATCACGGTGAGATACGTAAATAAATACCTATATAATTTTTTTTTTTTATTTTTAAATTTTATTTAATTATTTATAAAAAAAATCATTTTTAATTAAACTAGTGCACGAAGATCTCCACCGTCAGGAGCACCTCCACCACCACCTTCTTCACAACCAACAATGACAAGGTAAGCAGCTTTTATTTAATGTAATTATGTATGTATGTATGTTGTTTGGTTTTTTGTCATTTTTACAGGCACGATAGTGTTCGTAGTGTACGATGGGAAACTCAGGAAGATATGGTATTCGAAGATGTCGATTCACCAAACCCCATGTATATGATGAGAGATAATTTAATTTAATTATTACAATTTAACATAGTTCACAATAGGTATTCTGTTTTGGTTTTTCTTTTAATTTTGTTAATACTGTTTCATTTTTGTTAGTTTTACAGAATTTTAAAGATAATTAGATTTTAAACGAATTAAATTAAAAAAAAAAATGATCTTTTTATTGTAATTTATTATTATAGTAAATGTTAAATGATTTTAATAAAATAATTTAATTGAAACGTATGGTTTTTTTGAGCTATTGATAATCTGATTAAAAACAAATAAAATTACAATGATGATGACTCAATAATTGAGTTGTCTATTTTATAAGGTGGCTCAAAAATCATCACCCTATCGGAAGAAGTCTAATTTTTGCAAATGGCAGCAAATGTAGATATATTCACTTTGACATTTGTGAAGTAAACGGATAGAAAATACAGGTCAATAAGACATGAATCATTAGCACACTCATAAAGAACGCGTTTATTTGTTTCGAAGCAAAGTTTCAGTGTTACCGCAGGCAAAATTATTTATGTGTCCCTTTGAATGAAAAAATGTGTCCTTTTGTAAATAAATGAGCCCTTTTGAAAATAAATTCATAACATTTAAATAAATACGAATTAAAGTAGGTAATACCTATCCAAAGTTTTTTTTTATTGTTTTATAAAAGAAAAACTTAACAGAAAATTAAAAATAAAGTTTTAATGCATAATGTTACTCAATTTAGGTAATAATCATTAATCAGTCTTATATTTCATCTTCGTTCTTCGTTTTTAAATAAATTAAAATTTTCTTGAGGTTAAATGATCGTGAAAAGTGTGTCCTTTTTTAAAAAATGTGTCCCAAGTCTTCTAAAGAAAAAAGAGTCCCCGGGGACACTATAGTGTCCCAGTGGTAACTCTGCAAAGTTTATCATCATTCATAAAAAAAATTAAAGCCAAAAAACATCGGGTGACAACTTTTGCGCCACCTTGTACTCGTGTTAGCTTGATAACCTCCAATAAATATTCATAAAAGAATGAACTAGAGAACAGCAGATTAAAGGTTGAAAGCAGAGTTCGCCGTAAATAGCTAGTACCTAACTAAAGTTAGGCGCGGCGAATGTTGTCTTCCAAGTGGTTAATCGTTTCGGGTTTATCGGCGTAGACTAGCGACTTTACGTATCCCCACAGAAAATAGATGTACGGATAAATTATTCCACAAAACCATTAAGCACACCAAGCAGTCAGTTTTTGTGTATGTAAGGGTGTCTCAACATACACTTGAGGATTATATCATCACTCCAAATACGGCAGTTTTGTTTATTGACGTATCCATTCAACCAAAAGTGAGCTTCATCGCTAAACAAAATTCGTGCGATACGTAGATATTTCGAACAGAACCATGTTTTCACAATTTGGATGCGTTGTTCAGGCGTCAGTCTATTCATGTTGAAATGACAAACTTAACTAAAAATAAATCACTAGACAGCTGACAAAATGGCCGCCAGTTAAAATAGTGTTGCCAACTTAAATTGCTATACCCCTAAAAAAAACACATATGTATATATTGTTCTCCCATTCTGTCAGCGAATATGGTAGTCTGGTTTTGTTTAAATTTGACTCTCGAATGTACTGTTATTTTGCTGATTATTCGCTTGTACTTACTGTTCTTTCACTCACCGATCCCAACTCTTCCGTTATTAATAATTTAATGATTCAAATAAAATATTCTAAAGGATCCACGAAAGCGTTTATATGTATTACCGAAAGACCCTGAAACTAAATATTTTCAAATATTTATACGTAATATCTATGTGCAACTGTGCACAAACAATCTACATTCATTGTGTAAATTGACGATGGCGCAATAAAGGGAAGACAACTCGAGATTATGCTTGGTGGGAACAACCTCATTTAAGACTTTTTTATAAAAATAAAAGGATACGGTAACATAATACATAGACACGCACATAAATATATACATACATAGTTCGCTTGATCAACCTTATAACAACCCGAGGAGCTTTAAAAGTTCGTGCAATGAAATCGGAAGATTCCTCATCATTCAGTAAAACATTTTCTTTTATCTAAGTTCCTGTGTACATAGTATATAGATACCCAATACCAACCATCACGTCCAATGTATAGATATAGGTACCCACAATATTTGCCTTAGGATAATTCCCCCATGTGTGTCTCGAGCAAAGTTTCTTAACTTCACTCCAAGCTATCTTCAATCTATTGCAGAAATCCAGAACTGTATAGTTTTCACGTTGAGATACCACGTGTATTTCATATTCCATGGAGTTCCTTGAGTTCCCAAACTGTTATAATTTGTATTTCTCACTCATTGATGTCCTGCGCATAGTCCCGAATAGTATATTATATTCTCAAAACGAGCTCAGAATATCCATGAACATTTTGTCAGTAATGCAGGTCAGTGATATTCGATAAAAAAAAGCAGAACGTTGTAATTTTCCATAAGGATTCCTTGCATATTTTCCGACGGACTGACAACCGACACTAACCAGGATATACTCATATTAAAATAACAAGAAACTTGATTTCAACTCCGGAAACATGCCGTCTTGGACATCCGTTTTGAATTTCAATAAAGGTGGACACAATGACAAATTCTGTCATTTTTGTTTGTTTTTTTTTTTAAAAAAAAGGCCTCAATATATGGAAGGGAACAAATACCTTGTCTTGTCACACCAACCAAACAAGGCTACATTAAAAATTCCAATCGTAGTCTTTACGAAAATGTTAATATAAATTGTTCACATTATCGCTCTTTGTCCTTGTATAGGCTTTTTTCGCTTTGCAAATTTTCCGCTCTGTCTGCCTGGAAGCTCATCAGAGGGCATGGAAATGTTAAGATAAACTCTTCATCGGACTATACCTGCCTATACTTTTTTTTTTGCTTTGCACTATTCGTATACTAGGACTCTAGTGGTTTACCATTTACATAAAAGGACGAGACAGGATACCTACGAAGGAACCTAAAATAAAAAAAGTAGTGAATGTTATGCAAATTTTTAACAAGCACATGGAGAGTATAGGTAGGTTGCGGGTGGAGCCGGTGCCGGATACTTTAATAGAAATTGCCTCCGAGAATGCACACCGACTTCCGAGTAGGTAGAGGTATCTATAACTTCTGTTTTTCTGAGGTCAACGAACTGAAAATTATTTGAATAACCGTTATGTTATTATTAAAGCACTTCTTTGCTGAACTGGCTTCGCCGCCACCGATGCCGTACTGATGCCGTCGCCCTTGTTCGCCGCATGAGAAGCAATTAATTTAAATAATTTTGATTTATTGGAACACACTCGCCCACAGAAATGGCATTCGTTTTACCACCTACCCCCCGCTACCAGAGAAATGAGGTCAGAATGAGGACATAAAACTGACACCTCGTTTAAGGGTTGTTTGCTTTTCGATAGTGGATGGATAATACCGTAAATTTTAAAATGTCAACACTATCAAAATGTTCTGCACCGCACCGCTCCACAACGAATCGCTCCCCAAATAACAAGAGACTATCGTATTGGTAATAACAAGGGATAAAGCTGGGGGGATGATAAAAGCAAGTCTGTTCGCTTATAGTCGAAGTCCTGTTGCGGCGAGCGATGAGGAGGGGGAGAGGGACTTGTGTTTTTCTTTTTGCATAAAGTATCAGATCGCTGTAGCATCATATCATATCGATGGTGAAAAACAGAGACAGAGAGGACTGGATTCAGTGTTGGTTTTGGTATTTGGCGTGAACGTGATATAAATTATTGGATGTGGTTAATATAAATTATTCTGTAGGGCAAAACACGAAGGTGTCTCGTGGTTTTATTGGAGAAATTAAATGCATTTAATTTTTTTTTTTTACGAAATTGCTTGAGTTCATAATTTATTAGTAACAATGGATTTATGTATAAGCTGAACATTTTTGGGATATTTTGAGAATAATCTGACTCCTGGTGTTTTCGTGTAGTCACGAAGGTTCATTTTTGTCAAGATTCTGACCGATACCTACATACATCTCCTGTTTAGATACTGGTGGAGACAAGGGCTTCTAATCCTGATTGTCCGACTGATGCGTGTGTTGTATACCTGACTGAAGGATGGATTATTTAAAGGTATAGGTATAGTATGTATTTTTCAGTGAGGATTATTGACAGATAACAACTGCTGTGGTATTTTTTTTTTCAGAATTGTGTGTGACATTTTATCATAAAAAATCATAGCTTTGGCACAGCTACTATACAAATTATTCAGTGTTTAAAATTTTGTGTAGACATGTATTTGGACTGAAGAGGTTCAACAGCAGCTATTACATCCAGTCAAAACAACTGTTTGGTTGGGTTTATGGACTGGTATAATAATAAGTCCATGTTTCTTCAAAAATAAGGCCGCGACATGAACGTAAATCTGAATGACGCTATAGCTGTGTTGTCTAGAGGCCTGCGAGGTTTATAGGCCCCTGAATGTTAAATAAAAAATGTAAGCTATGTCGAGGGAAAAATAAAGAGCTAGGTAAAGAATTTTCACATTCGTGTAGTGCAACTGAAGAAACATGCTCTGAACTTGACAGTACTTCCGAAATTGGGCTCAAGGGGATAGACTCAAGAGCAGTATTTGAAGTGTACTAAGCTATGTCGAGGAAAAAATAGAGCTAGGTAAAACATTTTCACAATCGTATAGTGCAACTGAAGAAACAAGCTCTGAACTTGACAGTACTTCCGAAATCGATCTCAAGGGTAGACTGATGAGCATTCCTAGAAGTGCGAGTACTTAGCTATGTCGAGGCAAAAATGGAACTAGGTAAAACATTTTCACATTCGTGTAGTGCAACTGAAGAAACATGCTCTGAACTTGACAGTACTTCCGAAATTGGGCTCAAGGGGATAGACTCAAGAGAAGTATTTGAAGCGTACTAAGCTATTTAGAGAAAAAAAAAAGCCAGCTGAAACATTTTCACATTCGTGTAGTGCAACTGAATTAACATGCTCTGAACTTTGACAGTACTTCTGAAATTAGGCTCAAGGGTAGACTTATGAGCAGTAGAATTTTTTCAGGGGAGGAATGCAACTTCCTTTTTAGAAAAAAAAAACACTGTCTATAAAAATAGTGATAGAATAATGATAGATGTTAAACTTATATTCAGCTAAACAAATAAATAAATAACCATTGCCGCGGTGTTCAAGAGATGCAAACCTTTTCTTGTACGTCGAAGAAAACCTAAACATTTAGCAGGTGCCACAAAAGGTCTTCTGTGACACACATGCCGAGAACTGAAACCTGTTCAGTTCCTTCGATGCAAGTACCACTCAATACTCATAGAAAGTGGCATGGGGTGTGTGTTGCGCTTTAACGACAGGCGACAGCATTGAGTTTTTGAAGCATTCAATTTTACGCGGTTTTTTTATTCCCCATTAGACAATGCTCTCGAGATTAAATAGTTCCACATCCACACATGGATGTGAATCAAAAACAAATATGAAAAACTGAGGCTACTGTCGTCAGTAAAACAGTTTAATGGATTAAAAGTTTCAGATAAAAGATCGTTAAGAAAAAATAGAGTAGGGGACAAAACCGAGCCCTGGGGCACGCCATCAGAATGTGTTTTGTGAACTTTTTTTTTATTATTTTTGTATTCAATTTTATTTTATCTTTATCAATATTTTATACATAATAAACAATGGTTGGATAAAAGATTAGCAGTGATAATAATATTCGTATAAAAATATCAATTAAGTGCTGCAATCTATAGTTCACAGAGGAACTAGTGTCGAAAGCAGCAGACTTGAAATCGTCCAATACAACTTCTATTGAACGGTCCGAAAAGGAATTTCTATTTCAACGAAGAAGACGCATGCTGTATTCAATCCACTTGGAAAGAGATCAGTAAAGTAGGAAAGATAAAATTTGGATTCCAAATCATATGCAATTACAAATTCACATTTTTGGAAATGTGATGATTTCAAACAAATTTGCACGAAATTCGGTAGGCAATTATGTGAAAAGTTTAAGAACGCACTCAAATTGAATTCATTAATGTGGAATCTATTGATATACCTAATGTCAAAACTTGTTGTACAAAAAAACTAAAATAGACAGGGAAAACAACAAAAAATCAGTGATTAATAGTCCAATCGAATCGGATGAAAAGAGTTGTCAAACGCAAAGCCCATATAACCACGACTTTATTTGGTGAACAATTACGCCCATATTATTCACTTGCTTTATCTAGATTTAAATTAATTTAGTGACGCTTTGGACCATATGACATAGACTGCCCAGATCATGTGATATCATACTTGTAGACATTGTCCCCGGGAATGTCCAAAGTCTAAATGAATAACCCGGGTAAGATTGATGACGAATTGGAAGACAAAATTACTCGTGTAATACTTGGCCAAATACCACTCGAAGTGCTCGAACATGTCATCGAAAATTGGAACTTCAGTTCAGATTGGACTTACCGGAGCTGCAGTTACGGTCCCAGTATCCCAGAAACAAATATCTTAGCAGAAAATACCAAACAGGCACGAAAAATCGGAAATAAAGACAACTTCAAAAATGCATCATCGTCAACATTGAAAAATGTTCATCAAGTAAAAAATTCCAGGATATCCTTGTTAAAAAAAAAATAAAAATAATAACTTTTATAAATTGCTGTGATGGGGTATAAGCATTTTTTATTTTTTTTTTTTCAATTTTGTCTCTTATAACCAAATAAAAATCAAATTAAATATAAAATAAGCAATTTAACAGGAAAATTTCATATTTTCCAAATGACATCCTGAATGGCTGTGCAACAGCAGCTTGTATGTACATTTCGTTCTTATACTATACTATATGCAACTATCTGTACTTTTCATAATTTCAAGGCCCAACACCATTACGACTATTCAGAATATGATGTTGATGATGATTATACACATTGAAGGAGTTAAGGACTATGTGAGAAAAAAAAAAAAAATTAAAGCAAGGGCGGTGGCTGGCTGGCGATGGCGGCGCGTCAGATTCAAGTTCTTCTTCATATAGATTGCGAAGGAAATTTCAAAATGACCGACTTTTTTGCCGAAAGGAAGTTCAATTTCCTGTTTCCGTTCTTCCTTTAGTCTAGAAGCCCTGAGATGAAGATGACTATATACTCCTACCTATACTAAGACCAAAGAAGACGCAGATGACGATGACTATACTAGTACTATACTGTGTGACTTACATTCCTTTCCATGCAATCATCAAGGACTTTCTTATTGAAAATAATGTTAAGCGAAATTGCTTGACTTTTTTCTCGTTGCCGGCTTCGTCGTCGGTTGTTCTGCGTGCTTACCAACTGCTTCCTTTTTATTTTTTTCTACTTATGGGCTAAGAAAAAATGCATTTCTGGAACTTACTGATGGCGAGCGTAGGTAAAGAAAAAAAAAAAAAAATTATTGAAGAACAATTTTCCACTACTTATGCTTTAGGATTCTGGCTATAGCACCTTTAGGTAAGGAGTTAAGTGAGAATATACCTAAGTATGTGTAGGTCTAGGTATACTTCCATATAATTATGCATGACTTGAGGACTCTGCAAACCTTATTGTCTGTCTAGGTATTTAGAAATGTGGACACGATGATGATGATGATTTATTTAGTTTTGGATTTAATGTTGAGAGCAACTGTTATAGGTATTACCTGAAGAGGATTATAACAGCAGAAGGTAGGTAGGTATCCTTTGTGGGTGTGTAACTTATATGTAGTGGTGATATCTCGGATTGACATGAATGTCTATCTTATGGTTTAAGACTTAAGGCTACTTTCCTTGCATTTTATATAACTTTTATGGTGAAGAGACATCCAGGTGAATTGAGTAGGGGTACCTAGTTTAATTTTAAAGGAAATCCATTTCGGACAGGAAACAAGGATTAAATTGTATTAAGGAAATTGGAATTTCTCTCAAATGGCTCCATTAGGGATGTGTCTTCCTACAGATCCTACGATAAACCTATTCAAGTCATTACAAAACTCATTATAAATTTCTTGTTCAAGAATTTAATTTATCAAAAAGCAAAAGTTCCAATTTGAAAAATTAAAAAAAAAAAAAACTAAACAACATCCATACAATCAGATGAATTCTTCCGCAGCAAAAATACTGCCATCAATATAGCCATGCGTCCTTGTATTTTTTTTTCTTTCTTCAAAATAAAGACATCCACACAATGCACACAAGTCGTGTCAAAAAACAAAAAAAAAAAAGAATGAAAACCAGATGAAGAACAGAAAAGAGCGAGTTTGCTTTTTCAAAAGAATGAATAAATTATCACATCCTTTAACTAACATTTAAAGAGATTGAGATTTAGATACGTTTTTTTTTTTTCTATCCGAACATGCAAAAATGTGCAACAAAAGCCAAACAAGCACAGATCATTAAAAACACTCTCAAAAATGTCTGATTGTCGAAGAATTCAGTGAGTACTGAAGAGAGAAGTGATGGAATCTGCCAAAGGAAGGAATATCCTTCAGAACACAATTGAAGTTCAACAAAGAAAGTAGTACCTACGTTTACATTTTTTTTTTTAGTTTATTTTATGTAACAAAAGGATAGTTTACTTTGGAGAAAGGGCGAAGTCAAGCAAACGTAATTTAATGGAGCTTCAGCAAAAAAAAAGTGGCTCTTACTTTTTTATGGATGGAAATGTATATGCAGTGAGTTATTTCTTGAGTGGCTTCATCCGAAAAGCAGCTTTTTGGAATTTTTTTTCTTCTGTCAGTTAAGATGGGGTTTGTGCTCTTTAAAAACTATAGTTTATAAATACCTACTTATCGACAAAAAAGTTCAATTATTTTCTTTTGCTAGTTTTTGCGAAGATTTTTGACGACCGATCTTTTTGCTGGATCCGATAACTACCATAAGATCATACTGTAGACAACTGAACCTTAGAATAATTGTTTTTTTTTTGTTAATACGTACATAAGTTTAAGAAAATAGAAAGAGTTTTTGAATCAAAAGAATTATTAAAAGGATTGAATTGAATTAGTTGTTTGTTTTAACAAAATTGACATATTAATTTAAATTTAATTTAAAAAAAAAATCGAAAATAAAAAAAAAACGTTTTGTGAGAGTTACTTACATACTGTAAAATGTTAAATTTAATAATTAGTAATTTTGATATACAGAAAATTTTTTTTATCAAAATCGTAGGAGTCGTAATAAGAAGAACAATTTTTGTCCAACATATTGTAGATTATGTGAAAAAAATCGCTTTTTCCAGAGTTTAATTAAAATCGACTGAGTTGTTTTTGAAATATTGAGTTTTCAAAAAAAAAAAAAATTCAAACTTTTTTAAAAATTAAAAAAAAGTTTTTTTTTTGAAAATGTTGGGACACAATTTTATTTAAAGTTTATTGATATTGATGTTCATACAATAATTAATCAAAATCGATGTTTTTCAATATTTCGAGAAAAGCTAAAATAAAAACCAATGGTATCTACCTACCTGCTTTAGGATAGGTGCCATAATTAATAAATCATTTTTCAGAACCCATTTTGTTTTTTACTAAAAGGCTTTTTTTGTTTTAAAATCTGTGAACCCGATTTTGAAAAAAAATAAGATTTTCCTATTTGGGCCTAAAATTTTGTATGATAGGTACCGTTATTTTGGTCCTGAAAAAAAAAGTCGGGAGAATGTCCAAAAAGAGCCAGGTACCTTATGAGGTCACTAACACCTCAAGCTGGTATAAATTTTTAATATGCTCTATATAGGGCAATTATTTGTTTCGTGTAAAAGTTCATGTGATCCAGTCGTGCATATTTTTTTAAATATCCCACGAATGAAAAAAATCTCTACGATCTTGAAAAAAAAACTTAAAAAATATTTACAAAAAAATCTACGACTCATCGATTTCCTAAACTAGGTTCCCATTTTTGAGCAATTACTGGCATTTTTGACGGCATATTTTTTATTTTCGAAAATCCCCCATATGAGGTGCTAAGTTCCGAGAGCCCAATAAACCAATTCAAATACAGTGGTGGTCCAGTATAACGAATACCGATATAACGAATGATCGATATTACGAACACTTTTTTCAAGTCCATTAGGTATTCTATGTAACGAAGAAATAAAAATAAAATGCCCATTTTACTATGGAGCTTGGCCCAGAGTGTATACGAACGAGTTCGATATCAAATGAAAGTTGACGTGAAGCCCGATATTTGTCATTATTTTTATATATAAATAAGGTCACTATATATATGTTAATAGTGGGAAATATGCATTATGTATGCTACCTCAAGCCTTTTGAGAAATGTTTTGTTTACAATTAGGTATTTATGTAACAAACTATACACTTAATTTTATATTAAATTAAAGGTAGGAAAATAAGCTTTTCACTAGAGCTAAAAAAAGTATATGTCATCACTGATTTTTTTTTAAATATCGGTGTGGCAAAGACAGCACAAAAAAGTGGCTTTTCTAGAAGTCAAAACTCAATATCTCAAAATGTGTTAAGCATATCAAAATATCTTTGTCTTTATTTTAAAGAAAAAACAAAAACTTTCATTTGACATCAATATCATTTTTCTACGTCAATTATTTCGCCCGTTATGGACAATTATTTGGAACAAAATCTGAAATCCTTATTTCGCAATCGTCAACTTCAAGCCTAAATATCTCGACTTTGCCATGAACGATTTTAAAAATATTTGACTCATGTATCGGGCTTCACGTCACCTTTCATTTGATATCAAAGCTCGTTCGTGTACACTCTGGACCAGAAATGGGCAGTTCCCTTTTTGTATTCGTTTGTTTTGTTATGTGAAACCTATTCGTCTTAGTTTATGTAAGCAAATTCTCAAAAATTCCTTCGTTACGCACAAAACTCTAACGGATTTGCGAAATACAGTTTTAACTTTCTATTTACGTATGTAGATATTTGTAAGAAAAAAGTATTCGATATAACAAATTTTCGATATAACGAATGCACCCTAGACATTATATCATTCTTTATACTGGACCACTACTGTAATCTACAATCCTTAGTAGGTATTTAATAGCTCTGAACAAATGTTATCGCTTATTTATCAAATATGTTAAATTTATGTAAGCAATACAAAATTAAATCAATCATATAGAAAATGAGAATGCACTTGGATTAAATTTGCATCTTAATTATAAAGATTGATAGCAGCACATCAAATAACCAAAGGCTGGGCTGAGTTGGGTTCCTACATAAACCACAGCCAAACATGTTCGAAGAGTGTCTGGGTTGGTATATGCTATGGAATTAAAGTGATAATCCAAAGGATGTTATTGTATACATCACAGATTATTCGTACATAAATTATGGACTCTGCTCACCAATTTCACACTAAATTGAATTAAACCTCAACCACAACTATATAGATATACTCATGTATATGTACGTTGTTCTCGCAGTCTTAGCCGCATCATCACAAAATCCAAAGTTCCAAACCTATACCTACTAATTTTTACCTAAACAAAACCTCTGTGGCAGGACATCCGTAAAATAACAACGTCAAAAACAAAAACTTTAATCTCAATCCCAATCCGAACTGTGTGTGGTTATGATATAATGCCCAAACAGAGTTGTCATTGTTTTGAAATTTGTATTAATGAAAAAAAACGAAAAGTATAAAAGTGATATCTGGTTTTCTGGAATTTCAGATAGAAGGTTGAAATGGTTGGAAATGTTTTCAAAGAATGAATGAATAATTCATAGCGTTTGAATGGCTTTAAAAAAGACTGTGCTGGTAACCCTTTTAAAAGGATTCATAAAACAACATAAAATAAGTATATATGAGATTCTAAAATAGTATCTCCTTCTAAAATTTTCAAGAAAGAACACAACCACATAAACATGGAACTGAGCACTGAATTCTCTCTTAAAGAGAGTTAGAGATTAATAATATTGGCACAAGCCTGATGTTAAGGTCTTACCATGATACTAGTTAAAAATATACTAACTTTAAAGCTCTTAACTAAAATGTTCTTAATTTATTAATAAATTCGAGCTGAACACACCTTAAACTGTGACAGTTCAGTGGCAAAAAAGTAAGCAAACACACCTTTTTCAAATTTTGTATTGTCAAAATGACATATGGAGTTAGTATGATACTAAAAAGATAAAATTGGCATTTGGTGATTTTAACTTTATAGTAAACTCATCTAACTCATTTAAAATATAGAAAGTCGTCTTTTTAACTTAGCATCGTACTAAAAATTAATTGCTATTATTAAAGCAACTTATGAAGGTTCCAAATGTCACGTTCTGCACGAAGGTAGGTTGTCAGAAGAGTTTGAAGTTCAAAGCGGAGTCAGACAGGGCTGCATACTGTCGCCAATATTGTTTTTGTTGGTGATAAGCGATGTCCTACGCGCAGCCTTGACAGGAAACGGAGGAATTCGATGGACTCTGACATCCTACCTAAATCATCTTGATTACGCGGACGACGTATGTTTGCTCTCTCATAGGATCATGGATCTCCATCAAATGGCAACAAGGGTGGAGAGAGAAGCAGAAATCGTGGGGCTAAACATCAACATCGGCAAAACAAAAATGATGAGCCTCGGAACCCAGACATCCTCTCTTATAAATATCTCCCAGCAGCCGGTAGAGAAAGTTCAGAACTTCCAATATCTTGGAAGTATCATCTCTACCGAAGGCGGTACCGAACAAGACATCAGCAGCCGTATCGGGAAAGCAAAGGCTGCTTTCGGTATGTTAAAAAATATATGGAGGAATAACTCTCTCAGTTTGAGGACCAAGCTACGACTGTTCCGCTCCAATGTAGAATCCGTACTGCTTTATGGATGCAGCACCTGGAAGGTTACAGCAGCTGTCACTAAGAAGCTGCAAACGTTCGTTAATAGATGTCTACGAAACATACTTAGGATTTTCTGGCCCAATCGTATTTCCAACGAAGAGCTCCTTAGGAGAACGGGCCAGGAACCTATCGACTCTATTATACGACGTCGAAAGTGGCAGTGGATTGGACATACGCTTCGAAAAGGCAACGACTGTATTGCAACGCAAGCAATGCAGTGGAATCCGCTCACACAAGAAGGACGAAGAACTGGGCGGCCGAGAAGCACATGGCGTAGAACAGTCGAGGAGGAATCAGCGCAACTAGGCAAGAGTTGGAGGGAGCTGAAACACATCTCTGGAAACCGCACACGATGGCGCGTAGGCGTAGTCGAGGCCCTATGCCCCACTAGGGGTCCCCCACGGACTTAACAGGTCTGAGGACCTAAGTAAGTAAGTAAGTATCGTACTAAAAATGCCTTTACATCGTACTAAATCGTCTTAAATTTTGCGCCATTGATATTTAATATTAATCTGATTCTTCAAAAAAGTGTCAGCACTTTTTATGTTTTTTTTTTTTTTAAGAATTTTTGTATTCTGGGACCAATTTCACTATTGAGAATGTTCTCCGTTTTCGACATATCCATTTTGAGTTTTGATTGTTGATTGGTGTTCATATGCGGGGCTTGAGAATCATCTTGTACCACAATCATGTTCATGGCTACACTTAATTAAAGTCATGATGACGATAACAGGTATAAATAAATTTGATGGCGCGACAACTTTTAGGTGGAAAAAGCTGGGAACTAGGGTTCGATTCCCAGACCATTGGCTTGACAGCCATTACTCCACGAGGGGCTGGAGGTAGTAATACTCGCACATAAACTATGTTGAAAAAAAAATATTTTGTTATTTGCAATACCTATAGGTACTTATCGGTCGGAAAATGGGAATATTGAAATCCAACCTAGAGCCAGTTTTGGTTTTCACAAATTTTCTCGAAAACGGCTACCTATAAAAAACTCACACTACGCAAATAGGCATCACAGGTTTTTTTTAGAAAATTGTCTAATATTTGGGTTGTTCACGTATATCTTGTTTATGGTTAGACCGATTTTGTTAAAATTTTGCTATCTGGTGCTTCTCAATAGCTTAAGCAATATAGCATTTAAAAATAAAAATCTAGTTTTCAATTCTTTTGACCCTTTATATTTATATGTCAGAATCTACGACCTCTCCTGTGTCGTCCCCTTGAGTTGGCAGTATCCTCACTTTGGCTTCCCTGATGCCGAAGTTCAGACGATTGTTTGCCTTAACCACTGATGACCTTCCTGTCTCGTCAATCAAAAGAAGGAAGGACATCGTTGATTTGTTTTTGTTCTCCCCTTCAGCTTTTATGACGACCCAGTCATCCATAAGTACCTCCGGGTTTTGGCTTTTGAGGACTTTGAGAAAGCTCTCTCCATCCAGCTTTTCCATATAGGGTATCCAAATGCGAGCCTTCGGTCGTCTGGGAATGTCCTTGGCCTGGATTAGCTTGAGCTTCATGCCTTTCCATGCGTCACTAATCTTAGCGACGCATTTGCCAAGGAATTCTTTCGAGAACTGATCCTTGCATTTGATCACCCTATATCCTCTTACCGTCTCAGCAGAGTTGAAAGATGGAGAGGGCCCTCCCTGTCCTCCCAAAATGAGATCCACCACCATACCCTGCAGTCTGGCCTCGATAGCGTTCCACGCTTCGAGGACTGGCTTTCCCGTAGAAGAAAGTTCGTCCGTCAGCGCAACCTGGAGGTCGTCCCTGACGATTTCACTAAGGGTTTTCGCCACTGGCTGACTGCCGGATGTGGATGGTAGATTGTTACTTTTTTTACTCACAAGAACTGGAAGAGCCTTGCTCTTTTTCGAGGGCTGGGAGGTCTCATCCTGAGACCTGTTACGCTTAGTAACGTTCTCATTCCTCTTTAGAGCAGCGCCCTCCAAGAACTTGTTGTATTCCTCGACAACTTTGGAGAATTTAAGCTTGTCCTCGCGATCGCGTTCGCTAAGTGCTTGCTTTTCTTCCCTTTCAGCAATCTTCTTAAGGACGAAGACAGCACTATTGAAGCGAGCCTTGCGAATCGAGCTGTAGGACTTATGTTTTTGTTTTGGATGGCTTTTGGTTTGATTTGTAGTTAGCATCTGCCCACCCCTGGTGTTCTGGGTGCTAACTGACGGTTTTGGTGACGAAGGTGTACTACTACGAGCACTGCCTTCGCCACCGACGTTGACGATTGTCTCCTGGCTGGAGGCAAGCAGCTCATCTTCCAATAAGCTGCCAAGTTCGTTTATGTCTGTCATGTCAACGTCTTTTGGTGTAGTTTGTTGTTGTTGTTGTTGTTGGGGTCTGTCCACGTTTGTCATGTCATCGTACGGGGGTTTGGGGTTTTGAATATCTATTTTGGGGCCACGAGTAAGTCGGAAAAAGTTGGTCGAGCCCCGGTAGAGCCGATATACCGGGGTAAGGCAAAGAATTTTTCGGGCCTTGTGCCTGGGCACCCGAAAGAGCTCGTTAATGACTGGTTTGTCCCCCAGCCTTCCATTTCTTCGGCACGGATTGTGTTCTGAGAACGCTCACACCACCTTGAAAATCAGGAACCTCGTATCAATGGTCAGAGTGCATTGCTGAGAAATTGAACTATAGAAAAGTAAAGGAACTTCACAGCAATTCACCCTGACCTTAGCTAAACACCTGTTTTGACATCGCACAAAACAACTGTAGTGCTTATTGCCCGCCCGGCACCCACTTGGAGGGTTAGATACGAGGATTTGCGCCAGGCCTATCCGTATCTAAAAACCAAAATCTTCTGCAATGAATAGTTCTAAAAATATTGCATTCCAAAGCAAGAACGGTTTTACAAAAAATTGACGACCCCCACCCTAGGAAAAAAGTCAAAATCATGATTTTTCTCAAATGTTCTCGAATCCCATCGAGTGTTACATCAAAAGAAAGGTCTTTTTACACTCTATCCGTATCTAAAAACCAAAATCTTCTGCAATGAATAGTTCTAAAAATATTGCATTCAAAAGCAAGAACGATTTTACAAAAAATTGACGACCCCCACCCTAGGAAAAAAGTCAAAATCATGATTTTTCTCAAATGTTCTCGAATCCCATCGAGTGTTACATCAAAAGAAAGGTCTTTTTACACTCTATCCGTATCTTAAAACCAAAATCTTCTGCAATGAATAGTTCTAAAAATATTGCATTCCAAAGCAAGAACGGTTTTACAAAAAATTGACGACCCCCACCCTAGGAAAAAAGTCAAAATCATGATTTTTCTCAAATGTTCTCGAATCCCATCGAGTGTTACATCAAAAGAAAGGTCTTTTTACACTCTATCCGTATCTAAAAACAAAAATCTTCTGCAATGAATAGTTATCAAAATATTGCATTCCAAAGCAAGAACGATTTTACAAAAAATTGACGACCCCCAACCTAGGAAAAAAGTCAAAATCATGATTTTTCTCAAATGTTCTCGAATCCCATCGAGTGTTACATCAAAAGAAAGGTCTTTTTACACTCTATCCGTATCTAAAAACCAAAATCTTCTGCAATGAATACTTCTAAAAATATTGCATTCCAAAGCAAGAACGGTTTTACAAAAAATTGACGACCCCCACCCTAGGAAAAAAGTCAAAATCATGATTTTTCTCAAATGTTCGCGAATCCCATCGAGTGTTACATCAAAAGAAAGGTCTTTTTACACTCTATCCGTATCTAAAAACCAAAATCTTCTGCAATGAATAGTTCTAAAAATATTACATTCCAAAGCAAGAACGATTTTACAAAAAATTGACGACCCCCACCCTAGGAAAAAAGTCAAAATCATGATTTTTCTCAAATGTTCTCGAATCCCATCGAGTGTTACATCAAAAGAAAGGTCTTTTTACACTCTATCCGTATCTAAAAACCAAAATCTTCTGCAATGAATAGTTATCAAAATATTGCATTCCAAAGAAAAAATGATTTTACAAAAAAGTGACGACCCCCACCCTAGGAAAAAAGTCAAAATCATGATTTTTCTCAAATGTTCGCGAATCCCATCGATTGTTACATCAAAAGAAAGGTCTTTTTACACTCTATCCGTATCTAAAAACAAAAATCTTCTGTAATGAATAGTTCTAAAAATATTGCATTCAAAAGCAAGAACGATTTTACAAAAAATTGACGACCCCCACCCTAGGAAAAAAGTCAAAATCATGATTTTTCTCAAATGTTCTCGAATCCCATCGAGTGTTACATCAAAAGAAAGGTCTTTTTACACTCTATCCGTATCTAAAAACCAAAATCTTCTGCAATGAATAGTTATCAAAATATTGCATTCTAAAGCAAAACTGATTTTACAAAAAATTGACGACCCCCACCCTAGGAAAATAGTCAAAATCATGATTTCTCTCAAATGTTCTCGAATCCCACCGAGTGTTACATCAAAAGAAAGGTCTTTTTACATTCTATCCGTATCTAAAAACCAAAATCTTCTGCAATGAATAGTTATCAAAATATTGCATTCCAAAGCAAGAACGATTTTACAAAAAATTGACGACCCCCACCCTAGGAAAAAAGTCAAAGTCATGATTTTTCTCAAATGTTCTCGAATCCCATCGAGTGTTACATCAAAAGAAAGGTCTTTTTACACTCTATCCGTATCTAAAAACCAAAATCTTCTGCAATGAATAGTTCTAAAAATATTGCATTCAAAAGCAAGAACGATTTTACAAAAAATTGACGACCCCCACCCTAGGAAAAAAGTCAAAATCATGATTTTTCTCAAATGTTCTCGAATCCCATCGAGTGTTACATCAAAAGAAAGGTCTTTTTGAACTCTATCCGTATCTAAAAACCAAAATCTTCTGCAATGAATAGTTATCAAAATATTGCATTCTAAAGCAAAACTGATTTTACAAAAAATTGACGACCCCCACCCTAGGAAAATAGTCAAAATCATGATTTCTCTCAAATGTTCTCGAATCCTACCGAGTGTTACATCAAAAGAAAGGTCTTTTTACATTCTATCCGTATCTAAAAATCAAAATCTTCTGCAATGAATAGTTATCAAAATATTGCATTCCAAAGCAAGAACGATTTTACAAAAAATTGACGACCCCCACCCTAGGAAAATAGTCAAAATCATGATTTCTCTCAAATGTTCTCGAATCCCACCGAGTGTTACATCAAAAGAAAGGTCTTTTTACACTCTATCCGTATCTAAAAACCAAAATCTTCTGCAATGAATACTTCTAAAAATATTGCATTCCAAAGGTAGAATGATTTTACAAAAAATTGACGACCCCCACCCTAGGAAAAAAGTCAAAATCATGATTTTTCTCAAATGTTCTCGAATCCCATCGAGTGTTACATCAAAAGAAAGGTCTTTTTACACTCTATCCGTATCTAAAAACAAAAATCTTCTGCAATGAATAGTTCTAAAAATATTGCATTCCAAAGCAAGAACGGTTTTACAAAAAATTGACGACCCCCACCCTAGGAAAAAAGTCAAAATCATGATTTTTCTCAAATGTTCTCGAATCCCATCGAGTGTTACATCAAAAGAAAGGTCTTTTTACACTCTATCCGTATCTAAAAACAAAAATCTTCTGCAATGAATAGTTCTAAAAATATTGCATTCCAAAGCAAGAACGATTTTACAAAAAAGTGACGACCCCCACCCTAGGAAAAAAGTCAAAATCATGATTTTTCTCAAATGTTCTCGAATCCCATCGAGTGTTACATCAAAAGAAAGGTCTTTTTACACTCTATCCGTATCTAAAAACAAAAATCTTCTGCAATGAATAGTTATCAAAATATTGCATTCCAAAGCAAGAACGATTTTACAAAAAAGTGACGACCCCCACCCTAGGTAAAAAGTCAAAATCATGATTTTTCTCAAATGTTCTCGAATCCCATCGAGTGTTACATCAAAAGAAAGGTCTTTTTACACTCTATCCGTATCTAAAAACCAAAATCTTCTGCAATGAATAGTTATCAAAATATTGCATTCTAAAGCAAAACTGATTTTACAAAAAATTGACGACCCCCACCCTAGGAAAATAGTCAAAATCATTATTTTTCTCAAATGTTCTCGAATCCCATCGAGTGTTACATCAAAAGAAAGGTCTTTTTACACTCTATCCGTATCTAAAAACCAAAATCTTCTGCAATGAATAGTTCTAAAAATATTGCATTCCAAAGCAAGAACGGTTTTACAAAAAATTGACGACCCCCACCCTAGGAAAAAAATCAAAATCATGATTTTTCTCAAATGTTCTCGAATCCCATCGAGTGTTACATCAAAAGAAAGGTCTTTTTACACTCTATCCGTATCTAAAAACCAAAATCTTCTGCAATGAATAGTTATCAAAATATTGCATTCTAAAGCAAAACTGATTTTACAAAAAATTGACGACCCCCACCCTAGGAAAATAGTCAAAATCATGATTTCTCTCAAATGTTCTCGAATCCCATCGAGTGTTACATCAAAAGAAAGGTCTTTTTACATTCTGTCCGTATCTAAAAACCAAAATCTTCTGCAATGAATATTTATCAAAATATTGCATTCCAAAGGTAGAACGATTTTACAAAAAATTGACGACCCCCACCCTAGGAAAAAAGTCAAAATCATGATTTTTCTCAAATGTTCTCGAATCCCATCGAGTGTTACATCAAAAGAAAGGTCTTTTTACACTCTATCCGTATCTAAAAACCAAAATCTTCTGCAATGAATAGTTCTAAAAATAATGCATTCCAAAGCAAGAACGATTTTACAAAAAATTGACGACCCCCACCCTAGGAAAAAAGTCAAAATCATGATTTTTCTCAAATGTTCTCGAATCCCATCGAGTGTTACATCAAAAGAAAGGTCTTTTTACACTCTATCCGTATCTAAAAACAAAAATCTTCTGCAATGAATAGTTATCAAAATATTGCATTCCAAAGCAAGAACGATTTTACAAAAAATTGACGACCCCCACCCTAGGAAAAAAGTCAAAATCATGATTTTTCTCAAATGTTCTCGAATCCCATCGAGTGTTACATCAAAAGAAAGGTCTTTTTACACTCTATCCGTATCTAAAAACCAAAATCTTCTGCAATGAATAGTTCTAAAAATATTGCATTCCAAAGCAAGAACGATTTTACAAAAAATTGACGACCTAGGAAAAAAGTCAAAATCATGATTTTTCTCAAATGCTCTCGAATCCCATCGAGTGTAACATCAAAAGAAAGGTCTTTTTACACTCTATCCGTAGCTAAAAACCAAAATCTTCTGCAATGAATAGTTATCAAAATATTGCATTCCAAAGAAAAAATGATTTTACAAAAAAGTGACGACCCCCACCCTAGGAAAAAAGTCAAAATCATGATTTTTCTCATATGTTCTCGAATCCCATCGATTGTTACATCAAAAGAAAGGTCTTTTTACACTCTATCCGTATCTAAAAACCAAAATCTTCTGCAATGAATAGTTCTAAAAATATTGCATTAAAAGCAAGAACGATTTTACAAAAAATTGACGACCCCCACCCTAGGAAAATAGTCAAAATCATGATTTCTCTCAAATGTTCTCGAATCCCATCGAGTGTTACATCAAAAGAAAGGTCTTTTTACATTCTATCCGTATCTAAAAACCAAAATCTTCTGCAATGAATAGTTCTAAAAATATTGCATTCCAAAGGAAGAACGATTTTACAAAAAATTGACGACCCCCACCCTAGGAAAAAAGTCAAAATCATGATTTTTCTCAAATGTTCTCGAATCCCATCGAGTGTTACATCAAAAGAAAGGTCTTTTTACACTCTATCCGTATCTAAAAACCAAAATCTTCTGCAATGAATAGTTCTAAAAATATTGCATTCCAAAGCAAGAACGGTTTTACAAAAAATTGACGACCCCCACCCTAGGAAAAAAGTCAAAATCATGATTTTTCTCAAATGTTCTCGAATCCCATCGAGTGTTACATCAAAAGCCTCCCCGACGGGTTTCCACCTTGTAGTGGTGGGGAGGCTTACGTTTAGGTCTTCAGCTGGCCAGCTGTGGACCTCCTGGATCGGCTTGAGGACGAGCCGAACCTGGTGGCTGCTCAAGGGAGGGTGAAGGAGGGAAAGGATGGCCTCTTGCCTCCGCCCATCCCTAACCCAACTTCGATTATGACCAACCAGGCTAAGCAAGACCAAGACAACGATAATACGGGTACGGACATACTAACTTAGAACGAGCCAAACTTGAGGACTGCTCAAGGAAAGGTGAAGAAAGGAAAGGACGGCCTCTCGCCTCCGCCTAGCTCTCACCCAACTGCGGGTACGTCCAATCGAGCTAGGCATGACGGCAAGTACGGACGACAGATAGTACGGACTGACTGATTGAGGGATCCGCAGCTGGACAGCTGAAGATTCTAGGCCAACTAAGAGGAACCCAAACGTAAAAACTATGGACAACACACACAAAAGACAAAACAAACTAGCGGGGATATACGCTAAACCGTCGGTAGAAGTCGCGGCTACCGGCGTGGGCTTGGCCCCTCGTATCGAACGAAGGGAGAAGTCGCCAGTGACAAAAAACGCAAACGATAACAAAGACAAGAACGACACAACGACGGAATTGACTCAGGAAGAGGAAGACCTTCTTCTCAACCCCTTTGCCAATCTCGGTGTGGATGATGGGGCCAGCATCGTAACTGTTGACACTGACGACATCAGTGACTGCCTTTCCGTTGCCAGCTCCAGCATCTCACGGTTATCTTCTTCTTCGGTGCGGAGTAAATACCGCAACTGCAGAAGAGTGATTGAACGACTTGGCACAAGGAGTTGGGAAGAACTTACGGAACTTGAACGGAAACGATTGCATAACGCGCATGCGCTTCTGCAGGAAGAGTCTGCAAAGGAGGTTGGGCCTACTGTCTTAACACCGGAGAAGGCTCCTTCTGTGCAGGGCACACGGGTGCACACGCTGATGGGACCACCCGAACCCCCTGCTGGTAAATCCCAGGTAAGGAAGGGGTTGGCCTCATCGGCTGTGCTTGCAAAGACGGACATACCAAAAGACAGGACGCATGAACCGGAAGTGGTCGAGTTGGAGGAATCGCACTCGGGTTGCATTAGAAACCACAACCCTGAATGCAGTCTGAATGCGTCCACCTCCTCTCAGACAGGGGATTGCAAACCGACTGACTCAACAATGGACACCGAGAAGACAGTTGTGGAGGCCCGAGCTGAGCGTTGCAAGCGCAAGGTGACAAGTCTCCTGAACGAAAGTCAGATACTCCGCAGGCAAAAACGGAACGCTGAGAGGATCCTCCGGCGGCTAGCTAAAAGAAATCCTGAATCCTTAACGGCCAAGGAAAAGCTAGCTCTGGAGAGATGTACTCAGAGACTTTCGACTAAGACAGTTAGCACGGGTACGGACAGACGTACTGAGGACATGCCGAACTTGAGGACTACTCAAAGAAGGGTGAAGGAGGGAAAGGATGGCCTCGTGCCTCCGCCTGACTCTCACCCAACTGCGGGTTCGTCCAACCAAGCTAGGCAAGACGACAATCCGTCACGGACGGATGATACGGGTACGGACAGACTGACCCAGAACGAGCCGAACTTGAGGACTGCCCAAGGAAAGGTGAAGAAAGGAAAGGACGGCCTCTTGCCTCCACCTAGCTCTCACCCAACTGCGGGTACGTCCTATCAAGCTAGGCATGACGACACTAAGTCACGGACAGATAGTACGGACAGACGAACTAAGGACGAGCCGAACTCGAGGACAGCTCAAAGGAAGGTGAAAGGGAAAGGAAAGGATGGCCTCTTGCCCCCGCCTAGCCCTCATCCAACCGCGAGCGGTTCCAAAAGAGCTAGGCACGACGACACAACGTCACCAGCTGTTCCCTCACCAGGGAACAAGAAGAAGAAAGCCAAATTCTCCCGGGTGACCATGGAGGGCCAACAAACTGCGATAGCAGACTTTGGCAACCCTTCAAGGAAACTGACGGATGATCAATGGCAATTGATGGAACTCCGAATTCTAGACGGGGTAAATGAGGCTATCGTCAAAAACAGGCCTCCGCCGCTATTCGGTAACCTCAGCACTGTCCATGGATTCAAGGTGATGACATGTGAAGATGGCAACACTCTCACATGGCTCCGAGAGTTCATCGAGAAGACCGAAGCTCCTTGGCCAAACGCTGACCTTCGTCTGATCAGCAAGAAGGAAATCAGCGAACTTAGTAGGCCAAAAGCAGTGCTGACACTGAGAGGACCCGTGATCCCAAGAGACAGGATAGAGCGGTACCTCAAGTCCCTCAACACCGACCAACTCAGCCAGAATTGGGAGGTTGTTAAGGTTGGCGAACCCACCAAAGATGGCACCGAAGTAATCGTGAGTTTAAGCCACAAATCGATGCCACTTCTTCGGAAAATTGGCTACAAAGTACGCGTCGGTATAAACCGATGCAAGCTCAGGATGATAGCCAATAAGAAAAAACAGGTAAATAAGGGGGTGGTAGTTAAAAACTTATAATGAAATTTGTACAAATAAATCTTCATCACAGTAAATCTGCCAGCGCCAACCTGGTCTACCTCATGGAGAGTAGACAAATAGACATTGCCCTAGTTCAAGAACCCTGGGTATCAGGCGGCAAAATTAGGGGGCTCCACTCAAAGGGACTTACTTTGTTTAAATCCTCTTTTGCAGGTACAATTAGTAATCATAGAGCATGTATTTTAGCTAGAAAACAGATTAATCTCTTTCTTTTATCTACATACAGTAACCTAGACCAAACTGCGATAAAGTTGGAGCGCGATGGGCTTCCACCGCTTATCTTGGCATCATGCTATATGCCTTACGATGGAACGGAGGGACCACCTGCAAATATCAGGTCCCAACTTGTTGAACGCGCAGCTGTGGAGAAATGGGACCTTGTGATAGGATGTGATTCTAATGCACATCATACTCAATGGGGGAGCACCGACATCAACGATCGAGGTGAGTCTCTTTTTGAATTTATCATAGGAAATAACATACTAGTAGCGAATAGAGGTAATGAACCAACATTTGTGACTAAGAACCGCGAGGAAGTACTCGATATCACCCTTGTGAGCAACTCGAATACCGTCTCAATAGAACAGTGGAAAGTACTTAAGGAAGAATCTTTTTCCGATCATAGGTTAATTGAATTCTTTATACTTAACACAACAAATTCTCAAAAACCTTTTAGAAATTTTAGGAAAACTAACTGGTATATTTTTAATGGGGAAGTAGAGAATAGAATCACATTGCTTAATACCAATGAAATTGATAAACCTGATAACTTAGACAAAGCTGCCGAGAAATTCACAGAAATACTCAGCAATGCTTTTGTCAAAGGATGTCCTTTAAAATCAGGTAGTAAAGGCAACAAAAAACCACCTTGGTGGACAAAAGAACTGGGCGATATTAGGAAAGAAACTAGGCGACTTTTCAATATCGCCAAACACACTAGATTAGACATAGACTGGGAGAACTACAAATCCAGTCAAAGAAAATTCAAAGCTGAAACACAGCGAGCCAAACGAAGCTCGTGGAGAACCTTCTGCGATGAAGTAGAAGGCACCAATGAATCAGCTAGACTAAGGAAAAATCTCTCTAAAGAGCCAACTACCTTGGGTTCCCTAAAAGAACCAAATGGTCGTTGGACAGAATCATGCAGTGAAACTCTTAAACTCTTAGTTAATGCTCATTTTCCCGGGTGTAACTCTAACCCGAGCTATAACCAGGTGAGTGAGATCCATACAGAGCACAGAGCACCGTCGGATATTGTAACGGAAGACAAGATTAAATGGGCAATAAACTCTTTCTCCCCTTATAAATCCCCGGGACTAGATGGCATCTTTCCAATGATGTTACAAAAAAGTGAAAACCTCATTACTCCGCACCTAAAAAACATATTCTCAAGCAGCCTCAGATGGGGATATGTACCTAAAGTATGGCGTGAAGTCAAGGTTGTTTTCATCCCGAAGGCTGGTAAACCTAGTCACACGGAAGCTAAAGACTATAGACCAATCAGTCTCACGTCGTTTACTCTTAAAACCTTCGAAAGACTGTTGGACATCTATATTCGCAGCACACTGAACCCGGAGGTAATTTCTCCAATGCAGCATGCCTATACAAAAGGCAAAAGCGTAGAAACAGCACTTCACTGTGTTGTTAATACAATTGAAAAAACTCTCAAAGACAAGGAATACACTCTCGCTGCCTTTCTGGATATTGAAGGAGCATTCAATAATGTGGAAAGTGATGCAGTTAAGAGAACCCTTGTAGAGCTGAATATAGAAAGTTCAATTATAAATTGGACTATGTGCATGTTAAGAAACAGGCATATAAACACAGAACTTGGAGAATCACGTTTAAAAGTATCCACATCTAGAGGAACACCCCAGGGAGGGGTACTCTCTCCACTTCTTTGGATACTAGTTATGAATGAAATTCTTGTAAAATTAAAATATAGTGGAGTCAAAGTAGTAGCCTATGCGGACGACCTAGCACTACTTGCGACAGGAAAATTCCCATCCACTATAAGTGAACAGATCGAGTTTGCCCTGTCAAAGGTCAACAACTGGACAAAGAAATGTGGTCTAATGGTTAATCCATTGAAAACAGAATTGGTTCTCTTCACTAACAGAAGGAAAATACCAATGTTTAGACTACCATCAATAGAAGGGACCACTCAAAATCTCAGATCAGGCCAGATACCTTGGTGTGATCCTTGATAAGAAACTGAACTGGTGTCTCAACACCAAAGAAAGACCAAAGAAAGCTATGGTCGCATTCTATTCCTGCAATAGGATTTTCGGAAAATCCTGGGGACCAAACCCAAAAATTATCAGGTGGATGTACACGGCAATAGTTAGACCGATACTAACCTACGGTAATCTAGTTTGGTGGAACGCGACAGAGAAAACAACAAACCTGAAAATCTTAACAAAAGTTCAAAGATTAGCATGCGTAGGTATTACAGGGGCGTTGAAAACCACCCCCACAGCGGGGCTGAAACCCTTAGATCTATTCGTGCAAGAATCAGCAGCATACAGTGCCTTGCGACTAAGCCAGACTAACTGCTGGAAGCAAAGCACAACGGGTCATACTCAGATTCTTCAGAGATATGTGGGAATTAATGTTTGCACAGACTACATAGCACCCCATTTAAACTTCGACAGACCATTCACTACCTCTTTTCCTAATAGAGAGGAGTGGAAAAACAACCAACCTCTCAGTAACGAATCTACGATAACCGTCTTCACTGATGGTTCTAAGATGGACACTGGAGTTGGTGCAGGAATCTTCTCGGAAACTCTGGGACTAGCTAGCTCCTTCAGACTTCCAGACTTTTGCAGCGTCTTCCAAGCTGAGGTCTTGGCAGTGACCAAAGCAGCTACGCAAATATCAATGATGGCGATACCACGAGCTGACATCACCCTCTTTATTGATAGCCAAGCAGCAATTAAAGCAATTTCCGCCACAGAAATACATTCAAAGCTTGTAAATTGCTGTCGCGAAGAGCTTAGGGTTCTTGGCATGCAGCATAACATAAGACTCTGCTGGGTTCCTGGTCACAGCAATGTACAAGGAAACGAAAGAGCTGATGAACTGGCGAGAACGGGATCGTCACTTGATTCAAGTCAAGCCGAACGACATATTAAAGTACCGAACTGTAACATCAAACAGGATATTGGTAACAAAATATCAGAAAAAAACAATGAAAGATGGAACCTGCTTGAAACATGCGCCACAACTAGAAAATTGTGGCCCAGTTTCAATAAGCAGAGGACAGACAAAATTATGCAAATGAACAAAAAACATCTTCGTTCCCTTGTCAGCATAATCACCGGACACAACCTACTGGGATACCACAGAAAGAAAATGAGGCTCAGTACTGACGACCTTTGCAGAGGCTGCAGCGATGAAGAAGCACATGAGGACACCTTACACTTCCTTTGTCACTGCCCAGCACTCTGTCACTGAAGAAAGAAACACTTAGGTAATCATTTCTTTGATGATTTAGAGGATCTTTCTAGAACTTCGGCGAACAGTCTTCTGAACTTCGTCAATGCCTCTAATTGGCTTGATTGCTAACAGAACACATAGGTTTTTACATTAAGTGGGATACAACTTCCTAGGGTATCACAACGGATCTACATAGATCTAAGTGTGACGGTAACAAGATCAACTGTCAGCCCTTCTACCTAACCTAACCTAACCTACATCAAAAGAAAGGTCTTTTTACACTCTATCCGTATCTAAAAACAAAAATCTTCTGCAATGAATAGTTCTAAAAATATTGCATTCCAAAGCAAGAACGATTTTACAAAAAATTGACGACCCCCACCCTAGGAAAAAAGTCAAAATCATGATTTTTCTCAAATGTTCTCGAATCCCATCGAGTGTTACATCAAAAGAAAGGTCTTTTTACACTCTATCCGTCTCTAAAAACAAAAATCTTCTGCAATGAATAGTTCTAAAAATATTGCATTCCAAAGCAAGAACGATTTTACAAAAAATTGACGACCCCCACCCTAGGAAAAAAGTCAAAATCATGATTTTTCTCAAATGTTCTCGAATCCCATCGAGTGTAACATCAAAAGAAAGGTCTTTTTACACTCTATCCGTAGCTAAAAACCCAAATCTTCTGCAATGAATAGTTATCAAAATATTGCATTCCAAAGAAAAAATGATTTTACAAAAAAGTGACGACCCCCACCCTAGGAAAAAAGTCAAAATCATGATTTTTCTCAAATGTTCGCGAATCCCATCGATTGTTACATCAAAAGAAAGGTCTTTTTACACTCTATCCGTATCTAAAAACCAAAATCTTCTGCAATGAATAGTTCTAAAAATATTGCATTCAAAAGCAAGAACGATTTTACAAAAAATTGACGATCCCCACCCTAGGAAAAAAGTCAAAATCATGATTTTTCTGAAATGTTCTCGAATCCCGTCGAGTGTTACATCAAAAGAAAGGTCTTTTTACACTCTATCCGTATCTAAAAACCAAAATCTTCTGCAATGAATAGTTCTAAAAATATTACATTCCAAAGCAAGAACGATTTTACAAAAAATTGACGACCCCCACCCTAGGAAAAAAGTCAAAATCATGATTTTTCTCAAATGTTCTCGAATCCCATCGAGTGTTACATCAAAAGAAAGGTCTTTTTACACTCTATCCGTATCTAAAAACCAAAATCTTCTGCAATGAATACTTCTAAAAATATTGCATTCCAAAGCAAGAACGGTTTTACAAAAAATTGACGACCCCCACCCTAGGAAAAAAGTCAAAATCATGATTTTTCTCAAATGTTCGCGAATCCCATCGAGTGTTACATCAAAAGAAAGGTCTTTTTACACTCTATCCGTATCTAAAAACCAAAATCTTCTGCAATGAATAGTTCTAAAAATATTACATTCCAAAGCAAGAACGATCTTACAAAAAATTGACGACCCCCACCATAGGAAAAAAGTCAAAATCATGATTTTTCTCAAATGTTCTCGAATCCCATCGAGTGTTACATCAAAAGAAAGGTCTTTTTACACTCTATCCGTATCTAAAAACCAAAATCTTCTGCAATGAATAGTTCTAAAAATATTGCATTCCAAAGCAAGAACGGTTTTACAAAAAATTGACGACCCCCACCCCAGGAAAAAAGTCAAAATCATGATTTTTCTCAAATGTTCTCGAATCCCATCGAGTGTTACATCAAAAGAAAGGTCTTTTTACACTCTATCCGTATCTAAAAACCAAAATCTTCTGCAATGAATAGTTATCAAAATATTGCATTCCAAAGAAAAAATGATTTTACAAAAAAGTGACGACCCCCACCCTAGGAAAAAAGTCAAAACCATGATTTTTCTCAAATGTTCGCGAATCCCATCGAGTGTTACATCAAAAGAAAGGTCTTTTTACACTCTATCCGTATCTAAAAACCAAAATCTTCTGCAATGAATAGTTCTAAAAATATTGCATTCCAAAGCAAGAACGATTTTACATAAAATTGACGATCCCCACCCTAGGAAAAAAGTCAAAATCATGATTTTTCTGAAATGTTCTCGAATCCCATCGAGTGTTACATCAAAAGAAAGGTCTTTTTACACTCTATCCGAATCTAAAAACAAAAATCTTCTGCAATGAATAGTTATCAAAATATTGCATTCCAAAGCAAGAACGATTTTACAAAAAATTGACGACCCCCAACCTAGGAAAAAAGTCAAAATCATGATTTTTCTCAAATATTCTCGAATCCCATCGAGTGTTACATCAAAAGAAAGGTCTTTTTACACTCTATCCGTATCTAAAAACCAAAATCTTCTGCAATGAATAGTTCTAAAAATATTGCATTCCAAAGCAAGAACGGTTTTACAAAAAATTGACGACCCCCACCCTAGGAAAAAAGTCAAAATCATGATTTTTCTCAAATGTTCTCGAATCCCATCGAGTGTTACATCAAAAGAAAGGTCTTTTTACACTCTATCCGTATCTAAAAACCAAAATCTTCAGCAATGAATAGTTATCAAAATATTGCATTCCAAAGAAAAAATGATTTTACAAAAAAGTGACGACCCCCACCCTAGGAAAAAAGTCAAAAACATGATTTTTCTCAAATGTTCGCGAATCCCATCGAGTGTTACATCAAAAGAAAGGTCTTTTTACACTCTATCCGTATCTAAAAACAAAAATCTTCTGCAATGAATAGTTATCAAAATATTGCATTCCAAAGCAAGAACGATTTTACAAAAAATTGACGATCCCCACCCTAGGAAAAAAGTCAAAATCATGATTTTTCTCCAATGTTCTCGAATCCCATCGAGTGTTACATCAAAAGAAAGGTCTTTTTACACTCTATCCGTATCTAAAAACCAAAATCTTCTGCAATGAATAGTTCTTAAAATATTACATTCCAAAGCAAAAACGATTTTACAAAAAATTGACGACCCCCACCCTAGGAAAAAAGTCAAAATCATGATTTTTCTCAAATGTTCTCGAATCCCATCGAGTGTTACATCAAAAGAAAGGTCTTTTTACACTCTATCCGTATCTAAAAACCAAACTCTTCTGCAATGAATAGTTCTAAAAATATTGCATTCCAAAGCAAAACTGATTTTATATAAAACTGACGACCCCCACCCTAGGAAAATAGTCAAAATCATGATTTTTCTCAAATGTTCTCGAATCCCATCGAGTGTTACATCAAAAGAAAGGTCTTTTTACACTCTATCCGTATCTAAAAACCAAAATCTTCTGCAATGAATAGTTATCAAAATATTGCATTCCAAAGAAAAAATGATTTTACAAAAAAGTGACGACCCCCACCCTAGGAAAAAAGTCAAAATCATGATTTTTCTCAAATGTTCTCGAATCCTATCGAGTGTTACATCAATAGAAAGGTCTTTTTACACTCTATCCGTATCTAAAAACCAAAATCTTCTGCAATGAATAGTTCTAAAAATATTGCATTCCAAAGCAAGAACGATTTTACAAAAAATTGACGACCCCCATCCTAGGAAAAAAGTCAAAATCATGATTTTTCTCAAATGTTCTCGAATCCCATCGAGTGTTACATCAAAAGAAAGGTCTTTTTACACTCTATCCGTATCTAAAAACCAAAAATCTTCAACAACGAATAGTTCTAAAAATATTGCATGCCAAAGCAAGAACGATTTTACAAAAAATTGACGACCCCCACCCTAGGAAAAAAGTCAAAATCATGATTTTTCTCAAATGTTCGCGAATCCCATCGAGTGTTACATCAAAAGAAAGGTCTTTTTACACTCTATCCGTATCTAAAAACCAAAATCTTCTGGAATGAATAGTTATCAAAATATTGCATTCCAAAGCAAGAACGATTTTACAAAAAATTGACGACCCCCACCCTAGGAAAAAAGTCAAAATCATGATTTTTCTCAAATGTTCTCGAATCCCATCGAGTGCTACATCAAAAGAAATGTCTTTTTACACTCTATCCGTATCTAAAAACAAAAATTTTCTGCAATGAATAGTTATCAAAATATTGCATTCCAAAGCAAGAACGATTTTACAAAAAATTGACGACCCCCACCCTAGGAAAAAAGTCAAAATCATGATTTTTCTCAAATTTGCTCGAATCCCATCGAGTGTTACATCAAAAGAAAGGTCTTTTTACACTCTATCCGTATCTAAAAACCAAACTCTTCTGCAATGAATAGTTCTAAAAATATTGCATTCCAAAGCAAAAACGATTTTACAAAAAATTGACGACCCCCACCCTAGGAAAAAAGTCAAAATCATGATTTTTCTCAAATGTTCTCGAATCCCTTCGAGTGTAACATCAAAAGAAAGGGCTTTTTATACTCTATCCGTATCTAAAAACAAAAATCTTCTGCAATGAATAGTTCTAAAAATATTGCATTCCAAAGCAAGAACGATTTTACAAAAAACTGACGATCCCCACCCTAGGAAAAAAGTCAAAATCATGATTTTTCTCAAATGTTCTCGAATCCCATCGAGTGTTACATCAAAAGAAAGGTCTTTTTACACTCTATCCGTATCTAAAAACAAAAATCTTCTGCAATGAATAGTTATCAAAATATTGCATTCCAAAGTAAAAATGATTTTACAAAAAAGTGACGACCCCCACCCTAGGAAAAAAGTCAAAATCATGATTTTTCTCAAATGTTCGCGAATCCCATCGAGTGTTACATCAAAAGAAAGGTCTTTTTATACTCTATCCGTATCTAAAAACCAAAATCTTCTGCAATGAATAGTTCTAAAAATATTGCATTCCAAAGCAAGAACGATTTTACAAAAAGTTGACGACCCCCACCCTAGGAAAAAAGTCAAAATCATGATTTTTCTCAAATGTTCTCGAATCCCATCGAGTGTTACATCAAAAGAAAGGTCTTTTTACACTCTATCCGTATCTAAAAACCAAAATCTTCTGCAATGAATACTTCTAAAAATATTGCATTCCAAAGCAAGAACGGTTTTACAAAAAATTGACGACCCCCACCCTAGGAAAAAAGTCAAAATCATGATTTTTCTCAAATGTTCTCGAATCCCATCGAGTGTTACATCAAAAGAAAGGTCTTTTTACACTCTATCCGTATCTAAAAACAAAAATCTTCTGCAATGAATAGTTATCAAAATATTGCATTCCAAAGCAAGAACGATTTTACAAAAAATTGACGACCCCCAACCTAGGAAAAAAGTCAAAATCATGATTTTTCTCAAATGTTCTCGAATCCCATCGAGTGTTACATCAAAAGAAAGGTCTTTTTACACTCTATCCGTATCTAAAAACCAAAATCTTCTGCAATGAATACTTCTAAAAATATTGCATTCCAAAGCAAGAACGGTTTTACAAAAAATTGACGACCCCCACCCTAGGAAAAAAGTCAAAATCATGATTTTTCTCAAATGTTCGCGAATCCCATCGAGTGTTACATCAAAAGAAAGGTCTTTTTACACTCTATCCGTATCTAAAAACCAAAATCTTCTGCAATGAATAGTTCTAAAAATATTACATTCCAAAGCAAGAACGATTTTACAAAAAATTGACGACCCCCACCCTAGGAAAAAAGTCAAAATCATGATTTTTCTCAAATGTTCTCGAATCCCATCGAGTGTTACATCAAAAGAAAGGTCTTTTTACACTCTATCCGTATCTAAAAACCAAAATCTTCTGCAATGAATAGTTCTAAAAATATTGCATTCCAAAGCAAGAACGGTTTTACAAAAAATTGACGACCCCGACCCTAGGAAAAAAGTCAAAATCATGATTTTTCTCAAATGTTCTCGAATCCCATCGAGTGTTACATCAAAAGAAAGGTCTTTTTACACTCTATCCGTATCTAAAAACCAAAATCTTCTGCAATGAATAGTTATCAAAATATTGCATTCCCAAGAAAAAATGATTTTACAAAAAAGTGACGACCCCCACCCTAGGAAAAAAGTCAAAAACATGATTTTTCTCAAATGTTCGCGAATCCCATCGAGTGTTACATCAAAAGAAAGGTCTTTTTACACTCTATCCGTATCTAAAAACCAAAATCTTCTGCAATGAATAGTTCTAAAAATATTGCATTCCAAAGCAAGAACGATTTTACAAAAAATTGACGATCCCCACCCTAGGAAAAAAGTCAAAATCATGATTTTTCTGAAATGTTCTCGAATCCCATCGAGTGTTACATCAAAAGAAAGGTCTTTTTACACTCTATCCGTATCTAAAAACCAAAATCTTCTGCAATGAATAGTTCTAAAAATATTACATTCCAAAGCAAGAACGATTTTACAAAAAATTGACGATCCCCACCCTAGGAAAAAAGTCAAAATCATGATTTTTCTGAAATGTTCTCGAATCCCATCGAGTGTTACATCAAAAGAAAGGTCTTTTTACACTCTATCCGTATCTAAAAACCAAACTCTTCTGCAAAGAATAGTTCTAAAAATATTGCATTCCAAAGCAAAACTGATTTAATATAAAATTGGCGACCCCCACCCTAGGAAAATAGTCAAAATCATGATTTTTCTCAAATGTTCTCGAATCCCATCGAGTGTTACATCAAAAGAAAGGTCTTTTTACACTCTATCCGTATCTAAAAACCAAAATCTTCTGGAATTAATAGTTATCAAAATATTGCATTCCAAAGAAAAAATGATTTTACAAAAAAGTGACGACCCCCACCCTAGGAAAAAAGTCAAAATCATGATTTTTTTCAAATGTTCTCGAATCCTATCGAGTGTTACATCAATAGAAAGGTCTTTTTACACTCTATCCGTATCTAAAAACCAAAATCTTCTGCAATGAATAGTTCTAAAAATATTGCATTCCAAAGCAAGAACGATTTTACAAAAAATTGACGACCCCCATCCTAGGAAAAAAGTCAAAATCATGATTTTTCTCAAATGTTCTCGAATCCCATCGAGTGTTACATCAAAAGAAAGGTCTTTTTACACTCTATCCGTATCTAAAAACCAAAAATCTGCTGCAATGAATAGTTCTAAAAATATTGCATGCCAAAGCAAGAACGATTTTACAAAAAATTGACGACCCCCACCCTAGGAAAAAAGTCAAAATCATGATTTTTCTCAAATGTTCGCGAATCCCATCGAGTGCTACATCAAAAGAAAGGTCTTTTTACACTCTATCCGTATCTAAAAACAAAAATCTTCTGCAATGAATAGTTATCAAAATATTGCATTCAAAAGCAAGAACGATTTTACAAAAAATTGACGACCCCCAACCTAGGAAAAAAGTCAAAATCATGATTTTTCTCAAATGTTCTCGAATCCCATCGAGTGTTACATCAAAAGAAAGGTCTTTTTACACTCTATCCGTATCTAAAAACCAAAATCTTCTGCAATGAATAGTTATCAAAATATTGCATTCCAAAGAAAAAATGATTTTACAAAAAAGTGACGACCCCCACCCTAGGAAAAAAGTTAAAATCATGATTTTTCTCAAATGTTCGCGAATCCCATCGAGTGTTACATCAAAAGAAAGGTCTTTTTACACTCTATCCGTATCTAAAAACCAAAATCTTCTGCAATGAATAGTTCTAAAAATATTGCATTCCAAAGCAAGAACGATTTTACAAAAAATTGACGACCCCCATCCTAGGAAAAAAGTCAAAATCATGATTTTTCTCAAATGTTCTCGAATCCCATCGAGTGTTACATCAAAAGAAAGGTCTTTTTACACTCTATCCGTATCTAAAAACCAAAAATCTGCTGCAATGAATAGTTCTAAAAATATTGCATGCCAAAGCAAGAACGATTTTACAAAAAATTGACGACCCCCACCCTAGGAAAAAAGTCAAAATCATGATTTTTCTCAAATGTTCGCGAATCCCATCGAGTGCTACATCAAAAGAAAGGTCTTTTTACACTCTATCCGTATCTAAAAACAAAAATCTTCTGCAATGAATAGTTATCAAAATATTGCATTCAAAAGCAAGAACGATTTTACAAAAAATTGACGACCCCCAACCTAGGAAAAAAGTCAAAATCATGATTTTTCTCAAATGTTCTCGAATCCCATCGAGTGTTACATCAAAAGAAAGGTCTTTTTACACTCTATCCGTATCTAAAAACCAAAATCTTCTGCAATGAATAGTTATCAAAATATTGCATTCCAAAGAAAAAATGATTTTACAAAAAAGTGACGACCCCCACCCTAGGAAAAAAGTTAAAATCATGATTTTTCTCAAATGTTCGCGAATCCCATCGAGTGTTACATCAAAAGAAAGGTCTTTTTACACTCTATCCGTATCTAAAAACCAAAATCTTCTGCAATGAATAGTTCTAAAAATATTACATTCCAAAGCAAGAACGATTTTACAAAAAATTGACGACCCCCAACCTAGGAAAAAAGTCAAAATCATGATTTTTCTCAAATTTTCTCGAATCCCATCGAGTGTTACATCAAAAGAAAGCTCTTTTTACACTCTATCCGTATCTAAAAACCAAAATCTTCTGCAATGAATAGTTCTAAAAATATTGCATTCCAAAGCAAGAACGGTTTTACAAAAAATTGACGACCCCCACCCTAGGAAAAAAGTCAAAATCATGATTTTTCTCAAATGTTCTCGAATCCCATCGAGTGTTACATCAAAAGAAAGGTCTTTTTACACTCTATCCGTATCTAAAAACCAAAATGTTCTGCAATGAATAGTTATCAAAATATTGCATTCCAAAGCAAGAACGATTTTACAAAAAATTGACGACCCCCACCCTAGGAAAAAAGTCAAAATCATGATTTTTCTCAAATTTGCTCGAATCCCATCGAGTGTTACATCAAAAGAAAGGTCTTTTTACACTCTATCCGTATCTAAAAACCAAACTCTTCTGCAATGAATAGTTCTAAAAATATTGCATTCCAAAGTAAAAACGATTTTACAAAAAATTGACGACCCCCACCCTAGGAAAAAAGTCAAAATCATGATTTTTCTCAAATGTTCTCGAATCCCTTCGAGTGTAACATCAAAAGAAAGGGCTTTTTATACTCTATCCGTATCTAAAAACAAAAATCTTCTGCAATGAATAGTTCTAAAAATATTGCATTCCAAAGCAAGAACGATTTTACAAAAAATTGACGACCCCCACCCTAGGAAAAAAGTCAAAATCATGATTTTTCTCAAATGTTCTCGAATCCCATCGAGTGTTACATCAAAAGAAAGGTCTTTTTACACTCTATCCGTATCTAAAAACCAAAATCTTCTGCAATGAATAGTTATCAAAATATTGCATTCCAAAGCAAAACTGATTTTACAAAAAAGTGACGACCCCCACCCTAGGAAAAAAGTCAAAATCATGATTTTTCTCAAATGTTCTCGAATCCCATCGAGTGTTACATCAAAAGAAAGGTCTTTTTACACTCTATCCGTATCTAAACACCAAAATCTTCTGCAATGAATAGTTATCAAAATATTGCATTCCAAAGAAAAAATGATTTTACAAAAAAGTGACGACCCCCACCCTAGGAAAAAAGTCAAAATCATGATTTTTCTCAAATGTTCGCGAATCCCATCGAGTGTTACATCAAAAGAAAGGTCTTTTTACACTCTATCCGTATCTAAAAACCAAAATCTTCTGCAATGAATAGTTCTAAAAATATTGCATTCCAAAGCAAGAACGATTTTACAAAAAGTTGACGACCCCCACCCTAGGAAAAAAGTCAAAATCATGATTTTTCTCAAATGTTCTCGAATCCCATCGAGTGTTACATCAAAAGAAAGGTCTTTTTACACTCTATCCGTATCTAAAAACCAAAATCTTCTGCAATGAATACTTCTAAAAATATTGCATTCCAAAGCAAGAACGGTTTTACAAACAATTGACGACCCCCACCCTAGGAAAAAAGTCAAAATCATGATTTTTCTCAAATGTTCTCGAATCCCATCGAGTGTTACATCAAAAGAAAGGTCTTTTTACACTCTATCCGTATCTAAAAACAAAAATCTTCTGCAGTGAATAGTTATCAAAATATTGCATTCCAAAGCAAGAACGATTTTACAAAAAATTGACGACCCCCACCCTAGGAAAATATTCAAAATCATGATTTTTCTCAAATGTTCTCGAATCCCACCGAGTGTTACATCAAAAGAAAGGTCTTTTTACACTCTATCCGTATCTAAAAACCAAAATCTTCTGCAATGAATAGTTCTAAAAATATTACATTCCAAAGCAAGAACGATTTTACAAAAAATTGACGACCCCCACCCTAGGAAAAAAGTCAAAATCATGATTTTTCTCAAATGTTCTCGAATCCCATCGAGTGTTACATCAAAAGAAAGGTCTTTTTACACTCTATCCGTATCTAAAAACCAAACTCTTCTGCAATGAATAGTTCTAAAAATATTGCATTCCAAAGCAAAACTGATTTTATATAAAATTGACGACCCCCACCCTAGGAAAATAGTCAAAATCATGATTTTTCTCAAATGTTCTCGAATCCCATCGAGTGTTACATCAAAAGAAAGGTCTTTTTACACTCTATCCGTATCTAAAAACCAAAATCTTCTGCAATGAATAGTTATCAAAATATTGCATTCCAAAGAAAAAATGATTTTACAAAAAAGTGACGACCCCCACCCTAGGAAAAAAGTCAAAATCATGATTTTTCTCAAATGTTCTCGAATCCCATCGAGTGTTACATCAAAAGAAAGGTCTTTTTACACTCTATCCGTATCTAAAAACCAAAATCTTCTGCAATGAATAGTTCTAAAAATATTGCATTCCAAAGCAAGAACGATTTTACAAAAAATTGACGACCCCCATCCTAGGAAAAAAGTCAAAATCATGATTTTTCTCAAATGTTCTCGAATCCCATCGAGTATAACATCAAAAGAAAGGTCTTTTTACACTCTATCCGTATCTAAAAACCAAAAATCTTCAGCAATGAATAGTTCTAAAAATATTGCATGCCAAAGCAAGAACGATTTTACAAAAAATTGACGACCCCCACCCTAGGATAAAAGTCAAAATCATGATTTTTCTCAAATGTTCTCGAATCCCATCGAGTGTTACATCAAAAGAAAGGTCTTTTTACACTCTATCCGTATCTAAAAACCAAAATCTTCTGCAATGAATAGCTCTAAAAATATTGCATTCCAAAGCAAAAACGATTTTACAAAAAATTGACGACCCCCACCCTAGGAAAAAAGTCAAAATCATGATTTTTCTCAAATGTTCTCGAATCCCATCGAGTGTAACATCAAAAGAAAGGGCTTTTTATACTCTATCCGTATCTAAAAACAAAAATCTTCTGCAATGAATAGTTCTAAAAATATTGCATTCCAAAGCAAGAACGGTTTTACAAAAAATTGACGACCCCCACCCTAGGAAAAAAGTCAAAATCATGATTTTTCTCAAATGTTCTCGAATTCCATCGAGTGTTACATCAAAAGAAAGGTCTTTCTACACTCTATCCGTATCTAAAAACCAAAATCTTCTGCAATGAATAGTTATCAAAATATTGCATTCCAAAGAAAAAATGATTTTACAAAAAAGTGACGACCCCCACCCTAGGAAAAAAGTCAAAATCATGATTTTTCTCAAATGTTCGCGAATCCCATCGATTGTTACATCAAAAGAAATGTCTTTTTACACTCTATCCGTATCTAAAAACAAAAATCTTCTGCAATGAATAGTTATCAAAATATTGCATTCCAAAGCAAGAACGATTTTACAAAAAATTGACGACCCCCACCCTAGGAAAAAAGTCAAAATCATGATTTTTCTCAAATGTTCTCGAATCCCATCGAGTGTTACATCAAAAGAAAGGTCTTTTTACACTCTATCCGTATCTAAAAACCAAAATCTTCTGCAATGAATACTTCTAAAAATATTGCATTCCAAAGGTAGAATGATTTTAAAAAAAATTGACGACCCCCACCCTAGGAAAAAAGTCAAAATCATGATTTTTCTCAAATGTTCTCGAATCCCATCGAGTGTTACATCAAAAGAAAGGTCTTTTTACACTCTATCCGTATCTAAAAACCAAAATCTTCTGCAATGAATACTTCTAAAAATATTGCATTCCAAAGGTAGAATGATTTTACAAAAAATTGACGACCCCCACCCTAGGAAAAAAGTCAAAATCATGATTTTTCTCAAATGTTCTCGAATCCCATCGAGTGTTACATCAAAAGAAAGGTCTTTTTACACTCTATCCGTATCTAAAAACCAAAATCTTCTGCAATGAATACTTCTAAAAATATTGCATTCCAAAGGTAGAATGATTTTACAAAAAAGTGACGACCCCCACCCTAGGAAAAAAGTCAAAATCATGATTTTTCTCAAATGTTCTCGAATCCCATCGAGTGTTACATCAAAAGAAAGGTCTTTTTACACTCTATCCGTATCTAAAAACCAAAATCTTCTGCAATGAATAGTTATCAAAATATTGCATTCCAAAGAAAAAATAATTTTACAAAAAAGTGACGACCCCCACCCTAGGAAAAAAGTCAAAATCATGATTTTTCTCAAATGTTCGCGAATCCCATCGAGTGTTACATCAAAAGAAATGTCTTTTTACACTCTATCCGTATCTAAAAACCAAAATCTTCTGCAATGAATAGTTATCAAAATATTGCATTCCAAAGCAAAACTGATTTTACAAAAAAGTGACGACCCCCACCCTAGGAAAAAAGTCAAAATCATGATTTTTCTCAAATGTTCTCGAATCCCATCGAGCGTTACATCAAAAGAAAGGTCATTTTACACTCTATCCGTATCTAAAAACCAAAATCTTCTGCAATGAATAGTTATCAAAATATTGCATTCCAAAGAAAAAATGATTTTACAAAAAAGTGACGACCCCCACCCTAGGAAAAAAGTCAAAATCATGATTTTTCTCAAATGTTCGCGAATCCCATCGAGTGTTACATCAAAAGAAATGTCTTTTTACACTCTATCCGTATCTAAAAACAAAAATCTTCTGCAATGAATAGTTATCAAAATATTGCATTCCAAAGCAAGAACGATTTTACAAAAAATTGACGACCCCCACCCTAGGAAAAAAGTCAAAATCATGATTTTTCTCAAATGTTCTCGAATCCCATCGAGTGTTACATCAAAAGAAAGGTCTTTTTACACTCTATCCGTATCTAAAAACCAAAATCTTCTGCAATGAATAGTTCTAAAAATATTGCATTCCAAAGCAAAACTGATTTTATATAAAATTGACGACCCCCACCCTAGGAAAATAGTCAAAATCATGATTTTTCTCAAATGTTCTCGAATCCCATCGAGCGTTACATCAAAAGAAAGGTCATTTTACACTCTATCCGTATCTAAAAACCAAAATCTTCTGCAATGAATAGTTATCAAAATATTGCATTCCAAAGAAAAAATGATTTTACAAAAAAGTGACGACCCCCACCCTAGGAAAAAAGTCAAAATCATGATTTTTCTCAAATGTTCTCGAATCCCATCGAGTGTTACATCAAAAGAAATGTCTTTTTACACTCTATCCGTATCTAAAAACCAAAATCTTCTGCAATGAATAGTTCTAAAAATATTGCATTCCAAAGCAAGAACGATTTTACAAAAAATTGACGACCCCCACCCTAGGAAAAAAGTCAAAATCATGATTTTTCTCAAATGTTCTCGAATCCCATCGAGTGTTACATCAAAAGAAAGGTCTTTTTACACTCTATCCGTATCTAAAAACCAAAATCTTCTGCAATGAATACTTTTAAAAATATTGCATTCCAAAGGTAGAATGATTTTACAAAAAATTGACGACCCCCACCCTAGGAAAAAAGTCAAAATCATGATTTTTCTCAAATGTTCTCGAATCCCATCGAGTGTTACATCAAAAGAAAGGTCTTTTTACACTCTCTCCGTATCTAAAAACCAAAATCTTCTGCAATGAATAGTTCTAAAAATATTGCATTCCAAAGCAAGAACGATTTTACAAAAAATTGACGACCCCCACCCTAGGAAAAAAGTCAAAATCATGATTTTTCTCAAATGTTCTCGAATCCCATCGAGTGTTACATCAAAAGAAAGGTCTTTTTACAATCTATCCGTATCTAAAAACCAAAATCTTCTGCAATGAATACTTCTAAAAATATTGCATTCCAAAGGTAGAATGATTTTACAAAAAATTGACGACCCCCACCCTAGGAAAAAAGTCAAAATCATGATTTTTCTCAAATGTTCTCGAATCCCATCGAGTGTTACATCAAAAGAAAGGTCTTTCTACACTCTATCCGTATCTAAAAACCAAAATCTTCTGCAATGAATAGTTATCAAAATATTGCATTCCAAAGAAAAAATGATTTTACAAAAAAGTGACGACCCCCACCCTAGGAAAAAAGTCAAAATCATGATTTTTCTCAAATGTTCGCGAATCCCATCGAGTGTTACATCAAAAGAAATGTCTTTTTACACTCTATCCGTATCTAAAAACCAAAATCTTCTGCAATGTATAGTTCTAAAAATATTGCATTCCAAAGCAAGAACGATTTTACAAAAAATTGACGACCCCCACCCTAGGAAAAAAGTCAAAATCATGATTTTTCTCAAATGTTCTCGAATCCCATCGAGTGTTACATCAAAAGAAAGGTCTTTTTACACTCTATCCGTATCTAAAAACCAAAATCTTCTGCAATGAATAGTTATCAAAATATTGCATTCCAAAGCAAAACTGATTTTACAAAAAAGTGACGACCCCCACCCTAGGAAAAAAGTCAAAATCATGATTTTTCTCAAATGTTCTCGAATCCCATCGAGCGTTACATCAAAAGAAAGGTCATTTTACACTCTATCCGTATCTAAAAACCAAAATCTTCTGCAATGAATAGTTATCAAAATATTGCATTCCAAAGAAAAAATGATTTTACAAAAAATTGACGACCCCCACCCTAGGAAAAAAGTCAAAATCATGATTTTTCTCAAATGTTCGCGAATCCCATCGAGTGTTACATCAAAAGAAATGTCTTTTTACACTCTATCCGTATCTAAAAACAAAAATCTTCTGCAATGAATAGTTATCAAAATATTGCATTCCAAAGCAAGAACGATTTTACAAAAAATTGACGACCCCCACCCTAGGAAAAAAGTCAAAATCATGATTTTTCTCAAATGTTCTCGAATCCCATCGAGTGTTACATCAAAAGAAAGGTCTTTTTACACTCTATCCGTATCTAAAAACCAAAATCTTCTGCAATGAATAGTTCTAAAAATATTGCATTCCAAAGCAAGAACGATTTTACAAAAAATTGACGACCCCCACCCTAGGAAAAAAGTCAAATTCATGATTTTTCTCAAATGTTCTCGAATCCCATCGAGTGTTACATCAAAAGAAAGGTCTTTTTACACTCTATCCGTATCTAAAAACCAAAATCTTCTGCAATGAATAGTTATCAAAATATTGCATTCCAAAGCAAAACTGATTTTACAAAAAAGTGACGACCCCCACCCTAGGAAAAAAGTCAAAATCATGATTTTTCTCAAATGTTCTCGAATCCCATCGAGCGTTACATCAAAAGAAAGGTCATTTTACACTCTATCCGTATCTAAAAACAAAAATCTTCTGCAATGAATAGTTCTAAAAATATTGCATTCCAAAGCAAGAACGATTTTACAAAAAATTGACGACCCCCACCCTAGGAAAAAAGTCAAAATCATGATTTTTCTCAAATGTTCTCGAATCCCATCGAGTGTTACATCAAAAGAAAGGTCTTTTTACACTCTATCCGTATCTAAAAACCAAAATCTTCTGCAATGAATACTTCTAAAAATATTGCATTCCAAAGGTAGAATGATTTTACAAAAAATTGACGACCCCCACCCTAGGAAAAAAGTCAAAATCATGATTTTTCTCAAATGTTCTCGAATCCCATCGAGTGTTACATCAAAAGAAAGGTCTTTTTACACTCTATCCGTATCTAAAAACCAAAATCTTCTGCAATGAATAGTTCTAAAAATATTACATTCCAAAGCAAGAACGATTTTACAAAAAATTGACGATCCCCACCCTAGGAAAAAAGTCAAAATCATGATTTTTCTGAAATGTTCTCGAATCCCATCGAGTGTTACATCAAAAGAAAGGTCTTTTTACACTCTATCCGTATCTAAAAACCAAAATCTTCTGCAAAGAATAGTTCTAAAAATATTGCATTCCAAAGCAAAACTGATTTAATATAAAATTGGCGACCCCCACCCTAGGAAAATAGTCAAAATCATGATTTTTCTCAAATGTTCTCGAATCCCATCGAGTGTTACATCAAAAGAAAGGTCTTTTTACACTCTATCCGTATCTAAAAACCAAAATCTTCTGGAATTAATAGTTATCAAAATATTGCATTCCAAAGAAAAAATGATTTTACAAAAAAGTGACGACCCCCACCCTAGGAAAAAAGTCAAAATCATGATTTTTTTCAAATGTTCTCGAATCCTATCGAGTGTTACATCAATAGAAAGGTCTTTTTACACTCTATCCGTATCTAAAAACCAAAATCTTCTGCAATGAATAGTTCTAAAAATATTGCATTCCAAAGCAAGAACGATTTTACAAAAAATTGACGACCCCCATCCTAGGAAAAAAGTCAAAATCATGATTTTTCTCAAATGTTGCATTCCAAAGCAAGAACGATTTTACAAAAAATTGACGACCCCCACCCTAGGAAAAAAGTCAAAATCATGATTTTTCTCAAATGTTCGCGAATCCCATCGAGTGTTACATCAAAAGAAAGGTCTTTTTACACTCTATCCGTATCTAAAAACCAAAATCTTCTGGAATGAATAGTTATCAAAATATTGCATTCCAAAGCAAGAACGATTTTACAAAAAATTGACGACCCCCACCCTAGGAAAAAAGTCAAAATCATGATTTTTCTCAAATGTTCGCGAATCCCATCGAGTGCTACATCAAAAGAAAGGTCTTTTTACACTCTATCCGTATCTAAAAACCAAAATCTTCTGGAATGAATAGTTATCAAAATATTGCATTCCAAAGCAAGAACGATTTTACAAAAAATTGACGACCCCCACCCTAGGAAAAAAGTCAAAATCATGATTTTGCTCAAATGTTCGCGAATCCCATCGAGTGTTACATCAAAAGAAAGGTCTTTTTACACTCTATCCGTATCTAAAAACCAACATCTTCTGCAATGAATAGTTACCAAAATATTGCATTCCAAAGCAAGAACGATTTTACAAAAAATTGACGACCCCCACCCTAGGAAAAAAGTCAAAATCATGATTTTTCTCAAATGTTCTCGAATCCCATCGAGTGTTACATCAAAAGAAAGGTCTTTTTACACTCTATCCGTATCTAAAAACCAAAATCTTCTGCAATGAATAGTTATCAAAATATTGCATTCCAAAGCAAGAACGATTTTACAAAAAATTGACGACCCCCACCCTAGGAAAAAAGTCAAAATCTTGATTTTTCTCAAATGTTCTCGAATCCCATCGAGTGTTACATCAAAAGAAAGGTCTTTTTACACTCTATCCGTATCTAAAAACCAAAATCTTCTGCAATGAATAGTTCTAAAAATATTGCATTCCAAAGCAAGAACGATTTTACAAAAAAGTGACGACCCCCACCCTAGGAAAAAAGTCAAAATCATGATTTTTCTCAAATGTTCGCGAATCCCATCGAGTGTTACATCAAAAGAAAGGTCTTTTTACACTCTATCTGTATCTAAAAACCAAAATCTTTTGCAATGAATAGTTATCAAAATATTGCATTCCAAAGAAAAAATGATTTTACAAAAAAGTGACGACCCCCACCCTAGGAAAATAGTCAAAATCATGATTTTTCTCAAATGTTCGCGAATCCCATCGAGTGTTACATCAAAAGAAAGGTCTTTTTACACTCTATCCGTATCTAAAAACCAAAATCTTCTGCAATGAATAGTTATCAAAATATTGCATTCCAATGCAAGAACGATTTTACAAAAAGTTGACGACCCCCACCCTAGGAAAAAAGTCAAAATCATGATTTTTCTCAAATGTTCTCGAATCCCATCGAGTGTTACATCAAAAGAAAGGTCTTTTTACACTCTATCCGTATCTAAAAACCAAAATCTTCTGCAATGAATAGTTATCAAAGTATTGCATTCCAAAGCAAGAACGATTTTACAAAAAGTTGACGACCCCCACCCTAGGAAAAAAGTCAAAATCATGATTTTTCTCAAATGTTCTCGAATCCAATCGAGTGTTACATCAAAAGAAAGGTCTTTTTACACTCTATCCGTATCTAAAAACAAAAATCTTCTGCAATGAATAGTTATCAAAATATTGCATTCCAAAGCAAGAACGATTTTACAAAAAATTGACGACCCCCGCCCTAGGAAAAAAGTCAAAATCATGATTTTTCTCAAATGTTCGCGAATCCCATCGAGTGTTACATCAAAAGAAAGGTCTTTTTACACTCTATCCGTATCTAAAAACCAAAATCTTCTGCAATGAATAGTTATCAAAATATTGCATTCCAAAGAAAAAATGATTTTACAAAAAAGTGACGACCCCCACCCTAGGAAAAAAGTCAAAATCATGATTTTTCTCAAATGTTCTCGAATCCCATCGAGTGTTACATCAAAAGAAAGGTCTTTTTACACTCTATCCGTATCTAAAAACCAAAATCTTCTGCAATGAATAGTTCTAAAAATATTGCATTCCAAAGCAAGAACGGTTTTACAAAAAATTGACGACCCCCACCCTAGGAAAAAAGTCAAAATCATGATTTTTCTCAAATGTTCTCGAATCCCATCGAGTGTTACATCAAAAGAAAGGTCTTTTTACACTCTATCCGTATCTAAAAACCAAAATCTTCTGCAATGAATAGTTATCAAAATATTGCATTCCAAAGCAAAACTGATTTTACAAAAAAGTGACGACCCCCACCCTAGGAAAAAAGTCAAAATCATGATTTTTCTCAAATGTTCTCGAATCCCATCGAGCGTTACATCAAAAGAAAGGTCATTTTACACTCTATCCGTATCTAAAAACCAAAATCTTCTGCAATGAATAGTTATCAAAATATTGCATTCCAAAGAAAAAATGATTTTACAAAAAAGTGACGACCCCCACCCTAGGAAAAAAGTCAAAATCATGATTTTTCTCAAATGTTCGCGAATCCTATTGAGTGTTACATCAAAAGAAAGGTCTTTTTACACTCTATCCGTATCTAAAAACCAAAATCTTCTGCAATGAATAGTTATCAAAATATTGCATTCCAAAGAAAAAATGATTTTACAAAAAAGTGACGACCCCCACCCTAGGAAAAAAGTCAAAATCATGATTTTTCTCAAATGTTCTCGAATCCCATCGAGCGTTACATCAGAAGAAAGGTCATTTTACACTCTATCCGTATCTAAAAACCAAAATCTTCTGCAATGAATAGTTATCAAAATATTGCATTCCAAAGAAAAAATGATTTTACAAAAAAGTGACGACCCCCACCCTAGGAAAAAAGTCAAAATCATGATTTTTCTCAAATGTTCGCGAATCCCATCGAGTGTTACATCAAAAGAAAGGTCTTTTTACACTCTATCCGTATCTAAAAACCAAAATCTTCTGCAATGAATAGTTCTAAAAATATTGCATTCCAAAGCAAGAACGATTTTACAAAAAATTGACTACCCCCACCCTAGGAAAAAAGTCAAAATCATGATTTTTCTCAAATGTTCTCGAATCCCATCGAGTGTTACATCAAAAGAAAGGTCTTTTTACACTCTATCCGTATCTAAAAACCAACATCTTCTGCAATGAATAGTTATCAAAATATTGCATTCCAAAGCAAAACTGATTTTACAAAAAAGTGACGACCCCCACCCTAGGAAAAAAGTCAAAATTATGATTTTTCTCAAATGTTCGCGAATCCCATCGAGTGTTACATCAAAAGAAAGGTCTTTTTACACTCTATCCGTATCTAAAAACCAAAATCTTCTGCAATGAATAGTTATCAAAATATTGCATTCCAAAGAAAAAATGATTTTACAAAAAAGTGACGACCCCCACCCTAGGAAAAAAGTCAAAATCATGATTTTTCTCAAATGTTCGCGAATCATATCGAGTGTTACATCAAAAGAAAGGTCTTTTTACACTCTATCCGTATCTAAAAACCAACATCTTCTGCAATGAATAGTTATCAAAATATTGCATTCCAAAGCAAGAACGATTTTACAAAAAATTGACGACCCCCACCCTAGGAAAAAAGTCAAAATCATGATTTTTCTCAAATGTTCTCGAATCCCATCGAGTGTTACATCAAAAGAAAGGTCTTTTTACACTCTATCCGTATCTAAAAACCAAAATCTTCTGCAATGAATACTTCTAAAAATATTGCATTCCAAAGGTAGAATGATTTTACAAAAAATTGACGACCCCCACCCTAGGAAAAAAGTCAAAATCATGATTTTTCTCAAATGTTCTCGAATCCCATCGAGTGTTACATCAAAAGAAAGGTCTTTTTACACTCTATCCGTATCTAAAAACCAAAATCTTCTGCAATGAATACTTCTAAAAATATTGCATTCCAAAGGTAGAATGATTTTACAAAAAAGTGACGACCCCCACCCTAGGAAAAAAGTCAAAATCATGATTTTTCTCAAATGTTCGCGAATCCCATCGAGTGTTACATCAAAAGAAAGGTCTTTTTACACTCTATCCGTATCTAAAAACAAAAATCTTCTGCAATGAATAGTTATCAAAATATTGCATTCCAAAGCAAGAACGATTTAACAAAAAATTGACGACCCCCACCCTAGGAAAAAAGTCAAAATCATGATTTTTCTCAAATGTTCTCGAATCCCATCGAGTGTTACATCAAAAGAAAGGTCTTTTTACACTCTATCCGTATCTAAAAACCAAAATCTTCTGCAATGAATAGTTATCAAAATATTGCATTCCAAAGAAAAAATGATTTTACAAAAAAGTGACGACCCCCACCCTAGGAAAAAAGTCAAAATCATGATTTTTCTCAAATGTTCTCGAATCCCATCGAGTGTTACATCAAAAGAAAGGTCTTTTTACACTCTATCCGTATCTAAAAACCAAAATCTTCTGCAATGAATAGTTCTAAAAATATTGCATTCCAAAGCAAGAACGATTTTACAAAAAATTGACTACCCCCACCCTAGGAAAAAAGTCAAAATCATGATTTTTCTCAAATGTTCTCGAATCCCATCGAGTGTTACATCAAAAGAAAGGTCTTTTTACACTCTATCCGTATCTAAAAACCAAACTCTTCTGCAATGAATAGTTCTAAAAATATTGCATTCCAAAGCAAAACTGATTTTACATAAAATTGACGACCCCCACACTAGGAAAATAGTCAAAATCATGATTTTTCTCAAATGTTCTCGAATCCCATCGATTGTTACATCAAAAGAAAGGTCTTTTTACACTCTATCCGTATCTAAAAACCAAAATCTTCTGCAATGAATAGTTATCAAAATATTGCATTCCAAAGAAAAAATGATTTTACAAAAAAGTGACGACCCCCACCCTAGGAAAAAAGTCAAAATCATGATTTTTCTCAAATGTTCTCGAATCCCATCGAGCGTTACATCAAAAGAAAGGTCATTTTTCACTCTATCCGTATCTAAAAACCAAAATCTTCTGCAATGAATAGTTATCAAAATATTGCATTCCAAAGCAAAACTGATTTTACAAAAAAGTGACGACCCCCACCCTAGGAAAAAAGTCAAAATCATGATTTTTCTCAAATGTTCTCGAATCCCATCGAGCGTTACATCAGAAGAAAGGTCATTTTACACTCTATCCGTATCTAAAAACCAAAATCTTCTGCAATGAATAGTTATCAAAATATTGCATTCCAAAGAAAAAATGATTTTACAAAAAAGTGACGACCCCCACCCTAGGAAAAAAGTCAAAATCATGATTTTTCTCAAATGTTCGCGAATCCCATCGAGTGTTACATCAAAAGAAAGGTCTTTTTACACTCTATCCGTATCTAAAAACCAAAATCTTCTGCAATGAATAGTTCTAAAAATATTGCATTCCAAAGCAAGAACGATTTTACAAAAAATTGACTACCCCCACCCTAGGAAAAAAGTCAAAATCATGATTTTTCTCAAATGTTCGCGAATCCCATCGAGTGTTACATCAAAAGAAAGGTCTTTTTACACTCTATCCGTATCTAAAAACCAAAATCTTCTGCAATGAATAGTTCTAAAAATATTGCATTCCAAAGCAAGAACGATTTTACAAAAAGTTGACGACCCCCACCCTAGGAAAAAAGTCAAAATCATGATTTTTCTCAAATGTTCTCGAATCCCATCGAGTGTTACATCAAAAGAAAGGTCTTTTTACACTCTATCCGTATCTAAAAACCAAAATCTTCTGCAATGAATAGTTATCAAAATATTGCATTCCAAAGAAAAAATGATTTTACAAAAAAGTGACGACCCCCACCCTAGGAAAAAAGTCAAAATCATGATTTTGCTCAAATGTTCGCGAATCCCATCGAGTGTTACATCAAAAGAAAGGTCTTTTTACACTCTATCCGTATCTAAAAACCAACATCTTCTGCAATGAATAGTTACCAAAATATTGCATTCCAAAGCAAGAACGATTTTACAAAAAATTGACGACCCCCACCCTAGGAAAAAAGTCAAAATCATGATTTTTCTCAAATGTTCTCGAATCCCATCGAGTGCTACATCAAAAGAAAGGTCTTTTTACACTCTATCCGTATCTAAAAACCAAAATCTTCTGCAATGAATAGTTATCAAAATATTGCATTCCAAAGCAAGAACGATTTTACAAAAAATTGACGACCCCCACCCTAGGAAAAAAGTCAAAATCATGATTTTTCTCAAATGTTCTCGAATCCCATCGAGTGTTACATCAAAAGAAAGGTCTTTTTACACTCTATCCGTATCTAAAAACCAAAATCTTCTGCAATGAATAGTTCTAAAAATATTGCATTCCAAAGCAAGCACGGTTTTGCAAAAAATTGACGACTCCCACCCTAGGAAAAAAGTCAAAATCATGATTTTTCTCAAATGTTCTCGAATCCCATCGAGTGTTACATCAAAAGAAAGGTCTTTTTACACTCTTTCCGTATCTAAAACCCAAAATCTTCTGCAATGAATACTTCTAAAAATATTGCATTCCAAAGTTAGAATGATTTTACAAAAAATTGACGACCCCCACCCTAGGAAAAAAGTCAAAATCATGATTTTTCTCAAATGTTCGCGAATCCCATCGAGTGTTACATCAAAAGAAAGGTCTTTTTACACTCTATCTGTATCTAAAAACCAAAATCTTTTGCAATGAATAGTTATCAAAATATTGCATTCCAAAGAAAAAATGATTTTACAAAAAAGTGACGACCCCCACCCTAGGAAAATAGTCAAAATCATGATTTTTCTCAAATGTTCGCGAATCCCATCGAGTGTTACATCAAAAGAAAGGTCTTTTTACACTCTATCCGTATCTAAAAACCAAAATCTTCTGCAATGAATAGTTCTAAAAATATTGCATTCCAAAGCAAGAACGGTTTTACAAAAAATTGACGACCCCCACCCTAGGAAAAAAGTCAAAATCATGATTTTTCTCAAATGTTCTCGAATCCCATCGATTGTTGCATCAAAAGAAAGGTCTTTTTACACTCTATCCGTATCTAAAAACCAAAATCTTCTGCAATGAATAGTTATCAAAATATTGCATTCCAAAGAAAAAATGATTTTACAAAAAAGTGACGACCCCCACCCTAGGAAAAAAGTCAAAATCATGATTTTTCTCAAATGTTCGCGAATCCCATCGAGTGTTACATCAAAAGAAAGGTCTTTTTACACTCTATCCGTATCTAAAACCAAAATCTTCTGCAATGAATAGTTATCAAAATATTGCATTCCAAAGAAAAAATGATTTTACAAAAAAGTGACGACCCCCACCCTAGGAAAAAAGTCAAAATCATGATTTTTCTCAAATGTTCTCGAATCCCATCGAGTGTTACATCAAAAGAAAGGTCTTTTTACACTCTATCCGTATCTAAAAACCAAAATCTTCTGCAATGAATAGTTATCAAAATATTGCATTCCAAAGAAAAAATGATTTTACAAAAAAGTGACGACCCCCACCCTAGGAAAAAAGTCAAAATCATGATTTTTCTCAAATGTTCGCGAATCCCATCGAGTGTTACATCAAAAGAAAGGTCTTTTTACACTCTATCCGTATCTAAAAACCAAAATCTTCTGCAATGAATAGTTCTAAAAATATTGCATTCCAAAGCAAGAACGGTTTTACAAAAAATTGAAGACCCGCACCCTAGGAAAAAAGTCAAAATCATGATTTTTCTCAAATGTTCTCGAATCCCATCGAGTGTTACATCAAAAGAAAGGTCTTTTTACACTCTATCCGTATCTAAAAACCAAAATCTTCTGCAATGAATACTTCTAAAAATATTGCATTCCAAAGCAAGAACGATTTTACAAAAAATTGACGACCCCCACCCTAGGAAAAAAGTCAAAATCATGATTTTTCTCAAATGTTCTCGAATCCCATCGAGTGTTACATCAAAAGAAAGGTCTTTTTACGCTCTATCCGTATCTAAAAACCAAAATCTTCTGCAATGAATACTTCTAAAAATATTGCATTCCAAAGGTAGAATGATTTTACAAAAAATTGACGACATCCACCCTAGGAAAAAAGTCAAAATCATGATTTTTCTCAAATGTTCTCGAATCCCATCGAGTGTTACATCAAAAGAAAGGTCTTTTTACACTCTATCCGTATCTAAAACCCAAAATCTTCTGCAACGAATAGTTCTAAAAATATTGCATTCCAAAGCAAGAACGGTTTTACAAAAAATTGACGACCCCCACCCTAGGAAAAAAGTCAAAATCATGATTTTTCTCAAATGTTCTCGAATCCCATCGAGTGTTACATCAAAAGAAAGGTCTTTTTACACTCTATCCGTATCTAAAAACCAAAATCTTCTGCAATGAATACTTCTAAAAATATTGCATTCCAAAGGTAGAATGATTTTACAAAAAATTGACGACCCCCACCCTAGGTAAAAAGTCAAAATCATGATTTTTCTCAAATGTTCGCGAATCCCATCGAGTGTTACATCAAAAGAAAGGTCTTTTTACACTCTATCCGTATCTAAAAACCAAAATCTTCTGCAATGAATAGTTCTAAAAATATTGCATTCCAAAGCAAGAACGATTTTACAAAAAATTGACTACCCCCACCCTAGGAAAAAAGTCAAAATCATGATTTTTCTCAAATGTTCTCGAATCCCATCGAGTGTTACATTAAAAGAAAGGTCTTTTTACACTCTATCCGTATCTAAAAACAAAAATCTTCTGCAATGAATAGTTCTAAAAATATTGCATTCCAAAGCAAGAACGATTTTACAAAAAATTGACGACCCCCACCCTAGGAAAAAAGTCAAAATCATGATTTTTCTCAAATGTTCTCGAATCCCATCGAGTGTTACATCAAAAGAAAGGTCTTTTTACACTCTATCCGTATCTAAAAACCAAAATCTTCTGCAATGAATAGTTATCAAAATATTGCATTCCAAAGAAAAAATGATTTTACAAAAAAGTGACGACCCCCACCCTAGGAAAAAAGTCAAAATCATGATTTTTCTCAAATGTTCGCGAATCCCATCGAGTGTTACATCAAAAGAAAGGACTTTTTACACTCTATCCGTATCTAAAAACCAAAATCTTCTGCAATGAATAGTTCTAAAAATATTGCATTCCAAAGCAAGAACGATTTTACAAAAAGTTGACTACCCCCACCCTAGGAAAAAAGTCAAAATCATGATTTTTCTCAAATGTTCTCGAATCCCATCGAGTGTTACATCAAAAGAAAGGTCTTTTTACACTCTATCTGTATCTAAAAACAAAAATCTTCTGCAATGAATAGTTATCAAAATATTGCATTCCAAAGCAAGAACGGTTTTACAAAAAATTGACGACCCCCACCCTAGGAAAAAAGTCAAAATCATGATTTTTCTCAAATGTTCTCGAATCCCATCGAGTGTTACATCAAAAGAAAGGTCTTTTTACACTCTATCCGTATCTAAAAACGAAAATCTTCTGCAATGAATAGTTATCAAAATATTGCATTCCAAAGAAAAAATGATTTTACAAAAAAGTGACGACCCCCACCCTAGGAAAAAAGTCAAAATCATGATTTTTCTCAAATGTTCGCGAATCCCATCGAGTGTTACATCAAAAGAAAGGTCTTTTTACACTCTATCCGTATCTAAAAACCAAAATCTTCTGCAATGAATAGTTCTAAAAATATTGCATTCCAAAGCAAGAACGATTTTACAAAAAGTTGACGACCCCCACCCTAGGAAAAAAGTCAAAATCATGATTTTTCTCAAATGTTCTCGAATCCCATCGAGTGTGTTACATCAAAAGAAAGGTCTTTTTACACTCTATCCGTATCTAAAAATAAAAATCTTCTGCAATGAATAGTTATCAAAATATTGCATTCCAAAGCAAGAACGGTTTTACAAAAAATTGACGACCCCCACCCTAGGAAAAAAGTCAAAATCATGATTTTTCTCAAATGTTCTCGAATCCCATCGAGTGTTACATCAAAAGAAAGGTCTTTTTACACTCTATCCGTATCTAAAAACCAAAATCTTCTGCAATGAATAGTTATCAAAATATTGCATTCCAAAGAAAAAATGATTTTACAAAAAAGTGACGACCCCCAACCTAGGAAAAAAGTCAAAATCATGATTTTTCTCAAATGTTCGCGAATCCCATCGAGTGTTACATCAAAAGAAAGGTCTTTTTACACTCTATCCGTATCTAAAAACCAAAATCTTCTGCAATGAATAGTTCTAAAAATATTGCATTCCAAAGCAAGAACGATTTTACAAAAAATTGACTACCCCCACCCTAGGAAAAAAGTCAAAATCATGATTTTTCTCAAATGTTCTCGAATCCCATCGAGTGTTACATCAAAAGAAAGGTCTTTTTACACTCTATCCGTATCTAAAAACCTAAATCTTCTGCAATGAATAGTTCTAAAAATATTGCATTCCAAAGCAAGAACGGTTTTACAAAAAATTGACGACCCCCACCCTAGGAAAAAAGTCAAAATCATGATTTTTCTCAAATGTTCTCGAATCCCATCGAGTGTTACATCAAAAGAAAGGTCTTTTTACACTCTATCCGTATCTAAAAACCAAAATCTTCTGCAATGAATACTTCTAAAAATATTGCATTCCAAAGGTAGAATGATTTTACAAAAAATTGACGACCCCCACCCTAGGAAAAAAGTCAAAATCATGATTTTTCTCAAATGTTCTCGAATCCCATCGAGTGTTACATCAAAAGAAAGGTCTTTTTACACTCTATCCGTATCTAAAAACCAAAATCTTCTGCAATGAATAGTTCTAAAAATATTGCATTCCAAAGCAAGAACGGTTTTACAAAAAATTGACGACCCCCACCCTAGGAAAAAAGTCAAAATCATGATTTTTCTCAAATGTTCTCGAATCCCATCGAGTGTTACATCAAAAGAAAGGTCTTTTTACACTCTATCCGTATCTAAAAACCAAAATCTTCTGCAATGAATAGTTATCAAAATATTGCATTCCAAAGAAAAAATGATTTTACAAAAAAGTGACGACCCCCACCCTAGGAAAAAAGTCAAAATCATGATTTTTCTCAAATGTTCGCGAATCCCATCGAGTGTTACATCAAAAGAAAGGTCTTTTTACACTCTATCCGTATCTAAAAACCAAAATCTTCTGCAATGAACAGTTCTAAAAATATTGCATTCCAAAGCAAGAACGATTTTACAAAAAGTTGACGACCCCCACCCTAGGAAAAAAGTCAAAATCATGATTTTTCTCAAATGTTCTCGAATCCCATCGAGTGTTACATCAAAAGAAAGGTCTTTTTACACTCTATCCGTATCTAAAAACCAAAATCTTCTGGAATGAATACTTCTAAAAATATTGCATTCCAAAGCAAGAACGATTTTACAAAAAGTTGACGACCCCCACCCTAGGAAAAAATTCAAAATCATGATTTTTCTCAAATGTTCTCGAATCCCATCGAGTGTTACATCAAAAGAAAGGTCTTTTTACACTCTATCCGTATCTAAAAACAAAAATCTTCTGCAATGAATAGTTATCAAAATATTGCATTCCAAAGCAAGAACGATTTTACAAAAAATTGACGACCCCCACCCTAGGAAAAAAGTCAAAATCATGATTTTTCTCAAATGTTCTCGAATCCCATCGAGTGTTACATCAAAAGAAAGGTCTTTTTACACTCTATCCGTATCTAAAAACCAAAATCTTCTGCAATGAATAGTTATCAAAATATTGCATTCCAAAGAAAAAATGATTTTACAAAAAAGTGACGACCCCCACCCTAGGAAAAAGTCAAAATCATGATTTTTCTCAAATGTTCGCGAATCCCATCGAGTGTTACATCAAAAGAAAGGTCTTTTTACACTCTATCCGTATCTAAAAACCAAAATCTTCTGCAATGAATAGTTCTAAAAATATTGCATTCCAAAGCAAGAACGGTTTTACAAAAAATTGACGACCCCCACCCTAGGAAAAAAGTCAAAATCATGATTTTTCTCAAATGTTCTCGAATCCCATCGAGTGTTACATCAAAAGAAAGGTCTTTTTACACTCTATCCGTATCTAAAAACAAAAATCTTCTGCAATGAATAGTTATCAAAATATTGCATTCCAAAGCAAGAACGATTTTACAAAAAATTGACGACCCCCACCCTAGGAAAAAAGTCATTGCTCAAATGTTCTCGAATCCCATCGAGTGTTACATCAAAAGAAAGGTCTTTTTACACTCTATCCGTATCTAAAAACCAAAATCTTCTGCAATGAATAGTTATCAAAATATTGCATTCCAAAGAAAAAATGATTTTACAAAAAAGTGACGACCCCCACCCTAGGAAAAAGTCAAAATCATGATTTTTCTCAAATGTTCGCGAATCCCATCGAGTGTTACATCAAAAGAAAGGTCTTTTTACACTCTATCCGTATCTAAAAACCAAAATCTTCTGCAATGAATACTTCTAAAAATATTGCATTCCAAAGGTAGAATGATTTTACAAAAAATTGACGACCCCCACCCTAGGAAAAAAGTCAAAATCATGATTTTTCTCAAATGTTCGCGAATCCCATCGAGTGTTACATCAAAAGAAAGGTCTTTTTACACTCTATCCGTATCTAAAAACCAAAATCTTCTGCAATGAATAGTTCTAAAAATATTGCATTCCAAAGCAAGAACGATTTTACAAAAAATTGACTACCCCCACCCTAGGAAAAAAGTCAAAATCATGATTTTTCTCAAATGTTCTCGAATCCCATCGAGTGTTACATCAAAAGAAAGGTCTTTTTACACTCTATCCGTATCTAAAAACCAAAATCTTCTGCAATGAATAGTTATCAAAATATTGCATTCCAAAGAAAAAATGATTTTACAAAAAAGTGACGACCCCCACCCTAGGAAAAAAGTCAAAATCATGATTTTTCTCAAATGTTCGCGAATCCCATCGAGTGTTACATCAAAAGAAAGGTCTTTTTACACTCTATCCGTATCTAAAAACCAAAATCTTCTGCAATGAATACTTCTAAAAATATTGCATTCCAAAGCAAGAACGATTTTACAAAAAATTGACTACCCCCACCCTAGGAAAAAAGTCAAAATCATGATTTTTCTCAAATGTTCTCGAATCCCATCGAGTGTTACATCAAAAGAAAGGTCTTTTTACACTCTATCCGTATCTAAAAACCAAAATCTTCTGCAATGAATACTTCTAAAAATATTGCATTCCAAAGGTAGAATGATTTTACAAAAAATTGACGACATCCACCCTAGGAAAAAAGTCAAAATCATGATTTTTCTCAAATGTTCTCGAATCCCATCGAGTGTTACATCAAAAGAAAGGTCTTTTTACACTCTATCCGTATCTAAAAACCAAAATCTTCTGCAATGAATAGTTCTAAAAATATTGCATTCCAAAGCAAGAACGGTTTTACAAAAAATTGACGACCCCCACCCTAGGAAAAAAGTCAAAATCATGATTTTTCTCAAATGTTCTCGAATCCCATCGAGTGTTACATCAAAAGAAAGGTCTTTTTACACTCTATCCGTATCTAAAAACAAAAATCTTCTGCAATGAATAGTTATCAAAATATTGCTTTCCAAAGCAAGAACGATTTTACAAAAAATTGACGACCCCCACCCTAGGAAAAAAGTCAAAATCATGATTTTTCTCAAATGTTCTCGAATCCCATCGAGTGTTACATCAAAAGAAAGGTCTTTTTACACTCTATCCGTATCTAAAAACCAAAATCTACTGCAATGAATACTTCTAAAAATATTGCATTCCAAAGCAAGAACGGTTTTATAAAAAATTGATGACCCCCACCCTAGGAAAAAAGTCAAAATCATGATTTTTCTCAAATGTTCTCGAATCCCATCGAGTGTTACATCAAAAGAAAGGTCTTTTTACACTCTATCCGTATCTAAAAACAAAAATCTTCTGCAATGAATAGTTATCAAAATATTGCATTCCAAAGCAAGAACGATTTTACAAAAAATTGACGACCCCCACCCTAGGAAAAAAGTCAAAATCATGATTTTTCTCAAATGTTCTCGAATCCCATCGAGTGTTACATCAAAAGAAAGGTCTTTTTACACTCTATCCGTATCTAAAAACCAAAATCTTCTGCAATGAATAGTTATCAAAATATTGCATTCCAAAGAAAAAATGATTTTACAAAAAAGTGACGACCCCCACCCTGGGAAAAAAGTCAAAATCATGCTTTTTCTCAAATGTTCGCGAATCCCATCGAGTGTTACATCAAAAGAAAGGTCTTTTTACACTCTATCCGTATCTAAAAACCAAAATCTTCTGCAATGAATAGTTCTAAAAAGTGTGCATTCCAAAGCAAGAACGATTTTACAAAAAATTTACTACCCCCACCCTAGGAAAAAAGTCAAAATCATGATTTTTCTCAAATGTTCGCGAATCCCATCGAGTGTTACATCAAAAGAAAGGTCTTTTTACACTCTATCCGTATCTAAAAACCAAAATCTTCTGCAATGAATAGTTATCAAAATATTGCATTCCAAAGAAAAAATGATTTTACAAAAAAGTGACGACCCCCACCCTGGGAAAAAAGTCAAAATCATGATTTTTCTCAAATGTTCTCGAATCCCATCGAGTGTTACATCAAAAGAAAGGTCTTTTTACACTCTATCCGTATCTAAAAACCAAAATCTTCTGCAATGAATAGTTATCAAAATATTGCATTCCAAAGAAAAAATGATTTTACAAAAAATTGACGACCCCCACCCTGGGAAAAAAGTCAAAATCATGATTTTTCTCAAATGTTCTCGAATCCCATCGAGTGTTACATCAAAAGAAAGGTCTTTTTACACTCTATCCGTATCTAAAAACCAAAATCTTCTGCAATGAATACTTCTAAAAATATTGCATTCCAAAGCAAGAACGATTTTACAAAAAATTGACTACCCCCACCCTAGGAAAAAAGTCAAAATCATGATTTTTCTCAAATGTTCTCGAATCCCATCGAGTGTTACATCAAAAGAAAGGTCTTTTTACACTCTATCCGTATCTAAAAACCAAAATCTTCTGCAATGAATACTTCTAAAAATATTGCATTCCAAAGGTAGAATGATTTTACAAAAAATTGACGACATCCACCCTAGGAAAAAAGTCAAAATCATGATTTTTCTCAAATGTTCTCGAATCCCATCGAGTGTTACATCAAAAGAAAGGTCTTTTTACACTCTATCCGTATCTAAAAACCAAAATCTTCTGCAATGAATAGTTCTAAAAATATTGCATTCCAAAGCAAGAACGGTTTTACAAAAAATTGACGACCCCCACCCTAGGAAAAAAGTCAAAATCATGATTTTTCTCAAATGTTCTCGAATCCCATCGAGTGTTACATCAAAAGAAAGGTCTTTTTACACTCTATCCGTATCTAAAAACCAAAATCTTCTGCAATGAATAGTTATCAAAATATTGCATTCCAAAGAAAAAATGATTTTACAAAAAAGTGACGACCCCCACCCTAGGAAAAAAGTCAAAATCATGATTTTTCTCAAATGTTCGCGAATCCCATCGAGTGTTACATCAAAAGAAAGGTCTTTTTACACTCTATCCGTATCTAAAAACCAAAATCTTCTGCAATGAACAGTTCTAAAAATATTGCATTCCAAAGCAAGAACGATTTTACAAAAAGTTGACGACCCCCACCCTAGGAAAAAAGTCAAAATCATGATTTTTCTCAAATGTTCTCGAATCCCATCGAGTGTTACATCAAAACAAAGGTCTTTTTACACTCTATCCGTATCTAAAAACCAAAATCTTCTGGAATGAATACTTCTAAAAATATTGCATTCCAAAGCAAGAACGATTTTACAAAAAGTTGACGACCCCCACCCTAGGAAAAAATTCAAAATCATGATTTTTCTCAAATGTTCTCGAATCCCATCGAGTGTTACATCAAAAGAAAGGTCTTTTTACACTCTATCCGTATCTAAAAACCAAAATCTTCTGCAATGAATAGTTATCAAAATATTGCATTCCAAAGAAAAAATGATTTTACAAAAAAGTGACGACCCCCACCCTGGGAAAAAAGTCAAAATCATGATTTTTCTCAAATGTTCTCGAATCCCATCGAGTGTTACATCAAAAGAAAGGTCTTTTTACACTCTATCCGTATCTAAAAACCAAAATCTTCTGCAATGAATAGTTATCAAAATATTGCATTCCAAAGAAAAAATGATTTTACAAAAAAGTGACGACCCCCACCCTGGGAAAAAAGTCAAAATCATGATTTTTCTCAAATGTTCTCGAATCCCATCGAGTGTTACATCAAAAGAAAGGTCTTTTTACACTCTATCCGTATCTAAAAACCAAAATCTTCTGCAATGAATACTTCTAAAAATATTGCATTCCAAAGCAAGAACGATTTTACAAAAAATTGACTACCCCCACCCTAGGAAAAAAGTCAAAATCATGATTTTTCTCAAATGTTCTCGAATCCCATCGAGTGTTACATCAAAAGAAAGGTCTTTTTACACTCTATCCGTATCTAAAAACCAAAATCTTCTGCAATGAATACTTCTAAAAATATTGCATTCCAAAGGTAGAATGATTTTACAAAAAATTGACGACATCCACCCTAGGAAAAAAGTCAAAATCATGATTTTTCTCAAATGTTCTCGAATCCCATCGAGTGTTACATCAAAAGAAAGGTCTTTTTACACTCTATCCGTATCTAAAAACCAAAATCTTCTGCAATGAATAGTTCTAAAAATATTGCATTCCAAAGCAAGAACGGTTTTACAAAAAATTGACGACCCCCACCCTAGGAAAAAAGTCAAAATCATGATTTTTCTCAAATGTTCTCGAATCCCATCGAGTGTTACATCAAAAGAAAGGTCTTTTTACACTCTATCCGTATCTAAAAACCAAAATCTTCTGCAATGAATAGTTATCAAAATATTGCATTCCAAAGAAAAAATGATTTTACAAAAAAGTGACGACCCCCACCCTAGGAAAAAAAGTCAAAATCATGATTTTTCTCAAATGTTCGCGAATCCCATCGAGTGTTACATCAAAAGAAAGGTCTTTTTACACTCTATCCGTATCTAAAAACCAAAATCTTCTGCAATGAACAGTTCTAAAAATATTGCATTCCAAAGCAAGAACGATTTTACAAAAAGTTGACGACCCCCACCCTAGGAAAAAATTCAAAATCATGATTTTTCTCAAATGTTCTCGAATCCCATCGAGTGTTACATCAAAACAAAGGTCTTTTTACACTCTATCCGTATCTAAAAACCAAAATCTTCTGGAATGAATACTTCTAAAAATATTGCATTCCAAAGCAAGAACGATTTTACAAAAAGTTGACGACCCCCACCCTAGGAAAAAATTCAAAATCATGATTTTTCTCAAATGTTCTCGAATCCCATCGAGTGTTACATCAAAAGAAAGGTCTTTTTACACTCTATCCGTATCTAAAAACAAAAATCTTCTGCAATGAATAGTTATCAAAATATTGCATTCCAAAGCAAGAACGATTTTACAAAAAATTGACGACCCCCACCCTAGGAAAAAAGTCAAAATCATGATTTTTCTCAAATGTTCTCGAATCCCATCGAGTGTTACATCAAAAGAAAGGTCTTTTTACACTCTATCCGTATCTAAAAACCAAAATCTTCTGCAATGAATAGTTATCAAAATATTGCATTCCAAAGAAAAAATGATTTTACAAAAAAGTGACGACCCCCACCCTAGGAAAAAGTCAAAATCATGATTTTTCTCAAATGTTCGCGAATCCCATCGAGTGTTACATCAAAAGAAAGGTCTTTTTACACTCTATCCGTATCTAAAAACCAAAATCTTCTGCAATGAATAGTTCTAAAAATATTGCATTCCAAAGCAAGAACGGTTTTACAAAAAATTGACGACCCCCACCCTAGGAAAAAAGTCAAAATCATGATTTTTCTCAAATGTTCTCGAATCCCATCGAGTGTTACATCAAAAGAAAGGTCTTTTTACACTCTATCCGTATCTAAAAACAAAAATCTTCTGCAATGAATAGTTATCAAAATATTGCATTCCAAAGCAAGAACGATTTTACAAAAAATTGACGACCCCCACCCTAGGAAAAAAGTCATTGCTCAAATGTTCTCGAATCCCATCGAGTGTTACATCAAAAGAAAGGTCTTTTTACACTCTATCCGTATCTAAAAACCAAAATCTTCTGCAATGAATAGTTATCAAAATATTGCATTCCAAAGAAAAAATGATTTTACAAAAAAGTGACGACCCCCACCCTAGGAAAAAGTCAAAATCATGATTTTTCTCAAATGTTCGCGAATCCCATCGAGTGTTACATCAAAAGAAAGGTCTTTTTACACTCTATCCGTATCTAAAAACCAAAATCTTCTGCAATGAATACTTCTAAAAATATTGCATTCCAAAGGTAGAATGATTTTACAAAAAATTGACGACCCCCACCCTAGGAAAAAAGTCAAAATCATGATTTTTCTCAAATGTTCGCGAATCCCATCGAGTGTTACATCAAAAGAAAGGTCTTTTTACACTCTATCCGTATCTAAAAACCAAAATCTTCTGCAATGAATAGTTCTAAAAATATTGCATTCCAAAGCAAGAACGATTTTACAAAAAATTGACTACCCCCACCCTAGGAAAAAAGTCAAAATCATGATTTTTCTCAAATGTTCTCGAATCCCATCGAGTGTTACATCAAAAGAAAGGTCTTTTTACACTCTATCCGTATCTAAAAACCAAAATCTTCTGCAATGAATAGTTATCAAAATATTGCATTCCAAAGAAAAAATGATTTTACAAAAAAGTGACGACCCCCACCCTAGGAAAAAAGTCAAAATCATGATTTTTCTCAAATGTTCGCGAATCCCATCGAGTGTTACATCAAAAGAAAGGTCTTTTTACACTCTATCCGTATCTAAAAACCAAAATCTTCTGCAATGAATACTTCTAAAAATATTGCATTCCAAAGGTAGAATGATTTTACAAAAAATTGACGACATCCACCCTAGGAAAAAAGTCAAAATCATGATTTTTCTCAAATGTTCTCGAATCCCATCGAGTGTTACATCAAAAGAAAGGTCTTTTTACACTCTATCCGTATCTAAAAACCAAAATCTTCTGCAATGAATAGTTCTAAAAATATTGCATTCCAAAGCAAGAACGGTTTTACAAAAAATTGACGACCCCCACCCTAGGAAAAAAGTCAAAATCATGATTTTTCTCAAATGTTCTCGAATCCCATCGAGTGTTACATCAAAAGAAAGGTCTTTTTACACTCTATCCGTATCTAAAAACAAAAATCTTCTGCAATGAATAGTTATCAAAATATTGCTTTCCAAAGCAAGAACGATTTTACAAAAAATTGACGACCCCCACCCTAGGAAAAAAGTCAAAATCATGATTTTTCTCAAATGTTCTCGAATCCCATCGAGTGTTACATCAAAAGAAAGGTCTTTTTACACTCTATCCGTATCTAAAAACCAAAATCTACTGCAATGAATACTTCTAAAAATATTGCATTCCAAAGCAAGAACGGTTTTATAAAAAATTGATGCCCCCCACCCTAGGAAAAAAGTCAAAATCATGATTTTTCTCAAATGTTCTCGAATCCCATCGAGTGTTACATCAAAAGAAAGGTCTTTTTACACTCTATCCGTATCTAAAAACAAAAATCTTCTGCAATGAATAGTTATCAAAATATTGCATTCCAAAGCAAGAACGATTTTACAAAAAATTGACGACCCCCACCCTAGGAAAAAAGTCAAAATCATGATTTTTCTCAAATGTTCTCGAATCCCATCGAGTGTTACATCAAAAGAAAGGTCTTTTTACACTCTATCCGTATCTAAAAACCAAAATCTTCTGCAATGAATAGTTATCAAAATATTGCATTCCAAAGAAAAAATGATTTTACAAAAAAGTGACGACCCCCACCCTGGGAAAAAAGTCAAAATCATGCTTTTTCTCAAATGTTCGCGAATCCCATCGAGTGTTACATCAAAAGAAAGGTCTTTTTACACTCTATCCGTATCTAAAAACCAAAATCTTCTGCAATGAATAGTTCTAAAAAGTGTGCATTCCAAAGCAAGAACGATTTTACAAAAAATTTACTACCCCCACCCTAGGAAAAAAGTCAAAATCATGATTTTTCTCAAATGTTCTCGAATCCCATCGAGTGTTACATCAAAAGAAAGGTCTTTTTACACTCTATCCGTATCTAAAAACCAAAATCTTCTGCAATGAATAGTTATCAAAATATTGCATTCCAAAGAAAAAATGATTTTACAAAAAAGTGACGACCCCCACCCTGGGAAAAAAGTCAAAATCATGATTTTTCTCAAATGTTCTCGAATCCCATCGAGTGTTACATCAAAAGAAAGGTCTTTTTACACTCTATCCGTATCTAAAAACAAAAATCTTCTGCAATGAATAGTTATCAAAATATTGCATTCCAAAGCAAGAACGATTTTACAAAAAATTGACGACCCCCACCCTAGGAAAAAAGTCAAAATCATGATTTTTCTCAAATGTTCTCGAATCCCATCGAGTGTTACATCAAAAGAAAGGTCTTTTTACACTCTATCCGTATCTAAAAACCAAAATCTTCTGCAATGAATACTTCTAAAAATATTGCATTCCAAAGCAAGAACGGTTTTACAAAAAATTGACGGCCCCCACCCTAGGAAAAAAGTCAAAATCATGATTTTTCTCAAATGTTCGCGAATCCCATCGAGTGTTACATCAAAAGAAAGGTCTTTTTACACTCTATCCGTATCTAAAAACCAAAATCTTCTGCAATGAATAGTTCTAAAAATATTGCATTCCAAAGCAAGAACGATTTTACAAAAAATTGACTACTCCCACCCTAGGAAAAAAGTCAAATTCATGATTTTTCTCAAATGTTCTCGAATCCCATCGAGTGTTACATCAAAAGAAAGGTCTTTTTACACTCTATCCGTATCTAAAAACCAAAATCTTCTGCAATGAATACTTCTAAAAATATTGCATTCCAAAGGGAGAATGATTTTACAAAAAATTGACTACCCCCACCCTAGGAAAAAAGTCAAAATCATGATTTTTCTCAAATGTTCTCGAATCCCATCGAGTGTTACATCAAAAGAAAGGTCTTTTTACACTCTATCCGTATCTAAAAACCAAAATCTTCTGCAATGAATACTTCTAAAAATATTGCATTCCAAAGGTAGAATGATTTTACAAAAAATTGACGACCCCCACCCTAGGAAAAAAGTCAAAATCATGATTTTTCTCAAATGTTCTCGAATCCCATCGAGTGTTACATCAAAAGAAAGGTCTTTTTACACTCTATCCGTATCTAAAAACCAAAATCTTCTGCAATGAATAGTTATCAAAATATTGCATTCCAAAGAAAAAATGATTTTACAAAAAAGTGACGACCCCCACCCTAGGAAAAAAGTCAAAATCATGATTTTTCTCAAATGTTCGCGAATCCCATCGAGTGTTACATCAAAAGAAAGGTCTTTTTACACTCTATCCGTATCTAAAAACCAAAATCTTCTGCAATGAATACTTCTAAAAATATTGCATTCCAAAGCAAGAACGATTTTACAAAAAATTGACGACCCCCACCCTAGGAAAAAAGTCAAAATCATGATTTTTCTCAAATGTTCTCGAATCCCATCGAGTGTTACATCAAAAGAAAGGTCTTTTTACACTCTATCCGTATCTAAAAACCAAAATCTTCTGCAATGAATTCTTCTAAAAATATTGCATTCCAAAGCAAGAACGGTTTTACAAAAAATTGACGACCCCCACCCTAGGAAAAAAGTCAAAATCATGATTTTTCTCAAATGTTCGCGAATCCCATCGAGTGTTACATCAAAAGAAAGGTCTTTTTACACTCTATCCGTATCTAAAAACCAAAATCTTCTGGAATGAATAGGTCTAAAAATATTGCATTCCAAAGCAAGAACGGTTTTACAAAAAATTGACTACTCCCACCCTAGGAAAAAAGTCAAAATCATGATTTTTCTCAAATGTTCTCGAATCCCATCGAGTGTTACATCAAAAGGAAGGTCTTTTTACACTCTATCCGTATCTAAAAACCAAAATCTTCTGCAATGAATACTTCTAAAAATATTGCATTCCAAAGCAAGAACGGTTTTACAAAAAATTGACGGCCCCCACCCTAGGAAAAAAGTCAAAATCATGATTTTTCTCAAATGTTCTCGAATCCCATCGAGTGTTACATCAAAAGAAAGGTCTTTTTACACTCTATCCGTATCTAAAAACAAAAATCTTCTGCAACGAATAGTTCTAAAAATATTGCATTCCAAAGCAAGAACGATTTTACAAAAAATTGACGACCCCCACCCTAGGAAAAAAGTCAAAATCATGATTTTTCTCAAATGTTCTCGAATCCCATCAAGTGTTACATCAAAAGAAAGGTCTTTTTACACTCTATCCGTATCTTCTGCAATGAATAGTTATCAAAATATTGCATTCCAAAGCAAGAACGATTTTACAAAAAATCTTTTTACACTCTATCCGTATCTAAAAACCAAAATCTTCTGCAATGAATACTTATCAAAATATTGCACTCAAAAGCAAGAACGATTTTACAAAAAATTGACGACCCCCACCCTAGGAAAAAAGTCAAAATCATGATTTTTCTCAAATGTTCTCGAATCCCATCAAGTGTTACATCAAAAGAAAGGTCTTTTTACACTCTATCCGTATCTTCTGCAATGAATAGTTATCAAAATATTGCATTCCAAAGCAAGAACGATTTTACAAAAAATCTTTTTACACTCTATCCGTATCTAAAAACCAAAATCTTCTGCAATGAATAGTTATCAAAATATTGCATTCTAAAGCAAAACTGATTTTACAAAAAATTGACGACCCCCACCCTAGGAAAATAGTCAAAATCATGATTTCTCTCAAATGTTCTCGAATCCCATCGAGTGTTACATCAAAAGAAAGGTCTTTTTAAACTCTATCCGTATCTAAAAACCAAAATCTTCTGCAATTAATAGTTCTAAAAATATTGCATTCCAAAGCAAGAACGATTTTACAAAAAATTGACGACCCCCACCCTAGGAAAAAAGTCAAAATCATGATTTTTCTCAAATGTTCTCGAATCCCATCGAGAGTTACATCAAAAGAAAGGTCTTTTTACACTCTATCCGTAGCTAAAAACCAAAATCTTCTGCAATGAATAGTTATCAAAATATTGCATTCCAAAGCAAGAACGATTTTACAAAAAATTGACGACCCCCACCCTAGGAAAAAAGTCAAACCAATTTTTTTGTTGTAATTTACAACAGCCTACACCATTTTTAATGATCAAAACTTTTATGAATTGCGTTGTTAAATATCGATTTTCAATATTTATCGACTATCAATTGATGATTGACAATCGCAATGGGGGTGTATGTAAATTTGTTTCCATTGCCGCGTTTTATGACATTTATACAATTCTTTTATTTGTCAAAGGCCGAAAAATATTACAATAATAAACAATAATATTTGGCAGTCGTGTAAATGCACTTGTTTCCATGCTTGTCATTAAAATGGAAAAAAATACTGTGAAAGTATCAACCAGTCATTATTTAAATTCCGTTTAAACACATGTTATTAATGAAATAATGTGTGCAGTATTTTGGCAATAAAATGACAAAAATACTGAAAATTTGTCATTCGTGTGAGCCCAGCATAAGTTTTCTGGTGTTAAAGAGGTTTAATTTATTTATGGAACGCAGACAAAATAAGATTGTCACATTTATGGTTTAAGTATTTGATAAAAAACAGCTCCATCTTCATTTTCAATAGTGAGGTTGATTTTTAATTGACCAACCAACAGTTGTGGAGAAGATGGAGATTTTGAATGAAAGTAAAAATTTAATAGGAATTATGAATTAATTTATTAATATCATAAATAGAAAATGTGATTAGTGCCCTAAACGAGCCCCAAAATTAGCCCCTAATTCCTGCATCATTAGAATTTTGAAAAAGTTTATTGGGAGGTTGTGGTGGACCAAAATGTGTTTTCATTGAAATCAGTTTTTGCCCTCTAAAGGGCGAAAAAAATTTGGGGCTCCTTTGGGATTGGAGCACTAAATTAGCCCCTAATTAGCCCCTAATTCCTGCATCATTAGATTTTTGAAATTGTGTATTGGGAGGTTGGGTGGACCCAGCTTGACGTCAAGCTGAGTCCACCACAGGTTTTAGGGTGAAAAAAATTTGAGGCTCCTTCGGGATTGGAGCACTAAATTAGCCCCTAATTAGCCCCTAATTCCTGCATCATTAGAATTTTGAAATTTTGTATTGGGAGGTTGTGGTGGATCCAGCTGTGACGTCATCAAATCGGTTTCTTCCCTCTAAAGCCCCCACCTGTGAGAGTAGAAAAACAAAACTTGTGTTTTTTTTTTCAAATTGGGTAGGGTTGCTCATAATTGCAACGTAATTTTTTTTTTCAGGTGCTTTATAAAGAAAGTCTCCACATTTTAACACTTTCAGAACTAAATTTCAAGGTCAAATAATGGATAACTGATTTTAATATTAGTGCACTAAATTAGCCCCAAAATAGATCTAGTTTTCTGCATCATTAGATTTTTGAAATTCCATTGTAGTGGATCCAGTACGATGACGTCATTTTGAGTCAATCACAAATTTGAGGGTGAAGGGAATTTGGGGCTCCTTCGGGATTGGAGCACTAAATTAGCCCCAAATTAGCCCCTAATTCTTGCATCATTAGATTTTTGAATTTGTGTATTGGGAGGTTGGGTGGACCCAGCTTGACGTCAAGCTGAGTCCACCACAGGTTTTAGGGTGAAAAAAATTTGGGGCTCCTTCGGGATTGGAGCACTAAATTAGCCCCAAATTAGCCCCTAATTCCTGCATTGTTAAATTTTTGAATTTCGATTGTGGTGGACCCAGCTTGACGGACCTTTTATATTTTCTAGTTGAAGATAATCATAATATCAATGTCTGGCTACATACAGTTGTTAACTACAAGAGCAAGTTCCTGCGATCCTGATGGCCGTATTTTTTGGTCACAGTTAAAGAGGAGATTTCAACTGTTTAATTTATACTATTCATATATATTCAAATTGCAAGCACAGACAACTTTCTTTGTGACCCACAAGAGCTGCAAAAAGGAGGAATGTTGTGTTGCAATGCAAACTTTTTAAATATTTCAATTCATGCACGTAAACGTAAACTTTTCTGTATATATATACTTATTCTCGATGCAACGATTTAATTAATTGCTAATACCCATTCCTGCACACATTTCAAGGATACAACAAATCCGGACATACGACATTGCAGGCAGGCAAAACAATGTCTGAGGAACTTTACAGGATGAGATGGTAATCATTTGCATATGAATTGAAAGGAGGGAAGTTTTCAATTAAAAAAAAAATAAAAAAAAAACCTTAATGGAATACTGGTATCGTTAAGGTACTGAAAGTATAATACTTTTTAAATATCACAGCGCGGCGTGATGGAGGAAGGCTTGGTTTTTTCAAAAGTAAATACAGGTACCTATACTCCTTGTGTGATAATGTGAACGTGAGAGAATATTTACATAATAATTATGGTTACGAAACAATTGGATATTATATACATAAGTAAAGAAGTACTCTCCGCTCAGGAAGGACCAAAATCTTATACCATCAACCACCACGATGCGCCAAGCATTTCGGAAGAATTTCTTAATTGCATATCCTGCAGCTCATTATACAAATTAAGTTTTATTACTCGAAAGCTTAAAGTCTTTTCAATGAAAAATAATTGTGTTCTTAAAAATAAAATGAAAAAAAAAAAAAAATAAAAAAAAAAAATACCCATTATTGCGTGTGACCTAAAAAGATAAAATAATAAAACCATTAAAATCATTAAAATTGATGCTAAAAGACAATCAGAGCATACCAAACGTTTATTCACGAGTAAAATCTTATAATAGAAGTTTTGGCATCGGTGGAACATTTTAAATGTTATTTGAATTTAAAAAAAGGCTTCATTATCCTTTAATGATGGCGTATAAGAGATTGGCGGAATTTTTACCCTTTTTTACTTTGTGGAAGGTTGAGAAGCTTAGAAATTTGGTCTGTTTTGCAGCTCGTCACCGCTGCTAAGAGATTATAAAAATACAAGTTGAAAGTCAGGGACTATGGTAATTGCATTCGGCAAGTAGACCAACATATATTTGATAATTTCAACTTCCTTGAGTTGTTTCTTCATTGTTTTATTTTTGAGATTTAAAGTTGACGGCGAGGTATGAAATATAAGAATTGATTATATATTATTTCAAAGAATTTTTTTTTTATTAACAGTGGAATTTTGAGGCTCCGTGATGGTAAAATCCCATATGTGGGATAAAAAAAGTAGGCCATCTGAAAGATCTTGGATCTCATAAAGGGTCAAATAGTTTTAAAAATAAATTATTAACCATAGTTTTTTTTAAAGATTATGTAAAGGTCTTAGATATTTTATTTTAATCACCTCATTTGTGGGACATTATAAAAAATTATAATCTAAAAGGTCACTTAAGCCCCATAAAAGGTCAACTAGTTTCAGAAATTATAGTAATTTTTTAATCAATGATTAAAATTTTTCAATGTCAATAGCGAGTTTAAGCTCTTCATTTGTGGGATATTCACAAAAAATGAATACCAACTGAAAAGTCTAGTTTCAGAAATAAGTCAGCCATATAGATTGTGAGTTTGAAATCATCTTCGAAAATTCATTAAAGAAAAACCTATGGCTAACCAATTGTTATATTGTTCAGATATTTAACTTTTGTGTGAATATCCCACAAATGAAGTTCTTAAAATCCCTATGACCTTAAAAAAAAATTATTTAAAAAACCTATGACTGACCAATTTCTGAAATTGTAGTTGATCTTTTATGATCAACGACTCACATTTTTAATGGCCTACTTTTTTCCGAATATCCCATACATAAGGTGCTTAGATCTCGGATCCAAAGTTCAGTCCACCTGATTTCTTTAACAAATCTAAATTAATGTCTTATTTTGTTATTTTGCTACATTTTGTGTGTACAAATAAAGGGAGCATAACATGTGGTTGAGTCAAAGCAAGAAAAATAATCAACGTATTGGAGGGGGTCTATGTTTCCCAATTTCTTTAATTAAATTTTTTCATCAAGTTTTTTTTGTGAATATATTTTTTTTTTAATTAATTTTCAAATTCAAAGTTTTGAAGAAAGAATAAATTTTTCGAAATTGTGTTTCGAATTTATATTTTAGTGTTTGACTATAAATTATAAGAGAACTTAAAATTAAAAACAAAAAATCTACTCAACATCGTACATTTTGGACTTACAAGATTTTGTACATTTTTTTCTAAGTTTTGAGTTCGAAAACTATTTTTAATTTAAAAAGAATTGGAATCAGCATTTAAAAATCCAAAAATTTACATTATGACATTGTAAGTGTTGCCATTTGTTATTTTTAATATTTTTTTTTCTATTGTTATTCTTTTTTCTTAGAAAATTGCCCCTGCCGCCTAAAGAGTTAAAATAGACCTTCACCCGTTTCTTGTTTCTACCCAACCTATAGCCTACAGTCTCTAGCCTATTTGTTTAAAATTTGAAAACTTGCCCGAATAGGGGATATTATATCGCTAGTTTTTGATGTGCAAACATTAGCTGTTACCTTACTTACCTTACCTAGTTTCAAGTACTTTCAGACATTCAGATTTAGTCAGTTTTAGTCCGAAGCCGTTCCACACATCAAAAATTGTGCTATTTCTTGCTTACGAGAGCGCTCAAATAAGAGTAAAACATTTCCCCTCCTTACCAGTTTTGGTCTGAGAAATTTCTTCTGTCTATTTCTTACTGGGTATTTCTTACCAGGTTGACTTATGTCAGATGACAGCATTTTGTCGGTTGAGTTCAAATAACAAGGTTGCCAAAGTCTTATTTTTATTTTAGTTTTAGTTTTGGAAGATGTGCATGTTTTTTATTATTTCATTAATCTTTTAACTGACCAAATAATTTTTATAAAATAAAAATCATTTAGCAAAACTGTTTCTTATTGATAAAATATTAAATTAAATACTACATATTTCTTGCATATTTTACTGAAGAAAAAAACACACTGAGCTTCATAATTTAATGTATAATTAAAGAATTTTTGTTTTGTTTTTATTTTAATAAACTTGGGATTAGTACGTTTAATTTTTTTAAACATTTACTTTCTTGTGTTCTGATTCTGGAAAATGTTGATCAAGATTTATCATTTACCTACGGCAACCCTTGTCGAGTATAATTTGTTGGTTTGGCCTGAATTAGTGCAAAGTAGTCCGCAAACTGTTCCCGACATTTTGACATTTTTCCTTCTCTCTGAGAGCATGTCATCCTCACTCCTCAAAATTTGACATTTAGCCAGATTTAGTGCGAAAAATCTTGGGAACAGACCTATTTATGCCGACAACCCGCCCGCGGCGCGCGGTACGGTCAACTTAAAAGGAGGGCCTTAAGTAAGCAAGTTACGTATAATACTATGCGGTTCCATTATGTATGTATATTGGTTACGTTCAATAATACAAATTTGGCACTCTGACGAACGTTGATGGTTAGACATCTTAACCGTGAGCCCGGGCACTCACACATTTTTGTTCTAAAATGAATGAAAAGTTGAAAATTTGATCGCATATTAAATTTTTCAATTGAAAATCCACATTCATCCGACTTGCCTATAGGTAAATGTGTTGTGTATCCCTTAATTCTTCTCTCATCCATCATAATCAATCAATCTATACGCCTACCTAGAGCACTTAATTTAATCAATTCTGGTTTAACATCAACAATTGCAATAACATTTATGACTATACAGTTAAATTAGGCTCAAATGAAAGTGATGAATAGATCATTATGTAAAGGTTCTTAACTAAGTGGGTCCATTGAAAATTAGTTATCAGCTTATGTTAATCCACCACGCCTTCCGCAATTGCATGCACTAAACGTAGGTACGAGCTGCCGGCCAGTGCAGCGCAACGCGGCGCGCCGATGACAATTCATGTCAAACAACGGTCACTATGCGATGGGAAGCATTAAAATGCAAATAGAAGTAACGCACTGCTTTGCTATATCCATGCTCGCCTTGATGATGATGATAGAAGAGAACATACGTCCATCAAAAGTGATTGAATTAACTGCCGTTATTCGTTAGGTTAAGTATGAAACAGCACAGGCAATTTAACCAAAATGGCGTTTAGTATAAGCATTAGGCACTATAGGAACTATAACTGGTACCCCAAGTAACATCGTTGGAGCTATTAGAATCAAAACTGTTCTTCTACAGCTCCTAGATAGTGAAATCCAAAGCTACAGCTCCCTACATTAAATTTTAAAATAATGTTCTATATTCGAAGTTTTAGAACACATTTAGCTCTATCAACTTTACAACGCTTCCATATTTAAATATATGCTCCCTAACACAGTTCATGATATCTTGCAACGAGCAAACTCTAAATATCAGCATACATAGAGGCATTGTAGAGCTGCTAACAACACATGCGCAAAACACTAACGCATAATCTGTCAAAATATCAAAAAATTGCTTTTACAGAGCTACACTGAAAGCGGCTGTAGAGTTGGATTACTAATATTCTCACACAAAATTTGGTGTCAAAATAATTCATCAATAGAGCTAGAATAATGCACATATAAAGCTGAATAAATACTAATCCTCTTTCAAGACAATTCTCCCAATCATATTATAGATTTATAGGGTGTTATAAACTAGAACAAAAATTATTTCAACTGGAAAACTTGAAACAGTGGAAAATAAATTAATTAATTTCACTTTATAAGGGAAATCTTAAGATTAAAATTAGACACGGACTTGACAATTTTTTATTAAAATAAATTAACTATGCAGTTTCCTAAAAAAATTAAAAAGTACTTGCTCCTGTAATTTAAGATGCTTATAAAACTTTATACACTTCAATGGAAAGTAGGTACCTAGTCTTCGAATTAAAAATTATTTCTACAATTTAAAATTACTTTCAATTGTCAAAACACCCTATTTTCTAAAAAGCCCTGAACGACGCACTGACACATTGCTCTCAGAGCGATATTGCAGCTCTATTAAAGAGACATTTTGTCCATAAAAACAAAAATGGCGACACAAATGAAAATTATTTGAAATATTTGTTTCCATTCATTTAAAAACATTTAAAATCTTCACTTTAAATAGAAAACACAATATGTATTGCAATGTAAAAAGCTTTTTATTTCATGCTTCGATAAATTTATTTGCCCAATTTTTATATTGTTCAACTTAATGTTTTTCACATTTCATTGCTTAATATACACAATTTGGAAGGCGCGTTATAATTTTGCGAAGTACCTTCAAAACATTTATGAAAAAACTAAGCGCGCACTTAAAATTCACTGGCATTAACTCGAAAAATATTGATTAGATACATTATTTTCTCTAGGAATAAATAAGAACTAGCTTGTTGACATCAAAATAAATGAAGTTTACGCTTCCTACCATTACACACATGAATTATAGTGTGCTACTATTATATTTATTTATCATTTGGATTTCACAAACTAATACAAACAAAAATCTGTCAAAAGTGCTCCTTTTAGGATGTCATATGATTATATTAAAGAGCTTCAAAGTCACTAGTCACTGATAACAAGCTGATAACGAGCAAAAATGTGCTCTCAAACTCAATGAATTAGCTGTGAGAAAGCTCTACAATTGCTCTAAGGGTGCATCTAGAGCTCTTTCTTAAATAAACGAGCTTTAAGATTAGCTCTGGAAGCGCTTTTAAAGCATTTAAGCAGCTAAAAATGTTTCTTGGGACAGCTTACACCTATACTCTTCTATCATGGATCATGATGCGAATTCCAACAAACTCGAGTCGACCAACTATACAACATCGCATAAGCGCATGCATAACTGCAAGCATTCAAAAGCATGCAGTTCCGATGCTTTCAGCAGTTGTTCTGACAATTATCTTTGAACCTCCTGTTAGCATTACGAATCCATACAGATGGCCCAGGGTGTTTTGATTAATTATGAAAATTAATGTTTGGCTAGTGATTTAATGAAAGTGTAGTAGCAATATACAATACAAACACAAACACAAACAGGTTGTGCACAAAATTCACCATGATTTTAGTATAAAATTTGTTGAATGAATATAAGGAAAGAAGGGCGGGTAGGTAGGTATAATTGCCACTTACCATAAAACACACAACATTACTCATGCCAGACATCAGGGTCCTATTTATATATTGCTATATAGGTACTGCAAGGCATAATAATTCATATATGTATAGTATATCCTTTTAAAACTGGAGCCTATAAAGGTATAAGTAGACAGTCGGATTAACTGATAAAATGATTGAATAAATTAGCAAAATTTAAAAAAAAGCTATTTAACTAATTAGCACCTTCTATATATTCAGGCCAAATCAAAACCAATTATTGACCTGAGATTAAGTAATTTTTCGAGCTAAAATTTGGTAAGTTAATAAGTTAAAGCAAAAGAAAATTTGCAACCTTTATAAACTTAGCACTTATGGCGTATTTGTACCTCTTGTTTTTTTTGCACGGCTTACTTTTTACACACAGGTTTTTTGTATACCTACATATACTAGAACTTGGCTTTTTTTCACTAATTTTTGCAATTTTTTTTTTTTATTTTTCTATCAAATGACAATTAGATGGGACCCCCCCCCCCCTGAATATAAATCATCAAATTTGGAGTTTTTCAAAGCACTCGAGTTTTCAATTTTTAATTTTGTATGCATTACAATTCCCTCTTCTTTACCAATTTTCATCATTCTACAACATTGAGATGTTCTCCATATATTAATTATAACAACTCCGAGAAGTGCTCGTTAATTTTGATGATCTCTCAGTCAGTGGTTAGTGAGTCACCTAAGGTTGTAAATATTGTGAATTTGAAGTTTATGACTAAATTGGTTTTGAAGTTACATGAGGGTCAAAAATATCAATGGAACAATTTTTTATACTCACCCCATTTCACCCTACAAATAATGAAATTTGAAACAACCTTTCAAACAAAAAAAAGAATTCCTTAAATCGGACAGTTTTTTATTTTGACCCCATTTCACTCAGCAAATAACAAAATCTTGAAAAGGAATATCCAGAAAGCCATTTCCTAAGAAATACCTTTGGAACAAAAAAAGTATTTCTTAAATAGGACAATTTGTTTAGATTTTACCCCATTTCACCCTACAAATTACAAAATTTGTCAATTTTTTTTTTAAAGGGCCAATGTCCCTCTCATTGTTTTTTTGAATAGTTTAAAAGAAAAACCAAGTAAATTGGCTGAAAATTACGTGACTTATACGTATGTATAAACACACAAAATATCAACTTATTTTTATATAAAGGTTGTTTTTTTTTTTTTTAATTTATAGAACCTTAAGTTGGCAACACTATTTTAACTGGGGGCCATTTTTTCAGTTGTCAAGTGATTTATTTTTAAGTTTGGTTTGGCATTTCAACATAAATAGACTGACGGCTGAACAACACTTCCAAATTGTGCCCAAATAGGCCCAAAACAAGATTGCCGTTGATCCCAAATTTCATAAGCGAATTTTGTTTAGCGATGAAGCTCACTTTTGGTTGAATGGATACGTCAATAAACAAAACTGCCGTATTTGGTGTGATGAAATAATGTGAAACAATGTCAACTTTTACGTGATGTACTCGTTGATTCAAGTGTGACAATCTTTTTTTCAAATCACTCGATGAATCCAAACAAAATCAATCTAAATTGGATGCTTGGTCGTTTACAAAAATAGCAGCTTTCTCACTTCTTAAATTGATCAATATTGTATCCAGTAGCAACAAAATACACTAAAAGCAAGTTTTGCTAGAAGTTTATTTAAATTTATCATCATGATAAATTAAGCTGGGTTGCACCCATGTCCTTCACAAAGTTCTTTACCGGAAATTCAGTTTGCTAACCATCCCTGCATTTTATCATCTGCTCTTAAAACTGAATGAAATAGTTTCTATTAGTGCAAGTGATATAGCAATATGTCAAACACATCAAATAAACATGGAATGGAAGTAACTGGAACTTAAGTGTATTGGTTCTTTCATTATAGCCTTTTACAATTAAAAGTGGTCGGTGTAACCGATAAATGTCATTTTAAAATTTAACGAAGCAATAAACATTTAAAACTTAAAAGAGTTTGAAGCAACTGGCCATTAATCAGTAGTAAAAATGTAGATAAGGTCTATCTCAAGTCTATTACGAGCGTAAATGGAAAACCCATAATGATTACATAAAAAATCTACTACAAAATATAGACACCATCATGAAAGTAGTTAATTACATATCTAAAACCAATCTTTTATGAAACTATGTCTGAAACTATTAGCCTGATGCAGTTCGCGTACCTCTATACTATATACGTTACGTACAACAAACTTTAAAAATAACTCAACAAAATCTCTAAAACTTCATAACAGGAATGTTTATTATGTTTAAAGTTCTAGTGAACGAAGGACAAAGTTGTAAACGTCTAATAACGTTAACCACTGTTTGGTTGGCATCACATGTGTGTGTTATCCATTATATAGTTTATCCCACAGATAAGTTTTTTTTTTTTTTTTTCTTTATTTTGTAAGTCAAACTATTCTCAGCATAGTTACCATCAGGCTAATGTTTGTAAAGGTCCTTGTTGTGATCCACTTATAAATGAATTTTAAATATTCGCTGTCGTTGCAACAAAATTTTCTCTAAGTACGTGACGGGATGGATAATTCGAGTAGACATTTTGAAGTCAGTCCAGCCGGAAGTTCATACATATATGTACGAGTATGTGCCATATTCAGAGACTGGCTTGGATAAGGTTCTTTTGTGTTCCGGTGCCAACCATATCGCAGTCTGCCTGTGGGCCAGAAAAGTTGCATTTGTATAATAAAACTGTTCACATTAATTGCAGTTTTCAAATTGAAATGGCTTTTTTTTATTTAAATTGCTAGTTTTTATAGTTGATAGTGCATCGTATCTCTGTCCAAGGGTGTAGATCCTTTTACTAGCGTTCTATTATTTGGGAGTGTAGTGTGTAGAAGCCACTTTCGTGGTGAATTATTGTTTGCGAAGATTAAATGAATTTGAAGGCGTTTTTAGCAAGGATAGGACAAATTATGCATTGTGTACTTTGTTTTCGAGGAGTTTTAGTTTGTATGAACTTTTTTCACTTTTAAGAAAGGTATAAAGAGGATTGTGGAATACTCAACTAAATAGGTTCTCTATTCTATTTGCAAGATTCATATATTCAAAACTAACGTGCATTGGTACAGTGATGGCAGACTGTGTCAATTGATCTTGATTGGCCGCATTCGGATTTGTATCCAAAGCGATCTGGATAGCTTTGTGTTATTGTAATTCCTTGTAAAAACACAGCTGATGATAAAACAGCTGTTACCAAAAAATAAATCTCAAGCTGAACAGCTAACTAATTACAATTATAATTGATTTGAGCAGCAAATTTAACCTTTCCGATTTTGGTCTTTCAGAAACATAAATACATAGATACTTGAAGATTGGCTATCCTAGTGAATCCTGAAAGTGGCCATTAAAATGTGCCACAAGCTTTGCAGAATGCCTTAAAATAATTGATTTCAACTAGCCTTAACCACTCAGCAAATTTGGGATCCTCTTGCCACGTCATCTGGAAACGTTTCTTGCTCCCCTTTCCTTCAGACATTTTGCTTAGAAAAAAAAACCATTAAATACTTAAAAAACATAAATAATTAACAATATATTTTATTAAATTACCAGTCTAGCAGAACTCATAAGCATTTAAGCGTCCCCGAGATAAAAAATAAATTGAAAAAAAACGAATAAATTATTTGAATTTGTGACATTTGACGTTTGAAAAATAGAAAATGAAATCATTCAATGAACAAAAATACAAATGGATTTCTTCAAAAGGCGTTCTTCTTTTTTAGTTCAGAATAGAGTTTTGAACCGGAGTCCGAGCATGTCGAGCATGTTCTGTCCTCTGAACGAAGAGTGTTCTGAGCACTCTAAACTATTTTTCAAACACACCTTAAAACTAAGCTGTCAAATGTTTGTGTTCAGCATTTAACTCTGTCTGCTCAGTTATTTTATTATGAGCTCATAGAGCGCACTCTGAACACGCTCAGTATACGTTCAGAACGAAAAATGAAACACAAATTTGAAGCTCTAAATACTCAGAGCGGAAAAAGAAACACAATTTTTTTTGACAGTTCAGGCTCTGTTCTGAACTAAAAAATAAAAACGCCTAAAGTTTTTGATATTAGGTGTGTTCCTTTGGGCTCCAGTATCTACTGCCAAGTACTTTTGGCTGCAGTCAAGAGTCAACTACTTCTACTCTGTGGTCGAAGTAGTTCAAAGTAGTTCATTAATCTATAGTAACAGAATGTTTCCAAACAAGAAAAAGACATCACCAATCAAAAGAAATTACGTAATAGATTATTGTTGTTGATATTATTCTACTTTTAAAGTAAAATATGAAAACAAACAACTAAAATTAAATTGATATTGAGGTTAGATTTTAATTTTGGCAAAATGAAAGCATTCCATTCATCATCTACTGGGAAGTACTAAAAAGTACTTTGCAAAGCCCAATGGAACACGGCTATTGATATCAATGGCTGCATTCAAATATTAAACTTATATAAAGTTTGAAAAATTGGAATGCCCTTTTTTTAACTGAGAGACATGAAATACCCTTTCGCCGTTTAGCTTATTTTTTTTGGATAAAATGCCCACATAAGGAAAAATCACCCACCATCTGCCATCACTGCATCAGTATTTCATTTCAAAATTCAAATCATTCCCAATTTTTCAAAAAGATACTTTTCGGAACCACGATTTTAATTTTTGATCATATAGAGATCGAGTGCCAAACGTTTCGACTGGGTTACACATTACACTTGTCGTGGTCACGGCCTTACTGATGGCTTATGGATGGGTGCTTTTTTGACTCTCATTAAAAAATTTAAATCTTGCTAAGTCCGAAAAGTATCTTATTGAAAAATGTCTCAGAACCACGATAAACGATATCTTATACCTTCCCAATTTGTTTTACGCTTGCATTTCTATTTTCGGGGATAATAAAACAAAAAATAGAAAAAAAAATACAATTTTAAAAACTTCCTCTAGCTAAATTAGAGCATGTACGCTGAATTTTAAATTATAATTGACCATGGAAATAAACGAATAAATAATTTCTTCACAACACGCTGCACAATGCACATAGTGCAAAGAGCACACCTGATGCAGTCACATCGCCCACCTGCATCACATACATTGGATTCACTCAACGCCTGTAGATTTTCATCAGAAAAGAAAAATAACTAAAGCTTAGTATTAAGGACATTGGTTGGTAGCAGCGAGCAGCATGCATTAAAAAGTCCTTATTTGTTCAGCATTTATTCCATAGTCAAGAGTGAACCATTGCAATTACTGCGAACCATTTTATTTGCCATCCTTTATCCTTTCAACTGCGAGTTTACGGTAAGATTTGGTTTTTTTTTTTAGGGTACTTCGCATATCGCAAACATTGGAGTGTGTGTGTGATGCTATATAAGCTTACTACAGTTAACACTCTATAACCCTATATCTTTTGGGTTTATATTTCTCATTTCCTGCAACTATCTCGACTCTCGAGCTTCGTTGAAATTTATGGGATACAAAACTATGCGGTTGAAAAAGTTTTTATACACCAAATTGAAATACTACTATTCTATCTCTATCTCTGTACCTTTCTCTATTTCTCTCTTTCTGTTCTTGTGTGTTACTTACGAGAAAATGTATTTATTTTTAAGTTGGTAAAGTAGCGAAATGTGATTATCTAGGTCGTTGTTTTATACTTTCTATTTTTTTTTTTTTTCTTTTCATTTTCATCTTCTAGTTTTTATTCGAATATACAGTGTTTTCATTTTGGATGTTTTTATATATGGAACAGCGCGCGGCGCACTTCCTGATACTAGCAACAAAAACTATTCGCGTACTTAATTTTTGAGCTGTTGAATTTTCATATTAAAAACAACATTATTTATTTTTAGTTTCTCAGTTTTATTTTTGCTGCTTTCTTTAGTCATTTCACCATTTCAATGGGATATTTATATTTTAAATAAAAATTGTTCTCTTAATTTAAATAGTTTTTTTTTTTTAGTTTTTGTGGCGATACGATGGTCTTTTGTGTACAAAAAGAAAAAAAAAAAAAAAAACAGAGAAAATTGCTAACCAGGATTTTGATATCCTTTGGGAAGGGAATCTAATTAACATTCAAAATTATTGTGTTTTGTTTTTGTAAACAGATGAATGGAAAAGGGGAACGATGTCAAATTCATTTAAAAAAAGAAAATTTAAATGTAAAGGACCAGCCATGCAAGGATGGAACTCTGCTATACAAGAATATTATAGGTTGTTTGTCATTATCGTTTTGTTTTGCCATCTATCATTTGCAGTTCTTTGTTAGGGTTTCTCTAAAAAAAAAACAGTTATTTCGCAAAAATTATCCCCTGGGTTCACAAAAATTGTCCCTCAGGTACAATTTTACTTGCTCTCAGCGTTGCCATCTGTCGCTTTCTCAAAAAAAATATATAATTATATTGATTTAAATATTAGATACTAATGAAAAATTGTGATCTAAATTAATAACATTAATATTGTGATTTAATTAATTTTAATTTATTTTTATAGAATTTTTAAATTATTTTTTTGTTGTTTTTGTTTTTTTTTAATAAAAAATATTTATTTATTTATGAAATAAATTATTTTATTAGAAATCTGCATTGCAGATTTTTTTCGTCATTATTGCACATTTCTAAAAATATCTACTTCGCAACACTGCTTCCTCTATTGGGTAATTATATTGGTTTAATGTAAAGAAAAATAATCGAGGTTGTAATCAAATCTAAAAAGGGGGTTTCGCATTGCCGTCCGTCAGTCTGTGATTCTTTCAGTCTACTGTAATTTGATATAGAGCCTAAATGCGTAGGCCGATTTGCTTCAAAATGTGTACACAGCATTTTAATGTGATTCCCTAGAGGAGAAATTTGAATTTTTCCTTAAGCTCATCTATAACGAGTAGCTACCATACAACAGTTTTGTTTTTTTTTTCAAATTTTCTCGAAAATCGTTTTAACGATTTTGATTAAACTTTGTACCTGAAATGACCAGTGATTGCAGGTTTTTTTTTTGGCAGAAATTAACATTACGGAAATAGACATTCCACGTTTTTTTGAGATAATGGGTGTATTTTTGGGTTATTCATCTTTTTGATGGTTTTACTGATTATTTTATAATTTTCTTTCACATGTTTCTCAATAGTTTCAAACATTATTGCTAGCTCGTGGAGAACTTGGGGCCAAGTAACTTAGAACTCTCAGGTCTTGTCATTCCCGTGTGTAAGTCGGACAGAATCCTGCAAACCACAATCTAAAAAACCCAAAATCCCGAAAGCCACAAGATAATGGGATTTCGGGATTTTGAGTGTATTTCTTGTTCTGGATTGAGGGTTTTCTAGATTTGGGGTTTTCGGGATTTCGCTTTTCTGGATTTTGTGTTTTTTTGTTGGCTTTGGGTTTTTGGAATTTCTGGTTTTTACGGGGATTTTAGTTTTTGGCATTACTCTTGTAGAATTTGTCATTTCCTCAAAAAATACAGCAGGCCTATCCCTAAGACAATATTTAGGATCTCATTTTTAAATATTTAATAAAATACATCTAAAAACTTTATTTAAAAAAAAAATCATAAACCACTTTTCAAAATATTGATTTCAAAAAAAATTGAATTATTTCTTAACAAATCTAAAAAATATGTGTTTGAAATTTTCCGTATACAATGTTTAATAAATTTATTTCAATTTCGTATGATTTGTTGTGTTAAATTTTGATTGAAATCAGTCAAGCCATTAACGAGAGAAAGTCGAAAATTAAAAAAAAAAAACGTTCTTTTTTTGATCAAAACACATACCATATCTACAGTTATAGTGCACACCAAATTTTTTTTCAAAATCACTAAAGCCGTTTTCGAGATTAATATTTTTTTTTCTAACTACATAACTAGGTACTCTATCAATTCGAAATTTCCTTTAAATATGCTACATATGTATCTCAGATCTTTGCAAATTTTGACATAATAATCCTGTGTCATAGCCGTATTTTGTCGTAGAATTAGATTAACACTATAAATCGATATCTCCTACAAGTCGTACCGTCGACGTTCGTCGTTGTCGTTGTATCAACATTAATATGCCAGTCTTCTTTAGCATTTCACAACAAGACAGCCTTGTAATGAGCATTCTACTCAAAGCTATTGTATATAGCTATACTTTACGTTATGTCAGTCGGAGTCTGAGCTGTGTAGTGTTATCCAAGCATATTAGATATGATTTGCTGTTAAAATTTATTTGTGCATTTAACACTAAGAGAAATATTATACAAGACTTTTTATAAGCGAGGAAGCATTAAAATGACTGGAAGTTAAATATTTGTTACCTTAAAAGTGAAGCTACGCTGAAAAAAATTTGTTTCTGAGTTGACCTCTTCTATCTCTAGTATATAGTATAATCCTTGAATAAACAATGTTTCTACAGTAAGAAAAATGGATAACCAATTTTTTTTTCTTTTTTTTTTAATAAAAATGGGGTTATTGGGCTCCGGGATATCAATATCCCCAAATGTGGGATATTTGAATAAAAGTACATAATTTAAAAGTTGATAATAAGAGATAGATATAAGTCAGTTGCATTAATTAATCAAATCAGATTTTTTTTAAATGAATTTGAAGTTTTTTTAAGGTCATTTGTGGGATACTCAAACAAAAAATTAAATATCCCTTTAATGACTTTGGAAAAAAAAAAACTTAAAAATTCATAAAATATCGCTATCCAAAGCCATTTTAGGGAAATCACATCACTTTGGATGTGAATATTTCGACAACCAAACCTCCAAGAATATTTAGATTTTCAGTTTTATAAAGATCTTGAAAATATAACAAAGAATTTTGAAAACTGCAACCGATTTCGAGGCTCAATTGCGGAAATATCGCTTTCCAAAAATCTTTTTTTTGGGTTTTCTACAAAAATTCAGTTAAATCATAAAATATTTCGAGAACCTGACCTTGCACAAGCTTTTGGCTTAGATGTGCGGATAGAGTTTGAAAAGACCTTTCTTTTGATATACAACTTGATGGGTTTTGGAAACATTTTTGAAATGTATTAACATTTTTGGATCTCCGGGAAGGTCTGTTTATTTTCTATTCGGCATTGAAAACCAAAATTTTTTACGAGGCTTGGTTGTGGAAATATCGTCAGCCAAAGTCATTTAATGATTGGTTCAAAGTACACAGCCCAGTTTTAGTGCCCGGAAAAAATGTTTTACATGACAATTTTTTTTGAGTGTATAGAAAACTATCCGATATAAATTCATCTAGGAACCATTTAATCCTTGACATCCATTCTACATTGTTGCTGACACTACCACCACAATCATTATCATCATCATCATCATCTGTCTGGCATCCAATAGCAGAAACATGCAACCTGCCACTTATGATTGATTTCAACGACGACTAACTGCATAGTGCATATACCAACCTACTATATGTTTATTCCTTCGGCATCTTGGCACAGTATTTTTAAGATTTCACACCCAACATTATTATTATTAGGTTGGCAGGTATGTATGTTGTCTTGATGCTTAAAGGATCTAATAAATCAGCGGGATAACACAATCAACAAGCACATGCTGTTGGTATAGATATACCAAGACAGAATATCGTTGGTGCAACATAATCTCTGTACGCCCTTAGTAGTTATGCATGGACTGTTTTCGCCCCTATCCCTAAACTGGTTGCTTGCTTATCCCACTATATCCAACTCAAAAAGGCGAAGGTGTGTGCTGGAGCTGGAATCCTGCAAAACTATATTGGCAAACAGCAAACACTAAATAAAGGTATCAGCCTCGTTTCTTGTGTATACTTAATACTTCTACACATAAAACACATATACACAGCCAAATGAAAAGCATGGCAAAAACTAACATTAATCTTGGAACGGTTCCTATGGCTGGCCTGGCACATCAGCGTGCTATGTTTGGCAGGATGTTCGAACAAAAAATTAGACAGGAAAAAAAAAACGTGTTCTTCTGAGATTCATAAACTTGCTGGTATGGTGTCGGTAAGGTGTGTGTCATGGACCAAAATGGAAGTTTTGGAAAATCATAAACGGTGGGCAATTAGCCTTAAAAATTGCAAAGGCACGTTTTCAGAGGCCACATAGAGAAATATTATTGCATCTTAGGGCCATTTTATTCACTATTGCTCAACTTGAGGCAGGCAAACTTTTTTGTGAAATATAAAACAAAAACTGTAATTTTCAATCTTAAATTTGAATCTGTCAATCATATCGATGTCATTATTGGTGTTTTGAATTGTGATGAATTGAGAAAAAATTATTGGAAAATAATGGCTGACAAAAAACAAAAATTATCCTCATCAGCTTCCCCAAATTTAACAGAATTTTGGAAGGCAGAATCTTTTTCTTAATTAAGGAATAAAATTTGATTTAAGTTTTTCGTTCCATTTTTTGACAATTCAGCTCGCAAAACTCTTCAAATTGTAGAGGTAAAAAACTTGCGCCATTTTTTTACTAGCTCTATAGGGCAAGTATTGGTTTCGTGTAAAAAAAAAAATTCGAGGTTATAATCAAAACTAACACTACGATAATCGAGAAGTCCGAAAAAGTGGGTTTCGGGTTTCGTCGTCATGCCGTCCGTCGGTCTGTGCGTCTGTACGTCTGTGCGTCGGTGCGTCCACTGAAATTTGAACTAGAGCCTAAATAGGTGGACCGATTTGCATGAAATTTGGTACAGAGCATTTTTATGTGATTCCCTAGAGGGCAAATTCGAATTTTCGGTTCAGCTCATCTAGAACGGCTGCGATACTAATGTTTTGGTTTCTTCAAATTTTCTCGAAAACGGCTCTAACGATTTTGATTAAACTTCGTACTTTTAATAACCAAATTCATTTTAAGAAAACTGCATTTTAGGTTTTTTTTTTCAAAAAATTCATATTACGGAATTAGGTATTCAACGTTTTTTGAAAAAAATGGTCTTAATTTTGGGTTATTCGAGTATATCTTCGCTATGGTTAAATCGATTTTGTTATAATTTTTCAATCTGATGCTTCTCAATAATTTAAACAATAATGCATTTAAAATTTTTTAAAAACATTATTTTATAAAAAAAAAAAAATCAAACGAAAAATCAATTTTTTAGTGTTTTTGACTCTTTTAATATTTTACTCGTTAAAGATATACGTCATGCATCTTCAATGTTTGGTTACATAATGTATTTATCCACAAGAGCAAGTTCGTGCGATCAAGTCGTGCATATTTTTTAATTATCAATAGAGCTTTGCGATCGGAATTTTCAAAAAATGATTTTGGAAAACAGAGTTTTCTTTTTTTATCATTTTCATGATGACTATGTACAGAAGTACCACTAAATTGGTTTTAAATTTCAAACCACCAACTAAAAGGAACTACACCCACTGCCATTGCACCACCAAACACTTTTCAGTTTCGAATTCCATTTGTTTAAAATATAAGGATTCAATGGCATCCTTTACACACGTAGAAACCATATTATCAATTTTTAAACAAAGACTGCTGGCTGGAATAGCAAAGTATAAAGCTAAAAACATCCACTTCTATGATGTATGTGTTCTTATGCTAATTTTGTTCGGCTATAATATGGTTATCCTTATACAACAGATCATTCTGTTTTTGGTGAATAATGCGCAATGAAAATTTTATGACTGGATTTTATTACATCTGTCTGATGCCGATGCCGAACAAACCAAATGTGGGCAAATGGTGTCTGTGTGTGCCTACAGGAATGCGAAAGCGTATTATTTTATCGATGTGAATGCGAAGGACTTGCATAAATAGAAATATATTATGCATACTTCAAAGATCCTCGCAGCCGATACAATTTATTCCCGTATTCAGATAAATTTGCTCTATTCAGCTATATAGGAGGCGGGCATGGTCATTATATGTGAAAGAGACCCTCACCAAAGCAAAAAGGCTGATTCAGTGGATTGTATATAGATAATGCAGATAATTGCAATTTTCTGGCATTGCAGTTGATAAATTTTAATTCTAAAGCAGCCGATTCTGATGTTATTCACTATCATTATCACTAGCATATGGAATGTGTGTGATAATCATTATTTGCAGGGCATCTAATTTGAGATTATCCACAAAAGAGGCTGGAGTTGTTGTTGTTATTTTTTTTGTTTGAAGATTTGATGATTTACATTTCGTGAAGGGTAATTGTATGCAAATACAATGCAAGAAGCTTCAAGGTTATTCCGTTGAGTAATACATATGAGAGGTGATAAATACTGCCTCCACTAGCAATTTTTATTTCTATCTTTATTTCAGCAATGATTCCGGACATTTTTATTGTTGCGTTCAGTGGGCAAATTATGGCATGAAATCTTTTTTTAGTCAGGTTGCAGAGCAAAAAAGCAAAAGTTGAAATGCCTGTAACTCCAATTCAAACTCGTAACTCTACATGTAAAGGTGAAAATTGGCCGACTGTCATTTGAACTGACATGAGGCGTCAATTTATTTATTCATTTATTGCCACAGAGATGGTAAGAAAAAAAAACTGAAATTGATTTCATGAAATAATTTCTTTCATGAAATTTGTGGTCTGCATTAGAAATTTCCATTACATACCCGATTTTTAGAAATGAAATATTGCCTGCGGATGTGGAGGCGTAGGGTAATGTAGGCAAGTGGCGTAGCAAGATGCCTGAACATTTAACTCACAGATTAGCCATATGAAGATGAGAATGTTTCCTACGTTTCACCCTCCAAAACCCATTTGTTAACGTTGTTGTATTTTTAATTTCATTATACGCGTCGATGAATAGATGTGAATTGCAACAACAATTTAACCATAGGTGTGTGAAGATCCCCAGTGTCTATGGGTGAGATTTTTATACACACATTCTCATTTTTTATCTGCAATCTGACAGTTCAAGCTTGTAGGCAAATTAAAATGGCTGCTGGGGATTCTCATTTTAATAGATATTTCCTAGTTCTGTTATTTCTCAAATTACAGGAAAAGTGTTTTCTTCAAAAATTTGATAATTTAGTTTGACAGGTCATTTAATTTGACTTTTGGTCATTAATCACATGTTATTTTTTCTTTCTCTTTCTATTTTTATACATCGAGTTTTGACATTTTAACTGGATTCCAATTGAGTGGATTCCATTCGGATGTGTTCGTAAGCTTTGCTCGTAATTTCCAACCGTATTTGGTTAAAATTTTGATGCAATAATCTCATTTTAAAATGGGAAATTCTGTGGGAAATGATGCTCTGTAGTAATCGTAGTGCAGAAATTTAGCTAATTCGAGTGAGTGAGATGAGTCACTTTTCATTGAAAATCGATTAAGCTAGTAAAAACGAGTGAGTGAGCGAGTGAAATGAGCTGTCAGATTACTCGCCGGATATTTTGGAGGTGACTTGGTGCATGTGTTAGTAAATTTATGATTTTGCATAAGTATGTGTTCTTTTCTCGAGAAATTGATTCACCGATAAGAATACATATAACACAATCAACAACGAGAAAGAAATTTAGTCTTTGATAATCTTTGTAATATCAAACGGGTTCATAGCATCTCTTATTTCCCGTCTTAAAACTCTAAGATGATGTTTCTGGTGAAATTACAAAACAGCGGCATTCATTTTGGCATGTATTAATAAAGTTGAATCTTTTATGTTTTGCAATGAAAAACATTAATTTTCTTCTTTATGTCAAATAAACAAAAACAAATACACAAAACATAAAAAAAGATAGTCTTTGGTTATGACATTTGAGTGTTCGAAACTAAATTTGAAGTTAATAATTTCAGTTAAATTGCTAAATCACTTTTGCGAATGAAGTGAGATGAGTCAGCGAGTAAGGCGAGCCATCTCACCTCACTCACTTCACTCACTAAAATAGCTAAATCTCGGTACAGGTTTTTTGTAGTGGTGGTTCTATTTAGATCAAATAAATGGATGTTTTATTTTACACATCTATAGGTTAAGTATTTTATTTATTTTTTGAAATAACTAACAATTGTCTACGTAAGTTTATTTTAAATTTAAATTTAGTGAAAACATTATTAATTTGAGCAACCGAGCTGAACGTAGCATTAGCCGTGTTTTTTTTGCAAGTCCATATGGATTTGTCGAAAAAAACGACATCGGGACTAATAGTTTTACACGTAAATACAACAACAACTTAAATCCATATAGACTTAGCTAAGTCCAGATAATTATCGGGACTTACGTACTGTAAGCAAGAAGTTCCTAAGTCCCAATGTCGTTTTTTTCGACAAATCCATATGGACTTGCAAAAAAACACGCCTATTATTATCTGAAGCAATGAACGAATTCTTTGTTTCTATTCATGGAAGTTTCACAAGTGGTGTCAAAACTCAAATCGAAATGTCAAATCTTAAACGTCAAATGTAATCTGATTCTTAAAATTTTGTTTATAATTATTGAAAGTTGAAATTTAGAGGATAAAATTTAGGGATCACTTAAGGGCTAGAAGAAATTAAAACTGTATGCTTTTTAAGAGTGAATAAGAGTACAAATTAGGATATTAATATTTTTAAATACCTCTCTTTTATGATGGCGAATTTGATAGTGGGGAAGAAAATAACCTCGATTACCAAATCCGACGGTGAGAGTTAGACTCATTTTCGTCATGTTCACGACTACCAAATCCATTGCGTTTAGCAAAGATAAAATGTGTGAACTGTTAAAACATAAACACCAATCTGTCAGTTTTTTTTTCACTTTTAACTTGAAATTTCCTTGAAAAATTTCTTATCTTACTAATCCTCCTTAAAGATCCAACAATATTGATGCTACTAATCTGACTTAAACTCTCAATCTTAATATTTCACTAAAACTTCCTTTAAAAAAGCATACAGAGACATAAGGTGTGTTTTGTTGAGCTAGTTACTGGACCAATTCCGCAATGTTCCACACTAAGCCATATAGTTACTGAAAACCAAATGTGCTATTAACTTGTTGTTGGTAGAATTTGCATGTGACATTTCGTCTTAATGTGAAGAATTTCTTAATGTTCACATTAAGGAGTTCAACAAAACACACCTTTAATCTCAGTTCTTGCTAGCTCTTCTGCAGTTCTACTGTTTCATCTTCCAATCTTCTATCTTATTTTTTGTACAAACATAAATTCATTTATGAACCAGTTCTACTACCCCAATGCAAGCTTTATCACACCTAATAATAATAATTTTCATTTGAACCCAAAGCCCTATGAGAGTCAGATTATTTTACACACATATCTATCTACAATCTATCTCATAAATTCCACATCTTTCCTCCGTGAAGTTCAAAATTGTGTTGTATTTTTCAGAATTTAGGAGAATAAAAGCTAGTTTTATCCTAGCCTAGAATATGTGAAGCTATGTACGAGACTTTACACCCCAACAAATCTTCCATGATCTGAAAACTGAACAGCCACCAGCCCAGCATATTAAAGTAAATCCCATGGAAAAAAACACGAAAATAGATGTCAACACATTTGGTTGCACATATTGTTGAAGCAGTTTTCACTTGCATGCCTGCCCTCTGTCCGAAAAAGGATATATACACTCTGTATCTGTTAACCGTTTGTATAGATACTTTTTTTTCTGTTCTGTGTTCTGTTCATCCGCCAAAGCAATATGCTTTTTGGCCAAGCTTATTTCTTTCTCTCTACTAAAACTTCACATCACAAAAGAACCAAATTAAATAAAAGAAAGCCCGAAATCCCTTAAAATAGCCAGGAGCCTGGCTTTGCCAACCAACCCAAGGACTAACCAGGACCAGGACCATGAACACTTATACCATACAGTCTGTTAAAAAAAATAAAGAAAAGGATCATTTTCACTCTAACGATTTTATCTGTTAGTTTTTCGTGTTTCTTCACGGGGTTCTTTTATGCTTTTCAATTCTTATTTTCTTATTTTTTGCACTGAAAAACTCTTTTTACTTCTTGCTTGCTGCTATAACTATGGAGATGGACATATTTTATTGGTTTTTTAGAACTCTTCCATATAGATATTTTGTACAGTCAGAAGTAACTCTATGGGAAAGCTAAAGGAAAACGACGAACGACCAGCAATGAAAGCTAAAGAAGAATGAAACAAAACCCGACAACTAAACTACTACGACGACGACGACGACGACACGAGCATTAAGGTTTATTTAGGAGGTTTTTCGGGAGCTTGCAGACAAGAATTATATTTCCATTAGAAAATGGGTCAAAAGCAAAAACGTGCTCCTGATGTGGTTGAAGTCAAAAGACCTATACACAGAGGGTGTATTGTGTCCTGGTCCTGGTCCTGTTCAAAAAAGACATTTCGTTTGATTTTAATACACGAACAAGAGAGCACCATCTGCACAACGAAATAATTATAAATTCCTGGCCAATTTCAATGTTGTGATCGCATATAGTGCATGCAGGGGATGATATTAAATTATTGAATTCACCGCACCGTGTTCGTATAACTATTGGTTGCATTCTCTTTCAACCTCTTACCTGTGCTAATTAAATTGAGATAGGAAAAGAAATGAAATGAGACGGATATTTCGTGCTTTAATAGTGAGCTCTTACACTAGCTGAGAAATATTTTTCCTTGGGTTTTGCATTTTTCTTTTATGTTGATCCAATTGGCGAATACAGTACAGCGTTACTTCATGGAAGGATCATATCGACAGAAGTTAACAGACATCTGTCTATGTCTATAATAATCAAGCAGAAATATTGCTTTGTGTTTTTTTTTTTTGTCCGGGATGGTTTAAGAATCCACAAGTCCGGTTTTAAAAATTCTTTTTGTGTTCGAAATGTTATTTTTTCAAAATATTGCTATTTATAGGGTAAAATTGGGTAAACACAAAAAAGGGTATCCGATATAAATCTTTTATTGTGTTTGGAAAGTAACAAACAGTGGACTTCGATGATCACGGAGAGGTTATACTTTTTCAACCCACAACCCACAATTAGTGGATACCTATTCGATTTAAAATGAAATTATTTTTGTCTTTGAAAACTTATAAATGTTGGAGTTTGAGGATCACTCAATATAATCTTCAAAGTTTAGTTATTAAAGGTTTACAAGGGGTAGAAACAGGAACAAGATTCATTGGAAACGTTGATTTTTGGTATTTTTCGTTCTATGTATGAAAGATAGGAAGATTAGAATTTTCAATGTTAAAAAGTATGTTTTTTTTCCGGCGTTAGAAATCTAAGTTTAGTGGCAAGCAGCGTTTTACTAGATGAAAAAGTAATTTTTTTAAATATTTGTTCTTATCGTCCGAAAAAGTGTTCGCTTTCTTAAAAATATTTATAAGACACAATTAATTAAGTAACTCCTTGTTTAGCTGCAAATCGAGTAAACAGATTTTGCATTTGCCACAAACGTACCTAAAACTTCTTTACGGACTTACGGGCGCATTTTTGTATGGTTGTTCTTTTATGTTTTGTGATAACTAGATGGGAAGGTTCCATTTTCTGGATCACCAATGTCCGATTTTTGGCCGCAAAGGCACGTGGTTCATCCGCAAATAGTGAAAATAAAATACACGACTGGGTCGCACGAACTTGCTCTTATATTTGCAATCACTCTGTGGTTCTAAGGTCTAAAATAAATTAGCTATCGGGGCCTTTATTTTATCCACGTAGTTTTACGTGACTCGTATGCCTGCATGAAAATTATATTATTTAAACTGGAAAATTGTTTTAAATCTACACAATTAGAAATAAATTGATTAAAATACTTCTGAAACAGTTTTGAACCCAAAGCGATGTACACCATCTGATTTTTTTAATAAATCATAATTATGAGAAAGAATTCAAAAGTCGTAGGAGTGATTTAAAAATAATTTATTTTACGCAAATTTAAGCCACCCGTTTTTTTTTTTTAAAAATCGAATTTTCAAAAATATAATTTTTAAATTCAAAAATATTGTTTTGAAAATTTTGTAATGCAATATTATTTAAAATTATCAGAAGCTTTTGCTTGAAAAAAATATTTTTAATCGAGTAATCTGATAACGAGATACTTAGTAAAAAATAAAAAAAACACGGTTCTATCTGAGGCACTGTTAATAATAATATGTAAAATTTAATAATGGTAGATCGTAGTAATTTTGAGATAAACAATGTTTTATCAAAATCGAAGTAGTCGTTTTTGAGCAAAATAAGATTTTCCTTAACGGTTTTGAACATTTATATGGGAGCTACCGGGATTTTTGTTTAAAAGAATAATTTTTGTTAAACATCTTCTAGATAATATAAAAAATCGCTTTTTGTCAAGTTTAATAAGAATCGACGGCGTGCGTCGTTTTTGAAATATTGGGATTTCAAAAAAAAAAAAAATTCAAACTTTTTTTTTGAATTTCAAAACATATTTTTTTTGAAAATTTTAGTAAACATTATTATTTGAAATGTATCAATCATTTTTCGTAAAAAAATTGATCAAGATGAGTTGAAGCGTTTTCATGGAAAGTGAAAATAAAAATGGTGGTTTGAAAGGTTCCATTATTACCCATTTATTTTTTGCTTTATGGCAAAATTTACTGAACTATTTTTATAAAATCTATGTAGCCGATTTTGAAAAAAAAATATGGTTTTCCTTTTTGGCCCAAAAATTTTGTGTGATAGGTACCGTTTTTTTTTTATCCTAAAAAAAGAAAATTCCTGTCGGGGGAATGTCCAAAAAATGGCTAAGCATCAAGTTTAAAGGAAATTCCTCCATCCGTTTAGGCTGCAGCCGAACAGGCAGACCGACGTTTTTGCGAGACCTACTTTTTCGTCTCCCCATGGTCGTAATGTCATGGGTGATTAAAATCTCGAGTTCTATTTTTTTTAACGAATCCATAACTTGCCATATAGTACCTATAAATCGCAGGTAAAAAGAGAGATGTTTATATGTTGTATGGTTCACTGTGGCGTATGAGTGATAAATCACTCAGAATAAAAACATTTTACGCTATTTCATTTACAAATAAACTTAAAAAATTAATTTAAAAATGTATAATCCATAAAAGTGCTAATTTTATATTACAAAATTGGAAATATGCTGGAAACTAAACTCCAGTATTTCTACAATAGATAAACTTTTTATTTTATTTTTATAATTCAAAAGAACATTTAGAAAAGCAATTATTTATAATTTTGAAAATAAAAATATAAAGTCAAAAAATCGCATTTAAGATACCTGCTCCAACATACTCACACATATGTACATTTTCAATTTTTTGTGCTGACAAAGTGAAAATTACAAAAATGATTTCTCCGTCCAATTTTGCTTTTCTACTTATATAATTTCATTCATTTAGTGGAACAAATTGAATCATCAGAGTTCTTTGAAAACTTTTAACTCTTCGTACATCTATAATTGGTAGTATACTTTAGCATTCGATATAATAATTATATAACATGTATCGACATTTTTAATATTTAAAAAACATTGCTCCTTTAGCCAAGTGTGCTTGTGGATTTTGCCAACTTTTTGAAATCCCTCCAATATGTTACACAATTATATTTATTGCACATTTGACTGCACCTGAGGAAAACCGCAATCCACCAAAATCCTATCTGCTAAAGCAATGTAATCCTACACTCGTGTTCTTCTTTTCGAATTCTGACACGGTACATACATACTTATATGAGCCACCCCTACATAGTTTCTAAAACAATATCCTGCTGGCTGGTGCGCCCAGCCTCAGCGCTATATCCATAATAAATCACCAACATGCAATTTTCAAGGAAATTCTTCTCCATCGACTACCGCCCCCAAAAACACCGAAATAATATTCGCACACAGTGTGAAGGAGGCGTAAAAATATTGCCTTGTTCTACAGGATTTGAAATGACTTCAGTGTGGTATTCCGCCACACCGACATGGTGTACCAGATTGCTAGAATTGTTGTTTTCAGGTACCTACCTTTAGTGGGTTGTTAACGTGAGTGGAGGTATATTATTCTCTAAAATCTATTGAGTGAATAAATTTTTAAGGCTTGTTGCGTAGGCGATGAAGTGTCGTGTGAGGTAAATGGTGCAGCCTGCTTTGTGTTTAGACATCGTGGCAAGTTGGTAATGTAAAGTTGGTTTCCCATAACCACCGGCGGCGCGGGGAGGTGTTAACGGAAGTTCTGTCTAAATGAAACTCTATGGAAAATGACGCTTTGACTTCTTGTTTAAAAGTTATTTAGTACTTTTGAAAGTCTTAGTAAAATTTTTTCAAAACTAATAATATTGAAAAATTTGGGTTTTTGGAAATTTGAATTTTAGGCATTTTGGATATTTGGAATTTTCTGGATTTTGCGTTTTCGGTATTTTGGATTTTCAGGATGTTGTGTTTTCTTGATATTGAGTTTTTGTTTTGGGATTATGGGTTTTCTGTATTTTGGTTTTCGGGATCATCTCTATATACAAAAATGTAGAAAAAAAGAGGTTGAGAAAATTTGATGGGTAATGAAGATTACAACAGAGGATGATTTATCCAAGTAGTATTTGGCTCTGGGATCTAATAACCCCATATGTGGGACATTCGAAAAAAGGTATACCCTCTTAATTTGTAATTTGTCACTCATATGAGGGCTATTCGCAAAAAATATGATTTCATCTAAAAAGTTAACTAGTTTCAAAAATTGGTAAATTTAAAAAAAAAATGTCAATATCATAAAGATTTTTGTGGGATATTCGGTAGATAAAAAGTTAACCATCTAAAAGGTCTTGGTGACCTCATAAAAGGTCAATGAGTTTTTAAATGGGTTTTGAAAAAAAAATTCAAGGTCACAATCTATGGCTCACTAATTTCTAAAACTAGATAGACATTTTTTTTTATTTATTGTATAAGCACTTTGTGCCCTTTCAGGTGCTAAGTTTTTCTTGTCCAATATCCCACAAATGAGGTGCTTAAAATCTCTACGACCTTGAAAACGCTTTAAAAAAAATATAAAAAAAATCTTATGGCTGCCTTATCTCTGAAACAAATTGATCTTTTAGATGAAATCATATTTTTTGCGAATAACTCTCATATGAGTGGAAAGATCCTGAAGAAAAACTGCCTTTTGCTAAGCTCCCTTGTTCCATCAAGCTAATTAACAATACAAATTTCCAAAAAACGCATACTAAAGGTGATTCCCACACAATCCTTTTTTTTCGAAAACGGTTTAACTGATTTTGATAAAATTTTGTAAACAAAATCCTCTAGACAATTTAAAAAGTAAATATTTCTAAACAAAATCTTAAAAAATATATTATTCGAAATTGAAAAATCAACTAAACATTTTCGTCATTACCTAATTAACTTTGTATTAAATTAATTCCAGAATATAAACTTGTTGAAATCAAATATTAGATCAAAATTTTATTTATGAACAGAAAAATATGGCAAAACACCTTTAATAGTCTTTTAGCCACTCAGTACTACTATGCAAAATGAGTTTATTTATAATTTACATTATGGATAAAACTTTTGAAAATAAAAATTACAATATAACAGCAACCGCCACAAATAAAAACAAGCAGTAAAAACATCAAATCCAGCTATGAAAATCTCAACCAGCAATCAACAAAAATGTTTTGCTATCATCATCAAAAACAATAAAACGAAACATAACAGTCATAACTTTGGCATACTTTTGTCTTAAGGTTTATTACTATCTATACATAACCAAAGTTCAAGAACTAAAAGCATAAAAATGTAACCTTTAAATTAATCCTGGCACTTTGAAATGAATTCTTCTTTTCTTATATTCAAATATATACAATCTATGAGTATATATACTTACCGAGAAAAAAAAAATAATAAAAACTTATTCCTTATCACTGCCACTTGTTGAATACCTCTAAATCTCTGATATCAACAAAAACCTTGTGAACTGTTATACAAAATGAGAGTCACTTTAACTCTTGCATGCGCATGTTTCATTTTTCCGTATTTGTTCGAATCCTCACAAAATTTACCGATGATTTCATTCATAGACAATCCTAAAAAACTTGTAGTCGAAAAATAGCATTTTTTGATTCAGTTAGCGGTAAACTTTCAACGAATACGTTTGCAACCGGATAAGCAAACAGAAAAAGTCTTCAAAATCATCGGTTTTTATTTTTCGGATGTTATCGCTGTGAATCCTTTTTTCTCAAACACGAAATTTTCAAACAGATTTGCTCTACCCTTTGATATAAATAGTGAAAATAAATATTAAAAAAAAAAAAAACTAAGCTAAGCTAAGGCATCTTGATAGCCATAAATCTTCTGGCAAAATTAATTGTGTAATTAAAATAAAAATAAATCTATCCATTTAGGAATAGACCAAGTTTGAAAATAATGTCCTTTTGTTTTCCGAGTGGGAGTTTAGTGTCAAAGAGAAAATGAGAATTAAAATCCATTCAATATAAGACTGCTGCAATAATTTGTATGGAACTAACAAGGAGGCAGAAATTGTAATCATAATATAAGGACCCTACAAGGATACCGCCGCAAATGTGGGTCAGTCTCAGTCTCTTGTGTTTCTTCTTCTCATTGAAAATAATGTTATGAAATTAGAGAAAAATAACAAACAAATTTAAATATATTTCTGTTTTTTTGTTTTTGTTTTTTTTTTTTTTTTTTACTGTTGCATGACTCAAACAGTTCAAGTACTCTTTGTCACTTGGCACAACTTCCAACAATAATAATTCAAATTAATTGCAAGATAACGTTTATGAAAACCTCCCTTATTTGAAAAAAAAACAACTCTGTTCTTGATGATAGGTAAATAAAGATGAAATTATAAAAGGGAGAGGGACAATGCCGAAGGAGATGAAAAAGAAGAAGAAGAAGAATATAAGCAAACATTATACCTTTGACGCCTCGGGAACTGGGTCGTGAACTTGTGGCCTGATCTTTAATCATTTATGAAACAATTTTCTCAGAAGACATTAAATTCTCACTGTATACTGTCTACTGTCTACTGTCTATGTAGTCTCTTCCCTATTTATGTATATGGATTAACAGAACTTGGGTGTTCATTTTGGACGGTTAATGATTTCTAAGTTATTAAATGGATCCGGTCATATGTAAAATAGGGCAAGATAGAAACCGACTGAAGTGGCAAAAGGTATAAATACTGTTTGGGGGCGGTAATTTGTTTGGCAAAGTTTTTTGAAAGTGAGAAATATATCGTGTTTCAGGCAGATATCGTTTTAAGCAAAAAGTGAATAGGCAAATACTCGGTTCTATATTAGCAGTCGTAAACTTAATTAATTTTGCACGTGCTTTGAAATATGTGTACTTAATTTTTAAATGCAAAATTTGTAATAGGTTCCTACTATAATAGGTCATAAAGTATGACTGTGTCTATTTATGACTGTCCGCATCTAAAGTCTACACAGTATAGACTAAACGACTGAAGCGATTTTCTTCATAAAACATGGAAATTAAGATTATCAGGTGATTTCTTAGAGGAAAAATTTGAATTTTTATTTTAGCTCCAAAAATAACGGTACTATTGCCATACAACCATTATGAAAGATATTATGTATCTCGGAAACGGTTTCAACAATTTTAATAAAAAATATGTGTGTAGTAGGTAGGTATTTTACGAATGGTCTACATTTTGGAAAAAAAAATTTGCCAAAAACTATTACTAACTATAGGAAGGTTTTTTGTTTTATCGATTCTTTCTTTAACATTTGAACCGATTTAAATATAAGAAGCCTTTTAAAGTCAAAATAAATTATATGTAGTAATTTCAAAAATTTCTTAAAAAATATAAAAAAAAAACTATAAAATTTGCACATTTCTTTTGAATTTATAAATGAAGAGTGTATAAAAATTGATATCTCTATCTACATTATGAATTATTATAATATTTCAAATACTTTTGTTATTGATTTTGTGTTAAAAATGTAAAAATTAAGTATCACTCTAAGCCAAATAGCTATATATACGAGTTTTGAAAAATCTATACATATCTTGAAAACTGGTTAGTTTTTTTTTTTTTTTAAACCAGGTTTTTAGATGCATATTATTAGTTTAGTTTTTTGGTTTTTTAGTTATTTAAGAAAAAATAATGATTTTTGATTTTTTGTTTGCATATATTTCAAGAATTCGATTTTGAGCCCAACATTTGTTGGGAGTTGTTTCTGCAATGAGTTTCATGTTTTTTGATAATATTGTCTATTTTAATACAAAATCTTTAAAATTGTTAACCACTTGAAGCACAATAAGAAAATCGTGAATCCCAGTCGTTTACTTATTTAAATATAAATTCAATCGTTTTGATTTGTCCTAACTTCGAGCTCAAAATCAATCAAGTTTTGATAAAAATATAATAAAGTATTTCAAGCGATTTTGTCTGCAAGAATTTAGTCTGAATGGCAGGGTCGAGAGGCTTTATAAATGGTTGCTCCCATAGAAATGTTTTATTTGATTTTCGACTTTTTTTTCAATAGATAAGGAAATATTAGGTAACATAGGTACAAAAACTTAAAAAAAAAATTAAAAAAAAAAAACATTTTGGAGAATTTCAGAATTTTACTTTTTTTTATGAAATATTTTTAATTTGTTAAACTTTCAGAAAAAAATATTGATAAGACTTGAAAAAAGGAATCGAAAGGATTAGCCATGTTAACTCCTTATAGTAGTTCAAACAGTAGTCAGGTGGTTTCTAGGTAGCTCAACATTTTTTTTTTCTTAAAAGTAAATTTGACTTTATTTAAGATTAATTACTCTAAGTTTGTAAAAATATAAACTCCAATGATAGAGGCCTTGTCCAAAACGTTTGTTAATATAAAATTAAGAGTATTTTAAGGAAGCGTATTGGAATCCCGTTAAAAACAGGATCTGACTTTTTGTCGAAAGAGGGATAGATTTTGAGAAAAATCTTCAGAAATGTAACGAAATCAGTTGTTTACCACATCAACACATTCTAAGCTACTAAGGGCCTATAATGATTATCATCTCTTTGTGTAAAATACCATAACCTAGAATTTGTATGCAAATATTTTTCAAAAAAAAATTTCCCTTTTATCGTTATTCATATTATTGTAAGGTTAAGTTTGATTAAAATTTCAAATTAAATTTTGTAACAAATGCATATACAGTACGTTCTCGATTAACGCAACTCCTCGATTTTCGCAACAGCTAAATTTATAGCAGTAATTGCAGCCCTTCTGTTGCGTTACATTTTGTCTCGGCAGTTATTTTACCGCTACTACTGAGTTATGGTACGATGAAGTACATCATATATGTATCTATACAATGGAAGATTTTTTTTTAGTTTAATGAATTTTGTCCAGTGATCAGTCCCTTGTGTGTTTCGAAAAAAATGGGCGTTACTAAAAAATTGTGAAACTGCCAATTAAAACAAAAGTGAAATTTTAGAAACAAAATTAATAAAGGAGCTTCAATTAAATCATTATATCGTGAGTATAATGTTCATAAATCTTGCATTAAATATAATTATTATATAAGTGCTGGTTTTCTGATTTTCGCTTTGCATCTCGAATTGAGCCTTAACAAATATTTACTCGGTAATTGCAACAACCTCGGTCATTGCAACTTCCAACCACCCTTGTTTTAATTAGTTGCGATAATCGAGAATGCACTGTATGTGCATAAATTGTCATACAAGTTAGGGATTAATCCTGTCCTTGTCGAATTACACTCCCATCACTAACAATTAGCAAAATATGGTTCAATCGAATTTTTTGTAGAAAAAAAAATAAATAAATCTTCCGCTATTTTATTTTTCGAAATAAAGAATAGTTTAGAAATAGAAAGTTTTTGGGATTGGATTTCAGTTGTTTCCAACTAAATTCTTTCGTGAGTAACTAATCATATTTTTTTAAGTGGTTCAATATACAACTTGGTGGGTCACTTTTTAATACGATTCCAGCCTCAAAAAAATAATTTTTATTCTAAGTTTTTAAAAGTAAACAATGTTGTTTCCCACGCTGTACATATTTTTAAAGCATTTTGTAAGCTATTGAAATTTTTAACACAATGTTTTAACATTTTTTGAAGTTCTTGTTGACACTCAATTGCTTAAGGGACACGTACATAATTGTTAAATGTAACAATGGCAAGTTCGTACTCAAGATTTTGATCAAATTTGACATAACCACTATAGGGAAGACGAAAAAAGTGGGTCTCGCAACTCTGTCCGTCTGTCTGTTTTATTGGCTATAGCCTAAGCCTATAGATTGATTTTATTTAAACTTGTTACCTAGCGTTTTTGGACTTCAAACGACAGTTTTTTTTTAAGGACCATTAATAATAATATCATTTTTTTTTGGCAAAAAGGAAAATCAATCTTATTTTTCTCAAAATCGGCTCTTCAGATTAAAAAAACATTTAATTTTAGTAAAAAAAAATTTACCGAAAAATGATTGCACTTTCCAAAGAACCATTTTTTATTTTCGCTTTTCTCAAAAACGGTTCAACTGGTTATAATCTTTATGATAAAAGAAAAATAAAAAAATGATTGACACCTTTTAAATATTATTATGCAGGCACCAAAATATTCAAATATTTTGTTTTTGGATTTTTAAAAAAAGTCAATTTTTTTTTTTTTTTGAAAACTCAATATTTCTAAAACGACCCGATTGATAACTTTTCAAAAACATTTAACATTATTTAGAAGATCTTAAATAAAAGTTATTATTATAGCCAAAAATAACAGTATAATAAAAATGTTTAAAAATCATCAAGCAAAATCTTATTCTGCTCGAAAACGACTTTTGCGATTTTGATAAAAGACTTTTTCTACCCTCCTCAAATATTATTAAATTTTACATCGAACAGTTTGTTTTATCTCATTCTCCTTATCATCCACTTAATCCCTTTAAATTTAGTTTGTTTATACAAAAGCTTCTAATAAGTCTAAATAAGGTTAGGTTAGGGTAAGGTGGCTGCCAAGCAGAAAGCTTGACACACTTATACCATAGTTGGTCCATTGTGATACCACAAGAATCTGGGAACTTCCCTTCCTATTCGTTGAATTACTTAGAGCTTCTTACGAAGCGTGCGAGATTAATTATGTCAACATTTACCAGATTACTAGGGTCGTTGCAGTAGTACTCTCCGAGATGGAGTTTACGTCGTTGGGATGGAGCAGGACAAGTGCAGAGGAGATGAGGAATCGATTCTTCGTCTTCTTCATCCAAACAGCTTGTGCAGAAATCGTTTGAGAATATTCGAAGCCTCGTTGCGTGCTTGCCTATCAAGCAGTACCCGGTAATGACACCTATAACGGAGCCGATATGCAGTCTGCTTAGAGATATTAAACTCTTAGAGCGCTTCAGGTTCAGCTTTGGCCATATTCGTTTTGTCGCTACACAGGTGGTGATGTTGTTCCACCTTAGGTTTATTTTCTTACTTGCATCCTGCTTCAGCATAAGTTTACACGTAGCAATGGGTATACCTATATTTGACCTATTTGGTAAAATAGGTAGTTTTGTTCCACTTCTGGCGAGTTCGTCAGCCCTGCAATTTCCTGGAACGTCCCTATGGCCCGGCACCCAGCAGAGGTGAATATTAAACTGCTGTGCCATCTCAATGAGAGATGATCGACAGTTAAGGGCTGTTATTGAGTTGGCAGAGACAGATTCCAGGGATTTTATGGCGGCTTGGCTATCCGAGAAGATGCGGATATCTGTGTTAGATATCACGTTTTCTTTAAGCCAAGACAGTACTTCTTTTATCGCCAATAGTTCCGCCTGGAAAACGCTAGAGTGATTGGGAAGGCGAAAGGAGAGATTTAAATTCATCGTGTCTGAGTACACACCCCCACCAACCCCGTCATCAGTTTTTGATCCGTCTGTATAGAAGTGGATTGATTCATCTTCCAGAAATGCCAGATCGTCCCAGATAGATCTGGAGGTTATGGTGACCTGGAAGTTTTTATCGAACTGTAACTGGGGGATGGTGTAGTCAATGTTACTTGGAATTGTTCCGAATGAGTTCAGAATGATGGTGTGACCAATATCATTATTTGTCCACTGTGAGGAGGCTTGCAGCTGTTTGTTTAGCATATATATCGAGAGGTGCTAAATAGAACATAATATCTAATGCAGCAGAAGGGGTTGTACGAAGTACTTCGCCCATGCAACCTTGCTTAGTTTTTCGCAGTTCGTCGCTTTATCTAAAGCGGTCCACCATACTGTCACACCGTATGTAAGAACCGGTCTGACAACCGAGGTGTATAGCCAATGAGTAATGCTGGGTTTAAGACCCCATTTGTTTCCTACGGCTTTTTTGCATGAAAAGAGTGCAACAGTTGCCTTTTTGATTCTTTCTTGTATGTTGGGCTTCCAACTTAACTTCTTATCTAAGATAAGGCCCAAATATTTCGCTTCGTCTGAGAATTTAAGTGGAATTCCTTTGATAGACGGAATGTCTATGTGGGGGATTTTGTATTTCCTTGAGAAGAGGACAAGATCTGTCTTATGAGGGTTAACACTCAGTAAGTCTAAATAAAGTTACGTATCAAAATTTTCAAAAAAAATATTATTATATTTATAAAAAACAAATTCTAAATTATTATCGAAAATTAAATACTTCAAAAAAAGGATGTATATTTTTTTTTTATATCAATTTTTAATTAAAAATTAATTAATAAACTGTACATAAAATTTGCATACCAATATTTTTTTTCTTAAAAATCTGTACAAACATTTCGGCTGGTTATGAGTTGTGCGCTTATGAAAAAAAATAAGATGTACCCCTATTCCCGTCATCCCATCGTTAAAAATTTTATATTTTTCACATAATAAATAGACTAAAAATAGACACTTTCTGTGGATTTGTCCAAAAACAAAATGCTACAAATTTATTTAATTTGAGAATACAAAAATAGAAGCCAACTGTGGCCTTCTGACATTCACGTTAAGTAGTCCGGGTGGGAAAACATTGCATTTTTGAGAATTTGAATTTCCGTACTTTTTTGCAACTCATAATACTTTCCCTAACCCTTGGAACCAAAACAAATAATGAAATTGTTTTTATGCATAGGTAGCTACTTAAACAATACATATCCTTAAAACACAAAATTCTTAATTATTTGATTGTAATTAAATTAGTGCATAACAGTAGCAATTATTGGGAAGAAAAAATTGTCTCTGTTTAATTAAACTCTATTGTTCCTACTCGACGTGTGTTGCCTATGTGAGGTAATTAACATTGATCCATTGAAATTGAATTTAAATAATTATAAAATTGGGTAGGGTAGTTCATTGCATGCAAAGCAAAAAAAAATTAATTAATTTTTGTTTTCAATATAAAAACATTAAACATCTCCTCATTTTTTTGATATTTTTTAATATTTGTTTTTGTTACACAAAATAACGTATGCAATATGCGTATTATACCTATTTTAATCGCAAATTGATTGGGCTTATAATATGAACACCTACCTAATTATATACATTTTTACTTGCTCTATAGACTATAGGGCAAGTATTGGTTTCGTGCAAAACAAAATTGTTTGTGGGTTTCGTCATACCGTCCATCGGAATTTTTTTTTAAATTAATTCAAATCACGAAATACACCATTTCCATGTAAGCTTTTCAGCAAATATGTATCATAAATTCTTAAGCCCTTAACAATATTACCGAAAGAAAAAAAAAACAGATTTCATTCACCGAGATCAAAACAAACAAAATCAGATAAATTACAACACGCTCGAGTGCACATCTAAAGCCGCCATCATCATCATCATCCTCTTTAAATGAAAAAAGAAATTATATTCCATTCAATGTTCTACTCCACAATCCACATCCAATTATATTTAGGCGCCGCCATATCCACACCCCCTCCAACATCACACATAAAAAAGGACCTACCTACATATTATTCAAAAAAAAAAAAAACAAGACACAGATAGAAAAAGATGTTTGGAAAATAAGGAAGCTTTATTTTTATTATATTAATCGCCCTACATCTGCCACAACTATCTTTATAACAGTTTTTAGATAATCTCAAAAATCTTCACAAAGTTTTTTTTTTTTTTCTATTTTGTTCTATTTAGGAATTTCTTCCTGACAAAAAAAAAAAATGTAGGATTCACATCCACATGTCTCCGACGACAACGACGACGACCCACGGTTTGTAACTTTGCTTCCCTGTTGTTTATTCAAAAGATAAGATAAACGAGTTTAATGTGTGTGCCTATGAGAAGCAGCTAACTGTATATAAGCGTGCTCCATAGATATTATTTTGTGTGTCTTGTGTCGTTCTATAAGGCCCCCGCCACGCTACGCCACGGCACATGACTGTTATATTGCATATATGTAGAATCGTTTATATCAAAGTGCAAACTTGGAAGGAGGAAAAGCGAAATAAATTCAAGAAGGAAAACGGACAAAATGTTTATGGGCACCAAAACAAAGCTGTGCATAAAAAAACAGGAAGAAACTTTATCAATTAAGGGCAACTGGTTAACCGAACAGGCCAAACGAGCGAGGGTTATGTAGGATAATCAAACAAGCTATATGATACAGAGCAGACAGAGAGGGAATGTGATACATTGTTAAGGATGAAAGATAAGTAGCTCCATAAAACAGAAAGTCTCTGGTTTTTGGGGTGACCATACTTTGTATAGTTTTGGTTCAGTCAATTTTTTTTTTAAAAAGTTTAGCGTCAGTTTGTTTACAGCTAGTCATCATTAATTAAGGGTCTTTCCAACTGGTTAACCATCGCATGTGCATGTTAACCAACCTTTGTATCAAGGAATCCATAGTTTGAGTTGTTAATCATGGAAATCGCTTATCACATAATTTTGGTTGATTAGCGCAACTTAATTAGAACCCCTGAAAGCTTCAATATAAACACACCCTTCTACTTAAAAATTAAAATAAACTTAAGTTAAGTTTTAAAATGGACGTTCTTTGTAAGTTTTTTTTTTGTGAATTTACATGTATTTAGTGAAAAAAAACTCAAAACTAAATTAACTTCTGCAGAATATTTGTCAGAAAAAAAACTTTTATTTCACTTTATTTAAAAGAATCAACTTGATTTATGTAAAAACAAACCTACAATATTTTTCCTTCGTTTTATCCTCAGAAACCTGGTCACCATAGCTCGGGGGGGGGGGGGGGGTTGATAGTTGGAATAATGGACGTCCATTGAAGCCGAGTAATATGAAATGCATGATTTTTATGTGCAAAGCTTTTTTTTTATATTTTTTAAGTAGTTATTACGAGGCGAGGAGACAGTTTTATCTTCAATTAAGCCGAAGCGGATTGTTGTTTTAGGTTTTACGCTTTCGTGTGCAGAAATTTTTAAGCTTTTCAAGAATTGAGGTTATAAAACACAAACCGATATTGTCACTTTAATCTATTTAAAAAACTTATATTATCCCTAAATATACATATATATACAACAAATAGCTGCAGCATGAAGCACTGTCAAAGTAAAAAGGTGATGGGAAAAAATTTGCTGCTTTTAAGGACATTCCTTAATCTCCTAAAGGTTGCGTTTTACCCTAAGCTCACTAAAACAAAATCTGAAGTGTTACAAAAATGAACTAAGAAGACGGCTTTAGCATTATATGATACTTGGGTAGAATTTCTGGTTTAAAAAGCATTGCCTATAGTCACACAGAAATAATATCGATTCTATTGAAGGAAAAAAGATGGTGGTGAAAAGAACCTTGCGGCTTAAACAGGGTATACGAATTTTAAAAAATGGCATTTTCTTTATAATTATCTAATTTAAGATTCTAAATTTGTGTGGTGTATCTCAAAGTACTAGTTCACAAAAATAATGATATCTTTACTGAAGGACAGGTGGCAATTTAATCAAATTTACAGTGTTTAAAAAAAAGTTATCAAATTTAAACAGGTTGACAGGCAAACTATCTCAAGATCCACACTAACAGAGCCCTCCGTATTTAAACCAATAATGATAAGCTTAAAGAAAAGAGCACACCAAAATGTCCTTAAAAAAATTTAAAAACAGGAACGCCACAATCAAATTGACACTTTTTAAATTTCGAGGAATTAATATGGCCACAAAAGAAAAAACAGACAACTTGTTAAAGCTAAAGCTTAGCAGGCTTCAAAGTATCGTTCGTAATTGCAGAATTTTAACAGGTCACAATTCCCTCCATTGGAATATTAACATATGCACAGAGAATGCGCAACATCAGTCATCACCTCTGATTTGTGCAGAAAGTGACAGGATGAAGAACCGTAAAAATGCACAGGCAACTTTTTGATGTGTAAACATATATGCCAGCGGTAGGGTGAACTAAAAACGTATAGGTCTCACGTGTCATAGTTTCATGAAGCACGTTACGTGTAATATGTTACGATACGGTTGCATTATGTACCTAAAAATGGGTATGATTTAATAAAATTCGGCACTCGGGCTAACCTTGATGTTTACACATCTTTACCGAGAGTCCCGAGACTCACACTCTTTTGTGAATTTCTCAGCCAAAACTAATTTTTGTATGTGCCCAAAGTTTAGAAATTTTCCATAAACTATAACTATAACTATAGACTTAAAACTTGGAGAATATTTTTTTTTATTAATTTAGTTAGAACCCTATCATCTTCTGGGAGCATACAATATCGAATAATTTCAAATTAAAAACCACCCTTATGAAATATGCAAAACAGTTTGAACAGAACTGTTGTATTTATTCACCAACTATTAGATAGTTTTATTGATTTTTAAACTTTTACTAACTTAAACTACCGTCCGGGAGCACTCAATCTTGGAATTAATGCTCGATTTAAAAGGTACCTGAATCATTAAAGTTCACTTTTACTGTTTTTGTCAGGAAAACAAAAAAAAAAACACTTTAGAAAGAAACTTCCCAAGGAACTATATACATTCTACCAATTTTACTTGTTTTTTTTTTTGTTTTTAAAGGTTAAGTTTGATGATTTTTTTTTGTTTTAATTTATTGAAAAGAGATAATGTTAGTAATTTGTAAGTTAAAGGGCATACATAGGTGATATGACTTAAATAGTTTGTCTATTTTTTTTAAGAAAATATTGAGTCGAGATAACATACTTTGCCTAATTTTTAAGAATAACATTCCCAAGTAATAAATCGATTTAAGTTGAGGAGCAAATGCTAAATTGAAAAAACATAAAATGCTGATTCTTCAAAATTCAATTGCCTTTCAACTTCTTCACATGTTTGTTGGAGAGTCGGATCAAAATTATCCTTTCTGAATCAGATTTCAATTTTGTCAGAAAAAGGAAAGTTCACAGTTGCTTTTTATCGTAAAAAATTGTCAAAAAGTACCTAAAGCCTGAGCTGTGATATAAGTGTCATTTATTGTCTAATTTCATAGTTTTATTTTTGTTTTATTTCGTTATTATATTTGTTATTTATTTTCAATTTGTGTCAGTGCCGTCGTCAGGAGGATGCAATATTGGGGGGTTTAATAAAAAGTATGATGTGATTTCATTCAAAAATTAAATTATATATAAAACCTCTGAAGAAGTAAGGAATTCTTACGAAACGTTGGGTCAAGAATGGAATAGAGTCTTTTTATTTATTTATTTATTTACATCTACAAGCAATTTTCAGCTAACAGATTATGGCTTACAACTAAAATAATAATGAGTTTTATATATATAATACAATAAAGAAATAAATAGAAGTAAAACACTAGTTTTAAAGGAATCCATTGAACAACTCAAATCAATATATTGGCAAACTTCATTGAAATCGCTTATAGCTCTAGAAACTGGCTCATTACAGACATAGCTTGTCCTATGAAATTGCTCAAAAAGCAAGTCTATCGAACGAAAAGATCTTATCGGTGCGTCTGATGGTATTATCGAAAGTAGGTGGGGGCATCTAATGTGGTAACATAGCACATCCCTCACAAGCATCACATCATGAATGGTTCGTCTTGATTCTAGAGACTTAATTCCAAGCAATAGGCATCTTGCTCTATAATCAGGAGAAAATCTCCAATTCATTTTAAAAAATATAAATTTTGTGAAACGCCTTTGGACTTTTTCAATTCGGTTAGAATAAGACTTAAAAGATGAATTCCATATAACATCTGCGTATTCAAGTACTGACCAGACAAGAGATGTATGAAGTGATAATAAAGCGTCAGGGTCACAAAAATAAAAGCAATTACTCTTTATGAAGCCTACAAGTGAATTTGCTCTACCCACAATGTAGTCATAATATAGCTTTTAAAAGAAAAACTTGAATCAAGCATAATGCCAAGGTCTTTGATTTTTACCCCTCGAGCAAGTGAGTTAGACTCAATCAAATAGTTAAAGTCGATGTGGCTTTTAGACATAGAAAATGAGATCACATTACATTTTTTTATATTCAACTTTAAGCTAATATTACAACACCATTTCGCAATACGGTTAATATCTGATTGTACGAGGTAACAATCTTCAGCACTTTTTATCTTCAAAAATAATTTTAAGTCATCGGCATATAAAAGCCACTTGGAGTGTTCAACAGCTAAGGCGATATCTTTAAAAAAAAAAAATGTTAAAAAGAAGAGGGCCGAAATGACTACCTTGTGGGACACCAGAGGTACATTCAATAGAACTTGAAAAAAGAACTATCGATGATAACATTTTGAAACCTGCCATTGAGGTAAGAAGAAATCCAACACAGAAACTTAGAGTGGAAACCAAATATTTCCAGTTCTTGCAACAGAATGTTATGGTTCACAGAATCAAACGCTTTGCTAAAATCCTATTCAAAAATCAAATATACCAAAAGAGCCTAATAAAATGTAATCATCAAAAATTCTTGGTCAAAAATAATTGGTCAAATACAAACGAGAATAAAAATTTCATCTACACAGTTTCTGCACTTTTTATTGCATACATCAAATGCCATACATTATCGAATAATTTCGAGATTTGGATTCAGGGCATTAAAAACATCCATGCATCCAAACATCCAAAAGAATTCAATTGTTTTTTTTTTCGATTCGATTCGATTCGACAAATATATAAGTGTTTCAGAAGAGATATAATTAAATAATTGATAAAATTTAATTGAATTTAAATTCCCCCTTCTTTCAAAAGAAATTACTATCAAGGCCTTTTTGTTTCAATAAAAATATATCCTTCTGATGAGTAATTACAAAAAAAAAAATACATTCAAAGTTAATTTTTCACTCCAATTATCATGTTAAAATAAGTTTTTTTTTTATATACAAAATATGAACAATGCTTCAACGGCACTTAAAGATCTCTCTTCATAAATAATATCCATTTACACGTTTGCCTCTAATGATATAAAATATTCTGAAACACATTTCCATTAAAACAAAAAAAAAATAAAACTGGAAATGCAAGGGGGTGTTCATTTAATTAAAAAATACTTACTTTAAGTGTCTCACTTCATTTCCGTCGGCAAAAGATTATCTTTTAAAATATTACCGCATGGTTACTTCAGTCCAAAGAGGATCTTAAAAAAAAAAAATAAAAAAAAAATAAACAAGTATACGCCGTAGTGAACATCCAGAACTAATATTTTATTTATCAAGAGAGTATTTACCATTGAACAAGTTTGCTTTAAGCAACGTTATTTCAACGAAAGGAAACGTAAGGATTTCCACTTTACTCATCATAACGGTAGGTTCTCTAATAACATTTAACTAAAATGGAAGTTATTCATAAATCATAACTATCTATGTGTATGTATGCAAAAGTTTAAAACACACTAACAAGAAGTTCTGCAATTTACTTAATTAAAAGATGAGCTATAAAACTTGAATATTAAGGGAAAAGAATGAAAGAAAAATAAAAAAATAAAAATGAATAAAAACAAATCTCCAATCCAATCCGTAAAAGTTAATTTTGTAATTTATTAACTTCTCAAAATCTCTTTAGTAGTGATAATAATCTTTTACACCACCAGCACACTCTCCTCTCATTACAGATTTCCATCAACTTATTCATTCTTTAAAGCATCAGAGCAACAAGCAATAGAAGGGATTTTTTTTTTGTTGTTGTTGTTGTTGTTGTTTGATACTGTTCGTCCACGTTAAGCTGTAAACAGAAGAAAAAAAAATTCATCGATCCAGAAGGACAGCTAAGCATTGACTACGATAAGTGAGAGAGGACGAATCATCAAAGACTTATACAGAGCTTTTATGCATGGATTATGATATGGATTAAATGTAATCAGCGGTTTCATTGTGTAAGTAATAGATATAAGAGTGGTTTTGATGCTAAGGACTCAATTTAGTTTTGAAAGGTGGGTGGTGATAGGAGGAAGAACAACTCGACTTAATAATAATGAAATGGCTTATATAGAGCATGGTACAAAATTATAGACTGCCGTAAATTAGAAAAACAAACACATCAATCTGAAAGGATGACATTAGAAGGAGAACTAAAGTATCATAATAAACTTTGACGATTTTAAAAAGTTCTTAATTGTTTTAGATTGCAAAATCCCGAAAACCCAAATTCTAGAAAGCCTAAAATCCAGAAAAACTAAAATCCGGAAAACTCAAATTCTGAAGAACATAAAATGCCCAAAATCCACTATACCAAAAACCCGAAATCCAGAAACACACAAAATCCAGGAAACCCGAAATCTCGAAAACTCATTATATCGAAAACCCAACATCTCAGAAGTCCTTAAATACCGAAAACCCAAAACTTCCGGAAAACTCAAAACCCTATCATTCCGAAAACCCATAATCCAGAAAGCCCATTACCCCGGAAACCTGAAATCTAGACAATCCGAAATCCATAAAACACCAAATTTCAGAAAAACTAAAATCCCGAAAACCTTAAATGCAGAAAGATCATTATTCTGAAAACACGAAATCCAGAAACACACAAAATCCAGAAAACCCGAAATCCCGAACACTTATTACATATCTTGAGAACCCAAAATTTCATAAAACCTTAAATCCCGAAAACCCAAAATTTCAGAAAACCTAAAATCCCCCGAAAACCCAAAATGCAGAAAGGCCATTATCCCAAAAACCAGAAATCCAGAAATCTCCGAAAAAGCATTATCTAGAAAATCTAAAATTTCAGAAAACCTACAATAACAAAAACTTCAAAAAACAATAAACCAAAAAACCCATCATTCCAAGAACTTAAAATCCAGAAAGCCCACTACCCCACAAAATACACTAAATCCTTTCTCTTCTTATTTACTCTCGTTAACACACTATTATAATTTTTTTTTTTTTTTAAATTGGGATTGATACCGAATGGGGATTTTGGATTTTCAGTTTTCGAGATTTTGGGTTTTCGGGAATTTGGATTTTTTGGATTTTCAAGATTTTGAGTTTTCGAGATTTTGAGTTTTTTAGTAATAATATCATAGTTATCGAAAATATCGATTATTATCTTATTTATCCAGAATTAACTTAACTTCTATCGAATTTCGAAACACATCTAGGCACTATCCTCAATGAACCATTCAATATTTAAATTCAATTCTTTTTGTCATGCCATTTCTATATAAATCAATAACTTTAACAACGCAGCAATAAACATTTAATAATTAAAACTTCCGGTTTGTATAAATATCATGTGAATGACATTCTATTAAAAATAAAAATCATAATTCCAAACGAAAAGTGCTTTACATGCGAAATCAGGACCATATTTTAACACAGTTTTTATTATCCTCTCAACAAAACTTTTTTTTTCAATTTTTCTTTTTGAATATATTTACTCACAGATTGATTGGATTTTGGTGTATTTACTTGCTCAGTCAATAACATTTCAATTTCTATATAAAAAAAAACCACCTCAAAAAAAAAGGACTTATCTTGGTGCGCCATTTTGATGATGGAAATGGTATATGAATTGTAAAGTCCCATTCCATCAAAATTAACATACATATGATATTGAATGTGTCAAAAAGTGAAGACTTTAGTCATTTTGTTTGAATCTTAAACAAAGCTAAAGGCACACAAATAGAACCCCAATAGAGAGGATATCTGGAAGTATAGAGTCTTCAAAAGTATTGATATATTGATATATGGGTATTTGATGATTGCCTTGATGGAAGCGATGAAATCCATTTTAGTTTGTTTTTTTTTGTCTTGAAAAGAAGAATGTAATCTCAATTCTTTTAAACTGAGAAAATGGATATAAAACTTTTTCCGCAGTAAATAAAATTCTGTAAAGCATAAAAAAGGCTTTCACAACCGACATTCCTTTAATTTAATCTAAAATACTTTGCTCAGACACTACATTTCCTTTTTCATCCATTAGTTTTTTTCTCTCTCTCTAGTGCCCCGATTAATTTATAAGGAAATTTTCCAATAGAAAATAAAATCTTACGTACCACCTGTAACAGAGACAAAGGACCTTAATGGAAATAAAATAAAAAATATGATCAATTGAACTTTCATTTAATCAAAGGAGGTACAGCAAACTACAGCACTATGCTTTGTTTAATTTTTTTTTTTTTTTGTTAAATTACTTCTTTTGAGTTGAATTAAGTTTAAAAGAGCTCAATGAAACAGAAAATAAGCAGAAAATAAAAATTTAAACAAAAGAATAATTTTCTTTAGTTTTCTTTCTTTGATATTTTGATGGTTGAGAAAAAAGTGTGCACAGAGTGAGTCGGAAAAATTTTCCAATTTCAAAAATTAATATTACAGGTATTTGTGAAAAAAATAAAACAAATTTGAAAACAATTGGTCAGTCATTTTTTCAATTCTAAAAGTATTTGTTTGATTCAAGATGAACATAATGAAGAAATGCTTTGCCATTTCCTTACAAATTGCCGATAGCAAAGTGTAAATTCATGCGGTAGTACCGTTTATCATTAACCTTTGAATTTCTGTTTTTTTTTTAACCCCATTTTTTCTACATAAAAATATAGCCTTCAGCAAAAAAAAAACAAGCATATCGCTAATTTAATGTACATAAATACCTTGGTTTGGTATTAAATAAGGATTATTGTTCCAAATCACCCTGTACACTGCCGCGTTTGAAAAGAATTATTTTAAAACAAAAGGACGTCGAACACAAAAAAGGACATAGAAATAAATATACAAATAACTGTGCTTGAATTTAATTGATTTGTTCTCCTTTTGTTCTCCTTTCGTTCGCATTTAATTCTTTTTTTTTTTGTTTTTGTTGTTTGCAACCAAAAAATAAAATGGACAACGGTATCAAATGAACTTCTCTTTTTTAGTCCTACAGCTTTCTAACAGAGTCGAAATAATATTTGTTTTACTTTAGGGATATGTATTTCTGAATATTAATTGAAAAAGTAACTATGTATGTAGGTAAATGAAAATATTATACTAATAAGTTGTTGTAATTTCAAAGCAAAATATAACTTTAATGTAACCTATAGGGAGCCTATAGTGAATTAGAACTCTCAACCATTTCTGTAGGCGTGTTTTCAGCAGGAATGGAGTGAACCTACAATTTATTGCCAAGTTCAAGGGGCTTATGTGAGATGCACTTTTTCATGACAAGAGAAATTATAGGAGGATTTTCTCAAAGGGGGTTTGTATATGGTCAGTGGAGGAAGAGGGTTGTGCGAAGTGTAGTGGGAGATCTGATTTATTTGTGGTATAAAAAGTCTTCAAAAACATAATGTTTGCATAAGATGCAACAAAAGGCTAATAGATGTAGGTGGGGTCGAGAAAAGAAAAAAATCGTAAATGAAGAGGGTCTATTTACATTCCCCCCAGTTAATAATTTTGCTTGTTTAAGGTTCAAAATAAGCTATTTTTTAGCTTGTATAATAGCAACAGAAGACTCCATTTGGCGCTTATTATAGGTATAAGCTATTTAACTCCTTTAAGACTTTCAATCACAAGTTCTTTGCAATTAAATAGCTTTCCATGACAGTAAAATAAACCTTATGAATACTATACAAGTTATTTAACTCATATAAGACCTTCAGTTGTAGGTAGGTAATATATAAAATAAAATAATTTGTAGGTATAATAAATTCTCATAAAGGCTGAGAAATAGCTTGCATTGGATTTTTCAATCAGGCTCTATAAAAACCACTAAATGCAATTGCAGCGCAATGTATAGAATTTAATTTAATTATAAAAAAAAAAAACAACTTACATGACTTTTCGTATCGGCCTTTGAACTCACGTCGTTCTGATTACTGATTCTAAACTTAAATGATGGGTAAAAAAAATTTTATTGACTTGATACTTCAAGTTTCTGCTCTGACTATCATTCAAAATTTTTTTTTAAAATACTGTTTTTAATTTTTGGCTACAAATTGGAAAAAAACATATAAAACTAAAAAATAGTACTAAATAATACGTTCACAATTTATGATTTTTGCAGCAAAACGTAACATATTTCTTGAAAAAAATTTGTATTAATTAATACCTACACTTAATATTATGATACTTATTTCGAAAATTTAGTTTGAATTTTTCTTCAAAATTTTTAAATGTAATATTTGCACTATTTTAAATTTAAGCACCAAATTGCACAATTATAACAATCAATCTTACCATGGAAAAAATTTACGCGAATAACCCAAAAATTAGACCATTTTCTCAAAAAACTTTGCCTATGCCTATTTACGTAATGTGAATTTTTCCGAAAAATCCTGAATCGCAGTTTTCTTAAAATTACTCTTGTCATTCCAGGTACGAAGTTTAATCAAAATCGTAATAGTCGTTTTTGAGAAAATTAAAAAAAAAAAAAATGTTTGTATGGCAGCTACCCATAGGTGAGCTTAAACAAAAATTAGAATTTCAAATAACAGTGGACACATAGGCACACAGACCGATGGACAACATGAGGAAACCAACTTTTTCGGACTTCTTGATCATCGTAGTGTTAGTTTTGAATACAATCCCGAATTTTTTTTTCGCTTAGAAAGCCAATTTTAAATTTTTTTGCGTTTAAATAGAAGTTAAAATCTGGGGGGTTATTCCGTAATTTTTAAAACGATAATCGTCTAAACGATAATCGTGCACGTTATCGTCATCAATTTGCTTCACGTAATACAATCCCTATCGTCTCGTCAATCGTTTATTATTATATCATTGTTTGAGAAGGATTGACTTTTCAATCATTGTCATAAATGACAATTCTATAGTTTATTTTTGTCACTAACGCCCAAAATATATCAATTTTTATTAAGAAGAAGTGAAGAAAAGTGCGGGCAAACCATAAAGTCGCCTAAACAAATCGGTTATCCACCTATCCTACTACATATTTATTATTAATTATATAGGGGTTTCAATTAAAGCGGGCAGATTTTGACGGTGACATCTATTAAATCTTTTGTTTATTATTCACTGATGCCAAATCACCATGGAAAGTTATACGATTGAACGACACGTCCAATTCAAAGAACTTTAATATAAAAATCTTTTAGGCAACGATACGTGCGTTGCGCCCATTTTACGGTTTACATGGTTGTCCTTCCATGTCTATTATCCAAAGTTTGGTGCCCAAATTTGAGTCGACAAATTCAGTGGACAATCAGCCAACATCTTTGCGTCAACGAAACCCAGGATCAACCGAAAACATCTACCCGCCCTTTTTGAAAAACCCTTCATATGATAAAATGCATAAATTGCTTACAAAAACAAAAAAGACGACACAAGACGACAGCTTAATAGGCATCGTTCAAATGCCAATGATTTAACGATCACGTTTTGATGATTTTTGATTTTCGGAAAGCAAATTTTCGATCGTCAAGACGATATCTTTCAGTCTATAGTGATATTTGCTTTTACGTGATACAAGGCTGTCGTCAAAACGATATCGTGTGGCGATAATCGAATTACGTAACGACCCCCCTGATTTTGACGCCATAAAAGTAGACAAATCCTTATTCTTTATTACTGTTGAAGAAAAATATCGAAATGTTTTCATTACATTACTTTTGTCGCAAGAAAAACAATGCTGAACAAAAAAAGTGTAGCATTTCATATATTTTTCTAAAATTAAAATTGTGTAATAAGTGAACAAATAAATTTGTAGAATGTCAACCTTCATAAGGGAGAGGAGGTAAACATGCTTCCAAGCCCCTTAGCATACGCCCTCCGTAGTGCACTTCTCCACCATTTTGAATTTTATTTATTGAATCGATTTATTTCAATTGGTATTGGTCAGAAAAGAAAATTGTGTAGATACACTATCTCCAGCTAACAATTTTCAACATTTAATGTGTCAGGTCTGTTTCTCTTAAATTAGTACCTTAAAAGATAGAGGCAACTGCATAGGCGCCAGCAGGATTTTGTCCAGGGGGGAGGGGGCAGACACAAACCCGATTTGGAGATATCGAATTTTCGAAAAAAATGTGTATTAAAATAAAATTTCTTTGAAAATTTTGACATGCAATATAATTTGAGCTTTTTGGAAGTTTCTATAAATAATTTAATTTAACTGCATTTAGCCAATAATGAAAAAATCTTAAATTACGTTCTATCTTAATAGTTGTCCAGCGTAAAGATATTTTATATTTAATAGTAGACCGTACTTACTTATTTAAGCACGATAAAATATCATTCGTTCTCTTGTAAAAAAAATTCAAAAGGGAATTTTATATTTGATTTGATCGAATATCTTATTTTATGGTTTCTTTAAAAAAATTAATTTTCACGATCGAACTACTAGGATGTGGATCTACAAAATATCGTTCGTTCCGAATTTATCATGCGAGAACTGTTGAAGATCCATTCACGAAGCGTTCAAATAAGAAAGAAAACTGTAATTTTACAAAAAGAAAAAAGTTTCGAAAAGCCAAAGATACGCAAGGACAGTTTCAAAAAAAAAAAAGTTTCGAAATTCTTCACTTTTTGTATACAAAATTTAAATATTTACCTACACGAGCTTTAAATGAAAATTGTATGCTTAGGCAAAAAAAAAAATATATTAACGTTTATTTTCTAAAGACTACCACTACGGTGATGTATATATTGTACTTGTACTAAGGATATTGTCAGATACATTTGGCATGATCCAGAGCCAAGGGGGGGGGGGGGGGGCAAATCATGGAGAGAAGACAAGTATTTGTTGAAATTCATAGTAAAAAATGAAAAATTTGTTAGTTGTGAAGTATTGTCCAGAGCCCTTGCCCCTACCTCCGGGCGCCTATGGGCAACTGAGTGATTTTTGAAAGCTTTGATGCCCTCTATCTTTATCTTGTAAGGCACTTACTGCAAAGATTCAAACATAAATATTTTGTTCCACCACGACCTTCCCCTTTCACTAACAGGTAGAGATGAGCAAAAAATCACGACCTGTGAGTCAAAAATCACAATCACTACCTGTGAGCGACTCTTTAATAAACCTGTGAGTGCCCTAAATGTGATTGAAAATCACAACTGTAGTAAAATCACAACAAAAAGAAACGATTCACAAATCACGACAATCGCACAATGAACTTTATGAACTGTGAACAAAATCACGACGAGAGAAAAGTCAACAATGAGTAAAATGAATCAGAACGAGAACTGTAGTCGTGATTTAGTTATTATTTTAGCAACTGAACGAAATCACAATACAGAAAAACAAAATCTCAGGACTCATGATGAAAATATGAAGAACAGATTAATTCTTTTATTTTTAGTTTACGATCTGGAAGGTAGAACTGAATTGTGAACTGAGGTCCTAATCTGGTTTTGATTTTGTACACAAGGACAAGGAAAAGTGAAACTAAAATTTTGACATTGCAAATTTTCGGGTTTCCACTGGAGCTAGAGAGTTGGGCGAGACAAGGTAATTTCCACCTCCCCAATCGATTGGCATACTACGTTTTACGATCCGCCGTATGTAAGAATTGGAAATTTTGGGCATTCGATATTTTGCTATTCGATAATTTTGATTTCGGGACTTGAGATTTTTAGCATTTTTGTATTCATGGTTATGTCCTACGAGCTAATTTTAATTACTTATTTGTTGTCCTCATTTAATTACATACTTTATATTTTACTGAGAATTTTTTTTTTTTTGGCCTCAAAGATATTCCAAACTTGAAAATCACAATCACAGGTTAAACTTAATTCAGAAGTAAACAGTGATTCAGAAATCACAGTCACACTTATACCTGTGATTGGAAAATCACAGTTTAGCTCATCTCTACTAACAGGAATTGAAATAACTCGGTTCAACATATAGAAGCTACAATATGGGCAGAAGGCACTGGTTAGATTAATAGGCTCCGTTTTATTGGTATGCTTTAGACTTTAAGGAACCATAAAAACCAAAGTTGAACAAATAAAGTTACAAATTTCTTATAAACCGTATACAATAATTGAATTTCACATACAAAAAAAATAATATTTATGTGGGAGCGATTCGCCGACAAAGGACAATTTTATTCAGCCAAACTAATTTAAAAAAATTATTTTAGAAATTAAAAGTTAGCTAATACCTATGTATACTTCAAAATAAATAAAACTTACTTAAAAAAAAAACAAAAAAAAAGTTAAAAGATTAACGAAATTAATGGCCGATTTCATAAAGCCCTTTTAACTATTTAACAAGCTTTTAAATCTTAAAATGACGTCTGATCCATGCAAAATACGTCATTTAAAAATTTAAAAGCCTGTTAAATATTTGTGAAACCGGAAATAAGTATTGATTTCGCAGCTGTTGCGTTGTCGTAGTTGCTATCATTTCTATTCCGTGGTAAATTTGTCTTAGCTAGTGATTTATCAACTTCACTCAGGATTAACAGGACGATGAAATGAAATACCATACCAGAATACGGATTTGGGATATAGGCAGCAGGCACATTCTAAATTTATAAAAGATAAACTCATTAGATTGTTCGGCGTATGTATCTTTAAAGAATGTTTTTTTTTTTAGAAAATTCTCAATTCTTCACATAGGTGTGGGAACAAAAATAAAAATTGATTTTCGATTAAGACTTTCTATCTCAGGCTTCAGACTGAATCATGTTACAATTTATTGGAGCTGCGCTTTGACACCCAGTATGCTCCTTCCCCCGTAGGCAAAAAAAAGTATCGATTTTGTTGAGATTTTTTGTCTATTGCTTATTTCAAAAACGATGGAAGACAATGCTTACGGTCTTCACTTTAAATCAAATTTATCATTATCGAGATTAGTAATTGAGATATTATCTCATTTGTATTCGTATTACTTTCAAAGAAAACAAATTCTAAATTCTTCGTATCAATATAAATCTGGAAACAAAAATGAAAAATCTATTTTTAATTTTGAAATACTGTATTCTTCCCTTAGTATTAAAAAACTTCAAAGGTACCTATACATTATTTTTATTTCCGTTTCTTACACAAAATTTAAGTGAAAATAAAAATTAAATGTTAAATTTTATTATTAAGTCAACCACCCACAAAGAAACAAAGAAGAAACTGAAACCTTCTTTCTGCTATTCCACTCAACTTCTTATATCCAAGGACATAATACATATTGTTGAAACGTCCTCGTCTTTTCTTGTACATATCCAGATACATATAGTATATCCTGTTGCCATTGCGTATATTCTTCATTGAAATCAGAAGCAATATCATTTTAAAAATTAAATTTTATGCCATCGTAAAATGGAATTTTAAAGGGAAATCTGTTGAGTTTGTCTTTCGTATACTATTTAATTTGGCTTCCTGCTGGCTTTATGGAACCCCAATTTCTTCCGTCCCATATACCGACTATCTTCATCACATGTCGACATCATATTCTTCACCCTTCTTATTATGATGACTTTTTAAATTATGTTGATTTTTCTCTTCAACCTCACCTTTTTCATTAAAATCACAACCTTCGTCTTATTCCAAAGAATTGTTTTTTTTTTTTTTTGTTCATTCATTTCCAGCAGTATTTTCTCATCTGTTAGTCCTTTATTCGCCTTCGTCCTTCGATACATCCTCCTTTTTTATCAGAAGAAAGAGTGAATTCCCAAAAGTTTAACTTCATCTTCACCAGTTCACATACAATATTTGCCTGCTGCTCTGATGAAGGGGGTCTGTGTGTGGTGGTGCGTCTCTTTGATGGTGGCGATGGCGGGCGGAAGTCATAAATGTATATGGAAAAATAGTTACATCAGGAGTATATAATTAAATCAAAGACACAGCTATTTTGTGTCAGAAGCTAAAACAACACATTGTGTTGCTTAAAGGCCCAAAAATGTCTCCTTACGTAAACAGTGATGCCAAAAATAAATAGAAATTCAACCTTCCATATAATATTTTGCCCTGGAAAGGCAAAGTTTTATGTTACCAAGGAACCATGTGGATGACTATAAATGGAATTAATAGCGATGCAGGAACGTTGACGACGACAACGGACTACTAGAGGGAAGGACCGAACACCAAAGGAGATAAAATTTTGCGCATGCATAGTTTGGTGCCGGTCGTAGCTCGTAATTTAATTAGACTTTCATTCTCCGGAAAGACGCAACTGTGTCACACAACTTCTACTGAGATGTGTTTTCTCCCGCATGATCATGGTCCTGCCCTGTGAGCTGCAGCTAATGAAGAAACGATTCTTCATTGCATAACGAACCAACTTCATCCAACAACGTCACCATCACCATCGTCGTAGTGGTAGTCGTATCGTTGGGTTCGTTTGATTCTAAGAAATCCTCCGAAAAAACACCTTAAATGCACACAAAAGAGAGGAAACTGCAGGAAAGCGATTTAGGAATAAATACACCATTCCGGTGATACTGTGCTGGGGCTGGCACGAGCGACTCAGGTAAGTAAGGGCGAAATCATCTCTAAGGAAAATTTAGTCCATTTTGTGAAAGCATTTGTTGACTCAGAGCAGGGAATACTCCTCGCCTAACAGTGTGGACAGAATCCCAAAGTTTTTTTGGAGAGAAAAATCTTCTATGCTGAAGCTTCTCTCGTTAATTTGGTGGAACAGCACTGTCCCTCCACCATGCAACATCATATGCACGACAGAATTTCAAAAAAAAAACAAAGGACAAATACTAACTCTTACGGATGTTTGGCCACACAGGACGAATGATAATAATTAATTAATATAATTATTTACCAACAGACACAAGAAGTTAGGATTGAAAAAAAGTTGTAGCATTTCTGGCCAGAACAATAAGAATTGGCACTGACGTTTCATGCCATGCTTGAGGGAACCCGCAATAAAATAGCCACAAGAATATCTAAGGTAAAAGCTTAATTTTAAAAGAAATTACATGCAGTTGTAAGGAAAAGTTAGGTTGATGATGAATAATTTAATTAGGTAACCATGCTTGTGTACTATACGAGACTTTGTTCAAAGTTTAACTTTATCCTTCTCAAATGAACGTTGTTTAAATGAAAGGAATATTGTTGTTTGGTATTTCAAAATAGATAGCTATTTTAAACTTTTACAAAAGACATAGAGGTTAACCATTTTGTTATATTTTGTCTTTTTTGTCCTCTTTTTGAAACTGTTCATTGGACTAATTATATTTTGTGGTAAAATGTGCAAATTCTAGAAACAGCCTCAGAATTTCTCAGGAATATTGGTAAATAACCGAAATGTTTTGTTATAATTATTATTCATTCCGGGACTTTGTCAACAGTTTTTTTTGGACAAGAGCATCTAGGGTAGTCGGTTTTGTGGTTTCCAAAGATTTCAACTCCTTTTTCGGGTCCTCTGTACCGCTCATGCAACTCCGAAATAATCAATTTTTTTATAGATTTTAATGTAAAAATGAAATAGTTTTTTTTCGTTGGTTTCGTAAACCACTCGAAATTTTTTGGATTTGTTCTTATTAGTGAGAGTGGAAGTGCAAAATTCGCCCATTTCCACGCCAACTCTTTTATTTTCAGTTTTCTACTTTTAACGGGTGTTTTTTTTTTAAGAGATATAGAACCTTAAGTTGGCAACACTATTTTAACTGGCGGCCATTTTGTCAGCTGTCAAGTGATTTATTTTAAGTTTGGTTTGGCATTTCAATATGAACAGACTGACGCCTGAACTGAATTGTGCCCAAATACACACACAATTGATTTATTGACGGAAACGTTTGGTAACAGCATAGTTTCACGTAACGAACCTGTGAATTGGCCTCCAAGATCGTACGATTTAAATATTTTCTGTGGGGATATGTGAAGTCGCTAGTCTACACCGATAAGCCCATTGACCACTTAGAGGACAACATTCGCCCCGCATTATTACCTTTATACGGCCACAAATGTTGGAAAAAGTCATCGAAAATTGGACCTCGAGATTAGACACGTCCGAGCCAGCCTTGGCGGTCATATGCCAGAAATCATTTTTTAATTATAATGTCAGAAGATTATCTTTCGAATAAAGTAAATTTCATGTCAATTTAAAAAAAATCGTCTTTGTTTTATTCCACCTCTAAGAAAACACCCTTTATTTCAACGTTTTCCTTGTTATTTAACTTCTGACCCTTAAAGTTGATGTTATGTATTTAATAACAATAACTACGGCTAAAATTTTATGATTGAAGTCGGTAAGTATGGGTCGTCTCAGAGTCATGAGTAAGCACATTTTTCGGTGCTCTGAATGTTTGAGCTAAGAACAAATTTTGCATGTGCAAGGGGAACATAATTAAATTTCCTCTCAGGAAATTTTTTGAACGCTAAGTCGTTCTCAAGATATTGATTAAAAAACTACAAGCCACACCATCGTGAAACTTTCACTTTTTCGTGAAACAGTTTAAAATCTGTCTAAATTTTGACATTCGGTCGTTGTGGAAAATATATAACAGAAAACAGCTGATCTCTTAGATTAAAATTATTTTCAACCAATTCGAAGAATTTAATTTCGTGATAAATCAATTGCTCATTCCGATTTGTATTTTTATTTTTTTACAGAAACATATTTAGGTATGTTCGCTTACTAGTCCAAGACTACTTTTTTCCACCATCAGTCTTAGCCCAGTCCCATTTGGTGCAGTAATGAGCAGAAGGGAGCAGTCAGGAGAGAGTAAATGGCTGTTTTTAAAAACGTTAATCAACGTCAATTTGATCGATAAATGATCGTTTTTGATGTGTAAACATCTATGCTAGCGGTAGAGTGAAAAAAAACTTGAACGTTAGTGTGCAACGTTACGTCGTGCAACGTTACGGTGTGCAACGTTACGATCTGCATACTAGGATGGGTGCGTTCAGTGAAAAAATCTTAAGATCCCCTTCAAGCAAAAACAAGTCCGTTTTGGATCCACTCACGTTGATTTTTACACATAATAACCGTGAGTCCCGGCACTCACACAATTTTTTTTTTAGCGCAAATATTGCTATCGTCACGTCCTACTTGCACAATATCTATTTTATCAACGTCAGTCAATTTTCTTGCAAACCCATTGTTTATGAACACGCTCTATTGCTGTATGCATCCGCACACAAACAAAACAGATAATCTAAATTCTAATTTCTGGCATTTCCTATATTTTTTGTCGTTAACTCGATTTTTTTTACTGCAGAGTTGTGCCGCAAATTATGGTATATTGCTCATGTTTATGACTTAGGCAAACTGCATTATCGAAAATATTGCTTCTGCCTTCAAATTTTGTTTTCGAACAGCTGACTTTAGCAGTTTGTGTTAAAGAAACGTGTTCGACGTTTTCGATAACGACCAATTAGTTTTTCTTCTTGCCATTTTTTATCTGTGAAAATTTCTTCGGTCAGAAACTTTAAAGTTCTATTTCTCTGTTCTGTCGAAAAGTCAATCAATTTTAAGCCAAAAAACAAAGAGAAAATACAAAATGGCTGTTTTATTAGAACTGAAATTTGTTCTTGTTTGTTTATCTTTTCTTTCTTTCATGTTATCGTTTGTTGACTTTTTTTTTTTGTTTTATTTTTGTTGACGTTTTAAAAGTGACAGATGTTTGTTCTTGAAAGCGTTCGTGTACTTCTTTCTGAGAGAATTTCATCGCCACACCCCCCAAATTTGACAGATTGCAATTTTTAGTCCAGAAATTACCAAAATAACAAACTCAATATTATAAAACAATTATTTCGTCTGTTAAATTTTGACAAATAAGTGATGTTCAGTTAGAAATAAACAATTGCTGCTGTCTCCCGGCTAAAATTTGGAAGGAATTTCATATGAGAGCTAAAATTTAAATTTATCCCAATTTTGTTTTGTACATATGGTCAGGAGTGTACAGAAAATAGACACAACAAAAAATACCTGGAAAATAAAAAAAAACAATAGGAAAAAGGAGATGGGTATATGTATATAACACTGTTGTCACTGTAGGGGTATTAACGATCTGGTACAACAGCTCTTTAAAGATGGTGAAATTTAAGTATTTTGGTAGATCATGAATGGACCTTTTGTATTCTGTGTAACACTGCAATAACTCCACCAACGAATAACAGCTAACGTTACCTCTGTTCGTTCACATCCCAAAACTGCCAAAATCTACCAGTTTTAGTCGAAATTTATCAAAGTTCATATAAAAAAAACAAAATCAGATTCAAGTTGGCAATTTTGGGAAGTAAACGAACATACCTATTTAGAATGACGTTTGGCGTGCTTGGCTTGGGTACATATAGTAAAAGTGCAAAGGTGTTGTAAGATTTGAATCAGTATATTTTGTTGTTGGAGTGTAAGAAAATGCACTTTTACGATGATACAAGACCTGTTGCACTGGATCGTGAATACCCCTTATGATCGTTTTTGATCTTATCTGGAATCTAAAGGGTCCGCCATCTAACGTTTTTTTTTTCAACTTGTGCTTATTTCGTGAATGGTAACACTTAGCTCATGTCTGATTTGACAGATAATTAGTTTTGGTTGTGTATACGCTTCGCTAAGTGGGCCTGCGATCGACTTAGAGAAGATGCCGATTTTGCCAAAAAAATCATCTTTTCAGATGAAGCTCATTTTGATCTTGGCGGGTAGTAAACAAGCAAAATTGTAGCATTTGGGGCACAGAAAACCAGCACGTATACATTGAAAAGCCGATACACCCAAAACGAGTCACTGTTTGGTGCGGATTTTGGTCCAGAGGCATAATTGGGTCATTTTTCTTCGAAAATGAGCAAGGAGTGGCCGTTACAGTCAATGGCGATCGTTATCGGGCCATGTTGAACGAATTTTTGTTCACAAAAATTGAAGAGGAGGATATTGGCAACATTTGATTTCAACAGGACGGCCGGCGCTACGTGCCACACAGCCGAAGCTACACTCGATGTTTTGCGCCATTTTCAAAAAAAAAAGAAAGTTATTTGGCGGACCCTTTATATAGGTATAATAAAATGCAGTTAGAACATAAAGATCAGGGATGGGTATTCATATTTTACTTTATAAGAATAATAATTTACCTTATATTGATGTTTAAATAATGTTGTCAATATTAAAACACGTATGTAGCTCTTTCGCAATTTGTGTTATTTTTATCATACCATTCTATAAATTATTAAAAAATCCAACGACAATATTTTGAGTTGTATAGTTACATACTAAAAGTCAAGGCTTAAATCAGGTTGAAATTAAAATAATCTGGGTAGTACGTTGTTTACACATCAATGCTGACCTGACAGGTTGGGCGGCGCCATCGGGCGTGGCGTATAGGAATGACATAATAAATTTTTGTGTTCAAATGAGTATTGCATTTAATTTTGTACGAAAAAGTCATAAAACATCACACATACTCCAATTAAGTCTCTATTTGTTTGGAACAAGTTGATTTTAATAAACATTTTTTTTTTATTTGCGTTGGTTCGTGCATCGATGCACATTCGTATTTTTCCCTTGGGATTTTTTTAAATCATTCTTTTTAATAGCGGAATTTGATTAAAATAATTGATTTGCGATGAAAATTAAGAGATGGAAGTTTTTTAGTGTGTTTATGTATGTTTAGCATAAGTCCTCAGTGGATGGATATACTTAGGGCCAGTCTCACAGTCGTTTCCATATTAGGACTTTAGGCTTAGTTTCAAAGCCAGCGTAAGTGGAACTTAAGTCACTAACATCGAAGACTTAAGTGCCACTTATTAAGGCAAGTGTGCACTGTAATATTGAGCATTAATCTTTCACATTCCCCACTTAAGTGCCACTTTTCTGACTGTGAAACTGGCCCTTAATAACTTCACTAAGTTATTAAGATAATTCCGTAATTTTGTCTCCTTTGGCCATTGGTCTTTGCTTTCCTAGAAATCCTTTAACAAAATTCATTTTCTCGTTAAATTGTGCGAATTAATATTTTCTGTCAAACTTCTTAAGCACAAAAAATAAAAGTGTATATGTTTAAATATAACATCCCAGTAAAACCTTTTTGATTAAACCCATAGGGTACAATGTCTCATATAAAAGCTAAAAATATCAATCTTTGAATGAAGACAGAGAAGTACAAGAAAAAGCCAACTAACTCATAAATGAAATGGTTTTATTTTACATTGTAAAAATATCCTAGAGGACTTTATCAGCTTTCCGTATAGTTACATAGTTAGCTTCTACTATATAAATGTACATATATAGTTTGTAACCTTTACCTATAACGCGAAATCAGAGACACAAACGACAAGCTTCGCCATGCTCGTGGAATATTAAATTTTCTTGAAGGTGTTACGTTATTTTGTTGATAGCTTTGGTTATATTCCTATTCAAAAACCTTTTTCTAAACATTTACTGGATCAAACGAAAAGTTGACGGAAAGCACTGTTCCTATAGGTTCTTTGCACAGTGGGACAAAGTTTTTTTTTTTGAAGATTTGATAAAATGTTTGTGATTCAGCAATAAAGTTTCTAGAAATTGTTTTTTTTTTATTAATTTCACTCCTAGGGCTGGTTCCGCGACTATGGACCGGTTTTTCAGTGCGAGATTAAAGTTAAACCCGAGTTAACTCAGGATTAACTGAACACATGCTTTTAATGTTTTATCCATCGAGTTTGCTTAGTCGATCCACATTCATTCTCAACAAAAAACAACTGCTTCCTCAGTTAATTGTGGGTTAATTTAATTCTAGAATAAGCTTACTCAGGTTTAACTCACAATTGAAAAACTGGGCCTAGGACTTGACTTTGTAAGTCTCAATTTTATCTCCAAATATATGTACGTATATTTGTTATGATGGTCTCGTTTAACTAGGTATGTTCTCGGTATTTTGATCAATCGTTTTTTTTTATAATCAAATTTGGACCGATGCCATCAAGACTGGGACTCTCGTAACGTCTGTCCGTAACTCACTCCTAGCAATTTACCTAGAAACAGATTTCTTTAAGCATGAAACTACCACCACAATTTTGAATTTTCTATAAAAGAAAAAACAAATTGTGCTGTTGTGTTCCCAATCTGTGTGCTGCCAGTGTCGTGGAGATACAAAATTCAAAAATTAACTAACTTCGCTTATTTTGGGCTTAGAATTATTATAGTTTGGGTTTAAAATATAAGCAAAAGTTCAGTCCTGCAGCAGAATAATAATTGATATTTATCCAACTTTAAATTTATTCTTTCCCACTGTGTGACATAGCAAAAAGAAAAGAATGCAACACAAGATAGAGATATGAGGTTAAGCTTAACTTCCAACATTGCAAGCATGGTTAGGAGAGATGGAGGGGAGTTGGACGTAGACATATCCAGGGATAATAACACTGCGATGGTTTGGTTTTATGATGTTGCAAGCAATATAACTATGATGGGTTGATTTTATGATTTTTCCAAGTGCATAGGCGGACATGAAGCCTGAAGATATTTTTTCATGGGATATAGTTTCGTCTTTGGATATTTTCATTTGGGAGGTAATTTTGTTGGCATGTTTTGCTTTTACTATTTATAAGTGCAGTGAAAAGTGATTTTTTTTCTCAAAATACAAATACACATCATTTTTGTTACCCCTAGAAAATTTTATAAAACGTGCAGCGTTGCCAGTCGTAATTTCTGAAAGTTCTTATTTAAAAAAAAATATGTTTCTTCAGTATAATTACAGTAAATGAGTAGTTATACATAAGGAATACATTTGGATGATGCTTGAAGGGATTTTTTTAAGTTTTCGTTTCGTTACCGTATCCCGCAGAAACCTTAAAACCAAATTCTGTAAACACAAATGTTTGTTTTATTGATTTAAGTTTTGTAAATTTCAATTTGTAGATTTTAGCTTTGTGAGTTTTGGATCTTGGGGTTTTGGGTTGTGGAATTTGGTTTTGGGATACGATTCACAACTCAAAAATTGGGATTCTGAATTTAATGAATTTCAAAAACGAAAAATTTGCTGAGAATTTAGTGAGACTCTTGAGCTTTTTGCTCAGTTTTTTTGTATCTGTTTCTTCTGACTCTATGGTTTTTTGATGATGAATCCAAATCTGATTTTATGATCAATATTTCGTGACGAAACTTGGAAAAAATTAAAAAAAAATTTTTTACAGTATCGCAATTTAAGGCTGCTTTTTTGTTGCCACTATCATCTGGAAAATTTTTGGCGAAATGGAATATTTCTTCCCCGATTCCAATTGAGAATTATAGGGTAATTTCTAAGTTACCTATACAATTTCTATAAGCTTTTTGAATATTAAGTTCAAGAAAAAAAATGAATAACAAATTCCCGGTGAAGGTGAGAGTTAAGAGGTACATAAGTTTGGTGGCCAAAATGGTTCATCATGTCTCTCTTCTTTTTTTTGTTGAAGCCAAGGCCAAATGTAAGCTTTTTATACTGATTTTATTAAGACATACCCGATTGATTCAGTATGCCACAATTTATAAGTTTTTAAACTTCATTATTTGGTATCCATTCAAGCTTGCTTCAATGAAAGCTTATAATAGGGAAAATTGAAGAATATACGTCCATGCGTTCCTCAAAGAAGTCCTCTTGGTCCACTAATTTATATTATATTTATTGATGTTAGTGTTAACTAAATTAATTTCAGCCAGTGTCTTATATATGTTTATTTTATCTAACGTGTGATTATATGACTGGCCTTAAACTTCAAATGGATCTTTATTTTCCAAATCACCTTCTAATTCTTTACCCACCTCCCTGGTTTTACTCACTGCTTTGATTGCACTGCGATGATTAATTGTTTTCTCCTGGGGGTGACACAGCTAACTTAGGAATTTTTGGAGCTATGGATAACTATAAGCTATTTCTTGGTGATTTTCAGTAGGTCTTACCAAGGGTGTATGCAATAAATGCAGGGAGAGACACTTGCAAGAACTAATCAAGATTAATTTTCCAAAGTCTGTTTATGTTTTACTCAACTTAAATAAAACAACTCTTTGCGATGTTGAACTTTTTCTTAAAACATTTTTCTTCTTACGGCATATTGTTTTTTAATTCATAAATAACGAAGCATAGGGATTATTTCTTGAAAAAATGATCTCAAATTTCTATTTATATGCAAAAAATGTTAAAATTGCCTTCTCATCGAAAATCCTGTTTTTATTAAAATCTTTTTAAAACCGCTTTTCCCTCTTAACTAAATGTTTGAATATAAAACAGGAATAAGAGGGAAATAAAGAAAAAACAAAAAAAACTCCGTATAAAAGTAGGGGATACTAGGGGCTCCGGGGTTTTAGCACTCCATATATGGGATATTCGCAAAAAAAAAACATGCCAACTAAAAGGTCAGTAATTTGTCAAAACAAGTTCAACTACTTTTCGAGATTGGTCAGCCATAAACCTTTTTTGAATCAATGGTTAAAGTTCTTTAAGATCATCAGTGATTTCTAATTTGTGGGATATTCGCATCTGAAAGGTCTTAGTAACCTAATAAAAGGTCAACAAGTTTCCGAAATTGGTCAGCCGTGTCTTTTTTTTGCGAATTTTTAAAAATTAATACAAAAATCTATGTCTGACCAATTTGGGGAACTAGTTGACCAATTACTGACCTTATATGAGGTGCCAATATCCCGGAGGGGTACTAGGGCACAAAATCGAAAATTTGAAAAAGATGTTTTTAATCTTGTTGTTGGAAATCTCTTTAGTTTTTGTAGTTTCTTTTTTTTTTATTTTTTAAGTCACTAAGGCCCAGTTTTTTATTGATGAGTTAAACCAGAGTTAACTAACTCTAAAAGTAAATTAATCCACCCTTAACTGAGGAAGCAGTTTTTCCGGTTCAAGTAAACAAAACCCCTGGATAAAATTTTGAAAGCATCTGCTCAATTAATCCTGAGTCAGCTCAACAAATTTGATGCGTTAACTCGAGTTTAACTTTAATCTCGCACTAAAAAACTGGGCCTTATAGTGAGATTTTGTAAGAGTAAAATTCCTTGGAGATGGAAGCTCCATCAGTCAAATCTGGTCAAAAGCCTTGATTAAGACTTCTAAGGAACATCTTTGTTCCCACTGATTCTGCTTGTCTATATTTTCCATCTTGCGTGACGTGTTGATATATATATTTTTGAAGTTGGTATAATAAATTGCGATTATCCGCGCACTATGCCGCCTTAACAAGCTGAAGGAGTATCTGTACCCCATTATCATGGTACTTCTTTACATCTTGCAAGATTTGAAAATGAGATTTTAGCCCAGAGGTGTTTTTTTTCTATTATGCGAGTACCTTCTGTAAAAACCTTTTGTATGCTGTTTTCTTTTATATCACTCATATTGTTATTATCTAACGTGTTGTGTTTTGGCCTGAGTTCTTGTGCCTGTGTTATCCAATGTGTTTTTGTATGGAGCTCATTTAAGTGTATTGAACATTTTCTTTTATGTATACTTACAACAAAATCACGTTAAGAACATGAAAGACATTGGAATTCAGGAGTAGCAGTGATTGTTGCATTAAGTAACACTGCGAGTAGTTTAGCGTTGATGATACTTTTGTGTTCTTATTTAAAAAAGAAAAATAAAAAAAAATAAAATTGTTGCCGCTTTCTTTTTTAAATTCCACTTAACCAAAGAGGTAGTGGGTATGTGTTTGCATTTGTACATCATACTTCCTGTTTCCTTTAAACAGTTCCTCGTTCTGACTAACCGTGTAGGTTGTGTACCAACATATATGTATGTGTTGTTGAATACACCTCTATAGACCTCAGGTAGTAGTGTTGGGATATTTTTCAGGTGGCTTTTTATCCAACTTGGCCTCGGGCAACCAAAGTATCTCCATTCTTTAATAGCAAAGGGCACAGTGTTGTTTTTCAAAATACTATATTTTTACACAGCAAGGGTAAACAGTTTCCAGAAGATTGTTTTTCCTTACAAATGAAAAGGAAAGACACTACTGTGGTATGTCTATCTAGATCCATCCATATATAACGGAGCTATAGAACGATAGAAAATGCTTGGGGCCTTAGAGGTGAAAGTTCAGGAAGGAAAGGATAGTTACTACTATAAGGTGCTTGCGTTCCCGTATATAATATATAGGACTTTGTATTGTTGATTTGTTGACCCTGTAGCAAAATTAAAATCATTGTATGGTTAAGTTGAGATATCTTTGCTTTTTTTTTTTGTAGGTATCGCTAATCTGGTGGGGATGATAATAAATATTTGTTAGTTATTTCATCGCACTCACACTCACACAGAGCATACCATCAGGAGTTCAAGTATGAAAGGGTATTCATAAGCTTTTGTATATGTATGTGTATGAAGATAAGGAATTTCTTTTGTTTCTATTGAGAAAATAAACAGAAATTGTTTGCTTAGGTGCAAAATTAATATGCGAATTCGAAGAGCGATATGATTAAGGACAAAAGCTGCATATTTCTGTGGTGCAGTTTGTTATAGCATAGCAACAAACAGCATGACATACACATAGGAAAGTGCCTGAATTTGTTTGTGTGTTTTAAAGCAAAGGTTGGTAGGTATATCTACCTATGTTTTGAATGTTTGACATAAAACTTAAATTATTCCGCTCAGCTTTAACAGGTTAGCCTCAAATGTGAAACTGTCTAACGGTTATGGAAATAATTGATCAATTCAAAATCTATTAAGTCATTGCAAATGTAAAATTTAATTTTAATCTATGTATGTAGTTCTCCAGCACTAAAAGTCAACTAAAAAGAAAATTTCATAATTTGAAAAATCAAACAAGAATATAATTGTATACTAGTGTAGAACTACGCACCGAATCCGTTTCGATTATTATCATTGAATTAACATATATAGAAGGTGACACTCCACAACTAAAAGCGCTGCGATATGGCAGCGTTGGAAAGGAGAAACGAAATAGATGATGCGGGGTTTTTTGTGTACACAAATCCATTTTGAAAATTGACAGGCCTTTCAAGCGACGTAAAAATTTCGACAAATCTTGAGAAATTCTTTGTATCGATTTTTGAAAAAAATGATGGACTAACCCCTTGCATCTTTTTTTCAACTTTTAAAAAATGTTTCCGAAACCCATCGAGCTATACATCAAAAGAAAGGTCTTTTCAAACTCTATCCGCACGTCTGAGCCAAAAGCGTAAGGAAGGTCTGGTTCTCGAAATATTCGCATCCAAAGTCAAATTACTTTATTTCGATGCAACCCTAAAAAGGGCTTTGGATAACGATATTTCCGCAATCAAGCCTTGTAAGAGGTTGTAGTTATCAACTGCGTAAAGAAAAATGAACAGGCTTTTCCGCCGATATAAATCATCAATTTGGCAGCTTTTGTTCTCGAAATTTTCACATCCAAAATGATATTACTTTGTGTACTTCGATCCAACCTTAAAAAGGGTGTCGATGGCGATATTTCCGCAACAAAGCCTCGAAAAGGGTTGCGGTTTGCAGTGGCGAATAGCAAATTAACAGACCTTTCCAGCGACGTAAAAATTTCGCCAAACTTTTTCCAAACATTTTGTATTGATTTTTGAAAAAAATGATGGACTAACCCCTTGCATCTTTTTTTTCAACTTTTAAAAAATGTTTCCAAAACCCATCGAGCTATGCATCCAAAGAAAGGTGTTTTCAAACTCTATCCAAAAGCCATCTATCTAAGCCAAAAGCTTGTGGAAGGTCTGGTTCTTGAAATATTTTCATCAAAATTGATTGTTCGATTTTACTGCATTTCTGTGCAAAACATTCAAAAGCGTTTGTGTTTGGATAGCGATATTTCCGTAATCAAGCCTCGAAATGGGTCGTGGTTTCCAAAATCAAATTAAATTTCTCTCCAAAAATTAAAATGAACAATATGCATTATTATGTACCTTTAAATTTCAAACTTCTAAAACCATCCCATGAAAAAGATAAAAAAACACACAAATATTTAAGTAACTCTTCTTCGCTTCATACCTCTCTTCATACCTACTCACATGATTTCTTTGTGCACATCAGTGACGGGAAAAATCCATTGCAACGGCATATAATGTTGGCATTCTACTTAAAATAAATTTTAAAATCATTTTAACGACAAATACAGTCAAACTTCTTTATAACGAACCTTCAAGGGAACACAAAATTGCTTCGTTATAAAGAAGCTTTATACAAAATTCGTTATATAGAAATTATTTTGTTTTTAAATACTGCAAGGAGAACAAAATGAAATTCGCTATAGAGAGAATTACTGTATAAAGAAGTTCGTTATAAAGATGTTTGACTGTAATAAAAAGAAAGTGAGTTCTTATATTTTTTTTTATCAATATTTATTTATAGGAAAAAAAAAAAAAACACAACCTTTAAGTTATTAGATACATTTTTTCTGCACCAATTGACAAAAGATAAGAAGTTTACCATTTTTCTTGGTTTCAAATGATACCAATTTCAAAAACGTTATGTATATGTCTTTAATGTGGTAAATGTTGTAAATGTTGTCATTATTCTAACCTTACCCGACAAAAAAGGCATACCATCAGAGACAAAAAAAAAATAACGTAATGACGCACGAAACGTATAATTCATCCCAACTTAAGACCAAGAACTTAGCGGTATATACCTATTGATTTATCTCAAGTATAAAATGTAACTCAGGCCAATGCTATTGGTTTCGATGATTTTCAATGAAATCCGATACAGTTCATTTAACGACTTTAAAAGACGCGAAAAATGAATGAAATAGAAAATCAATTTCAGATTCTTCCAAGGCTGCAGGTATTTAGTTAACACAAAACACTTCCTTCTAGAATCGTGTCGATTGAAAAGGAACCCAACATTCTAAGGTTAACAAAATAAAAGGAAACACAAGCTATAAAAAAGTATAATAATACATAATGAATCATTAAACAATGTTCACTAACAGAAGATTTGTTACTAAAATAGATTCGTAGACGGTATACCTACAAATGTTAAGGAAGAAAGATTGAAATTTATATAAGAGTCAACTTAATAGTTTTACTGAAAGAAGTGAATACATGTCAATTATAACAGTTTTTTTTTTATAAAAGTACACCCAGAGTTTGTTTCAAGTCGCGCTAATGCATGCCCACTTTTAATTGCGAAAAACTATTATAGCTGTTATAAATTGGCATGTCTCGTCCAATTTTTAATGGCGAAAAACTGTTATAACTGTTATAAATGGGCATTTCTCTAGTTTTGTCCTTTACTGAAATATTAGCTGAGATTCCCATGTCAGTCACTTCACAGACTAAATACAGGGTGAAGCTTAACATTAACATAAAACTCATGTTTTAAATCTAAGTGATATTTCCTTGTCAATCGCTTCGCAAAATTAATTCTACGAATACATTTAGCTTCACATTTTACCTACATTTTAAGATGTCAATCTTACAGATCGGTTAATTAAAACCAAAGTTATTTTTTTCTAAAGGCATGCACCATCGACTACTTTCGATTTGCATTTTTATTTTGACTACCTTACCTTGATTTTTAATTAATATAGCTAGGCTAAGGCACGCACAATTTTAATGGCGAAAAACTGTTATAACTGTTATAAATGTCTCTAGTCATGTCTCAAGTCTCGTACATTAAAAGTATGTACAGATGGGCATCAACTTGCTTCGCGTGACATAAATCCCACCGTAGCGGAGCGGCGGAGGTCTCTGGGTCTGCGGGGCCGGTTAATAGTACTTTATAAACAAAACTGTTATAAATTGGCATGTAGTCACTTCCATTAAAATTTACTGAAATATTTTTGGCCAAAAAAATATTGTATGAAACGTACATAGGTTACGTTATTTTTAGTCCTTAAAAAAATTACAAACTCTTGTCGCGGGAATGTAAAAAAAAACGCTACGTACCTAGTTTAAAGAAAATCAACGCTCAGTCTAAACATTGTAACCAAACAGACAAGCTTCTTTTCGTTTCGTAACTCGTGAGTACATTTTGGTTTGCGTACTTTCAGTTCAGCTTTTAGAATGTGACCTTCGAACATTTTGGCTGAGAGCTAGCGTTATGTTCCTACAAAAAAAAAACAAATATGGGAACTTTTAATACGTATATTTATCTACAAAATGAATCTTTGAAAAATTAAAATGAAAAACAAATTAAATCCAATATCCTCTTAGCAAAAATTATAATAATAATATTTATAAAGCTTTCAATTTACCAAACATTAAGTTAATATTGATTTACCTAAGCGTTATTATTTTTTTTATTTAAAAATGTGTGGTTATTATTTTTCTACTGCTCTTCAAATTTTGTTAGTTTGGTTGTGAACAATATTTTTGTTTTAAGTCAATAAAATTTTATTAATCTCAATTTGATGTGTTTATATATAAGTGGTGTATAGATAATAATCCATTTGGTTTTTAATATTGCCATTAATTTCAATAATCCTTTTACTAACCAATAATCCCGCATGAAATATGTTAAAATGCCTATTTATTTTTTTTTTAATAATAATTTCAACTTTAATTATTATTTATAATTCAGTATAAAGTTTTATTTTTGATGGTAAATATAGTTTTACATACACCATCACCTACAGAATGTGGAAATATAGTCACATAAAATAAACGTTTGCATAGCTAAAAATAGCAACATTTATTATTAAAAGTTTTGTTTTTCTGCCTTCGAGTATACAAAAGTTGGATTATAAATATTATAAATTTATTCGCTTGGCAGGACAGTTCATAGATACAAACATACATACATAACATATACCGAAGCCAATTAGACTTCATGTAATTCATAATTTTCTGCATTATTTTTTTGTTTCATAAAAGTATTATGAATTTATGTTCTGATGATATTTTTTATAGAAAGCACCAAATCTCAACTTCTGTATAGTGTGGTTTCGCGCCTTAACTTTGCCCCACACCATTCAGAGCTAAAAACAAAGTTGATTTTAAAACTTATCCTTTTCTAGTTGACCTTTAGGAATCAAAACAACTGTTTCTGTATTTTCATCGAGTAATTTATTTGCATTTTTGTTTGAAGGATTGCCGGTGATTGTTGTGGTTTCTGTTTTTGGGATTAATATTAATTTCAATAAAAATTTGTTTTTCCTGCATGACATTCTGTTATTTATGAATGACATTCGTGGTTCTGTTTAGATTTTTTTTTTTTCAAGTGAAAACATAGAAGTTTTAATTAAAAATAGCAATACCGGTGATATTGAAAATAATCTCTAGCAATATAAAATAAAAGATACTAGCAGACCCAAGCTCCCGTTGCTTCGCAAAAGTTTTACGAATAGTTTTGTTAACATTTTAATATATCATTACAGTGCTCAATAGGGATGGGCTAACCGAAATTTGTTGACGAAAAAGTTTAATATGTAATTATGGTTTGAGCAAAAATCAATTATTTCAAAATGGAAAGCTTTTTCACAGTTTTTTTTTTAATTTTAATTCTACGTTCAAGGTCGACAGATAAACAAAATCTTACTACGCCTTTCTCTATCATCGTAATACCGCGTTGTGGTGAATAAGTAATTTGTTTTTACCAAAAAATATTTTTTTTATTAATTCGATTTTTCACAAAAAAAAATATTTTAATTTCGCTATCGTGCGTCACCTCAATTGGTTGTTAGTTTATCAACAAATCGAATAGCTAGACAACTTCTATACAAACCCAAAAAGCCAGGGGCCGAATTACCGCATCAGTTATCGAGTAATACGTGACTGAATTATGTGAGTTTGGCATTACCGCACACGTTATGGAGTCATCATTACCATAGGTTTTACTCGTTCATTCGATCACTGATGGCACTCACCCGATCAGTCACTGATGCTGTAATTTGGCCCCAGGATTTTTTAGGGTTGTTAAATCGTTAGCGTTTGAACGATACCTTTTTAGATATCGTCTTGCATCGTTTTGTTTGTTTTTGGAAACAATTTATGCATTTTATATTATGAAGCAATCCGTGACTCTGGCACGGCAACAAGAGGGACCATCGTCAACAGGTCCAGCCAGATACTGGCTTACGCAGACGACATCGACATCATCGGAAGAACTGAGCAAGCTGTACATGATTCCTTCATCCAGATCGAGCAGGCGGCACAAAATCTGGGGCTGTACATTAGTGAAGGTAAAACAAAGTACATGGTGGCGTCGAATGCGAGAGGAACAGTTGGTCAAACAATCAAGGTAGCGGAGCACGAATTTGAAGTGGTGCAATCCTTTAAATACCTTGGGTCAATAGTAGCAGCCGATAACAATATAGAAGAAGAAATACGCGGGCGGCTTCTCAAATCCAACAGAGCCTACTATAGTCTGTCAAAGCTCTTCAAATCCAGAAATCTCACCATAACTTCAAAACTGCTGCTGTACAGGACCATGGTCCTGCCAGTACTCACATATGGATCCGAGACTTGGGTGCTTAGCAAAAGGCACTCCGACCTCTTAGCCGCGTTCGAGAGAAAAGTCTTAAGGAGAATTGTTGGCCCCATATGTGAGGAAGGACGATTCCGGAGACGGTACAATCATGAATTGTACGCAATCTACCTTGAAGCAGATATCGTGACAAAAATTAAGCTCGGTAGACTCCGGTGGGCAGGGCACCTAGCTCGCATGAGCGAAGATGAACCTGCTCGGAAAGTTCTTTGTGGTACATTCTATGGTAGACGACAGCGTGGTAGACCATGCTTGCGCTAGAGAGATGGCGTAGACCAGGACGCCCGGAGCCTTGGGGTGCGCAACTGGATGGCGGCGGCTCGAGACCGGGATGGGTGGAGAGACTTGTTGAAGGAGGCCAGGACCGGACCCCGGTTGTCGAGCCGACGATGATGATGATGATTATGAAGCAATCAAATATAAAATTACTGATGTAGCTTTTAGGATAGATGCATACATAGATAGATTAACAGATAGATAGATAGATAGATAGTAGATAAATGGACAAACAGAAACATATTTGAATTATTTTTAAGATTTATTTTCTAATTCTAATATAGCTTTAAGGCTTACCTATGTACATTAAAGACATTTTGCAAAAAGTGAAAAACAAAAATAAGTACCAGAGATGCCTTGGGTACAAAAAAGCGTACCTACGGAAATCGCAACATCAAGTTTTGGCTGCACTTCTTCTTCTTTCGGTACTTGAAATCAGTCCATACCTTAATAAAAGGATTTTTATCGATGTACATAAAAATAATTAACATAAATTGAACCATACGTTTCTCCAACTTCTAGCCTTAATAGTTCTTATATAGGTGCCCCGTTAAAAGGTGGCATTTAATTCTCCAGCTAAAGTATTTAGCTTATAACCCTTGACCAAATCTGCATGGTTCTCTGTATAATTAATTAAAATTGACATTTTGTTTAATATTTCAGATCTAAATAAAGATAAAATAACTTACATTTTCCAAATTTTGTTTCTCTCATCGGCTTCGGCACCAAACACAAAACAGCACAGAAATAAATTACAGCATTGTCATTTATGACTTTTCAATTATTGTTTGAGAATTTCTGTATGATTCCAAGGATTCTCAAACTGTGATGTAAAATACACGATTGACGAGACGTTAGTAGTTTTGTTACGTAAAAAAAATTGATGACAGTAAAGTGCACGATTATACTTTTGACAGTTATCGTTTTAAAAATTACGGAATAACCCCCCAGGATTGTTTAGGGTTGTCCATCTGGATCTTGTGATACTTAAATTGAAAGGTGGCACTTTCTAGATCACCGTTTTGCCATTTTTAGATCGCTTGGATGCTTGGTTTAATGGAAAATGTCTTTTAAATAAATAAAAAAGTCAATTTTGAAGGCGTTGCCGTTGGTCTCAAATATTAGCTCTACAAAATCCAATGTATTTGATTTTTTTTTTAAAGAATGTTAAAACTACATCTGAATTATAACACAAATCATATGAATATAACACGATATATGGAATATGGATGATAATTACAGCCATTGAGGGGTTTGAAATTTTATATGATATAATGTTAAACTGAACTATTTTCAATTTACATAAACATATTTAATATTAAGATAAAAATTATATAAAGGTACTAATGAATGTTATAATGAATTTAAAAAAGAAAAAACAAAACTTCTTTTGAAAACATTTTTTTTTTAATTTCAGCACCCACACCACACTTAAAACTAAAAAAAAAACATCCATTCAATCCGATTTAATTGTATACCCATTCTTATAATGTCGTTACCATATACATATGTTGTACCTACTCTAATACAATTTCTATATAAACAAGTTCTAGTAGTTTATGTAGGTATAAACTTTTCAACTTGCACTTTGCTTATAAAAGATGAGAATGCAATAAAAATTGAATGGAAAAATTCTTTCCATGCACAAAGCGCGCTTTTCAAAAATCTTATGGTTATAGTAGATACAACCCCTATACCTATGTATACTCCCCATCGCCTGTACCGAACATACTTATGAGTTCTTTCACGATATACCTACTATGGATGGTGAATCGTTGATGGTAGTGTTGAAACGTATACTTTTCATGGTGACCATCTGTCCTTTTATATAATTGTTCAAAAAGTAAAAACTATTTCAAAATATTTAATGATTTTCTAAATACATTCTGATTTTGTTTTCACCACAATTCAAAACCTTCGATAATAATATGATGGTGCGTAAACTTTGCAGCCTATCTGCGAGTGTGTTAACACACAAAAAAAAAACAAATTTTCAAAAGAGAAACTAGTTTAATCGGTATGAACAGGAAAATTAGGTAAAGCTACATTTTTGTTGCAGAACTTTGGCTGCATGAAATTTGGCACCCAATGGAAAATGGCCCTAAATTAAAAATATAGAATGGCAACAACAATGAAAAATTGTGATTTTCTGTAATTTTTCATTGTTTTGGGGCCTTTTTTATTTTTCATAGTCAGAGGATAAATTTCATATGAAAAATGGCCACATATGGGTACATTATACTTTTAATCTTAAACAAAAAAATTGGAAAATCACCCAAAAACACGGACTGGAAAAAAGACCCAAACAAATTTCTAACTAAAAGAAGCCTCAAACCTACAATTTATGAATATTTAAAGACTGTCGCACTATGATCCTTAAAATTTTGAAAATCTAATATTCGAACACGAAATTCCCGTGATTTAAAATTTAAAACAATAGTTCTCTGTAAATTTTAATAAATTTTGTTTCAAAATTTAAAAGGATCATTCTGTAAACAACTAAATTGCGTGCATTTCTTGTACGATTATTAATTAAGAACACGCGAATTTTTGTATACTACATACAGAATGGTCTTTTAAAATTTTGAAAAATCTTACTGTACAAATTCGAGATCGTAGACATACCCAAAAATTAGAATTATCCTAAATAAATTGTAAACATTGTTCAAAAAGAATAATTTTTTGGAAGAAATACGAGTACTGAGGCAAAAATTGTAGATAATATTATTTAAGGGTAATTAAGGGTAATTTAACAGATACAAATATTTTTTTATTTTTTGAGAACTTTTGTTGAGTAGAAACTCTGCTTAGTAGAAAATCAAAGATAATTAGTTTGTTCTGCATTTTCTTTCAAGCTGGTTTCAATCGGGATTTCAAGTGCTGACAATATGTTTTTTTTCTCTCTATTTGACATATTATGTAAATAGCATACCTACTATAACGTTTTATAATAGTTATGTATCATAAATAAATCAGTGAAGTAGGTACATTTACTCTTAAAGGCTAATCGTTTTACTGACACAGTGCTGGGGGATCAAGGGAAAAATCCCTTTCTCTGGGAATTTTTAAGTCTAGGGGGAGAAAACCAACTCAATTTCTGGGAATTCCTTGTTTATCAAATTCAACTCGGAAAAGAGATTATAAACAAAAATTAAAATAGGTTATTCTAGAATATATTCTAGAAATATCAAAATAATTTTTTTTACAGGCGACTGCATTTTTGGATACAACTTAGATAATAATATTTTGGACCAACATCTCAGGCCATGAGAAACATAGTGGCCTTACTGCTTTTTTTCAGAAGTCGAAAACTTATTACAACAAAAATCAGCTTTTTTCTGAAAAGATATAGGTATCTGCTTCAAAAAGGCATATTTTTATTCCAATTAATATAAGTTTTAGCCTTAAGAAGTACGAAAATCAGTTGGGCCACTCTGCTTCTCATGGCCTAGTTTTAAGTATTATTTAAAGGCAATTTAATTATAAAGGAGACAAAAAATATCCGATACAAACATTTTCGTGAAATAGTTCTCTAAGAAAATGAAAAAAAGGTCCACACTCACCGATCCCGCAAAGAAGACTTCCATTCAACTGAAGGAATAAATAATAGCATAATCTAAACTTAAAATAAAATTTATCTAGACGCCTTTTCCAAGTAATTTTTTGATGATTTGTTTCGTTTAAAATGATACTGAAAAGCAAAAGATTCTTTCTAATCTCGAAGACTTCCGTAAATACTTTATGAAAAAATCTTATTTTTATTCGCTAGGAAATTAAAAGGGAAAAAGAAGAAAAGATTTGTAGAAAAAAGGGAATTTTTCGACTGGCTGAAGGGATTTATCTAAAAAAAGCCCCTCCAGCACTCCCTGACATAACAACACTATTCACAATTCAATTACTAGGTGATCTCTCCACATCAATGAGTTTTTATAAGAGAAGAGGAAGCATTTAAGTTCAACTTAAATATTTAAGTTTTGTAATGAACGAATGGGTCGAAAAGAAGAAGAATAATTATAACAACACGTGGTTTTTTTCTTATCCTAAAATTGTTTTAGAAAATATGGTCACTATAAATAGTTACATCTACATTATATATAAATGTGTCTGTGTTAGAAAATTGTTTGGGGATTTTCATCGTCGTTATCATCACCATACACATACGAAGAAGATAGAAGAATAATAAAGAAAGGAAATTGCACTCAACGATAACTTTGACACACAACCTCAATTTGCATATGCTTCGATTCGTGTTATTAGTTTTTTCTTGTATAAATTTTTCTTTATATATTTTTTTTTTTTTTTATTTTTATAAGAAAACTAAAAATAAGAAATACATTCAAATTAAAGTGGCAAGCGTGCGATGCCATCTCGGGCATGAAGCATGAACCATTAGCCTGGTTCTATAATATGTATATCGTCAACAAGCGTTGAGTTTTGTCTTTATTATTATTAGATGTATATCATCAAATTATTGCTTAAGCTTTATTCTATACTTTAAGGATAAACAATATGAAACATTTTTCGATGCGAGCGCATAATATTCATCCGATATTGATGAGAATTCTTGTGATCATTGTATAAGAACAAGGACTAAGAAGGATGATGGCATTTCTATATAGTCTATGTGTCTTGTGGGAAAATTGGGCTTGGGCTTACTATATAGGAAATTATATTGATTTTATCTAGATAATAAATATATACACATAATGCTGATGGTGAAGGTATTTTTTATATAAAATAAAGAAAATTATTTCCATTTGTATCGAGAAAGGTAATTCGTATAAGGAAGAGATTAAATCACAAGAAATCTTTTGATTGCATCTTGATTGAACGTATTTGAAATTCAATCAATGGAAATGTGACTATGTAAGCATTTTTGTCTCACTTCACTTAAAGCTATAAGAAATTCGATTTAGAACTTTAAGTGCGTGAGGATATTCCTGGAAATTTACTACCCACAGAATTTATGCTGTACAAAGTCAAAGCTTATTTGAGCTCAAGATACGATTTAATGAAAAACTGAAATGTAACGTGGCATTTTTCACAATTCCAATTACAATTTCATCGGAGTACCAAAATATTGGGTATACTGGCGGGATGAAAAAGTCAACATTCAATGAGGAATATTGAATTTGGAGAGCTCAGAATTCAAGGAAAGTGCTCTACCATTTTTTCTTCAAACAACCGACACAGTCATTTGACTGAAGCACAATGCAATGAAGGTTGCTGCAGTTTCCAGGGATATTTTGTTGCCAACAGTTTTGTTTATTTACCCTGCCATTCAGGTGAAAATAAGTTTCATCTGATAAGGCCGATTATAGACAGACACTATTTCATATTTTAATAATTTTTGAAAAAGATGTTTTCGAGATGAGATCTTAAGTCGAAAAAAATTAAAAAAAAAAAATCCCTACAAAAATGTTTGAATAGCGATATTTCCCCAATCGATCCTCAAAATTGTTGTAATATTTTCAAGAACTTTTCAAGCCTGAAAACCAATATTTTCTGCAATGTTCGGTTCTCGAGATATTCGCATCCAAAGTGATTATACTGAATACTTGGAAACAACCCTAAAAAGGTTTTCGATGGCGATAATTCTGCAACTAAGCCTCGTAAGAGTTTGCAGACCTTTCGATAAAATATTTTATTGATTTTTGAAACAAATTATGAGCGGCGTGTCCTGCGATGCCCTTAGATCAAACTTATTTATGAGTAGTTTCCCGTAGACCAAACGTTTGGTTTGAGTTCAATATTTCACTCGCTAAGTATTAAATCTTGCTAAATCCTTAAAATATTCATACATAATGTCATATTCTAACACCGAGGCGTCAAAGTTCTGATGCAAATTGTGTAACCTTTTATTTTTACCGGACACCACAATAATTTGTTTTTTTTTTTTTTGTCACAGCTCTAAGCCCCAACATCGTGAGGTAAAGCATACAATCGACCCAGTTTCGAAATTTATTTATTATTATCGTTTTTTAATTAACTGACAGACACAAACACTATAGATGAAGAGACCAATGATAATTTCAGAAGCAGTTCCTTTTGCGTTGAGTTGCAAAACACTGATATAATTGATAAAATAATTTATTGCGTTACGAACTGCGGGCATCAGGAGGAGTGAGGATGGAGTAGGGGGAACGCAGAGAGTTAATGATTTACATATACATACTTTTTGGTGTAGAGAAGGTCAAACGATATACTCATTAATATTCGGCTGGTATATTTATCGTTTTATTCCTTCACAGCTCAGTTGCTCATTTCAGAGGATTTGAAAGCCATAAACGAATCATTGTTCCTTTTCGTGTTGATGTCCTTCTCGTTAGCCTTTTCATTGTTTTTTTTTTTTTCTTTTTTTGGGATTTTGCAATTTAATGCGAGGATGCACACTCTGCACAGAGTACAACATTGTGTGCAGTGTGCAGTGCAATTTCCCACACGATTCTACATGCTGCAACCAATTGATGACAGGACACAAAAACAAGCTTTCTCAACTTATTCCATTTGCACATTGGTAACAACGTCTATATGAATTGAGTGTATTCCAGTTTGGTGTGTGTGTTCATGATTGCGCGTCAAGGATGCACACACGATGAAATGCATATAAGAGAAACCAAACAGGAGGAAGGAATTGCGACGCAAAATTTAAGCAAATTAAAGAGACATATTATTATTATGCCCTGTGTATACATATATGAGTAAGTATTTAATTTGATTTTTAATGCTGCTCAGGGTTTCGCCGTTGGAGAAGGCCTCTCTCCCATCGCTTATCCGACTTGCATGTTGCATCTGAATTTCTACATTTTTGCATTGCACGATTGCGAAGAGAAATGATATTCAGGACAGATCAAGAGTGTTTGGATGTAATGTATGTATATTTACTTTTATATGCAGATATAAGTATACAAAGCAATCATATTAGCTGTTCTCTTCGTTTCGGAGTCATATGGATGCATTCGAAATTTATCAGGCAGTTTAACCATAAGAACCCTTTTTAATTTAACCATCAAATTTAATTCCAGAGTGGATATTTTTATCACAGAAATTTCATGGTCCGCATAATTGCAAGGTAAACATGTGTTAATTAGGCAGTCTTTTTAATTTTACTCTTAAAATTTAAGGTAGAATAAATAATTTGCTAAAATATGTACGAGGAAGTTGTTGAATGAGTGACAAATTATATGAAACTGTAGCAGTGGTGTGTATACTTTAAAGGAATCACAGCATTAAAGCTTAAAAGCATTAAAGCTTATAAAGTATTCAGAATTTAACTAATTTTAATTGCGAGATGATGGAATTTTTTTTGTCGATTTTAGGGCAGCTTTTGATACAATAAATAGGGCTTCTTTGATTTATAAGCTATCAACTTTAGGTTTATCGACAAAGTTTCTCAATTTATATAAGCAACTTATTACCGATACCTCTGCTGCTGTATGGAATGGAGTTTCAATGTCCGATTTTTTTAATATATGTGCTGGTGTTCCACAAGGGTGTGGGCTTAGTCCAATTATGTTTGCATTATTTATTGATGATGTATCCAAGGATTTCCCGGGAGGAGTTAAGTGTGGTGATATTCTAATAAAGATGATTCTATACGCGGACGATATTGTCATACTAGCAGATACCCCAACATCCTTGCAGCTTCAAATAAATAAGCTTAAACGATTTTGTGATTTATGAGACCTTTCAATCAATGCCACAAAGTCAAAAATAATGATTTTTGAAAGCTCTCGCCGAAAAAGACTTTTTTCACGAAAAATGGTTCTTAGATCGTGAACCCTTAGAAATTGTCAGCGAATACAAATACTTAGGATTTTTACTAACATACAACCTTGATCTCCACCCACATATTAAAGAAAAATGTGTTGCAGCAAAAACAGCAATAAACCTCATGTGGAGTAAATTTTATTGTAATAAATATGTTGATGCTTCCGCCAAGTTCAAGGTATTTGATGCAACCATAAGAACATGTCTCTGCCATGCAAACCAAGTTTTTGGGTATCAAAACATTGAAGGTTTTGAAGTAATCCAGCGTTTTTTCTTTAAGCGCATTTTTAAACTAGCTAGTACTACTCCAACTTATGCTATCCACGTTGAATCCGGTATACCACAAATATTCTTAAAGAACTTAAAATCAAATGCTGATTACATAGTTAAAGTAATGAATAGGAACGATTCGAACCTTCAAAAACATATTATGGAATACGTCCTCCGTTGTCAGCTATCGCCTTTTAAAGAGTGGAACGAGTTGGCTAATCAATATGGTCTGAATCTCAATCTCAGTAACACCACTCATAACGATTGGCAGGATGAGTTCTATAGATGTATAGCTAAAGTAGATGACTCTCTTTATCTACAATGTTTGAACAAAGCCCAAACATCTACAACTCGACTTATTTATAAAGACTTAAACCACGTATTCTATATAAACAATTATTTTAATGAAGAACTTTCCTTTAGCCAAATCAGTACTGTTTTTAAAGGTAGAACAGAGATGATTAACTTAAATTATAAACCACACAGAAGTGAACTTCGCCCGATATGTAGTTTGTGCAACCAAAATGAAATAGAAAATATTTATCACTTTCTAGCTGTATGCCCAATATTACAAGAAATCCGCAGACTTTATTTTTTAAAGAGCTTTCTTACACTTGAGGATACAAAGCAGATTTTGAATGGTAATTTAGGTTGGAAAACTCTTTGTGACTATATTAATCATGCCTTAGGTTACCGTAACAGTTTTATAGATTTTGTATAAAGAAATGAATGTTATAATTAAAGATAAGGTTTAATTTATTTTATTGTATATTAGGTTAAAAATAATATCATTTTTTTTTAAACTTTTTTTTTTCTTTTTTTTACTTTAACTTTGTCCATTTTTTGAAAAAAAAACTCGAAATAAGTCAATTTAGGCAGACGGCAATATATGCCATGCAATTATTCTTAGATTTATACTATTGTAAAAATATCGAGAGGTTAAATAAAGAATTTATAATAATAATAATAATAATAATGGAATTGAACACAACAACCTTTAAGAGTAAGGGCCTACGATGAACCCATTGCTTATACAAAATAATTTTAATTATTTTTAACATTTTTAAATTTATGACGCGAATTTTTGTTTTCATTTTTGAAATTTGGTAACATGACCCAAGTGACGATTTACTTCTGATTAAGTTATGGATAAAACCAAATTGTATTCGAAGTCAAACCTTATAAAGGTTGTTTTTTTTTTAAACCTGTGGTTTTCAATCCGGCAGTACTTTTTTTCATAGTTGGTCTTTTTGACAGCTGTCACTTGATTTATGCTCAGTTTGGTTTGCCATTTTATAATTAAAAGACTTACTCCTGAACAACGTTTGCAAATCGTGCAAATTTATTACCAAAATAATGCTGCCTCCAATATTCGGTCGACATAATCGCAAAATCGCATACATTCGAGCAACAATGGATCGGTTTCGCATCACATTTACTCTAGTGGATAATGCGCATCTTCAGAGATGCCGTACAGTGCGCACCGAAGACGCTATTGCTGCTGTGGAGCAGAGTATCGAAGAAGACCCGAATGAGTCCATCCGCCATCCCGCGCATCAATTGGAGCTGTCGAAAATTAGGCCTCTCGGCTGGCACTTGCCCGAAATCATTTTTAAAACATAATGGCAAACCCTAATCTTTATAATTAAGCTAAATTCTTGGCCACAACATTTAATTATATGCGTTTTATTTCTTCTTGAAAAACACCCTTTATTACGATGATAAATGTTAAGGCGATACAAATTTGTGTCTTGCAGTTATGCCTATCTGTTCAGCTGCAGTCTAAGCGGATGGCCCTATTTCTTTAATCTTAGTACCCAAAGTGATTTTAGGACATTCCTCGTATAATTTTTTTTTTTTCAATTTTATTAGGACCAAAAATGACGGTTCCTGCTATACAAATTTGAATAGCCTTTAAGGAAAATTATAGTTTTCAGGCACCCATAGTTTGCATGAGAACACTAATGACAATGGACTTCGAGTCTTAGAATTGGCAGCATCGAAAAACATGGTCGTTGCGAGTACCAGGTTCCCGCGTAAAGATATCTACAAAGCCACCTGGGTATCACCTGATGGAGTCACTCGTAACCAAATTGACCACGTGTTGATAGACCGTCGCCACTACTCGAACTTGATGACGGTACGAACGTACCGAGGTGCCAATATCGACTCGGATCACTATCTTGTTGGTATGGTTTTCCGAGGGCGGATTGCCTTGCGAAGACGTATTGCATCCGCCGATCAGGTTCGAATCAACACGGCTGCTCTGCGCAATGAAAACACCAGTAACACCTTTGGTAATGCGTTAGGACTCGCCCTAGAACTGGGTAGAGTAAGTCCTGGAGCCAGTTTGCTGGGCGTAGATGAGAAGTGGACACGCCTTAAGAATACTGTCATTAGTACTGCCAACTCCATCTTAGGCAGCAGTCGTAGAAATCGGAACGACTGGTTTGATGATGAATGCAAGCTAGCGACTGAACGTAAGAATGTTGCGTACCGAGCAATGCAACAATCTCATAGAACGCGGGCACGCGAAGACGAATATAAAGAGCTCAGAAGAATTGAAAAACGGCTTCACAGACAGAAAAAATCAGCCTGGGAGAAGAACATAATCTGTGAAATAGAGAAAAGCCGAGAGCGAGGTCCGCACCAGGCGCGGAAGTTCTACCAATCCGTCCGAAACATGACGCAGTACACACCACGCTGCACATACTGCAAGGACGGAGAGGGAAATCTGATCACCGATCCTCAAAGCATACTGGAGCGATGGGAAGTGTACTTCAATGAATTGCTAAATAGTCAGCTCACTGCAGAAGTGGAGGCTCCACTACTTCAAGAAGAGTACCCTACGTTGCCGCCACCAAGCATAGAAGAGGTTGAGAAGGCTATAGGCCGGCTAAAGAAAAACAAAGCCCCGGGAGCCGATGGTATACCAGCCGAACTATTTCAACACGGTGGGCCAGCTTTACGTCAAGCAATTCATGAGATTATAGTGCACGTGTGGGAGCATGAAGAAATTCCAGAAGACTGGCGAAAAGGTATCATTTGCCCCATACATAAGAAGGGAGATGTCACAACGTGCAGCAATTATAGAGGTATCACGTTGTTGAGTACCGCCTATAAGATACTCTCCTCTATCCTACAAGACCGGATAACCCCATACGCTAAAACCATCATCGGACAATATCAGTGCGGTTTCATTCCAGGCAAATCAACAACTGATCAGATCTTTACCCTTAGGCAGGCGATGGAAAAATGTCTAGAATTTAACATCCCAACATACCACCTGTTTATAGACTTTAAGGCCGCCTACGATAGCATAGCCAGGGTAGAACTTTACAAAGCCATGAGAGAATTCGGCATCCCAAATAAATTGACACGACTATGTAGGTTGACCATGACCAACGTAACAAGCCAAGTAAAAATAGCCGGATTGCTATCCAAACCAATCAACATCTTTAATGGACTCCGACAAGGGGATGGTTTGGCCTGCCTCCTCTTCAACCTGGCGTTGGAGAAAGCAATCCGTGACTCTGGCACGGCAACAAGAGGGACCATCGTCAACAGGTCCAGCCAGATACTGGCTTACGCAGACGACATCGACATCATCGGAAGAACTGAGCAAGCTGTACATGATTCCTTCATCCAGATCGAGCAGGCGGCACAAAATCTGGGGCTGCACATTAGTGAAGGTAAAACAAAGTACATGGTGGCGTCGAATGCGAGAGGAACAGTTGGTCAAACAATCAAGGTAGCGGAGCACGAATTTGAAGTGGTGCAATCCTTTAAATACCTTGGGTCAATAGTAGCAGCCGATAACAATATAGAAGAAGAAATACGCGGGCGGCTTCTCAAATCCAACAGAGCCTACTATAGTCTGTCAAAGCTCTTCAAATCCAGAAATCTCACCATAACTTCAAAACTGCTGCTGTACAGGACCATGGTCCTGCCAGTACTCACATATGGATCCGAGACTTGGGTGCTGAGCAAAAGGCACTCCGACCTCTTAGCCGCGTTCGAGAGAAAAGTCTTAAGGAGAATTGTTGGCCCCATATGTGAGGAAGGACGATTCCGGAGACGGTACAATCATGAATTGTACGCAATCTACCTTGAAGCAGATATCGTGACAAAAATTAAGCTCGGTAGACTCCGGTGGGCAGGGCACCTAGCTCGCATGAGCGAAGAGGAACCTGCTCGGAAAGTTCTTTGTGGTACATTCTATGGTAGACGACAGCGTGGTAGACCATGCTTGCGCTGGAGAGATGGCGTAGACCAGGACGCCCGGAGCCTTGGGGTGCGCAACTGGATGGCGGCGGCTCGAGACCGGGATGGGTGGAGAGACTTGTTGAAGGAGGCCAGGACCGGACCCCGGTTGTCGAGCCGACGATGATGATGATGATAGTTTCCTAAAAAAAGGTCTCACAGATTCTTATAAAAGAAAATCAGTTAAAATTCTTTTTTTGTTAAAAAAAGTTGCAAAAAAAAGGATATTACATGTAGAAACATTTGACTTTACAAAGTTTTATTTTTGTCCGTTAAGAAACTGCTAGGTCTCCTGAGTGAGATAAGTATTCGTTGTTTAAAAACAGCAGAGCTAAAATGATCAAGTGTACACTGTTAACTAAAGAACATTCAACGGTTAATATCTACCAAGTTGATTGAGTTACATTAGCCGATTCTACCGACGAGTTTGGCTTGTTACAACTGATTTGGTCAGCTTTTTGTAAAAGTCTAATGTTCGGTTTCACAAATATTTAACAGACTTTTAAATTTCAAAATGACGTATTTTGTATGGAACAAGCGTAATTTTTAGATTTTAAATCCTGTTAATTAATTAAAATTGCCTTATGAAATCGCCCATATAAGTTGGAAAATTGTCTACTGTCAACAGAGTAAGTTTGGCTAATTACTAACGAGTAATGGCCGATTTCATAAAACCCTTGAACATAATTTAACAGCCTTTTAAAACTTAAAATGACGTTTGTTCCATACAAAATACGTAATTTAAAAAATTAAAAGCCTGTTAAATATTTGTGAAACCAAACATAAATTGGATAAATTTTAATATAGTAGTTTAGCTTATTACAACAACCATGATAACTTTTTTTTTAACAAAATAAGATCAAATTTCTTATGGAGGAGCGAAGCAACATAGATGAAACAAACCATATCCGTGAAAGGGAGTAGGGGTCATCTGGAGAAATTTTCGTTTGACTGTTTTTCATTTCGCAATTCCTTATTTTGCAAATTTGTCCTCTCGCATATTGCATTTAATTGTTAGGCAATTTCTGTTTCGCAAGTTTTTATTTCGCTATGATATTATTTCGTAAAATCATCATTTCGCAAGTTTTACATAGCAATGTATGTACGTCTCGCATTTCATTATTTCACTAATAACTGTTTTGTTTTTTTAAATATTTTGCATAGTATTATTTAGATTTATTATTTAATTTTTATTTTTGTTTGCTAATCAAAATAATAAAATGCGAAATAATAAAAAACGAAATAATAATTCGTAAAATAATAAGTTAAATTATGAAATGTGATATAATAGTAGGCGAATCAATATAATGCGAAGAAATTAATTGCGAGATAAATATTGCGATGTGAACTTGCGAAATGACGATTAAGCAAAACAATGAATTTCAATTGAAACAGTAACATAGCGAAGTAAAAAACTTGCGAAACAATTAATGGCGAATTGATTAATTTGCAAAACAAGAAATTGCGAAATGAAAAACAACCTACCACTGACATACATATACATACGTAGATATTCTATCATAATTTGATGTCAAAAGTCTAATTTACAAAAGTTTTGAATTTCTATTTTTAATATAAGGGGTGTTGCCAATACATAAAATAAGAAATTTAATTTTTGCAATTTTTTTTTAATATGGCAGCTTTGCATATTTGGTTTTTGCACCAAGTTATGTGTATTAAACAGAAGAACGGAACTCAATTTGTTGTATTCAGCCAGAAGTAACTTATGATATTTTCATTACTAAGAAATAAGAAGAAGAAAACAAATTTGAGATTGATCTAGGATCGATAGGTGAATGGTTACACACATCATCATGCTTTTGAAGTATTAAAATTACTTAAATCAAACGAATTGAAAACCCTTTGTAAACTCACCTACAGCAGTAAACTCTCCCTAAGCCTCATACCATATTTTACTTATAAATGTATACAGTTTGCAAAGCAATTGAAAAGGTCCATCAATCCCAACCATCATATTGATTCAAAATCATATAACCTTTTATGTAGGTCTTTTGATATTTATATTATGCTGGGGCTTGAAGATTTTGTTCGGGGTTTCTTCGAATATGGGTCTGTGAGATTCAAGAGTTCTCTAGGATGTGGTAACGAAAATATAAGTTTGACTTTCTAGGGAAACGAATAATTTAGAGCACAAAAAGAGGTCTGCATATAATTTTGCTCCATGGTCTGGTCATATTGTTCAAAGAAGATACAAAGATGAAACACACAATATGGAAAACATTAAAACATATTTTATGTTGTAGACAAATAGATAAATCTTGACTTTCTTGTTTTTTGATAAAATAGGTATATGCGCTCACGAAAAACAAAATATGTACAAACATTTTTATGACAAATTGAATAACTCTAAGGATTTGAGCGAGACAACAATGTGTGTTTCTTCTGAAAGCAAAGCAAATTAGAATTCCATATATGTGATGTGTAAACTTAATTTAATCGTAAATTTAATAGCTGAAAGGATTCATCACATTAAAATTGTACCATACCAACACATTTTGTGCCTCCTTCCACACGAACATCACAAAATACACACGCGCCAGGGATATGCTTTCTACCCAAAGGACATTTATGCTAACAAAGCAAAGCTCTTCGTGAAACACTTAATCTTCATGTCAACAAGCGTCGCGCTTTATATTCCTTGATGCACTCATTAGATGTCCTTCTGCTAAGATGGTTGAATATTGTGCAATGGCATGGTTATGTGGGTGTGTGAATTATTATAAGACAATTTCGAGCTTATAGTGGATGGATGCAGCTCTGGCGCTGCCGCTGATGTTAGCGAAAAAAAAGCTGAATCATTCAATATACAGAAGATTATAGTCCTTAGTGCATGCAGAGATTAACACAACAATGGTATTAGCGGTGGCGATGAAGAAAGTGATACAAAATTTTATTATGTGTGGCGATGACAGCATATATGTGCATAATTTAAAGTCATTATACATTAATTAGTGAATTTTGATTCGAAACACTTTGGTTTTTCTTTGGTAAGTGATTTATCGCTTATTCACGTTTGTGATGGGGAATTTCGTCAAGGTCGTAGTGCGGGCGGGGCGAGGCATCTTGAAGACCCTATAATAGCCTCATTCACGTAGAAAAAGTCTCCTCGTATTTCGTTCTACGAAATAGTCTATTTTTCCAGTACTCATATACTTAAGTTCTATATAGTTTCAAGTGGATAGCGAGCGACATTATGGACATAAGTTACAGCTTTTTACATTTTAACCTCAAAAGTTTAGAGACGAGCTGAAGACACCACATCGGGTTGAAAAGAATGCGTATAGAAAGTAAACAATGACCGTATTCAAAAACGTCATTTACGTCATAATGCAATAATTTCAAGATGTTCTTAAACGCAAATTTTCTTTTGTTATAATAATTTTTACTAAGGTAAATTCTGACAACAATTTTCAACCATGGCCAATTTATTTGGAACGGTTTTATTAATATGAGCGTGTTCGTAAACGTCAAATGCGTTTTCCAGAAAATTGACTGACGTTGATCAAACAGATAAGCAGTGCAAGCAGGACGATTGCATATTTGACATTGATTTGAGGATTTTCAAAAATGCTCAAGAATGCAAAAGAACGCAAAGAATGCATGAATGCTGAAAAGATTGCATTCAATTGATTGCTGTTAAATGAATGGACAAAAAATGATAATTATATCTTTTTGATTTCAAATGAATGGTGATTGCATAATTTGTAGTCGAAGTATAAAAACTAAGTCAATGAATTCAATGGAAGCCAATAAAGATTGTATTCAAAAAAGATTGCAATCTTTTGCAACCCTAGGCTTTATATATTGTTTGTTTCCGACTTTTCAGTAAAGACTCCTAAGGTACTCTGAAAGCATTTTTGACAATCTCTAACGTTTTTCCAGAAATATCAACATGGATATATGAGGAAGTTAAAAGGCTCTTTATCTTTAATGCAGTACATAACTTATAATAAATTAAAAAGTAATGGAGATTGTATGCAGCCTTGTGTAACTCCATTTTGTATTTTAAACTGCTCTGACAATCTTCGTCTGTCCATAAATACAAATTTTGACTATCGCAACTTGCACAGAATTTTTTTTTTTTCGAAAAATCAAGGGGGTTGATTCATAGTCATTTTTAAACTGTTACTAAGTTATTTTTATTTTCTATGCTAAATTTTGATTGCTTTGGGTTGGATTTTTAATTTTTTTGAAGTTGAATAATTCAATAAACTTATATTTGAATCAACATTAGAGGTAATTCGGTTACAAAGAGAAGCTGCATTCGTTGATCCATTTGATTTTAACGTGTAGTTTAGTAAAATATGAGTTTAGCAAACGACTATGAATACGCCCCAATGTCTTTAAAACGGGTTAATCAATATTTTTAAATTAATTTTGAAGTTTATACTGTTACCTACTTAAAAATGACATGCCTGCGGCAACATTTAAAACACTTAAAATCCATTCTTGTGTTTTTAAATCAAATTGTTTTAGTGAATCGTTTTTGAAAAATTAATTTTGAAAGTTTATTCAAACTATTTTTTGTTTTCAAAATTCTATGTCATTACGTACGTAGTCCTTTGGTTTTTAATATTCAATGCTCTGAATGATTTTTAGTTAACCACCTTAAACCTTATTAAAATACTAAAAATAAAGAAAAGTATTTATTTTCTAAATATAGAAGATTTTGTATTTGTATTTTATTAAGTGGAAGTTTGTGTCCTTCATTTGTGTACTTACATCATCAATAAGCCAAACGATTTTGTCTACACAATTGCACATTATATTATGAAGTTTGGCTTCATGTATACTCGTACAACTATGGTCTGTATTTACCTACATACACATTCTTATTTTTGTATTTCTTGCAAAAGTCTGCGTAAGTGATTACACTAACTTATTTGGAAATTGTTTCAAGGACGTCTGAGAGAGTTTATTTCTCGTAGCAAAAACATAAAACGATAAATTCTTCCCTTGTGTGTGTCCTCGAATCTAGTATAAATAATGATAGAAGATAAATAAATATATATATTTCATAAACCAAATATATAATTCTTTTCTGGTTTGAAGTTCCACTAAATGTCCTTCTTCAAGATTATTTGGTGCTGCGTAGTTTGCAACACACAGAAGAGGTAAATTTATTGATACAATTTGAAATGACAATCAATAAGTTACACGCGAAGAAAAAAATCAAGTAAACATTTTATAAGTGTCTTGTTAAATTCCCAAGGTGCTCTTTCCTATATAAGGATGCAGGAATGTGAGTTATTTATACGATTTCTATAAAATTATATTCGTGGTTAAATTCGCACGGTGCTATTTTGATGCAATTTTAGTTAAATTAAGAAGATATCATGTTGTTTCAACATGAAGTTCTTGTAAACAAATTTAAAGATTTTGACAGGACCGCAGATTTAATTTTAACCACGTTCGTGCTATTTGAAGACTACAATGCATCTTGTAAACTTGAATTTAACAAACTACCCCTGTTGATTTAACGTTTTGCAATAATTTTGTACAATTTCTTACCTGATAAATTTAACCTAGTCTTCTGTTAACTTAACCTAAAATTAAGTGTTAATTTGACAATATTTTGTAGTTAAAATGTTCATTCTTCATGAGCGCAGTCTTGATTTACTATAGTATATCGGATTATTTCAACTAAAACAACCTGATGATCTTGTATAATAATAATAAATAATATATTCCGATATTTTTGGGTGTATTTTTCCTGATCGCGAGTATATTTTTACAGTCATTTGTATTATTAAATTTTGAAATTTTGTACCCAATAAAGTGTAGTCAACCCGTGGTCTTGCTTCAGATTGAATTGGAGTATCCAAAATTTAGACAAATTGAGGGTCAGAAGGTTAAATAAAATATAATTCAGTTAAAAAATCATTGTGACATGTTGAATCATTCTGATTTTCATGTAAACGTAACCTGACAACTGGTTTAATATGGCAAGGGCTCAGGACAACAGACCATTGTTAAAATTACCCTTTATCATGTTAATTCTTGAGTTCTGTTAATTATACCGGCAAGTACTGTAAGTTTGATAGTAGATGAAGCTAATTTATTCAGGTTTCGGAGTTCATTTAACAGGATTATTTATTTAAGGTAATGTTAAGCTTTCAAGGTGCAGTGTAGATTTAACAATTAACTTATCCTGATTCAACACGACTTAAAAATCTGGTATCCTGTTAAATATTTAACATGATCGATAGTGTTGAAAAATAACAACTTGATAATTGGTATGTGTATTTCTAGTTAATTTGATCACATGTGCGGGTGAAAGGGTAAAATGATGGCCGGTTGCGTACAGAAATAAATTAGCAAAATGATTTTATTTACACATTGGGATACTAAAAATATCATAACCTAAAGGATTATTTACATTGCATTAGTTTAAATATTTTATTTTTGTGGTTTTAACTTCTTTGCCAACATGTCAACCTCAAAATCAATTTGTATGTTGCCAATATCTTCAAAATCCCTTAGGACATTTTCATATAAATGATATTCATTCTATGTTCAAAGGACACGTTAGTTAAATATCAACATTAAACAGTCAACACATACATTTCCTACTGACAAATATTCATTAAATTGTTATTTACTATTCTTATTTTTATATATGTACGTATGTATGTACAATTGTGCAACTCATCATTCATTTACGTTCTGGTTAATTTATAAGACCATGTGACGGTAACTTCCGAAGCCTTGCGGCTATTAATTAATTATCAAATAAATTGACGTAAATGATTGAAATTCCAATTCGTTAATCTTTTTTAACCACAACAAAAAAAAATAAAAACGGACGGGCTTAAGCAACTAGTAGCTTTCAAAATAGGATGGCGTTTGTTTTACTGTCGTTAAGTGTTATTGATTACAATATATGATTGCAATGAAGTTTTAATTCTGATTGAATCAGAAATGGCAGATGCTTAATGCCAAAGTGATTGTTGAATTAAATCAAATAAATGGCTTACAATGAAAAATTATTCTGGTTAAAAATTGATTGATTGACTTTTTTTTTAAATTCCAAAAGAAAGCTAATTAAATTTAAATTTATAGGAAAAAAAAACTTATGTTCGAACGAATGTTACGTACGGTGGAGTTTGAAAGGTAGTTAAGAATTTGTATGTTCATAAATCATAATCATTACTACATATAGTGGAACGGGACCTTGAGGAATTCGATTGGCTATAGAAATCCTTTTGCAACACTATACTTGACGTGAAACGCTTTACGTTGCGTTAACTTCATGTTAATGCTACAGTATTGTAATTTTACTGCTTCTAATGAATTTCAAAATGACGACCGCCGTTTTGTTTTGAATACATTCAGAGACGAAAGCTGATAATTTAACACATCTTCACCATGAGACCAAGAGTTTCCAATATTTTTCAGCCCAATTCTTCAAGCTTTCAGATTTCGTGTATACACATACAATTTTGCGTTTCCCGACGAGTGCGGTGCAAATTTTTCGACCGATAAAGTGTACAAAAGATAGGCAAATTAAGACTGGACCTACCTGGAAAAACAATCTAGTTTAAAGTGAGGCTGAAGATATATAATGTAGATAGATACCAGCAAGGAGCTAGAAAGGACTTTTTCGAAAATACTTAGGCCCTTGCCAGTTATGTACCATTTTGCCTGCTGGAGATAAAAACCAAAAATAAATAAATTGTTTTTTTTTTTAATTTGAAATGTGATGTTTTTTCTTCATGGCCGAGGTAAGCTCGCCGGTGTCCAGGGTTGTTCCCAAAGAAGCAATTAAACTTGGGCTTGGAGGGTCTTAATCCGAAATAACAAATTCTATATTTAACTTTAATTTGCCTAAGGAAAGTTCTGGGCGAAACCCTCAAGGGGAACCTTGTTCAAGGGAATCTTGAAGGGTTAGCCTAGGCAGGTCTGTCAAAACTGCAATTGCAATATTTGTACTGTTTCTAGAAACCCCGTGCTGCCGTACTGCCTCTTGAAGACTTTGTCAACAGAGTTTTTGAGCAATGTTTGTCTCTAAAACACTGTTTTCTTCTTACTGGGTTCGAAGCTAATTGTGACCTAGCAGATAAAATTAATATTGAACTAAATTCTATAAATAAAATAATTCAAGTTAAAAGTTCAACTCGCTCCAGTTAAACAGAAGAATTTTCTTTTCAAAATTTCTTCATATTCTATATTACAAATAAAATATGCTTGACTTATTTATCCTATATTTTAAGACTTACTAAAAAAAATACAGAGTTTGAAGATGAAACCCTAGAATTCATACGTTGATGACCACAAAGAATTTTTTAAAAACATTTTAACAAAAATATTATCAAACTAGGAATATTAAAAGCAGCCCAATGTTTATGACATCGATCCCAATTTCGACGATCTTCAGTTAAACGTATTGATAATATCTGCATCGGCCCTAATAAAGCGAAATTATTGTAGTAAATGCAGAAAATGTGTCTATATGACACACGTAATCGAAGTAAAATCAATTAGCTTAAGGTATAACAAAAAGATTTGATTTTCACCATGAAACTCTATTCCAAATGTAAAAACTAAACCCAAGAAATTTGAGTCAATGTTTGGTAGAACTCATAGGTATCTACATTTCCAAACATTATGGAGGACATTAGTATTAAGGATCTGGAATCTGAGTGGAGAACTTTTATGAATTTTATAGACTTATCTAGAGAATATTAACAGGACCTATTTTGGTGTTCCTTATATTTGTAAAATTTATATGACCTGTGAGTCAAAAATCACAATCACTACCTGTGGGCGACTCTTTAATAAACCTGTGAGTGCCCTAAATGTGATTGAAAATCACAACTGTAGTAAAATCACAACAAAAAGAAACGATTCACAAATCACGACAATCGCACAATAAACTTTATGAACTGTGAACAAAATCACGACGAGAGAAAAGTCAACAATGAGTAAAGTGAATCAGAACGAGAACTGTAGTCGTGATTTAGTTATTATTTTAGCAACTGAACGAAATCATAATACAGAAAAACAAAATCTCAGGACTCATGATGAAAATATGAAGAACAGCTTAATTCTTTTATTTTTAGTTTAGGATCTAGAAGGTAGAACTGAATTGTGAACTGAGGTCCTAGCTTGGTTGTGATTTTGTACACAAGGACAAGGAAAAGTGAAACTAAAATTTTGACATTGCAAATTTTCGGGTTTCCACTGGAGTTAGAGAGTTGGGCGAGACAAGGTAATTTCCACCTCCCCAATCGATTGGCATACTCCGTTTTACGATCCGCCGTATGTAAGAATTGGAAATTTTGGGCATTCGATATCTTAGACATTCGAGATTTTGCTATTCGATAATTTTGAATTCGGGACTTGAGATTTTTAGCATTTTTGTATTCATGGTTATGTCCTACGAGCTAATTTTAATTACTTATTTGTTGTCCTCATTTAATTACATACTTTATATTTTACTGAGAATTTTTTTTTTTTTTGGCCTCAAAAAAATTCCAAACTTAAAAATCACAATCACAGGTTAAACTTACAGTGATTCAGAAATCACAGTCACAGTTATACCTGTGATTGGAAAATCACAGTTTAGCTCATCTCTACTTTCATTCGTCACGCCTATTGTGGGCCTGTATCAATCGGATCTTCTAGTCTCTATACTCTAGATTGATATCCATCACTGGAGGACATTAAAAGATAATTTTGGTAATTTCTTTACTCAATCATCACAAGTGAATGTGAACTGAAAAGATTTCTGTCAAATATTTACTTCAATACGGCAATACCTAACCATGTCAAAATACCCAAGAATTGACACTTTTTCAGAATGGGCGGCAACATCGTCGATTAACCTCCAAGAAGACCACACAACCACTTATCACTTTTGTTATATAAGTATATAATAATATAATATATATTAATATTAAAATACAGTCTTAAATTAAATAAACATGATTGTTCATTGAAATCATTCTACACTAAAAATATACAACAATTTCATTCAAATTAAATTTAAAATCAAAAAGTTGGTGCATTTGAAGATAAGTTTTAACCCTTTGTTATTCAGTCACAGACCGATAAGCTAACCACAATGGGCTAATTTGCAATACGAAAATAAAATGTTGAAAATGAATAACTTAGATAATACTTTTATTTATCACACCATGGTGGTTATAATGTTCTTGTTTATTTCTGATACCTGATGAGATGGAAAAGCATGCCCAACAAGTTTTTACTAGCAAGGGCCTTTCTAGTATTTGATAAGTTTTTGTCTACTAGATTTTCTCTACTGAGACTAAATTTAACAAAAACTTGTCATTTTTCTAAGCAGGAATTGTATATTCCTGGCCCCTTCGTTGACCTATATGTTCCCAAAGCCACACAGCTAAGTCTTCTCTCCCTGACCCAATACCAGTTATTTTCATTAAATTGTTTAGGTTATTGAGTTAAAGCATTCTTCATTAAAGTAGGCACTATTATTCTCATCTTTATTAACAATCCATAAAAGACTGAATAAAATCAATTCAAGTTAAAATATGCAGTTCAAATAACAAAGCAAAGTTAATTCAATGATATTCCAATTCTAAGCCATTACAAGCACATTCAATAGAGAAAACATACATAAATGAAACATTTGAAGTATTATGCTTTATTGGAAGGAATTCTTTGTTAAATTGACATAAACATAAAATTGCATCTGAGAGTTTGGTGCTTATACCATAAACACAAGGCAATAATATGAACAACTATTCGAAATGACAAAGGAAAATATCCACTCTCTATATCATCTACAAATTCTTGATCAATTTATTTAAATTTCTTGAAAAATTTCAAATTCTACCTGCATCCAATATGTACGAGAACAAAACCTACAATTTGAAATTTCATATTTCAGTCTCCAGGAAGTAGGTATAGGTACATATATTTGTACCTGAGAAGAGAAGCCGGCTAGCGGCAACTTTATAATACACAAAATAGAACCTGATAAAACTATACGAAGGCATTGTCATATCAGAGATAGGTAGACCAGAGTTGCAGAGTGTAGATGTGCCAATGACAGAGTGGGAGTATCTTAGTTCTATTCACACAAATTTCAAACTCATAGACAAACAAAACCAACTAGAATTCAACAATGGAGCACGGAAGCATCCCATTTTATGGAACATGCTCTCATTATTTGACACAAAATTATGGCAAGGCAAAGGCAAAATCCGTAATATACGCTCGGAGTCGGAACTAGGAATATGATTGCATCTTCTGCGAATGACTAGCTATTCTATGTTATATCATCCAGAATTTACAGTTTGAAGACTGAAATTGTTTCCTGCAAGCACAGTCGCAACGTGAATTGTCTGTTGCCCTTGGTTGAATGTAAAATGAGTGCGTTAGTTTGCGAGCGCGGATTGATTGATTGTTTGTGGAGGGGGAGGGTGAAGGACGGGGGTTTAATTAAGTCTAAGTAAACGTTTAATATTTGAGTTAATAAGTAAGTAGGAAAATAAAAAGGAGGTGGCTTTAGACATGCTTTAAAGTACTGTTTATGCAGCATCGCATGGCCTGGGGTCTCCACCGGTGCATATTATGTACACAGAAGATTAATATGCACACAGAATTTTTAACGATAATTAACGCTAACAGCCATACCGTTTTTTTTTTTATTATTTGGTGGCCGACCGATTTTGATTCATTGTTTTACGCAGTATAGGTATCTGTTAAGAATAATTCTGCATAGTTGATACAAATTTTCCAAGAATAAATTTTTGGATTGAAGAAAAAAATATTTTGAAAACGGTTGAGTGATTTTTTATTAAATTAGGGTTTTTAGTGTAAATTCACTTAAAAATGGTACCAATTTTTATTAAATGAAAATGAGAGAAAAATATGAGAAAAAGGTGGAAATTAGTGTATATTTTGTGCATTGGTAGCACATTGATAGTAAACTTAACAAGCGTTTGTAACTTTTGTAAATGCAACTGCATGTTTGTGGGTACTGCCACCGCTCAGTGTGTGTAGGAAGAAAAATTGTGAAACAATTTTCAGGATCGAGTTGTTGGTCGGACTTTTTGTCTGTGAAGTGTAAGGGAAGAAGATAAAACAAAGAAAATAATTTTTTTTAGATTTTTTTCCTAAAACGATGCTAAGTTATTATTGTGTTGACGTAAAAACAATTAATTTTTTATATCTATTCTACAATTTTAAAAACATTTTTGAAAAAAAAACTTGATACGCCAGTCTTAATTATTTATTAATGTGGAATTAAAAATATAAATTCAGAAAAAAATTCCGACCGATTTCGAAATTTACCGAATTTTCAAAAATTAGTTTTTTTTGGAAAATTTTGATAAGCAATATTATTTACATTTATTTAAAAATTCTGTTTAAAAAATTTAGTTTTAATCGGGTTATAAGAAAATGAGAAACGTTCTATGAGTGGTAGGTACTGTAAAATGTTAAATTTAATGGCGCAACATTTTAGACAACATAGTAAAGTGTTAAATCATTTTTAATATGATATTAGGTTAAAAAGAGGATTTTGCTAGTTTTAAACGAATTTAACATGATGCTATCTCTTAACATTTTACTAAAGATACAATCGCCAGATTGCTGTTTTATATTTTTAAAATATTACATTTCGTGTTCTTCTATGTCAAAGCGACATATGGATTTAGTAATATGTTAAAAAGATAAAACAGCAATCTGGCGATTTTAACTTTAGTAAAATGTTAAGAGATAGTATCATGTTAAACTCTTTTAAAATTTGCTAAATCCTCTTTTCAACCTAGTATCATATTTATTAAAAATGATTTAACACTTTACTAAATCGTCTAAAATTCTGTGCCATTTTCTTTAAAGTTTTTTAAACATTAGTAAGGAAGGTACCGTTATTTTTGTGTATATTTGGCAGGTGCCCCAAAAACCCACTTGAGCCTATTGGATAGAATAGAAAAGAGAGCTCTAAAAATGATAGGTGAAAGAACTATAACGAAAACATTCAGACATCTCTTGAGCACCGTCGCAATGTTTCATGTTTATCATTATTTTACCGCTATTTCTAATAAACAGTGTTCTAGTGAAATAGCCAGTTGCCTTCCTCCCCTGAAACAATTGAACCGTAATACTCGCGCTTCTAGGAATACTCATCAGTTTACCCTTGAGCCCAGAGATTCATACCTTAGTCGCACTACACGAATGTGGAATGCTCTACCCAGCCCAGTTTTCCATTATGATTTTCAGACATTTAAAACCAATGTGCATTGGTATCTCCTTTTCAATCCCCTCCAATCTACCTAATCGCTCGTGTTGTGTTTATCATTTTAAGGGTAGTCACCACCCCTTTAGTGCGCGCTAAATATAAAAAAAAGGTACCGTTATTTTCGGGTGTAATAATAATAAAATTAAAAAAAAAACTACTTTTTGCAAAGTTCAAAAAAATATGACTGATTCGTTTTCGTCTTCGAAATATTAAGTTTAAAAAAAAATTTCAAACTTTTGTTAAAAACAAAAAAAAATAATTTTTTTTTTTAATTTTGGTAAGTACACAATATTGACAAAATTGATCAAAATCAATTGAACTGTTTTCGAAGAAAGCGAAAATCTAAAAAATGTTTTTTTTTTAAGGTGCCATTAATAACCATTTTTCGGAACCATTTGCGGGTGGCAATGGTGCAGTGGATGTAGTGCTTGACTGATAACTTAGAGGTGAGGGTTCGCGCCCCACTCTATAGGCAGCATTCTTTTCTATATTCCCCCAGTTATACAACTGAATGCCACCCGTGGGATTCCATGAGATAATCAATACTTTATTCCTCAGTCCACTGATGTGCCAGAAAAAATTCTTTCCTATCCTTCTATTCCTTCTAACAAGTGCCGTGCAATTTAGGTTGCTTTTAAAAAACCTTTGGTCTTACAGCCATATAGTTATAGTTATTAAAAATAAAATTGAGAGGCAGGTTATGTCTATTAAAATTTATTGATTTGTTTTTTAATGTTTTGAGCAAATTTTAAGAAAAATAAGATTTTCCTTTTTGGCCAAAAAAAAAAATATCAAAAAAACGCTACCAAGTTTTAAGAAAATCGACACATGTCAAGTAACGCAACCTCGAATTCGATTTTTTTCTTACCAAATAGAACCTTTATATCGCTAGTAAAAATGTTATAACCAAGAAAAATCTAAAATAAATCAAGTTTTTAATAATTTCTGCTTATGTTATTAAAAAAATCCAATTCAACCATATAACTAGGATATTAGTGAGAAAAGAGAACCTATATACACTTCCTAATGAACCGCAAGACGTTTTAAGCTTTATGATTCTAAAATGTTTTGATTTGTCTTAAGTGATATCGTGTTTAGGGTTCAAGACCCTATTATCAGCCTAATATATTAAAACATAAAATCTTTTCAGCCTGTAGCTGACCTAAAATTTGCTCTCCTTGCACCCGGGCTTGTCGACATAAGAAACTATTTGCATACCTTCTACAAATTCTGAATATTAAGATACAAAAAAGAAAAGATTGAGTATTTGTATTTCAAGCAGGAAATTGGAAATATATAACCAAATGGGAAGTGTAAGTTCTCAGTCACTCACAAACTTGTCAATAACCTTGTTATTTCCTTACTGACGTATACATGCTTCACCTTTATGTTGTATTCATTCAGCACAAGTGCAGCAATGTTAAAACTATGTATACAATGGTTTATCAATGTTCAATGCCTGGGAGTAAATTTAACTCCAACGCCATCATATCTACATTTCAAATGCTGACTTTTTGTTGTTGATCTCCCAGACCAGCCCAAATGTGTAATCGGAAATGAAAATAGGTTTTATACATACATGTAGCTACACCTATCCGTAACACATATAAGAAACTTAAAAAAATACTCTCAGAAGTAGAAATAAAGTGACTACAAGAAGTAATGTATCTAACGCAGACTTTGTTGAAAGGGTGATTGAGTATATTCGGTGTTTTCGACATTTTGTATTTAAATTACTATGTGGGTTGTTTTGAAGGAGTTATCAACTACATTATATCAACATCTAAAAGGACGAAATGAAGTTTTATTTTAAAATAAAATTTTAGCAAATGTTGTTTTTAGGCTATACTTTTCCACTACACTATATAGCATTACTGACAAATAAACACTTGCCACTCCCGCAAGTCTTCTGGATTCTGGTACATTTATTGAAAACCACAATAAAGGAAGTATTTACGAGTCCATGCATTGGAGATGAGGGCGTTTATTTTGTTTGTAGTCACCTTGAGGAAGGGAATATGTAAATATTTTAAGGCGTTACGATATGTGTATTATCCCATAATTTGATTTCATTCAATGTCAGTTTTCTTGCCAAGAAAAATAGTAATTTAAATAAATACTTACACACACATACATTCTACACATACATTTTTTTTTTTGGAAATTCTAAGGAGTTTTTTTTTTACTCTTTAAATGAAAATTCTGTCAAATATTGAGTTTCGATACCAATATAAGAAAATATAAGATCAATCCTATTTATGGACCCTTTTTTTATGTCATATTAAGTTGGTGTGAAGCTTGCAAACTATATGCAAATCGGAAAATATCTTCACGTCAAAGCAACCATTTCACATAAAATTAAATGTGATTCTGTCAATTGGCATTGCGATTGCGATATTTAAGGGGAATTCTTTAGCGTTTAACAATAAATAAACAAAATACCGAAGAAGGCATACAAAGAACACAGAGCTTTAAACTGGAGCATCCGCTCCAAATTTCGAGAAAATTTTTACTTAAAAGTTTCGATTTTGGCCATGGTTAAGATGCTTTGGACTAAGAGATTTTTTCCTTGCCATGCCAAATCCTAGTATTCATTCTCAAGGTCTAGGCTCATTAAGACTTTGAAAGTAGGTAACTCATTTAAAAATCAAATAAGTTACTTTGCCAGAAAGTGGCTTGAATGAATTTTATAAAATATTTTCTGCGAGGGATATTTATTACCCTTTACCGGTTTAAGAACTTACTAAACGAATTTTTCGTACGTATTTAAATTATAAAATACCTTTTTGTATAAACAAAACACATACATGAAATTAAGAGAAATTAGGGTTGTAAAGGAATGCAATCTTTTTTGAATGCAATCTTTAAAAAATCATTCATTGAATTGAATTAAAAGATTGCATTCATTGACTTCAATTTGAGATTTCAACTTCGAGTTTTGCAATCATCACCACTCATTTGACGATAAAAAGATTGCAATCATTTTTCCCCATTCTTTTAACATGAATCATTTGAGTGCAATTTTCTGGGAATTAATGAATTTTTTGTATGGTTCGTTTGTATTCTTTAATCATTAATTTTTCGGGATGTTACGGTGGTGGCGTGGCGGATTGTTCTCGCTCCAAATGCCCCAATTTTGATCATTGACATTGAATTGGATTGGTCATCAGAGGACTGATTTCTAATAAATATGAAGTTATAAGTACAAAAGTGGTATAACCCGCCACACAGGTTATTTTTGACTTAAATTTTAATACAAATTCAAAACTAATTCTTGGACATCTTTTATGAAACAAATTATATATAAAGCGACTTTATTTTACCTCATTTGGACGGGAGGAGCTATTTTCTAAAACATTGATTTAAAATGTATACAAAACTTTTAAAAATTAGCGGCAACATACTTACAATATTAGTTATAGCGATTTTTTAAGTCTTATATCTCAAGAACCACTCAGGCTATGGGATACAGAAATTTGGTAAGGAAGTTTCAATAATGTTCTAATTGTCTTCTCTTTTAAGAACCTCCGTTGAATTGTTAGAAAAAAATAGGAATTACTCACAACTTTTATTGTTTTAAAATGTGTGCTTCAAAATATAAGCTTACTGTTACCTATGTACATTTAAAACAATACAAATCCCTTAAAAGTGTTGTGAAACAATATACAAACATTTAAACAAACTCAATAAATTAGTATTTACCACCGGTTAAACTTAATTCCACTTAAGCCCCGATCAATCAAACCAGAACATTCCATTTAATTTCCAACAAAAACTAATCCCATCTTAATGTTCTTGATAATAATTCGACGGAAACGTTTTACAACCTAAAGTCCATAAGCTGCTTCTGATGCTGATGCTGCTTCTCATTTCAAATTATGTATTGCCATTGCAGCAGCCGCATCTTTACTCCGTTCAGGTTCACAGTGTTCAAAAATAAATATCTAGGAAAAATCCTTTTTACCATCAGGGATGTCGAAGTGATTACTTTTGGTCATATAGGGAATTTTCGTATTATCTTTAAGTACTGCATTTATCTGAACTATGACTACAAACAGCTTTGTGATGGTACAGACAAATAAAAGATTCTGCAATCTGCCTAATGTTCGGTTTCACAAATACTTAACAGGCTTTTAAATTTTTAAATGACGTATTTTGTGTGGAAAAAGCGTCATTTAAATATCTAAAAGCCTGTTAAAATGTAAAAAAGGCTTTTTAAAATCGGACATAAGACTAAAATGTTTTATTTAGTACACTTTCGTTGCGCAGCACATAAAGCATAAATATTTAGAAATTAATTTCCTCTAAAATTTTGAATGACAGCCCTGAACTCAAACAACTTGTCAAATAAAGTAAGCGTTAGGAAAAAATTGATTTACCCCACTGAACACTCAACTAAATATTTACACACCCATAAGTCTACACAGAAATAAACTGCAAAACCATCCACAACAGGGACAAATATAACGGCAATACTTCAGCAACACAACAACAACAACGGAAAAAAAAAACAAAACTTATAGTAAATATAATTCCATGACAGAAGGGAAAATCCCATCCATTTCATAACAATTCTGCTCTAAAATTGGGTGCCATCATCAAGTTGGCCGGAAAAAAAAACAATCCCTTCTTCCACAACCAAACGAATGAACGGGAATTTCTTCCCTTAAATATGGAATATTTCATTTTATGCCAAACAAACTTTGTTGAATTCGAAAATATAGCCAACAAACTGTCCTTTCCGACCGAAAAATTGCACAGGATTAATATAAGAACTTTTGTATAGTAGGTTTTTTTTTCTGTCAATTTTTTACCAAACCTACCTTCGGCTTGGGCGGGCCAATAAATACAAAAAAAAAAACAGAAAAAAAGGAAAATACCATAGTAGCAGCCCACTTTGGCCACCTGCTGGCAAATAGGAAAATAAGAAAATACGAAAATTGAAAATCCCAATTCAAAAATCATATCTACACGAAAACATGTCAAGTTTTTCTAAAGTTATTTTCGTTCTGCGTTCGAATGTCGTTTGCTTGTCATCGTCGCAGTCGTTCCGTTTGTCTGAGTCTGTTTTGTGATGGCATTCCGATCCGAATGCGAATTGCGAAGTCCGAACTATGAATGGACGACAGATACGGTATGCCTCGCCATATTTTTTCTTCTATGATTAGGATATGCCATATATGTACACTTTTATCCTTTTTTTGGGTTTTTCTTTGAACCAGTTAGTGGAAGAAGACGAGGTTTTTGAAATACCACAGCCATATGCCACGTCACGTCAGCCAACCTTGTTAGCCACCACAAGATTTCGTTCCTCCTCTGCTGCAAAATTCAATGAACTTGTTCTCATTCGTTTTTTGACCATCGAATTTCATTGACGTCGTCGTCGTCGTCGTAGTGGTTGCCCGGAAATGGTGGTAGTTCTCCTTGTCATATCCTGAGGACTATTGTCCAAATTTGTTTTTCTTAGTCTGTCTGTGTGATGCTCTTAGGATATGGACTTTTTGTCAATATGCATTGAGTAATTACAGTTTTCAGAAGTGAAAGCAGATTATTCGTTAGTTTGAAATTGGTCAAGCTCATATGTTGGTATATGAGTATGAATGTGCTGCTGGTGCTAAGGGCAATGACGATAATGAAAATTGAATTTCAAATATCCGTTCGTGGTTTTTTGTTTAAAATGAAAAAAAAAATGATCCCATTAGCTTAACACAAATAATCTATAGGAACAATGCAATGAATTGAATTCTGCAAGAGCACAGTGAAAGAAAGTGTCAATGTGTACCAGTACCAACATAAAATAATTATATTTGATTAACACTGAATTTTTGATTGACTTTAGTTTTATTTATACACATGTTGACATATTAAAGATGGATTAAATGGTATTGTAAAATAGTGGAAAAAATACGCACGACTATAGGGCGCACAGTGTTGCGCATATGTCTGCATGGAAATTATAGTATTTAAACTGGAAGATTATTTAAATCAACAATATCAGAAAGAAATTGATTGAAATACTTCTGAAACTGTTTAGAACCCAATTTGTTCACAATGTGATTTTTTTTAATAAATTTTAATTTGAGAGAAAAAAAATCGTGGGAGTGGTTTTAAAAAAATTAATTTTTTATAACTAAGTACAGTAGACACTCGATATAGTGAAGTTATTAAAACCAGACATGTTCACTATCGAAATTGTAGTCCTGTGAAGTTAGTAAAAAATTGTTTAAAATTAGCAAACAAAGAATTCTGAACATTTTCCAACTAACTTTTTTTTCTAAAACTAATTTTTCAAAAGTTGATCTCAAATTTAGGTGCCCTGACTTAGAAAAATTTTCAAAATCCAAATTTGCAAATAACTTTTTGAAAAATTACCGAGATTCACTATATCAAGCGTCTACTGTATATAAGAATGTCGAATTTTCCAAAAATAATTTCGAAATTTAGTTTAAAAATTCAAAAATATTTATTTTTTAATTTAGATATGCAATATTGTATTGAACCTTATTAGAGCCATCTGCATAAAAATGAAGTTTTAATTGGACAATCAGAAAATGAGAGAGTGTCGAAAATCAACAATACGCGTCCTAAAATAGGTACCCACTGTTAATAAAAGTAAAATGTAAAATTTCATAATTTGAAATGGTAGATCATATTAATAAAAAACACAAAAAATATCTATCAAAATCTTAGGAGTCGTTTCTGAGCAAAAAAAAGATTTTCCTTTACAGTTTTTAAACATTTGTAGAATAATTTTTGTTTAAAATCTTCTAGATAATGTTAAAAACTGCTTTTTGCTTAGTTTTATATATATCGACTTAATCGTTTTTGAAATATTGAGTTTTCAAAAAAAAAAAAAACAAAAAAGAAAACTTTTAACATTTTTAAAAAAATCAAAAAAATACATTTTTGGGAAAACTTTGGTACACAATATTATTTTATAAATACCAATCATTCTTTTTATATAAATTGATTAACATTAGTTGAACCGTTTTCAAAAAAATCGAAAAACAATAAAAATGTTTTTTTTGGAAAGTGTCATTAATAAACATTTTTCGAAACCATTTTTTGAACTAAACGGCAGCTTAACTATTAAAATTTACTATTTTATGTAGAATAGGTGAGCTTTTTTTGTTGAAGTGTGTATTAGTTATTGGGCTTTAGGTCAATAAGTAAAAAAATTTCTCTTTTTTTTTTTGTATTTACGACTTTTTTTCGTCAATGGAGATCATCATGTAAATCAAAAATGAATTATAATTTTCCAAGTTGGAAAATCTGTGGTTTTCTTTAAAATTTTATCTTATGTAACTACTATAATTATTCTTTTTTTATTTATTTATTTATTTACGATGCGTCCAGTCCATAGACGAAACGTCGTAAATACAAAAAAAAAAAAAAAAAAAAAAAAGAGAAATTGTTTTATTTATTGACCTAGAGTTTCGTTTTTAAAATTCTGTTAAGGTGATTCTGAGAAAATAAGATTTTCCTTTTTTGTATGACAGATAGATACCTTTAATCCAAACAAAATGAAAAACCTTGTAAGGGGGATGTCCACAAAACATCTTATTTTTGCTCAAAATTGGCTCGACAGATTTAAAAAAAAAACACATAATTGAATTTTTGATGTCTTTTAGTAAAAAAAAAAGATTTCGAAAAATGGTTACTTATGACACTTCCCGTAGAGCCATTTTTTTGTTGATTTTCGCATTTTTCGATAAAGATTAAACTAATTTTGATTCATTTTTTTAATGACGAATAATGATGTAGTAGAATTTACAAGAAAAAAAAATATATTTTAGGTTATTAGAAAAGTTTAATTTTGTTTTTGTTTGAAAATTAAATTTTTCAAAAACTACTCGGTCGATTTTTAATAAACTTTGGAAATAGAATTTTTTCAAAATTATTTAAAAGATTTTAAACAAAAATTGGGAAAACAACCAGAAAACATAAAGTTTATCCTTGCACCTTACTTACTTATTTATCTGCAACAAAAATTTCACCTAACTCAAGACTCATTGAATTAAAAGATTACGAGAACGAGAACACTATTCCAGGAAGGACTTTTCTCTCATAGTACTATCTATTTTTTTCTCATTTTAAAATTGAAATAATTAACGATCGGTTGCATTTTGTTCGTGACCTTATTAAACGCTCCATCTAAATACCAACCATAAGAACTTGGGCTTATACAGCTTTAAAATTATTCATTCTTTTGGTATGAATTGAATTTGAGTTTTTATTAGAATGCCTTTTCTATGCGGCTTCTATACATTACACAACCCCATCTGCATTTGTATCACATCCAGGGCCGGCCCCAGCCAAACTTGCGCCCTATGCAAGATTTTAAGAAAGCGCCCCTTTTTATATTTGCATCCATACATACATACACTGATTCACATGCATGAGACTTTTCCACATTACCCAGGAGGTAGACTTTCAATGCGTAGTTCTAGTGTGATCTTTAATTTAACAATATTTTGAGCTAAATTCTCCTTGAATGCAACAATGAAAGTGATGTTAGTTAGTGTGTAAGAAATAACTTAGCACAGGCATTATTTGAACAAGTTTTGTGGTTAAAATGCAAATGGCAGTACATTTTTTTTTGCGCAAGACCAGATTACATATTCTTGCTCCTGGTAATGCGCCCCCAGAATTTCGCGCCCTGTGCTTTTGCACATCTTGCACATATGGTTGATCCGGCCCTGATCACATCGTATTGTAAATGCGCGCTAAAATAAGAAGCTTTACAGCGGTATTAGAATGAGAAGCAAAAAAAGAAAATATCTACATCGAATAAGACGAAGACGAAATTGAAAGCTCTATAGGGAGATACATTTTTGTAAATTGCATGAAGAATTTTGAATAAAAATATAATGCCATTAAGTGAAATATAAGAGTAAAAAGACTTATCAAGTTTGCTCCTGGTCGAAGGACTTCAAGGTTAAGTTTTTTTTCAGAAAAGCGCCTCTGCCTTATTCAAAAAAAAAAATGGAGGTAGGTATCCTTTTTTTGTTGAATAAAATAAGACTCCGGAAATTGATGATGAGAAGGAAAATAAATAAATACAAAGTAACAACTACAAAAATCTAAAGGTAAGTATTCTGTTGAAGGTAATATCAATTGAAAATTGTTTTTTTTTTGTTTAAGAATGGTGGAGTAATATTCTAGAAGCTGGCTATTTGGTACTTAATAATTAATAGAGATGCCTTGAATTGAATAGGTATATCTTATAAAACCCCGACCTTAGGACAAGATTCTTAAGCTGCAGTTAGGTATCGGTTTTATGATCCGTTTATCTGTTTCGCAAATCAACAAAAGTCTAAATAATAAAACCGAAGCCAAACAACGAAGATATTGAAGGCCATTTTGAGTTTTCAGTGTACAAAGTTCCATGATTCCCAAACGCAGATTAAAGCATTTCAAAAATATTTGAACATGCTCTATAGAAGTATTGTGGTTTCCTTTTTGAAATAGATTTCGAGGTTGTAATTAAAACGGCCAGCGTTGGGCAATAACGCCCAAATCGATTTGCAAATATCGCCCAAGAAAATTCTAGACAATTGTTGTTGTTTTTTTTTTCTCGATTTGGGCGTTATTTTCATTTTTTTCTTAATTTTGTTTAAAGCCTAGTACTCACATCTTTGTGAAATGAAAAATTGAATCGATTTAAAATACACGTGAATGATGATTATGAAACCTAAATAATTTCTCCACGTGTATTTTCGATACTCGGTTTGTAAATTTTAGTACTCACTTTGAATGAAAAAAGAAAATGATTGATTGATAAATCAAATTATTGTGACAGAACCTTGAAAAAATGCCAATGAAGATTGTTTTGATACCGTGGTTTGTTGTTTTTAGTCTGTTGGCAGCAATAAATTCTAAAAAGGGGACGATGGTTTCATCCCAGACTATCTTTTAAGGTATATCTTCTTATTTTTCAGAACTTTTTTCAAATTGACTGACAAATGTCACACTTTTCCACATCTCTTTAGATTTTCCTTGTGGTTGTACGTTACGAAATGAAAATTATGGTATGAAATTGATTACGAACCGGTTCATATTCCGCTTTCGAATTTGGGTACTCACTTCTCGTTGGGAATTTCATCGTTGTGAACTAACCGTCAGTTTTATATGGACATTTCATTTCCACTCGAACTGAGTATACTAGGCTTAAAGGAAAAAACGCCAAAAATAAAAATTTTAAAAGATAGATGGAAAATAACGCCCAAAATTGCAAATATCGCCCAAATTTTACAACGACAATTTACATTGAAATCATTTGGGCTATATTTTCAATTTTTTTGTTTTTATTTTTTTTGGGCGATACAAAAATTTGGGCAATATTTTTAAATCGATTTGGGCGTTATTTCTTTGGGCGTTATTGCCTAACGCCAATTAAAACTCATACTATACGATGATCGAGAAGTCCGAAAAAGTGGATTTGGCAATGCTGTCCGTTGGCATCGGTGTCTGTGCATCCACTGTAATTTGAGCTAGAGCCTAAATGGGTAGGGTAGTCCAGTTTGCATGAAATTTGGCACAGAGCATTTTTATGTGATTCCTTAGATTCGAATTTTTGCTATACCGGTAACGGCCATACAAACATTTTATTTTTTTCAAATTTTCCCATAAATGGCCTTCACGATTTGGATTAAACTTCGTACCTGTAATAAACGAAGTAATTGTAAGAAAAGTGTATTTCAGGTTTTTGGCAAAAAATTCATATAACGGAAATAGGCACTACACGTTTTTTGAGAATATTTTCATATTTTAAGGTTATTCACTTATATCTTTTCAATGATTTGTCCGTTTTTGTTATAATTTTACAATATGGTGCTTCTTAATAGTTTAAACAATATTGCTTATACAAATATTGCCAAAAAAAAATTCAAAGTGAAAAAAAAAAACAAACAAAAAAATCCATTTTTGTGGTATTTTTGACTTTTTTACATTTTAAGATACATAGGTATCAAATAAGGGTCTACTTCTCAATATCTGAGTAGAGTTCTAATGAGTTACTCGACACATAAATATTGACACAGCTCATATGTCCAGAAACTTCACATATTATTTTTATATTTAGAACCTATACAGATGGGTCAAAAGAAGACCAGTAGTGATTTTTCCTTCAGTGGACTTATGACCCAATATTTGTATGTGTCGAGTAATTAATCAGAACATTTATCAGACATTGTGAAACAGACCCCAAGAGTGTTTTTTTTAATTCACTTGTTCGCTTTAGGTAAAAGTGCACAAAAACAAGACATTTGCTCTTAGTTCATAAGCGGATAGGTTTATCGCCATTAACTTAGCGGAATTGTTGTTGTATTTTACATGGAAATTATTTTTACAGCAGTTATACAATATATCAGGTTTTTTAATAAGAGCGCTACAAAAGTTGTTTTAAATAAAACAAAAACGGTTTTGGATATCAATCAAATTCTTTATTTTTGTGAAAGTACGTTCAATGCCATTATGTATGGAACTCGATTTCTTTTGCATGGCTACCCAATTTTCGACGGTTTTCAAGCATAAATCGGCCAATACTGCTGCCATTTCACGTTCGATTTTAGTACGAAGTTCATCAATCGTGCTGGCTTGTTGGCATAGACCATAGACTTGACGTAGCCCCACAGGAAATAGTCTAACTGCTTCAAATCACACTACCGAGGCGGCCAAGCGACTGGACCATTTCGTGAGATAACACGTTCTCCAAACTTGGTTTCCAATAAATTGATTGATTTGACATTCGCTGTGTGGCTTGTGGCGCCGCCCTGTTGGAACCACGTGTCCTCCAAGTCCATACCATCCAATTGGGGCCAAAAATATTCGGTTATCATTGAACGGTAGCGATCCCCATTCACAGTAACGTGCCGGTCTTGATCATCACGGAAGAAGTACGGCCCAATGACGCCGCCGGCCCATAAACCACACCAAACCGTAATTTTTTCGGGATGCAATGATGACTCATGGAGTACGTGTGGATTGCTGCCTGACCAATAGCGCATATTTTGTTTATTGACGAAGCCATTCAGCCAGAAATGAGCCTCATAGCTGAAGATGATTTTTCGATGGCATAGCGCTCTTAACGTTGAGGCCACTGACTCCGAATTTCGGTAGTAAATTTTAATAATTTTGACTCGTTGTGGGCTCGTATTTCTTTTCATCATAAAATGGCAAACCTTACTGAAGAGAAATGTCAAAACAGCGGCAAGAAATATGGCGTCATTTGCTGTCCCTGTTGCTCTACTTTTGTAGCGTCCCTGTTGAAAAACCCTTTACATGCACTAAAAAAACAAACCTATTATTGAATTATTTATCTTCACAGTGTGGTGTCTGCATTACAGATATTAGCCACAGGAGCAATTTCGTGAGATGTAGTGGTGGATATTTTTTTCTTTTTAAAATAACGTCACATTTTTTTGACTTCTGTATTTTCCATTTCACCATATCTGTCCCTAATTCATGAAGATTTACAAGACCTGAGAAGAAAAGAAAATAAAACCATTCCTTTAATTAAGATCTAGATTTTAATTGTAGCCAAGGTTTTTCCCATCAATTCCATTTACACCTCTATTTCCAATCGAATATGTAATAGCTACTCCCTGTTATCCTATTCGTCGTTTTTGTGTGTTTTCAAAATCAAAACCCTTACAAATTAATGTCGACCCTTGTTCGTCGTCCCCGTCCTCTTCATAACGTTGACGTTGTCACGTTGTTGTATATCCTTGTAAATTGTAAATAAATGTTAAACCAACCATCCCCACCACCACCACCTCACCTTGATCCTGGAGTGTTTACCCTTAAGTTGCAATCATGATAAGCAATTAATTGAATCCAATGCATTTAATTGTTCAATTTCATCCTGTTAGCTTGATTTGTATTGGTTAGGTAAGTACTTTCTACAAACAGAAAGATTGTGAAGAGAAACACAGCAAATCTGCGTTTGATTGCATAAAGTGGTCGGATGTGGGTTAAACTGTTGTTACAGCTCACTAACTGTAAAACAATTACATTGAGGTTGAGTTTGTAGGAAGATAAGAAATACGAACAAATTAACGGATTTTTTTACAGGGGAATTTTTTTATAAGATTTCCCATGTAGCTAACGTAACAACCTAATAAGTAAGCTTATGTAAGATCCACAATGTTATCGCACATAAGAGCAAGTTCGTGCGACCCAGTCGTGCATATTTTTGTATCTGTTGAGCCGATTTTGAGGAAGATAAGATTTTCCTTTTTGCACTAAATTCAGTCTTTTCGGAAAGTGTTTATGTCGTTTTCAATTGAATTTTCGGTCTATTCTACTCCTTTTTGATTCGAATCGAATATGAGAACACCCACTTTCCAAAATTTACACACACGATATCATACGCGCGCCGGCCGCCATTTAACAAAATGGTTTCTTCAAGTATTTATCACTTTTGAAAAGTAATCCAACGAAAAACTTAATATGTATGTGTATGTTTCTCGTAACAGAAGAACACTCCGAAAACATTACTCTAAAAAGCCAATCGAAGGCTTTTGGAGTAGTAGGAGTGAAAAATGAGTGCAAAAAGAGTACTGAGAACATCTAAACGAAAACGACATTAATCTAATTTTCCTGGGCTAGTTTACAATTGTGCGAAGATTTAATAAGATTATGGTTAGTGGGAACTAGAGGAGATTTTAGGATTCTTTTTTGGCTCTGACTAGAGGATGAGCGATTGGAGCAGAGCTCTGAGCAGATTATGATCAGAGTCCTCAGATTTAATTATGAAACACACTTGAGCACTGAACTGTCATTTCATAGGTGTGTCTGTCAAATCACTAAAAAAAAACATGTGAAGTTGGCTTCGCTCGGCGTTTCGCTCGATTTCCTCGGTCATTTTACTCTGAGCTAATTGAGCAAGCTCTAACCTAACTCCGATGGGAAAAAGAAACACACTTTTTATGCTCTGATATTATGTCAGAGCACAGAATTTTTTTGACAGTTCCGTGATCTGCTCTAAGTTAAAAAAGAAAAACGCCATTTATGTTAAGTGCAATAGAACCTAACCTATAAAGCCCCAGCTAATTCAACAAACTTTTTTTGGACGTCATGAAAAATCATATGTTACCACTGCAAAAACATTGATGACTGTAATAGTCATTACAATAGGCACGTTCAATCACAAAATCTGAAAATTCAGATCTGAATTTATGCTGTTGAACGCACAAATAATCTGAATTTTCAGTTGAAAGTTGTTGTGTCAAATGCTAGCATTTACCTAAAGAGTTCACATTAAAACAAAATAAAATAGAACTTTAAGCTCTGGTGGTGATTTATTTAACTAAATCAGCAACAAATTACAGCAAGACTATGTGAAGTTTAATTGAAAATTAATTCCACATTTTTCTAAGAATAGTTAATCTTTTGATTTAAAAACTCACTTATCAATAAACAACAAGTCCTTTTATGTAAAAAAGTATTAATTTGTTCGTGATGAAAATTAATCATCATAAATCAACCACTAACCAGAGCGCCAATCATATAGTTCAACTTCTATGTATAGTACTTCAACATTTCCCCCACCACTATTACTTTATTCTGAATTTTCAGATAAGAATTTTTGGCTCAAATTCAGATGAAACGTAAGCAAACGTAAATAAAAGTCCAAAAATTCAGAAATCTGAAAATTCAGATGTAAAACGTAATGCGTTGAACGCGCCCATTGGCTTAAAATTTTTAAATCAGTGTTGAGTACGGTTTTCCAAAAAAAAACTCTTAATTTAAATTAGCTTGATTTTTTAAAAATTCACACAATTTTCAATTTCGCTTTCCCAGCATCATCATTATTGAACTAAATAAGGTCTTTTGCTGATGCGAAACATATGCTTATGTTCTACTTTTTCCAGCGAAGACCCTCACATATGTACCTATGCTCTGAACACAAATTCATAAGTTTAGTTTTGAGTAAATAGCTCTTAGTTATTAAAAAATAAAAAATAACCAAAAAATCTCCGATTTATTTATTTTATTATCATCAAAGGATTATCAATTTTACGGATTAAAATCACTACGCAAATTACTTCACTAATTGTTCGTAATTCTCAAATATAGAGCAAAAGACCGCGCGTTTGGCTTAGCTGTCACATCCGTTTACAATTTAGAAAATGCTTTTTGTGATTTACTGCAATTAATTCTGATGAATGTGAATTCCTGTACTCGTATATAGTAAATCACATTCCGAACGCTAAATTCAACCCCATTCACATCGAATTATCGATGTTAATGGTTTTCGATTTTATTGGATCTAATCGCTGCGATAAGGATCACTAATGGGCGGTTAGCCCATTTTCAACTTTAGGCGCAATAATTACTCTCGTTGAATGGTGAATGGTGACGGTGTTGGTGCCGCCGGCGGTGGTGGTGGAGAGGGGATTGGCGGATGTCGTGTCGCTTTCCGGCATCAGCAGCGGTCGGTGGTGTCCCTCCTAATGGTTCGGATGTGCGGCACCACACTATTTCCTCCGCATTCACTCTATTAAAACACAACCATTTGTGAAATATTGCCGATGATGAGTGTGGGGGGGGGAGAAGGGGGGGGAGGGTAGGAATTTCGTTTTAATTTGATATTTCATTTAATTTGTCGCCCTGTATTTAGCACAGATGGCTTTGTTAGCCCAGCATCTATGATGATGATGATTGTGATGGTGATGGCGCCTATACTTCCACGCCATCCCCACACCGCCTGACTTTCATACTTAAATCGCAATTTAATGAGTCTCGCAAATGACATTTGGTAAAAATATGAATTCTGAAACATTTAATGCCAGTATACCTCTGTATGTGTGTGGAATTATGCAAGTTGAATGTGCAAATTATTGTGAGGACGAAAGTCAACAAAAGTCATTTTTGGTTATTTTTTTGGTGTTTTGTTTAATTTAAATCAAATTATTTGCATAGATATGGTTAATTCATAATTTGATGAGTAATCGCATTATTTATGACAATAATGGTGATTCAATTGTGTTGAAAAGCATGTGAATTACACGCTTTGATTCTATTTATTATAATAAAACGACGACGATAATAATAATTGATTTATGCTTATGTTAGCAAAAAATTGACTTCAACTATTCAAATAATGATGAGTTGATGAGTTCCCAATATGACCATCAATTAAAATTAATTTACTTTATTGGTTTTTGTTTCGAAATAAATTGCCGAGTTAATATTAGAGTTGGGTTTTTTTGTTTAAATGTTAATTTATTTATTTTTTTAAATTATCCGAGTGCATATTTAACTAAAACTAAATGGAATTATCAGCAATGGTTCCAAAATAAATGACAATAAATGGATTATGCATAATTCTTTCAAATTAAATAAGCACCAAAAGTTGACTATAAATAAAATTAAATATTGGTTGATTTTAAATCATTAAGTAAAGATATGCTAACCTGGATCGCACAAACTTGCTCTTGTGGTTAAATACTGTGTGTAACCCCACATTGAAGAGACATGATGTATATATTTATTTAACGAGAAAATATTGAAAGAGGTAAAATACTAAAAAATTGATTTTTTGTTTGATTTTTTTTTGTTTATAAAAAATGTTTTTTTAAACATTTTCAAATGCATTATTGTTAAACTATTTACAAGCATCAGATTGAAAAATTATAATAAAATCTGTCTAACCATGGCAAAGATATACGCGAATAACCCAAAAATAAGACCATTTTCTCAAAAATCGTTGAATAACTAATTCCGTAATGTGATTTTTTTGAGAAAAACCTGAAATTCAATTTTCTTACAATTGAATTGGTTATTACAGGTACGAAGTTTTATCAAAATCGGTATAGCCGTTTTCGAGAACATTTGAAGAAACCAAAATATTTGTATGGCAGCTACCCGTTCTAGATGAGCTAAAACAAAAATTCGAATTTCTCCTCTAGGAAATCACAGAAAAATGCTCTGTACCAAATTTCATGCAAATTGGCTTACCCGTTTAGGCTTTAGCTCAAATTACAGGGGACGCACCGACGCACGCACAGACGCACAGACCGACGGACGGCATGACGAAACCCACTTTTTCGGACTTCTCGATTATCGTAGTGTTAGTTTTGATTATAACCTTGATTATAACCTCAAAAAAAAAGCGAGTAAAAATGTATATTTGTTTGATAATCAGCTTTTTTGTTTCGGAGCATATTAATGCCGATTTTTTTCATTAAATAGACAAATTCTTTAAAATAATTGGCCACTTATGCACTTATAGATTTTTATTTTTTTTATATATGGGCAAACTTTGGTGAAAATAAATATGTCATCATTTTTTTATTGAAAAATTAATTTTAAAAATTAAAATTTAAAAAAAAATGCAACATGTAGTCTTAAATTTGACTGAGCAAGTGGACTAGAATATTATAATAATAAAAAAAAAAAACGATAAGAATAATTCACTCGTTGTCGCAGTATTCATATATTTGAATAAAGTCGTAATTCTTTACAAAAAAAATTGAAAAAAACATCATAACAAAGAAGCCGCATGGGAAATTCTTTTTTTCCCAGCTTTACCCAGTTGCAAGATTATCCATTATTCGCAGGACACCTTGTAGAGGGTGTTTTTTTTTTAGAGGTATATAACTTTGAGTTGGCAACACTATTTTAACTGGATGCCATTTTGTCAGCTGTCAAGTGATTTATTTTAAGTTTGTTTTGACATTTCAACATGAATAGAATAACGCCTGAACAACGCTTCCAAATTGTGCCCAAATGAGCCCAACACAATATTGCCGTTGATTAAAATTTTCATACGCGAATTTTGCTTAGCGATGAAGCTCAATTTGGTTGAATGGATACGTCAAAAAAAAAACAAAACTGCCGTATTTGGAGTGATGATAATCCTCAAGTGTATGTTAAGACACCGTTACATCCACAAAAACTGACAGTTTGGTGTGCTTTATGGTTTGGTTGAATAATTGGTCCATACTTCTTTAAAAACTATACTGACCAGAACGTTACAGTCAATGGTGACCGCTATAGAGCCATTATTACTGACTTTTTCGTTCATCAATTGAACAACCATGATGTGCAGGAGCTGTGGTTTCAACAAGACGGCGCAACATGTCACACAGCTCGTGCCACAATTTATTTATTGAAGGAAACGTTTGGTAACCGCGCATAGTTTCACGTCACGGACCCGTGAATTGGCCTCTAAGATCGTGCGATTAAACGCCGCTTGACTATTTTCTGTGGGGATATGTGAAGTCGCTAGTATACGTCGATAAGCCCGAAACGATTGACCACTTGGAGGACAACATTCACCACGTTATTGCCGATATACGGCAACAAATGTTGGAAAATGTCATCGAAAATTGGACCTCCAGATTAGACTACATCCGAGCCAGCTGTGGCGGTCATATGCCAGAAATCATATTTAAATTATAATGCCAAAAAATTATCTTTCAATTTAAAAAAAATGATCTTTGTTTTATTCCATTTAAAAGTTCTTATTATATGTTGTTATAAGAAACTCTTATAATAGTAAAATAATTTTTAATTTTTTTACTTTCCCAATTTTATTTTAATTGGCCGTTAAATTAAATACTTAAATGAACACATTATTAAAGAAAAAAAAACTCCTTAAAAATGATTTGTTTTTTTTAACATTTCATCAACCGAACCTAATATTTGAAATGCCGAGGATTAAAAATCCAATTTCCTTCAAAACAAAAATCTGAACTAACACGTGGAAAAAAAAATAATTATGGCGCGGCGTGAAGCATTTAGCATTAAATAACATTTTAATTTAACTTTTAATGAAAATGGCTTTATAAAGTTTTCTTTTTCTTTTGTTTTTTTTTTATTATTAAATTTCATCTTCAAGCCTTATAACTCTCAACACACCATCAACAGGACAACACATTAAAATGCAAATTACACTAAATGACACTGTTAATTTCAAAAAAAAGGGTAAAATAAGTTAGAAAAAAATAATAAAGAAAGAAAAACTAAAAGGTACAAAATACAACAAAAAAAAAAGATCTTTCTTACCTATCTAAATTGTTTTGAAGTTAAAATGTGATATTCCAATAAATTCCTCCCCCACCCAGCAGTGGTAACCTACCCACCTATACCTATAAGGATATTGCTTTGTATTTCTTAAGTTTCTATATTTCGATTCAGGACACGCAGGGCAGTTCTTGTGATTTTTATTTTTTTTTTCTTCAAGCTTCTGTTGGAATAATAATAATCGCTTAGAAGTAACGCAATGGACAGTGACTGAGGGCAGCAGTGACAACAATGTCGCCACCCATAACAAAGATGAGTGCAGAATGCCCGGCCAAGATGAACTAATTACGAAAGGACGAACAACTAAAAAAGTTATTCCAATCACGAAGAGGCCATGAAGAAGAGTAACACTATACCTACTATACATTTTATACAAAAGTTTTCAAATGTCCTTTTCGATAGGGGGTCGTTTTTGTTATGGTGATGGTCGGCTGTTGATACTCATTGTCATCATCATTTCTTAAAACTCATGGAGGTATAACAGTTTGTCTCATTTGTCGTTTGTTTTGAAAGTTGAAAGTTAGGGAGGAAAAGAAAGAAAAGTTCGTGCGAAAACAATAAATTTATGGGGTTTAACGAATAATAAGGAGTGAGAGAAGGTACATACCAATCGAATGAAATTCGAGATTTTTTTGGGACTCATGTTACAGGAGATTTATTTTATGAGTTATGGATTCTTAAGGAGATAAGACATGGTGGCAATTAGCTTAACTTCTTAGAACCTTTGGGAATTGGATTACATCAGCTGAGGATTTCGAATGATGGTTACACTAAAGCTGAGGCTATAGAGGCACGAAATTATTATTAAACTTACGAAATTTCTATAAAATGATTGGCTTGGTATTTTAAAGTTACCTAATGTTTTTCAAGTAATAAATATATAATAAGGTAGGTAGGAAGAAATGGCGGCCTAGAGCAGCAACCTATAGCTCAATGAGCGAATTAGCGCTGGAGTCCACCGATTTGATACCATGATTCGTATTGAAATGGGAATGGGTGGTGATTTTACTAGAGGGAATTGTGGATATACCCCTTTATGGGTCTAAAAGGAGGTATATCCTTAGAAAATCTTAGTCCACTGTCACGCGGTCTAAGGAGTCATACGGATGCAGTACAGGTATTAAAATAGAAGTTGGTCCTAGATCCACTTCGTTGGAAAGAGATCAAGTCTTTGATCTTCATCTCGGAAAGTTCATTCAGGTCTTCAAGAAAAGCCTTTCCAAATTATTGCGCTGTCATTCTGGCCAGAACGGGGAATTTACAGTGGAAATTAACGAGTTTTTCCTACAACAATGGGTGGTATGAATAAAAAGGAGCACCTGCTCAAAACTCAACTTTTAAGAGCAAGTGCTCCATTTGGTATGAATAAAACACTTGAGAAGGTGCTTACGGATCTTATCATCTACGTGTTTAATGAGCACCTCCTCAAAATAAGCACCTACTCGATTATAAGGTATGAATAAAGCAAAGCACGTACTCCATCGAGTGAAGCACCTGCTCCTATTTCTGAGTTATCTATAGCTCATTAGATTGCTCAACTTTGAAGTTCTTTATATTTTTTTTTATAAATGGAGAGTTCATGCGAATTTTAAACCGCAAGGTCAAATTTTGCAAGCTATATACAGATTCAACAAAGAAAATGTGCATATCTTGGCGAATCATTTTCTTGGGAATAGTGCAGAAACAAGGGGTGGTGCTTTAACAAGTATTGAAAAATACGAATTTTCCTTCGCTATACATAGGTGATCCAGATTTTCAAACTGCAATTGGAGAAGACATAGGATCATAGACTAGTCCACGGTCTCTTAAACTGTTTCCCTTGTAAGTGCGGAAATAATCCACAAGTTAAACTATTGGATCAAAATTAGTACAACTACTAAAGAACGTGAATCGCAAGAAAAATATCTACAACTTTCCTTCAGCAATTTGATTGTATACTCATGTTCCTATCATCAAACCAGTTGTCCATGGGGACGAGTACGTTAACAGAAAAAGATTCCAAAGCATTAATGATCAGGCAACATGCATTTCCAGAGATGAATTAACGAGTATTGACCTTTCATGGTCGTAGGATCAGTGCATGATTCACGAATTTGGAAAAATTCTCGCGTATTTAAAATTATGCAATGGATTGAAGCTAGTGCCATTTTACTTGGTGATTCAGGATACGGACTTACTCCCTGATGGCTTTTAACTCCGTATTAAAATCCAGATACCCCTAAGAAAATAAGTGTCAAACTCGCGAACGAGATATAATTGAACAATGTTTTGCACAAGTCAAGCAACATTTTACCATATACCATTCATACAAAACGGGAGCAGGTACTTCTTTTTTAGCACCTTCTCCAATTTTTATGGAGCACCTGCTCTGAGCACGTTCTCCGTTTTATTCATACCACCAAATAAGTGTTATTTTATTTTTAGCCAGTGACCCTGGCTATGTCTCGCCTTGGTCTCAATACTAAGTCAGTATGGTTGATTTTTATGATATATCTTTATTCGTTCGAAATTGACAGATTGCAGTTATATGGTTGCGGAAATATCGTTATCCAAAGCCCTTTTTAAGGTTGCATCGAAATACAGTAATTTGACTTTGGATGCGAATATTTCGAGAACCAAACCTCGCAGAGTATTTTCGTTTTCAGTTTTGGAAAGCTCTTAAAAATTTAACAATGGATTTTTAAAACCGTTTCCGATTTTGAGGCTCGATTACGGAAATATCGCTATCCAAACACAAACGCTTTTGCATGTTTTGCACAGAAATGCAGTAAATCGAGCAATCACTTTGGATGAAAATATTTCAAGAACCAGACCTTCCACACGCTTTTGGTTTAGACGTCCGGATAGAGTTTGAAAAAACCTGTCTTTTGATGTATAGCTCGATGGGATTTGGAAACATTTTTTAAAAGTTGAAAAAAAGTGGCAAGGGGGTAGTCCATGATTTTTTTCAAAAATCATTGAAAAAATTTTTGTCAAAATTTTTACATCGCTGGAAAGCTCTGGGAATTTGCTATTCGCCACTGCAAACCGCAACCCCTTACGAGGCTTTGTTGTGGAAATATCGCCATCGACACTTTTTAAGGTTGGACCGAAAAAAACAAAGTAATATCATTTCTGATGTGAATATTTCGAGAACCGAAGCTTATTAAAATTTTTGTATTCATATCGGCGGAAAGGCCTGTTCATTTTCTATACGAAACTGAAAAGTGCAACCTCTTACAACGCTTGGTTGCGGAAATATCGTTATCCAAAGCCCTTTTTAGGGTTGCATCGAAATACAGTAATTTGACTTTGGATGCGAATATTTCGAGAACCAAACCTCGCAGAGTATTTTCGTTTTCAGTTTTAGAAAGCTCTTAAAAATTTAACAATGGCTTTTTAAAACCGTTTCCGATTTCGAGGCTCGATTACGGAAATATCGCTATCCAAACACAAACGCTTTTGCATGTTTTGCACAGAAATGCAGTAAATCGAGCAATCACTTTGGATGAAAATATTTCGAGAACCAGACCTTCCACACGCTTTTGGTTTAGACCTCCGGATAGAGTTTGAAAAAACCTGTCTTTTGATGTATAGCTCGATGGGATTTGGAAACATTTTTTAAAAGTTGAAAAAAAGTGGCAAGGATTTCAAAAATCATTGAAAAAATTTTTGTCAAAATTTTTACATCGATGGAAAGCTCTGGGAATTTGCTATTCGCCACTGCAAACCGCCACCCCTTACGAGGCTTTGTTGTGGAAATATCGCCATCGACACTTTTTAAGGTTGGACCGAAAAAAACAAAGTAATATCATTTCTGATGTGAATATTTCGAGAACCGAAGCTTGAAATTTTTTTTTATTCATATCGGTGGAAAGGCCTGTTAATTTTCTATACGAAACTGAAAACTGCAACCTCTTACAAGGCTTGGTTGCGGAAATATCGTTATCCAAAGCCCTTTTTAGGGTTGCATCGAAATACAGTAATTTGACTTTGGATGCGAATATTTCGAGAACCAAACCTTGCAGAGTATTTTCGTTTTCAGTTTAGAAAGCTCTTAAAAATTTAACAATGGATTTTTAAAACCGTTTCCGATTTCGAGGCTCGATTACGGAAATATCGCTATCCAAACACAAACGCTTTTGCATGTTTTGCACAGAAATGCAGTAAATCGAGCAATCACTTTGGATGAAAATATTTCAAGAACCAGACCTTCCACACGCTTTTGGTTTAGACGTCCGGATAGAGTTTGAAAAAACCTGTCTTTTGATGTATAGCTCGATGGGATTTGGAAACATTTTTTAAAAGTTGAAAAAAAGTGGCAAGGGGGTAGTCCATGATTTTTTTCAAAAATCATTGAAAAAATTTTTGTCAAAATTTTTACATCGCTGGAAAGCTCTGGGAATTTGCTATTCGCCACTGCAAACCGCCACCCCTTACGAGGCTTTGTTGTGGAAATATCGCCATCGACACTTTTTAAGGTTGGACCGAAAAAAACAAAGTAATATCATTTCTGATGTGAATATTTCGAGAACCGAAGCTTGCAAAATTTTTTTATTCATATCGGCGGAAAGGCCTGTTAATTTTCTATACGAAACTGAAAACTGCAACCTCTTACAAGGCTTGGTTGCGGAAATATCGTTATCCAAAGCCCTTTTTAGGGTTGCATCGAAATACAGTAATTTGACTTTGGATGCGAATATTTCGAGAACCAAACCTCGCAGAGTATTTTCGTTTTCAGTTTCAGAAAGCTCTTAAAAATTTAACAATGGATTTTTAAAACCGTTTCCGATTTCGAGGCTCGATTACGGAAATATCGCTATCCAAACACAAACGCTTTTGCATGTTTTGCACAGAAATGCAGTAAATCGAGCAATCACTTTGGATGAAAATATTTCGAGAACCAGACCTTCCACACGCTTTTGGTTTAGACCTCCGGATAGAGTTTGAAAAAACCTGTCTTTTGATGTATAGCTCGATGGGATTTGGAAACATTTTTTAAAAGTTGAAAAAAAGTGGCAAGTTTCAAAAATCATTGAAAAAATTTTTGTCAAAATTTTTACATCGCTGGAAAGCTCTGGGAATTTGCTATTCGCCACTGCAAACCGCAACCCCTTACGAGGCTTTGTTGTGGAAATATCGCCATCGACACTTTTTAAGGTTGGACCGAAAAAAACAAAGTAATATCATTTCTGATGTGAATATTTCGAGAACCGAAGCTTATTAAAATTTTTGTATTCATATCGGCGGAAAGGCCTGTTCATTTTCTATACGAAACTGAAAAGTGCAACCTCTTACAACGCTTGGTTGCGGAAATATCGTTATCCAAAGCCCTTTTTAGGGTTGCATCGAAATACAGTAATTTGACTTTGGATGCGAATATTTCGAGAACCAAACCTCGCAGAGTATTTTCGTTTTCAGTTTTAGAAAGCTCTTAAAAATTTAACAATGGCTTTTTAAAACCGTTTCCGATTTCGAGGCTCGATTACGGAAATATCGCTATCCAAACACAAACGCTTTTGCATGTTTTGCACAGAAATGCAGTAAATCGAGCAATCACTTTGGATGAAAATATTTCGAGAACCAGACCTTCCACACGCTTTTGGTTTAGACCTCCGGATAGAGTTTGAAAAAACCTGTCTTTTGATGTATAGCTCGATGGGATTTGGAAACATTTTTTAAAAGTTGAAAAAAAGTGGCAAGGGGGTAGTCCATGATTTTTTTCAAAAATCATTGAAAAAATTTTTGTCAAAATTTTTGCATCGCTGGAAAGCTCTGGGAATTTGCTATTCGCCACTGCAAACCGCAACCCCTTACGAGGCTTTGTTGTGGAAATATCGCCATCGACACTTTTTAAGGTTGGACCGAAAAAAACAAAGTAATATCATTTCTGATGTGAATATTTCGAGAACCGAAGCTTGCAAAATTTTTTTATTCGTATTCGTGGAAAGGCCTGTTAATTTTCTATACGAAACTGAAAACTGCAACCTCTTACAAGGCTTGGTTGCGGAAATATCGTTATCCAAAGCCCTTTTTAGGGTTGCATCGAAATACAGTAATTTGACTTTGGATGCGAATATTTCGAGAACCAAACCTCGCAGAGTATTTTCGTTTTCAGTTACAGAAAGCTCTTAAAAATTTAACAATGGATTTTTAAAACCGTTTCCGATTTCGAGGCTCGATTACGGAAATATCGCTATCCAAACACAAACGCTTTTGCATGTTTTGCACAGAAATGCAGTAAATCGAGCAATCACTTTGGATGAAAATATTTCGAGAACCAGACCTTCCACACGCTTTTGGTTTAGACCTCCGGATAGAGTTTGAAAAAACCTGTCTTTTGATGTATAGCTCGATGGGATTTGGAAACATTTTTTAAAAGTTGAAAAAAAGTGGCAAGGGGGTAGTCCATGATTTTTTTCAAAAATCATTGAAAAAATTTTTGTCAACATTTTTACATCGCTGGAAAGCTCTGGGAATTTGCTATTCGCCACTGCAAACCGCAACCCCTTACGAGGCTTTGTTGTGGAAATATCGCCATCGACACTTTTTAAGGTTGGACCGAAAAAAACAAAGTAATATCATTTCTGATGTGAATATTTCGAGAACCGAAGCTTATTAAAATTTTTGTATTCATATCGGCGGAAAGGCCTGTTCATTTTCTATACGAAACTGAAAAGTGCAACCTCTTACAACGCTTGGTTGCGGAAATATCGTTATCCAAAGCCCTTTTTAGGGTTGCATCGAAATACAGTAATTTGACTTTGGATGCGAATATTTCGAGAACCAAACCTCGCAGAGTATTTTCGTTTTCAGTTTTAGAAAGCTCTTAAAAATTTAACAATGGATTTTTAAAACCGTTTCCGATTTCGAGGCTCGATTACGGAAATATCGCTATCCAAACACAAACGCTTTTGCATGTTTTGCACAGAAATGCAGTAAATCGAGCAATCACTTTGGATGAAAATATTTCAAGAACCAGACCTTCCACACGCTTTTGGTTTAGACCTCCGGATAGAGTTTGAAAAAACCTGTCTTTTGATGTATAGCTCGATGGGATTTGGAAACATTTTTTAAAAGTTGAAAAAAAGTGGCAAGGGGGTAGTCCATGATTTTTTTCAAAAATCATTGAAAAAATTTTTGTCAAAATTTTTACATCGCTGGAAAGCTCTGGGAAGTTGCTATTCGCCACTGCAAACCGCAACCCCTTACGAGGCTTTGTTGTGGAAATATCGCCATCGACACTTTTTAAGGTTGGACCGAAAAAAACAAAGTAATTTCATTTCTGATGTGAATATTTCGAGAACCGAAGCTTGCAAAATTTTTGTATTCATATCGGCGGAAAGGCCTGTTAATTTTCTATACGAAACTGAAAACTGCAACCTCTTGCAAGGCTTGGTTGCGGATATATCGTTATCCAAAGCCCTTTTTAGGGTTGCATCGAAATACAGTAATTTGACTTTGGATGCGAATATTTCGAGAACCAAACCTCGCAGAGTATTTTCGTTTTCAGTTTCAGAAAGCTCTTAAAAATTTAACAATGGATTTTTAAAACCGTTTCCGATTTCGAGGCTCGATTACGGAAATATCGCTATCCAAACACAAGCGCTTTTGCATGTTTTGCACAGAAATGCAGTAAATCGAGCAATCACTTTGGATGAAAATATTTCGAGAACCAGAGCTTCCACACGCTTTTGGTTTAGACCTCCGGATAGAGTTTGAAAAAACCTGTCTTTTGATGTATAGCTCGATGGGATTTGGAAACATTTTTTAAAAGTTGAAAAAAAGTGGCAAGGGGGTAGCCCATGATTTTTTTCAAAAATCATTGAAAAAATTTTTGTCAAAATTTTTACATCGCTGGAAAGCTCTGGGAATTTGCTATTCGCCACTGCAAACCGCAACCCCTTACGAGGCTTTGTTGTGGAAATATCGCCATCGACACTTTTTAAGGTTGGACCGAAAAAAACAAAGTAATTTCATTTCTGATGTGAATATTTGGAGAACCGAAGCTTGCAAAATTTTTGTATTCATATCGGCGGAAAGGCCTGTTAATTTTCTATACGAAACTGAAAACTGCAACCTCTTACAAGGCTTGGTTGCGGAAATATCGTTATCCAAAGCCCTTTTTAGGGTTGCATCGAAATACAGTAATTTGACTTTGGATGCGAATATTTCGAGAACCAAACCTCGCAGAGTATTTTCGTTTTCAGTTTTAGAAAGCTCTTAAAAATTTAACAATGGCTTTTTAAAACCGTTTCCGATTTCGAGGCTCGATTACGGAAATATCGCTATCCAAACACAAACGCTTTTGCATGTTTTGCACAGAAATGCAGTAAATCGAGCAATCACTTTGGATGAAAATATTTCGAGAACCAGACCTTCCACACGCTTTTGGTTTAGACCTCCGGATAGAGTTTGAAAAAACCTGTCTTTTGATGTATAGCTCGATGGGATTTGGAAACATTTTTTAAAAGTTGAAAAAAAGTGGCAAGGGGGTAGTCCATGATTTTTTTCAAAAATCATTGAAAAAATTTTTGTCAAAATTTTTACATCGCTGGAAAGCTCTGGGAAGTTGCTATTCGCCACTGCAAACCGCAACCCCTTACGAGGCTTTGTTGTGGAAATATCGCCATCGACACTTTTTAAGGTTGGACCGAAAAAAACAAAGTAATTTCATTTCTGATGTGAATATTTCGAGAACCGAAGCTTGCAAAATTTTTGTATTCATATCGGCGGAAAGGCCTGTTAATTTTCTATACGAAACTGAAAACTGCAACCTCTTGCAAGGCTTGGTTGCGGATATATCGTTATCCAAAGCCCTTTTTAGGGTTGCATCGAAATACAGTAATTTGACTTTGGATGCGAATATTTCGAGAACCAAACCTCGCAGAGTATTTTCGTTTTCAGTTTCAGAAAGCTCTTAAAAATTTAACAATGGATTTTTAAAACCGTTTCCGATTTCGAGGCTCGATTACGGAAATATCGCTATCCAAACACAAGCGCTTTTGCATGTTTTGCACAGAAATGCAGTAAATCGAGCAATCACTTTGGATGAAAATATTTCGAGAACCAGACCTTCCACACGCTTTTGGTTTAGACCTCCGGATAGAGTTTGAAAAAACCTGTCTTTTGATGTATAGCTCGATTTCTGATGTGAATATTTGGAGAACCGAAGCTTGCAAAATTTTTGTATTCATATCGGCGGAAAGGCCTGTTAATTTTCTATACGAAACTGAAAACTGCAACCTCTTACAAGGCTTGGTTGCGGAAATATCGTTATCCAAAGCCCTTTTTAGGGTTGCATCGAAATACAGTAATTTGACTTTGGATGCGAATATTTCGAGAACCAAACCTCGCAGAGTATTTTCGTTTTCAGTTTCAGAAAGCTCTTAAAAATTTAACAATGGATTTTTAAAACCGTTTCCGATTTCGAGGCTCGATTACGGAAATATCGCTATCCAAACACAAGCGCTTTTGCATGTTTTGCACAGAAATGCAGTAAATCGAGCAATCACTTTGGATGAAAATATTTCGAGAACCAGACCTTCCACACGCTTTTGGTTTAGACCTCCGGATAGAGTTTGAAAAAACCTGTCTTTTGATGTATAGCTCGATGGGATTTGGAAACATTTTTTAAAAGTTGAAAAAAAGTGGCAAGGGGGTAGTCCATGATTTTTTTCAAAAATCATTGAAAAAAATTTTGTCAAAATTTTTACATCGCTGGAAAGCTCTGGGAATTTGCTATTCGCCACTGCAAACCGCAACCCCTTACGAGGCTTTGTTGTGGAAATATCGCCATCGACACTTTTTAAGGTTGGACCGAAAAAAAACAAAGTAATATCATTTCTGATGTGAATATTTCGAGAACCGAAGCTTATTAAAATTTTTTTATTCATATCGGCGGAAAGGCCTGTTCATTTTCTATACGAAACTGAAAACTGCAACCTCTTACAAGGCTTGGTTGCGGAAATATCGTTATCCAAAGCCCTTTTTAGGGTTGCATCGAAATACAGTAATTTGACTTTGGATGCGAATATTTCGAGAACCAAACCTCGCAGAGTATTTTCGTTTTCAGTTTCAGAAAGCTCTAAAAAATTTAACAATGGATTTTTAAAACCGTTTCCGATTTCGAGGCTCGATTACGGAAATATCGCTATCCAAACACAAGCGCTTTTGCATGTTTTGCACAGAAATGCAGTAAATCGAGCAATCACTTTGGATGAAAATATTTCGAGAACCAGACCTTCCACACGCTTTTGGTTTAGACCTCCGGATAGAGTTTGAAAAAACCTGTCTTTTGATGTATAGCTCGATGGGATTTGGAAACATTTTTTAAAAGTTGAAAAAAGTGGCAAGGGGGTAGTCCATGATTTTTTTCAAAAATCATTGAAAAAATTTTTGTCAAAATTTTTACATCGCTGGAAAGGTCTGGGAATTTGCTATTCGCCACTGCAAACCGCAACCCCTTACGAGGCTTTGTTGTGGAAATATCGCCATCGACACTTTTTAAGGTTGGACCGAAAAAAACAAAGTAATATCATTTCTGATGTGAATATTTCGAGAACCGAAGCTTATTAAAATTTTTTTATTCATATCGGCGGAAAGGCCTGTTCATTTTCTATACGAAACTGAAAACTGCAACCTCTTACAAGGCTTGGTTGCGGAAATATCGTTATCCAAAGCCCTTTTTAGGGTTGCATCGAAATACAGTAATTTGACTTTGGATGCGAATATTTCGAGAACCAAACCTCGCAGAGTATTTTCGTTTTCAGTTTCAGAAAGCTCTTAAAAATTTAACAATGGATTTTTAAAACCGTTTCCGATTTCGAGGCTCGATTACGGAAATATCGCTATCCAAACACAAGCGCTTTTGCATGTTTTGCACAGAAATGCAGTAAATCGAGCAATCACTTTGGATGAAAATATTTCGAGAACCAGACCTTCCACACGCTTTTGGTTTAGACCTCCGGATAGAGTTTGAAAAAACCTGTCTTTTGATGTATAGCTCGATGGGATTTGGAAACATTTTTTAAAAGTTGAAAAAAAGTGGCAAGGGGGTAGTCCATGATTTTTTTCAAAAATCATTGAAAAAATTTTTGTCAAAATTTTTACATCGCTGGAAAGCTCTGGGAATTTGCTATTCGCCACTGCAAACCGCAACCCCTTACGAGGCTTTGTTGTGGAAATATCGCCATCGACACTTTTTAAGGTTGGACCGAAAAAAAACAAAGTAATATCATTTCTGATGTGAATATTTCGAGAACCGAAGCTTATTAAAATTTTTTTATTCATATCGGCGGAAAGGCCTGTTCATTTTCTATACGAAACTGAAAACTGCAACCTCTTACAAGGCTTGGTTGCTGAAATATCGTTATCCAAAGCCCTTTTTAGGGTTGCATCGAAATACAGTAATTTGACTTTGGATGCGAATATTTCGAGAACCAAACCTCGCAGAGTATTTTCGTTTTCAGTTTCAGAAAGCTCTTAAAAATTTAACAATGGATTTTTAAAACCGTTTCCGATTTCGAGGCTCGATTACGGAAATATCGCTATCCAAACACAAGCGCTTTTGCATGTTTTGCACAGAAATGCAGTAAATCGAGCAATCACTTTGGATGAAAATATTTCGAGAACCAGACCTTCCACACGCTTTTGGTTTAGACCTCCGGATAGAGTTTGAAAAAACCTGTCTTTTGATGTATAGCTCGATGGGATTTGGAAACATTTTTTAAAAGTTGAAAAAAAGTGGCAAGGGGGTAGTCCATGATTTTTTTCAAAAATCATTGAAAAAATTTTTGTCAAAATTTTTACATCGCTGGAAAGCTCTGGGAAGTTGCTATTCGCCACTGCAAACCGCAACCCCTTACGAGGCTTTGTTGTGGAAATATCGCCATCGACACTTTTTAAGGTTGGACCGAAAAAAACAAAGTAATTTCATTTCTGATGTGAATATTTCGAGAACCGAAGCTTGCAGAGTATTTTCGTTTTCAGTTTCAGAAAGCTCTTAAAAATTTAACAATGGATTTTTAAAACCGTTTCCGATTTCGAGGCTCGATTACGGAAATATCGCTATCCAAACACAAGCGCTTTTGCATGTTTTGCACAGAAATGCAGTAAATCGAGCAATCACTTTGGATGAAAATATTTCGAGAACCAGACCTTCCACACGCTTTTGGTTTAGACCTCCGGATAGAGTTTGAAAAAACCTGTCTTTTGATGTATAGCTCGATGGGATTTGGAAACATTTTTTAAAAGTTGAAAAAAAGTGGCAAGGGGGTAGTCCATGATTTTTTTCAAAAATCATTGAAAAAATTTTTGTCAAAATTTTTACATCGCTGGAAAGCTCTGGGAAGTTGCTATTCGCCACTGCAAACCGCACCCCCTTACGAGGCTTTGTTGTGGAAATATCGCCATCGACACTTTTTAAGGTTGGACCGAAAAAAACAAAGTAATTTCATTTCTGATGTGAATATTTCGAGAACCGAAGCTTGCAAAATTTTTTTATTCATATCGGCGGAAAGGCCTGTTAATTTTCTATACGAAACTGAAAACTGCAACCTCTTGCAAGGCTTGGTTGCGGAAATATCGTTATCCAAAGCCCTTTTTAGGGTTGCATCGAAATACAGTAATTTGACTTTGGATGCGAATATTTCGAGAACCAAACCTCGCAGAGTATTTTCGTTTTCAGTTTCAGAAAGCTCTTAAAAATTTAACAATGGATTTTTAAAACCGTTTCCGATTTCGAGGCTCGATTACGGAAATATCGCTATCCAAACACAAGCGCTTTTGCATGTTTTGCACAGAAATGCAGTAAATCGAGCAATCACTTTGGATGAAAATATTTCGAGAACCAGACCTTCCACACGCTTTTGGTTTAGACCTCCGGATAGAGTTTGAAAAAACCTGTCTTTTGATGTATAGCTCGATGGGATTTGGAAACATTTTTTAAAAGTTGAAAAAAAGTGGCAAGGGGGTAGTCCATGATTTTTTTCAAAAATCATTGAAAAAATTTTTGTCAAAATTTTTACATCGCTGGAAAGCTCTGGGAATTTGCTATTCGCCACTGCAAACCGCAACCCCTTACGAGGCTTTGTTGTGGAAATATCGCCATCGACACTTTTTAAGGTTGGACCGAAAAAAAACAAAGTAATATCATTTCTGATGTGAATATTTCGAGAACCGAAGCTTATTAAAATTTTTTTATTCATATCGGCGGAAAGGCCTGTTCATTTTCTATACGAAACTGAAAACTGCAACCTCTTACAAGGCTTGGTTGCTGAAATATCGTTATCCAAAGCCCTTTTTAGGGTTGCATCGAAATACAGTAATTTGACTTTGGATGCGAATATTTCGAGAACCAAACCTCGCAGAGTATTTTCGTTTTCAGTTTCAGAAAGCTCTTAAAAATTTAACAATGGATTTTTAAAACCGTTTCCGATTTCGAGGCTCGATTACGGAAATATCGCTATCCAAACACAAGCGCTTTTGCATGTTTTGCACAGAAATGCAGTAAATCGAGCAATCACTTTGGATGAAAATATTTCGAGAACCAGACCTTCCACACGCTTTTGGTTTAGACCTCCGGATAGAGTTTGAAAAAACCTGTCTTTTGATGTATAGCTCGATGGGATTTGGAAACATTTTTTAAAAGTTGAAAAAAAGTGGCAAGGGGGTAGTCCATGATTTTTTTCAAAAATCATTGAAAAAATTTTTGTCAAAATTTTTACATCGCTGGAAAGCTCTGGGAAGTTGCTATTCGCCACTGCAAACCGCAACCCCTTACGAGGCTTTGTTGTGGAAATATCGCCATCGACACTTTTTAAGGTTGGACCGAAAAAAACAAAGTAATTTCATTTCTGATGTGAATATTTCGAGAACCGAAGCTTGCAGAGTATTTTCGTTTTCAGTTTCAGAAAGCTCTTAAAAATTTAACAATGGATTTTTAAAACCGTTTCCGATTTCGAGGCTCGATTACGGAAATATCGCTATCCAAACACAAACGCTTTTGCATGTTTTGCACAGAAATGCAGTAAATCGAGCAATCACTTTGGATGAAAATATTTCGAGAACCAGACCTTCCACACGCTTTTGGTTTAGACCTCCGGATAGAGTTTGAAAAAACCTGTCTTTTGATGTATAGCTCGATGGGATTTGGAAACATTTTTTAAAAGTTGAAAAAAAGTGGCAAGGGGGTAGTCCATGATTTTTTTCAAAAATCATTGAAAAAATTTTTGTCAAAATTTTTACATCGCTGGAAAGCTCTGGGAAGTTGCTATTCGCCACTGCAAACCGCAACCCCTTACGAGGCTTTGTTGTGGAAATATCGCCATCGACACTTTTTAAGGTTGGACCGAAAAAAACAAAGTAATTTCATTTCTGATGTGAATATTTCGAGAACCGAAGCTTGCAAAATTTTTTTATTCATATCGGCGGAAAGGCCTGTTAATTTTCTATACGAAACTGAAAACTGCAACCTCTTGCAAGGCTTGGTTGCGGAAATATCGTTATCCAAAGCCCTTTTTAGGGTTGCATCGAAATACAGTAATTTGACTTTGGATGCGAATATTTCGAGAACCAAACCTCGCAGAGTATTTTCGTTTTCAGTTTCAGAAAGCTCTTAAAAATTTAACAATGGATTTTTAAAACCGTTTCCGATTTCGAGGCTCGATTACGGAAATATCGCTATCCAAACACAAGCGCTTTTGCATGTTTTGCACAGAAATGCAGTAAATCGAGCAATCACTTTGGATGAAAATATTTCGAGAACCAGACCTTCCACACGCTTTTGGTTTAGACCTCCGGATAGAGTTTGAAAAAACCTGTCTTTTGATGTATAGCTCGATGGGATTTGGAAACATTTTTTAAAAGTTGAAAAAAAGTGGCAAGGGGGTAGTCCATGATTTTTTTCAAAAATCATTGAAAAAATTTTTGTCAAAATTTTTGCATCGCTGGAAAGCTCTGGGAATTTGCTATTCGCCACTGCAAACCGCAACCCCTTACGAGGCTTTGTTGTGGAAATATCGCCATCGACACTTTTTAAGGTTGGACCGAAAAAAACAAAGTAATATCATTTCTGATGTGAATATTTCGAGAACCGAAGCTTATTAAAATTTTTTTATTCATATCGGCGGAAAGGCCTGTTCATTTTCTATACGAAACTGAAAACTGCAACCTCTTACAAGGCTTGGTTGCGGAAATATCGTTATCCAAAGCCCTTTTTAGGGTTGCATCGAAATACAGTAATTTGACTTTGGATGCGAATATTTCGAGAACCAAACCTCGCAGAGTATTTTCGTTTTCAGTTTCAGAAAGCTCTTAAAAATTTAACAATGGATTTTTAAAACCGTTTCCGATTTCGAGGCTCGATTACGGAAATATCGCTATCCAAACACAAGCGCTTTTGCATGTTTTGCACAGAAATGCAGTAAATCGAGCAATCACTTTGGATGAAAATATTTCGAGAACCAGACCTTCCACACGCTTTTGGTTTAGACCTCCGGATAGAGTTTGAAAAAACCTGTCTTTTGATGTATAGCTCGATGGGATTTGGAAACATTTTTTAAAAGTTGAAAAAAAGTGGCAAGGGGGTAGTCCATGATTTTTTTCAAAAATCATTGAAAAAATTTTTGTCAAAATTTTTACATCGCTGGAAAGCTCTGGGAATTTGCTATTCGCCACTGCAAACCGCAACCCCTCACGAGGCTTTGTTGTGGAAATATCGCCATCGACACTTTTTAAGGTTGGACCGAAAAAAAACAAAGTAATATCATTTCTGATGTGAATATTTCGAGAACCGAAGCTTATTAAAATTTTTTTATTCATATCGGCGGAAAGGCCTGTTCATTTTCTATACGAAACTGAAAACTGCAACCTCTTACAAGGCTTGGTTGCTGAAATATCGTTATCCAAAGCCCTTTTTAGGGTTGCATCGAAATACAGTAATTTGACTTTGGATGCGAATATTTCGAGAACCAAACCTCGCAGAGTATTTTCGTTTTCAGTTTCAGAAAGCTCTTAAAAATTTAACAATGGATTTTTAAAACCGTTTCCGATTTCGAGGCTCGATTACGGAAATATCGCTATCCAAACACAAGCGCTTTTGCATGTTTTGCACAGAAATGCAGTAAATCGAGCAATCACTTTGGATGAAAATATTTCGAGAACCAGACCTTCCACACGCTTTTGGTTTAGACCTCCGGATAGAGTTTGAAAAAACCTGTCTTTTGATGTATAGCTCGATGGGATTTGGAAACATTTTTTAAAAGTTGAAAAAAAGTGGCAAGGGGGTAGTCCATGATTTTTTTCAAAAATCATTGAAAAAATTTTTGTCAAAATTTTTACATCGCTGGAAAGCTCTGGGAATTTGCTATTCGCCACTGCAAACCGCAACCCCTTACGAGGCTTTGTTGTGGAAATATCGCCATCGACACTTTTTAAGGTTGGACCGAAAAAAAACAAAGTAATATCATTTCTGATGTGAATATTTCGAGAACCGAAGCTTATTAAAATTTTTTTATTCATATCGGCGGAAAGGCCTGTTCATTTTCTATACGAAACTGAAAACTGCAACCTCTTACAAGGCTTGGTTGCTGAAATATCGTTATCCAAAGCCCTTTTTAGGGTTGCATCGAAATACAGTAATTTGACTTTGGATGCGAATATTTCGAGAACCAAACCTCGCAGTGTATTTTCGTTTTCAGTTTCAGAAAGCTCTTAAAAATTTAACAATGGATTTTTAAAACCGTTTCCGATTTCGAGGCTCGATTACGGAAATATCGCTATCCAAACACAAGCGCTTTTGCATGTTTTGCACAGAAATGCAGTAAATCGAGCAATCACTTTGGATGAAAATATTTCGAGAACCAGACCTTCCACACGCTTTTGGTTTAGACCTCCGGATAGAGTTTGAAAAAACCTGTCTTTTGATGTATAGCTCGATGGGATTTGGAAACATTTTTTAAAAGTTGAAAAAAAGTGGCAAGGGGGTAGTCCATGATTTTTTTCAAAAATCATTGAAAAAATTTTTGTCAAAATTTTTACATCGCTGGAAAGCTCTGCGAAGTTGCTATTCGCCACTGCAAACCGCAACCCCTTACGAGGCTTTGTTGTGGAAATATCGCCATCGACACTTTTTAAGGTTGGACCGAAAAAAACAAAGTAATTTCATTTCTGATGTGAATATTTCGAGAACCGAAGCTTGCAAAATTTTTGTATTCATATCGGCGGAAAGGCCTGTTCATTTTCTATACGAAACTGAAAACTGCAACCTCTTACAAGGCTTGGTTGCGGAAATATCGTTATCCAAAGCCCTTTTTAGGGTTGCATCGAAATACAGTAATTTGACTTTGGATGCGAATATTTCGAGAACCAAACCTCGCAGAGTATTTTCGTTTTCAGTTTTAGAAAGCTCTTAAAAATTTAACAATGGATTTTTAAAACCGTTTCCGATTTCGAGGCTCGATTACGGAAATATCGCTATCCAAACACAAACGCTTTTGCATGTTTTGCACAGAAATGCAGTAAATCGAGCAATCACTTTGGATGAAAATATTTCGAGAACCAGACCTTCCAAACGCTTTTGGTTTAGACCTCCGGATAGAGTTTGAAAAAACCTGTCTTTTGATGTATAGCTCGATGGGATTTGGAAACATTTTTTAAAAGTTGAAAAAAAGTGGCAAGGGGGTAGTCCATGATTTTTTTCAAAAATCATTGAAAAAATTTTTGTCAAAATTTTTACATCGCTGGAAAGCTCTGGGTATTTTCTATTCGCCACTGCAAACCGCAACCCCTTACGAGGCTTTGTTGTGGAAATATCGCCATCGACACTTTTTAAGGTTGGACCGAAAAAAACAAAGTAATATCATTTCTGATGTGAATATTTTGAGAACCGAAGCTTATTAAAATTTTTTTATTCATATCGGCGGAAAGGCCTGTTCATTTTCTATACGAAACTGAAAACTGCAACCTCTTACAAGGCTTGGTTGCGGAAATATCGTTATCCAAAGCCCTTTTTAGGGTTGCATCGAAATACAGTAATTTGACTTTGGATGCGAATATTTCGAGAACCAAACCTCGCAGAGTATTTTCGTTTTCAGTTTTAGAAAGCTCTTAAAAATTTAACAATGGATTTTTAAAACCGTTTCCGATTTCGAGGCTCGATTACGGAAATATCGCTATCCAAACACAAACGCTTTTGCATGTTTTGCACAGAAATGCAGTAAATCGAGCAATCACTTTGGATGAAAATATTTCGAGAACCAGACCTTCCAAACGCTTTTGGTTTAGACCTCCGGATAGAGTTTGAAAAAACCTGTCTTTTGATGTATAGCTCGATGGGATTTGGAAACATTTTTTAAAAGTTGAAAAAAAGTGGCAAGGGGGTAGTCCATGATTTTTTTCAAAAATCATTGAAAAAATTTTTGTCAAAATTTTTACATCGCTGGAAAGCTCTGGGAATTTGCTATTCGCCACTGCAAACCGCAACCCCTTACGAGGCTTTGTTGTGGAAATATCGCCATCGACACTTTTTAAGGTTGGACCGAAAAAAACAAAGTAATATCATTTCTGATGTGAATATTTCGAGAACCGAAGCTTATTAAAATTTTTTTATTCATATCGGCGGAAAGGCCTGTTCATTTTCTATACGAAACTGAAAACTGCAACCTCTTACAAGGCTTGGTTGCGGAAATATCGTTATCCAAAGCCCTTTTTAGGGTTGCATCGAAATACAGTAATTTGACTTTGGATGCGAATATTTCGAGAACCAAACCTCGCAGAGTATTTTCGTTTTCAGTTTTAGAAAGCTCTTAAAAATTTAACAATGGATTTTTAAAACCGTTTCCGATTTCGAGGCTCGATTACGGAAATATCGCTATCCAAACACAAACGCTTTTGCATGTTTTGCACAGAAATGCAGTAAATCGAGCAATCACTTTGGATGAAAATATTTCGAGAACCAGACCTTCCACACGCTTTTGGTTTAGACCTCCGGATAGAGTTTGAAAAAACCTGTCTTTTGATGTATAGCTCGATGGGATTTGGAAACATTTTTTAAAAGTTGAAAAAAAGTGGCAAGGGGGTGGTAGTCCATGATTTTTTTCAAAAATCATTGAAAAAATTTTTGTCAAAATTTTTACATCGCTGGAAAGCTCTGGGTATTTGCTATTCGCCACTGCAAACCGCAACCCCTTACGAGGCTTTGTTGTGGAAATATCGCCATCGACACTTTTTAAGGTTGGACCGAAAAAAACAAAGTAATATCATTTCTGATGTGAATATTTCGAGAACCGAAGCTTATTAAAATTTTTTTATTCATATCGGCGGAAAGGCCTGTTCATTTTCTATACGAAACTGAAAACTGCAACCTCTTACAAGGCTTGGTTGCGGAAATATCGTTATCCAAAGCCCTTTTTAGGGTTGCATCGAAATACAGTAATTTGACTTTGGATGCGAATATTTCGAGAACCAAACCTCGCAGAGTATTTTCGTTTTCAGTTTTAGAAAGCTCTTAAAAATTTAACAATGGATTTTTAAAACCGTTTCCGATTTCGAGGCTCGATTACGGAAATATCGCTATCCAAACACAAACGCTTTTGCATGTTTTGCACAGAAATGCAGTAAATCGAGCAATCACTTTGGATGAAAATATTTCGAGAACCAGACCTTCCAAACGCTTTTGGTTTAGACCTCCGGATAGAGTTTGAAAAAACCTGTCTTTTGATGTATAGCTCGATGGGATTTGGAAACATTTTTTAAAAGTTGAAAAAAAGTGGCAAGGGGGTAGTCCATGATTTTTTTCAAAAATCATTGAAAAAATTTTTGTCAAAATTTTTACATCGCTGGAAAGCTCTGGGAATTTGCTATTCGCCACTGCAAACCGCAACCCCTTACGAGGCTTTGTTGTGGAAATATCGCCATCGACACTTTTTAAGGTTGGACCGAAAAAAAACAAAGTAATATCATTTCTGATGTGAATATTTCGAGAACCGAAGCTTATTAAAATTTTTTTATTCATATCGGCGGAAAGGCCTGTTCATTTTCTATACGAAACTGAAAACTGCAACCTCTTACAAGGCTTGGTTGCGGAAATATCGTTATCCAAAGCCCTTTTTAGGGTTGCATCGAAATACAGTAATTTGACTTTGGATGCGAATATTTCGAGAACCAAACCTCGCAGAGTATTTTCGTTTTCAGTTTTAGAAAGCTCTTAAAAATTTAACAATGGATTTTTAAAACCGGTTCCGATTTCGAGGCTCGATTACGGAAATATCGCTATCCAAACACAAACGCTTTTGCATGTTTTGCACAGAAATGCAGTAAATCGAGCAATCACTTTGGATGAAAATATTTCGAGAACCAGACCTTCCACACGCTTTTGGTTTAGACCTCCGGATAGAGTTTGAAAAAACCTGTCTTTTGATGTATAGCTCGATGGGATTTGGAAACATTTTTTAAAAGTTGAAAAAAAGTGGCAAGGGGGTAGTCCATGATTTTTTTTCAAAAATCATTGAAAAAAATTTTGTCAAAATTTTTACATCGCTGGAAAGCTCTGGGAATTTGCTATTCGCCACTGCAAACCGCAACCCCTTACGAGGCTTTGTTGTGGAAATATCGCCATCGACACTTTTTAAGGTTGGACCGAAAAAAAACAAAGTAATATCATTTCTGATGTGAATATTTCGAGAACCGAAGCTTATTAAAATTTTTTTATTCATATCGGCGGAAAGGCCTGTTCATTTTCTATACGAAACTGAAAACTGCAACCTCTTACAAGGCTTGGTTGCGGAAATATCGTTATCCAAAGCCCTTTTTAGGGTTGCATCGAAATACAGTAATTTGACTTTGGATGCGAATATTTTGAGAACCAAACCTCGCAGAGTATTTTCGTTTTCAGTTTTAGAAAGCTCTTAAAAATTTAACAATGGATTTTTAAAACCGTTTCCGATTTCGAGGCTCGATTACGGAAATATCGCTATCCAAACACAAACGCTTTTGCATGTTTTGCACAGAAATGCAGTAAATCGAGCAATCACTTTGGATGAAAATATTTCGAGAACCAGACCTTCCAAACGCTTTTGGTTTAGACCTCCGGATAGAGTTTGAAAAAACCTGGCTTTTGATGTATAGCTCGATGGGATTTGGAAACATTTTTTAAAAGTTGAAAAAAAGTGGCAAGGGAGTAGTCCATGATTTTTTTCAAAAATCATTGAAAAAATTTTTGTCAAAATTTTTACATCGCTGGAAAGCTCTGGGAATTTGCTATTCGCCACTGCAAACCGCAACCCCTTACGAGGCTTTGTTGTGGAAATATCGCCATCGACACTTTTTAAGGTTGGACCGAAAAAAACAAAGTAATATCATTTCTGATGTGAATATTTCGAGAACCGAAGCTTATTAAAATTTTTTTATTCATATCGGCGGAAAGGCCTGTTCATTTTCTATACGAAACTGAAAACTGCAACCTCTTACAAGGCTTGGTTGCGGAAATATCGTTATCCAAAGCCCTTTTTAGGGTTGCATCGAAATACAGTAATTTGACTTTGGATGCGAATATTTCGAGAACCAAACCTCGCAGAGTATTTTCGTTTTCAGTTTTAGAAAGCTCTTAAAAATTTAACAATGGATTTTTAAAACCGTTTCCGATTTCGAGGCTCGATTACGGAAATATCGCTATCCAAACACAAACGCTTTTGCATGTTTTGCACAGAAATGCAGTAAATCGAGCAATCACTTTGGATGAAAATATTTCGAGAACCAGACCTTCCAAACGCTTTTGGTTTAGACCTCCGGATAGAGTTTGAAAAAACCTGTCTTTTGATGTATAGCTCGATGGGATTTGGAAACATTTTTTAAAAGTTGAAAAAAAGTGGCAAGGGGGTAGTCCATGATTTTTTTCAAAAATCATTGAAAAAATTTTTCTCAAAATTTTTACATCGCTGGAAAGCTCTGGGAATTTGCTATTCGCCACTGCAAACCGCAACCCCTTACGAGGCTTTGTTGTGGAAATATCGCCATCGACACTTTTTAAGGTTGGACCGAAAAAAAACAAAGTAATATCATTTCTGATGTGAATATTTCGAGAACCGAAGCTTATTAAAATTTTTTTATTCATATCGGCGGTAAGGCCTGTTCATTTTCTATACGAAACTGAAAACTGCAACCTCTTACAAGGCTTGGTTGCGGAAATATCGTTATCCAAAGCCCTTTTTAGGGTTGCATCGAAATACAGTAATTTGACTTTGGATGCGAATATTTCGAGAACCAAACCTCGCAGAGTATTTTCGTTTTCAGTTTTAGAAAGCTCTTAAAAATTTAACAATGGATTTTTAAAACCGTTTCCGATTTCGAGGCTCGATTACGGAAATATCGCTATCCAAACACAAACGCTTTTGCATGTTTTGCACAGAAATGCAGTAAATCGAGCAATCACTTTGGATGAAAATATTTCGAGAACCAGACCTTCCACACGCTTTTGGTTTAGACCTCCGGATAGAGTTTGAAAAAACCTGTCTTTTGATGTATAGCTCGATGGGATTTGGAAACATTTTTTAAAAGTTGAAAAAAAGTGGCAAGGGGGTGGTAGTCCATGATTTTTTTCAAAAATCATTGAAAAAATTTTTGTCAAAATTTTTACATCGCTGGAAAGCTCTGGGAATTTGCTATTCGCCACTGCAAACCGCAACCCCTTACGAGGCTTTGTTGTGGAAATATCGCCATCGACACTTTTTAAGGTTGGACCGAAAAAAACAAAGTAATATCATTTCTGATGTGAATATTTCGAGAACCGAAGCTTATTAAAATTTTTTTATTCATATCGGCGGAAAGGCCTGTTCATTTTCTATACGAAACTGAAAACTGTAACCTCTTACAAGGCTTGGTTGCGGAAATATCGTTATCCAAAGCCCTTTTTAGGGTTGCATCGAAATACAGTAATTTGACTTTGGATGCGAATATTTCGAGAACCAAACCTCGCAGAGTATTTTCGTTTTCAGTTTTAGAAAGCTCTTAAAAATTTAACAATGGATTTTTAAAACCGTTTCCGATTTCGAGGCTCGATTACGGAAATATCGCTATCCAAACACAAACGCTTTTGCATGTTTTGCACAGAAATGCAGTAAATCGAGCAATCACTTTGGATGAAAATATTTCGAGAACCAGACCTTCCAAACGCTTTTGGTTTAGACCTCCGGATAGAGTTTGAAAAAACCTGTCTTTTGATGTATAGCTCGATGGGATTTGGAAACATTTTTTAAAAGTTGAAAAAAAGTGGCAAGGGGGTAGTCCATGTTTTTTTTCAAAAATCATTGAAAAAATTTTTGTCAAAATTTTTACATCGCTGGAAAGCTCTGGGAATTTGCTATTCGCCACTGCAAACCGCAACCCCTTACGAGGCTTTGTTGTGGAAATATCGCCATCGACACTTTTTAAGGTTGGACCGAAAAAAAACAAAGTAATATCATTTCTGATGTGAATATTTCGAGAACCGAAGCTTATTAAAATTTTTTTATTCATATCGGCGGAAAGGCCTGTTCATTTTCTATACGAAACTGAAAACTGCAACCTCTTACAAGGCTTGGTTGCGGAAATATCGTTATCCAAAGCCCTTTTTAGGGTTGCATCGAAATACAGTAATTTGACTTTGGATGCGAATATTTCGAGAACCAAACCTCGCAGAGTATTTTCGTTTTCAGTTTTAGAAAGCTCTTAAAAATTTAACAATGGATTTTTAAAACCGGTTCCGATTTCGAGGCTCGATTACGGAAATATCGCTATCCAAACACAAACGCTTTTGCATGTTTTGCACAGAAATGCAGTGAATCGAGCAATCACTTTGGATGAAAATATTTCGAGAACCAGACCTTCCACACGCTTTTGGTTTAGACCTCCGGATAGAGTTTGAAAAAACCTGTCTTTTGATGTATAGCTCGATGGGATTTGGAAACATTTTTTAAAAGTTGAAAAAAAGTGGCAAGGGGGTAGTCCATGATTTTTTTTCAAAAATCATTGAAAAAAATTTTGTCAAAATTTTTACATCGCTGGAAAGCTCTGGGAAGTTGCTATTCGCCACTGCAAACCGCAACCCCTTACGAGGCTTTGTTGTGGAAATATCGCCATCGACACTTTTTAAGGTTGGACCGAAAAAAAACAAAGTAATATCATTTCTGATGTGAATATTTCGAGAACCGAAGCTTATTAAAATTTTTTTATTCATATCGGCGGAAAGGCCTGTTCATTTTCTATACGAAACTGAAAACTGCAACCTCTTACAAGGCTTGGTTGCGGAAATATCGTTATCCAAAGCCCTTTTTAGGGTTGCATCGAAATACAGTAATTTGACTTTGGATGCGAATATTTCGAGAACCAAACCTCGCAGAGTATTTTCGTTTTCAGTTTTAGAAAGCTCTTAAAAATTTAACAATGGATTTTTAAAACCGTTTCCGATTTCGAGGCTCGATTACGGAAATATCGCTATCCAAACACAAACGCTTTTGCATGTTTTGCACAGAAATGCAGTAAATCGAGCAATCACTTTGGATGAAAATATTTCGAGAACCAGACCTTCCAAACGCTTTTGGTTTAGACCTCCGGATAGAGTTTGAAAAAACCTGTCTTTTGATGTATAGCTCGATGGGATTTGGAAACATTTTTTAAAAGTTGAAAAAAAGTGGCAAGGGGGTGGTAGTCCATGATTTTTTTCAAAAATCATTGAAAAAATTTTTGTCAAAATTTTTACATCGCTGGAAAGCTCTGGGAATTTGCTATTCGCCACTGCAAACCGCAACCCCTTACGAGGCTTTGTTGTGGAAATATCGCCATCGACACTTTTTAAGGTTGGACCGAAAAAAACAAAGTAATATCATTTCTGATGTGAATATTTCGAGAACCGAAGCTTATTAAAATTTTTTTATTCATATCGGCGGAAAGGCCTGTTCATTTTCTATACGAAACTGAAAACTGTAACCTCTTACAAGGCTTGGTTGCGGAAATATCGTTATCCAAAGCCCTTTTTAGGGTTGCATCGAAATACAGTAATTTGACTTTGGATGCGAATATTTCGAGAACCAAACCTCGCAGAGTATTTTCGTTTTCAGTTTTAGAAAGCTCTTAAAAATTTAACAATGGATTTTTAAAACCGTTTCCGATTTCGAGGCTCGATTACGGAAATATCGCTATCCAAACACAAACGCTTTTGCATGTTTTGCACAGAAATGCAGTAAATCGAGCAATCACTTTGGATGAAAATATTTCGAGAACCAGACCTTCCAAACGCTTTTGGTTTAGACCTCCGGATAGAGTTTGAAAAAACCTGTCTTTTGATGTATAGCTCGATGGGATTTGGAAACATTTTTTAAAAGTTGAAAAAAAGTGGCAAGGGGGTAGTCCATGATTTTTTTCAAAAATCATTGAAAAAATTTTTGTCAAAATTTTTACATCGCTGGAAAGCTCTGGGAATTTGCTATTCGCCACTGCAAACCGCAACCCCTTACGAGGCTTTGTTGTGGAAATATCGCCATCGACACTTTTTAAGGTTGGACCGAAAAAAAACAAAGTAATATCATTTCTGATGTGAATATTTCGAGAACCGAAGCTTATTAAAATTTTTTTATTCATATCGGCGGAAAGGCCTGTTCATTTTCTATACGAAACTGAAAACTGCAACCTCTTACAAGGCTTGGTTGCGGAAATATCGTTATCCAAAGCCCTTTTTAGGGTTGCATCGAAATACAGTAATTTGACTTTGGATGCGAATATTTCGAGAACCAAACCTCGCAGAGTATTTTCGTTTTCAGTTTTAGAAAGCTCTTAAAAATTTAACAATGGATTTTTAAAACCGGTTCCGATTTCGAGGCTCGATTACGGAAATATCGCTATCCAAACACAAACGCTTTTGCATGTTTTGCACAGAAATGCAGTAAATCGAGCAATCACTTTGGATGAAAATATTTCGAGAACCAGACCTTCCACACGCTTTTGGTTTAGACCTCCGGATAGAGTTTGAAAAAACCTGTCTTTTGATGTATAGCTCGATGGGATTTGGAAACATTTTTTAAAAGTTGAAAAAAAGTGGCAAGGGGGTGGTAGTCCATGATTTTTTTTCAAAAATCATTGAAAAAATTTTTGTCAAAATTTTTACATCGCTGGAAAGCTCTGGGAATTTGCTATTCGCCACTGCAAACCGCAACCCCTTACGAGGCTTTGTTGTGGAAATATCGCCATCGACACTTTTTAAGGTTGGACCGAAAAAAACAAAGTAATATCATTTCTGATGTGAATATTTCGAGAACCGAAGCTTATTAAAATTTTTTTATTCATATCGGCGGAAAGGCCTGTTCATTTTCTATACGAAACTGAAAACTGTAACCTCTTACAAGGCTTGGTTGCGGAAATATCGTTATCCAAAGCCCTTTTTAGGGTTGCATCGAAATACAGTAATTTGACTTTGGATGCGAATATTTCGAGAACCAAACCTCGCAGAGTATTTTCGTTTTCAGTTTTAGAAAGCTCTTAAAAATTTAACAATGGATTTTTAAAACCGTTTCCGATTTCGAGGCTCGATTACGGAAATATCGCTATCCAAACACAAACGCTTTTGCATGTTTTGCACAGAAATGCAGTAAATCGAGCAATCACTTTGGATGAAAATATTTCGAGAACCAGACCTTCCAAACGCTTTTGGTTTAGACCTCCGGATAGAGTTTGAAAAAACCTGTCTTTTGATGTATAGCTCGATGGGATTTGGAAACATTTTTTAAAAGTTGAAAAAAAGTGGCAAGGGGGTAGTCCATGATTTTTTTCAAAAATCATTGAAAAAATTTTTGTCAAAATTTTTACATCGCTGGAAAGCTCTGGGAATTTGCTATTCGCCACTGCAAACCGCAACCCCTTACGAGGCTTTGTTGTGGAAATATCGCCATCGACACTTTTTAAGGTTGGACCGAAAAAAAACAAAGTAATATCATTTCTGATGTGAATATTTCGAGAACCGAAGCTTATTAAAATTTTTTTATTCATATCGGCGGAAAGGCCTGTTCATTTTCTATACGAAACTGAAAACTGCAACCTCTTACAAGGCTTGGTTGCGGAAATATCGTTATCCAAAGCCCTTTTTAGGGTTGCATCGAAATACAGTAATTTGACTTTGGATGCGAATATTTCGAGAACCAAACCTCGCAGAGTATTTTCGTTTTCAGTTTTAGAAAGCTCTTAAAAATTTAACAATGGATTTTTAAAACCGTTTCCGATTTCGAGGCTCGATTACGGAAATATCGCTATCCAAACACAAACGCTTTTGCATGTTTTGCACAGAAATGCAGTAAATCGAGCAATCACTTTGGATGAAAATATTTCGAGAACCAGACCTTCCACACGCTTTTGGTTTAGACCTCCGGATAGAGTTTGAAAAAACCTGTCTTTTGATGTATAGCTCGATGGGATTTGGAAACATTTTTTAAAAGTTGAAAAAAAGTGGCAAGGGGGTGGTAGTCCATGATTTTTTTTCAAAAATCATTGAAAAAATTTTTGTCAAAATTTTTACATCGCTGGAAAGCTCTGGGAATTTGCTATTCGCCACTGCAAACCGCAACCCCTTACGAGGCTTTGTTGTGGAAATATCGCCATCGACACTTTTTAAGGTTGGACCGAAAAAAACAAAGTAATATCATTTCTGATGTGAATATTTCGAGAACCGAAGCTTATTAAAATTTTTTTATTCATATCGGCGGAAAGGCCTGTTCATTTTCTATACGAAACTGAAAACTGTAACCTCTTACAAGGCTTGGTTGCGGAAATATCGTTATCCAAAGCCCTTTTTAGGGTTGCATCGAAATACAGTAATTTGACTTTGGATGCGAATATTTCGAGAACCAAACCTCGCAGAGTATTTTCGTTTTCAGTTTTAGAAAGCTCTTAAAAATTTAACAATGGATTTTTAAAACCGTTTCCGATTTCGAGGCTCGATTACGGAAATATCGCTATCCAAACACAAACGCTTTTGCATGTTTTGCACAGAAATGCAGTAAATCGAGCAATCACTTTGGATGAAAATATTTCGAGAACCAGACCTTCCAAACGCTTTTGGTTTAGACCTCCGGATAGAGTTTGAAAAAACCTGTCTTTTGATGTATAGCTCGATGGGATTTGGAAACATTTTTTAAAAGTTGAAAAAAAGTGGCAAGGGGGTAGTCCATGATTTTTTTCAAAAATCATTGAAAAAATTTTTGTCAAAATTTTTACATCGCTGGAAAGCTCTGGGAATTTGCTATTCGCCACTGCAAACCGCAACCCCTTACGAGGCTTTGTTGTGGAAATATCGCCATCGACACTTTTTAAGGTTGGACCGAAAAAAAACAAAGTAATATCATTTCTGATGTGAATATTTCGAGAACCGAAGCTTATTAAAATTTTTTTATTCATATCGGCGGAAAGGCCTGTTCATTTTCTATACGAAACTGAAAACTGCAACCTCTTACAAGGCTTGGTTGCGGAAATATCGTTATCCAAAGCCCTTTTTAGGGTTGCATCGAAATACAGTAATTTGACTTTGGATGCGAATATTTCGAGAACCAAACCTCGCAGAGTATTTTCGTTTTCAGTTTTAGAAAGCTCTTAAAAATTTAACAATGGATTTTTAAAACCGGTTCCGATTTCGAGGCTCGATTACGGAAATATCGCTATCCAAACACAAACGCTTTTGCATGTTTTGCACAGAAATGCAGTAAATCGAGCAATCACTTTGGATGAAAATATTTCGAGAACCAGACCTTCCACACGCTTTTGGTTTAGACCTCCGGATAGAGTTTGAAAAAACCTGTCTTTTGATGTATAGCTCGATGGGATTTGGAAACATTTTTTAAAAGTTGAAAAAAAGTGGCAAGGGGGTAGTCCATGATTTTTTTTCAAAAATCATTGAAAAAAATTTTGTCAAAATTTTTACATCGCTGGAAAGCTCTGGGAAGTTGCTATTCGCCACTGCAAACCGCAACCCCTTACGAGGCTTTGTTGTGGAAATATCGCCATCGACACTTTTTAAGGTTGGACCGAAAAAAAACAAAGTAATATCATTTCTGATGTGAATATTTCGAGAACCGAAGCTTATTAAAATTTTTTTATTCATATCGGCGGAAAGGCCTGTTCATTTTCTATACGAAACTGAAAACTGCAACCTCTTACAAGGCTTGGTTGCGGAAATATCGTTATCCAAAGCCCTTTTTAGGGTTGCATCGAAATACAGTAATTTGACTTTGGATGCGAATATTTCGAGAACCAAACCTCGCAGAGTATTTTCGTTTTCAGTTTTAGAAAGCTCTTAAAAATTTAACAATGGATTTTTAAAACCGTTTCCGATTTCGAGGCTCGATTACGGAAATATCGCTATCCAAACACAAACGCTTTTGCATGTTTTGCACAGAAATGCAGTAAATCGAGCAATCACTTTGGATGAAAATATTTCGAGAACCAGACCTTCCAAACGCTTTTGGTTTAGACCTCCGGATAGAGTTTGAAAAAACCTGTCTTTTGATGTATAGCTCGATGGGATTTGGAAACATTTTTTAAAAGTTGAAAAAAAGTGGCAAGGGGGTAGTCCATGATTTTTTTCAAAAATCATTGAAAAAATTTTTGTCAAAATTTTTACATCGCTGGAAAGCTCTGGGAATTTGCTATTCGCCACTGCAAACCGCAACCCCTTACGAGGCTTTGTTGTGGAAATATCGCCATCGACACTTTTTAAGGTTGGACCGAAAAAAAACAAAGTAATATCATTTCTGATGTGAATATTTCGAGAACCGAAGCTTATTAAAATTTTTTTATTAATATCGGCGGAAAGGCCTGTTCATTTTCTATACGAAACTGAAAACTGCAACCTCTTACAAGGCTTGGTTGCGGAAATATCGTTATCCAAAGCCCTTTTTAGGGTTGCATCGAAATACAGTAATTTGACTTTGGATGCGAATATTTCGAGAACCAAACCTCGCAGAGTATTTTCGTTTTCAGTTTTAGAAAGCTCTTAAAAATTTAACAATGGATTTTTAAAACCGTTTCCGATTTCGAGGCTCGATTACGGAAATATCGCTATCCAAACACAAACGCTTTTGCATGTTTTGCACAGAAATGCAGTAAATCGAGCAATCACTTTGGATGAAAATATTTCGAGAACCAGACCTTCCAAACGCTTTTGGTTTAGACCTCCGGATAGAGTTTGAAAAAACCTGTCTTTTGATGTATAGCTCGATGGGATTTGGAAACATTTTTTAAAAGTTGAAAAAAAGTGGCAAGGGGGTAGTCCATGATTTTTTTCAAAAATCATTGAAAAAATTTTTGTCAAAATTTTTACATCGCTGGAAAGCTCTGGGAATTTGCTATTCGCCACTGCAAACCGCAACCCCTTACGAGGCTTTGTTGTGGAAATATCGCCATCGACACTTTTTAAGGTTGGACCGAAAAAAACAAAGTAATTTCATTTCTGATGTGAATATTTCGAGAACCGAAGCTTGCAAAATTTTTGTATTCATATCGGCGGAAAGGCCTGTTAATTTTCTATACGAAACTGAAAACTGCAACCTCTTACAAGGCTTGGTTGCGGAAATATCGTTATCCAAAGCCCTTTTTAGGGTTGCATCGAAATACAGTAATTTGACTTTGGATGCGAATATTTCGAGAACCAAACCTCGCAGAGTATTTTCGTTTTCAGTTTTAGAAAGCTCTTAAAAATTTAACAATGGATTTTTAAAACCGTTTCCGATTTCGAGGCTCGATTACGGAAATATCGCTATCCAAACACAAACGCTTTTGCATGTTTTGCACAGAAATGCAGTAAATCGAGCAATCACTTTGGATGAAAATATTTCGAGAACCCGACCTTCCACACGCTTTTGGGTTAGACGTCCGGATAGAGTTTGAAAAAACCTGTCTTTTGATGTATAGCTCGATGGGATTTGGAAATATTTTTTAAAAGTTGAAAAAAAGTGGCAAGGGGGTAGTGCATGATTTTTTTTCAAAAATCATTGAAAAAATTTTTATCAAAATTTTTACATCGCTGGAAAGCTCTGGGAATTTGCTATTCGCCACTGCAAACCGCAACCCCTTGCGAAGCTTTGTTGTGGAAATATCGCCATCGACACTTTTTAAGGTTGGACCGAAAAAAACAAAGTAATATCATTTCTGATGTGAATATTTCGAGAACCGAAGCTTGCAAAATTTTTTTATTCATATCGGCGGAAAGGCCTGTTCATTTTCTATACGAAACTGAAAACTGCAACCTCTTACAAGGCTTGGTTGCGGAAATATCGTTATCCAAAGCCCTTTTTAGGGTTGCATCGAAATACAGTAATTTGACTTTGGATGCGAATATTTCGAGAACCAAACCTCGCAGAGTATTTTCGTTTTCAGTTTTAGAAAGCTCTTAAAAATTTAACAATGGATTTTTAAAACCGTTTCCGATTTCGAGGCTCGATTACGGAAATATTGCTATCCAAACACAAACGCTTTTGCATGTTTTGCACAGAAATGCAGTAAATCGAGCAATCACTTTGGATGAAAATATTTCGAGAACCAGACCTTCCAAACGCTTTTGGTTTAGACCTCCGGATAGAGTTTGAAAAAACCTGTCTTTTGATGTATAGCTCGATGGGATTTGGAAACATTTTTTAAAAGTTGAAAAAAAGTGGCAAGGGGGTAGTCCATGATTTTTTTCAAAAATCATTGAAAAAATTTTTGTCAAAATTTTTACATCGCTGGAAAGCTATTCGCCACTGCAAACCGCAACCCCTTACGAGGCTTTGTTGTGGAAATATCGCCATCGACACTTTTTAAGGTTGGACCGAAAAAAACAAAGTAATTTCATTTCTGATGTGAATATTTCGAGAACCGAAGCTTGCAAAATTTTTGTATTCATATCGGCGGAAAGGCCTGTTAATTTTCTATACGAAACTGAAAACTGCAACCTCTTACAAGGCTTGGTTGCGGAAATATCGTTATCCAAAGCCCTTTTTAGGGTTGCATCGAAATACAGTAATTTGACTTTGGATGCGAATATTTCGAGAACCAAACCTCGCAGAGTATTTTCGTTTTCAGTTTTAGAAAGCTCTTAAAAATTTAACAATGGATTTTTAAAACCGTTTCCGATTTCGAGGCTCGATTACGGAAATATCGCTATCCAAACACAAACGCTTTTGCATGTTTTGCACAGAAATGCAGTAAATCGAGCAATCACTTTGGATGAAAATATTTCGAGAACCCGACCTTCCACACGCTTTTGGGTTAGACGTCCGGATAGAGTTTAGTGAATATTTCGAGAACCGAAGCTTGCAAAATTTTTTTATTCATATCGGCGGAAAGGCCTGTTCATTTTCTATACGAAACTGAAAACTGCAACCTCTTACAAGGCTTGGTTGCGGAAATATCGTTATCCAAAGCCCTTTTTAGGGTTGCATCGAAATACAGTAATTTGACTTTGGATGCGAATATTTCGAGAACCAAACCTCGCAGAGTATTTTCGTTTTCAGTTTTAGAAAGCTCTTAAAAATTTAACAATGGATTTTTAAAACCGTTTCCGATTTCGAGGCTCGATTACGGAAATATCGCTATCCAAACACAAACGCTTTTGCATGTTTTGCACAGAAATGCAGTACATCGAGCAATCACTTTGGATGAAAATATTTCGAGAACCAGACCTTCCACACGCTTTTGGTTTAGACCTCCGGATAGAGTTTGAAAAAACCTGTCTTTTGATGTATATAGCTATGAGGACATATTCAGACAACTGTTGGAATGTATTTGTATTAAGATTTCCCTTGTGCTTAGCTTTTTCTTCCCTAAAGATCTGTATATATAGTGAATAATGTATACAAATTTTCTGTAACATCATTAATAATTGCTGAGATATTATATCTAGCTCTAGAGAGAGAACATTTAATTTTGAATCCTACAATCTCACATCTTTGATATAATTTACAATTTTTTTCCTTTTTTCTAAAAATGGTTTGATATAATATTTTTGAAAAATTTTATTTTCAGACTTGCAATGGACCTAAAAACCGGTACACTTTTAGTACCACCTACAGTAAAAAATTCCAGTTGTTCACATCCTCGTTATACGACACATAGCTTTATCATCCATATTGGAATAGCTGAAACAATTGAAGCTTTACTAATTTTGATATTAACTTTAGGTGTAATAGGTGCGAATGCGTTAGTTATATTTGTCATCAATAATCGTCGATATTCACCGTATATTCATATGCAGGTTAGTTTGAAAATGTTTATTAAATTAAATTTAATTTTAACAGAAATTGCACGGACATAACACAGTAAGCCAATATGGTCTGGTTTTTCCCAAATTATATAAGAATTTATTTATTTTAAATAAAACTTAACAAATTGTGTGAAGAAAACATTATTTGAATTGTGTTAAAGTTCAAGAGAAAGTGACAGAATGACAGACCAGGCCCAGATTGTGAAAGACAATGGGTCTTGTGAATAAAAAAAAATAAAAACTTTTCTTGAAGGAAGCTAAAGCCAACTAGTTATAGCTTTTACTAGCAACTAAATAAAGACAGTTCTAGCTTAAGCTTTGTTTTATGTGAATAAAAAAATGATAACGCAAAATACCTTGAGCTGGAAAATTCTAGCTTTAGCTTCGTTATTTAACATCTCCGTTTTTTATTCACATGTTTTGACTTAGATAGCTTTAGCTAGTACTGTCTATAAAAAGACCGAAGCGAAAAGGAAGTTTTGTTTGCATTTTGTTTTGCCATTACTTTTAATCTGTTCTATAGGGCAAGTATTGTATTTCGATCTAATCGGAGTTCTAATATGAATGTGAGCCTTTTCCATAATCTTGTTGGTCACGTGCTTAATAGTCTTGCATAAAGAAGAGCATTGAACTCCAAGATCTTGTCCTACACCACACTGAAATCCAGGTTCACTCAGATATCTCAAAAAATATCTGCATTCTTTGCTCAGAGGTCAGTACACTTCATCTACGCTCTGTTGAATCTCCTAAAAAGTTTTCAGAAAGCCACTGAACATTTTCTTTTGAAAACCGAAATAAACTATGAAAATCATCATCACTAATTTCCAACCGTTTCTTATACAATTTTGGTTTTATTACGCGTATAAAATCGGCAATATTCGCACTACAACTAAACACAACACCAAAAATAAGAACTAGTCAAAGCTTGCTAGACAGGTAAAAAAATGTTGATTTGTTTGTAGCTTTAACTATAATATTTTAGTTTAAGCTATTTTTATTACACAAATTAAAGCATAGGCTGGAAAAATAAGTTTAAACTGAATGGGGCATATTCATAGTCACTTTTAAACTCCAGTTTATCATAGACCTGGGTTTATCCTATCTGAATAACATTGAATAAACCCCAGTCTAAGATAAACCGGAGTTTAAAAGTGACTATGAATATGCCCAAATGAATTTAGCTGTGGTTATTTTAAAATGGCTATTTCTAAAAGACATCTTTAACTGGCTAGTTTAAGCTTATTTTTATTCACCAAAAACCTAGCTTTTACTTAAAAATCCAAGTTTTAGATTTAGTTTTTTTTTTTATTGATAAGACCCAAAACTTTGACAAACCAAAACAAAAACAAAAACATGAACTAATAAGGTCCAGTTTTTCAGTGTTGCAAGATTAAAGTTAAGCCCGAGTTAACTCAGGATTAACGGAACAGATGCTATTGATATTTTATCCACCGAGTTTTTTACTAATTCCGAGTCCATCCTCCACCAAAAACTGCTTCTTCAGTTAACTGCGAGTTAATTTACTTCTAGAGATAGCTAACTTTGGCTTAACTCACCACTGAAAAACTGGACCTAACTATATACTAACCAAATAAAATTATCCTCAACCATATCACAGCCAGCAAAATACACATACATAATTTATTTATTTAATCCAAAAAAATTATCAAAAAATAATTTAATTTCCAAGATTTTCTTTTTAACATACATTCTTTTTGCCACAATAATTTCAGCCACGTTACCTGCTAACATCCCTGGCACTAAACGACCTTACAATTGGCCTGCTAATCACTCCATTTGGATTGTTGCCAGCATTGTTTCACTGTTGGCCATATGGTGAGATTTTTTGCCAAATTCAGGTAAGTTAATATTCCTTATCTAAAAAAAAAAGCATGCAAAACAAAGCCATGCCAAACTCTAACCATCCCAACCGTTTAGTCCTTTATCTCAAAAATGAAATGGATTACAAATTCTAAGTGTATACCTTGTAAAGATGGTTTGATTCAAAAAGTGTACATATAATGTACATACGTATATGTTCGTACACATCCTCTTTATATCCTCTGTTAAAGCGTAACATAGCTGCTTTGTTAAAAGAATATCCCCAATTCAAGGAAATCCTTTCATTCGTCCTTCCATAACCAAGTATCTAACTTTATACGTATATACCTACTCCTGTGCATTGCTTCCTAGAAAAGAAAAACCCAGAATTGTGTTCCCATCTTCAGAGCCAACCTTCTCACTTCCTATTACACACAATCACGCTTTTCAGGCAGTAAGTCCATGAGTGTGACTGTGGATATTAGTAAGAAATAATCTTTACATAGGAATTTCATATTTTACGTATCAAGGTCCTTTATCATCCTGCCCAGCCCATTCCCTGATGTATAAAAACAGATTATATACACTTCCTATATAACATTACACCCACATCCAAGTTACAGGTGAAAAATAAAACTAAATTTAATTCCACAGGCATTGCTTCGTGGCGCCCTCTCGCAACAGAGTGCTGTTATCCTCGTTTGCATGGCTGTCGATCGGTACATGTGTGCGTTACATCCTAGACGATACTTTCAACATTCGAGTAAAAAGGTAAACACAAAAAATAATATTAAAATTAAAGAAATTGTTATAACTCATTTGCGCATATAAAACCTTTGACATCCACATCATCCATTCTGAATAATGTCTGTTGTTGAAATTGAAATTTTGTAAAATAATTAGTTTAGTGTAGAAATGGATGGGAAAAGCAGGAGAGATATGGGGTGAAAATGAATATGTGCTCAGAAATATTTTAAGTTTTTAATCATATCGGGCTTGGTGAACTGGCTGAAAAATGGACAGGTATACAGACTATAGACGTTTGTATGGCATCTACCAATGAACGTTTGTCCGTGCGTTGTGGAAGTGAGTTCTGCAAATCTGAAACAGTTAACGAAGTTTTTTCAACGAAAAAGTAAACAATTTATCAACCTAGATAATTATACATACATATATTGACTTTAGGAAGCTATTAAAAACAGATATGCAAAAATGCTGTTTTGGGATTGAATTAAAATTAAAAACATTTAGAAATGAAAAGAAAAGTTGCCCAAGGTAATAGGTATGTGATAATGATGAACCTATTTTTGACTCTCAAGGCATACATTTTTACATATTACATGAAGCATCACATCTCTATAAAATTGCTATTTTCACGATTTTGCACAGAAAAAAAAAAATTATTTAATTTAAATTCTAATTTTGTAAAACTCAATGAGCAAAGTTCTGCATAATATGTTTGTAGAAAGAAATTCAGTGAAATGGAGGGAGACGTAACTATGAAATTTGCAAAAAATATATAAATATGGGTTTACATCTGCAATATTTAAAATATTGGATAACGAAAGTTTTAAGATTCCTTGTTTTTACAAAATCGCATGCTTACATTTACCCCCGACTTTTATTTAAGAATTATAGAATTAAGTTAATTAAGTGTTTTAATACGGAGACAAATGAGGCAGATGAAAACAGGAAACTCAAACTCATAAGGACAGCAAAAACAAATTATTTAGGGCTAAATGTAAAAGAGTAAATGTAGACAAAATTAAAAATAAAACATGTTTACATTTACCACAAAACAAAATGGATAAAATTTATGCTTCATTCAAAAAAAAAATATTTTAATTGAAAATCAAATTGACATAATTTTTGAAAATAAACTATCAAAAAATAATGTAATTTTAGAGTGAGTGAAGTTAGCACCCTTTGTTCCCGATTTGTTTCGCATTGTCCCAATTTTTTTTTGAAAAATATCAACAATGGGTGTTTTTGACCTAGCCCCCCTTTTTCGAAAACGGAATTTTTGAAATTTGATCTAGATTGTTCTAGTTATTCTGAACATTTGTACGGCTACAATATTTTCTTAACACATGTATTTTTCATCAAAAAATTTTAATCAAAAGTATTTTTAAAAAAAAATAATAAAATGGCTATTGGAAGCTGGCGTTTTTGAAAAAAATAAATAAATTTCTCTAAAAATAGACCTTTTACAAATTTAATTTTTAGAAAGAAAAGAAAGAACACTTTCTTTTTGAGACTTTAAAAAAAAAATAAAAAAGTTCGATTTTCGAAAAAAGGGGGCCTAGATTTTTTTTTCGATTTTGGCCAAAATTATGTAATTTTGAAAATAGAGGACAAAGACTTGGAACAATGTTCAGAACAATCTAGAACAATTTTCGACAATTCGGTTTTAGAATAAAGGGGGATTAAGTCAAAACCCGTTTTTTGGGTCTAAACGCCCAATTTTTGAATATTTTCAACAAAAAAAAATTTGGAACAATCCGAAAGAAATCGGGAACAAACTGGACCAATTTTCAAAAATAACAAATTCAAAAAAAGGAAAGCTAACTTCACCCACTCATTAACAATGAACGTTCATCCCATTTAATCATTTACATATACCCATGGGAGACAAAAAATGGCTAAACTTACTGTAAATAGCTTATATATTTATACTAGCTAGCCAACCCGGCTTCGCAAGGGTAGACAAACCTAAGCGTCGCATACAAAAATATACATAAACAAATAATTATTCTACTTTTTGTACCTAATTGAATATCTACTACTTTCTGGGTTTTAAGTTACTTCACATCAAAAATGATGGAATTCGTAAAAACTATGATCATCTAAGTCCAACCTTTATTACTTTCCAAACACAGTAAGAATTTTTGTAGTCGAAAACCATTTTTTTGTGTTTCACTATATAAATATCAAATTTTTAAAAATAACAAAAAAAAAAAGAATTTGTTAAATCGAATATCTCTTTTTTTGTTTTCACCCCATTTTATCCCCGCCTATAATTGTTTTCTTTAGTCATTTTTACCCCAAATTCACCATATAAATAGCAAATGTTTGAAAAAATATCGTTTATAACATTAAAAAAAAAAAAAAACACAAGGAATTTTTTGAATTGGATCTCATTTTCGATTTTACCCCACCTCACGCTATAGATACCAAATTTTAGAAAAAATAAAGCCATTCACTAAAAATGTTTACCCCATTTCACCCTAAAAATAACAAAAATTGAAAAAGAATATCCTTAAAGTCATCCGCTAAAAACAACCCTTCAAACACAATTTTTTTTGAAATCGGAGATGTGGTTTCTGAGATTAGCCCGAAAAAAAAAACAAACAAAGCAATAGTTCAGCTTTATTAATAATAATCTTTATACACAGATATTTATTCAAACAAAATAAATATTTAAGAACTCAAAAACTTTTAAAATTCAGATAAATGAACTGACCCACGTGCACGTCAAAGTAAAAATTTCAACAAACTCATTGAATGTTTATGATTGTCATCTTTCCGAAAAACGGGAATAACTACCTTCACTTAAGTCTAGGCTATAGTTTTTTTCTTATGTCAATCATTAAATAAAACTTATCTAATACACATAATTTGGATTCAGCAAGAAAAAAAATAAAATTAGTTGCGAACGACGCTGACGTTGTTCAGGTGCATTCAATTCCTTTTGTTTGTGTCGTTTGTGATTCATATCCCCAACTGCATTCATAGTTCTTTATCAAAACCTATCAGCCTTATACAGATAAACACACTTTTGCAATAAATAACTGTCACGATTGCATTTTATCTGCAATCTCATTCTCGGACGTATTTAAATTCTTCTTTATTTTTGATTTTTTTTTTTTCAAAAACGGTTTCATAGTCCTTAGTGTGTTTAGAAGACATTTGTGCTTCTTGAATGCTTCCAATTTCTGCTTACAGGAAGAAAAACTTAAATAAGCTGAGTTTTTTCTCAGTAGATACCTATAGGTATCGTAAGAAGTTGGGGTGAGCTCTTTTTGGATTCCCTTTTCACTTATTCCGGAGCACCTGATTCCAGCAGAGCTTAGTTGGGAAGTTGGGATTATCATTATGGCATTTTCTATGTCCCCTTTAGTCTTATCTTAATTTTGCGTTCTCATAGAGCTTATACCTTCTATGGATTGCTTGCAGGATGAGATGAGGAGGCAGTTAAAATTATTGGTGTGTTTCTATTGTGCCATAGGATGGTGATAAGTTGAACGTTCAAGCACCCTTAAGACTCGGTCCGAGTGGCTTTTTGTGTTCCTAATTGGAATGTCAAAAACGGCGGGTGTGGCATATAACCGAGAACCGAGTCATGGAATGGCAGCACATTCTAAAAGACAACGACGACGCGACGCATAACCAACGAACGGTATATCGTATCTATGTATTTGTACTGTAGAAACATCAATTGAAGAAGCCAAAGCAAAAGGACATCTCCAGCATTTAGGTATAATATTTGTGCAATTAAAAGAAATTTTAATATTAATGATGGAACAACGCTCTTAATTACGAACCAGAACTATAGAAGACAAGGAAAATACGATTTTATGTAAAGTCTCGAGGAAATTTGTCTTCGTCTTTGTCAGCACAAATTGAGGCAGGACTTTCGTAGTATTAATCATTTTTTGATATAATAAAATGATTATTGTGATGAGTTTTGTAGATGTATCTACCATCAAGCTTTTTATTGCATTTGTGAGTCAAATTATTATTATTGTTCTCTTGGAAAAACATCAGTCAGCTGGAAAATGTTAGGTTTTGTTTGTGAATATCTTCCGGCATTTTTATTGGTTTATTAATATTCAGGTATTTTTATTTACATACATATATTGATAAGGTATAGCTTTTTGAGATTTAATAATAGGTATATCCTCAAGCAAAATAAACCAGTATGTATTTGTATATGAGTTCATAAGGAAGCGGGCCATTTCTTTGAATTTATTAACGATTGAATTAATTTTGAATTTATTAACGATTGAATTAATATTGTTGGCTCAATAAATTCGCAAAAATTCAATTCAATCGAAAAATCGAAAATGCTCAACAGGTGGCGCTGTAGGCACACATTTCGTTTTTTTTTTTTTTAATTCAATTCAATTACCATTCAATAGGTGGCGTTGTAAGCGGTTAGGAAATGGCATTCGGGATATTCTTTTCAACTTTTGTTATTATGGGGTTAAAATAAAAAAGTTATCAGATTTAAGAAATATGAAATAGAAAATTGATTGAAAGGTTGTTTATTTAGGGGATGGCCTTAGGGATTTTTGTTCAGTAAATTGGAATTTATAGGGCAAAATGGGGTAAAAACGAAAAGTGGCATCTGTTTTCAAAAATTCGTTTTTGTGTCTGAAAGGTTATTTAAAAATAATTGCTATTTATAGAGTGAAATAGAATAAGAACAAAAATGGTTTTTGATAGCAAAAATCCTGAATTAACCCTTCCTAGCTAAGCGTAGGTGATAGACCCGCTTCCATACAAAAAAACTGCTGGTAATTAACCACTCTACAAGAATTAGTTTTTATATTTAAAGGCCTTAGTTATCGTATTCTTCATTTTGTGAGGGTATATATATATTGCTGAATATTAAGCCAAAGCTTACTTTAAAAAAATAATAGATTATATACAACGAATATAAGCAAATTGGATTTTTCATAATTTTTGTCAGGCAATATTTAATTTTTTTTAAATTTTCTTAACAAACTCATAACTGGAAAATACAAAAAAAAACAAAAAATCAACATTCCAACTACAGAAAATTCGGGCCTAATGGGGGATAGATACTTCATAGTTATTAAAAACTCCCTTTTTATAATTTGATCTAAAAAAAAGTGAGTAATTAGCTCTAAAAAAACAGTATTTTATTTTTAGGTATGGAATAGGCTGGAATTTAATCTCCATGGACCTCCTCACAATGGTATACGTTTGTTGAATTTTAGCAACCAAAATCATTTCCGACTCTAATTATTGACAAAAATTAATTAATGAAATTTGGTGCACTTAATGATTTGAGAAAGTTTTATTTAGTTGTATAGACTCTTTCTGTACTCGAAATGGTTGCTTCCTTAGTTTGCGGTCATCAGAGTTTGGTACAAAAAATGAAAATAAAAAAAAAAAAAAACTGTCAGCATTTTAAATCTAACAAAATTTAGTTCTATAACGCCCTGAAAACATTGCGCCCATAGGTACTTTTCTAAATTTCGTGCACTCATATCCGCATTATAATCATTTTCATTTAAATTGTTCACTTACAAGCTCAAATTTTAAGACATTTAATCCTAAATTTGACTATACATTGAGTTTTGCATAAGATGCGACAAAATACAAGAACAAGATCGTATGTATGAAAGAGGTTTATTTCCCCCTGTTTTTGCGGTTGTGGAATTTTCTAAAAATTGCCTTGAAATAAAAAAACAAAAAAAATATTAAGAAACAACGGCAGCACTTACATTTTCTACTTTTTTTTTAAGCCAGAAATCCACTGTTTAATCCTGTTTCTAAATCAATTTGTTTAAGTGAAAAAAATTTTGACAAATTAATTTTTAAACTCAATATTTTGAACAAAAAAAAATGACAAAAATTTTGTTGAAACTATTTTTTTTGTTTAAATCGTTTGTAATTAGGTGGCATTTTCATTTTTTAATATTAAATTTTTAATAGTCAAACTCAAAATTGAAAATAACTGAATCTACTCTACAACTTTCTAAGTTAAAATAGGATCATTTAAGCAACTTCAACAACCGTACTGAATTCAAATAAAGCTAAGCTTATTTCTGTTATTGCCAAAAACACCCTGTCAAAGTACCTGACCTTGGCAATTTTTTAGTTTAATTTTAAAATTTCTTACAATATTCTGACCTAAATGATTAAGAAGTCCATATTTCACAAATCATTAAGGACCTGTTTCACAGTGTTTATTAGTTAACAGGGTGATAAGTCCACAGGAGCAAAAAATCACAGTTGTCGTTTGACTTTCCTGAATGGGATGTAAATTCACAAATAATTTTGTTTGGGTTGTGGTCTTATAATCCTGTGAAAAATTGTTTGGCAGACGTGTACCAAATTAATTAAATTTTTGTCAATAATTGCCGTGGGAAATGATTTTTGTCACCAAACATCTTACAAACGGCCCGGTGTGACAGTTACAAAGACAGGGCGGACATTTACAATTAGTACTCCAATATTTTTTTTCATATTCTGAAATATTTTGTATTAAAAAAAAAATATATACACGACTTGATCGCATGAACTTGCTCTTGTGGTTAAATTCTGTGTGTAACCTCAGAACAAAGAAGCCTGATCTATATATTTAACAAGAAAATAGTGAAAAAGCCGAAAGCACTAAAAAATTTTTTGTTTGAATTTTTTTTTTTGTTTATAAAAAACTGTTTTTAAAAATTTTTAAAAGCATTATTGTTTAAACTATTGAGAAGCATTAGATTGCATACCAATATCGGTCTAAGCATGCCAAAGATATACGTGAATAACCCAAAATAAGACCATATTTTCACCATATAAACGTGGAATACCTAATTCCGTTATGTGAATTTTTTGAGAAGAACCTGAAATGCAGTTTTCTTACAATTGACTTGGTTATTACAGGTACGAAGTTTAATCAAAATCGTTAGAGCCGTTTTCGAGAACATTTGAAGAAACCAAAATATTTGTATCGCAGCTACCCGTTCTAGATGAGGTAAAACAACCATTCGAATTCCCCGTCTAGGGAATCACATGAAAAGCTCTGTATCAAATTTCATGCAAATCGGTCTACCCGTTTAGGCTCTAGCTGAAATTACAGTGGACGCGCCGACGACGCACAGGCGCGCCGACCGACGCCACGGACGGCATGACGAAACCCACTTTTTCGGACTTCTCGATTATCGTAGTGTTAGTTTTGATTATAACCTGGATTTTTTTTTTTTTACACGAAACCAATACTTGCCCTATAGAGCAAGTAAAAATAGGAATAGATTTTAATTTAAGGTAAAACCAAAACACGTACAAAACTACAGCATCGTATTTTTTTTATTTATTCCTTTCCTATTTTCTTTTAATATTGAACCGTTAAGCTTAAGGAAAACATTTTCGTAATCTCAAATGCTATATTCTAGAAAGTTCAATTCAGAAAAACAGCCTTAGGAAAACCAAACATTAGATAGATCTAGAGGTAGGTACCTATGTATATGCAAAACACAAACAAAAGTAAAATGGTTTTTTGGAAAATCGTTTATTAAAAATGTTTTCCGATAGAATGAATAAACCTACTCAACATCAGCCCCCCCTCACCCCTCCAGAAGGTATGTTCCCTGTAATTAAATTGGCAGAACGTGATATACCTATATGTTTTCCTGGTATAGTGATAAAATCTGATTTGCGTATGGTTTGTGGTCTTATTACAGTAGAGAAGCATTATAAAGGACGTGTCCTTGCCCTCAAGAACCCCACATCCACCATCCATTTTCTCATATCATCGCTCTGCTATTTTGTCAAAAATAAAAACACAAAATGCCATATACATATATAAATACCGACAAACTGAGAGACGGGAAAAGAGGTCTCGGTTACGAAGGTTGACAGATAGGAGATACAACACTGACATTTTCTATTACATAAACGATGATGGTTGACATGTAAATCTTTCGTACACACATCATAGAAAATAGAATGCCTTTAAGCGTGTCACGTGTGTTTCTCAATATTGCTTACCTAATACTGAAATTGAAGGTACCTACTCCTACATATGCCTTCCAAAGGCACGTACCATCATTAAGTGCATTTTAATGTTACCAAAAGTATGTAGTTACCAAACAACTGCATAAGGAAGTTTGTAGGAAACTTGAATTTTCTCTAATACGACTTCCGTTAATAAATATTCGGGGGGGGGGGGTAATTTTCATGTCACACGCAAGAACACAATATTTTGAAGGTAACCGCCCCGCCTCTGCTATGCGGCTTTTATTAGAAATCTATTAAACTAGAGCGAGGGCATTGTGTCATGAACATGAAAACTATCTAGATGGGAGTCAAAGATTTTCAAAAATAATGAACATCTTGGGTTTTTCTATTTTTACTCTAAAGCACTCTAAAGTCAAGTTCTGGATACCTAAATTATCGAATTTTATAATATTGAAACGAAACAATGATTTACAATCAACCGAATGAGATAACATTCACCGTTTGTAAGATATTTGTTAAATATGTATTTCCTAGCTACTTAAAAATACCCCCTTTCAGGGACATTTCCTGAAACGAAATTTAAATATGTTTGAATAAAACAAAAAACCACTTGAGTGAGCTACCACCAAGTCATTATAGGCTGGAGTTGTAGCTATTTCACGGCTGCCAAGCCGTTCATAAAACTCATTTGACTGTTCAATTTTAATTTGAAAAACTTTTTGTCCAGCTGAGAGTTGAACCTAGACCAAGCGTCTTCAGAGCCATATGCACTACGCATTGTGTCTCTGTGTGTGGCTAATAAAAATGCTAGTTGATTCAAATGCAATGGTCAAACAATAAAACCTACATTGGGTTGGACCTGATCACTTGGACTTCAATATCGCGATGCGTAGTGCATATGGCTCTGAAGACGCTTGGTCTAGGTTCAACTCTCAGCTGGGCAAAAAGTTTTTCAAATTAAAATTGAACGTAATAGACTAAGCACCACTTAAAAGAGCTTTATGAACGGCTTGGCAACAGTGAAATATCTATATAACTCCGATCATTGCATGACGGGTATTGTCTTCAAGTTTTTAAACAATGTTGAGCAAACAAACGTTAAACGTAATTATAGGCAATCTAAAATCGATTTTAATAGGTTAATTCTGTATTTAACCTTGGAGAGTTGGGAAGAGGTTTATTTGGAAGAGGACCCTTCAAAAGCTTATAGTTTGTTCTTGAATCGTTTCAAAGAGCTAATCAACAATTCGAACTACTATGTCATCCAAAAAAGGTCAAATATAAAATTAAAGCCATGGATAAATAATTCGCTTTTAAAATCTATAAATCTTAAACATAAATTACATAAAAAATGTCGAAAACACCCACTTAATACAAATTTAAAATTACGTTTTAAAAAAATTTGTAAGGAAGTTAATAATAAAATTCATCAGAGTCGCGATAGTTATTACAACAACAAAATAACAAATGCAAAGAATAACCCAAGAGAAGAATGGAAAGTCGTTAATGAAATTATAAACAGAAAACAAAGTAGTCAGTCAAATTCTATGACAGTTGAAAATGGAGATACATGTATCTCAAATCCAAAAGAAATTGCAAATTTATTCAACAATCATTTTACTAACGTTGGTATAACTTCTTTTCCTCGTGATATCACAAACTCTTTTGAATGTTGTAATAGCTTCAGCTCTTCTAATGTGGTACATAGTGGAAATAGTTTCTTCTTCGAAACAATAACTGGCCTTGAAGTGCTGAAAACTATAAATACACTGAATAACTCAACCTCAGTTGGCGTTGATGGCATTTCTAATACAATGCTAAAAAAAAACAGCTTTATATTTGGTGGATGTTTTGACACATATTTTTAATAAAAGTGTCTTTTTAGGTGTCTTCCCAAATGACTTAAAATCTGCTTTTGTAATACCCATTTTCAAAAAAGGGAGCAAAAAGGATGTAAAAAACTACAGACCCATTTCATTATTACCATCAATTTCAAAAATTTTTGAAAAAATTATAAAAAGTAGAATTTTACGATATCTGACAAGCAAGAATTACTTTAGTCCCGCACAGTTTGGATTTAGATCAGGAATGTCTACAGAAGATGCTTTATTACATTTCTGTTGTTCAATACAACAAGGAGTTGACAAAAAAATGAAATGTGCTGCGCTTTTTGTTGACATTACAAAAGCCTTTGATATGGTCAGTCACTCTATTCTTTTGAAAAAATTGCATTTTGTTGGTTTTCGAGGTTTCATCTATAATTGGTTTGAATCCTACCTGAGTAATAGGTCTCAGATCGTCAAATTAAGTAATGTTTTAAGTGATTCTATGGATATTAACTTGGGTGTACCACAAGGGTCAGTTCTTGGGCCCATTCTTTTCTTGATTTATATAAATTCCATCTTCAATCTACCATTTTTAGGTAAAGTTAACGCCTTTGCTGATGATATAGCAATTGGATACAATTCACTTAGTCCATTAAATTTGGTTTCGGATGTAAACCATGATGTACAGTTATTAAGACTATGGTTTGCGGACCATAAACTTATAGTCAGTAACAAAACCAAACTTATGATGTTCAGCACTGAAATTTATGGACTAAATTACATTAAAGTATTGTTCCATGCTCCGTCTTGCTCTAGATTTAAACTCTTCAATAGCAATTGTTTAGTATCTAATTCAATTAATAGCTTCAATTCTGAAGTAAACTGCTGCAGTACATGCTTCAATATTGAAATAGTGAAAGAGTTTAAGTATCTAGGAGTCAAAATTGACCAACATTTAAAATGGTCTGAACATATTATGGATTTAAAGCAATATCTTCTTTCAACCGTAAGATGCTTTTACCGTTTAAAAAAAAATTGTTCATTCTCCACGCTAAAAAAAGTTTACTATGGTATTTTCCACTCGAAATTACAATATGGTATCAGTTGTTGGGGAGGCGCCTACTTAAACAAAATCCAACAATTAACAATACTTCAAAAATGTGTATTAAGGAAGATATGCAACGCTGCCCGCCTAGCTCACTCTGCAGATTTATTCAGACAAACAGGTATTCTACCAGTAAGACACTTGTTCTATTTAAAGGCTTTGAAGATATTTTTTATGAGGGGTGGTTATTTGGAAAGCCCTATAAGTAATGCATATAACATGAGAAATGCTAGCTCGGTACGATCAACCATTTTTCGAACTACACTTTTTAGGAATTCTTACACTATCGTCTCTCGCAAGTTATACAACAGTCTTCCAGCCGAATTACGAAGCATTAGAAACCGTCCACAGTTCTTAAAATCCGTAAAATTATGGCTTCTTGATTTCGATACTTATAACATTGAATCTTTGCTAAACTACGTCATTTGATAACATTTGTTCTCTTTGTTTGTTCACGTATAGTAATTCAAATATTCTTTATGCAGTTTAAATCAATCATTTCAATAAAATTCATCATAAACTTTTTTTCTTTTTTCGTTTGTATTTACCATATATATGTGATTTATAATATGTCCAGTGTCCACCCCACAATATAACAAAGTATGTAAATGTGGCATTAATTCAATTTTAACTATAAATTCAAATGCTACAACCTATTCTCTTTAATTAATTGCTAAAATTATATTATTAAATTAGAAATAAGATATCAAAAAATTGTAAGGAGAATATGATATTAATAAAAAAAAAAAAAAAAAAAAAAAAAAAAAAAAAAAAAAAAACTCCAGCCTTTAATGACTTGGTGGTAGCTCACTCAAGTGGTTGTTATTTCATTCAAACCTTCAATATTAATATGATGGTGCGTAAGCCTTGCAGCCTTAATGCGAGTGTGTTATCACTCAAAAACCAACTTTCGAAACTTAAATACTTAAGTTCAACATAAACGCTTATATTCTACTGTTTCCTCAGCGTAAACTGTCACATAAGCTCTTATGTTGAACATAAATTTTTAAGTTTCGTTTCGACAAACGGCTCTAAATGTCATTCATTGATATGACACAATGTAAAACTGTTTAGCGGCTGTAGCCACAAGTCAGCCTTTGTCCAATCTATTCAATATCACAATTTGACGATAAAACAAATGATTGATAACAACAATGTATGTACCTATACTATTTCTCTCTATTTCAGGGCTGTGTGGCCATTGTTAGCCTTACATGGATCATTAGTTTAACAGTTTTTGGTTTCCTGGTCCTGCCAAAAGGTAAGTAAATTTATTCCCCGGATACAATAACTCACCATCAACTTTTTATGCATTTACTCCCACACACACACACACACACATACACACACACACATATATACGAACGTTTAACAATATCAATACTATGTTATACCATTTATAGGGTACTACTTCAACAACACCGGATTAATGGCATGCGAGCCATTTTACAGCAAGCCGTCATATCGAATTTTAGCAACGTGTGCACTTTATTTCCCCACCACAATGGTACTTATGTACTGTTATGGTTCGAGCTTTCATATGAGTCGTTTTAGGCTCAACGATCCCACACTGCCAACAATGGCACATCATCCGCATCATCCATTGACGGCGTCGACAACGCTTCCCAACACACCAGTCATGAATTTAAGCATGGCCATGGGTATAGGACCATCTAATACAATAACGAAAAAGGTATAATAAATTCAAAAGCATCAGCAGGGCTTTTGTAGGTTATAATGCTGGTCAAGTAGTTATTCAATATACAGGGTGATTATAATAATAATTTTTTTTTAAACTCAAGAGAGTTTTAAATTAAGTAAATGAAATTTGATATTTAATGTATGTAAAGGGTCCGCCAAATAACTTCTTTTTTTTTTAAAAAATGGCGCAAAACATGGAGTGTAGCTTCGGCTGTGTGGCACGTAGCGCCGCGCCGTCCTGTTGAAACCAAATGTTGCCAATATCCTCCTCTTCAATTTCTGTGAACAAAAATTCGTTCGACATGGCCCGATAACGATCGCCATTGACTGTAACGGCCACTCCTTGCTCATTTTTTAAAAATGTCCCAATTATGCCTCTCGACCAAAATCCGCACCAAACAGTGACTCGTTTTGGGTGTATCGGCTTCTCAATGTATGCGTGCGGGTTTTCTGAGCCCCAAATTCCACAATTTTGCTTGTTTACTACCCACCAAGATCAAAATGAGCTTCAACTGAAAAGATAATTTTTTTGGCAAAATCGGCATGGTAATGTCGCAATATTTCCCAGCATTGTTCAAGCGTATACACAACCATATTCGTTCAGCGGAAGGATAAAACTAGTTATCTGTCAAATCAGACATGAGCTAAGTGTTACCATTCACGAAATAAGTACTAGTTCAAAAAAAAAACGTTAGATGGCGGACTCTTTATATGTATCTCGAAATCTAAAAAAAAACATTCAGAAACGCCAAATTTATTTAGGGTAACAAAATATATTTTGACAGTTATGTACATTGTGCATTGCAAATAACCTATTTTAGCTTCAAAATCGGGGTTAAGAGTTTAATAAGGTTTAGAGAAACTTAATACATGTGGGGAAAAAATTTTGAATGTTTCCCGTTTTCTAAGATTTTGGCTGTTAGCTGCAATATTGAAAACAATTGGGGTTGGTGCAACAAATTAGCACTTAAAAGGGTCTACTAATACTAGCAAAAAACTTGAAAATCTATTGTTTTTAGTTTTATTGGCAATCTTCTTAAGATTATTCCACTATCGCCTTGCGTTTTTTAAACATCAATTTGATATAAAAAATGATCAGTCACAATAGATAAAAGAGCAATTAAAAATCTAAATTTCTGACAAACAAAATTTTCTTGACAATCTAATTATTTTAAGATTTTATACCAACTTCATTTTTATTTAAAAAAAAAAACTACAATTTTGAACAACAACATACAAAAAACGTAAATAACAGAACAACAAATTTGTGGGAAGAAAAGGGAATTTTCCGACTGGCTGAAGGGATTTTTCTTTAAAAGAGTGTCATGACCCATGATGAAGAGCAAAGGATAAACACACACTGTCATATTTATAAGATTTCTGTAGAATACACTTGGACAACTAGACATTGTCTAAATAGTTGGACATCTCCTTATCTATAAACGCATTCGAGCAGTAGTTGTCTAAATATTTCCTTATAAATATTCACAAACATCCATCTTAACTGTCAATTTTGTGAATTTTTAGAAGCGTTCAATGAACGTTTCATTCAATTCAAGATAATTTTTCAATTCGAACTAGACTTCCATTTCGTATATTTACTTTAAAATAGGTTTTGACAACCATTTGTAGTGTCTAAGTTAGACAATCGATGGAAAATTTTGAATTGGTGAGCTGTCTAAAGTTAAACATAATTTGGAATGGTTTCATAAACTGGCAGTCCGCTTGCATAAATTCTTGGTCTATTATATTCAGCAACTGGAATTTCAAAGAAGAGAATTGTTTCAAAAAACCGCACATCCCTTAACCATGTAGGCTGATGAATGCATAACGGTTGTGGTTTGTGGATGGAAACACAGAACCATCCGCATTTATTAGATTTTTGAGTAATTGAGAAAGTGTCTTAATATTTCCAAATAGCTACAGAAATGTGCTTTATTTAATTAAATAAAATAGCACTTTAGTCAAGGTTTAGACATAGACAACCAATTCCGTAATATAAATTTTAAATACCAATGAAATTTTAAACCTGAACAGCTGTCTAAAGTTAGACAACATTTATAAATACTGTGACTGCAGTGTCTTGTTTTGCACATCTGGGGGAAATTGCTTGCCCTACCATTACCTTATTTAAAACATTTTTATTTACCTCTATCTTCTTGCATTAAAATATTCTTAACTCAGAGACTAATGGACTTTGATTAAACTAAATATGAACTGAATTTCATCAAGAAAATTTTATATCAACAAATTTTTAATCCTTTCTGCAAATATCACCTTGACCGACGAGACTATTGGTATCTAAGGTCGAGTTTTTGAGTGCGAGATTAAATTTAAACCCGAGTTAACTAATCAGATTTGGTCATTTAAACCCAGGATTAACTGAACAGATGCTTTTGATGTTTTATCCATCGAGTTTGTTTGGTCGTTTCATCGAAAAACTGCTTGGTGAGTTTGCTGTGCGTTAATTTACTTCTAGAGTATGCTAACTCTGGTTTAACTCATCACTACTGAAAAATTGGGCCTAAATGTGAGACCAAAAAATTTGATTTCGTCATGGATGCTTTGGAGGTACATATATAGTTTCATTGAAGCGAAACGAGACCAATACTTTTCTCCTCTCGAGGAATTCCATGTATTTTATAATCGGCGGACTGTCCTTGGGCAACGTGACCCCCTCCAAACTGAAATCTTGTATCCGCGCCTGCTTAAAAATACCCAAGCACTGGTTGAAATTTGTAATTAAGTTATTGACTGAACACAATAGACGCGAATCATGGCGCGCGTCCCTACCTGTCGCAGCCGTGAACGCAACTCTGAGAGTTAAATAAGTTTTAATAATCACGCGCGTACGAGAGCGCGTCTATAGTGTTGAGTCACTTAATATGAATAAAGTTAAATGTTTGTTTGTATTAAAAAATAAAATATTTATTGTTCAGTGTTCACCCTGTATAGAATATTTTTGCCACAGTTAATGACTATATCGTATAATAATAACTTGCCTAGCCGTTTGGCGCGGAAGTTTTTTTACAAAATGTTTTAATTCCCATTTCTCATATTCATACATATATACCTATAGATGGTGCCAATTCAGGAGAAGCAATTGAACAACGGGTCAACATCCCGATCAATGGCTGCCATGTCCTTGGGCTTCATTGTGATGGTAACGCCCTGGACAATACAGGAAATTGTGACTGCGTGTACCGGTTCCAAGGTACTACCTATATTCTGAAACATATTATTTTCTTCTTTTTGTTGTGTATTTTCTCAGGTATACCTACTATATTTAGTATGCATTTAACAACCTTTTGCCGGGTATACATACATCTGTATATACCGTACTGTCTGTGGTGTGAAACTATAAGGGCAACCAAAAGTGTGTGCACCACAGCATGAAATGGAAATTTTAATTGTTTTCCCTTTATGCTACTACATATACGAATTCTCTTTTTCTTTGCAGCTTCCGCCGTTTTTAGATTTCATTGTTACATGGACTGCGCTTAGTAATAGTTTTTGGAATCCATTTTTATATTGGCTGCTGAATTCGCAGTTCCGGAGACTCAGTCGCCATTTACTGCCGAATCGGGTGAGTGAAGAATAATAAATTTATATAAAAGTTAAATTTATGATGTGTCCCTTTATAAATGGTGATGCCATTTTAATGGGAGTGAACTTTAATTGATAAAAATGATTTGTATTAACACATATATACCATATCAAGAGTATCGGCTTTTAACCACCATCATAAGCACCACACCACACCGGCTGACGGATATCCGGTTGTGATATATATTTTTTTTTTTGTTTTTACTTACAAAACGCTCATAAATACGTGCTGTTCATGCCAGATACTACTATATGGTGTTTGTATTGTAATTTATAGATATTATTCAGTTATGTGAGGGAGAAAATATGATATTTTTACAAGGATTCGAGATTGAATTTCTTTATGGTACGAGCATATAAATGTATGGTTTATTAAAAGCAATTATTTTCATTCAATATATGAATTTGATGGATGCAAATATTCAATTCGAGCCATTACAATAAAGATCTTCTGGCAAAGTTCTGAATATTGTTAAATTTTGAGCAAGGGATGAAGTTACATTCGGGTAACCCAGGGCTTTTGTATATGTATGCTTTTCATTTACAGACCTTCGAAGTTCCACTAAGAGATTCGATTCATTTAAAAGTTCTTTAAGAACTGATGTGAGATTATAACATTATTTGAATATTCCACATTTGTATTCAGAAGTAAAATTTGAGCTAAAGCCTACCTTCCTTGGTTTCTTTTTGTTAAGCATTATTCAATTCATTTAAAAATGTAAAAATAATAAAAAAAAACCTTTGCACATATGGAATAACTTCCGCTATAAATGACTTCAATGTTAATTGAAAAGACTTTCTTTTCATACTCAAAAAGGTGCCAACTCAAAAGATTTTTTGGGTCTTCAATCATACAAAACTAAATCTCATCCACCGATGAGGATATTACCATATACTCGAAGTATACCATGTTCACTTAGTCTTTGAACGCAAAATGACAGAAGGTCACCATTACCGATCAAAGGAACATTGTGCTTGTGCTCTGTACAAAAAAAAAAGGAAGGATATTTTAAAAGTAAAACTACAAAAAAAAAAAAAACTTTGGAAAATATCCAATTCAACCCAAGTTCACGAGTAATCAACATAATTTCTTCAAGATATATTCTGACTTTCAGGAATAAAAAACTCGAACAAAAAAGGACTCAAACTATACAGAGTCCTTCACCAAAAAAAAAAAAATCACACACACATACTTCTTGGCATTGATGCGAGAATAGGTCCTTGTGACAATTCATCCTCTGGTCCTTCATATTAAATTCATAGAGTTGAAGGAAATCTTATTCATATATGTACACCTACCCAAAAGAAAAGAAGAAGCTTAAGCACTAAGAACCCGTAAAGCTACTGAATATACGCACAAGTTTTACTGTTTTTCCTTTTTTTTTTCTTTAAAGCGAATGCTCTCTTGTTGCCAAAAAAAAAATAATATAAAAAATAAAAATCTTATTCATGACATGGCCACGTAGTAGGTGTCACAAAGCATTAAAAAAAGTAATTGGATTTGACTTCTTTCTTTAAGGTTTAAAGTATTAAAACTAAATTTGATTTGAATTGGGGAATTTCACCATAATTGGTATAGTGTAAGATTGCTGGAGAAAATTTTAGAAAATTCTCATTTTTCCAAACAATGCTCTTAAGTCTAAATGGATACAAGATTCGGACCCCTATGATTTAGATTTAGAAATATTTTGGCAACAAAGCCTCGCAGGAGTATGTGGTATTTAAATAGTCATTTCATGTGAAGGGTTGAGCTCTTTCCAAGGAATTTTAAAGACGAACCTATTTTGTTTGCATAAAAATACATATTGAAATCGAAAGCTTCCATCCGAGTATATTTATTTCTATGCAAAATATCCAGTAGGTTAGTCCAAGGCTTCCTTAGACAAAGGATATCTGTTGACAATTATCGTAATTCCGGCTGTTCTGCTAATGTAGTTAAAATCCAAAAAGTGAACTAAGATTTGTACATAGCTATAATCTGAACAATATTTAGGTCAAAATATTGTAAATTTAATTTTTGTCTAACTTTGAATTAAAATGTTTGGCAAAAAAACAGATGTGCATATTTTTTAATATTAATGACGAAAAATTCTCAATCACAACTCTAGCTGGGAATTTTTCGGCACCTCCCAATATTTTGTAAACTTGCTTGCTTGATATCTTACCTTTGTTTTAATACTTTAATCTTGAAGAACCGAATACGAGAAGTCAAGTTATAACTATTTGAAGTTAGCCAAATCGACATTTTTTTTTTTAATTAAGCTGGCAGCACTTGAGTGTGTTTGCTAGTGCTCACATAAGAACCTGTGTTATTTATTTTCGCTGCATGGTAAAAGCTGTACATCTGTTTAAGCCAATTTAATGGTTTTCTCGACTTTTTGTCGACATTTTAAACTTAAAAAAAAAAGAAACAATAAGCACAGCAGTGCACTTAGACAATAACTAGATACTCCTCACCCGGACACAATTTTTTACCAACTGAACTTGAGAGGATATGGTGGGATTAATGCTCTGGTTTATATCCAAAAGTTTCCACGACTCACCAGGTGGATTTGGCAGCCATCTTAAAAAAAAAACCGTCGCCATCTTGGATTGGCGAGTTTTGGCTGTAGATATCTTGGGAAATAATTGTCTAAGAGAGGTCAGTGGCACTAGGTTTTGACTCTTTATCTCCAGTCTTCAGCTGTCTACACACCAGAACAACGATATTCGTGCTCGTGTTTGTGTTTATGTTCGCTTCGTGTTTGTGTTCGTGTTCGTGTTCGTATTTTATGTCGTGTTCGTATTCTTCTTGTTCGATTTCGTGCTCGTTTTCATCTTCATGTTCGTGCATTTACCATGAACATCGAAGGTTCATATGACAACTCGGTATATTTTTAACATCGATCTCCTAACAAAATCTATGGCTTCTTAATTTGTCCTTGTTCCCTGGAGCAGGTATTATTAACATCGTCAGTTTGGTTTCGAAATATTCAAATATTACATAAACGTTGCGATCTATTGTTGTCATCGTTCATCGTGAGCTTATTTAGCTTTGTAGAAACTTATTGTATACTTTTGGGGGTTCTGCTGATATTCAGTGTTTACACCAATTTTACTGACGATATTAAATCACGACCACGCGAGTAAGAATATATTGTGCTATGAACATGGTTGCCATTTTAGGGGTTTTCCCCCTAGATTTAGGGTTTTTTTTTGTCGTTGGGGGGTTATCTGGGGGGACGAGATGTTTGGGGGGAAATCTGGGGGGAGTAATTCAGAGCTAAAAGGTTGATAAATCGTATAGGTATTTAAACAGCTGACAGTATTCCACGACTTAAATATTCCTTACATTCTGGGTGTCAGAATTTTGAACCTACAAAAGAAATGCTGAAAACTTTCACAAGTGAGAAAATGTATCAAACCGACGCGACAACTAAAACGAAAATGACGAAAAAGTATTAGAACATTTTTAAACAAGTGCAAAAAAAATTTTAATTCATTTATATTTTTATTTTCATATTAATTTTTGGTGAGTTAAACCAGTGTGAGCTAACTATAGAACTAAATTAACCCACAGTGAACTGAGGAAGAAGTTTTTCGATGGAGAATGTATGCGAAATGACTAAACAAACTCGTGGCATAAAACATGAAAAGCATCTGTTCAGTTAATCCCGAGGTTACCCACCAAATGTGATGATTTAACTCGGGTTAACCTTTAATCGCGCACTGAAAAACTGTACCTAAGGGCTTGTTTCACAATATCAAAATAAATAAGCAATTTGGAACTTTTTAGTTAATTATCAACCTCCCTTATGTTTCACACTATCTGAATAGTATATTTTATAATTAAAGTTCGAAGTATTTTAATGGCCCGATTAAGTGTCGATTAGGATGAGCAAATTTATGTACTTGGCAATTTAATTATTATTCATTATTTTTTTCCAGTTTTCATCAGTCAAAACTATTTTGTCTTTAAAACTGGATCATCTAATTGACACATACATTTATTATTTCGAAAAAATGTGAAACGCAAAGTTTCTTACTGGGAGGATTTAATTTGCGAATAATTTGAATGTCGAGTAAACAATCAGAACTTTACTCAGAAATTGTTAAGAAAACCCTAAACAAATTTTCTTTTATTACTTAGTACTTTTTTTACAAATGTTTTTTTATTGTAGCTATGTGAATTAATAAAATATAAAATTAAAAACAAATTTAAGAGCTGTGAATAAAAATAAAAAATTGAAAACAAATTTAGGGGTTTTTGTTGATAAAATGTGGTAATCTGGGGGGTTTCTAAATTTTTCTGGGGGGGAATTTTTTTTTCATCTGGCAACACTGGCTATGAAGACAACTTAATAGACATATTAAGAAGAAGAACATAAATATTTATATTTTTCTTTGGATTTAAAATCCATAGAGACGGAGATGAATGACTTCGTCGAATATCAAAACCAACCAGAACTCGACGCAATTTTCGACACCACACATTACAGTAGCTCTTGGTTTACTGGTGCTTAATATGGGCTCCTGAAACAGTTTTGGGAATGCAAGGCCGCCTTACTTAATGATGATTTGTATATGCTTGCATTTACCCGCCATACGGCCTAAAAGTAGGCCTATTATTTTTTTGGGCGATAAACATAATTTTTTGTATTTTATTTTCATCCAGTATTCTCCACAAACAATATTGATTAATTCTCTTTCCTTCCTTTAAATTTTATTTAAGTTCTATTGCCCATTGTTACCCAAATCTATTTTTAACTGATCTCTAGAATCTCCCCCAAAATCATCTAGAAATATGCAATATAGTTTATACATTTATTATTATACATCTTATTAACATAATAATTATTTTCTATCTATATTTGCAGTGGTGTCCCGCCGAAGAAACACCAGACCACAAGTCACCCTGCTGTCACATGAACTCTGAATGTGACATAACAACACTACCAATGCCACCGGAGCCCCCAACGTCTCGACCGCCTCACATCAGTGGCGCTAGCGGAGGTCGAATCACCCCTCACCTGCATACATACTCTCTGCGTAGCCATCACCATCATTATGCTCCACAACACGGCATGCAGAGGCCAGATATCGAAGGCCTCTCCGAGAAATACTGGGGCGAAATACTCGAACGCACTGTCAGCTCGGGCAGTTTACACGCCATGCAGAAATCCTTTTCGTCACCACATCAACCGCATCACGTTACGACATCGTTCAGCAAGAACAGTGATTTGAATCTCACGATTCGCGAGAATGGGGAAGAAGGTGGTGGCAGCAGTAGTGCCAGCTTTCTGGACAAATTTTCCAGTTCGGAGCCGAAATTGTGCGAGCACATCTACCATCACGATGCAAGTTGTGCCAAAAACAAGGGAACAGCCATAGCCATGGCGGCGGCGGCAACAGTGTCAACGATTACAAATGGCAGTGGCAGTTGTCAAAACACACATCATCCGGCGGGGAGATCCATACCCGATATATAGTACGCGGAGGATGTCATTTTGGCCAAGAGTCAAATGATGCATGGAGCGGAATATGTGAAATGAACACGGGTATGGGTGCTTATATGCGACTTTCAAAATTCAGCCAAAAGAGACCCAGGACCCAGTGGATATGGCTTCAGTTTCGGCTTGCTGGAAGGCATGTTAAGTTCATGTACATCAACGTCAGTACTACCTACATACATATTATACCCACTACGAAGGGTATAGAGAAGGCAGAAAGTCAGAGGATAGATTGGTTGGTTGGTTGGTTGGTTGTGTGTTCTCTGTGATTTTGTGTTTATATTCAATCCATACATATACTCGTATATCCTGTTCTTGTAAACGATTTATGACTTTTTGAGTTCTGAGTTTTGTGTAATATAAAATGATGTAGAATTATAATGATAATAATGGTCTAGGATTGCATTAAGCCAACAAAATAATAATTGTGTATTATAGAGACTTAAAGATGTTAACATTAAAATTTAAGGATATGTATGTTATATAGGTTTATTTTATATTAATATTATTATAAATGGAACTTACACAAACATACATAGCTAACGTTTATACAGTGCAAACAAACAAATTCAATCTTTTTTTTTAGTCAAGTTTATAAGAGTGTGGTTTCAAGAGTCAAGCCAGACTTTAGCATAGCTTAGAAGAATTACGTACCAATTATTTCTTATTCAAACGAGAAGGTACGGTCAACGTGAAAACCCTTTTCTAGGATTATTTCAATACAACAAAAATGAGGGTCTTTTTCTCTGTGCGGGTTGCGGAAATGTACATATGTACATCCGTACAGTCTCAAAATGACTTCATTGCGGTTATAAGAACTCAAACCAGGCAACTGCCAAACATCAATTGATAGCTGATAAATATTGAAAATCGATAATATTTTATATTAATATTATTATAAATGGAACTTACACAAACATACATAGCTAACGTTTATACAGTGCAAACAAACAAATTCAATCTTTTTTTTTAGTCAAGTTTATAAGAGTGTGGTTTCAAGAGTCAAGCCAGACTTTAGCATAGCTTAGAAGAATTACGTACCAATTATTTCTTATTCAAACGAGAAGGTACGGTCAACGTGAAAACCCTTTTCTAGGATTATTTCAATACAACAAAAATGAGGGTCTTTTTCTCTGTGCGGGTTGCGGAAATGTACATATGTACATCCGTACAGTCTCAAAATGACTTCATTGCGGTTATAAGAACTCAAACCAGGCAACTGCCAAACATCAATTGATAGCTGATAAATATTGAAAATCGATAATGATGATGGTGCAGATGGTTGTAAATTACAAGAAAATTGATAATTATCACCGAATATATAGGTGTTCAGTATTTTCTAATAAATTGAGTATTGATGTACTAAATTTCAAATTGATAATTGACAGTCGTTATAGGGGTGATAATCTCCAGAGATTTCGGATTTGGACTCGCTGTAAATATTTTGTTTTAAAAAAATAAATTTAAATATTTAATAATTGAGAACTTTAGAAACAATGGGTACGTTCAGAAGACTTCTGGACTTGAAGGTAAGTTATGTTTCTCGTCGCTGATTAGCTGTCAAAAAATTGCCTTCCAATTATTGCAGTTTTTATTGGAAAGTGATTGGAAAGCTATTCAGGAAATATCTCCCTTCATTTCAAGACAAGTGTATTTGTGTCAAAATATCAGCCGATTATATTTTGTCGCTAAAAAGCAAGCTGAACTTTATTGTTCAATGACTTGTTTTTTTCCACGTTTGTTTTAATGTTGTGGGGGGGAGGGGGTATTTATAAAAAAATATATAAAGGATTTAATTAAAAAAATGCATCATAAGTAAATTACAATAAGTAATTGATTTATGTGAGGTCTTTTCCAAATAAAAATATAATTATAAATACTAAAAAAATGCGTTTAATGCATGCAGTTGACTACATAAATGTATGTTGTCCCTTGTGTCTGCTAAGCGTACCCAATCACATCAAACCAAACTTCACATATTCCAGAATAATTGTTATGGATTTTAAGTGATGAGATCGGAAAATTAAGACCATCACAAGAGTCCTTCATGCCTCAGTCGACGTTGTCGTTGAGAAATATTGATACTTTGATAATAGCTAGCACATAGTCGAAAAGTGGCATAAGGTTATATTTTTATCAAAGGAATTGATAAAAAGTTAGGCTGATATATCTAATATAAACTTCTTAACCAGCATCAGGTTTCATATACATCTTCTGTTAAATTTGTATAAAGGTTGTACGTAAGGAGGGAAATTTTCTATATACATAAATTATGTACCTAAACAATTTTATTACAAAATAATAATCAATAGTTATTTAATTTCTTAGAAAACTGTCTGAAGCAGTTTTTTTTACTTTACTTACAAATTTTCAACATACAAATTTCAAAAAATTATTTCTCGATTTTTAATGTGCATAGCTAGGTAGTTTATAAAAATTTCACTACCTGACTTACACTCTATTTATCTAGTAATATGGAGCAAAACAAAAAATATTACTCATACGCCACCGCGCCCCACACTTTCAGTGAACTTCAAAGCAAAACTATTATTATTATTTTTATTTTTTTTTTGAGAAAACAATTTCTAAACATATTTGCAGGTCAGAACTTGCCTCCATATATAGCCAATCCCACTTCGGAATCATTGCTCAAGACGATTGCGAAACAAATTACATACAAAATAACCAGAATCAAATTTTCAGTGTTATATACTTGCGTAGAAAAAAAGAAAAGGTTAGACTTAGAGGGAGTCGACTGTACCTATAATGTACCTTCCTTCAAACTATAGGTATTTTGTGTAAAAGAAATAACTGAATGAGTTCAATGCCACCGTGAAGAGGAGAGGATGTGTGATATGGGGGAAATCCTCCAGGTCAATGTCTTTCTGAGAGCCCGAAAATTTGAAACGAGAAAAATTATTTCATAATTTCAAATCATTTTTTTTTTATACAAATTCAACGATTTTAAAAATCAGCTGTCATGAAATTAATTAAAATTTAAAATTTAATAATGCTCCCAAGATTTTTTTTATTTTGCAAAAGATCTGAAGATGTTAAGAGTAGTGCTATATAGGTCTTAAAATTCAACTATTAACACACGAAACATAAATATTTAAGTTCAGCAAAAGTGCTTATGTGACAGTTTACGCTGAGGTAAAAGTAGATCATAAGTCCTAATGTTGAACTAAAATATTTAAGTTTAATTTTAGGATATGGGTCTAAATGAAAAAAGCGTAATTTTTAAAGCCAAAGAACTCAATATTGACGTTCAGCTTCATAATTTTCGAAATTTCAAATCTGGAAAATCTTTAACCGGCTTTTAGTGCACAAAAAATGGTGTTTCTACCCGGTGACCTCACTTGGGCATATCTGTTGACAGTGAGAGCCAAAATCAGACGTTGAATTTTTCCTCAGATCTTTGATGTTCTGAATTCATAGATATACATAAATGACTTCAAAAATTCATTTGAGATACGTGAATATAAAAATGCAAAAAAAATGAAGTTGTGCTGCATCGCAAAATAATTGTTCACCAAAAAAATACTTTTAGGTAAGCGCATTGGAGTTTAGTTCAGTGAAATACACCCTGAATCTTTTCAATCCGTTCTCTCCTTTTCAAGAAATATTCTTTAAATGACTCTAATGAAAAATGAATTTTGAAAGTAAAAGTGAAAGACTACTTTTTAACGCTTGCAGATTGGAAAATATCTAAAATCGTATAGCAAAGAATTTTTGAGTTCAAATTCAAATTTGGTGCAAATCTGGTTTCGGCACCAAAAGTTGTTGCAACTTATGAAAGTAATTGCAGGAATTCGAATCATAATTTATTCTTTTTCCTCTTTGTGTTACTTTTAGACAACGTAGACCAAAAATGCGGTAACAGATTATGAAAATCAGAATTAAATATTCAGAACTTTAGAGAAGATTTTACCATATCGTCGGCTAAATGTGTTAAACTACTAAGTCAACTAAGTCAAGTCAAAGGCTGAAATTGAGATGTTCATGTTCATGCTATTTTTCTAAAGAATTGTATATTGCACAAATTGGTTTAAACCTAAAGAAAAAAAAAACTGATGTTATATGCGGAGGCTTATGCAACATTTGTATGGTTTTTTTAACCTCGGTGAAATTGGTTTAAGTGGATCTAGCAGTGTTACTGATTAAGCCGACGATATGGAATTATTCTATGCACTCAATTTTAAAGCAGATCTCCTATCATAGAGTTTGGTTAATGCAATTTTGATTTGAGAACATGGAGACAAATATCCTAAATTCTTGTGTCACCTTGTATGAATTTCACTACATACCCCCGATAATGTAAAAAAAATTGTATGAGTGCCGGGACTCACGGTTAATATGTGTAAACATCAACGTGCGCGGATCCAAAACGGACTTGTTTTTGCTTGAATGGAATCTTGAGATTTTTTTCAGTGAACGCACCCATCCTAGTATGCAGATCGTAACGTTGCACACCGTAACGTTGCACGACGTAACGTTGCACACGAACGTTCACGTTTTTTTTTTCACTCTACCGCCAGCATAGATGTTTACACATCAATAATAATATGACCATTCTTTTAGTGCATCCTTGGAAGAATATAAATCTTGGTGTCGTTCGACGTAATATCCCTGTTTACTAACATTCCATTGAAATTGGCCTTGGAGTTAATTAGTAAAAACTGGGAGAAATTAAAAGATTTCACTCTTATAAAAAGGAGCAAATTCATAGAACTTGTTCAGTTTTGTATCGTTGAAAACAACTATCTGGTTTATGGTAACAAGACCTACCAACAGAGAGATGGCATGCCCATGGGCAACCCAGCTTCGCCAATAATAGCAGATATCATTCTTGAGGAACTCCTAGAAAACTGTATTGCAAAATTGGCAAACAAACCAAGAATAGTTACGAAATATGTGGATGACCTCTTCGCCATTATCAAAAGAGCTGATGTAAACTCGACATTAAACGTTCTGAACAGTTTTCACAGCAAAATACAATTCACGTATGAAACTGAGACTGACAATAGACTACCATATTTAGACACTGTCATCATCCGAGAAGAAAGTGGTTTAAAAACGGATTGGTTTCAAAAACCAACTTCATCGGGAAGACTGATAAATTATACATCTCAACACCCAAAAAACACCATCTTCAACACCGCCAACAATCTCATTAATAGAGTTTTATCAATTAGCGACGAGAAATTCCATCAGCAAAACATAATTATAGTTGAAGAAATTTTAAAGAAAAATTCATTTCCCGAAAAATTAATAAAATACTTAGTAAAACAACAACAACAAAAACAACAACAACAACAAAAACAACAACAACCAGAACAACAAAACTTTAAATACAAATCCTTCACATACATACAACAAATAGCAGATAGGTTCAAATATGCAAAACTTTTTGACACAGAAAAATACAAATTAGCGATGAAATCTACTAACACGACGTCACAAATATACACTAAACTTAAAACAAAAACGGACATTATGGACCATTCTGACCTTGTTTACAAAATAAATTGTAAAGGAAATCCTAACGAAGAATGCAACCAAACTTATATAGGAACTACGAAACAAAAATTAAAAAAGAGACTTATAGGACATAAATCAGACATAAAAAATAACGCACCACAGAAGACAGCACTGTCAGCACATTGTCTCTCACACGGCCACACTCCTAACTATGAAGAGATCCAAGTACTTCAGAGAGAGGAGAACCAAAACAAGAGGTTTTTAATCGAAACTCTTCACATCATCAACACATGCAACACGATGAATAGAAAAACAGACATGGACAACGTCTGTCCGCAATATAAACATTTGTTGGAGAAGAGGTGGCGATACCAAGATCTATGAAACATGTTTACAAGCTTTTGACTATATTTTTGTTACTTGTGAGTCTTGCTTTAAGTGTTAAGTTCAACTTTTGTTTATTCTTAGAACCATTGCGTTTTTTTCTGAAAATGTATTAATGTAATAATTAATGTAAGTTATTTATCGCCTTATGTTTTTTGCAAACATTTTATTTTATGTACTAATCAATGCAAATATAGATACCACTTTTTTCACCTGAAGATGTCCATAATCATGGACGAAACGTTGTGAACGGGAAAAAACTTGTTTCATTTATGACCTGAAGCCTATATACCAACCAACAAATACATATAAATCTTTCATCTGTTCTTTGTGATTAATAAATTAATGACCGTGGATTGTTGATATCTTTATGTTTAAAAATGGGCTCTCCCCCTCCAGCGCCTTTATTTTCTCACGACACTTAAAAATTAAGAAATATCTTAACTTCCTTATTTAAAATTAATTTCAAATGCTCCCCAATATTATCATTTAAAAAAAAACACCTTGTTGAGTAATATGCGTTTATCTTTATAAAGGGTCCGCCAAATAATTTCTTTTTTTTTTGAAAATGGCCCAAAACATCGAGTGTAGCTTCGGCTGTGTGGCACGTAGCGCCGCGCCGTCCTGTTGAAACCAAATGTTGCCAATATCCTCCTCTTCAATTTTTGTGAACGAAAATTCGTTCAACATGGCCCGATATCGATCGCCATTGACTGTAACGGCCACTCCTTGCTCATTTTCGAAAAATGGCCCAATTATGCCTCTGGACCAAAATCCGCACCAAACAGTGACTCGTTTTGGGTGTATCGGCTTTTCAATGTATGCGTGCGGGTTTTCTGTGCCCCAAATGCGCCAATTTTGCTTGTTTACTACCCGCCAAGATCAAAATGAGCCTCATCTGAAAAGATGATTTTTTTGGCAAAATCGGCATCTTCTCTAAGTTGATCGGAGGAACACTTAGCGAAGCGTATACACAACCATATTCGTACAGCGGAAGGATAAAGCTAATTATCTGTCAAATCAGACATGAGCTAAGTGTTACCATTCACGAAATAAGCACTAGTTGAAAAAAAAACGTTAGATGGCGGACCCTTATTTAAGAATTTTAGGAATATGTAATTAATAATTTTCGCGACAAGCGGCAGATCGACTGATTGACAAGTCCAAGCGACAACTGCACTACTGGACATTTACTGAGCGACAATACTCTTAGCCAAAATTGTAATCGCTCCGTACCGCATAAATGTATGTATTATAATACTTTGGCGCTCAGAACAGAACGGATTTAAAAGCAGAGCGTTGTCGCTATTTCGCTCAGAAATTACGCTTGTCGCTCAATGACAATTTGTTATATTTTGTATACATATGTCGCTCAGAATTTTTTCGCACGTCACTCACTGCTTAGCCGAGCCCTTAGCCAGTAATATTTGCTTCACTCGTCAAAACTGCGACAATTTTCTTTTTGATTTTTGTATTTTTATTTGTATTTAGCTTTCCCTCTGTGTATTTTAAATAATTCAAGATTTGAATAAAGGGAAACAAATTAACAATTTCAAAACTTGCACAACTTAACCACATTATAAGAATCAAGTGACTCTCCATCCAAAATGTCAATAGTGCAATTTATTAGTCAAAGAACTTTTGAACATCAACCACAAACTCTTATTCTCAAGGAATGTTTTAATTAAAATCTTCTGTTCCATTGTCAATCTCAATATTTGTGGTTTCATCTCCACTAATTGTAGAATACTTCAAAACTCCAAAATGCCCCATAACAATCGTGTAAAGTAAATAATGCAGCTGTGTCGGTATACAGTCATTTCATATTCCTTTATCATACAGTGCCGAATGAGATCCTTAAAATTTATGAAGATAAACTTTCACTAGAAAAATAATGCAAATATTAATTTTAAGTTTTCCAACTACATATTTACGAGTAGCATTGTTATTTTGTGTGAGAAATATATTGCGTGATTTTATAAGAATGACATACTTTTTTCCATGTGCAAGCAGCGAGGTAAACTACATGAATTTGAATTTTTTTATTTTCTCCCGCCGCCGCCGCACAAAAAAATGATAAACCACTCGAAATTTATTCCAACAAGAAATACATTTTGCATAAAAGTTGGAAGTGCAAAATGTTCAAATAAACTTTTCTTAACAAGTAATATGAAAACTTAAGTAAGAACATAATAATGTGAATGTCTGTGCGATTGCGATGAGAACTCATGCAGGATAAAGAGATTGAACTTGTTTGTTAGCTTTTACAAAAATGCACTCCAGCCAGACGATGCTATGCAAAAATTGTGAAGTAGCATTATTTGTCTTTTAAAAAAAAAATAAAAAAAAAACACACACACTTACACACACACACACACTTACACACTTACACACACACAAACTAAAATTAGTTTAAGATTAATTTCTTTTTTAAATAAAACAAACAAAAATGCAATAATATAGACAGTTTCATGGTATGAGAATTTCTTATATACAAACTTGTACTAATTAATAGATTTTAAACGTTTTATATTTAAAAAAAATGAAAAAAAAAACAAAAAAAAAATAAAATTGTATGTTAAATGTGAAATGTGAAAATGTTCGTCTGTAATTCATATAGTTAGCACCAAAACTGTACAGAATAAATTTAATTAAACTTAAGAAAAAAAAACAATAAATTTCACGTGTAAATAAATTTAAAAAAAAAAATAAATAAATACACAAAAAAAAAATCCTACCAAAAATGTTTTATGATGAATTTTTTTATTAATATCTCAAGGCATTTTTTTTTTCCAGAAACTCCATAAATGTATGCAGTATTGGATTGTATAATTACAATTATTTTCGAGTCGATTAAATAACATGTAAATTTTTGGCAGAAATTTCATGCTGCAAATGACAACGCACGCCACAGTGCCATGGTCCCTGCCGCTGCCAGCCGGCCGACATGACATAACGACACGGCTCAAGGGATGACACCTGATTTATCCGAATCACTGAGTTATTATAATAATTCAAGAGCCCATATACAACTGGACAATTTGTATGTGAGCATATAATTCAGGCATAACGCATGAAAAAAAAAACAAACATACTTACCTTTACATACATACATATTATTATAGCGCTATGGACACGTACAACTTCCACTCGAAATCTCAATCACAATTCATAAATAATATTCAACACAGTCGAACCCGGATAACGTGTTTTTTCATTGGGAAGTTAACAAAATGAATTATAGGAGAAGTTAGCGATATTGTTTTTTGTTTTCTTGTAAAGAACTATAAAAGACTCAGAATTGAATTGATTGAAACCCAAAAACAAAATGTTAAAAAGAACGAACGGCCTATACAGTCCGGTGAAACTTCAAGAAAAATTCTGACATACAAAGCTGAATTTTGAGGGAGAATTTTATTTGCGCTGGGATATCTTAATCAATTTCTAAGAAAAACTCTAATTTTGGACTAAAGGACTGATATGTGAAAGGGGTAAAATTAAGTTTATTGTTAATATCTAAAAAACTACTACTTTTGTTTGAAGAAAATCGAAGCTACAAATTGTAGCTTATGCAATTCTACACAAAAAACTATTTAACACCTTTTCTTATTGGAGCAATAGATTTTAAGAAAAACCTACAATACCAGTTGTTTTGTGTTTAAATGTACAATTTCCCACACCATCTTTGGAGTAAATACAAAACAGGGTGTATAAGTTTCTTGCAGTTTTCACAGTAGACCCAATCCACGTTAAAATACCCCATGAAAAAAAATCCAAATTCAGTAACTCATTCTGTAATGGATCTAACCCAGTGAAATGAGACTTCTTTGAGTTCGAACAAATTGTAGCAAATTTGAATTTTAGTGGAGAGCTTTGTTTTTACGTCTTTTTTTTTTTTTTTTAAAAAAAACCTATAATTCGAAGGACTGCTTTAAATTATATGATAAAAAAAGAAAAATACAAATTTGCGCATATACATTTCTCTAAAAATTTCAAGTTTTTTTAGAAATACATACTATAAATTATAAATTGAAGCTTATACAATTCTAAACAAAAAAGATTCTGACACTTTTTTCGTTGGAGCAATAGATTTTGAGAAAAAAAACGTGTGCAAATGTTATAATATCACTTGTTTGTGTAAATATACTTTTTTTTCACTTTCCGAACGTTTTTCTCAAAACCTATTGCTCTTACGGAAAATGGAATATTCTGATCTTTTTTCTGTAAAATTATATAAGCTTAAATATTTGTCTCAGCATTTCTTCCAAAAAACTTACGGATTTTTGGAAATTTACAAAAAAAAATAAAGAAGCTTTTTCGGATTTGTTCAAAGTGAAAATCTACTCTTTTTGATATGTGATAAACAAAAAAGGAGAAAATATGGGCAAACATTTTTTAATTGCGGAAAATATGTATGCATGTATGTACTTTTTTTTTAAAAAAGATACAGCTATACACAAAAAAGTCCATTTAGAACAGTCTTTTAGCTTCTCCATACACGTGCAGTGTTTGCGGAAATAAAGACCACAATCTCTAGGGCCATTCACTAAAAAAACAAACTTTCAAACACCAACAGAATTTTTTTGATCAGATTTTTTCATTTTTACCCTATTTCACCCTACAAATGTTATAATTTTGAAAAAGAATATCCCTTAAACCTTTTATTAACTGCCTACAGAGCCACCTGTTGAATGGTAATTGAAATTAACTAAAAAACGAAATACGCACATACAGCGCCACCTGTTGGGGATTTTCCGACTTTTATTTTTCCTAAACCTTCGCGGAAGTATCCAATTTGGTCCAGGCGTTTTCAAGTTTTAAGCATCCACCACTATTTAGCGATGTTGATTTTGAATAAAACACAAATTACTTAGGAAATTAATGTCATTTCTTTTTATTATGATAATATTGGTATGGTTCAATTATGTATGGAACAAAATATCGGCAAAATGGCCGCCGCGACCTAGACGGCACACCTCCATCCGATGGTCCAAATTTTTGATGACGCTGAGGCATAATTGAGGTTCTATGCCGTTAATGTGCCGAATTATATCATCCTTTAGCTCTTGAATTGTTGCTGGCTTATCGACGTACACCTTTTCTTTCAAATAACCTCATAGAAAGAAGTCCAACGGTGTCAAATCACATGATCTTGGCGGCCAATTGACATCGCCACCACGTGAGATAACACTGGTTGCGTGGCAAGTGGCACCGTCCTGTTGAAACCACATATCGTCCACATCCATATCTTCCAATTCGGGCCATAAAAAGTTCGTTATCATCTCACGATAGCGAACACCATTCACAGTAACTGCTTGACCGGCCTCATTTTGGAAAAAATACAGCCCGATGATGCCGCCAGTCCATAAACCGCACCAAACATTGGTTTTTTGACAATCACTCTTGGATTATCATTCGCCCAAATGCGGCAATTCTGCTTATTGACGAATCCACTCAGGTGAAAAGCTGCCTCATCACTGAAGATGATTTTCTTCGAAAATTGATCATCATTTTCATAATAGGCCTGAATAACTTTAACGCTTTGCTCGATTGTGTATCTTTACATGGTTCAAATGGAGTTGGTCTGAAATTGAGAAATGTCAAATGAATTGCAGAAAAAAACTTGACGTTTAGGTGTGGTTCACATTCAACATCGGCCCTTAAAATTTAACAACCCTTTATATACATTAAATGATACTTTAAATATATGGGGTCTTAATTACAATTCAGAAAAGCAATTACTCCCTCGGGTCTAAATGCTTTTTTGTTGTTGGCCTTATTGCCACTCAAAAAAGAAAAAAAACTCGTGGGTGTTATTTCTTTTCATTTTGGGAAATAAAGGGTTTTCCAATAAGAGGTGTTATTTTGAATAGCCCGTTATTTCGGTAGCTGTCACTTTTGAAGCTGTCATTTTTTGACATTTGACAAGTAGAAACTACGCCATTAATAAAAACGATACACGCTTCAACAACGCATTGAAATTATTAAAATTCACTATAAAAATGGTGAAAATTTGGCAGAGACGGTTCGTAAAACTAAAACATTTTTGGGTCGTCGTGAAGCACCTTGTCGGACCGCAATACAGAAATTGGTGGACAAATTCGAGCTGTTGGGACAAGTTAGTGATGTGCACGTCGCTCAAGAACAACTGAGAATATTGCTGTTGTAGCCCAAAATGTTGAAGAAAACCCAGGTTTGTCCATTCCTCGTCGTTCTTTGGAATTAGGCATTCCACAAACGTCATTACACCGTATTTTGCATAAAGACTTGGGTCTTAAGGCTTATAAAGTTCAGTTAACACAAGAACTCAAGCCGGCTGATCATCAACAACGTCGTGTTTTTGCTGATTGGGTCCTTGAAATGCATGAAAATGATCCGGAATTTCATCGAAAAATCATCTTGACTGATGAGGCCCATTTCCACCTCGGAGGCTACGTCAACAAGCAAAACTGTCGCATCTGGGGCTCGGAAAACCCAAGAGTTATTGTTGAAAAGCCTCTCCATCCTCAACGCGTGACTGTTTGGGCGGTTTATGGTCCGGCGGGGTCATTGGACCTTACTTTTTCGAAAATGAGGCTGGAGCAACAGTTACGGTCAATGGATTGCGCTATCGAGAGATGATTAACGATTTTTTATGGCCGGAATTGGATGGTATTGATCTGGACAACGTTTACTTTCAACAAGACGGCGCTACTTGCCACACAAGCAATGAAACCATCGATCTTTTACGGGAAAAGTTTCCGGACCGTGTTATCTCTCGAAGAGGTGATCACAATTGGCCACTGAGATCTTGTGATTTAACACCTTGCGACTTCTTCCTTTGGGGCCACGTGAAAGATAAGGTCTACGTCAACAGCCCAGCGTCGATTCAAGACCTCAAAGATGGAATTCGTGAGGCTATCGAGGACATAGGGCAGCCACTTTGCGATTTGGTTATGGAAAATTTCATGAAAAGGATATGGTCCTGTAAGCGTGGTCGTGGCGGCCATTTGGCTGATGTTGTGTTCCATTATTAACGGCATACCTTCTTCTTTATAATGAAATAAACATCCGATCATTTATCTCAAAAAATATCATTTTTCTTTGAATATCAAAATAACACCTCTTATTGGAAAACCCTGTATGACCCGTGGGTCTTATTGTATTACACCTCATCATACTTCCATAGATACTTACATGTGTGTACCTATAATGTTAGGTCTGATTCTTTTTATACATCACGAAATTAGTACCTTACATAAATATAGAACAAATAAAAATTAATTGTAATATTGTTTCTTCCCCTAAAAACAATTTTATTAAAATTTAAATTTATTTTAGGAGTTTTATGCTCGATTTACTATCAAAACGACGCATAACAGCGCTAATTGGGTTCTTCGGCAACAGGTGTTCTCAGAACCGCCATTTTACCTACCTATGCTGGATTTTTTTTTACATTTTGCGCGCACTCAAAAGGTTATTTTCACGACTGACAAATTGGCAGTTAACTGTCAAAAAAACTGGCAGAACAATGGAAAAATTCATTCTTTTGACAGTATACTGACAGAAAACTGCCAATTTGTCAGTCGTTTAAGTCCAGCATTATCAAATTTTGGGCTTTTTTGTATTTAATAATTTGATTTTTTTAATTGTTTTAATTTTAAATTTTCATTAAAACTTTGTTTGAAAAGAATGATAACATTATAGCTAAATTAAATTTTTAGAATTCACATAAGTGGATCTTACTGTATTTTCATAGGTATATATTTGTATTATATACATAATTACATTATACAAAAATAATAACTTAATAAAGATAAATACTATTTAAAACTTTCGTGTATATCGCAGCTATACCTATTTGTAGTATTAACAGATTGGAAAGTTTCCACCCGAAGGCAAATATTTTGCATCATTGATTCATGATTTTTTTTAATACAATAAAAATCAAGTAACAAGCTCAATCATTTTGAATATTCCTTTCCTCCATTAGGATGATATACTTACACAAACATTATTTATCAAAGAGCATCACATATTCGAATACGAAAAAAAATTTATAATAATAATATGATTTGCGAAAAAAAATGCCGCTCCGGGAACCACTACACACACTCATAACTATTATATGAAATTTACCGACGTCACTATACCTAAACACATACCGATTTGAAGGAATTTATAATTTAGGTACATATGCACAATTCTATTTTGGTTTCAAGGGTTGATTTGATTAGAGAGAAAATTGGTGGATATAAAGAATTTTCTTCAGATAAACAGCCCAAATAATCTCATTATTATATATATAAGTATAAAAGAAACAAGGATATTTGTGTAGTAATTGTGCCTTGCACCCCTCCTCCCAAACAGTACTAAAAACATCCATTAAAGTATTTTTAAAGGAGGAATGTAGTTTTTTCAAAGTCCTGAAATATGTTTTAAAATATTAAAAATGCCAAGAATCAAATTTATTTTTCACTCAGGCAACCCTCTAGCATGAATATTTTATGACACTTTGAAATATTTTGTGAATGTACTCAAATTTTTCTTCTTTTTTTTTTAAATTCAAGTCGATTGTTTTAGTGAATCCAAGTTATTAGCTTCGTAAGCCAACCTTAACATATTTTACTTGTACTAAGTTATCTTCACATAACTTTACTTCAGAAATCCAATTTATAACTCAGGTAGGTATTGTCTAGTTTTATCAATGAAATAATTTTAATAATCTGTTCAGTCATCCTAGAGATTAACGTCTAAACACAAACAAAAAGGAATGCTATAGAATGCATGAATTCCTAAAAGAATGCATTCAATTGATTGCTGTAAAATGAATCGGGAACAAAATAATTTAAAATCTTTTGATGTCAAATGAATGATGATTGCATAATTTGGATTCGAAGTCTCAAAGTGAAGTCAATGAATGGAATCTTTTAATTGAATTCAATGAATGATTTTTAAAGACTGCATTCACAAACTATTGCATTCTTTTGCCAAACTGCCAGCAGTTAAAGTACGAGTAAACAGGCTGATAGAGATCTTCTCTTGGGAAACATTTTTTATGACTCCTATCATTTCTAGTGGAATTGTTTTCCTTCTTCAGCACTCAATTAATGTTCCGGTATAAATGTGAGTTCAAAAAATGGATTTCGATAGGCATTTATTTCAGTTTATTGATTATCGATCGTATATAAGTAGTAGACGGTGGGGTAATGGTTAGTGCGTAGGACTGTCATGTCGGAGGTTTTTGTTCTATTATCTGCCTTGTCCATATTAATAAAAACAACTGGGTACTGACTCTCTTGCGAGGAAGTGATAAATCCCGCAGTAGTACCTCTTGTCCTGACTAAGTGCCTCTCAACTTAGCCGTACGGACTCGGCAGAAAATTTTAGGTCCCCCCCATTCCTTTAAAAAAAAACAACACGCATAAGGGAATGGTTGAAAATTGTAAGTCACTAGGCCTTGGCTCTCCATGACCCGTCGGCGGCGTCACGCCACCAAATTATTATATCGATCATATATTGGTACTCCAAATTGACTGGAGATTTTTGAAACAGAACAAATCTTTAATGGAAATCCAGGAATCAAATGAACTATTTATAAACTGAAAATAAGAAAATGTGGTACACCTACATATATTTGCTTTGAGCTTAGCGTAATTTAATTCCAGTAATGCTTTTTCCTTCAGTCAAAGGTAACTTCTTTTCTTTAAAAATAGCTTCGCTTAACCCAGTTTCATATAAAGGATGTTAAAACATCATAATCTTGACCAATTAGCCAAATTTAGAATTTTCTTTTCGCACCGCTGGCTGTCCCACTTACACAGAATATGGATACCACCCTGCTTTACGAACAAGATTTTCAACACTTTCAATTCTCGGGTTTTAGTTGCCATTTACTGGCTAAACACATCACTCATGTAGGGAATCACGTAAAAATGTTCTACTTCGAATTCGAATTTTATTTCTTCATCCATCTTGCCTCTGGGTCGATATTTATGTTGATGTTGTTGACGCAGAGACCAATCTTTGAGATATACAAAAATCACTTTTTGTCGGTGTGACAAAAACCTCAAATAAATTGTTGTTTACATGAAATCAACACAAATGTATATGTGTTTCCAAGAGCCAGTTAAATTAAATGTTAAGAGTGTAAAGGTCCCTTTTTAAATTCATTTTTTATTTCAAGACTCTGACAAAAAACACTTTCGCCTTAAAGAAATTCATAAAAATACAAAAAAAAAAACAAACATTGAATAAGTCTATACAGATTTTAAAGTTCACTACCATTTTTTTTATATCATATAATACTAAGTTGAATGCTAAAATACGTCTTGAAAGAAAAATAAAATAAAGCTTTATGACTATAAAAATATTATATAGTTTTGAAATACTGCTGACTTAATATACGGGTTATGCTTACGACACGGGTCATACTTGGATGCTTGTCTCTGAGCATACATTTTACGACTTACTCTCTCTAGATACTTTTAAACTAGCTCTCCTTCAATCAAATTTATCACAAAAAACACCCTATAACTAGGCTTCATAGTAGTCAAGTGATTTTATGTTTAAAAAAAAGAAAAAAAAAAAACTTTACGAGAGAATCACTTTCTGTTTTTCGAACGAATATAAACTTGGTTAAAAGTTTTCTTATAATATTTTCCTGTGGAATGGACTTTTTTGGTTTTTTGCTTGCTTCATCTTTTAAAGGCGAAGTAAAAGTTTCAAGAAATTTCGTTTATCTATGAATATATTATTAAAGTAAATAAAAGTACATACATATGCACTTGTATACCTGTACAATCTACCAGACTACGGAAATGCTCACTCATGAGCGCTCATTAAACAGCTCTCTGCTGATATTTTGCTCACGAGCATGAGCAATTTTCAAAAACTCATGACCATGAATTTGAGTGTGAGCAACCGTAGAGTAAGGAAATACTCACTCATGAGCAAATTTTGAAAGAACATAAAACACATAACTCATTCATGAGTATGAGCAGTTTTGAGCAACTCGTGAGCAAAGGTGAGCTTAAATTATGTTTCTAATACAATGCGCATTTATGAATAAGTTTCCTTTTTTCACCAAATTGGAAAATTCACAGCGCATAGTATAGATTCCGCTTTTGGGTATAATACTCCCATAAGAAAGACTCGAATTAATGAAGTAAAAATCTGAATTTTTGAGGTCTCCTATAAGCAGAGTATACTCCATTCCTGCGGCGGCTGTAGGTTGTACAGGGTGTCCGCCGGGAAGGTTTACTACTTTGTTTGTTTATAATTTTTGATTAAATGAAAGAGAATGGATCTTATATTGATAAATGTTTTATTTAATGACGGCAATTATGTATGGAATACAATATCAGGTAAATGTCCGCGTCTTTTAGTCTCACAAATGCGAGCCCTTTTGAGCACATTTTTCATTACATTCTCACATATTTCACCCTGTATTTCATTTATTTCATCACGAATATTTTGTTTGAGTTGCTCAAGCGTTTCTGGTTTGTTTGCATAAACCTTTCTTTTTAGATATCCCCACAAAAAGAAGTCCGGAGCAGTCAAATCAGGCGACCGTGGACGCCAACCAACATCACCATTTCTTGAAATAACTTTTTGTGGAAAGAGGTCTCGCAGTAATTCCATTGTAATCCTGGCTGTATTCGATGTCGCACCGTCTTCTTGATACCACATGTTAATCAAGCCCAAAGCATGCAGTTGTGGCGTTGAAAAGTTTTCAATCATATCACAATATCGCTCCCCATTCACAGTTACCGTTACGCCATTTTCATTTTCAAAGAAGTAAAGTCCAATGATTCCTCCTGACCAAATTGCACACCAGACTGTAACTTTTAATGGATGCAAAGGTGACGGATGAATAATTTGAGAGTTTTCCATTGCCCAGAACCGACTATTCAGTTTATTCACATATCCATTCAAATGAAAATGTGCCTCGTCACTCATTATGATTTTTATCATGAAAATCGGGGTTGTCATGGGCTAGCTGTAACATCCTATTGTGGCATATGTACGGCGGGCGGCGGCGTTAATGGTCTTGTGGAATAAGCTCTTGCGTCAACTGAATCTTAAATGGAAACAAATGCAAATCCTTGTGCAAAATTGTGGCCAAAGTAGTTCTTTGAAGACCAAGCTCCTGAGCACGGCGGCGTCGAATTGAGGTTGATGGATTGTTTTGAACACTTCCTTGAGCAGCAGTAATGTTTTCAGCCGATCTTGCAGTACGTTGTGGTCTATGCTTGGGCCTATCACCTACACACCTTCTTTCTTCGAAATCATTCACTACACGATAAATAGTGCGTTTTGTTGGCACGTTGTTTCTCCCAAAAATTTCACGTAACTTTCTCATCGTCACAGTAATTGATGATTGATTTTGATAAAATGTTTTAACGATTAAAACACGTTGGTTTATCAAATATTTGTCCATAATAAATTTTCCACGTGTCTATACTTCACGACTGCCAAATATGAACTGTCAAGACTAATGTTTACCAAAATGGTGGCAAAACAAAGTAGTATACCTTCCAGGCGGACACCCTGTACATAATGGGTTTTGGTCTTTTGGGCAATTAGCGCACTTTCTACACTATTAAAAAAGCCGGGAATGAAACTGGCAAGAAAACCGTCAACAAAATCTCTTGCTATTTTATTCTCATACCACAAGAATCTGGGAACTTTCATCCCGGGGAGAGTACGATAACTAGGGTACCGAAAAATAATAACGGATTTTTGAAAAAATTGTAAAATACAATCATTTTTTTACTATAGGAGGAGGGGGTCTATCTACCCCTGTTTAGGCGGAATGGGTAGTTTTCTAAAAAAAAGGCTTAAAATTAAAAAAAGAAATTAAAAACAACGGCAACACTTACAATACAAAATTATAAGTTTTCTAAAAGCCATAAACTTGTTCTTTTATCATTTGTTTCAATCTAGTTATTTTTTTGAAAGAAAGTTTTTGAAAAAAATACTTTCAAACTCAGTATTTATTAAAAAAAAATTTTGTTTAAATATCACTGTTTTTTATTCCAAGTTGTGAAATTAAGTACTAAATTGGCTTAAATAATTTGATGTCTCTATAAATTCTTAATCGAACACCGAAAATAAGATGGTTTTATGTCTTCTAGTTTATGAGAAAATTGAAAATTACCAAAACTACTTTTTTATTCAACTTTTATTTTTTTTTTTTTGGTATTTATGTAAGCTTGCTTTTTTCTTAATTAATTTCTTTTGTGATGTACCACAGCCTCTAAAGTAGCGAAAAAAAAAACAATTTTGTCACTTTTATATAGTGATATCCCAGAAATACGTCTCTAGAATAAATAAATGGGTGTTTTTTGGCTCCGGGATCTTAACATCCCATATGTGGGATATTCGCAAAAAAGTTTGCTACCTACAAAATCAGAAATTTGTCGAAAAAGTCAACTAGTTTCAGAAATTCCTAAGCCATAAAAATAAATTTTTCATGGTCATCAGATATTTTTGCCACCTTATTTGTGGGATATTCGAAATAGAAGTAAACCAACTGAAAGGTTTAATTGACCTCAAAATAGTTTAGCTAATTTCAGTAATTTTTAAAGAATTCGAAGAGCTTTTTAGCACCTTATTTGTGGGATATTCCAAAAAAAATAAACCTTCTAGAAGGTCCTTAAATCCACATAAAAGGTAAAACTACTTTCAGTATCCTTCTACTTTTTTATCCTGACACAAATCTTTAAAAATTCATATCAAAAATCTATGAAACTAGCTGACCTTACACTTAGATCCTTCAGATGGTACTTTTGTTGTACGAATATCCCACAAATGAACATCCTTCAAATACCTAAGACCTTGAAAAATGTATTTCAAAAAAACCTATGGCTGGTCAATCATGAAAACTAGCCATGAAACTAGTTGTCGTTTTTTGATAAATTACTGACCTTTTTGCGAATATCCTACATATAGGGTGCCACGATCCCGGAACCACAATACGAGTCTAATAATTAAGCAATCAATTTTATTACGATTAATAGAATTTTGCGGAAAAAGTACTCGTATTTGATTCAAGTCAGTTCTAAAATCTTCATTCAACTTCATCATCCATTTGCAGTAGCTTCATACAACACATTTATACACCCTATCCGCTATAAATTCACACCACACAAAATGAAAAAAAAAAAAAAATAAAAGAAATAATTTTTTGCATAAATGCTTATTAAAGACACTCATCACATCCTTACCTGAATAAATCTTTCAAAACCAAAAGAAGATTTACTTAAGTTTGAACTATCTCTTCATGTAGGTGGTATACTCGTACCTATACCTACATGTCATTAAGCCAGTAACAATTTCCCTTTTCCTAATCACTTTAAATTAACAAACAAAAATTCCAACAGATCCTTCTCTCGTCGTCGGGTTTTTTGGGTTCTTGAATTAATTGATGTAAAACAAAGACCAAATTAAGGTAAAATAAACCTTTTTATCTGAGATATAATAAGCTGCAGGCAGTTTGGTCTTTTCGGTGTCTCTTAATTGTGTTAAGACAAAGTTGTTGAAAACTTTTGGGGTTTGATTGTAATTTAGGAAATATTATTCATACCTTAGATTTTTTTTTCTTTTCCTCAGGCTTTGTTAAGTAGAGTCAGAATAAGAGTCAGATTCGGTTTTGATTTTGATTGTGTAAAGTGGAAAAAAGAGTGTTGAAATGGAACTTTCTTGAAGTTAAAATGGCTTTTTAAAGTCAGTCAACTTTTAATTTATGTTCATTTTAATTATGTTTTGTTTGATATTAGATATTTTTTGTTTGTTCTTTGTTTCATCATTTTGATAAGAAGAGTAGAAATGTTAGAAAATATCTGTGGAAGAAATATTTTATGAAAATTTAATTGAGCTAATTTAGTTATTGAAGTTGAATTAAATTTGAGTGCAAATAATTACCACACCAACTGAATGACCATAGCAAAATTATATAAAAAGTTTATTTTGACATTTATTGCAGATACGCTAATACAGGGTGTTTTTTTTTTTAGAGGTGTAGAACTTTAAGATGGCAACACTATTTTAACTGGCGGCCATTTTGTCAGCTGTCAAGTGATTTATTTTTAGTATGGTTTGGCATTTCACCATGAATAAACTGACGCCTGAACAACGCTTCCAAATTGTGCCCAAATTGCCGTTGATCTCAATTTTCATAAGCGAATTTCGTTTAGCGATGAAGCTCACTTTTGGTTGAATGGATACGTCAATAAACAAAACTGCCGTATTTGGAGTGATGATAATCCTAAAGTGTATGTTGAGACACCGTTACATCCACAAAAACTGACTGTTTGGTGTGCTTTATGGTTTGGGGGAATAATTGGTCCGTACTTCTTTAAAAACCGATGCTGGGAAAAACTTTACCGTCAATGGTGACTGCTATGATTACTGACTTTTTCGTTCATCAATTGAACAACCATGATGTGTAGGAGCTGTGGTTTCAACAAGACGGCGCAACATGTCACACGACTCGTGCCACAATTTATTTATTGAAGGAAACGTTTGGTAACCGCATAGTTTCACGCTACGGACCCGTAAATTGGCCTCCTAGATCGTGCGATTTAACGCCGCTTGACTATTTTCTGTGGGGATATGTGAAGTCGCTAGTCTACGCCGATAAGCCCGAAAGGATGGACCACTTGGAGGACAACATTCGCAGCGTTATTGCCGATATACGGCCACAAATGTTGGAAAAGTCCACGAAATTTGGACCTTCAGATTAGACTACGTCCGAGACAGCCGTGGCAGTCATATGCCAGAAATCATATTTAAATTATAATGCCAGAAGATTATCTTTCGAATAAAGTATATTTCATGTCAATTTGAAAAAATCGTCTTTCTTTTATTCTATTTCAAAGTTATATATATATATAATAAAAGGTTATTCAGCACAAATGTTTAATTCAGCAAATCAAATAGAGATACATAGACAGTTAAATTTGGTGGTGCGACAGCTTATGGAAAACTGGGAGCTAGTGACTCACAACTCTCAACCATTACTGTTTTTGTGTTATCAGCAGGAATGCAGAGGACCTACAATATTCAGCTGAATCTGAACGGCTAAGAAGGGGACCCGATTTTTTTTTTCATGAAAAGAGATAATACATCAGTATCAGTATTGAAAAGAAAACCCTGGTCTTTTATTTTGTTAGTTTAAACAAAATAAATTGTATTTTATCTTATTTGGAAACAAAAAAAAAACATTAAATAAAATTGAATCTGTATCCCATTGAAAAGCACGACCGCTAAGCCGTTATATACCAATCAATTCTGCCTTTTTGTGTGTGTGTGTGTGTCTATTTAGTTCATTTTCAATCTCTTTGTATGTTTTTTTTTTTTTTAATTTAATGTTATTCATTTTAACAAGTAGAGAATTTCAATTTATTTAGCTATCCTTAAACTCTGTCACAAATTCCATAATGAAATAATAATTTCATTTAAATTTAAAACCAAGCTAAAAGCAAATACAAACCTACATTTGCCCAATTCGACATCAAATCGTTTTAAAATGTGCCAACGAACGAACGTTTCCGTATGTCCATCAAATAGCAGTTTATAGTTTAATTCAAGTTTAGTTTAGTGTTTCTGCATCCGGTCTGGTCTCCCTTGAATTCATCATCAATTTGAACTTAAAATTGCAATAACAGAAACACAAAAATCTACAAATCAACAACGTTTTTTTTTTTTAATTTTTATTTTATTTCTTTTAATTTCAAACTTTTATCTGGAAAATATAAAAAAAAATAGATACAAATGAGAGGGCAATGCATCTCCATATACAATGTCCAATCGATTGGAAAACATAATGGTAGCTTCACATGTTTATGGCAGCCAAAAACCAAGCGAAGGAAATGAATACAAAATGAAAGTCGGATATAATCCGCAGCGCCGCCGGGGGCGAGAGTTGGAATAATAATTGAAGAGGTTTTTTTTTTTTTGGTTGTTGGTCTTTGAAGGCATTAGGCATATAAAACTTTCCCCAGGTTGTCTGTTGAGATACATTTTCAATAAACCATCAGACACCGATCAATTGCAAATGCAGCCCAAAAATGTATAACAAACCCTAACCCTTCTGGGGACTTTATTTCCGGTTCATTTAAAAATTCGTTCGACTACATTATTTGCATATAAAGTCTGTTTACTTTATTTTTATTAGACACAACTAAATTATTTGGCGTGTTTCATGCATGCAGCAATACAGAGGAATCTATCCTTTCACATACAAATACTTTCAATGATATTTTTTTTTAATGAACTGTAAATGTGTATATTCTACATAAATAGGTGAACTTACTGAACTGAAAACATATAAACAGAATTTGGTTTCCAGAAATGTGACCCAGTATGCAAACGCATAATTGATTTACCTACCAGAAGGTTTGGCCTTATTTTCGCTTCATAAAATGTTTAAGAGCAATATTAGGTATGTACACATAACATGGACAGACACATCAACAGTCATATATTATTGACTTATTTCAAAACTAGTTTCATTGAGTTTTGGAGCCTTAAATTTTGCACTATTTTATAAATCTATATATGTAAATGGATCGTGGTGTGTTTGGATGCTTAAAACTTGAAAACGACTGGACCAAATTGGATACTTCCTTCTGGGGGGATGTTTGTAATTGCTACGCGAAGGTTTAGGAAAAAAAAAATCCGAAAATTCTAAACAGGTGGCGCTGTAGGTGCACATTTAGTTTTTCAGTTCAATTACCGTTCAGCAGGTGGCGCTGATGAAGGCGGTTAGAAAATAGCTTTTGGAATATTTTTTTTTCAACTTTTGTTATTTTTAGGGTGAAATGGGGTCAAAATAAAATAATTTTCAAATTTTGTTTTTTGTAGGGCGAAACGGGGTAAAAATAAAAAAATGTCCGATTTAGGAAATGCTTTTTTTGTTTTTTTTTTTTTGATAGGCCTTTTTTAAAATTTTAATATTTGTAGGGTGAAATGGGGTAAAAATAAAAAAAATTGTCTGATTCAGGCCCAGTTTTTTGGTAGTGAGTTAAACCAGAGTTAGCTAACTCTAGAAGTAAATTAACCCCCAGTGAACTGAGCAAACATTTTTTTCGGTGAAAAATGGATGCGGAACGACTAAACAAACTCGGTGGATAAAACAGCAAAGCATCTGTTCAGTTGATCCTGAGTTAACTCACCAAATTTGATGAGTTTACTCGAGTTTAATCTCGCACTGAAAAACTGAACCTTAGGAAATTCGTTTTTTTTTGTTTGAAAGGTTAATCTGATGGGGAAACAGCTTTAGGGATATTCTTTTTCAAATTTTGTAATTCGTGGGTTGAAATAGGATACAAAAGAAAAGTGGCATCTGATTTCAAAAATTCTTTTTGTGGTTTAAAAGGTTATTTAAAACAAAATTGCCATTTATAGAGTGAAATTGGATACAGACAAACAAATTTTTTTTCATTACAAAAAACAAAAATTCTTTCTGTGTTGGGAAAGTAATAAAGGTTGGAATTTGAGGATCATGTTTTTACATATTTAGCCATTTAATGGGTGATTTTTTAAGAGGTTTAGAACTTTTTTTAAAAAATAAACACAAAAAATTCGAAAAAATGAATGAAATATTTATTTGAATCGATAGTTTGAACCTTGCAATTTAATGTTTAAAGATAATTTCATGCGAATGTTGACCGCGGCTGCGTCTCAGGTAGCCCATCCACTGAGTCCAATTTTGGCATACTCTTTCACACATATCGGCCGGTATCTCACGAATGAATGGATGTTGGCTTCCAGTGCGTCAATCGAAGCGGGCTTGTCCCTATAGACATTAGCCTTGACATACCCCCACAAAAAATAATCTAATGGTGTCAAATCGCACGATCTAGGCAGCCAATTGACCGGCCCGAAACGTGAAATTAACTGTTCACCAAACTCGCCTCGCAATTGCGCCATTGTTTCGCGTGCTGTGTGGCATGTGGCACCGTCTTGTTGAAACCACATATCATGCAAGTCAAGAACTTCCATTTCGGGCAAAAAAAAGTTTGTTATCATCGCTCGGTAGCGTTCACCATTGACAGTAACGCTGCGATTCGCATCATCTTTGAAGAAATAGGCCCAATAATGGCCCCGGCCCATAAACCGCACCAAACAGTGGCTTTTTCGGGATGCATTGGTAGCTGTTGCAATGCTTCTGGCTGATCTTCACTCCAAATGCGGCAATTTTGCTTATTTACGTACCCATTCAACCAAAAATGAGCCTCATCGCTGAACACAAGCAGCGCGCGATGAACATTTCGAACCGAGCACGAATTTTGATAGTAAAATTCAATAATTTGCAAGCGTTGTTCATTTGTAAGACGATCCATGGTTAAATTGCAAACCAAACTGAAGCTGTTTGACAGTGACACAAGGTACCAAACACACGTCAGCTGTCAAAACCAGTGTTGCCAAAAGCAAACCAGCCAAAAAATCACCCGTTATAACGTGAAGTGGGTTAAAACCCATAGTTTAGTATTTATTCGATTACAAAAATTAGCTTGAATATTTATTTATATTTTTCTTTGCAATTTGTATGAGAAGCTTAGGTTTGTCTATTGTGCGAAGCCGGGCCATCTAGTTTGGAATATAATTAATTTTAAGATTCCGAGCTTAAGATATCAAAATATATTTCACTTATACCGATTTGTGGAAATCTTGAAAATATAAACCAAAAAACTAGTTTTGAAACATGTCATTATTATGAGTGTAAACATTTGTAAGAACTAAAGCCTAAAGTACGCGGCTGATGCAGCGAAAATCCCATACAAAAATTTCCCCACCAAATCATAAACGACAAATTTCCTTCGGCTTTTCGTTTTGCAGTGCGCTGTTCCATGAGCAAAATTGATAATAAAATTTGTAGGAGATTTATTTGGAGAAGTCTCCGCTCTTTTTTCGGATTCAAGTAATTGCCTGGGACCATTAAAAGTGACATTTGAGGAAAAGTGACATTTGAGTTAAATTCGTGTTTGTATTTGTTGTTTTTTCACTACAGCATGGAGTTTGTGTTTGTTTTTATTAGGGATATATGTATATGTACATGGATTTGTTAAAAAAATCGAACTAGAGATTTTGATCAACTTTGACATTACGATCATAGTCATAGGGAAGACGAAAAAGCGGATCTCGCAAAAATGTCCATTTGACTGTCTGTCTGTTTGGCTGCAGCTTAAACGGATGGGACTTTTTTTGGTGTTAGGTAAATAAAGGGTGATTTTTAAGCTGGTTTGGTTTTGGCAACACTGGTTCTGACAGCTGACGTGTGTTTAGTACCTTGTGTCACTGTCAAACAGCTTCAGTTTGGTTTGCAATTTAACCATGGATCGTCTTACAAATGAACAACGCTTGCAAATTATTGAATTTTACTATCAAAATTCGTGCTCGGTTCGAAATGTTCATCGCGCGCTGCTTGTGTTCAGCGATGAGGCTCATTTTTGGTTGAATGGGTACGTAAATAAGCGAAATTGCCGCATTTGGAGTGAAGATCAGCCAGAAGCATTGCAACAGCTACCAATGCATCCCGAAAAAGCCACTGTTTGGTGCGGTTTATGGGCCGGCGGCATTATTGGGCCTATTTCTTCAAAGATGATGCGAATCGCAGCGTTACTGTCAATGGTGAACGCTACCGAGCGATGATAACAAACTTTTTTTTGCCCGAAATGGAAGTTCTTGACTTGCATGATATGTGGTTTCAACAAGACGGTGCCACATGCCACACAGCACGCGAAACAATGGCGCAATTGCGAGGCGAGTTTGGTGAACAGTTAATTTCACGTTTCGGGCCGGTCAATTGGCCGCCTAGATCGTGCGATTTGACACCATTAGATTATTTTTTGTGGGGGTATGTCAAGGCTAATGTCTATAGGGACAAGCCCGCTTCGATTGACTCACTGGAAGCCAACATCCATGCATTCATTCGTGAGATACCGGCCGATATGTGTGAAAGAGTATGCCAAAATTGGACTCAGCGGATGGGCTACCTGAGACGCAGCCGCGGTCAACATTTGCATGAAATTATCTTTAAACATTAAATTGCAAGGTTCAAACTATCGATTCAAATAAATATTTCATTCATTTTTTCGAATTTTTTGTGTTTTTTTTTTTTTAAAGTTCTAAACCTCTTAAAAAATCACCCTTTATCATCCAAATCGATTTGGAAATATCGCCCAAATTTTTGTATGGCCAAAAAAAAAAATTGGAAATATCGCCAATGTCAAATTACATATCTCAAGTTAAAAATATCGCCCAAATATTTTCAACATAAATTGTTTTTGTAAAATATGGGCGATATTTCTTCAATTTTGGGCGATATTTCCGAACATTTTTTTTAAATTTGGGTGTTATTTCCTAAATTTTTGGAAGATATTTCCAAAGTGAAATTTTAATGAAACTTGTTGACCAACAAAAAACTATGAGCATAATCATGGCAACCAGGAAGGCTTGTTCAAGGAATTGGAAGCCTTGGGTAACATAAAAAAACAGTGCTGAAGCTCCAAAGTGCTGCTTAGTGATGCAAATTCTTCAAGCGGAGAGCGGAGGCGGAGTGTATGTAAAGTCTCTTTTGCATTTAAAGATTCTGGATTCAAAGAAACTTTGCAAACACGCAGCCTCGCACTTACCCCAAATCCTAAGAGTGTGCCCAAGCAGGGGAGTTGCAGGTACATACCTCACTGTTTATACGCCGTTTTAATTTTCAAAAATCCATTCTGTAAATGTTAGTATTGACAAGATTTTGAATTGGGTGTTTTTTCCTAGCATTTGGGCGTTATTTCCTAAGAGTTATTTCCTTTTTCTAAATTTTTTTTTGGTGATATTTCCAATTTTGGGCTTTATTTCCCATTTGTCTTTTAAAATTTTTATTTTGGGCGTTCTTACCTTTAAAAAACAAATTCAAAAATTTTAAATAATGCCTTAATCGAGAAAAAAAACAGCAATAATTGTTCAGAATTTTTTTGGGCGATATTTCCAAATAGATTTGGGCGTTATTTCCTTGGGCTTTATTGCTTAGCGCCGACTTCTTTTCTTTAAATTTGGTACCTATCGTTTTTTGGACATTTCCCCGACACTTTTTTTTAATACCAAAAATAACGATGACACATACAAAATTTTTTGGCCAAAAAGGAAAATTATATTTTTCTCAAAATCGGCTCCACAGATTTTTCTTAAAAAAATTTAATACATTTCATTGTTAACTGCCATATAGTAAAACAAATGGTTCCGAAAAATAGTTATTAATGGCACCTTCCAAAAACCTATTTTTTAATTTTTGCTTTTCTCGAAAACAGCACCACTGATTTCGAACATTTTTTGTATGAAATCTTAATAATATTGTGTATCAAAATGTTCAAAAAAATAGTTTTTGAATTTTTTAAAAAACGATTTCTACGATTTTCATAAAACTTGTTTGTGTATAGAATTGCTACGAGCTACCATTTAAAATTTTAAAAGTTTACATTTTACTATTATTAACAGCATCTCTGATAAAACAGTTTTTTTTTTTATTTCTGTACCTTTCCGTCCGTAAGTCATCTATAATGAATATCAAAGCTGCCATGGCACAGATCTTAAATTATTTTTTTTTGCAAAATTGATTTCGACCGTCAAAATTTTAAAAACCATACCCATGCAACAAAAGGCATGTTTTTTTTCAAGCAAAGCTCGAAGGAAATTGGTAAAAAAAAAACGACATCGAATGTAAGCCATTTACATGTTAAATGCAACAACAACTAATCCTCTTCGGGCTTAGCTTCGCGCAGAGATTTCTCGTGTATTAACTTAAGTATGGAAAAAGACTGTGTTACCAGCGTGAATTATTAGTAAGAAAACTCCGGTTTGTTTCTGCAATGGCGTCGCTTATACCCGACATCATTTTTTTGACCAATTTCCTCCGTGCTGGCAAAAAAACACGCCTTATATTGAGTTACTATTCTTATAGCAGTGTTATATATTTTATGTTATTTATTTTATTTCATTATATTAATTTTTTTATTTAATTTTATTTTATTTTATTTTATTTTATTTTATTTTATGCATACAGTTTGGATCCAAGTATTACAAGAACGATACCTTGCCGAATTTTTCTGTTTAAAATGACGGAAAGGCCTGTTAATTTTCTATTCGGCACTGACGAAACTTCGTTGCAGAAATATCACCATCCAAAGCCTTTTAAGGATTAGATCGAAGTAGGTACATACCTCTTCAAACATTACTCTGTTTAAAAAGAAAGAACAACATGATGTTTAATAAGATTATCTCGGCAGTTTATTTGATGTAATCAACGCTAGATACAAATTCAAAACTAGTTTCATTATTTTTTTTTTAAAGCAAAACAAACAGTTTCAGTGGACTTATGTAATTTAAATAATAATAATTAAATACAAAACACCTGTTATTATAATAAAACAACTGACGAAAGCAGCACACATTTCAATAGAATAAGTTTATAATTAATCGAATATTTTCAAAATTTAATGGATTTGGTTCAATGTACTGAATCCGGGATCGGTTTTGTCAATTTCATCGAATTGCCTCTTATGTTTGTTTGTTTTGTCACTGTCAGTTTCATTCAAATAGCTTTCAAAGTAACTAAGACATCTTTCGGGAGAATAGTAGGAGCATTGAATGAGTCGGTCTTTTGTGAAGTGATTCCTTCCAATCATGTATTTGTTCAAGAGCATGAAGTTACAGAAAACACATTGCACTATATTCTTTTCAGCCAAAGCCAGAAATCTATGAAAAAATTAATACATATTGTTAGTGAGAATTTTCATTTTTAATCAAAGCGCAGATTCTCACCTGAGGTAGTTCTTTTCGTTAATTGGAAAACCAGAAGAAGCTGAAAATTCAAAATCATATTTAATTCAAGGAATTTCAATTTAATATTAAATAAACACATGACGACGAAAGGAAGACTTTTCGTAGTATAAACTCAAAATGAATTATTGTTTGATGGTTAAGGTGACTAAATATCATTGGAAAAGTTTCCTGGAGTTCAACAAGCTGTTGTTCTCTTCCCGGAAATTTCTTATCAAACTACAAACGCAATATGTTTTCCGATTTTATTCAAATTTGGAGACCTTTTAAGGACAATTTAAATTATTTAATGGCGAGTCTTTGAACTGAGTTGAGTTTAAGAGTAGGAACACTTATTCCTTCGGCCCGTTCTAAATATGCAATGACATATTAACTCAAGAAACCTTTTTCACAATTTACAGTTTTTGATCACTCGGCGTCACGTGTGTCCCGAACTTTTTTGTAGCAGTTTTTTTTCTCGAATATCCTTTATCCATATGCTTGGCTTAACTTACCTCTTTGGACATCAAAGAAACTCTCTTCGTCAACTTGGTTGGCTGGTCTCTGGAGAAAGAAGTGAACAAAAGTTGTAAGCAAATTTATATTTCTTGTGATTGATTTTGTTGTATATACGAGTATGTGTCATCAAAAAAGATTGTTTGTTTTACCTGCAGGCATAATGCCAACTTCAAAAAAGCACAAACTAATATGCAATATGCCAGCTTCATGGTAATTTTATTTTTTTATTGTTTTAGTTTAGATATTTCTAGAATATAAAATTTATATAATCTTAAATTCAAACAATGATTTTATACACACACTTTTCTTGCAATATAGATTGCAGGACACAGTACGTCTACAAGGAACGACTAACTGTTTGAAAGTGAATGCAGAAAGGCTCTTAAGCTATTTATATAGGAGAAGGACTCAAAAGGCAAAAACTACTATACAAGAATAGAGGACGGACATTGGACATTATTCGCTAAACAGACGCCTAGACGGGCTTCGCTTCGGATCAAAGAAAAAACAAACGTAGGATGCGGTAAAGTTAAATGTTGCATGGCAGTAATTAAGTTTACGTATATCTCTCATCTTGTGGTTACTTTAGTCCTCGGCAAACACACATCACAATGTGTCCTCCGCTATATATCCTATCATCATCCCAGTTGTAATGGTTTTTGCTTGAATTCAATTTATATTCATGTATTACTCGTATTTTGAAACATATTATAATGTTTCTGTTTTAGCTATGATGTTTGAGGTTTTTGGTGTTGATGTTGATGTTGATGGTTGGTTTTTTTGTTGAGCTCAACAAATCATGTGAATCATGTGGAATCATTAAATTTTATATTTTGATTTTATGAATAAACAAGTGGGTTGATGTAGAATGTTGACATGGATGTGCTGGACAATGGACGGACAACCACGAAATATTTTTTACAAAATACGGATTCGGAGAGGAGAGAAATATGAAACATTCGAACGAATCATGAAGTTTGAAATGAGGACAAGCAAAATCCCTGTTCGATTAATCAACAAGGTGTAACTGACATGTTAGTCGTACACGGCATACATTCATTCATTGATCATAGTTAAAAAAAAAAAAATTTACAATTTTAAAAATGTACAAAGGTGAGCTGCGAATTAAGAAAACAAAACTGCTGACAATCCTTCACAAAGTTCATGGTTTATTCTATTATTTTGTTTCACCTTATAAAGGGTTTTTCAACATAGACGCTACAAAAGTAGAGCAACAGGGACAGCAAACGACGCCATATTTCTTGCCGCTCTTTTGACATTTCTCTTAAGTAAGGTTTGCCATTTCATGATGGAAAGATTTACAAGCCAACAACGAGTCGAAATTATTTAAATTTACTACCGAAATTCGGAGTCAGTGGCCTCAACGTTAAGAGCGCTAAAAATCGAAAAATCATCTTCAGAGATGAGGCTCATTTCTGGCTGAATGGCTTAGTCAATAAACAAAATATGCGGTATTGGTCAGGCAGCAATCCACATGTACTCCATGAGTCATCATTGCATCCCGAAAAAATTACGGTTTGGTGTGGTTTATGGGCCGGCGGCGTCATTGGGCCGTTCTTCTTCCGTGATGATCAAGACCGGCACGTTACTGTGAATGGGGATCGCTACTGTTCAATGATAACCGAATATTTTTGGCCCCAATTGGATGATATGGACTTGGAGGACATGTAGTTCCAACAGGACGGCGCCACAAGCCACACAGCGAATGTCAAAATCAATTTATTGGAAAGCAAGTTTGGAGAACGTGTTATCTCACGAAATGGTCCAGTCGCTTGGTAGCTTGATTTGACGCCGTTAGACTATTTAATGTGGGGCTACGTCAAGTCTATGGTCTATGCCAACAAGCCAGCGACGATTGATGAACTTCGTACGAATATCGAACGTGAAATTGCAGCAGTATTGGCCGATTTATGCTTGAAAACCGTCGAAAATTGGGTTCAGCGTCTGGACTTCTGCAAGTGTGCCCGTGGTGGAAATGCAAAAGAAATCGAGTTCCATACATAATTGCATCAAACGCACTTTCACAGGAATAAAGAATTTCATTGATATCCAAAACCGTTTTTGTTTTATTCAAAAAAACTTTTGTAGCGCTCTTATTGAAAAACCCGATACTAGAATAAAATTCCCAACTTGATGACATGTTGTAATTCAAGGTATTTACACCGTTGTCGTTTAGGATTGAATAAAAAGAAGTCGGTTTATTTCGAAGAATGTGTAAAAAAGACCAAAATACTAAAATACATATTTTGTATATGACGTTTTTATTAGAATGCTTCTTATAAAGGGTGATTTTTAAGCTGGTTTGGTTTTGGCAACACTGGTTTTGACAGCTGACGTGTGTTTAGTACCTTGTGTCACTGTCAAACAGCTTCAGTTTGGTTTGCAATTTAACCATGGATCGTCTTACAAATGAACAACGCTTGCAAATTATTGAATTTTACTATCAAAATTCGTGCTCGGTTCGAAATGTTCATCGCGCGCTGCTTATGTTCAGCGATGAGGCTCATTTTTGGTTGAATGGGTACGTAAATAAGCAAAATTGCCGCATTTGGAGTGAAGATCAGCCAGAAGCATTGCAACAGCTACCAATGCATCCCGAAAAAGCCACTGTTTGGTGCGGTTTATGGGCCGGCGGCATTATTGGGCCTATTTCTTCAAAGATGATGCGAATCGCAGCGTTACTGTCAATGGTGAACGCTACCGAGCGATGATAACAAACTTTTTTTTGCCCGAAATGGAAGTTCTTGACTTGCATGATATGTGGTTTCAACAAGACGGTGCCACATGCCACACAGCACGCGAAACAATGGCGCAATTGCGAGGCGAGTTTGGTGAACAGTTAATTTCACGTTTCGGGCCGGTCAATTGGCCGCCTAGATCGTGCGATTTGACACCATTAGATTATTTTTTGTGGGGGTATGTCAAGGCTAATGTCTATAGGGACAAGCCCGCTTCGATTGACGCACTGGAAGCCAACATCCATGCATTTATTCGTGAGATACCGGCCGATATGTGTGAAAGAGTATGCCAAAATTGGACTCAGCGGATGGGCTACCTGAGACGCAGCCGCGGTCAACATTTGCATGAAATTATCTTTAAACATTAAATTGCAAGGTTCAAACTATCGATTCAAATAAATATTTCATTCATTTTTTCGAATTTTTTTGTGTTTTTTTTTTAAAAAAAGTTCTAAACCTCTTAAAAAATCACCCATTATGTGTGTGAATTTATATAAAATTTGCCTTCGTATTAAAAAAATCTCTTGCATTATTACAGATATGAATTTGGTTTAAAAATATTGAAGCAGTTACCGAGAAAATTAAAAACTTAACAAAATTATTGCACACAATTGTCCCTTTTAGGGTCAGTTTTTCAGCGCAAGATTAAATTTTAGGCCGGGTTAACTCATTAAATTTGGGAAGTTAACTCAGGATTAAGGGAGCAGACGGTTTTATCAACCGAGTTTGTTTAGTTTCTCCACGAAAAAAAACAGCTTCGTCAGTTAAATGTGGGATAATTTACTTCTAGAGCTAGCTAACTCTGGTTTAACTCACCAATTAAAAACTGGGCCTTAGATGTGCTAAAACAAAAATTCCTATAGCTCTCCTGAGGAATTACATACCTACATACAAATTTCGAAGTAATTGAAAATCTGTCTCCGTCTGTTTAGGATCTAGCTATTTATATATTACAGTGTTTAATAAAAATAATTTCAACTTATCTGAGGTCTTTTAAATTTAACGAAATTCGCACGCATTTTAGTATAAAAATAAATAGGAGGGTAGGAAAGAATTTTACCTTATGAAATCCCACAAGTGGCTTCCCAGTTGAAGCTGGAGGTGTATAGAAAAGATTGCTGCATAGCTCGAACCCACAGCTCTAAGATATCAGTCAAACACTATCTACATCCACTGTATGTATAGGTATCTACTATTTCCACCCGCTTTGATATTTAGGTAGATACAATTTTTTTTTTTTTTTCATTTTGACACAAGCCCAGAAAAAAGTATACAAGAAATTTTCAAACTCTGAAAAAAAAATTCCTTCAAAGCTAAGTTTTTGGCGGAAAGCGGTGTACATTGCAAAAAGTACACTTAACTTATATCAGTGCATTTGATTTTGTGGGGCATTAGTTTTCTTTGATTAATATCAGAGCAAAATTAGTACAGCTTGTGAAATTCCTCACAAAAAACATTTTTCAACACATTTTTTCGTGAGAGAAATATATTTTTATAAAAACGGGCGCAAACGTTACAATACAAAGTTTTTTGCAAGTCCATATGGATTTGTCGAAAAAAACAACATCGGATCTAATAGTTTTACTTATGCCGTTTTCGAGTGGACGTTCGGAGTTACTCTTTTTCCACTCCTTTTACTCCAAATTTTCCATTTTCTATAGGAATGGAACAGTTCCGAAATCCAAACGAAAACGACATTACTGTACGTCCCGATAAAAAAAATAATATATTCTATATGTTATCGATAATTTATTCAGAGACGTCAAAATTGACGTTTTTGGATGCTGGTTGAACAATTAAATTTTTTTAATTTTAAAAAAAAGATGGCGGAGGTGTCTGCAACAATTCATTGATGAGTTTTCTTTGCTTTTACTTATTAATTTGTATTTGTGTTGATACTTTATTTTATTTTTGTATCTTATTATTTTTTTGATAAACAGCTGATCCACAAATGTCATAGAGTGCACAGTGCTGCCAATTTTTACGGAAGAATTTCCTAGGTCCCGATGTCGTTTTTTTCGACAAATCCATATAGACTTGCAAAAAAAAACACACCTAATATCAATTGTTTGTTTTATGTCGAATTCCTTACAACCAAAAAATCGATTCTGTTTAGAACAAAATCGATTTGTTTAGAAAAAAAAAATCGATTTTTCTAGCCAAATGAAATTTTTAATTTACACGTATTTGCATTCACACTAAGAAGATTTGACATTTCTCACCACGTTGAAAGTTTTTTTGGTAGCGTAAAAAGAAAATAAATATACAAGGGTGTTTAATTCCACAATTTCAGTGAATAATAATGCAAATAAATAAACAAAAATGTTCGTTGGTTGGTTTATAATTAATTAGATAATAGCAGAGCTTCGATTTCATATCTTTAAAGACGATTAATTCTATCAGGCGAACACAGTGCATCGCCACCGGTGTTTTCCTTGACATATTTTAAGAATTCCGAATTGCTTCTTCTTTTCATTATTAAATTGTAAGTTTTTGTTACTTCGATAAAAAAAAAAAAAAATTTTGTGAGTGCCGGGGCTCCCGGTTAACATGTGTAAACATCAACTTGCGCGGATCCAAAACGGACTTGGTTTTGTTTGAAGGGGATCTTAAGATTTTTTCACTGAACGCACCCATCCTAGTATGCAAATCGTAACGTTGCACACCGTAACGTTGCACGGCGTAACGTTGCACACGAACGTTCACGTTTTTTGTTCACTCTACCGCCAGCATAGATGTTTACACATCAAAAAAACAATTCTTTGTTGTTTTGCAACTATTCACTTAAATAAATTTGTTGTTAATCTAATCAATGGGACGCGATAAGTTCATTGCACTTTGAAATATTTGTTTTGAACTTGTAGATGCACAACTTTTGTGTTAAAATTCCCGTCAAATTGCACACACACCACCACATTAAAAAAAATGATTTGTTCACAAAATTCCTTGCAACCAAAATAAATAATCAATCTGAACTTTTAAACTTGTATAACGTACAATTTTTGACTTGACATTTCATCGGCAGAGCTGATAGATTTCGAGTAATTTACAAAAAATATCTTTAATGTCACACATGTGTTTTTTTATTATGAACTTGAAATAATTTTGGACTAAAATTCGTACAAATGCGCAGCTTTGGACAATGCGCGAACAGACATTAGCCGTGGTTTTTTGCAAGCCCGGGGATATTTGGTTGAAAAAAACGACAATGGGGGTAAGCGACGCCATTACAGAAACAAAATGGAGTTGCCATACAAACTATCGATAGCAAGTATGCAACTCACGCCGGTAACACAGTTTTTCTCCGTGCTTAAGTTAAGCCCCTAGAATTCTCCGCGCTTAGCTAAGCCCGAAGGGGATTAGTTGTTGTTGCATTTAACATGTAAATTGCAGGACAGGACGTCGTTTTTTTCAATCGATTTCCTCGGGGCTTGCAAAAAAACACGGCTATTATTTCGAAATAATCTTAACAAACAAATACAATTTAAATATTTGTTGTTTTTTTTAACGGTTTGAATAATTATACGGTATTTGAAGGAAATAGTTTAAAAGTGGTGTATGTCCTTGATTTACCGTTTCACTATAATACAACAAATAGTCGAGACAACATCCATTTCGATTTTCGAACAAAGAAATGGTTTAGATATTTGCTTATTGTATTACTGCACGTTACGTCAAAATCATTCCGCAGTTAAGTTTTGTTTAAAAAGAAACGTTACGTTAAATTACGTTAAATTTAACGGATTTCTTTATAATTCCAGAATATCATATTTGTCTATATGATACCAAGACTAATGGCTTTATTTATCTTCTTCATATCTTGTAATTTAATATTGGACTTAATTTTATTAAAATTAAATAAATAAATATTTGATAATAATGACGACGTGGTGCATTAGACTGTGTTTCCTATACGTCAGTTTTCTTGCAGGTACCTATCAATTTGAAAACAACAATAATTGATAGATTCAGTTAAGGTTACCAGTTTAGTGGTTTTACCCCATATTAAGGGCTCTTTACTGGTTTCGGGTGAAAAAAAAAAACGAGATTGTCCCAAAACATGGGTTTTGTCGTCCGTCCCTCAGTCTGTGCGTCCACTGCAATTTAAGCCAGAGCGGGTGGGCCGATTTGCATTAAATTTGGTACGGAACATTTGTATGTGTTTCCCAAAAAGGAAATTCGAATTTGCTGGTTTCAGGTTTTTGGCAAAAAATTAACGTTTTTTTGAAAATTGGAATTGTTTTTCGGTTATTAAAGTATAGCAAAAAAATACATTTTTTTAGAACTTTTGACTCTTGTATTTGTGGCTACATATAGCTGTTAACCACAAGAGAAAGCTCATGCGATACAGTCGTGCATATTTTTTTGTAATTTTTCATTATGAAAAAAAGCTTCGAATTTAGGGCCGCAGTTTTCATTATTTTTTGCGGTAATTTCTCATTGCGGCCAAATTTTATGTAGCCGAGAATTATGAATGAATAATTTCGAGCTATTTTTTTCAAAATTTTACGAATACCTGTTTTGTTTTCAAATTTCAATGCTCTCATAAATTAGTAGTCAGAATCAGAAAACCGAATGCTTAAATGTCTTGTACTTTTTGAGAAAATTGAAAATACAGTCAAACTTCTTTATAACGAACCTTCAAGGAAACACAAAATTGCTTCGTTATAAAGAAGCATTATACAAAATTCGTTATATAGAAATTATTTTGTTTTTAAATACTGCAAGGGGAACAAAATGAAATTCGCTATAGAGAGAATTACGTTATAAAGAAGTTTGACTGTAACTAAATCTATTTTATACATTCATAGGGGAAATATAATCTTTAGAACAACTCAAGCAACGAATTGGAGTCAAATATGGAGCATTTTATTTCTGTTATCTTCAATTTTCTAAAGAACTAGAAGATAATTTAGCATCTGGCTTTTGGCGTTTGGCTAAAAATTAATAAGAGCATTGAATATTAAAAATAAAAATATTTGTTAATATTATTTACTGTACTATTCATACTGGAATATCAGTTTATTAGACTTCACCATTCCTTATTCCGTCAATTTCATTGAATTTTTGAACAACAACAAATTAAAGGTGCTACTACCAATTATTTACGAATTACTTTATAATAATTCGTTTATTTTGTCTAGAGATACAGCTGTTTCAAGGGGTGCCAAGCCGCCTATCAGCAGTCTCCTCTTATTAGTGGTGCTGAGCTTTAATCCAATTTTATTTATGATAAACTTTCTACATACTGTCATTGCTCAGTCTTAGAAGCCCTATGCACTATGCATTCCGCCGCCTGAGACCATTGACGTCACAGATCGAAAATGGGTTCTTTTTTTGTTTATCAAATGCATTTGGAGCATCAGTATTTTGCTAAGCGCCTTTAAGTATGCTGTCTTGTTTCTTAATAAACAATTTTTAACAAAATTAGTTTGAACAAAATTAAAAAAAAAATTATTTTTTTCAAAATTGTGTGTTTGAAAATTATTTTTTCAAAAACTTTTAAAAATAAAATAAAATAAAATAAAATATAATAAAAGACATTTGGCTTTACAAAAAGGTATATGATGGCATTGCAAGTGTTACCATTATTTTTGTTAATAATTTTGTTCTGTTTTAAGTAATTTTTTTAGAAAATTTCCCCTTCCGGGTAATACACCCACCTTCATGATCCTTTTTTCTTGTCTTGACGGAACCTACACGCTCCAGCTTTTTGTCTCACCTTATGTGAATTACCATGTATATTATTCAAAAAGTTGTATACCTCACTGTCAGAGTTGTACTTTTTCAAGTTTGAAATTGGAAAAAATAAAAACATTGGTTCAATTTATTAAATACTATTTTAAATTTAATTATATAATATTTATATTTATTTACTTAATAATTTATCAGTGAGTATTCACAATCCGAAATAATAATTTCATTACATTTTTTAGTAAAAAAAAAAAAAAAACATTTCTAAATATTAATGTTTATGGAAAGTACATAAAAAACTCCATTTTCTATTTAATACAAATAATTGTTCTCTAAATAAAAAATAATTATAATATATAATTTATTTATTAACGAGTTACTTTAACCATTTTATAAGTTATTATTAATGTTACATTTATTTCTATCCATATGTACATACATAGATACGTACATTTACTTATGTTTATGCTATTGTTATTAAACAGTTTATTAAAAAAAAAACCTTGCATATGTTTGAGGATTAATAAAACCTTCATTGTAAACAGAGTATTATTCAAGGCACTAGTAATGAGGGAGATTTCCTTTTTATTGAAACACGCTCTCCCTCTTGTTTGAAAATAATTATTATTAACTATACGAATTAATTTTAAACCAAAAATTGTTATTTTTTATTTTAACTAACATTTTTATTGTTAGCGAATATTATTTTCAAATGTTAACACATAAATTCAAATACATTTGTATATTTTTTTTTTTTTCAAATGAACACAGAATTTTTAAATTGTTTTTTAAATTAAAATTAAATTAAAATAATAAAACTAAATCCTTAAAAAACAACAAATTGGTTTTTGAAACAACTAGAAATCAGGATCATAATCCCTTTGATATCTTGATCTAGGATTATTGTACGTGTACATTTGGTGTACGTCTGCGAATGCATCTGGAGGATATTGTTCAGCCTTAGTGTGAGGTGTGTAATTGTGTGAGTCATAGTAGTAGTCACCGTGTCTGGTCGATCGCCAACTATCGTAGATATTTGACGCACTACTGCCGTGCACTGAATTTGTAAAGCGCTATAATAAATAAATATTTGTATTAAAAAATTGTAAACACAAAAATAAGTCATAAATTTGATTTATACTTTTGGTTTAATTGGCTGCTTGGAGTCATTCCAAGCATCATCAATATTGTAGAAGTCATCTACTCCATAGTTATCTGTTCCTCCCATATGGCTTACCTTCAGATCATTCATCATATCCGCTGTTAGGGGAATTGGAGTCTTTTTGGAATTTTTCTGGCGGTTAATCAACTGAAAGAAGGAAAATAAATTTTTTTTTTTTTGTGAAGAAACCAGTTTTACAAATTCGAATGTGTACTTACCACCGTGACTCCAAATATCACAACAAAACACAACGAACCGATACCAATGACAATCAGAACAATAGCCCAATGTGGTATCAGGGCTTCATCCTCTGCAAACTCAACGTTCGGAGCAAATGATTTTGGTATAACTGTGAAAAAAAGACAACGATTAAGTTCGTCAGACACACAAAACCATCACACTCGAAGATTAAACTTTTCTACTTACCAATAAAATCTGTTGATGAGGGATCAACTACAAACCTGCCCATCAAATATGTTTCCTTGACTAGTTTCTCACCCTTACCCTCGTGGCTATCTGATGGTTCTTTTTCTACTTCTGATGGCTCTAATGGCACCACTGGCAACGGTGGTTGTGTTAGAGCCTGATGGAAGAGTTTTTTAATCTCCAGGGTATTGACGTCCTGTGTTATGTTGCCAAGCTCCACAAAATAGTCAACAAGCACACTGCCCTTACTGAAGCTATCAATCCGAACTTTCTTATACCACTGACTGAGATGGGGCGCATTGCTATACACTTCGTTTAGCTAAGAGAAAAAATTATAGACATTTTTTTTTAAAGTTTTATCACAACTAACCTGAGCTTCAACCTCCCTCGCAAGGTTCTTCCATTCGGCGGTATTGTGATCAAGCAGTTCTGGTTTCCACGAAACTCCATCGATGATCTTAATAGTTCCAGCAAGATCACAATCAGACTTACAATGTCCTGGCTTAGTTGGTCTAGGTGGTTCTGGTGTGGTTGTTGTAGTCGAACTGGTTGTTGTTGATGAACTAGTAGAAGTTTGAGGAAGTAGTTCGGAGATATCGATAGTTGCTGTTCGGGCTTGCTCCAAAAGCTTCTCAATGGAAATGGGGGTGGTGGATGGTGTTGGCCAACCTGTGAATTCGGTAGTTGCTCGCATTGGTGGACCCTTTTTGATGACAATAGATGGTGGAGTTGGAGCAGCCCCCTCGGCAGAGTTCGAATGCGGCGTGGTAAGTCTTTGCCCAGGGCGTCTATTATTAAAGCCCTTGGGGAAGACAACCTTTAATCCGCCTGCTGGCGGTCCTGTTGTCGTAGTTGCAGGACTTGCCTTCGGGATGATCTTTTCTGTGGTGGACTCCTTTAACTCAGATTCGCCTTTTTTCTGTACAGCTGGCTCCTTGGCAGCTGGCTTGAAGTCTTTCGGCAGAAGCTTAGATATATCAATTGCTTCTTCTTTCGGCACCTTATCCAACTTAAAACCTGGTGGTAGGAATTTGCTTAGATCATCTGCAACAGCAACTTTAAGTTCAGGCTTTTCTTCCGCTGTATGTTTAAAGCCCGGTGGAAGGAATTTATCATCGGCAAACTTTATAACTGGCTTCTCCGTTGTTGCGGGCAGCTTGAAACCTGGAGGCAGGAACTTTGAAATGTCATCGACGAATGTTACAGGAGCCTTTGGTGTGGTGGCCTTGACTTTGTAGTCGTTTGGAATAAGCGTGTCCAGATTGTCTTCGAATTTTAATTTGCTTAGAAGATCTTCGATCTTCTTTGTAGGTGGTTCTACTGAAGACGCTGGGGCTTGAGTAGTCCTAAAGCCCTTCGGAAGAAGGCCAGCCAAGGACACATCCTGTGCTGCATTTGGAGCGTTCTTAAAGGACCGTCCGGTTGTTGAATTTCTCAAAGGTTTCCGGTGGTGATGTTCTTCCACTGAAGAAGACGATTCCGGTGATGTTGTTGTGCTAGGTTTATTGAGTTTTTTATTCTTGAATGAAGGACGTGGCTTGAAACCTGGCGGAAGAAGACCAGTTAAATCATCCATTGGTAAATTTTCGACGCTAATCTTAGGTTTGGCAGAACTTTTCGGCATGAATTTTCGGATATTCGGAACGAATCTAGAAGCCGTTGTTGTAGTTGTTGCCTGAGTTGTTGTTTCAATGGAAACATTTGCTTCTGCTTCAGCTTCTTCTTCATCTTCTTCAACTACTGGACTCTCGGAAGTGCTGCTTGAAATTGTTGTGTTGATTGAAGAACTTTCATCCATTTCCGCACTTGATCCAGTTTCATTGCTGTCATTCGCAGAAAGTTGCGTCTTCTTGCGTGAGTTCTTGCCGTGTATCTTCCGTTCTAGTTCGGAGAGAGTTTGCTTTGTTTCTTCCTGTTCGATAGCTGGGAATGGTAGGAATCGTGCTCCGTTTATGCTACGGCTTGTTTGAATCGAAGCAATTACAACGTAACTTTCAGTGGTGTTCTGGACATTTTGCTCCTCAGCCGATTCGGCTTCTTCAACTTCGCTTTCTGCTGGTTCTTCAGTGATTCCCTTGGCTGGTGTAAGCTTGTTATCGATATATATTTGCTCTTCTCTAGCCGTAGTAGTGCTGGGAGTCACAGGTTGCGGTAGAGCCGTTGAACCGTTGATGACGCTCTTTGTCGTAACAACCGAAACAACTTCTCGGTCGAAAATATCTTCGTTAGTGGGAAGCTTATCAGGGATTTCTTCATGATATTCTTCAGATCTATGTTCTCCAGATCCATCTGCTCCAGATCCATCCGCTCCTGATCCATCTAATCCAGATCCAAATGCATCTTCGTACTCCTCTTCATCATAAAATACAGTTGACTCCGGGGTCGACATGGTTGTGACTTCAAGTGGTGCTACTGATTCCGTGGCTATTTCTGTCTTCGGAGGCTCTGGTTTTTCTTCTTCAGTGTTTTGTTCCATTTCTGTTGCGGGTTCTGTGAGCTCAACTTCCGCCGATTGGGTGGAAGTAACATTGCCATCTTCGTACTCGTAGTCATATTCGGGTAAATGATGTGTTGTTTCCTGAATTTGATGTTCCTTGCTAGCAGAGCCTTCTTTGGTATTTTCGATGTCTTCTTCACCACTATGACTGGCTACATCTTCTTCAGCACCTCCATCCTCCTCGTCATCGGACCCAGGAAGATAGAAGTTGGAAGTGAGAATGACTGGTTGATCATGTTGATCCTTATTGCCATCTGCGGGTGAATGTTGTTCCATTGACGACGATGGAGATGGCAGTGAAGCACCAGCTTCGTGTAAGCTTAACTTTTCGAAGATCTCCTCCTTTGGCCCTGAACTAACATGGTTTTGCTCACGAATCTCCTCTGGGACTGAGTCATCTTCCACAGACTCATCGAGGTCGTCTTCTTCGATGCTGTTGGTATTATTGGGAGAACCCTTGTCACTGCCATTGTGATTGACTGTGATACGCCCACCGCTACCAACCCCAACGGGTCGATTGCTTTCACGACTAATGATTACTGGCCGACGTGGCTGGAAAAGTGTTTTGTTGACTGAAGCCACGCCGGGAAGTCGACCCCTTGACGCCGGTGTCTGCAATGATGATCCAACAGTTTGACGGAATTCTGATGACGACCCAGACGAAGTCGACGGTGACCTTGCACCACCTCCAAACCGATTATATCGTGATGGTTTCGATGTCGTGCTAGTCGTTGTCGTTATAGGCGATGTCTTTGCTGAACTTGGTTGGAAGCGATTGCGTGTATTTCGGAATGGCAATTGCTGTTGCGGTGGATTACTGACCAACTCATCATCGAAGCCTGATGTCGTTTGTTTATTCTGTTGACGATTGAACTGAGTACCGCCAAATGGACGATTTCGGGTGAATCCACTGCTGCCACTATTACTACTACTGGCAAATGGTCGACCTCCGCCGTTGATGCGATTTGATTGGAAATTCGATGTGGCAGCTGCTGGAGCACTGATGGGGACATTCTGTAAATGAAAATAAAATATATTTAAATTGCGGTGTATATGTAACTCTTCAGTTGGGTATCAGCAAATTCAAGTGATTTGTTTATGGTAAAACAGTTGTTAATGGCAATTAAAGTGGACAGAGACGACACTTTTATAAAGACTGGAGGTTGCGAAAGTTAAAATAAAAATAAAAAAAAACAGAACACGCAAAGAAGCCAACATACCATACATTGTTGGTGCAGTGCAGCGCAGCGTGCAGACGATCCATGCTTCAATTAAGAAGAACACGCAGAATTATTTATGGTAATTGAAACGATGACAATGCGGGTGATAAGCTTTTTTGCTGCGCGCATTTAAACTAAAGGTCGTTTGTTAGCAAGATGTTTACGACAAAAATAAAATAAAATGAAGAGTTTTTTTTACTTGTCGTGTATAACAAATGGCATATAAGAGCAGCTATAAAGCTCGAGGCTAATGCGTTTTAATGGGCTTAAAGCCACGGCTTGTTATTATATACATCATCTTGTTAACTTGAGAAAACTATTTTATAAATATAAAGGTGAAGTGATAGAAAAAATTCTGATGTGTTTCTTTAAGGTTCATTTGCTGAAACGAATCTTAAATATTTAAGTTCAATATAAGAGCTTATACGTGGCAGTTTACGCTGAGGAAAAGTATAAGCGTTGAAGTTGAACTTAAATGTTTAAGTTTCATTCAGCAAATGACTCTTAATCTTCATTATTTTTATTTAGGGTCTACTTAAACGCTTATGTTCTACTCTTTCTTTAGCATAAACTTCGACATGAGCTCTTATGTTGAACTTAAATATTTAAGATTCGTTTAACCAAATGGGCCTTAGTGATATGAATTAAATGGAGTACGTGCTCAGAGCAGATGTTCAATATAAAAAGCTGAGCAGATGCTTATTATGATAGTGCTCCAATTCAAGAATTTTATTCATGTCAAATTGAATATTGACATGATTTGGTTATTGTGTAACCTTATGAGGTACTCCTGAAACACTTAAAACAAAATTACTCATATTGTAAATCATGGAATGGAGTAGGTTGGAGCGCTCGCCCCCTTATCAAGGTTTCATACTAATCTAATTATGAATGGTACGGAATAATTATATCAATTTAGGTTCAATAATTCATAGGACTTTTGGACTAAGCAATAACTTGTTTTAACATAATAAAATTAGTCTTGAGTTTGCAACTTGCAACTCACCGACCCCCCCCCCCCTTGTGTACGCTCTCGTCTTAAATTATTATGTATAAGAAGAAACCAATTTCTACAAAGCGAAAGTAAGTAATATGTCGTAAATTTTGAAGCTACAAGAGAGACAAGAGAGTTGTAGAAATCGAAAAAGAAGATAGAAGAATCGAAGAAAAGGCAAGCATTTTACCAGAAATGGAACCAGATGGTACATATCAGCCAGTAGTTGAGATCTTTGTCTATGTACGGAGAAAATATGGAAGTAATTATGCACCTACTTAAAACCATCTTTATAACAGTACTAGGGGATCATGGGAAAAATCCCTTTCTCTGGAAATTTTAACCTATAAATGGAAAATCAACTAATTTTGTGTGAATTCTTTCTTTAAAAAAATGTCGTATTATAGAAAAAAGGGGAAAGGAATATCAGAATTATTTTTTTTGTAAAATTTGCTATTAACATTTTACAAAACCATTATAAGAATTATTTGATTAACGAGAGACGTGAAGCCCAATACATAAGTAAAATATTTTCAAAATCGTTTATGGAAAAGTAGAGATATTTTAGCTTGAAGTTGATAATTGCAAAATAACGATTTCAGTTTTTCTTCCAAATATTTGTCCATAACGTTCAACGATTTAGCAAATATTTTACCTATGTATCGGGCTTTACGACACCTTTCATTTGATACCAAACTCGCTCCTGTATACACTCTGGGCCAAAGCTCCATAGCAAAATGGGCATTCCCTTTCATGAAACAGTTTTCAACTATTTATTTTTTTAAGTGGCGACCACTTCCTTGGTTTTTAATGACAATGCAAAGCAGAGTATTTTTCAAATAATTCCAAAGACTTTTGGGTAAAATTGGATCGTATTTATCTTTTTAACAATTAATTTTACTTAAAAAAAATTCCACTTATGTGTTAATACTTAATGCAAATATTTCCCTTTAATGCTGAGATCTGAGGGAAATAAAAAGGGGCAAAAAGGGAATTTTCCGACTGACTAAGGGGATTTATTTTTAAAATGTTCCCCATCAGCACTGGATGGCACTCATATTTACAGCTACCCTAATTGCACACATCACCGTCACATCACTTTTATCTACACTGTCTAACGATACCTTTTTTGAAATGGGTTGCATCCTGAAGCTTATTACGATACTAATACAAGATGTGTTAACTAACAAGAAGTTTAAATTTGTATGACTTTTTGTAATTATATCATTCAACCTGCATAACAGCTAGCCAGACTGGCAGTCCCCATCATCAGTACCTCTGCTATCATATTCAATGTCCGATATCATCAAAAGTGTATTTTCAACATCATTAAAGCGCTTCCGCAATTTACAAAAAGTAAGTATTTTTTTTTTATTTCAACGACTTCCTTTCTGATAATATCGACATTTAGTTTTGATGAAATCTAACCACGACATCCTTTTTATTTCAAAAAGAACTATCAAACAAACAGACAGTTAAAAAAAAAACTTCACAATACAACTCGAGTGTAAGTCCAGCTTAATCATTTTACTAGCACAAAGACTTAAACTGAAGAGGGGAATTGGTTAACTTATACTGGGGCAGTGGCCGACCGGCGCGGAGCGGATTGAACCAACTTCTCAGTCCGTCTCGTCATTGTAAGTCAAATGTGTCCAGTGAAATTGGTTGTCCAGTTGGTGCGCGATGCATTCAAAATCAATTTGACATGCAATTTCAGAGGCGGCTTTTTTATTAGAGACACGCGATCATAAACCACAGATGGTAATGTAATGCAAGCTTAACATGTGGTTTTAGTTTGTGTATCTATCTACTGTGCTGGGGCAGTGTTTTTTTTTTTTTTTTTGTTATTGTTGTTCGTTTATTTACCTAAAGCCTACAAGAGTATACTTTGTTACTATAGTACTCCTATTGGCTAAGACAATTTTTACAAATATGAAGAAATTAAAAGCATTCAAATCAAGCCTTAACGTGCGGCTTAAAGTTAAACAATTAAAAGTATCCATTCACTTTGTATACATTAATGCGACAGGTTTTATCTGAATGATGTGTTTTTTTTTTCTTTTTTTTAATTTAAATGAAACTTGGGTTTAAGAAAGAAGTGTGCGCAGACTATTTTAACTGAAAACTCACACAACATTGATAGTTGATTTTACAAATTAACTACATACAATCCTGACGATATGTGTACGTATATATGGTGGGTGCTATTAAAAGGGGTTTTTAAAGAATGTATTTTTTTATATGTTTGCACAAAATTCCCAAATCATTTAATTTAAAATTTGATTGATTTGAAGCAGTACCTATACATTTGACAGTTTTTATTAAATACCTAACTTAAAATATTTCATGCTAATTAACTCACCTGTTGTTCATTGAAATGTGACAAAAAATGTGTTTGCTGATGAGGTACGTTTGTGCGTATTTGATGTCCACTCAATGGTATAAAACCTGAACTACCAGTGCCACTAGATCGAAGTGCTTTTGGTCTATTATAACCCTGTGAAATTGTTGGCGAACCAAATGGACGTGGTGATAGATCGTAGTAGTCTGGATTTCTCGTCGTTTGTTGAAGCTTAAAATAGAAAAAAAAAATAAAGAGGGGTTAATTACATATTAAAAAATTACATAATAATATGTAGTAAGGTTACTTAAGGATATTATAACATCAGGTTTGGTAGCTATACACTTTCAGTCAAATTAAATGTCTTTTGTTAAAAGAAAAACAAAAATCAGCATCTGCATGGTTTTTAACAACAGTTTTTAACAGTTTGAAAATCAAATCAATTTTTTTTTTCAAATTTTGAGCTTGAAAGTTAATTTTTCAAAAATTATTACGGCCAGTTTCCATTTTTTTCTAAATTCTTAAATTTATCATACCATTGCCATATTTCAGTTTCACCAAGGTTAAAGAAGGAAATTTTAAGGAAATTTTAGTTAAAATTGAGTTTGCCTCACATAGTCACATCCCTCGCATTCTTTCACTAGAGCGTGTAATTAGGTTGAGTCCAAAAAAAATTATAGGGGGAGTCTATTCCTGCCCGTCAAGTCAGGAGGGGCCATTTTCTAAAAAAAAATAACTTAAAACAGAATAAAAATATAAAAAACGACGGTTATACTAACAATGCTGTGTAAAGCCTTCTTCTTCTTTTTTAATTGTGTTTAAAAAAAAGTTGTTTTAAAGAATAATTTTTGAAAACTCAAAATTTTGAAAAAAAAAAAAAAATGAAAAAATCAATTTCAAAATAATTTTTTTCAAAATTTAACGTATTTAAGTACTAATTTTGTTTTCAAAATTCAATCCTCTTATTAGTTTTTATTCAAAAACAGAAAACCGGATACTTATATGTCTTGTACTTTTTGAGAAAATTGAAAATAACTAAATCTACTTTACTAGCTGCGTAAGGGAAATAGGATCTTAAGAGCAACTTAAACAACGGGTTGTAGTCAAATTAATTGAATTTTATTTCTGTTATTTTCAATTTTCTAAAGAACTAGAAGAGATTTTAGCATCTGGTTTTTAGTGTTTGACTAAAAATTAATAAAAGCATTGAATATTAAAAACAAAAATACTACTTAATAACGTAAAATTTTGAACAAAATTAGTTTGAACAAAATTTTTTCAATTTTTTTTTTTCAAATTTTGAGTTTGAAAATTAATTTTTCAAAACCTATTCTCTAAAACAACTTTATTTAAAAACACAATAAAATAAAAGTTTTCCGGCTTTACAGAAAAGTGTATCATGGCTTTGTAAGTGTAACCGTTGTTTTGAATACATTTTTTTCTGTTTCCATTTCTTAGAAAATTGCCCTTCCTGGCTAAACGGAGGAGAATAGACCCCTCTTCTGAACGATTTTTTTCTTATCTCAACCCAACCTACATTCTCAAGCTTTTTGTCACCCTGTATAATTACTTTTTTTAGAAATCTTATGTTAGTTGCTATAATCACAATATCATATTGAACGTATTTCTCGGAAACTCTCCAAACTATTAAATAAAAAAAACTCGAATTTTGTAGAAACCTATTTGTACCTACATACATTTTTATAATTTTTATTTGCATTAAATAAACAAAATGTGAAAACAAAAATCAACTGCTATTTGTAAGTATAGGTAATTGCCTATTGCTACTTATTCTGATATCTAATGGCAGTAAAAAGACGCCTGGTTGTAGGCGGACTTTCAACAAAATTACACGTGTCTCATTCAAGAGAATTTTAAAACTAATTTTTCTATTTTAGAAGACGTTAAATAATGAAAAAAACTGAAATATGTACCAAATAAAAAAAGTGAACGTGGTAGAACATTGATTTTCAAGCAGCAAGCAGCAGATTTTCATATCAAACAATCCTAATTTTGTGGAACGCATCCATTTAAACGTCAGTTTTTCCATTGATAATCAAAAAAAAAATTGTCAAACATTTTTGCGCGTTGGCTGTCTAGCAATAAAAATGGAAGTATTTACAACATATTTTATGTATTTGTAATAATATTTTTTTAGGTAATGGACCAACCAAAAACAAAAAAAAACTAGGGAAAACCTGGGCACTGGAGGATGGGGAACTTCTCATTGAAAAGTGGGCCGATAAATTGCTGTTTTCTATAATTATGGATTCTTCTATTCAAGGTACTCACTCGAATGTTATTTTGAAGAATCAAATGGTGTGTAAACAATAGATTTAGGTTACTCTACTTATTTTTAATAAATATTTTATTGAAAATGAATTGTTTTATTGCTCAAAAAATGTTTTTTTCCGTTTGCTATACATTTTCCAATTGAATTTGTTTTACTCTTGTCAAATTGACAATTTAAAACGTCAAATTAATCTCCTTTTCTCTGTTGATTCAAGATTAAATCCCGGATTATCTCTTGGTGAAAACGTAGTATTACCGGTTTTTTTTGTGACTGAATAAAATCTTCAAAAAAAAGACGATAAGGATCTTTAAAAAGTTAATATCTTCTGAGTTCTATTATTCGAGTCGTCTTTGGACTTAGGAAAAATGACAGATCACCATTTTCTATTTAAAAAAAAATTAAATTAAGGAATAATGCTTGTGAAAAAAAAAAATCAAATCGCTATTTCAACCCTAAACCCTCACCACCGGTGCCAAAAAAAAAAAAACCTACACCTATACAGACCCTCGTAATCATATTTTGTTTACATTTTAACGCCCAAAATTGTCTGTCAGCTCTAAGACTATATGGATGGATTTTATGGAACACAATATTCGATAAATGGTGCGGTCACACATGGCTAATGGCAAGCGTTTTTTCCTTAAACGAAAATTTCGATGACATTTTTTCATGCGAATCATTAAGTCAATTTTATCCGGGCTTGCATAAAAACACGAATATTTATAAAAAAATTTTCTGCTGTCGTATCTATGTCCTCCTGCTAAAATCTTACTAAAGAATTAACTGCAGTTGCTATTAATGAGATGTTTTCTTGTTTCATAAAAGGTAAATAGGTACATCTTCAATGCTTACACTTTAAAGCATTTGATTATAGGGGAAAACGAATATAAGAAAGTCGTGCAGTCTACAATCCTACTGTACTGACAGTTAATTTCCAATTGAACTAATTATTTTGCTCCCCATTATTCCAAAATTACTTGTAATATCTATAATATTTTTTTAAAATGAAAGGTACTTATTTCTTTTTTATTGGTAAAAATTAGTCGCAATTCTAATAAGAAAAAAATATGGTTTTATGTTTTGAAAAAATAAACAAGGCTTTGACTAATCGATTTTCAATTGTCTGACCATTGTGTTTTTGTGTTTGTTTGATTCCATAATTAGTATATCTTTACATAACATCTTATCGTAAAACTCCCATCTTGGCTCCATAGTATACCTACATTAGTAATGGTAAAATGTTAATATTTAAAATGCAATTAATTAGTAATTGATGCGGATGGCGAATGGCGAATGGAAAGATTGTATAAGAAATGATACGAGACACACTGCTGCCATCTCAAATATTGACTTGTTTTGCATTCTGTTAGATAAATTACAACGTCGATTGCAAAATTTATATAACTAGTTGGTAAAGTTATATGTTGCAAGACATGGAAGCTACAGTAGGTAATTAAAAAATAAGTTTTGTGTGCATATCGCAGTATAATTGTTTTCGTTAATTACAATTAGCAAACATCGCAGTAAAAGTCGTTCCATAAAGTGGATTTTATTTGAACATCCAAAAGTACATTAAACAAAAATTAAAGGTGATACTTAAAGTTGTTGTGATTTAAATGAAAAAGTCAACATTACAAATAAGATCAGTAGTTAGTTGATATCTATTAACTAATCATGTGTTAAGATATTAAATTTCTTCAGATCAATTTAAAACGATTGATTATAGTTATAAGTAGCCTTGAACCATAAAAAGGACTAGTACATAGTAAAAATTTATAATTTGGCTAATTTGAAATTTGGACTATAAAAAGAGAGGGAGAACTTAAACTAGCCTCTCTGAAAAGACAAATAATTTGACGGATAGTTGTTTTTATATGCGAGAAAGACGGAAAATGTATACCTATAAGCCTTATCAAAATGTGGATCTAATCCGTAAAGGGAAAAGCGGCCATATGCAGCCAAAGGGATTCATCGAATCCCAGCAACATCAGACTTGAAGCGACAAGGAAGACCGAAGATCCTTCGGTTTAAAGATCAAGCCATAGTGGATGTACTTAGTCAAGATACCAACAGAGTGCTTGAGATCATAAAGGACGGAAAGATAGGTAGATAACAGAAACCTTTCACGGTTCAGAACGAAGAACGTTATTGGAAATGCTTGTTTGGATGTTTTATTTTCAACTAGCTGACCCGCCCGGCTTTGCACGGGTAGACAAACCTAAGCTTGGCATAAAAATTACAAATGAAAAAGATAAATATTTAAGCTACTTTTGATAATTGAATACTACATACTGATTTTTGACCCACTTCACGATATGAATGGTGAAATTCGTAAAAATATGATCATCTGGGTACAACCTTTATTACTTTTCTAACGAAGAAAGAATTTTTGTAATCAAAAACCACTTTTTTGTGTTTATCCCATTTCACTCTATAAATATCAAATTTTTAAAAATAACCTCTTCAACACAAACAGAGTTTTTGATATCGGATACCATTTTTCGTTCGTACCCCCTTCCACCCTATAAATACCAAATTTTTGAGAAAAATATTCCTAAGGCCATCAACTCAAAATAATAACCTTTCAAACACATAAAGACTTTCTTTAATCAGGCAATTTTTTTTGTTTTTACCACACTTCATCCTTCAAATTGCAATTTAAAAATAAAATAATACGTGAAGCCATTTTCTAAGAATAACCTTTGAAACGCAGGTAGAGTTTTTTTAATCGCATACGTCTTTTTCATTGTATGCCATTTTACCCTACAAAGTGAATTTTTCAAATATTTTTATAGTTATTCTGCTATTGGGAGCAGAGACAAAACCAACAAATCAAAGATCATGAAAATCGGTCCAGCGGTTCTTGAGTTATAAGTGTTGTAACTAAAACGACTTTGTTTTATATATAAAGAAGATAACTTTCGAACAGCTTTTTTTTCGAACGATTTTTGATTGGACGCGCATAACTCGGTTGATTTTTTGGTTTGATTCGTATTGAAATAGGTTCACTGCGTAGACAAAAATTGGAATTTTCTACCGAAAACAATGTACAACCATGAAAAACCGAAATTGCATACTTTCAGCGTTGGATGGTGGTGATATCTGAAAATTCGATTTTATATGGCAAGAAGAAAATATTGATTCTAAGGAATGACAAACACTATAGAATTGACAATATGTGATAGCCAACTGATGGTGTTACGCTCTCGGACTCACCTTTGATAGCTTACGAATACGAAACGGTTGTGCCTCGATAAAGTGCTCAAATTCTTATATTTTAAATCGAAGAAAGTTTTTTGTTTTGTGATCAACGACGTGAATTAAAGGTAATTACTCAGTGACCAAGTGAAATGCAATAGATTGTTGTTGAATTTCATGTTCTTTTACCAAAATATTGTGTCTTCAGAAAGTGAGGTTATCGGCAGCACATCGAGTCAAGAGTTGCATCAACATAAATTCCCTTTATTCATCCACTGTTTTTCCGTTTTTTCTGCGAAATGCAATTGATTGACGTTTGTTACATTTTACATTCAGGAATTTTCTGTGTTAGTATAATAATGTCGCTGATAAAACGCTCAAAGATTGGAGCTCGACTTTCGAAAGGGACATTAATAACTTAATCAATTTTAGACGGAACGAAGTTTGCCTGGTCAGCTAGTTCTCTGTAAAATTCATTCAAAAATAACACCCAACATAACAATAGAATTTGATCGAAGATTGAATTTTGACGAATTTTGCTCTATACTGTCTTAGTTGCACACTGATTTCATGTACTTAGGTAACATTGAACGCAAAAATTTCATATTCTCATATTTGCAAAACTTGCTTTTGATTCCTTAATGTAACTCGATCTTTTGTCTTCCAATAACACATAATTTGAAATATGTACCTGCGTGACTACTGAGTAAAAGACAAGCCTCAAAGTCAATACCCTAATGTTGCACACTTCGAGTTTCTCATACAAATTATTACAATTTTTCGAAATACCTAGGAGAAGTAAATAAAAAATTTCAAAGTTAACGACTTAAGTAATACAAGTACTAGACAACTCAGCCGTCCCTCCGACCTTATACACACCTCTGCTTGTATGGCTTTAAAAACCATCAGAGAGTTCCATCATTTCATCAAGCCATACCCTACCTCAACAACAACAGCCAACCCGAAATGAAAAAGAAAAAAAACTTTCGACCTAGTTTTGTTTATTTCAACTTGATGGGAAAATGATTGTCATCTCGGACTGTGTTGTCAGACAAGCTTAGAACAGGTGAACTATAAATCTCGAAGTTTGCGTTTAATACACATCATTATACTGCTATTGTACCTTAATATAGGTATACCAACTATCATAGGACCCATGGAGTCTTAAAGAGTCTTGACAGCCAACAGCACTAGTCTTACACAACAATAACACTAAAAAATAACATTTATAATGAATAGTTGGAATTAGTGCAAAAAACTAACCTGTTCCTTCCACATGCCTGCTCCTACCACGTCATCACATTTTACCCAACCTCCTATATACAGTTGGTAGTTACCGCATTTCATTGTCTTGCCATTAACATCTTTAAGATTTTATCTTCGAGATCCGACTGCGAGTACGAGTACGCTTGCACGGTACCTATAGTCGTCAGCGTCGTCGTCGACAACACCACTGACGATCGACGACTCGACGTAAGTTGAAACACGCCTCGCCTGTTAAAGCCTCACCCCTCTATGTGAGATTCTTGTTGCAGAGATGTATTGATACCACAGCACCTTCTATATGAAGATGATATCAGCTGCTCCACATTAGAAGGCCTTTTAATTACCAACCATACAAAACCAATAAAATACCGAACTCCCACACTTAGTTCACGGATTCAAGTGTAGATTTCCTTTTCTCAAGACATTCTCTATAACGTATGTATGTATGTATCTGCGTATCTCAGGTGACCAAACAAATTATAACTGCTATAGTGCTTAGATACTTCTTGGTTGGGTGGGTATCTGTGGTAGCTGCGGTTCAGTTGCACATTATAAAAATGCCATTGGACCGAAAACAAAAAAAAAAACAGAAATCGAAATCGAACTAATTGAAAAAAAAAATATATTCAATAAAGCTCCTTGTGCGTATCGAGATCAATATTTCAACTAGTGTCTGCTAATGGTTTAAACAGTGGCGATAAAAAGTAGGTACAAACATTTTACTTTTTTAAGAGTAAATGTATCTGAACGATAGCAAGGTAAATGTGAATGATGTTCTTTCAAAATTTTACTGTTCAACCGCAAAAACTCTTCTCGAAATGAATCGAGTTCGTTATTAAATAATTGTTTTCCTCTCAGTCGCTCATCTTTTCCGGATGTATTCATCTTAATATCACATAATATGTGTGCCAGTGCATTGATTTAATCAAAACTTTCATGAAGATGATAGGGAAGCCCAAAAAAATGGCTTTTGGCATGAGGTTGGGGTCAGAATCCCAAAAACTCGAAATTTCGAAAACCCAATATATAGAAAACCAAAAGTCCCAAAAATTAAAAACCCAAAATCCAGATAATCCCAAATCCAGAAAACACAAAATGCCAAAAACACAAATTTTGGAAAACCCGAAATCCAGAAAAACCTTAAATCCAGAAACAAAAAATCCCGAAAACCCAAAATCCCGAAAACCCAAAATCTAGAAATCCAGAAAAACCTAAATCAAAAATCCCCATAAACCATTAAACCCAAAACCAAAAAAAAATAAAATCCCGAAAATCAAGAACCACATAATCCAAAAACCCATAATCCAGAAAATCCATAAAACATAAATCCTGAAAACCCAAAATTCAGAAAACCCAAATCAACAAGACTCATAATTCATAAAATTCAAAATCCTGAAAGCCCAACATCTAGAAAACGCAAAATCCAAAAAAAATCACAATCCAGAAAACTCAAAATTCCGAAATCTATAAATAGTCGAGAAAACCAAAAATCCCGAAAACTCAAAATCCAGAAAACCCAAAATCCAGGAAACACATAAATCAGAAAACGTAAAATTCCGAAATCCTGAAAGCCCAACGTCTAGAAAAGAAAAAAATCCATAAAACCTAAAATCCAGAAAACCCAAAATCCAGAAAAGCTATTATTTCAAAAAAATGTTCCCTAAAAATTACATAAAATGCAAAATTTGCAGGCCAATTATTTTTCAACAGGGAATTTAATTTACTCAAAAAAAAAAATTCAAGTACGTCAATACTTAATGAAAATATCTTTCTATTATTCTGTGGGAAATAAAAGGGGGAGAAAAAAAGGAATTTTCCGACTAACTGAAGGGATTTCTCTTAAAAAAGCCCCACCACCACTGGTTGAAAGTTTCATTTTAGTATCTATTTTTGATTTTCTTTATAATCTATGCACTCTGAATCTTTTATGCCTATACATTTGCAAAAAAAAAAACTTGAGCTTAGTCTATTACGTTCAATTTTAATTTGAAAAAACTTTTTTTTTAATTTTTAATTTATTATTTTCTTTTAAGCTCCACTGTCATCCACCCGAGATTCAACCAATATTAATTTTTTCCTTGATTATAAAGTATGTGCGAAAAATGTGAAAGGTATAATAGTATTTTTTTTTTTTTTTTTTTGGGTTACATGATTTATAATTTTTCATTCTTACTTTTATTTATAACACACACTCTATAGCGTTTCGGTCTAATTAACAAATTGCGCATTTTGGTGAACGACCATCAAGCAACCAAGCACCTGATGCTCGACGGACTTAAGACACTTAAGGTGTTGGAGTTAAAGGTATAAAATAAAAAAAAAACCACAATCGAATGCCACACTTCTAACCAAGTGTATCATTGGCAGAGAATTTTGATTACGTTATGAATTTGCATTTTGTTTTTGTTGGGTAATGCGGAATGCCCCATTTAAAGGCGCAGGCAGCTTTAATGAATTTATAGCAACGGACAAGCAAACGGACACATTTCTATTAATTTTAATGTAAACTTTATTTTTTTTCTTCTAACTTATACCCACTTTCATTTTCGATACGTTCATTAATCTTAATGTTTGTTGGTGTCAGTGTTAACGAGGTCTAGGTCAAATTAAAGTTTGTTTTTTGGCACTTTCTCACACAAATTATCACTTGGATGTAAAATTATATGTTTTACTTCGAGTAAAAAAGGTGTTTAATGGTCAAAATTTGATGTTGATGATTTCACGACAAGCTTGACTGGAAATTACATAATTATACTATTAATGACACAAAAAAATGTTTACACCAGGTAAAAATGTTTAAAGTTGGTTATAGATACTTATAATCATATTTTAATTGCGAGATATATACGCATTTCCAAAAAATGAAGCCAGAAGAATATAAGGAAACGGGAGTGAAATCAGAACCATCTTAAGTTGAAACTTGAGTAAAAAAGTGAAAGCAAGTAAAACCTAGGGTTTCATGTAAAGTTAAAACTAGCTATAGCCAAAGACTAGTAGATAAAGCCCTCAAGTTCAAAGTTTACATTTAACAGCAGCAAAGTGTTAATATTTCTTATAAGAGTTAGCTAGCTTAATTTGATGTGAATCGACCAATTTGAAGAAGCGTATAAGAATTTTGGTCAGTAAATTCTAGCTAGACTAAATTAAACCCGAATTAATTCAGAAATAATTTTTCAGTGATATATCAACTTTAACAGCGATGTATTAAGTGCAAAATAGTATTAATAAAATGTCTGCTATTTTTTGCCATTTTTTTTTTTTTTAATTTTGACTCGCGAATTAACTCCTATTCCACGCAAAGGGATTGTTTGGTCCCAGGAAAGCGGGTGGTACGCTACTAAACGCATTTACTTTCATACAAATATAAAGAGCTTCAAGAACCGTTGAAAGTCATGGTAATTAAAACTCATCGATGGTGAACAAATTGGCTCTTAGTTCATCTGAATGAATCGTTTATTACTTTGATCTATTGATATAACCATCTTTGCTATCTCTTATTCTCCAACTTGAATTAGTTATTGAATCAAAAAAAATGTAGTAGATTTATAGAGTTAAATTGAGTCATATACGGCTTCTGTATTAGGTAAGATCATTAATTTAAAACACCAAAAGGTGTGAACGCCCATGTGCTAGGGGGAAGTTAAACAATATGGTTTTTTGTTTGTCTTATATACATTTTCTTGACACCAACTTAATATCAACTTAGATTATTGAGTAAGAGAACTATAGAATCAGTGTAGGCTTTCATCGCAGTTTAATCACATTTGCGGTGCGTGTTCTATTCTTACGCCTTTATATGGTAGTTGTTTGATTTTGATGACAAAAGAAGGCCTATATGAAATTGGCAGATGGTGTTCATTGGAGCTTGTGAAACTCAAACCTACGCTTAAGTTCACTGAACAGCTATATTTTATTCTATTGCAGAAATTACAAAGTTTTAAAATCACATCACATTAAGATTTATTTATAAGATTTGAGTCAAATTATTATTGTTTTTAGTTTTCAAATAATATTAGTGCCAAAGACTCAGATTTTTCAAAATGGTCAGCATAAATTGATGGGATTAGTTATTTAATAGTTTAATCTTGATTTTCATTTTATTTTTATTTTTTCGGAAACTGTGTTTTTATTTTTATTAAAAATACTAGCTAGCCCGCCCGACTTCGGGCACGGGTAGACAAATCTAAGCTTCGGATACAAATTACATATGAATATACATATTGTTACTATAATTTATGAACTCATCCATGCATACCTGATCTAACGGGGGAAGTACCCGCTGAAGTTTCTCATTGAAAACCATCTACAACAGAGTTATATAATGAGATGTCAATTGTTTTGACATTTCGAGCATTCTGATAAAGTCAGTCTTAAAGTTCACCTCGCTTTTTCATTTTTGATCCGCGTAATCGCAACAATATAAATAAATATTTAAACTACCTTTTGTAATCGAATACTACTTTCTGGGTATTAACCCACTTTACGTCATTAATAAATTTGTAAAAATAAAGGGTTTTCCAATAAGAGGTGTTATTTTGATATTCAAAGAAAAATGATATTTTTTGAGATAAATGATCGGATGTTTATTTCATTATAAAGAGGAAGGTATGCCGTTAATAATGGAACACAACATCAGCCAAATGGCCGCCACGACCACGCTAACAGGACCATATCCTTTTCATGAAATTTTTCATAACCAAATCGCAAAGTGGCTGCCCTATGTCCTCGATAGCCTCACGAATTCCATCTTTGAGGTCTTGAATCGACGCTGGGCTGTTGGCGTAGACCTTATCTTTCACTTGGCCCCAAAGAAAGAAGTCGCAAGGTGTTAAATCAGAAGATCTCAGTGGCCAATTGTGATCACATCTTCGAGAGATAACACGGTCCGGAAACTTTTCCCGTAAAAGATGGATGCACGTAGCGCCGTCTTGTTGAAAGTAAACGTTGTCCAGATCAATACCATCCAATTCCGGCCATAAAAAATCGTTAATCATCTCTCGATAGCGCAATCCATTGACCGTAACTGTTGCTCCAGCCTCATTTTCGAAAAAGTAAGGTCCAATGACCCCGCCGGACCATAAACCGCCCAAACAGTCACGCGTTGAGGATGGAGAGGCTTTTCAACAATAACTCTTGGGTTTTCCGAGCCCCAGATGCGACAGTTTTGCTTGTTGACGTAAGACAAGACGTTGTTGATGATAAGCCGGCTTGAGTTCTTGTGTTAACTGAACTTTATAAGCCTTAAGACCCAAGTCTTTATGCAAAATACGGTGTAATGACGTTTGTGGAATGCCTAATTCCAAAGAACGACGAGGAATGGACAAACCTGGGTTTTCTTCAACATTTTGGGCTACAACAGCAATATTCTCAGTTGTTCTTGAGCGACGTGCACATCACTAACTTGTCCCAACAGCTCGAATTCGTCCACCAATTTCTGTATTGCGGTCCGACAGGGTGCTTCACGACGACCCAAAAATGTTTTAGTTTTACGAATCGTCTCTGCCAAATTTTCACCATTTTTATAGTGAATTTTAATAATTTCAATGCGTTGTTGAAGCGTGTATCGTTTTTATTAATGGCGTAGTTTCTACTTGTCAAATGTCAAAAAATGACAGCTTCAAAAGTGACAGCTACCGAAATAGCGGGCTATTCAAAATAACACCTCTTATTGGAAAACCCTTTATGATCATCTAAGTCCAAAACAGAAAGAATTTTTGTCCTATTTCAATCTATAAATAGCATTTTTTTTAAATCACCTTTCTAATACAAACAGAATTTCTGAAATCGGATGTCTCTTCTTTGTCTGTTGCCCCATTTTACCCTATAAATATCAATTCATTTTATCACTAAAAATAACCTTACACAAAAATAATTTTTGAAACCGGATACCCCTTTTTGTTTTTACCCACTTCGGCCTATAGGTGTACATACATAGCAAATTCAAAAAAAATTATGAAGCCACCCACTAGAAATAACCTTTCAAACAAAGAAGAATTTCTTAAATAGGAGAATTTTTTTGTATTTTACCCCATTTCACCCTACAAATAGCTAAATTTGAAAAAAAAAAATCCTTGAAGCCATTTTATAAGAATAACCTTTTAAACGCAGGTATAGTTTTTTTTCAATCGGATACATCTATTCCATTTTATCTCATTTCACCCTACAAAGTGAAGATCAATAAAATCGGTCCGGCCGTTCTTTAGTTATAAATGGTGTAGCTAAACCGACTATTTTTTATATATTAAGACTACTGCCATCAAAATAATAATTTATTTTGCTTGCTAAAATCCTCAAAATTAGTCATTAAAAATTTCAATGATGAGTTTCAATTAGAGCTATAACTTGCAAAATTGCCACTTTCATAAAAAAACATATATACTAAAATCGCTTTTATTAAAATTCCTTCTGAGTTATATCCCACCATTCAAATATGTATTTCAGTTTCACCAATGTAAAAAAAGGAAAAAGAAATTTTAGTTAAAATTGAGTTTGGCTAACATCCCTGGATATAAAAACTAAGTTGTTACCCTCTCACATAAGAAGTTTATGAAATTAAAAGAAAAAGCATTTGGTATCTGTATATACAAATGTCAAGAAATGCAAGCAGAAGAAAATGGCAGTTACATGTCTCTATTTAAAATATATGTATAAAGTTGTATTCTCAAAAGACGCTAGTCATATCAAAGTTAAAATACACCAAATAATGTCAAAGTGAATTTGGAAATTCCACCAGACGTCAGTGTCAAACAAGCAAAAAAAGAAACAACAAAAATCAATAGTTTGACAGTAAGATATGCAAGAAAAACAAAAAACATGTGATTGTGATTTATTTTGGCGCAAAATATTGTAAGAGAAAAGTTGTGAATTATTGTTTGAAATATTTATCTTATTAATATTATTATTAATTTCACAATAAGTTTTTGCTAAAATTTCAAAAAAAAAACACAGCCAATACCAAAAACAAGCACTGAAAAGCATATGACGTTTGTTTGTTTTCCCTGCATTTTTTTAAGGTCAGTTTTTTTTTTTTTCTTGCGAACTGTCAAAATAAGAGAGAGAAAAGACAATGATTGTTTCTGGAAAAGCCTAATACAATGAACACGAAGCCGCGAACGCGACTCTGGAAGTAAATAAGATTTGATAATTACGCGCGTACGAACGCGCTTCTATTGTGTTCAGCCAGTAAATCAGAAAAAAAATTGTTTTCAATAAATATGTAAATAAAATTTGACAGGAAGAAATCAGCTTCTACTGCTACTTCTTCTGATGGCATTAAAAAAAAACTTTAAAAAAAAAAACAAACATTTAGTTTAAAAGCACTTGGTGAAACCAAAAGACGCCATTTTAGGGGTTAATGGGCTTTAAATATAAAAAAGCTTTTATAATGAAATCGAACATAAAGCAAGGGACCAACGAAATACGATTATATTCTTCTCCACAAAGAAAATTTGTTCCTTTATTAAATAAACAAAACTACAACTAAAAAAGCAGATCACATCAAACGAACATTGTGCGTGAGCGCCTCCGGGACTCACGGTTAATATGTGTAAACATCAAGCGCAGTTTTGAGCATCCGTATGCGAAATCGTCCATTAGCTGTTGACTACGTGCACAGATCCAAAACGGACTAGTTTCCACGAAGGGGATCTTCACATTTTTGTCACTAAACGTACCCAATATCCTACTATGCAGATTTTCGTAACGTAACGTAAAGTGTGTGCACAGAGGAAAGTCCACGTTTTTTATTTCACTCTACCGCCGGCATAGATATTTACACATCAATAATCAATTAACACCGTAATAAGAGATATACGACCCATTTAAAGCACCACCAACATAAAGCTACGTTACGCGTCCATATGAATTCGTCGATGGATCTGATTGAAAATGATCAAAAACTTTTTGAGCCTCCGTCTCCGGATCAAACGACCAACACTCAATATCAATTCATTCATGCTAAACGGTTAGCCCCCGGAAGACAAAATACCACAGTTGTAACCATCCCACTCGATGATTCCACATACAAAGGTGCTTCAAGATGTTGACCTTTCGTCATGAATTTAATCTATCGCAAATACCGTTCGTTCGTTGTTGATTGGATTATGTTTTCTTTTTTGTATGTTAGAAGACAAAGCAAACAAAAAAAAAAACAATGAATTAATTTGCATGCAGGTTTCTTTATGAAAAGTTTTCAACATGACCACAGGGAGTTGTAATGCCTCTACACCGATATCGCTATCGTATCTCCAGTATCAGGCCTCCGGAGGCTTTGGTATACGTCATTAAAGATTTCTTTCATCAGTTGACTGGTCAATGAGACTTACCGACTATTTGTTGAATGCAATATTTTAAAGTGACTGACAACCGACAATTGTTGATATCGGTTTCCTTTGACTTTACAATATGTTACTTGTATATGCGGCTGGTTATAAGTTATAATAAACCGAAAGAAAAAGATGATGTACCTATTTTAACGTGTAAGCGAAATGCATATTCAATTTTGTGTTTGAGTTTTTTTGTTTTTTTTTTTTTTTCAACTAACAATCAGCCTGAATCTACAGTCGGGTGAAGTATCCATAGGGTTTGAAGTTTTCAAAATTTTCAAACTGCCTTCCGAGAGACAAAGAAAAAGTTTTCTTTATTATGCAACTTCATTTCGAATGGTTGTCACGCTCCGTTAGTGATAATAATAATTAATATTATTAATTTAGTCATAAATTTCTTCTTTATTGAATTTTTCATGAGGGCTACATGGCTGATGAAGGTGCTTAAGCATTTTCACTCTGTTTAAGAAGTAGGTACATATTCGTGCCGAATTTGGTCAGAGAGAGAAAACTACGAAGAAGACATTTTTGGCAAACTTACCGGAAGATGTTGTGCAAACGGTGAAAATCCGGTCGTCAGCTGTGATTGCGGCACTGATTGTTCATCATTATTGAGGAATAAAAGCTGTTCGGCGGGGTATGAAGATGCGGCACTGGTGAGGGAATTCCGTGAACCGCCTAGGAAAGATGGGGTTCGAGTGTTTTGATAAGATGGCACAAAGCGATTTTGACCTTGGTTCGATGGCGTAAAGAAATAATTTTGCGGATCTGAAATTAAAAAATAAATAAAAATTAAAGTTTAAAGCTTGCGTGTTTATAAGAATCAAAGACTTTTTAATATACATTCCCCAAACTCAGTCGGTTTTTTTTTCTTACAATTATTGCATGTCTCCCTCTAACACCTTAGACAGTTTACCTATAATTCAGATTTTATTGTTTTGTTTATTTGCAAGAATACTAGTTAAGCTATGTGATGTTATGATTACAGGAACATAAAACAGCTAAATTATCAGACAAATGAATTCGGTATTACCAAGTTTCGAGATGAAAATCTTCTATAAGACTGTTAGGTTCCTGGCACTTCTTTAACGGATAAATTTGAAATAAAACTTATTTTCTCGTACCTATTCAATCTGCAGGTAAGAAGTCAATTGGGCCTATTCTGCCACATCTGTTATTCTGCTATGAATTTTCTGTTATGAATCATAAAAGGTTATTATCATAAAAGATCTTTTATAATTGGTATTCAGGAGTTCGATCTTTTATTAAATTCTTTTATGAAACTTCGAAAACGAAATCTGTTATAAACAAAGTAAACAGAACTAAAGTCTGCTGTCAGATATCAGTTGTTTTAAAGAAAAAAATTCATCCCTGACGTGAAAATGAAAATGGATACCCAAAAAAAAAACGAGGTTAATTGGAAATTGGACGAAAAATTGATGATCAGAAGATTCAAGATGTCATGAACAATTGGCCATTCAAAGTTTTGAGCGATTGTGGAAAACTAAAGATCAGTGTTCAGTTCAAGGGGGATCGCTCCTAAAGAAATCAGCTCAATGGTTTTAACTGACGGAAATGAAGGAGACTGCTGAGGATTAATTGGGATATATACACTGCCCAAAATGCGGCGATCACAGTTCCAGCTTATTTCAATGACTCGCAACGGTTCAACGTGCACAGAATCATCATTCATCAACGAACCAATAGCAGCAGTCTATGTTTTTGGTTTGGACAAAAATCTGTCTGGAGAACGAAATTTGCTCATATTCAATTTGGGAGGAGGAACTTTTTATGTATCCATACTCACAATCGATGAAGGGTCTCTGTTCGAAGTGAGAATGATAGCTGGAGACGCACACTTGGGAGGTGAAGACTTAGAAAACTGTTTGCTGAATCTCTTCTCAGAAGAATTCAAGCGCAAATATAAGAAAGATCTAAAATCGAAATCACGAGCAATTCGACGCTTGATCGATTGAATTTAAAAAATAAAGTAAGTGTCAAATTTATGGTTTTGTATGTTATTTTGTTTTTATTTATTGATTTTGTTTACAAAAATGGGTTTTTGCCGTAAAAAAGCTCGCCGCTTTGTGTATTGGAGAACGATCGTTTTCTCGTCGGGTTGTGAAACCGGCTAGAGCCAAGCGCACACTCATTCAGTGCTGAGGCGACGCTTTCATTCAAATCCTTTGTTGGGAAGATCAAATCTTAGTTCCTGTTCTGTCCTTTTTCTACAAAAAATAATTTTGTTTTAATTTACTTATTTCTTCGAAGTATTTTATAATTAATTTCTTACATTTTTCACTCTTTAAAGAACATTTCGTTGCGAATTAAATGTTAAATTTCCATTTTTACTAAAATCTTTTATGATAAAAGTCACAAAAACTTATCTATTATTCTTTTATGATAACAGATTTGATAACAGATTTTAACATGCTGAATACCAAAACTGCAATTCGTAAAAGATTTTTTTGAAGGTTCGAATTCTTGATTTTATTGCAGATTTCATAACAGATTTTGGTTTGCCGAATTCTAAAATTACAATTGATAAAAGATTTTTTGACAGCTCAAACTTTTACATGGAAATTCATAACAGAATAGCAGAATAACAGAATAAAAGATCTCGCCGAATAGGCCAATAACAATAACAAATGTGAAAAAGTTATGTTTGCTTACTTTTTTGCACGAACTGTCATTGTTCAGATGGAGCCAATGGCGCCCAATTTTAAACAGTCTGATGTTAAGTTATTAGTATGATACCTACTTATTAACAATTTTCTAACTTGAAAGATCTTTACTAAAATGTTCTAATTTTTAAACAATTTTTAACTAGTATATTGAAACGATTTTCCTAATAAACTACAACTGAACACGCCTAAAAGAATGACAGTTCACGTAAAAAGTAAGGACAAGAATTATCAAAGTGACTTATGGAGTAAGTGTGATACTAAAAAGATGAAATAGTCATTGGGTAATTTTAACTTTAGTCAAATGTTTAAAATATGTATGTAGGTATGGTGCTAACTCGTTTAAAATGTCCCTTTTTAATTTAGCATTACACTTAAATCGCTTTAAAATCATACTTAGGTCCAGTTTTTCAAAGCACGAGTTAACTCCGATTTAAATCAGAGTTAGTTAATCCTGCAAATACTTTATTCCCGAGTAAATTATTAAAAAGTAGTTTTTCAGTAGACAACTCCTAGTTGTCAAAAATCTATCGAAATCGAAGTGCGACCGTATAGAAATCAATGTTTCGTTATCGAATTCGAAATGGCGCCACTGTATGAAAATCACCCTTTCCATTTTGTGTCGTACTTCGATTTTTGACGTGCATCTTTCAGAAATACCTATTCATCTAATCCAGAGTTAACTCACCAAAATTGTTGAGTTAACTCGGGGTATAAATTGACTGAAAAAAAAAATGGTTTCAGAGCAGTTAACTCGGGTTTAACTCTGAGACTAGGATAATCTCGCACTGAAAAACTGGACCCTAATCATCTTAAATTGTGAGCAAATATTATCTTACACAAACCAACACCTAGCCAATCTAAAAATCAACATTTTTCTAAATACAAAATCGTGGCCTCCTGCACTAAATATCTAAATTGGTTTTACAGCGCTTTTATGTTATTTAATGAATATCATCTCGCACGAGCAGAAGCAATCAATCTTATTTGAAACCAAACTATTAGTAGATTTTATTATTTTCTAAAACCGAAACCTTCATTTACCTACTCTTATTCATAATTATATTTATTTCTCTAAAGGTGTCTAAATTACCCAATATAAACACCATCCGAAACCACAAATGTTTGTCCATCAAACAAGCGCTTTTCGTGTTCAGCTATAATATCTCAAAAATAAACAACAACAATACAAAAATAAAAATAAAAATAAAAAACAACGATTCCATAATTCTGACCTCCATTTAATCATGAAATATACCCCAACTTATAAAACGAACCCACAAATAATTTGTCGAACACTTTTCTTGATAGACACACTTGTTTTAAATTGATTGCGTTGGAATACATAAATATATCGAAATGCGGCAGCTTTTGTTCTCTCATCATCATCATCATCAGATTTTTTGGGCAAGGTATACCTAATATCAAGCTCGTAATCATAAGTTGTATAAAATTAAGTATATCTAAACTTTCCCCCTATTAAAATGCTTAGGCCTACAAAACACTAAAAATAAAATTAATTAAAAAAACACACAGGCCATTTGAAGTTTGAACAAACAACAAAGTGTTATTTTAATAAGTTCAATCAATCAGACTGTCATAACGCATTATGTTTGTGTTATCTCGCATAGACTAACTTGCTAACAACAATAGTAACACTCTATTCAAACAAATTAGTAGTATTTCTCTTGTTTCTCGTTTAATCTACAACTTTTACAATCTTGTTTTATTAATAAAAGTATTTGTTGTTAGAAATAGTTTTGTGCTTTTCTCTAAGCAATAAATTAAAAAAAAAAATTGTGTGAGTGCCGGGACTCACGGTTAATATGTGTAAACATCAACGTGCGCGGATCCAAAACGGACTTGTTTTTGCTTGCAGGGGATCTAAAGATTTTTTTCACTGAACGCACCTATCCTAGTATGCAGATCGTAACGTTGCACACCGTAACTTTGCACGATGTAACGTTGCACACAAACGTTCACGTTTTTGATGTGTAAACATCTATGCTGGCGGTAGAGTGAAAAAAAAAACGTGAAGGTTCGTGTGCAACGTTACGCCGTGCAACGTTACGGTGTGCAACGTTACGATCTGCATACTAGGATGGTTGCGTTCAGTGAAAAAAATCTTAAGATCCCCTTCAAGCAAAAACAAGTCCGTTTTGGATGCGCACTCACAATTTTTTTTTTTTGTCACTCTGCCGCCAGCATAGATGTTTACACATCAAAAAAAAACAGACTGCTATACAAAAATTAAAAAAAGAATGTATTCTCTCTCGTGAAGTACGGGACCTGAGAAAACCATTGGAGAGGCAGCCACAGGTACGGCGTGAGAGAGAACGATTCGTTCTACCTTCTTTGATTAGAATTTTCAATCAGAAATAAGACCAGAAAACTCTTGCCGAATGCTAGAAGGCACTGAAAAACTATATAAAAACTTTTACCAAATTGACCATCGCTGGGAATCGAACCAAGGCAACGAGAGACCCCAAGTCGAACGCTCAGACAAACAACACCAAAGCGGTGTTGAAAATTGGATGGAAATAAACACATAAGACATGAGAGACGGAAATAAACATATATTGCCAGTTATCACTACACTCGACAGTGGTATATAGTGGTGTTGAGCTATAAATAAATGTTGTGACGTATCTACGCATGAATGGTTGTATTTTTATTTTATTTTTAAATTGTTTCGTATGAAGCTAAAATTGCTGATAGTGATACGAGATTAAGTGATTATTTAAATTAAAACGATTCGTAGTTTTAAGTGTTTGCAATATGAGACAACGAACTGCAAATTGGGAATTTCAACATTTCATTCACATGACACCTGAGTGGTCGATGACAACTGCGAATGGTCATAAAACATAAAGAAGTAAAATGAGTTTTTGAGGTTGAACTCAGCGAATTTTCTATTCGTCATCGTCATTAGTTTGTGGAATGCGTATAGATGTTGTGGATTGAGACAGTTCGCAGAAGATTAGTTTTTGGGGGCGTAAAAAACAGTTTTTCTTATTTTAATTTATTCATTGGATTAATTATTTAGCTATCGAAAATTAAAACAAAAACAATGTTTTTATATTTGCTCTAGAAAATGATTTAAAAGATTTATTCGTATTCGCAGGTCGCCGCTCATGTTCAAGGCAACACTTTACACTTTACAATTTGGCAGTTTTGGGCAGAAGAGAGCGCTCGCGAATGAGTAAAACATTTTCCTTTCCTAGCAATTTCTGCTCCAGAAAATTCTTTGACAGAAATTGGAAGGTTTGTGTCCTGTCAAAAAAGTCAGTTTAATTTTAAATAACAAAAAAAGCTGTTACTTTTATTTTTTGTTTTAGTTTTGATAAATATGCAATTTTGCATTATTTTATCAATCTATTTATCAATAAATTTATTTTCATACCATTTATCTTTCATTTAAAAAAACGTTATTCTGAGAAAAAAAAAATGTACCTACTTAAAATTCATTAATTTCTTGTATAATGTAGTTCTTTTTGAGAGCAGAATATATTTAAATTTTATAACTTAATGTTACGTTAAAGAAAATTATTTTTCTATTAAAATAAAATTTCTACAGGTACATGGAAATTTTCAAACGGTTTTTGCTTTGTTTTTAAAAATTTTGATAGTGTTTTGTCGTAGATCCGTAGCAACTTTAGTCAGTTTTTGTTTTGTTTAAGAAGTGGCAGAAATTATTCCCCACAAAGCGTTCCAAACATTTTTGGAAGCTTTCTTCTATCCGAGAGAATTTCCTCCATAATCCTCAAAACTTGAGAGACTGGCCATTTCTGCCATTTATTACGGCAACTCTTACAATAAGACGTTGTTCACATTGGACTGTCTCCTCCGATTTTTCTTGACGTAAATCTAACTTATATTATTCAGACACAAACTAATGTAAACACACCCGACTCACTTTGACATTCAGCAGTCGTGCTCTTTGAACGATTAATTAGAAATTTTTCACTTACAACATGCAAATCTTATTAAATAGGTATATACCTACAAATTTAAACTTGAAAAAAATAGGATTCTGTAGAATTTAAGTGCCAAAGATAAATAACAGACAGAGAAAACAGATGTGACAAAAGAAAACGTCAAAAAAAAATCCACTGGTTTTTAAAAAAAATTGAAAAATCCTGTCTTTCTGGCCATCTCTTTCTCTCCATGAAGTGGGAATGACAAAAAACACAGATTCATTATCGTTAAGGAAAGTCGGAGAAATTTACCCAATGTGAACACCGTCATTAATCCGTCATTAGAATGGATTCCATTCGAGTGTGGATTCCAGTTGGGTGTGTTCATAAGGTTAAAAAGAATCAGGAAATTTCGTGCAATTTTTTTTAAAATAACCTCATTGCGAAATGTGAATTTGTATGGGAAATGAGATGATTTGGAATGCAAAACGGATCTTTTTAACGAAATTACCTTATTTGCCCTAACGAAATTCTCTAAATTATAATCAATGGAAAATGTCAAAAGCCGTTTTTTTATTATCAGAGATGATCAATATAGATCATCAAAATACATGCATTACAACAACAATACGAGATCCTGCTCTCTATCGGGATCACGTTTCATGAACCAAAAGTTTAGTTTATGCTATTGCTTCTCAGCTTTGCAAATGGTTAGCAATTGTGAATTGTATAGTGTAAAGAAAAAAGAAAACCAATAAATGCAAAATAAATAAACGTAAGGAAAAAAGAGAAAGGTATACAACACAGTTGTGACTAATGTCGTTTTCGAGTGGACGTTCGGAGCTACTCCTTTTTCACTCCTTTTACTCCAAATTTCCCATTTTCGATAGGAACGAAACAGTTCCGAAATCCAAACGAAAACGACATAAGATCCGTATTGTTTTATTTGCATTAGATGATCTATATGGATCATCTGCGATGATAAAATACGGCTAAAGTTCGATTTATAAAACCAGAAACAGAAAGAAAAAAAAACAAGCCAGATCAAATTACAAATGAAATCAGCTGTGAAAATAACTTATTAAATTTGTTTGTAGTTTGAGAAATTATACCTCATTTCGGCTCTAATGAAAACGTAGTATACCTACATAAAGCATATACTATAATTCTTACCTTTTTGTACTTTATTATTTTACATAAATCGAAACATTTTTGGATCAGATTTTAGTGCTGAGTTAACTCTGAGTTAAACTAGAGTTATTTAATACTGCAAATAAATTCACCCGCAGTTAACTCAGAAGCAGTTATTCTTCCGAGTAATATTAACATTAAAATTTAGTTCTCAAAAACTATTCAACTCAAAGTCGATCGATCTTTCACTATTAAAACCAAGATGGCGCCACTCTTTACATCGAATTCTCCTTAGATCTAGTGCGAGATTAAAGTTAAACCCGAGTTAACTCATCAAATTTGGTGAGTTAACTCAGGATTAACTGAACAGATGTTTTTGATGTTATATCCACCGAGTTTGTTTAGTCGTTCCACATAACTTCTCCACCGAAAAACTTCTTCCTCAGTTCACTATGAGTTAATTTACTTCTAGAGTTAGCCAACTCTAGTTTAACTCGCCACTGAAAAGCTGGGCCTTAGTGTGGTATATTAATTTCGATAGATTACTGACACCTATCATCAAAATCTGCATAGTAATGGGTGATTTTTTAAGAGGTTTAGAACTTTTTTAAAAAAAAAAACACAAAAAATTCGAAAAAATGAATGAAATATTTATTTGAATCGATAGTTTGAACCTTGCAATTTAATGTTTAAAGATAATTTCATGCAAATGTTGACCGCGGCTGCGTCTCAGGTAGCCCATCCGCTGAGTCCAATTTTGCCATACTCTTTCACACATATCGGCCGGTATCTCACGAATGAATGCATGGATGTTGGCTTCCAGTGCGTCAATCGAAGCGGGCTTGTCCCTATAGACATTAGCCTTGACATACCCCCACAAAAAATAATCTAATGGTGTCAAATCGCACGATCTAGGCGGCCAATTGACCGGCCCGAAACGTGAAATTAACTGTTCACCAAACTCGCCTCGCAATTGCGCCATTGTTTCGCGTGCTGTGTGGCATGTGGCACCGTCTTGTTGAAACCACATATCATGCAAGTCAAGAACTTCCATTTCGGGCAAAAAAAAGTTTGTTATCATCGCTCGGTAGCGATTCGCATCATCTTTGAAGAAATATGGCCCAATAATGCCGCCGGCCCATAAACCGCACCAAACAGTGGCTTTTTCGGGATGCATTGGTAGCTGTTGCAATGCTTCTGGCTGATCTTCACTCCAAATGCGGCAATTTTGTTTATTTACGTACCCATTCAACCAAAAATGAGCCTCATCGCTGAACACAAGCAGCGCGCGATGAACATTTCGAACCGAGCACGAATTTTGATAGTAAAATTCAATAATTTGCAAGCGTTGTTCATTTGTAAGACGATCCATGGTTAAATTGCAAACCAAACTGAAGCTGTTTGACAGTGACACAAGGTACTAAACACACGTCAGCTGTCAAAACCAGTGTTGCCAAAACCAAACCAGCCAAAAAATCACCCGTTATTACTAAATTTGTATATTCGTCGTTAGTTTACAACATATTCGACTCAAGACAACATACAAACTAAAAAACATAAAGAGCATTAAATGTCTCCGGTTCGATCCCAACGATCGGCAATTTTTTTTTTTTTATGTTTTATTAGAAGGTTGAAATATTTAGAATTCTATTTGTTAAAATGTATTTTTGGACGTAATTTATTTGATTTTCAAACAATAGTCGTTAAAAATTGAAGATACTTTTGATACCTATAGAAATTCATTCCCACTTTGATGTTTAAAGAGCTTGATTGATATCTTTTTAGAGTTTATTTATTAAGATGCTTGCCTTTTGCCATATAAACCAGAGACAAAGTCGTTGTTTTACAATAGGATAGTTACACTTTTCTATTTATAAGTTAGGTTATTTTTATAATTTTTTTTTTTTCAATTGTTTTTTTTTACAAATTTGGTTAAATTGTGTGTGAAACGAAGGACAGATACATATAAATGTATTTTAAATTTATTGTTATCGCCTTAAGATCATCAGATATCATATACACAGCAACGCCAACAATCAAAATTCCTTTCCATACCCATTTGTCTTTAATATGCATTCACATTACTAAAAATTGACTCATGAGACATGCTGTTGGACAAAGTTTCATATAAATGCAAACGATCAATGTTCTACTGACATTTTTTTCGAAATACCACAAACTCGTTGCACTTCAGTTGAGTATACTATAACAACAAAAACCGAACCTTTCTCATCGATTTTATTGTTGTTTGCTCTGAAAATCGAAACAGAAAGAAAAATAACAACAAAATATTGGTTACAAAATTTCAATCACGTATTACTCATACTCCGGTAACTACAAATAGGTTCAACATTGAATGAAACAAGTCTCCGGTTCCATGTACTTCCCCTGTCCTGTATAAAGTGTTGGTTTAAGAAGGTATTTTGGTTTTGTTTTGTTTTGTTAAGCCCCCGCTTATTTTGTGGTAAAACAATTGTACATAAAATGTGTATGTATGTATATGTTAGTATGACAATTTCGGAGAGAGGCGGACAATTATTCTATGGAGCTCTTCGAGGCATACCGGTTCGTGGTAAACGATCGGCGATAACTTTACCCGCGATGTGTGTTTAAATTGATAAGTCGTATAATGCTCTCCAATCGTATAGGTACCTTGGGATTTAGCCCAGAGACAAAGGTATTTTTGATCATACGGTAAACTCACACAATGGCTAACTGTATGTCTGTTGTTGAACAATCTAGATCTTGGTCAGCCATTGGGTGGTGTTGGATTCTAATTTGTAGGACAAAGAAGTGATCTAATAGATATAAATTCAATTGAGAGAATGAACCAATATATACATATGTAGTCAGGTTTGAGGAGATAAAATGCTTAAAAGCTGAAAGGTAGTTTGTAGTTAAAGTGGCTAACTAGCTTGACATTGTGTTTATGCTTCTTTACTTGGCCGAAATTCACTGTCAAGAAATAATAATTTAAAGATATATTTAGCACACTAAAGACCCAATTTGATGATTTAACTTCGGCTTAACTTTAATCTCACACAGCAAAAAAAACTACACCCAAAGTCGCCTTTCACACGAGGAAACAAGTAGCTGGAGATTTTTTTGACGTTTTCTTTTGATTTCCTTAAAAATCTCCTGCTTCTTTCACACGAGGAAACAATATCGTGGAAACTTTCTGTAGTTTCCTGTTAAAATAGCTGGTTGAACACACTCTACTGTGTGTGTGAAGAGGAATGTCAAAAAAATCTCCTCGAATCGTTGACCGGGGAGATTTCATTTTCCCCTCTTACTTCTTGCCCTTCTCACCAACAAACTGAATGTTGCTGACAACTCAGTTTCCTCGTGTGAAATCATTTTGCAATCCTTATAATTGACATCTTAGAAAAATATCAAGAAACCACAATTCTTTATAAATAGTTGTCAAAATTTAAACAAAAGACATCGATTTTGTATCGAATAATAATTTTGGGACTTAACTGAAGCGCGGAGTTATCGATAGTTTGTATGAAAACGTCAAACTTTTAATGGGGAACAACTGTTATAAATTGGCATGTCTCTAGTCTCGTTTAAAAGAAATAAATGGATTCATTCTTGCCTAAACAGCTGGGTGGATTTTTTTTAACTTTACACTTTGTGTTTTTGGAGATAAAGGAGCGGGATTAGAGAAATGCTAATTTATAACAGTTATTAACGTTTTTCGCCATTAAAAGTAGGTGCGCATCAACGCACTTGAAAATAAACTCTGGGTGCCAGCTGTATGTCTTGTCCACCAAAGGAGAGCTCTATTACTGCAGAGCCTGATAAACAGTTCTTTTACAACTGAAACTGTTATAAATTGGAATGTCCAGACTCTAGAGTCACTTTCAAAATAAAATGTAGTCAAATATATTTGTATTTAAAATGTGTAGAACAAGTTAAATTGTGACATTTTGTAATTCTTACAACCGAAAACATAAATAACTGTAAATTTTAAAATTATTATACGAATGCCGTGCAATGCACCATGAAAAATGATTCTCATAAAAAATAAGTTATAATATTGTAGACAACATTATACACTGGAGCTAGGTGTATACTTAATATTGGTATACCTATATCTGACTGGACAAAAGAACCAAATCTTAAGGTTTATTGTATCTCCGTATAGACATTATCGTTATGGAGAGGCGCTATAACTTATTGCCGCCTTAGCGCCTTTACCATCATGTCATGCATGCATGCGTTTTCATATTTAAATTTAGCAGTTAAAAGGTGCCACGGTCAAAATGTTGGTGTTTTGTAGAATTGCAAGGCAATGCCATCAGCAGCGTGGTGCGCGGCAACAGCAGTATAAAGTGTTCAGTTAAGCGAATCGTGTAAACAAATAATGGCAGTGGCTTTGTCAGGCCGGACTACGCATTTTAATATTCTGCAGACTTTGTTTTGTGTTAAATATACTACATATTTTGTATAGGTACTTTGATTTGTGATTACGTTTATATATGTACCTACTATAGTTAAATGGCTTTTATGAGATATCCGTGGCTAATTTATTGCGATGTAAACATGTTGTCCTCTTAGGTGGTAAGGTCTTTTGTGCCCATATAGTGCGCAGGGATATTATTCATTGAAAAATATTTACTAATAATTATTGGTTGACATTTTTGTAAAATGTTATTGGAAACGTTTCTTTGAGTTAGAGGTGTTGTTCACTCACTTAATACAGATTCAAAATTTAATTCATATTTAAGTTAATTAAAATCCACATTGAATTCACATTTAAATCCAATGGATGGAACGAATTGAATTTAAACTGCTCTCTCAGGAGACCAGTGCCTACATTCTTTAATGTCGTTTTCGGTTGGATTTCGGAACTGTTCCATTCCTATTGAAAATGGAAAATTTGGAATAAAAGGAGTGAAAAGAGAGTAACTCCGAAAGTCCACTCGAAAACGACATAACTCTCGCATGGATAAAATTGGATGAGAAACGTTGGAAAATGGAACAAAACTCATATGATTTGTTTCAATTTTCATCGTTTCTCAACTGATTTTATCTATGCGACAGTTACGGAACGTAGGCACAGTTTACGTAATTACATCCAGAATATTTTGGACAAGGATAATATTATGGACATAGATTTAATAAATCTACTGTTAGAAAAACTTAAGTCCACCTTTTATCTGGAAACTTCTTAAAGCCAAATTTGTAGGTTATGAAACGATCTTTTGTTTGAAAGTAATTTTATTTCTGTATGTGTAATATTTTTGGGCTATGTCATTTTAATTATTATTTTTTTAACCGAACGACTAAGCAAAAAAAACTATAAAACATCAAAAGCATCTGTTTAGTTAATACCTAATGAGTTAACTCACTTAATTTGATGAGTTAACTAGGGTTTAACTTTAATCTCGCACTGAAAAACTGGACTTAAGATTAAGATGCTTACTAATATTTTCATAATTTTTTTTTAAAATTATGTGATATAGCAACCAAATTTAGATAAATTCTTATACAAATTTGCCTCTACACCAATAACTGTGTTGATATGAATATTTTTAAAAAGCTGGCGACACGACAGAAGGTTGGATAATTGTTTAACTATAATTTAGTATGTACGCGTCCAACTTTCCAAAACTGTAACTTTAGGCTGCGATCTCGAATCATCTGAAAAAGTGTATCAACATTTTTCAAATTATGTGCTCTAGGATTTGGGTTTTGGGAAAAATGTATGTAAGTTTTTAGAATATGATAAAAATGAGAGAAAGTAAGACAAGAAAACTCTTAACGTTTTCTTGAAATGACCACATTTATGCGGCTCTGGGTATCTTAGCACCCCATAGGTTGGATATTTGCAAAAAAATTTTCTCAAAGGTCTTAGTGAACTTAATTGTTAATTGTTTAAAATGTAGCATACATTATGCGGTTGAAAAAATATTTAAAAATTCATTAAAAAAAAAAAAAACATGTGGCTGACCAATTTCTAAAAATAGTTGTCCTTTTTGACCAATTACTGAACTTTTAGATAGCATACTTTTTGCTAAGCTCCCGGAGCCCATTTATCATAGTTATGATCTAATGAATTCCATTTTGCTTCACATCCATCCATTGCTCAGTGAAGGCAATGAGTCATTTAAGTAGAACTAGGAAAGAAAAAATGTGATACACTGCAAAGTTACAGTAATTATAACATTAAATGAAGCTTAATTAAAGTCAACAACATAAAAATATCTGTTTATCAAAAAACTGACTGTCACTACTGATTTGTCACTTATTGAAATTCTAATAATTATTATGTACATAATTATATACCTACTCAGGCAATTTTCTTGTTTCAATATGAGCTATTAGAAACATCATTAAAACATTGCATCGCACTATGGGTCTAAACGGTGCAAAATGTTTTTTTTTTGTAGTAGTATTTCTACTTGTAATATTTAGGTTCTAGTTACGGATTCGTACAAAAAATCGGACTCGAGATTTTGATCAAACTTGACATTGCGATGATAGGCTAAGTCAAAAAAAATATGTGAGTGCCGGGACTCACGGTTAAATATGTGTAAACATCAACGTTTGTCCAAGTGCCTGATTTTTGTTACTGAGCGTCATCAAAAGAAAAATATTGAATAATTAACACTACATTACCTATATGTAAGCAGTGCTTAAAAAGCTTAGTGTTGAAAGAACGGCAGCGAAATACCCAGTGGGGGAACCGCTGTAACTAAATTTCCAAGCACTAAAAGGCTGGTGGTGAAGTGTCCAACGAACGGTGAAGGTTCGGTACTGAAAGGTCCTGCTTCGTAGTTCACTCTCAACTTTAAGATGACTTCACATTACACATGGTTATTGTTTATGGTAATCACTCTCTGAGCATCGACAAACAACAACTGTCAGCGGAGAGCACTAAAATCGTGGTTTCAATTAAATGACACCGTACCCAAATTCCAAAGGAACTTAATGGTTTGACTGACAGGGGCCGAATTAAAATATCCAATTAAGAACTGTCAACGAACTTGCAACCCTTATGAAACTCCATCTTTCCATCGAGTAAAACTTACAAAAAGTTCAATCTTAATTTTATACTGAACGAACCTCAAATGACTGTCACTATGAGATAGCCGGCGAATTATATATCTTGAGTTCTTAGAATATTTAGTTGCAGTTGTTGTCAGTGGAAATCACTAAAATCGCAGTTTCAATCGATTGACACCATCAATCGCCTATGGAATTGGACGCTGTGATTTTTAATGAATGTCAACTTTGTGCAAGTACAAAGGTAGCCGATAACTCTGCAATTTGTTCAACCTCAGCTATTTTGTATATCACAGCCTACAAATTGCAAGAAGAAATTGCATCGTTTAAAAGCAGTATAATATAAACGTAGAATTTAAGTTCAGATTTGTATCACTGAACGCACACGATATCCTACCATACCTACAGCCATTGATCTACCATACCTACAGTCAATTGTCAATCCCTACAGCTGACTATTATCATTTTTGTTTTGACTTTGTTTGAGTGTCCCGTCCATTTTGTTCGGGGAATAATTAAAAATTAAAGAAAAAAATATAAAAATTAAAGAAAAATATATAAAAATATAAGTGTTAAAATGATAAAATCTACGGTCGCGCTAAAAACAATTTGCTTTCGTCGTTGGCAAAAACAATATAAATGAGTGGTCGCGATAAAGTATAATCTAATTGTCGGTCGCGTTAAAATCAATTTGTTTTGGTCGGGGCAAATCAGATTTCGTAACGTAAAGTGCTACAAAGTAAAGTGCACGACGTAACGTTGCACACGAACGTTCACGTTTTTTTCACTCTACAGCCAGCATAGATGTTTACACATCAATAAGTGCGTCTGGCAATTCTGTCCGTCTGTACCTACATGTTCAACACAGAAGGGGCGATTTTATTTCTAGCGATTTTCGGACATTCCCCAGACACTTTTTTTTATTATTTTTTTTTAAGAATTAAAATACCGGTACTTGTTATACAAAATATGTTAGCAAAATAATATAAATCTTACTTTTCTCAATATCGGCTCCACAGATTTAAAAAAATAAGTAAATTTTAATTGACATATGGCCGATTTCATAAAGCCTTTTTAACTAATATTTAACAGGCTTTTAAGTCTTAAAATGATGTGTGTTCCATACAAAATACGTCATTTAAAAATTTAAAAGCCAGTTAAATAATTGTGAAACCAAGCAATAGGCTGTCTTTGAGTAAAAAAAAATGGTTCCGAAAAATGGTTTAAATGGCACCTCAAATAAAACAATGTTTTTGATTTTCGATTTTTTAGAAAACGGTCCAACTAATTTCGAACAATTTTTTTAAGTGGAATGATTTATATATACATATTTTGAACAATGTTGTGTTTCAAAATTTTCAAAAAAAAAAATTAGTTTAGAAAAGTTTAAAAATATTTATTTTTTTGAAAACTCAATATTTCAAAAAAAACTTTACCCAATTTATATTAAACTTAGCAAACTATCGGTTTTTTAACATTATCTAGAAGATTTTTAACAAAAAATATCCTTATTACCAAAAATAACGGTACTTTTTTTTAAAACAACCGCTAAGAAAAATTTTACTTTTCTCAAAAATTGTACGATTTTATCTGCTTAATCGATTTCAATTGAATTTTCTATACTGAACCTTCTAATAAGTTTGAGGTCCATTTGCTGAAACGATACTTAGATACTTCAATATTTAAGTTAAACATAACAGCTTATGTGACAGCTTACGCTGAGGAAAACGTAGAACACAAGTCACAAGCGTTTAAGTTGAATATAAATATTTAAAGAAAGGAGAAGAACGAAAACAATAGAAAAAAATTATATTGTTTTGTGAATATAAATATTTAAGTTTCGTATCAACAAACGGCTCTAAATAATATAACATTATCAAAGATTTAAAACAAATATTTTTTTGAAAATTTGATATTTGAAAAAAACGAGTGGAGGATTTTTTTAATTTAATTTTGAACTCCAAATTAATAAATACGTACTAATATTTCTTCTTAAAAATGTGTAGGTATATACAAAATTTGAAAACCACTCCAACAATTTTTAAAATGGTTTCTCCTATAATTATTCGTATTTTATAAGAAATATATTTTAAAATGAAGTAAAGTTTTAATGCGAAATCGTTTGCATATAATAAATCAACTCATTATCAGAAATGCATTAACAAATTAAAAAAAAAAATTCCCACGAAATTTAAATACCTTAAGGGTCAAAGTTTGGCAATCATCTAAAGTCAAATCATTTGTATTAAATTTTGTAAATATCCCTAAAGCTGAATTCGATTTAATTTGCAATAACAATAAAAAAAAATCAATAAAAATCAATTTCTTCTATTTTATACGCGAGTAGTGGTTTATGGCACCTCCACCTTACGTGAAAATACTCCTAAGAAATTGAATTTAACCCATAACTTGTTGCATAAAATCACTTTTAACCTGTGCTGTGTATATATAGAGTTAGTTGCCTCTCATTTGGCCTATGACTTTTTATTCAATTCCAATAATCATCATCATCATCGCAGGCATTACCATTTATATCAGGCAATTCTCATAACAAAGACAGTTTAGTTTGTACTTATAGCGACTTGAGGTAGCTTGAATTAAAAGCCACTGCGTTTTGCTTTTAATTAAAAACCATAATCAAAAATCAAATAACCCAGCACCTTGCCCTAAGGGCCATGCACGATTTTTTTTTTTTTTTTTTTTTTGTACTTTGATTTGAATTTGAAATTGAAATCGAGTCGATTCATGGCACAGTCGGTCATATTAATCGTGCCAAGCCAGCCATTTAAGCCTTGACGTCTGCTTTATAATTCACCTTTGATTGTTGCTCAAAGCACCAGTTGAAATTAGTACCTATAGCAATATTCCGTTTAATATGATAAAACTGGTTGGACCTGATTATTTTATTAATTGGGAGTAAAACTGTGTCGACTCAATTTTCCCACACAACAAAGGTCATCATATATCCTTCTAACTCCGTCTTTAAGTCAATATTTAACTTATGCAAGTGGAAGATGATATTTTAATTTACCATCAATAGGATAGAAGCAGATATGTACTGTAAAATGTTAATAATATCACTGTGATTCCGCTACCGTCACATTTACAACACAATCGCGGCGAGAGTGCATAGCAAGCAGCTAACATTTTTAATTTAACAGCAAGTAGTCGCCAGTCGTCACTGATGGCGCACTGTAAGGCTTTTATTACTTACTCATCTCTCTTATAGTGGACTGTGGACCCAATGAGCAAAGACAGCGAGGCGCGGCGGTGGAGATGATGATGGTAAAGATGATGATGAAGAAGAAGAAGAAGTTATGCTGGATGGCGTGTAAAAAGTGTGCCTTTAAGTTAAACGGTCACGTTTAAGTATTGTGGTGGCTTTGTAGTCGGGACAAGCGATTTTCTCCTTATTTTCTTTCCTCTGAAGTCTCTTCTTCTCCATCACCATGATTGTTGCCGCGGTGCTCTGTGTGTTGCAGTGACCTTTACTGGCATGTTATTACGTAATGGACCTTGATTTGTGGTCGGGATAAATTTAAAATAAAAAAAAATGATCAGAATTGGCTGGGAAAACCTATTTCTGGAAATTGCATAACAGTCAGGTTTTTTGTGTGAATGTGGTGCTGCTGCTGCAGGCAGACCAGCGGAAAAAAGTTATTTGGGTCAACGAGTTGCATTGAAGGAGATTATATATGGTTGATTGAGTAAAACAGGGGCTTATGGGGCTTGATCAACCGGAAGCTTCCGATGATCTCATTTGTGTCACAATCACAACAATTGACTAAAACTTTATAAGACAAAAAGTGGATAGCCGCATTTGACTGAGAAATGAAATACGAAGTGAATAACGTTCAAGAAAAAAAATGTATTGTAAGAAATTTAGAAAGAGGTTATTAGAAGGACCTCTGGAATTCAAGAACTGGCATAGTGAGCTATATGTATACATATGTATGTGTGTATTTCATTTTTAGAAATTTAGGTAAAGCGTAGACGTTTGACAGAATGCCTTTACCTACATTGATTGAGCATAAAGTCATTACTTGAACTTATTTTAATCCAAGATGCAATCATAGAAGCTTTTTCCTTTTCATAAGGAAGTGACGCTAAACAGTTTTTACTATAAAAGTACTGATTATGCGGCCCGCAGAGCCAGGGCGCACAGAGTTTTTTTTCTATTCGCGTGAAGCATGTTAACGCACGCCTACCTTTAATGGCGATAAACTGTTATAAATTGGCATTTCTCTAGTCTCATCTAAATTCTATTTTGTCGAAAAGCTGTGTTTTTGGAATTTTAAATTGGATCATGCTCTTATTTATTTTTTTTAAAATACCTACACACATTTTATTGGTCAATTTTATATAGTAAACTGTTATAAATTGGCATTTCTCTAGTCTCATCTAAATTCTATTTTGTCGAAAAGCTGTGTTTTTGGAATTTTAAATTGGATCATGCTCTTATTTATTTTTTTAAAATACCTACACACATTTTAGTGGTCAATTTTATAAAGTAATTTATTTGTATCTTTTCATACAAGGTGGCGCAAAAGTTGTTAAAGTTCAACACCACTTACCAAATATTTATTATAAAAATCTTTAGATACAAAATACACTTTAACAAGACATGAATCATTTGACTCCTTAAGAACGCGCACTAATTGTTTCGAATTTCGAATAATTCCTCGATGGTGTCAACTTTTCTGCCGGATGACAACTTTTGCACCACATTGTATATAACTCTACTACATGATGCACAAGCTTCATAATAGTTAAATATACTTAAAAAAATCACACAAAAATCAAGGCAAATCTAAAAATATATAAAAATAGAGAGTGTTCATCGTCAACCAACTGACGAGCTTCATTGGAGAACAATTCGTGTTGTGTAAAATCATAAAAACAGTCGATACGAGTTCACTTAAAAGCCTATAACATCGGTCCAAATTATCAGATTATCAATGTTCATGGTCTCTAAATAAAGATTAAATATCAGGCTATAATTCTGTTTCAAAATTATTGGGGAATTGCAGAAAAATTCATACTTAAAGTGTAATTTATAGTCTTTTTAGAAACAATTTCATTCATAACAAACGACGCACGTAATTTAATACTGAAAAGAGAAGAAAAATACCAACGCGTTTGCATCATCGTACAGAAACGATCAGGAATATACATAGGAGAGGAAGTGAGATATTATACCTACTTAGATGGTGGAAGAGAGAGACTATACAGTCGCAGATCGGAAGTGAAAATAGAAATCTAAACTAATCGATGGCATACAGTGGAGTTTATTTTGCCTTTGCTATTAAATAACTTCTGTTTTAGTTGTCATATCTTAAAGTTTAACGTCTTTGGTCTTAAAATGAAGGTTAAATGTCAAGCTCGCAGAAATAAGTCAGCGAAACAACCGACACTGAGAAATTAAAGTGAAAATCAGAAATATGGTCCCATGGGAATTTTTCTTAAGAGATAGTCTGAACCTATTTTAATTGAATATAATTTGTTTAATACAAATTTGGAGAGTCGTTTTTTGAGAAAAATAAGATTCTATTTAACGACTATAAAATTTTGTATGGCAGGTACTACATATTTCGTTTCATACTCAAAAAATGAAAAAAAAAAAAAAAAACGTCTGGGAGGAATATCAAATACTCTAGGATCTAGGTAATAAATTTAAAGAAAATCGACTCATCTATGTAGTCCAATGGGCAGACAGATATAGACAGATAGACGGACGGAATTTCGAAATGCACTTTTTTCATTGTCCCTATCATCGTAATGTCTAGTTTGGTTAAAATCTCGTGTTCTATAATTTTTAAAAATCTAAAACATGCCGTACAGTACCTATGCTTAGTTTTTACTAAAAATTAAAAACCGCATGTTAAGCTTAAACACACACTGGATGAGGCAAAACATTTTTGTTTCATAAGGCATGAAAAGTGTTTTGTTTCAACACACCCCAAGCGAAACACAATGAAGCAAACAAAATCATTTCACTTTTGTGTTACGTTTGGTGTGTGCTGGGATAAAACAAAACAAACTGTTTGAAGTTCCAAATAATTAAATCGCCAGTAAAGCAAACAAACAAGAACAACGAAATTTTGTTTCTGAAAAACCAAGTTCCACCCAGCGTTGCCAACCACTTTGGGCAAAAGATGCCTTTTTCCAAAAAAAAAGCCTCACCTAAGGTTTTTTTTGTTAAATAAAACACAAATATGATTTAAATACAAAAATAAAGCTCTATTGAAAAAAAAAACTTAAAGCAATCACAATAAACATTTAAAAAGTTACAAAGGTACTTTTGGAATAGTTAAATCGAGATCGTCCTCTTCCTTGAAATCATACAAATTTTTTTAAACAAAGATATGTGGGTTTGTTTAAATTCAAGATCATAGCAATTTTTATTTTTGAAAAGCGTCTTTGCGTGAAGAATACCACTCAAAGTTTCTGTCTTAAGCCTATTCCTCAGCTTTGTTTTATTCAAATTAATGCATGAAACAATCCTTTCAACCGTCGCGCCGCCAAGGAATGCCGCAAGCATAGAATATGGTTTATTAATTTTTCAAAAAAAAATGAAAAATATTGAAATGCCTTTCTCCAAAACTGGGAAATATTTGTCAAGTCGGTAGTAAGATTTAAAGTTCTCAAAGATCTGAATTCAATATCAATATCGTTAAGGTTATTTTCAATAATAACATGCGGAAATTGCTGCGCAAGTGGTATTATCGACTGATTCTAAACGAGTTCTGAAGGCTCTATAAGTTCGCCATTTCCTTCAGCATCAAAAGTGACTCAAAGGGAAATCGCAATAGAATTTGTCTTGCACTTTCGATTAAAAAAATTAGACAGTTTTCGTGAAATAATATTGAAGAGGTAACTGCGATGTTTGCAGCCACTTTTCCTCCCAAGTATATCTCTTCTAATGACAAAAAAATTTCTTTACTATCATATTTTAAAGTCTCAGGCAGTGAAAAAAGACCTAAAAGGCATGAAAAAACCTCAGTTGGCATCGCTGGTTCCACCAACGAAACAGGTTTTTCTGTCTTCCCTTATTTTTTTTGCGAATGCGGTCTGGCCATAATGATGTGTGTAAAAATTGACAAAAACGCTGCATGTCTAAAAAAAACTGTTTCCATTTGGTGTGCATTTTTTCGACAACGTATCATTAAAACATAAAAACAAAAACATGTTTTTATGTTTCGCCTTAAGTGATAAGAATTCATTGATTCTTATGAACCATGTATTTTATAATACAGAAAAAACAAGTTTTGACTAATCTGGTGTGTTTCACCCTTAATATGAAAATATACTTCACGGTGTGAACTAATTTTTTGTTCGTCATTTGACAACTAAAAAATAATTGTAATCATTAAACATACAAGGTAATTTATCAATCTTACCCAAAACAAGTTCCATTAAAAAAAAAAAGAAAAACCACACACCACCACCTACATATTCCTTTAATATCATACAAAACAAAAGAGCTAAGCGACAAACTCGAATATCCACATAATTCCACACATATAACATCTTCGGAAGATTGTTTTTTTTTTTTAGCTTGCGCTTTTCGCAATTGTTTTTGTTGTTTTTACTAAATAAAAATATCCCAACAACCAACGTTTAATATGGCAAGCCATCGCGATTGCATCGAAACCCAGTTCAAATGTCAAATGCAGTAACAGCTTTAAATGCCATAAAACGAAAAACAACAACGAAGTCGAAAAAAATACAGATTCTTTGACAAAACCACTAACCATTTTATTCATAGAAAATACAACTTACAACCTAAAGCTGCACCTAAAAAGATTTAATATTTTATTCTTTTGATTCCATATTCAATGCAAATATCTAACGTGTATCATAGTTTGTATGGCTTTGAAGTCTCCAAAGAAAAAAGACAAATGCAACCATCTATTGAAACAAAAAAAATAAATAAATAAATAACAAACGTGCACCTAAGACTGTCATCGATCTATTGCGATCGTGTAATTTATGTGAAACAATGACTTTTCTTTTTGCCATTTTGTAGCTACGTTTAGCAACAAAAGAATTATGAACAATTACTCAGGATCAGTCAATGCAATTTACGAGTACGAGTAAAAGAAAGAAACAAAAATAAACATACAAGTTCATAAAATTGACCTTCAGAATAATAATATACATACCTACTTATGGCCAGTTGAGAGTGCTTGTTCGTATTCCACTTGGTCAGGGCCGTTCAACTTTTTAATAAATAATGAATAAAAACACTTCAAAGTGCGCTTGCTCGATCAGCATCAGCATGTGTCACCTATTTAATGGACTGTGAGATGATTTGGCATGATCCGGTGTTTAATTAAAAAATCACAAATAATAATAAGTTGTTGATATCAAAAGAGAATGCCACCGAAAACCCTATACCTATATATGGGAGGTGCTGAAGGAATTCTGCAACAAAATTTCTATAATGACAGTAAGTTGCTGATGGTGAATCAGTTTGTCTCAGCAGAGTGTTGGCTGTTTGTTGTATTCGTATATGACTTCAGATGCCACAACCTGTAAGATACGTTCGAGCTGGCATTTGACATTTGAATTTTGAAAATACCAACTTGATGGCTCGATAGGTGGTGTAGCAAAAGCAAAGCAAGTGAAGTAAACTTTTTTAATCAAGATATGCATGACTGCTGAAATTCAACAAAAATAGAACTCCAACCATCAGACGCTTTGCCTGTAATTTGTGTATGAAACTCTTAATCGAACATGCTCAACTTGAAAGTATCTCGCTACCTCTGCATAATTTTGTTTTTTTTTTTTTTTTCGAAGAAACGCGGTTTCCTAAATATAATTTCGCAACTATTATACTCATTTAAAGCAGCACCAGCAATCCCCGACTTATGTAAGTTCATATATTTATAAATTCAACGAAACTTACAAAATCCAACAACAAAAAAAGAAGCCCAATTGTATAGTACATTATAGTGAGTATATATGATTCAAAAACCCTATAATTACGATTCAGTGTTATGCATCTTGTAACGTATAAGCAATGTAGTTCACTTTAAGCTCGTATAAATGGAATCAAGGCAACTCCAACACCTGTTGTTATGTTGATTGTCTTAAAATCTTCAAGACTATGTATAGTTAGTAAGTGTCTGAATCTTGAGTGTCGGATATACAATACAAATGGTTTTGGATGGCTTAAAACACAGGTGCGTTCGTATTTCTATGTGCAACATTTTTGACATCAACTCAACCGGAAATTAATGAAAAAAAAAATCTTAACACGCTAACTAAATATACGAGTATACAATTTGAAACCAAATCAAACTATACAAAAAAAATAGAAAGCAACAAAATAAAAATAAAAATAAAGACGTTATATTATGCATCTGATTAATGTTATTTTGCTGAAATAGAGGCATACATTTTTTTTTAAATGTCATTGAAAGAAGTCAATGAACGACCTTCGCATATACGCAGGTTCACAAGCTTAATTAATGATAAATTTTTATTTTATTTTGAGTGTTTTTGTTGCCTTATTTAGATTTTATCACATGAATAACTCGTCTTAAGAATTTGAACAACATTTTGGATACAAAAATTAAGTATGTTTTAGGAAAATAGCTAAAGCCAATTAATAGGTGGTTGGTTAAAATTACACTGAGATATGTATTTTGGAATTAATGCAGAGGATCTTTAAAAACAAAATCCTGGAAAACCAAAAACCTAAAATCTCTCAATCCTGAAAACCTAAAATCTCTCAATCCTGAAAACCTTAAGTCCAGAAAACCCAAAATCCAGAAAAATCAAAATCCCGAAAATCCAGAATCCTCAAATCCCGAAAACCTAAAATCCAGAAAACCCAAAAGCCAGAAAACCCGAAAGCTACAAAAAGCAAAATCCCGAAAACCCTTAATCCTGAAATAACGAAAACCTAAAATCAAGAAAACCCAAAACCCAGAAAACTCAAAATCACGAAAACTAAAATTCTCCAAAACCCATAATTCAGAAAACACAAAATCCAGAAAACCCTTAATCCTGAAATCCCGAAAACCTAAAATCCAGAAAACCCAAAATTCAGAAAACTCAAAATCACCATAATTCAGAAAACACAAAATCCAGAAACCCTAAATCCTTAAATCCCGAAATACCTAAAACCTAAAATCCAGAAAACTTAAATCCAGAAAACTCAAAATCACGAAAACTAAAATTCTCCAAAACCCATTATTCAGAAAACACAAAATCCAGAAAACCCGTAATCCCGAAAACCGCAAAAATTATTCTATATGATAAATTTGCGCAAATTTAAGGCTAACAAACAGAAAATTACTGGTTTTATAAAAAATTAAATGCACGACTGGGTCCCTAAACTTAATCGATTTAACTGATTTTAAAGAAAATAAATTAGTTATGAGAGCTTATACTTTTTTTAACTTAAAACTAAAAATTATTTAAAATCAACAAAATAATAAATAAATTGATTAAACTTCTTAAATTGGTTTGACATCACAGCGGTACACACCATCTGATTTTTTTAGTAAATATAAGTTTATGAAACAAAAATTTATAATTGTTGGAGCTATTTTCAAAATCCAATTTAATTGTTTATACATATAAAATTTTGTAAACATTTAAAAAAAAAATATCTGTATCCCAATTTATAGTTATTAATCTGGAGTAAAAAATTTAATTTTGAAAAAAATCATCCACCTGTTTTTGAAAAATCGAATTTTCAAAAAAAATGTTTTTTTTTAAATCTCCTTAAATTATTGCGTTTGTACATTTTGATATTCATTATTTTTTAACTTATTTTTATACAAAATTTAATTGAAATCTGTTAAGCGAATAGTGAGATGGTAGAAAATTAACTGTTAGAAAGAGCATAATGTAAAATTTAATAATATTTAATGGAAGATACTACTTATTTTAACACCCACAAATACTTTAGCCAAAATCGAAGAAGTCGTTTTCGAGCACGATAAGATTTTCCCTAACGGGTTTTCAACATTTGTATGGGATGTACCGCTGATTTTGGTTATAAAATAATTTGTACTTAAAATATTCTACATAATGTTAAAAAACTGATTTTTTTCAAGTTTAATAAAAGTCGATGGAGTGTTTTTTTGAAAAATTAAGTTTGCTAACTGAAAACTTCAACATTGTTTTAAATCCAAAAAATATTTTTTTTTTAATTTTGGTACAAAATATTATATAGCAATTTTTAATAAGAAAATTGATCAAAATCAGTTGACTGTTTTCGAGAAAAACGAAAATATAAAAATGGCGTTTTGAGAGCTGCCATTTATAACTATTTTGTGGAATCTTTTTTTTTTTACTAAAATGTAATCTTTTACCTATTCAAATCAACTGCCTATTTTTAATCTGTGGAGCCGATTTTGAGAAAAATTAGATTTTCATTTTTTACCAACAAAATTTATGAGCGTCTTGTCTATACTAAGCCGAGCAACATTCAAAACCGATCAAAAAAAGGTTATGTGGATAATTTGCCGTTCATCAGTCGTGAATCAGTTGTGATAATTGCAATTTTGTCGTGCGATGTTTTCTATGTTTTTTTTTTTTCTAGATTCATACGAAGTAAGCAAAGCCTCCTCCAAAAAGTGTACAATCTTCTAATATTGAAAAGTGTATTCCTTAATATTTTGTCGTTTACCACCTTTGAAATATTTGTGACAACTTACATTTTTTCGTGTTATTTTTTCTATGTTTTGTTCTGCTTATTTTCTTAAGAACTTATTATATGGAACGGTTTATTGATTAACATTAGTTGTGACAATTTCAATTTTTGTTGTGCGATGTTTTCTATGTTTTTTTTATTAAAGCAGTTTGTACCCCTTTTTGAGAGGGTGTTTCGCTAAAATGATATCAACTTAGTAAAACAGCAAAAAAAAAACATAGAAAACATGGAACGACAAATTTGAAATTATCACAACTACATGATTAACTGCAAATTATTTACCTAACCACTTTTCGATTGGTGAAGGTTGCTTCGCTAAGATGACACTCATTTTTTGTTCTACAGGTACTACTTTTTTCATTGGTCCTCAAAAAACAATGACAAATACGTCTCGGGTGAATGCCCAAAGAACCCTAGGTACCAATTTTAAGGAGAATCGACCCATCCGTTTTAGCTGTAGCCAAAAATAGATACAGAATTGAAATTAGAAATAAAGTTTCAAGTATAAAAATAGATCGCCAGAACGAAACGCCAATTTGTATGGACTAAAGGCCGTCAAAAGCTATTTGAACATTCAATAAGGTTTGGCAATAACGGAACTGAGAACAAACAACATATGGATAAGCTTACACAAAGTTATATGTAGATGTATGTAGATAGTATTCAAAAAAAAATTCGAATGTATTGTATTTTTCTATATTTTTGTTCATATCACTTTTTACAATAAAAATATATATAAAATATAACTTCTAAAGAAAAGACAAGCAAAATCACAAATCACCTTAAAAAAAAGCACTACAACTCAAAGAGTAGCAATATAATACTACAATTCGTTCCATTAAAGTCCTTAACTACAAATACAACAGACTTCATAATCCGCCATTGTTGTTTGCTGCTAAAAAACTGGTCTGTAGCAGCCCGAAGCAAACAATCATCCAATTAAAAGTTAATTGAACTAAAGACCTATGACAGTTCCAAGGACAGCAATCACCAACAAGTATTATATAATGGTATACGCTGTACTATAAAGTCATTGTGCGAATATGAGCGTTGAATTTACCACCACAACCACTCACCGCCCGCACATAACAACAGCAGTACAACGGACAAAGCAATTTTGTAGCCCTAAAGCCCTGGATTGCTCAGCTCAGATCATGTTCAATCAACTTCAATTGAATGTTCTGCCATGGAAACATTTCCTTATTTCTGCATTCCAGGTTTTTCGTTTTTTTTTTTGCTTGTCTTTGTTGGTGTTATTGTCATTCCCGCAGTCAATCTAGTTTCCATTTCTATAACTCAATCAGGTTCAAAGATATTATTGTTGGACTTGGACATTATGTACTACAAAGCGAGTCCGCCGAGTGGGCGAGTGGGAGTCATCGGCTAGAAATTTCTTTCTCAGAGATATAGGGAGCATTGTGAAAAAGTTATTTTCAAACAACTTACTGGCATTCGATCGGTCAGCCATCAGCGCAGAGCAGGCAGCGGCCGGCCGACGTGACGGTTATTAATAGTTGAAGACCTCCACTTATCAAAGTTAAATAGGACCACATTTTTTATTGTGAAATTATGTATTCACAAAATTTACATACATACCTATTTCTGCCACTTTTAGTATGTAAGACTTTTGTTTATTACTTATGGCTTTAATTAGCCAAGTTATTATAAAACCGGCTTTGGATACATTTTGCTGCTCTGCGTTTTTTTGATCTTAATTATGCGGAAATCAAAACTGAATAAAATCTATGAATTAAAAAATAAAAAAAAAAGAAGGTGTCTCAATTAGCACTTCGGTGCGTAAAAAAGTGGTACCATTTTGAGCGATTTGAGGAAGCTCGCAGCGAGTGACACGAGTGAAATGACTGATGCATAACATCGTGCTCGTGTCTGAGTACTTACTATACCGAAACTGACAAATATGCATCATCTGTAGGTATAGATTCATTAATTAATAACATTTTAGAGCTTGTTGTTGATTCAGACTCGCAAAACTGGATGTTATCTGTAGAAAAATATACTCTACACTGATGAAAGATTCGGTGTTGAACTTAAACTTGTTTTAAATTAAATACACAAATTATTATTACTGGTCAAACAATAAAAATTTAACCGTTATAAATGTATAACCTCTAATAATTTTTATCGAAATATTTTTTTGAATAAATTATACAACTGCACTTGTTTTGGTTTGAAAATATAATGTGAACAAAAGGTCAACGACAATCTGAGGATTTTTAATTGCAAGCTTTGTTTTCGATTAAGACGCAAATTATTTTTCAGTTTTTATGAAACAAAGTAAAAAAAATGTACTATGGGGGCTATTGTGAATAAAATTTCCCAGGCAATGTTTCCCTACTTCGAAAATTTGAAACGCTGCGTTCCTTTAATCCACTACACTTCGTAATCTCGAATTTGGCTCATCAAAATGATAGCCAAACTCCCCTGGAAAATTAATTCCCTACACCATTTAAATGCGATGGAATATTTTGACCATAATTCACATTCTAAATTTTCGAAGGAGGGAAACATTCTCAGGAAAATTTTATTCACGATAGTAAAAAAAATAATGGTTTTTTGGAACTAAATATAGGACGGCTTTGGTCCGGGTTTTCGGGACTCAATACCCCTAGGGAAACCCGCGAATTGGGAATACACAAGTTGATCTAGATATCTCCAAAGCTATTGCTTTTAGATGAAAAGTTGTCAAGACCAAATTTGTTGGAAACAAAATTATCTTATCAATTTTTTTCTGCGCTGTTGTTTTATTTTTGTTAACGTTTTCGCATTTTTAGAAACGTACGTAAATTGTTTTTAAGATAGAAATTGTAAGCACAAGATTTTTTTTACAAGATGTGGACGATTCTCTAGAGTAGTTATGGCCTTGAATTTTGTCGCATCAAAAAAAGGCAGACGTTGCGTCAGAACCACTAATAGGGTGGGGGAAAAGTTGGAATTTTAAGAAACTGGGGGAGAAAAGTGTCCAGTTCTTCATCTTTAAATTTAGATCAATATTTTATGTTCTTTACTATTCATTTTAAATTGTGTCAAAATTTTTTTTTAAATTTTAATCAATTTTTAACTTTACAACAACACATATTGAAATGATATTCTCCAATACACCCCCAAAAAACGTGGTCGCAAAAAACATTGCGTGGGCTAGTTAATCACTCTACAACAACAGCATTTTATAGATACCCATATGTAAAAGATATTCTTCAATACACCCCATGGGCTAGTTATTAAATATTTCGATGTATCTTTTTTTTAGTTATTTTAAGAAACCGTCTTTTGTCAAAAATGCCCCAAAGAGTTGGCATAGCAAAAATGTGTGATTCTGTTCTTAACTTGTTATTCGTTTTGTTTTCTTAAAAATTGGTCCAAAATACAAAACTCCTTTTAAACTGGCCGTGGTAAAGAGTTTTGAGTGAAATAATTATTATTAGAACTCACATTATCTATAAAACTTCTCTAAAGAGCACACACCCCTCATTTGTATCATCTTGTTCGTTTAGATGAGCTTTTTAAAAAAAAAAAAATGGACATATCAGTGGGCGGAAATTTACTCTGATGTTATCTTATGGCATCCTTAACCATCTGTGAAAATTTTATCAAAATCCGTTTATTGGTTCAGAATTTATATGTAGATCTAAGTCTGACTCTCCATACAATTTGAACCGCTGTGCGTGGTGAATCCAATATTATCTTACATCGAAAATCGAAGCAATTATTTTCATCATATCTCTTAAAATTTTACATTTTTGAACACATCCCTTAGGGAGGTAAAAATCAAAAAACCCAATACAAATTTATCTAGAAAAATTAGTGTTTTTTTTTTCAAAAATTTGTAACGCCAAAAAAGACCTAAAATAAAATTTCTCAAACAATATCATCCTGGGCCCTATTTCATAAAAATTGACAGGTGACAATTCTACAAATTTGTCACACTTGTCTGACAAATTTGTATTTCATAAAATATTGACAGTTTTACAAATTCGTCAAAAAAAAAAAACAATGATAAATTTGTCATGACAATTTTGTCTTTGTCATATACTGACACATTTGTCGTGACAATTTTGTCATTGTATGATCTTGAAAGTTTGCCATGGCCTACATGACTTTGATAAACAAAAACAAGCCATTTTCGATCTATGACGTCAGTGGTCTCAGGCGGCGGAATGTGTAGTGCATACGGCTTCTAAGACTGAGCAAATCTGATATCGTGGATTCGATCCCTATGATGGGCATTTAGAAAGTTTTTCATAATAATATTGGATTAAAGCTCGGCACCACTAGTAAGAGGAGACTGATGATAGGTGGCTTTGGCACCCCTTGAAACAGCTGTATCTCTAGCCAAAATAAACGAATTATAAATTAATTCGTAAACAATTAGTGGTAGCACCTTTAAGTTGTTGTTGTTGTTCAAAAATGCAATGAAACTACATGACTTTATGCAATGCCCAGCTGCCCACGTCGAAAAACGATGAAAAATGGAACAAAACCTATGCATTTTGTTTCAATTCTCATCGTTTCTCGACAAATTTTCTCGATGTTAGAAGTTACAGAACACAGGCACTCTTTCAAATTTAAAATGTCACAGTTGTCGAAGTTGTGTTATATCATTAAAAAGTGAAGTGTATAAAATAGCCATTTAACGTGTCAAAATCATTATTTATTCTCTGTTTAAAATGGAGAGGGTGTCGGCGTATTACACGGATTTCCAACAGAGAATTGTCAAAACTTTCACTCGAGAAAATATTATTTAGCATTATAGCTCAACTTCTGCCTTTTCATTGTCAATACTTGACCGTTACTGAGTTTCCTGTCACAATTGTCAATTAAATACTGACAAATATGTAATTTGTATATTTTTTACATTTTATAAAAGAATTGTCAGTACAAATTTGTCAGAAAATGTCTGACAATTGTAGAAAAATACTTGACAATTCATTGTCATGACAATTATTTTATGAACCGAAAACTTGAAAATTGTCGGGTATTTTCCGACAATTCTGTAAAATTGTCAAATTGTTTATGGAACAGATCTTGACAATTGTCCAGTTGTAAATTAACAAATTGTCACCTGTCGCAATTGTCAATGTTTATGAAATAAGGCCCTGGTCCTGATTAATGGTATTTTACGTCTGAAACGTTTAATTTCCGACTTCGGGATTTAAGCACCCCATTTGTGGGATATACAATTTGTGCGCAAAAAGGGTCAACTAACTTCAGAATTTGGTCATCCATAGCTTTTTTAAGAACTTTTAAAGATTTTTTTCAAGGTTTGAAAATCGGTGTCTGATCAATTTCTGAACTAGTTGCCCTTTTTTAACCAATTACTCATCTTTTTTTGCAAATATCCCACATACGCGCTGCTAAGATCTCAGAGCCCTACTTTTCCGTTTTCGACATTCACTTAGGCCCAGTTTTTCAGGGGAAAGTTAAACCAGAGTTAGCTAACTCTAGAAGTAAATTAACAAACAGTTAACTGAGAAAGCAGTTTTTTTTAGTGGAGAATGCACGCGGAAGGACTAAATAAACTCGGTGGATAAATCATCAAATGCATCTGTTCAGTTAATCCTGAGTAAACTCCCCAAATTTGATGAGTTAACTCTGGCTTAACTTTAATATCACACTGAAAAACTAGACCTTATATTCTTATTTTTTTTTTGTTTTATCTACAACTTTTAAAAAAATTTATGAAAAAATATTTAATTACCTCCTCCATTTAAAAAAAAATGAAAAACGAGTTCCCTCTTTAAGTCAAGATGGGGGTGATCAAGGGCTTACGCAAGAGGGGCAGGTAGGAGCGCTTCCTCCTCTCATCCTAAAGAAAAAAACCGTGCGTTAAAGCGAATTTTATTTGAACTAACAATAAGTGTTTATTTTTTTTAATAACACTTAGTTCCCGGGGATTTATTTCACTGCATCGTTTTACCCTATAACCCTAGAACGGGGTTAGTAGGAACTCTATAGTAGTTGTCATGACTTTTACTTTTGTCATTGTCGTTTCATTCAAGGCTAGGCAAATAAAGTATTTAAATCATGATACCAAGTTTCATGAGGTTTAGAGGTTCGTCCAATTCATCAATGACTTTAAGACCTGCTACCCACTAGGCAATTTTAAGTTGCTCATAACACATCAACTTTTAGTTGCTAACGATTCAATAACATTGGCTTTTTGGGGAAAACGCCCGCTCAACTGGCAACACAAATCTTTTTAAGTACATATCTGACCCTCGCCCGCCATTATGCATCTTCGGAACAATTTTTGAGAATTTTTTTTGTGATTTTAGGTCTGGCCCCTACTAGGCAACTTTTTGTTGCTCCATTCTCACAAGTTTCTCGGAAGTTGCCTAGTGGGCGAGTTGCTCTGTGTTGCCAGCAACTAATTCCCGTGAACAACTCCGAGCAACTAAAAGTTGCCTGGTGGGCGATCTTCCAAATAACCCAATCCCACGCAATGTTATTGAATCGGGAGCAACTAAAAGTTGCTGTGGTGAACAGTTTTATGTTGCCTAGTGGGCAGCAGGCTTTAGTTCATTCAAATATGGCATGGACAGTGAATTTAAGACATAACAAAATTTGTTTGCGATATCTTGAGAATTATTTGTCTTACAAAAAGAATTTCAGCACGTTTTTTGTAGAAAATTGAATTCTCTACAATTTTACAAATTTAAAATTTGTATATTTATTTCTAAAAAATGTCCATATTATTCTCTTGTGAGTTGAAAAATTCACGTAATCTCCTTGTATTCTTGATAAAAAAAAAAATATATAATAAAACACAAGGACATGGCCAGCGCAGTGGCATCCAGTTGATACAAAAGATATTGGCTGGCTTCTTTTATGTACATATATCTTGTTTAACAATAATAACCTGTTGCAACAGAAAGATGTAAAAAAAACAGGATGACCGGTTGGGGAAGCTCAAGAGCACCCGGAAATACCTGAGTCGAACTCATTTAATGTTGAACTATAGGAAAGATGACAATGAAAAAACCAGTATAAAGTCCGCACAACAGTTTCATTCAGTTTCATTCCCATCCCATGTATCTTCAGGTCATTATAAGAAACAGCAAAGGTTGTTTATTTTGATTATGTTTTTTTTTATTGTCTTTCCAAACTTAAATTTAAAATGACATCATTATACCTTTGGTTACCGCCAAAAGTCTAAAGTGTATTCACCCATAACCCTACTCTAGGTATTTTATAAGATCAAATTTAGAATATCAAAATCAAGAAAACAATACACCTGTCAAGGACACACATCAGTAGGCAGGTAGAGGGGTATAACTTAAAAAAAAAGCTAAAAACTAAAATGTGTGTTACCTGACAAGAATTAGTTATACTTATAGTGCGGTTTCACATAGAAATATAATCAAGATTGAAAACACTTTTATTTCTCAGACAGAAAAGGTGTGTACCTATGCTAAATGACTAATGTGTATTCTTTTTGGAATAAAACATAAAACAAAAAAACTAAGAATAATATGAGTAATAATTCTGCCACCGACAAGGCCAAAACATTGAATCTTCTTCATCAAAAAAAAAGAAAAAAGAACGACATGACAGATCTTCATCGGAGTCACACAATGCGGGAATAAACATAACAAAAGCTTTAACGGCGAACAAAAAACTGATCTTTCTGTTCTGGCGAGAGCTTACCCATATTCTGGCCTACACAGTGTCATTTGTCAGTACAGAATCTTTTTTTTTTTTTGCTCAAGCCTCTATCATCCACCATCACTCTTAAAAATCTGGTAAATGTATCTTTTCAAGGTCTACTACCTCATGGTAGCCGGTATGGTGGTGGTCGGTTTTTGTTTTCTTAGGGCATTACATACTTTAGTTTCAGATTATAACTGCTCTTGGCGACGAAATAATGTAATTTTATTTAATAAAAAAAAGAAAAAAATAATGATGAGAGGGTAGGTATAGTGTACACAAAAGAGGGCCATCAAGTTCAAGTCAGTAAGTGAGTGAATACTTAAAAATTGAAACAAGATATTCTGGTTGGGCTTTTTAGTTTTTTTGTTATTTTTTTTTTAAGTAAATGGAAAATTTTAGCAACTAGTTGGGCCAAGTATTATAGGGTCGATGGTACTATAATATAGCATTAAGTTGCGTTTATAGTGAGAACAATATCAAGCTACAAAGTAACAAACCCCAGGCATAAAGAAGTCAAAGCAAAATTAAAATCATATTGGCTTGCATTATATTTATCCAAAAAAAACTGAAGATCATTCTGTAAGATGTTTAATTACAGTCTCACGATAGACAAAAATAGTATACTTAGTTGCATAATACCTAGAATGAGAATTATCATTTCATTGGAGAACATTTATTTTGGCAACTTTACTATCGAATCTTCGACACGGGCGTATGCAGGATTTGGATCAGGGGAAGGGGGGAAAAACTCACATATTATTTTTTTAAGCAAAATGCCTTTAATATAATTAGTGCATTCCATTTTCATCAGTTACCACAAATATTCAAAAAAAAAAAATATCTTGTCAAAATTTCATGGCATTCTGACAGTTGGCCAAGAGGTAAACGTGTTTAAGATAAAAAAATGTATTTTACTATCGCCATATACCCTGTGTTTAGTTACGTTTACGTATATAGGGTCCTGTTACTTTAGAGAAAAATGTATCCTACAATTAAAAAATGGTACACTTCCACCAATACACCAAGTTTTTCAAGCTTTGGAGGTTTAAATTGAACTATACTGCTTTGCAGTGGCGAAGCGTTCTATTGTTCATTTCGTTCATGAACGCCTAACTTTCAGACAATATTATTATCATTTTTCCATCAACCTAACCACCCACAAATGGTTTTAATTTTTCTCCTAATTTGACTAAGATCCACAATATAATATCCCAGTTTCTAACATCCAACTCGTGCAATCCTTTCGTGCACTCAATGGGGAATTTTCATAGTCACTTTTAAACACCAGTTTATCTTAGACCTGGGCTTATCCTATATAAATAACATTGAAAAAACTCCAGTCTAAGATAAACTGGAGTTTAAAAGTGACTATGAATATGCCCCAATGTAAATAAAAAAAAACATCATGCATACCTGCAGCAATACTTCCCTCTCATACAACATCTGCAACTTATTCAAATACTTTAGCAACGAAATGTACATGGAATCCACTAGCAGATACACACAAAATATCCCATTCCCTCGCTGAAAGCATATGAAAGCAATGGGAAATTTTATTTTGTGCCATGGATTCATTTTTTTATGAGTGTTGGTATCAATATTATTTATTCTAAATAAGGCAAGGCTTTTTCAATGGAAAGAATTTTTGATACTTTACATGTAAGATTTTACATACAATATACAAATGACAACTTGTTGTAAACATTTTTTGAAAAAATAAAACTTCCGAATGATGGCCTGGTTTAAGTTTGCCCCCTTAACAAGATCATTTGTTTGAATATCGTTTTCCACACTTTATGCCCGATTTCATAAAGGACTTTTAAACATTTAAAAGTCCATTTAGTGTTAAAATGGGGATTTTGGGTTTCACCAAGTGCTTTTAAATTTAATATGCACGCCCTTATAAACTAAAAGCTTCTTTTGGTCTCTATAAATTTTAAAAGTGGCATTTGTGAAGTGGAAAGTCAGATGTCAGCCAACGAGTAAGAAAGTTGTAGATGATAATTGATAATATTTTGCAGTCACTTTTTTATTTAATTTCTTGCTAATACAAATTATATGAATAGATCGATACAAAAATATTGCTTGTGTGTAAATAATAATCTTTGTGATTTTGTTTTTTTGAATAATTTATTAATCATCTTCATCTGAGGATGAAGAGATAGTAAGAAGTCCAAGAATATTCCGAGTTCATAGGAATCCGTTCTCCGAATATTTTTTTTGTAGCATTTTTTTCTACATGTAATGCTTTTTCACATGCGTTTTGAATGTGAGAGGGAAATAACCTATTTTTATATCCAGGGATGTGAAGCAAATCCAATTTTAACAAAAAATTCCCTTAAATTTCCTTTTTTAAGATTGGTGAAACTGGAAATATTTAAAGGTTTGATAAAATTTAAGAGGACTTTAGATAAACGGGTTTTGAGTGTTTTTTTATGAAATTGGGCATTAGGTATATAAATAGCTAATAAGGAGTAGGTTAACAGAACTTTGAATTTTGTTGAAAAAATCAAGAAGGTTTGAATTAGAACCAACTTCAATGTCAATTTGTATTTTAAAAAAATAGAAAAAAATGAACTGAACGACTGGAATTTTTACTCACGCATCGCCACTGCTGCTTTGATTGAAGCATCCTCTACACCGCAAAGTCAACTTCCTTTATTTTTAATCTATATAGTTTCATTTCCAGTTAAAAATGAACTTATTGGGAATAAACTTCTTTAAATATTTTGAATTTTTTCAAGCCTTGTATTACGTATATTAACGAGAGAACTTCCATGGGTTATAAGATCTCAAATTGATCCATTTTCTTAATATTAACAAAAAGAAAAAAAAATACACTCTCATTTTGCAATGACAAACTGCAACGCAATCCTACCTATATATAGATTGCTTATGACCATATTCAGTGTGTCTCTTGTTGAAACAAAAACCCATCACCATCGTCGTTGTTTTTTTTTTCTTATATACCATTGTCCATAACGGTATTTGGTCTACTATAATTTGCTGAATGTGCGACTTATGCTTATGGTTTGTATTTTTTTTAAGAGACATTTTCTGCTCTCAAGAGTCTATGGTGAAGTTGTTTGATAGTTAGGTATGCATTGGGGTGATGGTGCATTATAAAGGCACGAAATCTATCTTTAGGAGAAACTGGAGTAAACTACATGGTAGAAAGAAACACATGATGTGATATTCAAAATTCAATTTTTTGCTCTGTGCATTTACGTCACTTGGAGACAAAACCGCATTAAAAAAAAACACGAGAAACAAAGTGAAGTAAATTACATCACTCGGTGACAATACGCGCGAGAGAGATAGGATAACAACATGTGCAATATCATAGCATGTATTCTATTTTCTATTGTCAGAAGTTGGCTTACAATTAACTGTCAGATAGTTAGCTGAATACCCGTGAATAAATTGTAAAAGATTGGTAGGTTTCCTCCTAACCGTGTAAACACACAACTAACTGTCAGATCATTGCTAAATAATTTTCAGACATTGACAGAGAGAGAGACAGAAAATTGTCTGACAGTTAAAAAATTGTATAATGTTAAAAAAAAGTACATCTGGCAATTTCTTTATTGTCAGAAACGTCAGACAAATATAAAAATTGGCAGGCCTGACAGTTATAGTTGTGTGTTTACACGATTATCAAATACCTTACAATTTATCGTCTTACACTTGATTGTCAGATATACATTTTCTGAAAATTAATACACCATTGTTAGACATTGTAAGCAAGTTTTTCACTGACAGATCTGACAATATTGTAAGAGCTACCGATCATGTACACGGAGCTTAATAAACAATCTGTCAATTGAAATTATATAAAATATTTTAATAAGAATTAAAAATAATTTTTCAAAAAAAACGTTAAATCTGTCGAATTTACTTTGGCAGTTAACTCATCTCAAATCTTGTTGAAAAACAATTTGTATTTATTACCAATTTTTTAACTTTTTTGATGTACTTATTTAGACATGCCCCAGTTTTCCCTATCTCTTTAAAACGAAGGCGTGTGCACCAAACCACAAAACTATTTTATTATTATTACCATTATCGGTCTCCTTTTTTTTCTGATGTAATTTTGTCGTGAGTTTTTTTTTTTTTTTTGTATTCTAAACCTTGTAAGTGTGTACTCTTTTGTGACTGTGCCATGACCGTTTTGTAGGAACGGGATAAACTGACACGGCTTGGTGGATATAAACAAAAAAGGAATAACGAGTAGGGTATATACCTTTTGGATATACATACATATGTATATTTAGTTTGGTACGTACATAAGTTCCAAATGTATGACAGACTAACTCACCCGTCTGCAGTAATGGCGAATTGTGACTTTGGTGCTTAGGGGGCCTATTCGTGGTCAGATTTTTGTTGATTTTTTTTTTGTTTGAGTGAGAAACGAACTAAATTGAGTTGTGCTGTGAAGCACAAAGCTTTTGTTATGATTGGGAGTCTATATACCCCCTCAAGAGAGAGAGCTAGACAGACATTATTGAGTCACACTCCGAAGCACACGCGAAATGTTAACCTTTTGACGAGATTGCGATTGAGTATACCCTCAATCTTCCGGAGAGAAAGAAAATTAGGAATTAAAAAAAAAAAAAAAAAAATCATCATGTTTTAAATAATGAATTCTGAAAAATCAAAACACACACACTACAACATTGCAGAGGATTTATCAGCGAGAATCATTTTTAATCCGGGATCTTAACACAACCTCCCTAATAGGGTCTTTAAAAAAAAAGTAGGTATGCCATCTAAAAGGTCATTGACAAAAGGTAAGGAATCATAAGATAATACATTCCTTTGATAGGCGCAAGGGTTTAAAACAAGCGTGAGTAACTCACGGGAGTAAAGAACATTTCTTTTGCCCTAGCATAGGCTTCTATGGGTAAAAAATGCCTACTATTGGTATCCAAAATAAAACCACAAAATTACAAAATAAAAAATTACATGTAATGGGTGATTTTTTAAGAGGTTTAGAACTTTTTTTAAAAAAAACACAAAAAATTCGAAAAAATGAATGAAATATTTATTTGATTCGATAGTTTGAACCTTGCAATTTAATGTTTAAAGATAATTTCATGCAAATGTTGACCGCGGCTGCGTCTCAGGTAGCCCATCCGCTGAGTCCAATTTTGGCATACTCTTTCACACATATCGGCCGGTATCTCACGAATGAATGCATGGATGTTGGCTTCCAGTGCGTCAATCGAAGCGGGCTTGTCCCTATAGACATTAGCCTTGACATACCCCCACAAAAAATAATCTAATGGTGTCAAATCGCACGATCTAGGCGGCCAATTGACCGGCCCGAAACGTGAAATTAACTGTTCACCAAACTCGCCTCGCAATTGCGCCATTGTTTCGCGTGCTGTGTGGCATGTGGCACCGTCTTGTTGAAACCAAATATCATGCAAGTCAAGAACTTCCATTTCGGGCAAAAAAAAGTTTGTTATCATCGCTCGGTAGCGTTCACCATTGACAGTAACGCTGCGATTCGCATCATCTTTGAAGAAATATGGCCCAATAATGCCGCCGGCCCATAAACCGCACCAAACAGTGGCTTTTTCGGGATGCATTGGTAGCTGTTGCAATGCTTCTGGCTGATCTTCACTCCAAATGCGGCAATTTTGCTTATTTACGTACCCATTCAACCAAAAATGAGCCTCATCGCTGAACAAAATTTTTCGATAAAAAAGCGGATCCTCGGCCAGCTTTCCAAGAGCCCATTCACCAAAAATTCGGCGTTGTGGTAGGTCGGCTGGCTTTAGTTCTTGCACCAGCTGTATCTTAAAAGGCTTTACGCCCAAATCCTTCCGCAAAATTTTCCACGTAGTGCTGTAACAAAGGCCTAACTGCTGGGAACGGCGCCGAATCGACATTTCGCGGTCTTCTGTCACACTAGCTGATACGGCCGCAATATTTTCTTCACTACGCACAGTACGTAAACGTGTTGGTGGTTTAATGTCCAACAAAGTAAATTTGGTGCGAAATTTGGTCACAATCTTCCGAATAGACTGCTCAGAAGGTCGAGAATGCCGATCATAAAATGGAAGCAGCGCGCGATGAACATTTCGAACCGAGCACGAATTTTGATAGTAAAATTCAATAATTTGCAAGCGTTGTTCATTTGTAAGACGATCCATGGTTAAATTGCAAACCAAACTGAAGTGACACAAGGTACTAAACACACGTCAGCTGTCAAAACCAGTGTTGCCAAAACCAAACCAGCTAAAAAATCACAAATATTATAACAAGCATTCAGCTAATAATAACTAAACGAGGCATAAAATAAACGACTTTTTTGATTTAAGTTAAGATTGAAAATATAAAAAAAATTAAACCAGTCACTTCAAAAATTACAAGACATAATAAAATTAATTAACCTTATATTCCCAACTGTGTTTAGATATAAGTATCCAATTTCACACTTAAAACACAAATTGGTATGTTATGGTATGGAAATAACCCTCGCAGTAGTCTCCTTCCTAGAAAAAAAAATCTTGCATCTACATAATGTTGGCGGACTCAAAGATGCGTGGTAATTAACTGCTGAATAGAAATAGAAAGTGAAACGAATGGCCCCTAACATTGAACCCTGATGCCTGCAATATGGCACAACACACACTACCAATAATTGTTGGTGGTGAAGAAGATGATATGCATTTATGCATATCTAATGTTTTCAGAATGTGAACTCATATGTGAAATCGAAATTAGTTTTTTTATATTTTCTTTAGTCGGATGTGTTGATTGGTGAAATGTAAAAGATTTTTTTCTTTAATTTCAAATTAAAAATAAAATATTTCTCGGCGAGACGAAATGTAAATATTATTTAAAGTTTATTCTTAATTCGCTTTTACTTTCTATGTTATAAATTTTGTATTATGCGGTTTAGATGGAATATTTTATTTTTTTAAAACTTGCCTCTGTCTAATACTTATAATGACAGAATATGATCAAAATATTTGAAGAAGATATTATATAAAAAAGGAATTAAATAGTTTTAGATTTGTTCAATTTTAAAGGCTTGACTTATGAATCGGAGATAGCTGGCATATGCAAATTTTCTTCTCCATCAGCGATCATCAGCATGTGAGGGATAGAGAAATCGTACACACCTTATTATGTGTAGGTTATATGAACATGTTAACATTTTTTTTATGAAATTTTGCCGCCATAAATAGGCTTTATGGAGACAAATTCCATTTACCGGATTTCCCTAATGCCGACAAGCCTTTACGCCCTCCTATAGACATTTTTCCTCCAACGCAGCCTTAAACATACCTAACCTATACAATATGTACCTACATAAAAGTTGTGTCAGGAAAAAGGAAATGTTTATTTTTTTTTTTTCTTTGTTCAAATTTTAAATGATCAGCGGAACATTTAATTCAATTATGCTCACATGTGTGAATTTTTAGGTGCAATGGAGTCATGTTTAATGAGTTATGCGGATCCGATTAGGGTTTTCTGTTAAGACTTCAATATCTTTTGTTTAAAAACCACGTCAGCGACGGCGACATATGATTGGTTATCAAGCAAGCCCAATTTGTGGTTTAACGTATATAGAAATGTAAAAAAATGTGTGAGTGCCGGGACTCACTGTGTAAACATGAACGTTTGTCCAAGCGTAATTTTGATAATCCATACTTGGATCCGTATGCGAAGTCGTCCATACCTTGTTGACTACGTACATCACGGATCCAAAACGGACTAGTTAGCTTGAAGGAGATCTTCAGATTTTTGTCACGGAACGTACCCAATATCATACTATGCTGACTTCCGCAACGTAATGTGCTGTGTGATCCCGCACAGAAGAAAGTTCACGTTTTTAATTACCTCTACCGCCGCACCAGCATAAATGTTTATATGTCAAAAAGATCAACACCATGGCGCAAAATTTTAAACAGCCTGATATTAAGATACTAGTATGATACTACTAAACAATTTTCTAACTTTGAAGCTCTTTACATAAATGTTTCCAATTTTTAAATTCCAGTTGAATACACTTAAAACAGTTGACAGTTCGTTCAAAAATGTAAGGAAACCTACCTTCTTCACATTTGTTATTGGGCGCGTTCAACACATATCTGAATTTTTAGATTTCTGAATTTTTGTGGCTTCTGATTGGCCAGCTGTCATAAAAAGTTCTGAAAATTCAAATGAAATCTTACTTTTTATGACAGCCAATCAGAAGCTTCAAAAATTCAGAATTCTGAAAATTCAGATATGCGTTGAATGCGCACATTGTCAAAGTGACACATCCAGTTAGTGTGACATACCTACTAAAAAGATAAAATAGTCATTTGTTGTTTTATCTTTAGTTACATGTTAAAAAAATATAGTTCGATGTTAACTTGTTTAAAATTTGGAAAATCGCCTCTTCTTAATCTAGCATCATGCTAAAAATGCTTAAATCTCGTATCAAATCGTCTAAAATATTGAGCCTTTGATTTTTTAATGTTTTTACATAAATTAAGTCTTCTTTTCATGTTTTATTAAATCTATGTGTCCATATTATTCTTTTTCAAAATAATCTGGATTAAAGTACTTGAACTAGTCTCCTAAGAGCAGTTTAGGTACAATTGGATTTAACTACATTCAATGTAAAAAATTGGACTTAAATGTGGATTTAACGAGTGAAAAATATGGGTTAGTTTTTAAAATTTTAATCTGGATTTAATTTTTAATTTCGACTTAGCAAATGGATAATATGGGTTTAATAGTAACTTTTACATTTTCTTTACTTTTTGAATTTCCGAGAAGTTGGTAATCATGAAAAATTCAATGACATTCAATGTCAAAATAAATATCTTATCTGTCACAAATAATAATCACTGACAAACAATAAACGAATTTAAATAATGAATATACCTATTATGTATGATAACATAGATTTCCTAAAATATTTAAAAAAAAAATTGATCTGGAAATAAGAAAAACACTAGAGGTGTGTTTTTGGGCGTCCAAATGTAGATTTTTGCAGGTGGTTTACTCGGCGCATAGTTAATGTCCAATGAACATCAATTCCAAAAGTGTGAATGCTTCTTGTTCAAAGAATTTTGTTCTTCTTTTCAGAACAATGACAGTAGTAATTCCGACATCAATGGCACAAACCATATAAGTCAATATGACTTTTTCGTGGCTATTGATTTAGACTGTCAAGCAATTAGCTATCAAATTCTGTTGAAGGATAACCACGATAATCCGAATTTTTGCAGATTTTAATTTTGCGCTTTAAAAAGGCAATTCTATGGCTTTTGTCACGGAATATTCTACAAACGTCAAAATACAGTTTGTTGCCTATCCGTCAAGTAATAAACTGTCAAATTTCATTGAAGGATGGCTTCGATGCCGATGGATTAAAAACAAAAACCTTTAAGAAATCCGAAATGTTTGAGATTTTATTTTGTGCTACGGAAAAAGGCAATTTCAGGGCTTTCAGGTGACTTTTTTAACGAAATATTCGACAAACGTCGAATCTGTCACTTAATAATCTGCCAAATTTCGAGTAAATATGAGGCTTAATGCACGTTTCCTTTTTCGGTTGTTTGGTCGTTCGTCATTTTGACAGATTGGGTGAGAGGTGTAGGAATGGAACTACGTTTCTACACTCCTCGCCCTAACTGTCAAAAGGACGATAGACGAAACAACCGAAAAAAGGAATCGTGTAATCAGGATCTATAATATGAAATGAAACAACTTTTATTTCACATTTTAAACGGTTTTTGTAGAAGAGCTTTAGAGTTTGGTAGTTTTTAAAAGCTTTTGAGAAATCTCAACTAACGTAAGCTGCAAAAACACGAAACCTACATAACCACAATAAATAAAAATTTATTTCGTAACAAATTAAAATATATTAAATTGTAAAAGTTAGGTAGGTACACATAATTGCATATGAAGATCACATTTTCAAGAAATTTAAGACTTGAACGGAATTGGTTGCTCGTATACACATCAGAGAAAGTATTCGGGGCTAATATCAATATGATCTTTATTTATACGACCATGATCCTCCTGCAACTATTTAACAACAACAACTGGTTCAATGGCTAATTGAGTTCTCTTTCATTTCGGTCGTTAAGATTTTCAAAACTTGTACTTGAAATCATTCCAAGTGGAAATTGAAACCAAACCAAGAAGTTTGATCCATTAGGTTTAATAAAAAAAAAGCAGTTTGAAGACATTAGATTGTTTTGTATTCCAGTTTTCAAGGTTGGCTAACTATCCGGTTCGAATGCGCCTTCTCTGCAATTTAGATTCACTTATAAATACAAGACTTCCATGTCTAGGGCCAATTATTATGGTCTCTCGTTAATATTTATTTTCTTGTTCCACATGATTGTTAGAATTTTTTTTCTTTTTATTAAGTTAAATTGTTCATTTTATGAAGATTTAACATGTTCAATTTGTTATGCTTTCTATTTAAAGAAGAAAAATAAATAAATATAGGAAATATGAATTTTTAAATTTTTTAAATAACAAAATTCATATCAATCTTTATGAAAGTTGTAGCTATTGAATTAAATATTCATCAATCTTCTTTTTGAACATCTTTAAATTTGGCAAACAACAAAAAAAAGATAGAAAATATACTAACATATTAATGTGCTAAAGAAATTGATAGCCTTTCAATTGGTTTTGTGTATAAATTTAAATAGGGATGACTTAATTTTGTAAACGTTAGATTTATGTGTACCTATTTATATTTGCACACATTATGTATAAGTGTATATACTTAAAGACTCTTCGACATTAAGTTGCAAAAAAAAAAAAATGCAAAATAATAGATATATAAAAAGACCATCATGGATTTAATACCTACCTTATAAATTATGTCTAAATTTTCAAATGATTTTCGAATTGAACCTGTTTTTGTGTATTAATCAAGGTAGGTGTTTATAATTATACCTGCATATGTATGGTAGATATATTTATACCAAACTTTATAGAATTTCTTTATGTGAAATAACATTTTTATGGCCGGTGGCGTCTTCAATTTAGGTGCGCAGTTAATATTATATCTTTTCTGAATGTGTTTGATAAATGAATTCAAATATTATTCATGAGACATTCGTTTTTTTGAATGAAAGGTGATTTTTAAACAATATACTCATACTAGCCATAATAATAAATGATAAAAATTATTTTTTAAATAACATTTTTCTTTTGATATCAGATGAACCATCTGTTGGTTTGATTTTGAATCGTATATTATTTTGACAATTACATCTCTTATACGTTAAAAAAAAATGGACAACAACTTTGTATTATATTTCCGGGGTTGGTATCGCAATACCCTTTTTAATTATTTTTTAAAGGCAACAAGGAAACATAATATTTGTATTATAATGGATTTTGGTTAAGCAATGCAATGAAAGAGTACTAAAGAAATCTGATAAAAGTACGAAAATTCGGGATAGAAATAATGAGGAATAACGAAATCTCGAATTTAATTTAAAAAAATTTGAGACAAAAATTTGGCAAATTAATAATCCCGCTTTTCATAACCTCGCAATTACAAAATAACGCTTTTAACACAGTCACGCATTTACATCTCGAACCAAAAACTCTCGTAAATATCAACCGATACGGTTGTTCATGAAAATTGTAACAGAATTACGTGAGCGCAGCTGAGTTAAAAACGAGGGAATTTAAAATCTTTGAACCCGCGAACCCGGCCACCCAATGTACTTTTCTCAAAGAATTCTGGTTATTCCTTAATAGTAAAAAAAAAGACCGTAGGTTATCCCAATAATATGTTTTATGAAGACGTTGAGTCAAAAAGTGAAGAAGATATTTGTGATATCTTCAGTTCTTTATATCAGTCTAATTTTGTAGAAGACTTAGATTTTTCGGACGTAAATGGTAATTTTTGATTTTTGCAATTATAAAACTTAGAATTTATTATGAAGAAAAAAAACAAATTTTCGAACCCTAACATGAAGTTTTTACTAGAAGATCTAACACTACCAATTTAACATTATTTTCTAATTTCCTTAGAACCAAATTAGAGGATCATTGTCAGGTAGATGTCATATTTACTGACTTTGCGAAAGTCTTTGACAGAGTTCAACATGGTCAAAGGTTATCTCTAATCGATTTGGCTTCCTGGAGTCCCTCAAGGAAGCCATTTGGGGTCTATTCTTTTCTAGCTTTTTATAAATGACATGCCTTTGTAAAGGGTGTTTTTTTTTAGACGTGTGGTTTTCAAGAAGAAATAAAATGCATATAATTTAATGTTATGGCCAAGAATTTAGCTTAATTATAAAGATAAAAAATTTGCCATTATGTTTTAAAAATGATTTCGGGCAAGTGGCCGCAGCGGCTGGCTCTAATAAATTCCAACCGAGAGGCCCAATTTTCGACAGGACTCATTCGGGTCTTTTTCGATACTCTGCTCCACAGCAGCAATAGCGTCTTCGGTGCGCAATGTATGGCGTCTCTGAGAATGCACATTATCGACTAGAGTAGACGTGGTGTGAAACCGATCCATGGTTGCTCGAATTTATGCTATGTTGTGATTATGTCGACCGAATATTGGACACAGCTCGCGATGCGTCACGCGAACAGAACCATTATGTTGGTAATTAATTTGCACAATTTGCAAACGTTGTTCAGGAGTAAATCTATTAATTATAAAATAGCAAACCAAATTGTGCATAAATCAAGTGACAGCTGTCAAAACGTCCAACTCCAAAAAAAGTATTGCTAGATTGAAAACCACTTGAAAACCAACATTCTGCCAAATCAATATTTCAATACGCTTTCGCAGGTTGGCCAGTACTGTTCTTATTTGCCAATCATTTCTTACAAAGTAAAACAAGCTACCAACATATTTAAATATTGTCTTCAATGATTTTGGCTGTGCGATATAAAGTCTAAACACGCTTCTGAACTTTCTGCTACACTCACCAAACGAAGCGTACACGAACATAAAATATTGGCCATTAAACCGAGCAGACTGCTGCAGTCAATTTTGTCTTCGTTGCTATTTTTAACCTCTCGCCCACTCATCACAATTTCTTTTAAAAAGTTTCAACTGCATAAAGATTATTATAAAACGTGATTTGAAAACTAATTTAATAACTGTTTCAAGTTTTTTTCAAAAAATAACGTTCAAAAAAAAAAAGTAAATGTTAACACGTCGCATCGTCCGTCCGTCCACCATATGTATTTGATTTCCCCTGTGTTAACAAAATGCCGGCAAGAAGGCGAAATGGAGAAAGAAAAAATTAAAAAAATAAAAAAAAAAACAAACAAATCATAAAACCAATTTCCAATTAACTTTCTTGTTGAATTTCTTGTTTTGGCCAAGAAGTGAGAAGAGTGTCTTGGACATTGGATGATGATGGTTGGTTAGTAGGTAACGAACTCAGTCACTTTTGTTCGTATGGTTTTCACTGTGTTACCATACGTTTCGTTATACGAAATAACGAAGACGACAATGGACATAGTTTGCGCTTCGACTGCACCGCGCATTGAAGCTAAATTTCATAGATCCACGAAGATATTATCTAGTAGGTAGGTACCTACATACTATTGTGGTATAGAAGAATAAAATGAATGCTGATGATGGTTAAAGAAAATGAATCCAATAGTTTAATGCAAGTTTGGATTCATTGATTTCGGTCTCATAGTTTTTTTTTTTGTTTAGTTTTTTTTTGTTTAGCTTTTTGATGACCAACTGCTAAAGACAGTGACAAAAAGAAAATGGAAATCGATTGGACACCATAGTATGTAGGTAAATGTTCAGTACAGGTTTCTTCAAGACCTCTAATTGGTGGAGGTGGTTAATGTTTTGGTGATGACGCCTGGTATGTGACCGGACGACACTTATGTGGGATAGGCAAGTAAATTGCACATGAAATTAAAGCAGTATAGACTTGAATATGTCTATAGGCTAGGCGTATATTTGGTGTTATCCACCTTCGTCAAGGTCTTTTGATGATAGTTTGAAAAGGCAAAGCACGACAGATTGTGAAATTATTATATTGAACTCAAATTTGGTCATAAAACTACTAATTTGACCTTAAATCAGGTGGCTTGAGTCGTGATGATTTATTATATAAATTATTTGTATTTCTTGTAGTAAAAACAAAAGCTGTTTATGAAAGGAAATTAGTCATAATGGGATAAATAAATAAACTAACAAACATTATTATACAAAATACCTGAAAGTGAAAGTGGGTCTTTCCGATTGTATATTTTTTTTGTTAGTAATTTTGACGTTCTTACCTGAAAATAAACAAAAATATTAGCATTAGATTTTTATCAACAAAAAAAATCGAGATTTCTCATTTTAAATTTTTTTCCATGTTGTTTTCTTACATTTTGTACTTTTTTAGAACAGTTTTCTGATACGATTCTTAAATATTTATGTTCAACTTAAAAGTTCATGTTCTACTTTTTCCTCGCAGCGTAAACTATCACGACTATGAATGCAATCATTAATGACTTTTATAAAAAAAAAAAAATTGCATTCATCCACTTCAATTTGACACTTCGACTTCAAATTATGCAATAACCATTCATTTGACATCAAAAAGATTGCAATCATTTTTCACCCATTCATTGAACAGCACTCAATTGAATGCAATGTTTTGAGAATTCATGCATTCTGAGCATTGTTTTTGCCCTCTATAAACCTTATGTGATATATTCCCATTAAGAAGTTTCCCCAGTTACATGACAGCAGCTCACTAACGCCTACTATTCCCAACCATATGACCATTTTCAAAAGGATGCAAGAGACCACAAAGAATGCATGGATTCCCAAAAGATTTAATTCAGTTCATTGCTGTAATTTTAATGGGGAACAACTGAAAATGGAAACAAAATTTTTAAAATCTTAATCTTAAAGACAAAAATAGGAAGGTATTTTAAGGATTAGGAACTTAAATATTAACTCTTATTGTTAGATCTTTTTATGCAAACGCACCTAAAACCTCGGGACGACATAGGAAGAGACTTTTGTAAGTCTTGGTCTAGTCAGATATTTCCGTTTTTTTTTTTTTTTGAAGAAATATTAAACTAAATCTAGAGCTAGAATCCGTTTATTTAACATTTAAAAATTCAATTTCGTCAAAACCACCTCAGAAACTACAGAGAATCTCGTAAATTTCAGCTAAGAAACATAAGGTCTGGTCTCGGTTTCATCTCTGTCTCATCCCATATGCATTGTCTCTGGATATTGAGGCCCTAGATTTGTTTTTTTTTATAACGTTTTTTGATATTATTAAGCGATTTGCGAATTTCATGTTTGTGTGTCAACTCTTTCGTTTACATAGATGAAAATGCAATTTGAATAAAAAGATTTACAGCTCATTAATCACTGGATTATGATGGCTTTTGAAACAAATCTGAATACCCTTTGTTTTTCTAAATAATATTAATTTCATTTAAGTACTAAAGTTACGTCGTCACTGCGTTGAAGCAGAGAACGTCTAAAATCAATCACGATTAATCGCGCGTGAACGATTGAATTGAAAAACGCATATAATTACATATTTTCCATATTATCATACCTATCGCAATGAAAAGCCTCTTCAAACGATTTCCATTCATCTTCCGAAAATTGAAATTCTTCCAAATATCCATTTATCGTTGGCTTAAACCAATTTCATAAAGAAATCTCGCACAAATTATGCCCAAAAATGCATATACCACTTAAATGCATTTTAAATTTTTGACATGCCTCAGAGTAACAGAGTATGGCACGATATATGAGTTCCTAACATTGATCTCTTCATATATAATTCCATAAATCATTCACATTTTTGTGTTCATTTTGTTGCAACTTAGAGGCAACAAATTTATTGTTTTTTTTCTTGTGAGTTACGAGACTTAGGACTATAAGCTGCAGCTGAAAGGGAAAAGCGTAAAAATGCATGTTAAATGCATATTGATGGACAGTACAATGTGCTACAGGTGCAGTTACACATATTTATTTACCATCAGTAGTCTGGAGTTAGTATTAGCTTCGGTTCTACTATGTAGCGTGTGCAAATTGCTTATACCATATTATACGGTGTCTGTTGCATTTGAGTGTGATGGTATAGTGTGATTGTACGGATATGCGCGAAGACTTTTACGCGTTATGGTGAAATAATTACGGATCTTCTTCATAGTTAATAAGTACCCATTGTAGCTAACTGCTAAGTAAAGGGGAAGGGGAGGGTTGGTTGGTGAAAAGAAACACATATAAGCTGCACGAGTAGGTACTTAAACTATTACTGTATGAATACTACTTGTATGCGAAACAAAAACCCACTCGAATGTGAAATCAATATTAAATCTAATTTATTACAAATTTAAGTAACTTAACGCAATTGTGGCGTTAAGCCTCAAATTTTTTTTGTTTTTTTCGATGAATGGTTGGTTGGTTAGCTGTAAGTGGTGCAATTTAAAATTCTTTTATATGAGCTTTTGAGACATGTTATAATTGGGTTAGTGCCAACAACAAAAAATACTTAATTTATAAGAACAAAGATCCAACCAACATTGACGCGTATTAATAATAATCAAAGGACTTTATAAATATTATTAAAAAAATAAGTTGTTGAAAGCTTTATTTTGACCTTATGTAAGTATTTTCGGAGCAGATTCTCGATTTTCATGGCACTTGCTCGAGTTTTTATACTAAGCACTTGCTCTGAGCACGTTCTCAAGCCTAAAACTTCAGTTTTCAGAGCAAGTTCTCCATTTTCATAGCACTTGCTCCGGTTTCTATACTAGGCACTTGCTCTGAACACGTTCCCATTCCCAAACCATCAGTTTTTGGAAAAGGTTCTCCATTTTCATAGCAATTGTTCAGGTTTCTACATTTAGCACTTGCTCTGAACACGTTCTGATGCCCAAATCTTCAGTTTTTGGAGAAAGATCTCCATTTATCATAGAATTTTCTCAGGTTTTAATATTAAACACTTGCTCTGAGGAAGTTCTCATGCCTATAACACATCAGTTTTCGGAGCAGATTCTCCATTTTAATTGTACTTGTTCATATTGAGCACGTTCTCATGCACAAAACTTCAGTTTTCGGAGCAGGTTCCCCATTTTCATAGCACTTGTTCAGGTTTCTATATTGGGCAATTGCTCTGAGCACGATCTCATGTCAAAGCTTCAGTTTTCCGAGCAGATTCTCCATTTTCATAACAATTACTCAGGTTCCTATGTTGAACACTTGCTCAGAGCATATTCTCATGCCCAACACATCAGTCTTCGGAGCAGATTCTTCATTTTCATAGCACTTGTTCATATTGAGCACTTAATCTGAGCACGTTCGCATGCCCAAAACTTCAGTTTTCGGAGAAGGTTCTCCGTTTACATAGCATTTGCTCAAATTTTATATTGAGCACTTGCTCTGAGCACTTTTTCCGTTTTATGTTATATAAATATCTCCCAAATATTAATATCAACCAATATCGATCTCAAACAGAGAAAGAGCTTAATCAAAATCAATACAAACTGTTTTAAATTTATTGTCTTGTCTTGTTTTTTTCATCTTAGCTGATGTCATTATGTTTTCATGTTTCCAAAGATACTTTAATTTCAAATCACAATAACAAACTATTTATCTACTATAAGACCAGTTTTGTGTCTTGATGGCATCATTTAAAACAGAGACCTTTATACAATTGCCAAAAGGTTAAACTCTCTTAAACACCGAACTTGCTTAGTATGTATGTCTCGGGAAGCAGCGCGCACCCTCACAGATATCAAATTTATAAAATAAAGATACTTCTCGTTGGCTGTATATGATGCCGCGCATCACGAGTTGTTTGCTTTGGCATCAGCATCATCATCATCATCATCGCATCGTTCAATCATCCGAAAGATGATTAAAGGTACAAACAATGCCGTCGATGATTGGAAGAAGCATACAATCGTTTTGGCTTAAGGTTGTTTTGTAATTGAAAGCCCATAATTCCCGACTTCTGACATCTGTGTCTCCGTTCGATAGCACATAGCACTCTGTGATTAGTTTTCCCGAAATTGAGCTATTTATAACCTATTCAGTTATTTATCAGCGCGTGCCACAAACACAACATTTGATATATTCATGAGGTACAAAAAAAGGTGCAAGCAGATGTTCAGTGTACACTTCTCTTAAAAAGATACCGCCATTCAGATACCAGAAAGATGAGATGCTTATATTTATTAAATTTGCCTACTTATAAACTTCATGATAATATTTGTTGCGTGATTTAAGCAAAATTATGCAAGAAAGAAGAGATAATAAATGAGGAATGCGTTTTGACGCAATACAAATACAAATAATGTCTTATTTTTTCGTTGAGCAATATTTGGTACAAAAAATAAACACACATACGAATACATTTACGGAACTGATTTATTTTTTACTGTCAATGGGGTGTAGTGCATAAAGTTTCTGAGAAAGTCATGCATTTTGTTGATTTTGTCAAATGACAATTTGACACTTCTTGACAATTTTTTGAATTATTTTTCAGAACAAATATGAAATTCACACGATAACAAAAGCTGTATAACTGAATTAGTCTGTTCTAGTGCTGGGGGATTCTGGGAAAAATCCCTTTCTCGGGGAATTTTAACCTCTAAATGGAGAAGGGGAAAACCTACTAATTTTGTGGGAATTCCTTGTTTATACAATTTTACTCGGAAAAGAAACCAAAAGTATCCGCTGTAGGTAATGATTTTTTTTAAATATTTTTTTATTAAAATTAAAAAAAAAAATGGATTTCTTCTCAAAGATAACTCAAGAAGTCCTTATTTTAACTGAAAGAATGAAATTAACAAAAAAAAAATAAAATATAAAAATTTTAAAGATATTTTTTTAAGTGATCACCACTTCTTTAACTTTTCATGATACTGAAAAAGGGAAAAGATTCCTTCAATAATAAACAAGATTTCTGGGATAAAATTGTATCCTGTTTATTTCTTAACAAGAAATTTAATTTACTCAAAAAATCCAAATATGTAAATTGGTACTTGATCTTCTTTTATATACCTACTGTGGGAAATATAAAGGGAAACAAGAAAAGAATTGTGGGACAAAAAGGACATTTTCCGACTGTCTGAAGGGAATTTTTTTCAAAATGCTACCCCAGCACTGGTCTGTTCTGTAAACATTCTTTTCTTGAACTACTTATTGGTCATTGAACCCAATTGAGATTTTAACACTTTATTAGTCATTTTGTTTTGTTTACTGTCCGTAGAAATGCATATTCGTTATCTGTTGCTACTACTCACAAAAGCGATTTTTAGCTGAGCCAAGCCTCCAATCGAAAAAATGGTAGAGCGAGGATCTAGAAACCTAGAAAGTGCCAGATTTAAATCTAATCTAAGCATCCCTTGTTCCCAAGTCACAAGACAGAAAAAAAACAACCTTCGAAAATCCTAATTATTGTATGCCCGTAAAGAAGTTGTACGTTTGGAGCAAACGTGGAATCTATTTATTTGATTTGCGGCTGAAGTGCCACATATTGGTTTCGTAAAAAAAATAATTTGCAGTGATATGGTGATCTCCTTTATCGCACACAGTATTGGTATACAACCGCTGATAAAGGCAAAGACAAATAAATTTGTGCTGGACTTCCAGTTTTCCACCTTCCGGTGGTAGACCTTCCAGGGTCCTGTGTGACTGTGCAGTAAACAAATAAACAACATCAGAGTTTGTTTATACGGTTTGGAAGATAAAGTGAATCATTCGGTGGTTTGGTTCGGTAGAATGGTCAAACCAGGGTTCGGTGTGGTAATTTAGAACAGGGTTCGGTGGCATGGGCAAACAAAATATAAACAAAATACGATATAGCCCGCAGCAAAATGAGACTTTCACGTGAACACAAATTCTGAAAAAAGCTCAATGTTTGGTGAAGATCTCTATTTTTATATCTTAAACATTTTCTAAAAAGGACTCTAAGTTTTAATGGGAAATGAAGGGTGAAAATTTAGCAGAAATTTACAAGATTATAACATTTTTGGTACCTGTACCTATACAGTCAGTTTTTAGAAAAACTTGCGAAAAACTTAACAAAACAGTCCTCCTTCTGTTTTAATGTACAATTTTCACACACCATCGTTCGGTTAAGGAACTGATGCAGCGTTACTTCTTCGAACAAATTCCGAAAAAAATATGACATTTGCTTATATCCTAAAAAGTACCTTAAATTTGAACCATCACCCGCTTATGATATTGTGAGGTAAAAGGAGCAAATAATAATTTTTCTTTAAATATCTCGAAAACTATAATTTTTTTTAAGAAATGTCCGGACAAATTTTAGCTCAGGGAATTGGGGAATTGGTACCTATTACCAATATATTTTGAGAAAAAGGTGGCAAACGAGCCCAGTACTTTACCGCAGCAGTGCGGTTTTCGAGAATTGTAAATCAAAACAAAAAAAACTAATATTGTAACGTTAACACAAGTTTTCAAAAAATCTACAGCCCCAACTAACAAAAATTAAAAATTTTGTCGGTCTAAAATTTTGTTAAGCTAATTTCTTTATATCCAGATTCATTTCAAATTAAAATTGAAATTTTTGAACAAACCTAAGTGACAGGCAGCCGATCATCTCAAACAAGGTGACAGTTCAACGAAGCACCATAGACAAGCTGACAGATAAATGCCATCACAGAGCTGCAAATAGGGGGGTTCACATTCTCAAATATGTTTGACAAACACGGTTTGATTGACTCGAATTTGAAAATGTGAAAGCTGTATCAAACAGATTGGCAAACATGCTTGATGAATATCAAAATATTTTGATATTTTGCATGCTTGACAAACATATTTGAAAATATGAACGCATTTTCGACAAACCAGGAGGAAATTTCATTTTAAAAAAGTTTTCATGGTATGCGCATCAAAAGAAATGAAAAAAAAAATGGCTAACAGGAAATTGCAATTATTTGAGAGAATTTTTTGAAATATATAGAAGTTTACCAGATATATGGCAGATTAAAAGCGAAGAATATAAAAACAAAACAAAAAGAAACGCTATTTTAGCCGTTCCTAAGTCCAAATTTGGTTCGTCTTATTTTGTTTCCTTTTTCTTCTTCTTGTTTTTCATTTTCTTAAATTTGATCTATTACGAGAGCTGCAATCAAAACGTTCGCCATGGTTAAAATTTCAAAAGAGAACTGATGTTTGACAGCATGTTTGACAAATGTGAATGCAAATGGTTTCAATCCATCAAACATTCATCAAGCTATATTTGTCAAACATATTTGAGAATGTGAACCTCCCTAATCTACAGTAAATGTTCTGTGGCTAGGTGTTGAATCAAAATGTCAAATACTATTGCCGTCGGCATTAAAAAAGCGATTTAAAAAGAAAAGTTGTATTTTGTTCGTTTTCTAATTAATTTTACTCAAATAAATTTCGTATAAATATTTTAAAGGGTTTATCTACACCCAAACAGCAACATATTTACAAAAACTGAATTTTACCATTTTTCCCCCTCAAAATTTAAGCCCTTGTCCAAATCATAAATATCTACTCTTTTCAGGAAACGATTAAGTCACAAAAATAAAGCTCTTCCCCAAAATTCAGTTTTGTCAGAATTTTTTTTTTTTTAAATTGGAATTTTTGTTACCTTTTTTTCCTGGCCTAATACAAAAACATTGGGATAGAATTTTTGAATTGCCTGACAACACTAATTGCAGTTTTTCTTAAAAAGATATTACTTGAAGTTTAATGAAATTCCTCTATTTAAAATGTTCCATGTTTTGAAATTGAAAATAAAATTAGTGTCTGCGTAAAGTAAAACAGGTAGTACAGTCAATAGGGAAAAATCTGTACATTTGTTGAAGGGACTGGAAATTCAAATTTAATAGCGTGGGGTATATCGAGTATTTGAATAACTAAAAAAAACGTGTGGAACTGGCCGTCATTTTGAAAAAAAAGTGATTATACGATTTTCGCGGCTCTTTTTAACCCTATAACGGATTTTTTTTATATAGATTTGAAGGAAAAATATTCTTTAAATATTTTCGTTTCAAACATTTTTGACAATTCTTTTAAATAAAACGATATTGTAAAAAAACTGTCAAATTTTTTTGTACTTAAAAACGGTTTTGACCGTTTATCGTTGATCTGACTGAAAAAATGATTTTAAAAATTCTTGAAGACCACTAAATTTCCTACATTTCTATGTATTAATCTTTTCTTAAGATATTAGCGTAATGCTATGTTTACACCAAAGGTTTATCTCAATTTACACCACACAAAAAGATTAAAAAAATAGATTAACTTTGACAGTACCTTTCAAAATGAAAATGTTGTTTCATTTTTTTCGTTTGAAGTTGAAGTGAGACAGAAAGTTTCATGTTTGTCAAAAAAAAAACCAAAAATGGTTTGATTTTTCAATGAATGCGTTCACCGCGACATAAAATTGATTTGTTCGATTTTGTAGGTTCATTATTAAGAATTCACTTAAATTTTTAAGTCATCTCTAGATTTGGTTACTGGTATAAGGCCCACTGTGACCGACAAAAATTTAAGTCCATATTTAAGCCCATTTAACTATTTACATATTCTAGAATATTTTAATTATTTATTATGAAAGTTGCAAAATGTCTAAGCTCTAAGCCTACACCACTAAACAAGGAAAACCACTTGATTTTTTTCTTCCACTTTGTACCTGATCGTTAAACATAATCTGAGATATTTTATGTTAAATAAATTATTACCATTTTGAACAAAGTACAGAGCACCATTTTTGTTTTGCTCAAAACAAACACAGCATTGGGGAGCACGTCACTGGGACTCGATATTGAAAGTCTAAAATCGTATACAAAACATCAGCAAACTAAAATCGAACTAAGAAAATACTGGTGGGACGAAGGTCAACAATTGCAGCTGATGTTGGAGCACGAGCTAAAGTACTGTGCTGGTTGCTGGTAGAAGCAAATGGCGCAAGACACGCCTTTGGAAGTGGATTTTTCTATATAAGTACACCGTGCACGTACATATTCAGTCAAATTGTCGATGTCTGTTTTATGAATACGGGCAGTTATAATTGGAGCGATTTAAATTCTCAAACCCCCATACCTACTCCTCGTCTAGTGTCTATCCATTCCATATATACTCCAGCACTAAAGAGTGGCATTGAAATTCTATACTATTTCAGGGTGTGTATGGTACCAAGTGACCAAATATGATAGTAGGTATAGCTTCTAATTTGAAACCTTTCACTTTTATGCTAAGAAAGACTGATGCAGAAGTCGGTTCTCGGTTGGGGTGTGTAATTTTGTCGAATCGGATCCGGAATATAACAAAGCTGCCATTTATCCTATAAAAGGCTTTAACAAAAATAAATTTTATGGAAATATACCATGAACTAGTTTTTTTCAATAACAACACATTTTTTGTAAATTTAATTTATATAATGCACAATATTCAAATCTGTATAGATTGTATGACTCACACGCACTTGACGCGTTTTGTTTTGTTATGTGTGTCAATAAAACTATGGAATTTTATATTTACTATACCGATGATGTGTTAGTTCATTGCGTGGCTTGGCAAAAATCCCATTATTACGATATACGAAAGGACAAAGTTCCGTTTTGGGTGTCTTGATTTACTTTGCGCCGCATAATTCCACCCACACGCAATAAAATTTTTAATTTGAGTACCATCACCGTTGTTCGACCTAGAAGCACCTTCTTCATTATTTTTTTTTTTTTTAACACTCATAACCAAAACCGGATGAAAAGAGGTCTTCAAAAAATTAAATTCATTATTTATTGTGATGTTCTGGGCAGCACAAAGCATGACCAGCCAGTATAGTCTTTCTATATAGGGTCTTGCGTTCTGCCATTAATACACGATAGAATTCTACCTTTATATGTCGAAGGTTTTCTTGCAATTTTTATGCTACTGTTACAAACTCAAGTGAGTTATGGTCGAAAACATGAAGAGTTGTTTATTCTACATTATAGTACCTGCTGTGCCGTACTCGAATGCCGTATTCGGCAGACAGGTTATAGAACGGAAACTGTTTTAGGTTTGTGGAACGTATGTATTTGTTTATGGCTCGATTTTATTAGCTAGGTATAAGGTTAGGTTCGCTGTATAGTGTCTGCTTGTAGATTAAATTAATGCGAGGAAGTGAAATTAGTTGGAAATTTATATGTTGTATAGAAGGTGAAAGTAAAAAATGAATTTATGTGATTAATAAAGGGTGTTTTTTTTAGAGGTATACAACTTTGAAGTGGAATGAAATAAAGATGATTTTTTTTTAAATTGACATGAAATTTACTTTATTCAAAAGATAATTTTTTGGCATTATAATGGGTGATTTTTTAAGAGGTTTAGAACTTTTTTAAAAAAAAAAACACAAAAAATTCGAAAAAATGAATGAAATATTTATTTGAATCGATAGTTTGAACCTTGCAATTTAATGTTTAAAGATAATTTCATGCAAATGTTGACCGCGGCTGCGTCTCAGGTAGCCCATCCGCTGAGTCCAATTTTGGCATACTCTTTCACACATATCGGCCGGTATCTCACGAATGAATGCATGGATGTTGGCTTCCAGTGCGTCAATCGAAGCGGGCTTGTCCCTATAGATATTAGCCTTGACATACCCCCACAAAAAATAATCTAATGGTGTCAAATCGCACGATCTAGGCGGCCAATTGACCGGCCCGAAACGTGAAATTAACTGTTCACCAAACTCGCCTCGCAATTGCGCCATTGTTTCGCGTGCTGTGTGGCATGTGGCACCGTCTTGTTGAAACCACATACCATGCAAGTCAAGAACTTCCATTTCGGGCAAAAAAAAGTTTGTTATCATCGCTCGGTAGCGTTCACCATTGACAGTAACGCTGCGATTCGCATCATCTTTGAAGAAATAGGCCCAATAATGCCGCCGGCCCATAAACCGCACCAAACAGTGGCTTTTTCGGGATGCATTGGTAGCTGTTGCAATGCTTCTGGCTGATCTTCACTCCAAATGCGGCAATTTTGCTTATTTACGTACCCATTCATCCTCATTCAGCCTCATCGCTGAATACAAGCAGCGCGCGATGAACATTTCGAACCGAGCACGAATTTCGATAGTAAAATTCAATAATTTGCAAGCGTTGTTCATTTGTAAGACGATCCATGGTTAAATTGCAAACCAAACTGAAGCTGTTTGACAATGACACAAGGTACTAAACACACGTCAGCTGTCAAAACCAGTGTTGCCAAAACCAAACCAGCTAAAAAATCACCCGTTAATTTAAATATGATTTCTGGCATATGACCACCACGGCTGGCTCGGACGTAGTCTAATCTGGAGGTCCAATTTTCGATGACTTTTTCCAACATTTATGGCCGTATATCGGCAATAATGTGGCGAATGTTGTCCTCCAAGTGGTCAATCGTTTCGGGCTTATCGGCGTAGACTAGCGACTTCACAAATCCCCGCAGAAAATAGTCAAGTGGCATTAAATCGCACGATCTTGGAGGCCAATTCACGGGTCCGTAACGTGAAACTATGCGGTTACAAAACGTTTCCCTTTAATAAATCAAATTGTGGCACGAGCTGTGTGACATGTTGCGCCGTCTTGTTGAAACCACAGCTCCAGCACATCATGGTTGTTCAATTGATGAACGAAAAAGTCAGTAATCATGGCTCTATAGCGGTCACAATTGACTGTAACGTTCTGGCCAGCATCGTTTTTAAAGAAGTATACGGACCAATTATTCCACCAAACCATAAAGCACACCAAACAGTCAGTTTTAGTGGATGTAACGGTGTCTCAACATACACTTTAGGATTATCATCACAACAAATATGGTAGTTTTGTTTTTTTTTGACGTATCCATTCAACCAAATTGAGCTTCATCGCTAAACAAAATTCGCTTTTGAAAATTGGGATCAACATTTGAGCAGAATTTGGAAGCGTTGTTCAGGCTTCAGTCTATTAATGTTGAAATGCCAAACCAAAATAAAAATAAATCACTTGACGGCTGCCAAAATGGCTGCCAGTTAAAACAGTGTTGCCAACTTAAAGTTCTATAACTCTAAAAAAAAACACCCTTTATTTTTAAACGACTTCAGTTTTCACTGTGAGGTTTGGAACGCACTTGCGATTTTCTGTCGTTCCAATTAAAAAATCGCTATCGCAACCACAATAGAGCAAGTTTGTGCATTCCAGTTGTGGGTATTTTTAAGTTTTAAAAATTCGTTTAAAAGTCGTCCATCAAGCAATTTGTATTCACAAGAAGTTAAAAAGCTTCACATATTGTACCTTAAATTGAAATGTTAACCGACTTTTGATATGACTTTCTCATAATTTAAAAGAATTGTGTTGAATTGATATTAAATATCCAAGACGATGACAAAAGATCTTACAATGCTCGGAGTAATATGAATTTTATAATACCTCCATCATAGTCCATTCCATACATTTTTGAATGCCTGGATGAATTTGAATAATTGAAAATGTGTATGTCTTTTGTTATCAAACAATCAAATCTCATATAAAAAAAAAGGGATTTGAATTTTTGCATAAGTAGATATAATAGCCCCGCATAACTATAAGGTTACTTGTGTGGCATTCAACTTTGCCGATCTCTCACATTATCATTGTTTGCGTATTTTTTTTGTTGTTTTCTTCTGTGAAATGGCAAAAAGAAAATATCAAAATCGAAAGTAGATGAAAGCATTGTATTTTGTATATCCTCCTTGGAAGTTTGGTCTATAGTGTCTATAGTAGGAATATGCCCGCTTATACTAAAAGTAGCATCAGTGCTGTATAAAGGCAGCAAGTCAAACCATCATCATCTGCCAACAGCCTTTGTTGGAGAAATCTATCAGAGGCTATATACTCAAGACTCTACCCATACCAAGGTGGTGAAAAATACCATCTTTAACCGACTCCAATTATCGCATTTTTTTTTTTTTTTTTTTTGCTGGTGCTGATGCTTTTCTTTGTATAATTTTGAAATTAAGATACAAGTTGCATTATAAATGATGACTATACGATGAAGATGATTAGCGGTTGCGGCCCGGTTGAGCACAAGTTCAAAATCTCGATTAACAAATTGAGATAGCAGGGAGTTTAGAAAAGTGCTTATCATAAAAATATTGTAATCAAAATATTCAGTAAAGAAAAAAATGCCAGTGAACCTTTGTCTTATGATTTGCCAGAACCTAAGACTGTACGTATTTAGATATGTATGTATGTGGAGTAGTAAAAGACTTAATTACATTTAAGACTTTTTGCAAAAAGTGGAAAAGTTAAAAATAAAAGCATGCGCTAGAGATGGTTGCGTGCGAAAAAATGTACGAAAATTGTGTTTGATCTGTCATTTCAGACTGATTTCACTAATAAAACACAATTTGGACGAACATAGGCAATGCATCTCTGGAGCATGTTTATGTTTTTCACTTTTCCACTTTTTGCCATAATTTTTTTAATTGTTGAATGTATTTAAGCCTTTAATATCTTCAACACTTACGCCCGAGAGTTGGTTTACTTATGCAAATGCGTATTATCTAATCAAGTTAAGTCAAAGGTCAGCCAATTTTTTTGAGGGTGATTTCAACAGACTTTTGGAAGTTGTGGAGTTAGTTAGATAATATATGGTTCTACAGTCTGGTATGGACTTAGGTCTCAACTCAACCTTTTTAAGTTATCTCAGAGCTTAGCTTAGCTTAGCTATTTCCAGTTTCACAAACATATAAGTTGGTAAAAGTTGCCTTTGCCATTTTCGACCGTCAGCTAAGTCCCGATCTTCATCGATTGCATCCTATACTGCAAGTTATACATTCAAAAAAACTTAAGCCTGAAAACATCAGTGTTCGAATTTGTTTTGCAAAATTAGAACCAAAAAAACACGATTTAGGCAACAAGGTGGCGCAAAAATCTTCACCCTATCGAAAGATGCTATAATTTTTGCAAACGGCGGCAAATGTCAATTCTACTTTGACATTAGTAAAGTAAACAGACACAAAATACACGTCAAGAAGACATGAATCACTATACTCCTAAAGAACGCGGAATAACTTTTGCGGAATAATTCGTCGGTGCTGTTGGCGGAACGGCCCAGATTTCCCGGTCGTCCGACACCAACTGGACAAAACTACGACCGCCGCTTGCCTAGTAGAGTATGGGACAACACGAGATGCTGTCAAGTCCGACCGGCCCCAGAGTAGCCGTTCTGGTCTGTGGCTAAAGATGTCGCAGAGGCCCTCAGAGTATCGACCAGACGACGTGTCACAGAATTGGGCATCAAAAGGCGGTCTTTACAGTCAATTTTGGTGAAAGACTTGAAGATGTTCCCTTACAAAGTGCAGACAGTAGGCATCAGCGAGTATTACCTACGTTCAAGCCATCCTGATGATTCTCGACCACGATGGAGACAACTTTTCATCAAAAATCATCATGAACGATATGTTAATAAGCAAAATTATGACGTCTGTGGGGCACCGAAAATTCGTTTCCACAAGGAGCCATTACACCCACGCAAAGTTACTGCATCGTGCGTGCTGATGTTTACGCTGAAAGAGTCATCAGGCTTAATTTTTTTGTGAAAGCGCCTCGGGCCAATCGATTACTGTGAACGGCAAGCGCTACAGAATCATGATCAACGACTCTCTCGTTCCTCAAATAGATGAGTTGGGACTGGAAAATATGTGGTTCTAATAGCTTCGCCGCATAATGCACGAGCCATCACAACTGAGATTCTGAGACCTGTATTTCAGGGCCGCCTAATCTCTAGTTTTGGCGATTTACACTGGCCGGCAAGGTCACCCGTTTAAACCGTATAGCAGACTTCTTTTTGTGGGTTTTTTTGAAGTCACAACTTGAAACACTAAAAGAGAATATCCGTCGTTTGTAAGAAACATCAAAAGTCCTATTAATAAAAAAAAAAAAACACTATCTGCTGCTTAACTCACGTGTTAGCTGGCACATGGATAGGGAACTTGTCCGCTTGATAACTTTTTTCTATTAAAAAAAAATATTTTTGCGGTTATATCAGTTGTATGAATCGTGTGTAAAGAAGTTATCCGTCTCTTAAATGCGAGTTAAAGTTATCCGCTCGCTATCAAATGCATAGACCATTGACAGCAGTTATTAATACGAATAAAAAGATAGCAGATATGTAAGTTTTATCACTCGGCTATTCTCCGTTTATTAATATAGGGACAAGAGATTAACTCCTTAGTATTTCTTCCAAAATCGAAACTTTGGCATTGAATTAAGCTAGTTTGAATGGATTTGAATCTAACTTTTCTAATTTGCAATTCATGATTATAACATATAGATATTTCTAATAAAAATTTTAATTATTTTTTGTTTGCAATCTAAAAGCCTCAAATTAAAGGTTTTTATCACCAAAAACGCCATCATGTCAACCAAATAAAATAATGTTGTTAACTACATTATTTAGATTTTTGCTGTGCGAATTCTTCCCCACTTTTTCTCAGATATGAAAAGATAAGAAAAAAGTGAATACAGTCTTTGAATATCAATCAGTTGAGGCTTAAAGGCAGTCTCAGTCGTGCTTGCATCATAATAATATAGAGCGATACAAATTCAGTCTCGCGCAGTACCTACCTACATTTTTTTCTTCTCCTCCTAATTTATCTGAATCTCTGTTTATCTTTGATATTGTTAAAGTTTTCATATTATAATAAATATAAATGTTATATAGTATTTCGTACAACTGAGCCTTCAAGTTTGTAATGGTGACGAAAGAGTGACAAACTTTTACAGCGCAAATGTAATGCAAGGCTGATGCCAAATGATGAAAACAAAAATAAATAAAACTGGGTGTAGGCTGCCACTCTGTTATGCTTTTGGTTTCATTTTTACACACCATAATTTTTAAAGTCGAATAACCGGTGTGCAGATTTCAAAATGCATTCAAATTCCCACCTTTAAAAATAAAGATCAGGCCGCTACCATGCATCGAGGAGTAGTTACAAATGCAATTCGTTGGGGCTCCAAACACGGCGCGGCGCCCGCCGCGCCACACGCGCACTCTGCCAACATTTTCAGATGAATTTTACCACTTAGCCGGCAAGCGGCAGTGCCACAGACAGTCCCACAATCACAGCAGTATCCCCAGCCCAGCACCAGGAGCACAAGTTACAGTTTTAAGTGATCTTATTTTTAACTGCTGTTCATTGGTATGACGTGACGACGGTATGAGTTGAGTATCCAAAGCGCAGTTATTGCTGTTCAACCAAGTTGTTTTTTTTTTCGCAATTCACATTATACTCGTAGTGTGATTATGAAACGGTTTATTTTTTTTTTTTTTTTTTTTTTTTGAAAATGTATCAAGTTCTATGATATAAGTCGAACAACCAGACTGGATTTCTTTCATTATTATTATTTTTCATTATTTTATTTTGAGTATCAGCAAAGTAAAAGTAAAAGTGATTAAGTAGTGTAGATACCTAGTTCAAAATGGAGTATAGGGAGAACCCCTAAAGCCTAAAGGAATAATTAGTGTTTAATGAATAGAAATATGAAATCAATTGAAATGAGAAATGAATCGAAGAAAAGCTTTCAATTGCGATTTTAACAATGAAGAAATGATTTTTTGTCAAAATTTACTCGTTCGTGAGAAGGGGTGGGGTGAAGGTGGTTGAAGCTTGTTACAGATGAAAAAGGACAAACGTTTTTTTTTATGGAAAAAATGACTAATTTTATCTTCTTATATAGATTATTTTTTTGGTTTTTAAACTTTCAAGTGAATTCCAATTGTTTTGTCGATACATTCTCAAATAATTCAAGAAATTACATATATGCCACAAAGCTTAAAAGTAATGTCAAAATGCGTAAAATATTTTAATATTTTGCAAAATGTCACAACGCTGAGTCCGAAAATTGACATTTATATCGAACTATGTTTTTGAACATTTAAAGTGCACGAAAAATATTTATAAACAAAAATTGCTCAACTTGAAAACACCAGACATGGATGACATAGCAAAAAATGACAAAACAAAACGTACTTAGCAGTGATGAATAACCTCGGTTATGAGGTTGAAATCCAGTCCAGTAAGTTAGTATATTAATTAGTTTTGAATCGTATGGGAATTAAAGGGCGTTAGGCAATAACGCCCAAAGAAATACCACCCAAATCGATTTGGAAATATCGCCCAAATTTTTTTTATCGCCCAAAAAAAAAACAACAAAATTGGAAATATCGCCCAAATTATTTCAATGTAAATTGTTGTTCTAAAATTTGGGTGTTATTTCCTCAATTTTGGGCGATTTTTCCAAACATTTTTTTTTTTAATTTTTTAATTTAATTTTGCATTTAAAGAATCTGGATTTGAAGAAATTTCGCCTACACCCAGCCTCGCACCTACCCAGAATCCTATAGTGTGCCCAAGCAGGGGGGTTTCAGGGGGCAGCATGCCCCCCATACATACCTCACTGTTAATTTTATTAAAGTGAAATAAAGTTGATTTGATTTAAAACGGAGTTGTTTCAGTACAATTATTGTCAAAATTAAGATTTGGGTGTTTTTTCCTATAGCATTTGGGCGTTATTTCCTTTTTCTGGATGTTTTTTGGGCGATATTTCCAATTATGGGCGTTATTTCCCATTTAACTTTTAAAATTTTTATTTTGGGCGTTTTTTCCTTTAAACATTTTTTTTTTTTAAATTGAAATAACGCCAAAATTGAGAAAAAAAAAAACAACAATTGTTCAGAATTTGTTGGGCGATATTTCCAAATCGATTTGGGCGTTATTGCATAACGGCATGTTTTCAGCCTAAAAATATGGACGTAACTTGAAAAAAAATGAACTCAAATTTAATTAAAGATAGTTGGAAAGATGCAAGGAAACCAAAATGAATAACATATTTGTATTTCAACTGGATTAAAATTTTCCCAACGAATGCAATTCTTTCTAATTTTCTTCATCTTCATTATGCTATGAGAGATAATTCACCACATTAATCACTTTACTTTGGTGTGTGGATTTAGGTTTATATCTTGCTTGATTTTTTTTGTTGTAAAAAATTACCTTTGATAAATACCAAAAAGATAAATAAAGTCGAAGTTTTTCGATCGAGAACGAAGAAATAGATAATTTTACTGCAGAAAAACTTAGCAAACAACCAGCTAAAAGCAACACAGCACGTCACTGACCTATACGGTTCCCTTTCGAAGCCTATATTTCACAACTTCAAGATTCAGATTCGGGCATTTGAATTATAAAGAAGAAGTAGGCTACATTTAAGTATATCAGAATTATATGTCATTTATTGCCTGAAAGGCAAGGAGACAAAGTTTTGGCCATCATCCTCTTAATTATTTTTTAAAGCCACACAAATTTTCCTTCCATAAAATGTTTAAAAAATAACCATAGCCGTTTTTCTTCTTACTATTTTTTAAGCAAAACACATAAATAAAATACAGACTAACGCAACGTGCGATTCAAACAATCTATCTCCAGGTATAACCGTAATGGCCTCCAGTAGTCTCGTACATAAAAAAAAAACTATTTCCTACATTTCACAAATGCCACAACTGCAATTTATCAGCGAAATTTTCTAAATTAATAAACTTCCCATTAAAAATAAAATAATATCGGAAATAATCCAAATGAACATTTATGTAAAAAAAAAACGAAAGAGCTGATTATCAAACTTGCAAATTTAACTAATCGAATAAAATCGAAATAAATAACAAAAATAAAAGCGAAAGTCTTTCACTTCCTCCTTTACCGTGGTGCGTCGCCATTGTCTATGTTGTTGCACGCATATGGATGTGGGTCATGCAATATGGTATTCACACCAACCCAGACACACATACATACATTTAACAACAACCGAAACCAGTTTAATAGCTTCCATTAAACTCTATCACCTGTTCGATGGATCAAGTTGCTTTATGTTTGTAATTTAATTTGAATTCAAAACCACAGGTAGATATTTTATTTTTACTGAACTTTAATTTATTTGTATAGGTTCATGAATTTACTATGCTTTAAGGTACAAAGTTTTGCCCTAAGATATTTGCATTGAGTTTTAGTGATTTTTGTTTCCGGTTTGTATTATATTCAACATCTGTTTCATTTGAAAAAAAATATGTGTAACATGCAGAACCACCATCACCAACATCAGCGTCGTCCCTACTATCATCAATTCACCTGCTGCTGCTGTTGTTGTTTGTTACATCGTGAAACTAGAGTTTGTCAAAGCAAGTGAACTGCACAGCCTACTAAACTGCATTTCGTATGGCATGTCTTTTTCCGCATTTCCCTGATTTTCTTATTTCTTTTTGCGAAAACATTAGTTTTTATCAAGAGGTAGGTAGGTATACGTTTGAGAGAAAAAAATAGAAAATAGAGCATTCCTTAGGTGAATTCCTAGTTAACTTTGGTTTTACAGTCAAAAATGTAAAGTTGCAATTTGTGTATATAGATATATTTTTTAAATTTATTTTCTCTCTCCAAACATCAGCTAAAACCCTAGATAAATTTTGACATTAGAACATTGTGGAGAATATGTCACAGAGAACAGCTGTTATCTGAAAAAAAAGTTAGATTTAACAATTTCAATGAATTTTGTTTCACTATTTCAAGTTATTTTATGCAAAAATAAAATGGATTCTTCTCTTTGAATTCTTCTCTTTGACTGAGATAAATAGTTTGTTTCCAAATATTATCCACGTCACTTTTTATTTTCACAGAACAAAATTCACAAAAAATTCAAGAATTATAGAGACCTTCAAAATTTAGCTTGAGAACTAAATGCCGAACAATTATTTCGTGCGCTAATTTTCGACAGATAGTGATGTACGCACAGTAAGGACCAACAATTTGATTTTTTTGCTGAAGCTGCGTACCACTAGAGGCTAAAACGCTTGGCTAAATTTTAGCTTGGCTAAGTTTTGGAGAGAATTTTGTATAAAAACGAAAATTTAGAGCGATTTGCGTACTATAGGCTTAACGCTTAAACTGAAGAATGATATAGGAACGCAAATTCGCATAGATTCACAGGATTTCGTATTACCTAAATTGTATTTACTTTTAAAATTTGAATTCTCACATAAAATTCGTCTGTACGTAACAATGACAAATCTTATAAAAATGGTCTACACCGCGTTTAGATAACCGTCGAATATTTTAAAAGGAGAATATATTATATATAACTGTCAAAAAAATATTCGGTAAAATATTGATAATTATTTGTAACTCCTCCTCCCAGACTATTACCCCGCGCTCATCTCCACACGATTGAATTTCACTTTTTTTTCTACGTGGATACAGTCGATTACCTCATAGGTAGCAATCACATCGAGTTGCCCATTTTTTTTAAGTTTTTATGCGTTTTCTTTTCGTTTCTGTGATTTTTGTTTATATATTTTATTTATGTATGTTAAAATATTATTTTAATTTATAGCGCAAAATAGGAAAAGCTTTGCATTTCAACATAAAAATGAAATTCTATTAACTTTCCAAAAAGAAATTAAAAACAAAAGCATAATATTTGTTAATTTAAATCTTTAGTCATGTTAATTAAGTGTGGATATTTGATTTTTTGTATTTATTTTGTATAATTTTATAAGAAAGTTTATTGGTTTAGTTGATTTGGTGTTTGTTTTGTATTAGAAAATATAATTCTAATTTAAATCGGATTAAAAAGTAAAAGTTGTGTTAATGCAGTAATACTTGTGTTTAAATTTGATTTCTTTTAAAAGAGTAAGGTGTTGTTTTTTTTTAAAGAAAGGTTAAAACTGCTTAAATCACATCAATTAACTTTTTCTTATGTACGGGAATATGGAATATCATAATAAAAATGATAGAAAAAAAAACATATAATTCCCACAAAATTGCCATAAATTAAGTATTCCCATACTCAATCATTTCAAATGATTATTGCATTGCGACTCATTAGTTTGCAATCGAAGTCATCAGTTTTGCAGACACAAAAGAAGCACAGTCTGATGCATATACTATAGAATTGCAAAATCCCTTAATGGCTTTTAAATGTTGTGAATATCCCAAAGGGCATCTTTGGATTTGGGAAAGTTAAGAAATTATCTGTTATAAGAGTGTTTAAACTTTAAATCAAATGGAAAAATAAAACATTAGCCTGATGTATAAGATTAACTTTGTTAAGTGGGTGGATTATCTTAAAATGATTTCGTGGGTAAACCATGTTAATTTAAAGATCACAAACAAGGTTAAAGCAGTAAAATGAAATAAGCTTTAATCATATAGTTAAATTGACCTTGTTGATGGTGGGGATATGACGCGGATTCATGAGAAAAAAGTAAGTTAGATTGCAATTATTTTTAATATAACATATTCAAGGTCTAAAAATACTGGTTTGAGAGAAAAAGAAACTAATAAAAACTTAGACCATAATTTAATGTTTGTTAATTAAGCATTTAAAATGAAAAGCTCAATTTTTGGTTTCCTGAAATTTTAAGAGCATTCCATCTTGCGAAAAATTAAAAGAACTTACAATCAAACAAATGAAAAAGTTTAACGTGCAAATATGTAAAAGTTTGGTTACGAAAATGGTACAGCTACTGTGATGCTTTTTTCTCGAAGCTGAGGCTAGTTTGTTGTATTCCAGAATAATTCCGAAGAATACAAGTAAAACTTGAGTTAAAAAGCAAAGAACGGAAAAAATGTTTGAGATTTGTTTGTCCCCCTCAGTTTTTACTCTCTTTACCGAGGAACAAAAAATCGACATTTTAAAAATTGTATAATGTGACAGACTCTCTCTTAACACAATAGAATGCTACACCTTTTTTCTATTAGCAATTTGAAACATAAAAAGTGCTGTTCGTGAAAAGTTGGTGAACTCTTGCAGCTGTGGCTGCAGCTCCGATTGCAGTTACGTTGCATTGAATTTGTGTGTATTCCAGCTGCAGCTTCGTAAGGGATCATGCAGATACTCAAGACAGTGTTGCCGCTTAAAAAAAAATTAAAAAGGGTCCCAAAAAGAGGCCCAAAACAAAAGAGGGACCAATATATAAACGGGCAGAATCTAATCTAATTCAAGCCCACAACGCCACAACTCACTAAAGCGAGAGTGGAGTAACAATATCCACGACCACGCCAAGAATACTTTTAAGGAATAAAAATAACTTAACTTGCACACGAATACACCAAGAAAAAGAAGGTGGAGCTATTATACAGTTGCTTCTAACTGGAATCATCAGTTATGCTTTTCTATCTAATTCGAAAACAAAAAAAATATGAGACATGACGTTGTCTTGTTATATTTCCTGCTATGACATAGTGTGAATTATAACGCTTCGAAAAAAATTTTATAATTTTGTGTGATGACTGAGTGGAAAAAGGAGGTGGATCGATAAAACTCTCGAAAACGAGAAAAAAAACTTGCTTACTCTTGAAAAATAGTATCGGAAATGACGCCACAAGTTTTGAATTGTGTGACTAGATTTGAAACGAGCTTAGTCCTGAACCCTGGTGGTGATAATGAAGTATTGCAAAGAATCAATATTGTAAACTTGTATTATTAACATGAATTTTTTAGATTTATTTCGAGAATCACATGATTGATTTCGATGAAATTTCTTACATCTATCAATCTAAGAACTTTTAATATTTCAAACTTATATTCTGTAGCTGTACACACAACTTAAAATATTATATCCGATGAAGCATGGCGTGTACAAAAAATATTTAGGCAGAAGATCTCCTTTATGAAAAAGTAAACAATGTTCGGATGGGCCATCTGACTTCTGACTTCTCTTATTCAACAAAATGAACATCTTGAATCTCTTCCAAATAATACTTAAAATCTCTTATTGAAGAAATTCAAATTAATTTCTTTGCAATTTTAAGGCTTGAATAATGCGATAGGTAGGTATTCAAAAGTCTTGAAAAAAAGTGTCAATTTCCTATTGATAAAGTATATCTTTCATATAAATGTTCCTGACCCAAAATGAGTATTAACTCATTTTTTTAATAGTTCACCGCGCTACCTCCACATTAACAAATTGAGATACAAAGTTCATCATTAATCTTTATTTGCGTGCAAGAAACTGAATATAAACAAACAATAATTAACCTTAAATACAAAAAAAAATATACGCATTTATATGACATCAGGTTTACCACCTACTAATTTCTCAAAAGCTATATGACTAACATGAGTAAAAAATCATCAATTCCAGATTGTGAATAATTACGTAATCAAAGTCTTGAGAAGTCGTAGGTATTTTTATTGTTTTTTGAATATTTATTCAAACAGATTTAATAATAAATATAAACTTGAAAGAATCTCTTATGTAACTTTGTAATTTTTACTAAAACCTGTCGAAAACACACCCAACTCTTGTTTGAATCTGCGAACATAAACGAGTATTGGAACGTGTTGCGTAGCAAACGGTAAGTTTAATTGAATTTGAATTAATTTTTTAATGTTTTTAATGTCAGTGTTTTAAGCTTTTAAATTGAAGAAGCCTTATTAATAAAAATAATAATACTTTGCGCTCCTTAACATACGTGTTAGCTAGCACACAGATAAAATAACTTCTGTTATTAATAAATATATATTCTTGCTTTATGGCAACTTTCCAGTCTTTATAACTGGAAGCTAGGCAACGTTTTATAAAAATGTATCAACATTCCAATACGTGTGTCACTTAAATGAACTGATTTATGAAAACTATGATTGTAATGGGTGATTTTTTAAGAGGTTTAGAACTTTAAAAAAAAAAAAACACAAAAAATTCGAAAAAATGAATGAAATATTTATTGGAATCGATAGTTTGAACCTTGCAATTTAATGTTTAAAGATAATTTCATGCAAATGTTGACCGCGGCTGCGTCTCAGGTAGCCCATCCGCTGAGTCCAATTTTGGCATACTCTTTCACACATATCGGCCGGTATCTCACGAATGAATGCATGGATGTTGGCTTCCAGTGCGTCAATCGAAGCGGGCTTGTCCCTATAGACATTAGCCTTGACATACCCCCACAAAAAATAATCTAATGGTGTCAAATCGCACGATCTAGGCGGCCAATTGACCGGCCCGAAACGTGAAATTAACTGTTCACCAAACTCGCCTCGCAATTGCGCCATTGTTTCGCGTGCTGTGTGGCATGTGGCACCGTCTTGTTGAAACCATATATCATGCAAGTCAAGAACTTCCATTTCGGGCAAAAAAAAGTTTGTTATCATCGCTCGGTAGCGTTCACCATTGACAGTAACGCTGCGATTCGCATCATCTTTGAAGAAATATGGCCCAATAATGCCGCCGGCCCATAAACCGCACCAAACAGTGGCTTTTTCGGGATGCATTGGTAGCTGTTGCAATGCTTCTGGCTGATCTTCACTCCAAATGCGGCAATTTTGCTTATTTACGTACCCATTCAACCAAAAATGAGCCTCATCGCTGAACACAATTTTTCGATAAAAAAGCGGATCCTCGGCCAGCTTTCCAAGAGCCCATTCACCAAAAATTCGGCGTTGTGGTAGGTCGGCGGGCTTTAGTTCTTGCACCAGCTGTATCTTAAAAGGCTTTACGCCCAAATCCTTCCGCAAAATTTTCCACGTAGTGCTGTAACAAAGGCCTAACTGCTGGGAACGGCGCCGAATCGACATTTCGCGGTCTTCTGTCACACTAGCTGATACGGCCGCAATATTTTCTTCACTACGCACAGTACGTAAACGTGTTGGTGGTTTAATGTCCAACAAAGTAAATTTGGTGCGAAATTTGGTCACAATCTTCCGAATAGACTGCTCAGAAGGTCGAGAATGCCGATCATAAAATGGAAGCAGCGCGCGATGAACATTTCGAACCGAGCAAGAATTTTGATAGTAAAATTCAATAATTTGCAAGCGTTGTTCATTTGTAAGACGATCCATGGTTAAATTGCAAACCAAACTGAAGCTGTTTGACAGTGACACAAGGTACTAAACACACGTCAGCTGTCAAAACCAGTGTTGCCAAAACCAAACCAGCTAAAAAATCACGTAGTAAACGGTTACCTATATGAGATGTAAGCATGCGTGCCTTAAACACCAATATTTGGCAAGTCAAAGTCATCCGCTTGCTATCACATGTCAGGGGCTATTTCACATTTATCAATATGAATTACACGTTAACAGAGATGTGTAAGTTCTAACACGCCATTTTTGGCCGTTTATTAACAGGGGGAGTTTAGTAAGGAGGAGTTTAGCATAAGCGACTATGAATACGGCCCATTTTATTGATTTGATGTTGTAAAGTAAATGCAAATGCAAATGATTTATCAGCCTGAAGCAACCTTAAGCTGGCTACACACCACACGATGTTCATGCTCGTGTTTATGAATTTACAACGAACATCGAAGGTTATCTAGTATGCCAAGTCAGCAGAATTTAGTCATCCTCAACTAAATCTGTGGCTCTGCCATTTTTCGTGTTCTCGGCAGCAGGTACCATGAACATGGTTATTTTGCATGCAAAATATACTTTTAGAACGGTTTTATTATGACTGTTGGGTGCTTTTGTCATCATCATTTGTGCTGAGAGGATTTAATACTACTAAAAAAATTGTGTGAGTGCCGGGACTCACGGTTAATATTGCAATCAACGTGCGCGGATCCAAAACGGACTTGTTTTTGCTTGAAGGGCATCTTAAGATTTTTTTCACTGAACGCACCCATCCTAGTATGCAGATCGTAACGTTGCACATCGCAACGTTGCACGACGTAACGTTGCACACGAACGTTCACGTTTTTTGTTCACTCTACCGCCAGCATAGATGTTTTCACATCAAAAATTATTACGGGTTCTGCCGATGTTGACGGTTCGTTCCAAATTTATTGACGTAATTGAATCACGACCACTTGTGAAAACATCGTGTGGTGTGTAGCCAGCTTTATGAATTTGTTTACTCGATTTTAATTAAATGGTTTTTCATTCTATATGTCAGATTAATACAAGCTTTTGGTAACAACTGTCATCAAAGCTTCACAAACGTTTCTCTACTTAATCAACGAAACCACCTCGCCTTCAAGAAGTTATCACAAGAAAATCTATTTATCAAACTTCGAGTAAACTGAAAGTTTTGCATCATGTAATCATTCAATCAATTCATTTTTCGCTTGTTCTTTTTTCATTGTAATCTGCTTTTGACATTTAAATAATTTTATTTTAATTGATTGCATGAAAAATGTCTCGATTGTAATCATAAATTTTCATTGCAATTGGCAATTTGCTCAGAAACTAAACACAGTCATTCATAATAATCAACATAATGCATTATTACTTGTCAATTTGTGGGAAATGTCAAAGATTCGACGAGACAACGCGAAGCGACCACGCGATGTGGTGTGGTATGGATTTGAAAATTTAGTTTCTGGCTGAATGCTATTATGGATGCATTCAAACATTTTATCAAACTTACTATACCTAAATGTATGTATGTACGTTCAATGTTGGAATTCGTGATCAATAAATTATTATTATTATTATTTCATTTAAAAATTGAAAAAAGATAATTTTATTTTTTGCTTTACTTCCGCATATTGAAATGATGAAATTATAAAATGGAAAGGGATGGCAGACACAAATCATTTTTATGATTTTTATAGCAATTTGCAAGAGATTATACTATGGATAAGGTAGTATATAGGTAACAACCTTTGGTGTACTCGATATCAGGCATATTTTTTGTAGGTAATCTCTAATGGCAATAAAAATAACAAGTTTACCCGTGCGAGAATTTTCGCGTATAGATGCATTAAAAATATAGGATGCAGAAAATGTTTTTAACTCTACAGCAAATGTCATTAGATGTGATTCGCAGAGCAGTGCTGTCTTTTCTCTTTACCGATTTGTAGTGAAAAGAACACTGTACTGCAAATAACAGCGGATCCAATATTACAAGCTTCATTATCGCCAGCTGTGACATTAGGTCTGTTCACTACTCCGACGTTTGTATAATCGGAAAATTGAGTTGAATTAGGGATAGATTTTCAACCCATGTTTTTCGTCACTTAAGTTGACAGTTTTATTTGGTTCAAAAAAGTCAAAATCGCAACTTTGAGGTAGTTGACGTTTTGCAATTAGTTTGGTCTGTTTTTTTTGTATAAATATAGATTTTTATTAATTCACAAACGTTAAAATCGTGACCCTGGTGAAATTGACGTTTGGCAATGTATGGTCTGTTTTTATTTTTTTTTTTTTTTTTTTTTTACAAACGTCAAAATCACCATTTTTCTGAAGTTTAGCCATTCATTATTTATTTCCAGAAATACTTTCGTTTGTTTCATTAATTTTCAGTCTCTCAAACATTTAAAACCGTACAAAAGTATGAAAATTCACAAGTCACAGAAATGGCTACTATGTACTGCCCATGTTATTTGGGTTTCATTCATTTATGCTGGATTTATACGACTGACAAATTGACAGATTTTTGTTAGTAAACTGCCAAAATAATGTATTTGTCCATTCTTCTGACAGTTTTTTGACACTTTACTAACATAATACTGCCAAATTGTCAGTCGTGTAAATCCAGCATTGCCCTCAAACTAAAATTAAGCTGAACCGTCAATTTATGTCCACAAAAATGTCTTCGAAAGAAACTCACAGAAGTTCTGACTGAGGCATCGGACCTATGGTATTGAACCGACCTTATGTCACATTTCATAATAATCCCAAAAGGAAAGTGGAAGTGTTCAACACAAAGTTTAAAAATATTAAAAAAAAACATATTCGATAAAATAATTTTCAAAATTAATATATACCATTCAAAACTATGGCAACTCTATAATGTTCAATATTCTCAGCCTATTAACCCTGCCTTACATAATCATTTAAGTTGATTGACCTTTTTGCCAAATATTTTCTGACACACAAAACCTTGCGTCATCGTCATTTTCAAATAAACCACAACAAATCATCAAGCATAAGGTGACTCCGCAAATATTCAGGGCGAGCAAAATTATTCATCATCAACCACAAAAAGATAAATTTACCCACAAAAAAACTTACCTTGACATTTAATAAATCCCAACAACATCCAGAGTATAATACTCTTCGAGAAAATCATCGGTAATCCCATATTGTGTTCCAAATTCTACGCCGTTTTTTTGTTGAAATAATCCAAAAGAAGTAAAAAAGAAACAAAAGTTGATATCACTACTTCATAATAAAGCAGTGAGGAGACATTTAATATGATTATCTTTTTTTATATTTTCTTATTTATCTTGAATTTCAAAAACTTATAAATGTAGTAAGAAATTAACTTAAAAAAATTATTGTGAATAATAAATTTTTGTCAATTCACAATAAGGAAAAAACAACAAAAAAAAATTAAAATTCGTCAAACACTTATCAAACAAATCACCGAGGTACAATCATGCACCTTCAGTTTGAATACAAAACACAAAATTCACAGATTGAGATGAAGCTGAAGACTACTAAGGCGGGCGGCGGCGACGACGACGGAGACGGGATGGTTTTATAGTGATGATGCGGAGGGCAAGCAACACAAGAATGCGGGTGGCGGATCAGCGACGATGACGGTGGTAAAATGTTGTGATGGGGCCGAGCCACTTTGAGCTATTTTCGAAAAGGTCACTTGAAAATGCGATGCCAAAAGCGAAGAAGTGTGCTTAAGTCGGTGCTCTTCGTTATTTTGTTCTCGTTTTTCGTTAGAGACGATAACTACGGCCTGCTGGACCGGGGCTTCAGGGGCACGAAGCTCTGCAGGTTTGATTTGCAATTTTTTTTTTCAAACGACGAAATAGAGAATATGTATGTATGTATGTTGTTTTCTCTGAATTGAATATTTTAATCACGCAAGCCTTCCACCGTAATGACAAAAACGAAATAAATTATAATAAAACCCACAAAGACAGAAGACAACGATAAAAGGTATAAATAAGACGCTTCAATGGGGGTCATGCAAAAGACCAATAAACAAGATAACAGCACTTGCCGGGCTAAGGAGCTCGCTCGTACAGTTGTGGGACTCGCGAAAGAAAAATCATAAACAAAACAAAAAAATCAATTTATCAATTTTTTTTCTTCACTTCTTCGTACAACGAAAAAACATCACATTGGAATTGAGAAAGTATCTCTGGCCATAATCGCGGTTGGAACCAAACTGAATCAAGGTACCATGGCTTAAGTTTCAGTGAGCCAACTTGCCAACAAAACCACACACACTTCAGCCACATCTACCCAAAAAGCAGCCGACGAAGATATTGCTCAGTGTTTGCCAAGCCATAAGGCCAGGCCAGTGCTGTGTTCAGGTGCTATCACCGCTGAGCTGCGCTGCGCTACGCTACGCTGGTGGTGCTTACCATTTTCATGCAGACACTCGCAGACCTGTTGCAAGTCAAACTAGTATTTGGATATACGTACAAGTATATCTGACTTGCCTTGGAATATTTCTTTAATTTTTGCGGTACAATCGTATGCAATCAGAATGTAAACGTAACGTAAGCAGCCATAAATATTGATGTGAGCTGTACTCTTTTAAACTGAAAGCCACTGTAGAATGAACTCTCTTAAGTTTACAAATTGAAAAGAGTAACAAAAAGCTTTTTTAATTTCTAATAAAACGATTTTTTTTTAAATCAGAATATGACTTTATAAAATGTAACGAACTTTTTGTTGGAAGATAAAGGTTGCATAAGGTACGTAAAAATATAAACTGCGGTGTTAAAATAAAAATAGGTTTTTTTTTAAAGTTATTCAAATTGTTTTTATTTTTTAATGTAAATACTATTAAATATACCGTAAAACGAGGGTAAGAAAGGATTTGTAGATTAATCTCAAATTACTTACCTTTTCATCCAAAATAAAAAAAAATTTACCTTTGATATTTTATCAATTATAAGAAATAAAGATCCAGTTTGTACATCTATAGCTAAAGGGGCAAATGTTTATTTCAATTATGTCTAACATTTTATTTTGCAAGTAATAATCAACTGACAGCAACTGAATTACGGATAGTTACTTTCCATAATGATGTGTGGTATTTTTGTTTACCAAATTTAATTTAATTTCAATTTTAGATTGAATATTTTTTTACTCCTCCTTTCCTCGGGTATGATTTTTTTTTTAAATAATTTACTAACAATTTTTTAGAGAGCAAAAATTAAAATTAAAAAAAAAATGTAACCTACTTCATTTTTGTAATCAATTTGCAAGTTATGTAATTTTTGTTATGGAAATTGACTTTCATAAATATTTAATTAAATTTAAAACAAGTACCTTAATGTAAATGTCAGATCGGAAAGATTCTTGTTGGAGAAGTAATATCAAAGGTCTTAATTTATTTGTATTTATTTTTTTATTTGAAAATAAAGTGTAAACTCTCTGATTTCTTAAATAAATATGAATTTATGAAAGGAAGGCACATTTCAAAAATATTTAGATTGGTTTTAGAAAAAACAATTGTATGAGTGCCGGTTGATGTTTCAATGTTCGTCCGAGAGCCGGAGTTTTGTTATTGAACGTACCCAATATACATTATGCAAACAATCGTAACGTGAACGTGTGACACGTAATGTTTGACACGGGACTTATTACATGTAAGGCCTACAATTTAAGTTCACCCTACCACCAGTACCTATAGATATTAACACACCAACAAATTTGTGTTAGTAAATTTCGCCGGATTAGTTGAAATCCTAGAATTGACTGGTTAAAATGAAATGTTACCGCATTGACGATACACACACACACACTAGACAGCATGACAGTGTTCACTGATTATAGTTTTTTTAGTATTTTACTAAGGAAAGCTCCCCAAATTAAAATAATTGAAAAGGAGCCTGCCTGGAAAAATCGCAAGTTTTTGCCAAGTTTAGTCAAGGCATAAGAAAGTTTTCAGTATGAGACAAAATCTAGACGATAAACACTTGTCAAATACTCTACAATACTTGTCAAATACTCGTAAGACCATGGCTAGTAAAAACTTTGCTGGACAATATTTGTTATCCTGCATCAGAAATACTCCACATATAAAAAAAAACTCAGCACTCTCTATAAATTTTACAGTCGCCATTAAAAATGGGAAATTTAAGACGGTGTTCACCAACTTATTATTTTTACGTGAATCCCTCTTCAATAATTGTTCAGACACAAACTAACGTGAACACGTTTGACATTTGTCTTGCTCTGACGTTCAGCAGTCGTCAAAACAAAACACCAATCTATAGTCGTTGAAGGATTAACTAAGAATTGCAAAATTTAAATTTTATTAAATGTATTTATAAATGAAAAATATTGGATTCTGTAGTATTTATGTAAGTGCCAAAAAAAAAACTACAGACGGAGCAAACAGATGTCATAAAAGAAAACGTCAAAAAAATTCAAAAATTAAATAAAAGGCTTTTCTTGGCCATCTATCCTGTCATGAAGTGAGAGTGAGAAAAAACGCAGATCCGTCAAAGAAAGTCGGAAGAGAAAGTCCAATGTGAACAGCATTGGTACGTTCTTTTTCTAACAATAGTTAACTATTGTTGTTATGTCAAGTTGTCAAATTGTTGAAGTGTCATTGTTACACATTGTTAGGATTTTACGATTTCATTTAGGAACGGTATATTGTTGATCTGTCAAACAAATATTAATGAAAAATAAAAATATATTAATATTTTCATTTTTATGGCACAAAATCATATTTTTTGCAATGTAAATTCTACTTTCTCATTTTCAATTGGAAAAAATGGATTTTTATCTTGTTCGTATTTCTTACTTCACAAAAAGCACAAAATATTTTATTTGTTTCGTAAAGAAATCGGCTCACATGTGTACTTTGACAGATCAACACTTTCAATTGATATCAGCGACATGAGTTGAAAATAGTTACAAAACGTAACTATTTGACACTTTAAAATGAATTTAGGAAAGATGTTAATGTGTCAAATAGTTACAAATCGTAACTATTTTTGATTAATGGAACGACAATAGGCCACTATTGTTAACAATAATTAACAATAGTTGACAAAGAAAAAGAACGGACCACATATAGATACGTGATACGTCAAAGAAAGTCGGAAAAGTAAAGTCCAATGTGAACACCATCTATATGAATTATTAACATTGAATAATTTAAATTTTAATTTAATATCAAATTGAGACTACCTAAATAAGTTGAGACTTAATTAAGTTATTTAATAACAACTTCAAGTCTTATTGATAGAACTTTTGTTAAACTTTATGTCTTGAAGTTTGCAGAATTTAACACTTCAGTATATCGAAGCGTGCAAACACGAAAGCCGTTTTAAAATCTTTCATACGAACCTGGTTTTCCCTTTGTGGCAATCCTTACTTAATTATTGGCACCTACATATATGTAGCTACTACCTATGGTATTGGTTCTTTTAGGAACCTATTTCCATTATTGGAGCCAGCCTTAGCCCTTGGATAAGCCACAACATTGCGAATGCGAATTGCACTACATATTGAAGAAGACACGAAGAAGCGCAGTGTCATAAACAATTCGTTACACTTTGTCCAAACAAACACAGAAGATGTATCTTTATATACCTAGGCCTACCCTGAGGCCGGAGCAAGAAAAGTGCAAGCCAAAGTGAAGAGTTGAGGAGTTAAGGCCAAAAGCTAAATGTACTCCGGTTCCTAGCAGCAAGGTCATCTCTGGTGTCGCGGTTGTCAGACTGTTCAAAACCCAGCTATGTTTTTCCTCGCAATGCCAATTGATCGTTGACATTGGATGCATGTCTCGCAGTTGGGCGTCGAATTGAGTGAGTTTGACACGGGCTATTCCTCTGCCACCACCCCACCCCGTGCGACGTCATCGCAGATGCTGTTGAATAGGGTGTTGTTGGCATTTAAATTGAGTGGTTTTGCTTGCAGCCAACAAAACTTGATGTTTCAGATCGGAACAATGACAGGGAGTACTTGTCCGATAGCTTGCAGTAATATCATTCAGTCCAGTTCGTCTGAAAGTCCAAACAAAATGAATCTTCGTGTGCTTATTAAATTCTTTTATAGACTTGCGCCGCCGCACTTCACAAAGGCGGGGGCTTGAAGTGAGTGCTGCGCAGTGCCGCGCGCACAGTTTCTTGTGATTGCTATAAGCCTCCTCTTGTCAAATGCACTCACCGTCACCATCACCATCAACAGTCACCAGTCACCACACTCACACGAGACACAGTACGCACGGGATATTTTGGAATTCGTTGTGCATTTTAATGGTGCACACAAATTTTGAATAACAAATGCAATGATTTTATTTTACATGCGCTGCATCTCTGCGTCTACACTCAGAGAGTGGATAGGCTAAGTGGGCACAAGAGCTCTATAGATCTACGTTGTATACGTGTTAAGTGGAAGATTTATGGGCAAGTGGTTAGGATTGGGACACGTTGTCAAGGCAAACAATTGGCAACCGATGCGTAAATCAAAAGTTTTGTGTTTGCCATTTCTTGTAACACATGTCATGATAATATACGGGTGGAGAGAAGCATCAGAAGGAGAAGTTGAGTAGACATTTAAAAAATCCAATGGCTCGAAGCTAAAAAGGGGTGTGAATTTATTATTTATTGTCTTCCAAGACCAAGATATTTTGCATGCATCTTCCTCTGATGGCACTTATTGCACTTGTTGCAAGCAGTGATGTATAGAGGGAAGAAAAGTTGAAGAAAAATATGCGGAAAGGATTCTAACATTATGGCGATGGCGCCAAGAATCGGTGATTATATTTTTGAGTTGGAAAATTGATATATAAGGAATAAACTTACAGCCTAATTTATTAGAATTCGCTAAACACCTCTAAACGGCTGAATAGTTATATAGTGCATAAGCATTTATGAAGCCACTATTCAACGTTGCATAAATCCTAATTCATAAAATATTTCCCTACACATTATAGTTATAATGCGCTTGTGTCAAATAAAGTACCAAGAAGGGAAAATCTATTACGTTTTACTGCCACAATTGATTAACAAAACAAAGCTCTGAAAGTGAAAAGTCAATAAACGAATTCTCCTGACCGATTGGATTAGTTTAAATTTCATTTAATATTGCATAATGTACCTATTCTTGTTACTGTTTCTTTTGTGCCGTGTTAGAAAACATAGTTTAATATTTTAGAACAAAAAATTCATGGTTTTTATTGAAATAATTGTTTCATTCACTGACAGTGCGATCAAATTGAGAAGAATATAGGAACATCTATTAGGGTGGCAATTATTTTTGCAATGTTTTTTTTATTTATTCTGTGTGTCCCACTGAAAATATTCAATAAACCTCAATTTTGGCATACATCTAAGCACATGTGTATTATAAATAAAGAATTTCCATCAAATTTTATACTTCACCGACATTTTAAGTAAAAGTCGGAAAACTGCGTGCATTTTTAATGAAAAGTTTTAACTTCTCGGTGGGATACGTCGCCCTTAGCCGATTTCAAAAAAATTTAACAACATTTTGGTTTGTACAAAGTAGCTTCATAATAAAGCTTGATCACTTTCAGGAGGGGACAAAAAAGATATATAAGCATTCCCAAAATAAGTGCCACCCTTATAACATTGTATTTAATTCTCGTCTGTGTATGAGTCAAAGTGACATTTCGATACTTAAACATCCTTATGTATGCACTATTCAACCTCCAAACGCGTTTAGCTTCTAATGCCTCTTTTCAACGTTGCATAAGTTTTATGAATAAAATTTTTGCGTTTAGTTGAATTATAAGGAGTGAATAGTTCTATGCACTCGCTATGATGCATTTATAAATTCGGCTGTTAATGTATAATGTGGATAAAATATAATAGATCGTAGTACCTTTTTTTTAAATGCCATATAGTCATGAACAATTTTTTATATAGTGCCTTGCACGGAAATATTCGTGAAATAAATGTATTTATAGCTTAGATAACTTTATACATATGTATGTAGGTATGCACAGGGCCAGTCCCAGCCAAACTGGCGCCCTGTACAAGATTTGTAGAAAGCGCCCCTTTTTATATTTGCATACATACACTGATAAACATGCATAAGACTTTTCCACATTACCCAGGCGGTAGACTTTGAGTGCCTAGGTCTAGTGGGATTTTTAATTTTACGATATTTTGAGTTCAATTCTCCTTGAATGCAACAATGAAAGTGAAGTTAGTTAGTAAGCAAGAAATATCTTAGCACAGTTGTGATGGATGTTATTTTGGGATTATTTGAACAAGTTTTGAGGTTAAAATGCAAATGGCAGTACATATTTGTTTGCGCAATATCAGATTACATTTTCTTGCTCCTGGTAATGCGCCCCCAGAATTTTGCGCCCTGTGCATTTGCACATCTTTCACATATGGTTGGTCCGGCCCTGGGTATGCGCTTTGTCAAATCGTCCTATTCCTCAACTTTTGCATGCGCAAAGTGTATGGTTGCCGGCACTCATGACTTCTTCGCTATCAGAAAATAAGGAGTCTTCGAAGAGCAAAATGTCTTCTTCTTGCTATAAGAAAATCTATATCCCTAATTCGTGGAATACTGCATTACTTGCCATTTGTTAAATTATTTAAGTGAAATGCCTAATTGAAATGCTAGTTATTTCTGATTTTATATATTTCGAGTTTTATCCAAAACTAGTTTTAAGATTTCAAGTTTTAAATGTCAAAACGTTTTTGAATTAAAGCCATATTTGTGCAAAACTTGAAACTCGAAACATCTATAGAACTAGTTTTGCCGTAAAACTAGTTTTGAAATCAGTCAATAATATGGCTGAGTGTTTTCCATATGAGCTCTGCGAAATGTTTATGCAAATTAAATCTTTTAAAGCGATTTCTAGATAAAATATCAACTTTCTTTTTGTTTTAACTTTTCTATAGGAAGTGAATAAATGCTCCAATCAACAATAAATTTAAATAGAAATCACTGTGTAAGATTTATTTAGCAACAATTTATCTTTTGCGAACTGTAAAATGTAAACTCGCAATCAAAAACATCAGGTCGCATTGCACAAAATACTTACTTACTTAGGTCCTCAGACCTGTTAAGTCCGTGGGGGACCCCTAGTGGGGCATAGGGCCTCGACTACGCCTACGCGCCATCGTGTGCGGTTTCCAGAGATGTGTTTCAGCTCCCTCCAACTCTTGCCTAGTTGCGCTGATTCCTCCTCGACTGTTCTACGCCATGTGCTTCTCGGCCGCCCAGCTCTTCGTCCTTCTTGTGTGAGGGGATTCCACTGCATTGCTTGCGTTGCAATACAGTCGTTGCCTTTTCGAAGCGTATGTCCAATCCACTGCCACTTTCGACGTCGTATAATAGAGTCGATAGGTTCCTGGCCCGTTCTCCTAAGGAGCTCTTCGTTGGAAATACGATTGGGCCAGAAAATCCTAAGTATGTTTCGTAGACATCTATTAACGAACGTTTGCAGCTTCTTAGTGACAGCTGCTGTAACCTTCCAGGTGCTGCATCCATAAAGGAGTACGGATTCTACATTGGAGCGGAACAGTCGTAGCTTGGTCCTCAAACTGAGAGAGTTATTCCTCCATATATTTTTTAGCATACCGAGAGCAGCCTTTGCTTTCCCGATACGGCTGCTGATGTCTTGTTCGGTACCGCCTTCGGTAGAGATGATACTTCCAAGATATTGGAAGTTCTGAACTTTCTCTACCGGCTGCTGGGAGATATTTATAAGATTGCACAAAATGGCGAATAGAAAATTTGTTCGAGTTGAACCTCATTTTACATGTGACAATTCGCAGTTGTCAGCGACCACTCATATTTGAATAAAATTTTGAAATTCGCAACCATTCATAATTCGCAATCCACTGGACACGTCTTAAGTGCAAGGCACTTTAAACTATTAAGCCGTTAATCACTTGTTTTTGTTCTTTTCCTTTGTGTTTTTTACAAATCGAACTTTAAGTTTGTCTATGAACCACATTTTGAATGGATTCCACTTCGGCGTGTTTGCAAGATTTTCACATAATTTTCTAATAAATTTCGTGCAAATTTGGTCGAAATTACTTTATTTCGAAATGTAATTTTGGATATGGGAAATGCATTGTTTTTTAATCGAATTTACCTCTACTGAAAACCTATAGCATTTTATGACCTTATAAATTAAGGGGGAAAAAATGTTAAAAACGGTAAAGTCATTCCCTCTATATGAACTGTGATGGCCATTCTCCTTGTTTCAAAATGTTAAAATACCATTAATCAAGATCATAAAATGCACAACTTCCTCTTTAAAAACCAAAAATCTAATTTTTATTCAATCAAAACACGATTTTCCATTCGTTAAACCAAATTTAAAAAAAATCGAATAAAAAAAAACCAAGCTCTTCATCACCGCCACTCACGATGACATGTTATGTTTCCTTTTTGAATGCATATGCTTCCAATCTGTATATATATGTGTTTAAGTTGCAGCACATCATGTTGCGCAAGTAATATCAATAACAATCACATTTCCTCCCCAGTGCATATCGCTTCAAAGATATGTTGTAACATCGCAAATGAAAAGGAAAGCATGATGCTTCAGCGTTAGCATATGTATGTATATGCGAAGTGCATTTACTGTTGGAATTAAAGATGCACTGATAGTTCTCCTTTTTGTTTGTCTGTGCAGCAGCATCTTATACATACGACGAAAATTGAATACCAGATCAATAATATGTACATATATCTTATCCATGCTTTAAATCAAAGTCAGGACAGAGGAGGTGGCATCTTCGACTCCTCTAGTTTTTATACATTGAGATTAAAAGTCCTGTACAAACAATTAAAAATAAAAAGGCGATAAAATATCACACAAATATAAAATATTGTTGAATTAACATGGAAATCATGTTAAAGAGACCAAACAACGTTCTATAAAATAAATAAGAATAAAAACGAAAAGACTATGCGTCGCGTCGCACAGTATGAAATTAATTAAAAAGCTTGATAAAATGAAACAAATCGACCATTTACTAAATTTTGCACTTTACCTACTTGATATCTTTTAAAAACAACACGATAATATGTTTAAATTAATAGATACTTAACAGATGAAGGTGTAGACTCTCAACTTAAAATGTTTGAAAATTTTTGTATAGGATTCTCTTTTTTGTTTTATTTGTATTTATATTTCTCTAAGTGTATAAATAGATATTTTACTTACTACAATTTATCGAGGGAAAGTAAAGGCTGTCCCATCTTCGGTGCACTGCACTTTTTAGCTCAAGACCTAGTCTCACCAAGAGTGATGGTGTCGTCAGAATCGTGTTGGGACAAATTCATGTCAACACCAAACATCATCGCATCAGTAGCTAGCTCTCTGGTATCTTTTGTTTTGGCTTAGTTCACAAAGATGTACTCTCGTATATCTAACCTCCCTCTGCTTCACTTCTTGTTTTAAAGATTACATGAACTGAACAAACTGTGCCACCAGAGAGCGCTCTGGGTATGTTTATTTATTAACATCGTGCAAATTTGTTTTGTTTATTTACTATACTTAAGCAAATATTTGAAGTGTGATTTGGTATCTAGCTATATACAACACTAGATATGAGAAAAAAATGTGACGTCTCTAAGTGCGCCAGCATATATTTTCGTTTAGATATTTATTTTAATTTTTTTTGGCGAAGATACCATCAACAGGAAGGAGGAATAAGCTGAATCATGCTACGTTTTAGTGCAATTTAGTTAAAAATTACCAAATACGATTCTCATCATTTCATTTCCAATCCATATTGACAGGTAATTTCAAACAAATTTGGATGAAATTTGGTAGGAAATTACGTGAAAACTTTACGAACACACCCTATTCAAATCCATTCAAAGTGGAATCCATCTAAATGTCAAAATTTGATGCTTAAAAATAGAAAGAGAAAACATAAAAAAAAAGCCAAATCAAATGCAAAATAAAATTAGCTGTCAAACGAAATAAGAGATGAAAACACTTTTGCTATTATTTTCAAAATCACCCCATTTCGGCTCTTTACTGCTTGAACACAATAGAATTCTGCAACTGGAGCTAGAACAGCTAGCAAAAAGTATCATACTTGTTTTTTTTTTTATTTGTCCACAATGCAGCGGTGCTTTTGTGTATTTTATTTATAAAAAAAAAAACAAGATGGAATTGCACAGGCTTAGTTATACGTATTTGTTATTCTATTCTGATATTTTTTTCTTTTTTTCGCGACTCGGTAGATTGTTTTTTTTCTAAATATTTGAAAGGTCAATACTCAAGTAGGTGAACTCTTCCAGCTACGGTTGCAGCTTCGATTGCAGCTATGCACGTTACGTTGTGTTCGTAACATTGAACTTTATGTGTATTAAATATTTTGACAGCTATTCCAGCTGGAGTTCCAGTTAAAGCTTCGTCCCCATTAGGTTCAGGCAGTTATACCTACTGCAGTCACCGAGTAAGTATGCAGTGCAATCAACGAACAAAACTATTTTAAAATCTCTCACAAAATGACAGTTGACAAGGAAAAGCTGTCAAAGTTAATCAAGGTACTTCAATACCAATGTAAAAGAAAACAATATTTTCATATTTGACTATTTTCGAATATAAATTTCCTTATGTTTGAGTGTTTTTTTTTCGCCTGAAACAATCTAGAAGTCAAATTTGACTAGTTTTAGCTGAACTGATGAAAACACTGCTAATAAAATGTATTTTTATTTGACAGTGATTAACTTACGTTACGAGTATTTTCTTCTACTGTGGATTATCCGTTTTATTTTTATTTTTTTTTTTTTTCAAATAGAACTCAGCATTTTGCCAATAAATAATATTCGGTTTCAATATAATTATAATAATGACTGAGTCACATTTCGATTATAATTATACAGCCTTCGACGGTCAAGCCCAGTCAATCGTTTTGACAACTAAGCCATGAATAATGCCAAATGTCATTAATTATAGTTTTATTATTAAAAGCAAAATTCTATACATAAAGCCAACCTGTTTATTTCTGTGATGTGAGATGGAGAAGTCATAGGTATATTTTTTATATTTCTGATCCGGTTGGTTATTTTATGATATTTTTATTTTATTTAAATAAATATTGTGGTGAATAATTATACTAAGAGAGTTTGCAGAAACTTAGATCTTATTATTGCTTATTGCAAGTTCAAATAAAAGAGCAAAGTTTTACTTAATATAGGTATATTCGTTGTGAAAAAAGTGTAATTGCGCAATAAGTTAAGCTATTCCTACTGAAATCAAGAACGTGTGATTCCAAGGAATAAATCTTCTCTCCATCAGTGTTCATTTTAGCGATGTTTTGTCTAGATATATTATTTGTGAGAACACAAGATCTTCAATTACAAGATCCTACAAGTTAAAAATCAAGAAGAGGAAAAAAGGCTTTCCCACCTCTTTTTCTTAATTTCCAAGAAACTTGAAATATTTTGCACAATGAAGGAATTTATTTTAATTTGGCATCACTTTTTATTTTACAATACAAGATTATGACAACCCAGATGCTCAAATCAAATAATAAAGTATTGAGTCCTTTATGAACATTAAACCTAGTTTGTGCCAAGAATTGAATATAATAGATCTTTCAAAATAGGGGTAAAGATATTCGTTCCTGAAGATTTTTTCTGCCTGTTCAAGACGAACGGTTTAAATCAGTATGTGATTAAGAATGAATTAAATAAAAGAAAACTGCTAATTGTTAACACGTTATAAAAATTGTGATCTTTAATCAAATCAATAATTCCTCTAATAGCCTGCCCCAGGTAACCCTTAACCACGCTATGCCACTGTCATCATGCCAACCAATATGCTCCACTTCCCGAAAACCATAGTCACTTGTTTTGGCACACGTCACCAAAATGCAATGCATTGTCGATTGCGGTTTATTGTTTTTCATCATTACAACGGTCTCAACAAGTAGTGCTATGCCTCTGCATAGAAGATGATAACAAAAAAAATTAACTAATGGGGTTTTCAATTGGTAAATTCAGATTTCAATTTAAAAATTGATTTTTTTCATGGCGAATGGAACACGATTTCAAATTGATTTATTTTTGTCATTGTATTTGTGTAGTTTCGCTTCTCTGTCAATAGTTCAATGCAAATTTCGTTCCTTTTAGAAGAGAAAGATGAGCTTGTTGAAGTTACCGCATCATTTTAAACTTTTCCATTTATAATCGAATATTTCTCACATATTGTCAACACAAATGTCATTCCTGAAATACCTACATTAATCCAATCAAACAGCACATTTGCCATTTGACAGCTATAAATTAAGTTGGTGTTAGTACAGGGAAGGGTAAATCTGCCGAAAAATTTAGATCTGCAAAATTGATTTTCAATCAAAAATAAATCAATTTATTTTGCCCAATGGAATGCAAAAATGAAAAAACAGATCCAAATCAAAAATAAATTGATTTATTTTACCAATGGAAACCCCCATAACATAGCTGATGGTAACAAAAAAAAATTAACATAGGGAATATAATAGGGTGATAACAAAATGTTTGGTAATTTAAATGTTTTTAAATTTAAAATTGAAAAATTATTTAACACAAATAAAAAAGATAAATAAATGAATGAAAAACTGCTGCGTTCCTCAACAGTATATGTTAACATAGAACATTTAATGCAGATTCAGATTTCTGCATCGAAAATTCCCTGACCTATTGAGTTGTGTCAAATGCAGCCTTTCCTTGATCTGGTAACTGTGCTTACTGAAAATCTGGGGAACCATATACAAGAGTCGTTGTTGCACCAAGAACCACGCCACATATTCTTGAAAAAGAGATAAATGTAGGTAAACTAAAGTATCAATTATGACCTTCATGCGTAACCAACTAAAAGTTGGTACATATGATCAAATTCTAAGGCATACAAAAATAAAAATCTAAAATATCACTAATTCCATCCCACTCTGCCCATCAAGAATAGGTACTCTATCTAGTTTTCTAAACAAAGAAACTGAACCATAACTTTGTTGTACCTTTATTCTCTATAGGCGCACTGCATCCCTTTGCGTTTGCATCCAGTTGTATATAGAGACTTGAACTTACTCAGAAATCATTATGGTCATTGAAACCTATTTGTGGCGATGATCATTTGTAATAGTCTTCACAAGGGAATAGTAGTACGTATCTGTACCTTACGAAGGAAAGTGATGTCAGATGTAAGTTGTATCTTCACTTGACTGAGGCAGCATCCCAAAATGGATTCGTGCTCTGTATTATATGCCGGTTGAGGTGCAATTCTCCTTAATGTGTAGGCCCATGTTCCATGCGTACACATCATTTGTAAATGTCATTATAGGTCTTTATCTTGTTGCGTGAAGTTGGATTTAACATGCGCATCAAGTGTACGCATTATATTGTTACTTGTTTTGCGTTAAAAGCATAATGCTGTTTTGAATGTTTTGAATTGTGTTGGTATTCATTTGTTCACTGCTGTAAGAGAGAGAGTGCAATAAGCCCTATAAGGATATTGAAGTCTGTCTTAGGACAACCCACACATATTTTAAACAATAATAATAATTGTAGCAGTAATGCTGTCTGAATCATGTCTGATGTGTCTGTGATGTTAGCATAAAAATTCTCAATAAGACCAATAGGACCACGACAGGAATTTGCAGTTTTGGTTTTTTGTCGTCTTGCATTTCTATACTTTTTCGCAGAAACACGCAAGCTTGGAATCTTCAGTTCACCTCGTAATTTGATCCAAATTTTAAGTTGTAATTTTAAAAGAATCATACTTCATTGCTAACTTTACTTAGAAGCCGTTATACAATATGAATTTTTTGATTTTTTTTTAAATGATTACTTACAAATTTGAGCCTTATTGTTTCTTCTCTTAAGGCAAGTTAATAAACCTTTCGCGGCTGCTTGGAAAAGGGCTCTCATTCTAACTTCGCAGTGAACATTTATCTCAAAACCTGACATTTTCACAACAAACCGCACGTCTACTACCAAGAACTACCAACTTTATTCCTTTATCTGCGATCATTACACATTTTTAAATGCAAATGAGACACAACTTAAATAATAACTAGCTTGAATCAGCTTTTGCTTTATTGCATTGGTCAGTGGTAAGAAAATTCTATCTCTGATGTATTCATAATTTACCAATCATCCGGCTGTTAAGCTGTCAGTTTGCATTACCAGTTCTAATTGAAAATTTTACAACTATAGTCCATTGAATTCACTTCAATTAGAATGAAAAATTTTTGATTTTCTAATCATAATCTGCAAATCACTCATCTCACATCTTTCGTTCTCGTTTGACCTCGTTAAAACCGCAAGGCATTTAAAATCATTCCGTTCCGTTTTGACATTCATTCACGTAGAACAACATACATACGAGTACTTGTATACGGCACGTTGTCGATCGTGAAGTTGTTGTTTGTTTTTTTCTTCTAAGATTTATCTCTCGTTACTGCGGCTTTGACTGACACAAAATTGAAGAAGATTCACTTTCATTTTTATGTTTTTTTGTTAGAAGGTTATTCTGATGGAAGTACATATACATACATACATATATGTGGATGCTGCAATTCAGTTTCTTATTATTTGTATCTCTTTTATTTTTGTTTTGTTTTATTTCCAATTTAAAGTAACTTGCCGTTCACTGTTCATTATCCATAACCGGCTCAAAACGCGTATCATACATACATACGTCAAGTGTAGAAGAGGTTGATGATAAATTGCCTAATTGCCGCACAAAAAATGTGTTGCATCGCGAAACTCGAGGACACTTCCATATCCGGATATGTCACTTTTAAATCAGCAGCCATTAAAATGCCGGTATATCAAGAAAAGGCGCGTATTCACTTGACAGGGGTTGAGATCATTGCAGAACAAATAGATAACAAACTAGACACAACTACTAGTTGTTGACAGTTAAACACTTTACCACTTGTTTTTTTTTTTTTTAAGTCGTTAAGTTGGGATTATATGACAACACGAGGAATCGCAAAAGATCATGTTAAACACGGAAGAAGGTTTAATAATGGACAACCATTACGTAATTAAAACTAAATTTTTTATAGAAAAAAAGGCTTGGCAAGGCAACGCTGGCATTATATTTTACGAATATATTTTTTTTGTTAAGACATCAATACCCTGCCAAAAATGTACTTCTAAAGATGATGGCAGATCAAGCTAAAGGAAAGCTGTTCGTGTTCAGCTTCACTCGAATCGTTCATCGAAGCTCCAACATAAACACACCCTAACACTAACATTATGTTTTCATTAGGGCAACTGAGATAATTGCGTTGAAAATTTTCAAATTCGATTCCATATCACCTCATTTCCCATACAAATTCCAAATGAGGTAATTTCAACCAAATTTGCACGAAATTCGGCAGGAAATTACGTGAACACTTTATGAACACACCCAATGTGGATTTCATTTCAAATGTCAAAGTTCAATGTCTAAACAAAGAAAAAATGGTGTTCACTGGACTTTTTGACAACTCGCTGGACTTTTTGACAACTCTGTGCTTTTGCTCATTCCCATTTCAAGGTGAGAAAAGGATGGCCAGGAAAGGCAGGATTTAAATTTTTATTTTTAAACTACCTATTTGATTTTGTTGACGTTTTCTTTTGTTAAATCTGTTTTTTTCTGTCTGTGATTTATCTATGGTACTTTAATCCTACATAATCCAATTTTTTTCAATTGGAAATATGTATATGTACATAATAATATGATTTAAATTTTATGAGTGAAAAAATTCGAATAAATCCTTGAAAGATCACTGATTTTTGTTCTAACGACTGCTGAACGTCAAAGTGCGACTCTGATGTGTTTGTATTTATAAGTTTGTGTCTGAACAATACAAGTTGAAACAAATCGTAGTTAACAGTTCGATGTGAACAGAGGTGAACACCGTCAAAGAGAAAAAAACAAAAGCAAGTCAGATCAAATGAAACGATTTGTCGAACGAAATTAGTAAATTTAAGATAAAAAGACCTTTTTTCATTTGCGAAATTAACTACCTCATTTCAACTCTAATGAAAACGTGGTATAAGATATTTGATCAATTCAATGCAGGATTTATCGATAAATTTATCGAATGACAAATATACTCACGGGAAAAATATCTCCATCTGAACGAAGCCTTACTGCCGAAAAGAGGTAATTTCTCAAATTATAGAAAAAGTGTTTTCATCTCAAATTTGATAATTTTCGTTTGACAGTTCATTCCATTTCATTTTGAATTTGATTCGGCCTTCAATCACTTGTTTTTGTTGTTTTCACTTTTTGTTTTTATACATTTATGTACAGCTAAATTACCTCATTTCAATTAAATTTTATCCGAGATTAAATTTTGACGTTTCCACGTATAGATTCACCTCATTAGTGTCAAAATGTGACATGTTTAGAAAAACCCAATGAAGACACAATACCTCTATTGATTACTTCCTAAAATTGCCAATATCACTCTAAAGTTCTGTGAAAGTATTAAACAAAATTGGACTAAAAATTTTAGAAATTGATAGTTTTGGGATATAAACGAACAGACCTAATATAATTCATATCCGTGCAGCCAAGATGTCGGAGAAAAGTATTTTTTTTTTTTTTTGAAAACGATACGAGCGCCGTCGGATTTGTGGTTTATCAATTGCGATTTTTTTCTGGTTTTTGATGAATGCAATAGTAAATGGTGACGAAAAAGGGAGAGGTAATGGTGATTGTGAAAGGAATTTATTAGGTTACTTTTGTGGTTGCTCTGACTTTCATTTTTGAAGTATCTACTATATACATATGTGGCTACAAAATGAAACCGCATGACATAATTTGACTAGTGGGAGCTAATTGTTAATTGGATTGTGGCTACTTTTTGGAAACTTCTTTGTCGAATTATTGCAATGCATCGCTATTTTCAACCTCCCCGCCTAGTATAAAAATGTAACATTTATTTATTAGTTCTGATGCATAAAGCTAAGATGATGTCCATATAAGGACGGCCGGTGTGTCTGCCAATGCCAACGATGATTAACACCATTGGGTATAGGGTATGTTTATTTTTATTTTAAAAAATCAATTCATTAAACAAATTTTTCCAGCACTAATCTTATTACGCCCAATGTAAATCAAACCTAAGCCCAAGGCACAACACATATGCTATGGTGTTGGCGCGGCGGCGCGGCGCTGCGCAACTATCATATAGAACAGTAGCGCATAGATTAAGAATTGACAGCTTCTGTTTCTTTAAATAAAACTTCACATCAACACATTTTGCAATCCATCAAACCTTAGCTATTTTAGCTTTAAAACGCAAGGTCTTTTCAAATCTTAGCAAAACAACTCCATCATCCATATGGTATATGGATATAAAAAAGTCGTCGAACCCATTTTGAGTTTGAGTTCTTATAGATACAAAAAATATTGAAACGAATAGAAAAAATAAAAAAAAAAAAAAACAAATCGAACCATAATGTGGGCTAATTGGGAAATCAAGTTTTATAATGTTTAAGAAATTTATTTTTCTTCTCCGGCACTGCACATTCTTCAATGGTTTAACGAGCTCTATTCGCACATTCGATTAAACTTTTCGTACGTAATGAGATTTTTTCATCAGACTTATACATCAGGGTGTGGTGGTATGGAGGTATAGCTCGCAGGTACATGGGAATACTGTGTAATAATGGCTTCTTGAAATCGAACTTAGCCATCAGTAAACTACATTATATGACTTCAAAGTTGTCTTGCTAAAATATTTATCTCGGGCGTGTTTGTGTGTGCCTTAGGTCCCACAGAGATAGGATTTATGTATTTCTAATACCTATGCATAATATAAAAGTTAAGCAGGAACTAAGTCGCACCATAACTGCGTTGCACTATTTATGTAGGTATATACTTTTCTCACAACAAAATAAGAAAGGTGCATTGAAAGTCTAGCAGTTTAAGGGCCAGTTTCACAGTCGACACTTACCGAAATAAGTGGCACTTAAGTTTCACATATTAGGAATTTAAGCTTAATTTCATAGCTAGCGTAAGTGGAACTTAAGTCACCAACATCGGAGACTTAAGTGCCACTTATTCAAGTAACAGTAAACGGTGATATTGGGAATTAATCTTTCACATTCCCCACTTAAGTTTCACTTTTCTGACTGTGAAACTGGCCCTAAGACTGTGACTTGAATTCACAGTACGATCCTGTGATATCGATTGAGTCATTACAAGAACTTCAAATAATTTGACTCTTATGATTGAATTCCTAATTTGAATAGATTTTAAAATAATGGATAGTTTGAAACGATTCGAATTCGATCGATGGCATAGCATACGAAATTTTCCACTCACGCCTGTTAAATCATAGAGATTAAAAGCTCTAAAGATATTTTTAGATCTTCAACTCACTTGAAAACTACTTAAAACAAAAATGATTTGTAGAGTTCTTATTTGCTTTGTCTAGATCTTGTCTATGGCCATAAAAATTCTTCCCATTCCTTAAAATATAAATCATTCTCATCTTGTCCCATCTTTATCTGATTAATGACAAAATATGGAAAACAAACCACACGTTATTTACGGTGTCACATTGTTTCCCAAGGTTAGGCAAGGTACTATAGTCCTGCTATTGGTGGTCCTTATGCATCTTACCATCATCCGATATGCAGATACGATACACTAACAACTATCTGCATAAGATACTGATTCAGATCAGTGCCTTGCAACTTGCACATTCACACTATGTGCACACAGAATGTGCGTGCTTGCGCATCTTGACTTCTTAATAAATTACATTCATCGCCTAAAAGAGTGAATCTTCTTCCGAGCTAAAAAAAGAGTTAAGAGATAAGTGTTATTGTGCGCTTACTCACTACAACGAGAACCCATAAAGATAAGGAAATGCAAATTAAATGCAAAGTAGCTAACTTTTCCATAAACATACAGCATACATACATACATACATAACATATATACACACTTCGGAAAGATACTTCAATTTCTTTTGGTTTAAATTGTATAAGAAAGGTAATATCAAGCCTCGCTTTGGGATTCCACAATCCATACAAAAGCCTAAAATTACAGCAAAAAGCCAAAAGTTTTTAATTAAGAAATATGTTGCTGATGTTTGTAACAAGAGTTTGGAGGTGTTGCTACCTATAGGAATATTAATTGATTTATTATGTTAATACCGTTAAAGTAGAGCATAGAAATTGAATGTAAGGTATTTTTTAAAGAAAATTATGCAATCGGAAAGGAAAATTACATGCAAAGAAATTAATTAGTTTCTAATCGATTTTTTTCGAAAACGCTTTGTTAATTTGGTATTATTTTAAATAATCATATAACGAATTTTTAATGAGATGCATACACCTTACGAAATTGAAATTCCTATGAAAAAAATATAAGACAGATCAATAAATACACTACAAATGTTGTTACTGTGTACAGGGTGGTGCATAATTAGCGTTATGGTTTTAATGTACATACATATATAATTTTTAATTTAAAAAAATATTTTTTTTTCTTCAAAATTTCCGAGTGCCAATGAAGTGGATGTATTTCTTGATTGCTGACCTAGAATTGTTGGAGTTCAAACCCCACCCTAGGACAAGTATCATACAAAACTTATTTTCTTAATAAACTCCAGCGGAACACGCCTTAAACAGAGACTATTCATGGAAAAAAATAAGCAAACATACCTTTTTCTCATTTGTATTTGTCAAAGTGACATATGGAGTTAATTTTTTACTTAAAAGATAAAATCAGCATTATCTGGTGATTTTAATTTTATAAATTGTTAAAAAGATAGCACGGTACTAGCTCGTTTAAAATTTGAAAAAAATCCTCTTTGCAACAACTTAGCATCATACTAAAAATGCTTTAACATCGTACTAAATCTACTGAAATTGTGCACCAATGGTTTTTGATTGATTTTAAAGCAAACACACATTTCACGTATCAGAAATCTATAGTAGGCTCTCCACACACATAAAGAATAACGTGTCCGAGTACATTCAAATCTGTAACTTTTTTTCTGAGGCCTTATTTCTACCAAAATTCTGTCAAAGTACATACATATGCAAAAAATAAAGTTGATAGTTTTGGACACAGATTAACCATATGAAGATGAGAATGTTTCGTACGTTTCACCCTCCAAAACCCATTTGTTTACATTGTTGTATTTGTAATTTCTTCCCGCGTCGATGAATAGATGTGATTTGCAACAACAATTTAACCGGTGTGTGAAGATCCCTACTGTCTATGTGTGAGGTTTTTTTACACACATTCTCATTTTTTATCTGATAACTGCCAGTTCAAACTTGTAGGCAAATTAAAATGGCTGCTGGGGATTCTCATCTTCATGTGGCTAATCTGTGGTTTTGGAAAGTATACGAACAGACCCTGTTATAAGATTGAATACATGACGGTGTTCACATTGGACTCAGTCCGCGCGACTCATGATGAGAAAGACAGAGTCTAGTGAGGCAGGATTTTTTCAAAAAAATAAAAAAAAATTAAAAATCCTGCCTCACTTTCTCATATAGTTGTGTAGAGTAGAGTGAGATAAAAGAAAAAGATGTCAAAATGAGTCGCGCGGAGTTAGTCCAATGTGAACACCGTCCATAAGTAAAGATTTATTTCAAAATATATAATTTTGGTAGTTTGTGGCGTATGAGCAATATTCTTGTTCAATGATTGATATTTCCAACAAGAATTGTTCTTTCACTCCTCAGTGAAATTCTTCTGGAAATTTCTATTTTAATTGAGGCCATGCATGAAATAATTAATAGAGCAATTTAAAAAAAAAAAAAATTGCCGAAACCCGGGATTGAACCGGGGACATTTAGATCTTCAGTCTAACGCTCTCCCAACTGAGCTATTTCGGCACATACAAAACCAAGTTTTATAAACGAAATTTTAAGTCTCTGACTCAAGTCTTTATTTATATAAAATAAGAATAAACAAAAACCACATATATCATATTTACATGCATACGTTGATATCAAATAAATTTGTTATCTTTCTTGTAAACGTTTAAGATTTTTACAATATGTTGAGACTTGATGTATTAAACCTTTGATTTTTTTGATTGTCCGATGCATTTTTTTTACATTTCTACGAAATCCTCGCTTGTACCTTCGTCTTCGAGGCCGTGAATGATAAGGTTCGTATGTTCTTTCTGTTCCATTCAAATGATTATCCGATGTGCTAGTATTACCATTACTTTCTGGTCCCAAAAAATGTTCTTCCATTCCATTTACTTGATTTTGATCGTCATATTCATTATATAATTCGTGTGTTCTTTCAGTTCCATTCAAATGATCTTCCGATGTGTTAGCATCAGCATTATTTTGTGGTCCCAAAAAGTTTTCTTCCGTTCCATTTACTTGATTTTGATCATCATAATATTCATCATCTAATGTTATGTCATTTAATTCTTGATCCATATTAAAATTTCTTAAAATAAAAATGTTGAAAGAATACATGTACTTTTGAATTTAGTAATAATTATTATTATTCCAATGATTTTTACGTATAAAACAATCCTAAGTTTTTACTTTTCTCAACAAGTATTAATAAAACTCAAACTAAACTGGTGTAATGCGGGCCTTGACAGAACTTTGGACTAAAATTGATAGGGCGCATTCACTAATGTAGTTTCTACGTAGTCCAAGTTCAACTAGCTTTGTGAATGCAAAATTGCACTACAAAGCTAGTCAATCCTAAACGGTCATATTAATGTAATGACAGATGTAGATACGTTTAATAAGAAACATTTGTGTTTTGAGAACTTTTAATAAACTTTTTTTACAGTTTAAACTACACAAAATGTATAAAATGTATATTTTCATATTGCACCATTAATTTCATTTTGAAAATATCTTCTACCAAAAATTAAACTTGTATTTTCATCGAACAGCTGATCGTGAAATGTCAAAATCATTATCCACTAACTTTGTAGCCGAAAATTTTACACTAGGTCGGAGGGGAAATTTCAACTAAGTTCTTAGTTGTTTTTAGCCAATCAGAGTGAGTTAACTACGTAGAAACTACATTGGCCGAGTTCAACGCACATCTGAATATTCAGAATTCTGAATTTTTGAAGCTCTTGATTGGCCAGCTGTCAGAAAAAAATTCTGAAAATTCAGATGACTTCTGACAGCTGGCCAATCAAGAGCTTCAAAAATTCAGAATTCTGAATATTCAGATGTGCGTTGAACTCGGCCATTACAGTGAATGCGGCCATAGAAATTAGCAGTTTTGAGAAGTAAACGAACAGACCTAATGCTGCTGTAAGGCCCGCATAACTCCATCTTCATTTAAGCTTAATACTGCTTCTTGATAAAAGTAAAACCACTTACCGTGTAAGGGCAGTATTGTGCAATTGATCCGGTACAATCCACCATTTAATCTTACATTTAATAAAAATACAATTTGCAAATGCAAGTGCAAATAGTAATGTCACTTAAGCGCTTGGAACGCCAATATTTCCCATTTAAACTATTTGAGCATGGATTTTTGAGAAAAATAAGCTTACGACATAAAAAATAATTGGGCTGCCATTTCCTCTTATTTTCGTCCCGGAGTTCTAAAGGTATAAATTTGTTGAATCAAATAATGATTTCGAATTAAAAGAGTTTTCTCATAGTTCTATCAAGTAGTAAGAGCATCTTACTACTTTATATTCCTTCCAGTACAAGAAATATTGCGAACATTTCATTCAATATGCATCGAGCAAAAATGTAAATTTGTACTTTTGTAGGTATAAAGAACAAACTTGAACTGATCATAATATTATAGCTTCTTTCGATTAAGCATTGCATCTTACTTCAAACCAATGGTCGATAAAATAAACAAACATCACCAACGAATCGATGACAATCTATTGTGAATGAAAAATGAAATAAGCTATAGCCAAGCCGACCTTCTGTAATATCCCGCGATTCCATTCATTTGTCATGAATTGTGAAAAATGCATCAGCATATTTCCAGACAGTTTGGACAGTCCACATGTGCTACCAATAAATTTTTAAATCATTATTCATCTCTCCCACAGGTTTCACAAGCTGCAAACGTTGAGGTAGACAATAAAAAAATCAACCATTAGGCTCGAAGCACTCTTGTTGAAGTGAAGGCTGTAGGTATATATTATAGAGATGACTCTTGACAGGAATAACATTTTAAAGGTATGGACTTAATTTTACCATTTATTTGCATACAATAAGAATAGTGGTGGGCAAATTGGAAGAGAATTTGATTCGTAATACAGATGCCTCAAGAAAGATTCCGCAGGTTGCAGATGCAGTACCTTCTCGTTATGCGCATACATATTTAGTTATAGGAAATCTTTAAACGAAACCTATTTCCTACTTGAAAACAATTTTTGTTTGTTTTTTCCATAGCAAAATCCAGTATTTAAGGCGATCTCGGCCCCACATGGGGCCTTATATGTTCGGTTTTGCCCCCACTTATATTTAAATCGACTTATGGGTGTTCCCATTGTTACGGTTGTGATAATGATACTGAGTGATGATTTTATAAATTATTTACAAAATATTTCAAAATGATTAAAAAAAATTCTCAAAATTATATCACAACCTCGCAAGCGTTTGAACAAAGCTATAAATTCCCATTACAACCCTCTTCTCTCTCAAATTAAGTGTGTTGTAATCTTTAAAATATTTAACGTTTTGTAGAATAACTCTGAGTGAGCGAATACTCTCAAGCCAAATTTTCCAGCGCTGAATGGAAATATCGCATGAAACTGGAAGGAATTTTTCGGTTGTACCTCAAAGTCTGACATGATTACAACAAAAAAAAATCGGCGGTGCGACGTTGACTGTCGATTTTCCTCTTCATTCTCATTGAGATTCACTTAAAATTCCAAACAAACAACTGAAAAGTTATAAGGTGAAAAAAAGGTTAAGGAGGTGGATTAGAACCACATTAATCTAATCACAAGTTAATAGCCGTGTTTTTTTGCAAGCCCCGAGGAAATCGATATAAAAAAACGACGTCCTGTCCTTCAATTTACATGTTAAATGCAACAACAACTAATCCCCTTCGGGCTTAGCTAAGCGCTGAGGATTCTCGGGGAGAAAAACTGTGTTACCGGCGTGAATTGCATACTTGTTATCGATAGTTTGTATGGAAACTCCATTTTGTTTTTGTAATGGCGTCGCTAATCCCCGATGTCGTTTTTTTCAACAAAGTATCCCCGGGCTTGCAAAACAAACACGGCTAATATCTCTTTCTCAATGGAAGAACAAAATTGTCAACATCTTTCTTCTGACATTATCAAAACTTATGTATGTAGTTTCCGATTGGATTTTCCACAGAACAATTCCGTTTTGCAGCAACAGAATATACTACTTATATAAGCGGCTGTTATTACGAATTTATACAAATTAATTCCTCAAATACCTCATTTATTTACGAAAAGAGATTTTAACTGCTTGGAGCCAACTTCACCGTGGTTACATCTAAATATTACAAAAATCCGCCACTAGCGACTAATTCCTCCAAATCGGAAGATAGTTCCAACTTTAGACTGCTTGTGTTCTGGGTTTTTTTCGGTCAGCTGATTATATTTTATGGCTTCTTGTTTGTTTGTTGTCATAATTTAAATTTATGAAAACAAAAGTTAACAAATTTGTTGAGCTTGAGCCGTTTGTCAGATGTCAGTGTTTTAAGTTGTAAAATAAGTGAAAACAAAATTTTAAGAACAATTTAAAAGCATAAAATATTTTTAAAACAATGAGATGCTCAATATTTGGCTGCAAGTCACACGAATTACCTCAACATATAACGCTTCATAGGCAAGCAGTCTTCATAATGAAAATCTACATTTATTTATGTTCTGATTATTATTTAGATTGTATCGTGATGGAAAATTTAATGAAGACTGGATAAAAGCAATTATGTCCTTGAATGGGCAGTATGTAGACACTCTTAAACCCACGAAAATATTTACTGTTTGTGACCTGCACTTCGAGAGACGTTTCCTAAGAAACCTTGGACCAAAAAATCATCTCACTCCTGATGCTATTCCAACTATTTTCCCTAAAATGTTGGAAGGAGGAATGTAAGATAGCCTTTTTTTTAAATGTTGATTTCTTATGACAATTCTTTTGATTTCAGAAAAGATGAGATAGATTACAATCTTGAAGAATCTGACGTAAATATTTTGAGTGAAAGGTAATTTTGTCATATGAAGGGCTTATTTCAAAAACATGATAAGCCACAGAAATTTAGGTATTTTTTTTTTGTTTACATAGGCTTTCCTTATTTTTACACTTGGGGATAATATTAAGGAGTACTTTATAACCTATTCTTAACAACAAAAATGAAATAAGAACCATGCTCATATTATTTGATATTTTTTTTTTTGCATAAAATGCAATTATATCGGCAGTTTGAAAATGTGGCTTATCATACCAATTCAATAAGCCCCTCAATGTTTATTTTTTTATAAAACTTCACTGAATTATATTTTTTTGTTTTTTATAGTGAGAACATTCCAACCAACTTAACTCGTGAAGAATTTTCCAGGAAAAAAGGACACATTTTAGAGAAGAAGTAATTTTGTTTATATTTAAAAAAAATACTGAATTTCTATTCGTGAAGCGGAAACCGTAAGATTGCCTATTTTATCGCGGCCATTACGAAAGAGGATGCTTTATTCCAAACAATATTTGAAAAATAAACTGGACTTTTCCGATTGCATATTGAGCTAAGTATACCTATCACATAAGGGCTTTTTATGAGAGATAGGTAATCTTACGGTCGCCTCCTGGACTATATTCTATTTACCAAAACTTTATAATTTCAGTGACTGTTCTAATAAAGCAGCGTCCAGTTCTGGAGTAAAGGTTTACAGAATTACTCAAATGTATCTAAATATTTGTTTTTATTTGAAATGCTCGATGTGCCTTAATAAAAGTGTTTATTGCAGACAAAATATTTTTTTACCACCCAAAAATACATCTGCCGAAGTATCGACTCCAAGTTTAAGTGCTTTGGTTGAAAAGTAATTTTATATTCGTATTTAAGTTCAAACGTAAAACATTTTAATAAATTTCGTACTTGCAGCACCCAAACTGTTCGGAAGCGTAAAGAGAAATTTAACATTGACCAAGCCTCTCCTAGTACAATAAAAAGAAAATGTATAATTTATATGGAACTAATAAAAAAAAAGAATAACATCTTGAAAGTACTTCGGCGTAAGTTAGTGAGGAAGGAAAACAAAATTAAATCTTTAAAAGCCAGAATCATCGAATTGGAAAATATAAAAATACATACTGTACATTAGACTGATTCAAACAAATAAAAATATCTTCTGTTTTCAATGCCACAAGATTTTTAGTAGTTAGGGCTTAGTGAAATATTATAATTCTGGCTAAGTTTCAGCCCTTTAGATTAATATATTTAGAAGTCGCTCATTGCTGCTTTTACCAATACAAATTGTGTTGGGAACTTCTTGTTTTGCTTCATTAATTTATAACTTTAGAACCAGTTACCTTATGGAAATGATCTTAAAAGATTCTTAAAGGAACTCTTCCTTTAATTGTAAGTCTTCGCCTGCCTGCTGAATTCCCAAATACACCCCTATAAACAAAAAGGTCGAGTTCGGCAACACTGCCATTTTTCGGTCCCATTTCTGCAGGCCAATACTTTTGAAAATTCATTTACTGTTTTAGAACTGTTGATTGGTGCTCTCAGCTATCACCCTTAAGCCTGAACCACACTACTCTCGTGTGGTGTGTTGTGGAGTCATGTGTCGCTATCGCTCTTATGTATTTCATATGAGTAGAGCCATATTTGTATCGTGTGATGTGTTTTGTCGAAATCTAAGAAATACATTGGAATGACAGCGACACATACTCCCCAACACACCACACGAGAGTAGTGTGGTTCGGGCTTTATTCTGCAAGGCTTTTAAGTTAAACGACATGGCTCCAGAAGTAGCAATTGGAGTTTTAGTAAAACGACTACCGTTATAATGGTTAGAAGGGTGAAGAAAGATGAGAACCGTAAAGTTTTAAATTTACTTATGGCCTTTTCGATTGGTAATTCGGTAGAACAATTTGCTACGTGTGATGCCTTCTGAACGATTCTGAAAACAAAACCAGAAGGAAACGACTCTTCTTTCCAGGAGAAGAATTGTCACTCTGACTCCAATCGAAAACGCTTCTGGAGCCGTGTCATTTTCGTAAAACGCCATACGGAATAAGATTGAATGAAATCAAATTTTACCCAAAATATACCATTTTTTTGCAATTGTTTAGTTTTAACAGTGATTTATCATGTTTACTTTAACGAACTCGGAAAAACTCATAAATATCCACCCGATTCTGAGAACGGAGCCGAGTTCAGGCCAGCTAAGACATTTGAAAAGTGTAATCTTTCCGCAACAAATAATTGGGTAAAATGAATGAATGAATGAATTCTTTTGTCAGCGCTTCGTTTTAGAGGAAGATTCATTTGCCAGCAACAATACTGGAGCGCAGGCCATTTCTTTCTTTAAAAAAATCTTTACTTTTATAGAATTAAAGTACAAAAAAAAAAAAACACTACGAATTTTCCTTCGTTATGACAGATTTTTATTATGATAGATAACAATTATTTTTTTCAAAAAAAAAAGTATAAAAGCGAGTATAAAAATTTAAATTTCTTTATGTGTATGTTATCTTAGAAATGTGGGATCATTTTGATTACGATATTTTTTGTTTTATTTTTTTTTTTTTTAATTTATTTGATGATAACAATTTGAAAATATATTCCTAGAATCAGCCATCGTTTCGTCACTATTCCTTTATTTATCTATGTATAATAAGATTTTTGTTACTTAAGTATAAAAATACAAATTGTTTTTAAAAATTCGTCAAATTTATTTATGTTTATGTATGACGGTAAAAAAAAAATAATCGTTATGTTACGCGTGACCTTATTAATACAGGTTAAATCTTAAATATATTAAATTTACTTAAATAGAAAAAAAAAAAAAACAAACAAAACGTAAATGTTGATTAGATTATTATATTAAACTTTATTATTAGAATTCTTTAAGTTTTCTTTCTATGTATGTTATTTTTTTAAATATTTTGTCTTTGTTTTATTTTAATCCTAGTACGCTGAATCGAAATATTTAAATTTCGTACCGGGCTTAAGAAAATAATTTACAACAAAAGTTTTACGCAAAAATTATAAATAAAATTAACCAAAACTTAAGTCTTTTGTTTATGTTCTTATTATAAATTTAGTTTTTGCTTATCCGAAATTCATATTCAGCTGAAACGGTGTTAGGTCTTTTGTTATTGCCAACGAAGCACCATCACTGACCATTTTACACGCTAGTGCCGCTAGATTTTTTGCATCATCTATACCCGAATGTTCTCTTCCCTCGAATTCAAGTCCAACATGTTGGAGGGCATCACTGAAATTTATTGGCTTATAATTATACCATTCTCGGAATAATGCTCGCAAATCTATCCATTGATTGAAAAATTGTGGCTTCTTTAGCCGTTTGCGTTGACATTCCTTGGCCAGACAAATACCAAAATCCCAATCGGACCATGTCACAAATGCACAGTTTCCTGTCTTATTATCTTTGGACATTTTTGGCAGGTGAAGATTGCGGGCTCGCAATTCTTTGCGCAGCCACTCTTGGAACATCATTAGGGCAGTTTGTAGTGGCATACCAGTGTCGACGGTCTTCTGTGTGATTCCAGTTAGTTCGGTGCAGAATGCACTTAGTTTTGGCGATTCGATAGGCATTATGTATTCATGGAATTCAGCTTCGATTTTGCCAGTCTTTAAATTGACCAAAATTGCTGGGAATTCTGAAAGAAGAAAATGCATAATATGATATTCGAGGGGTAAGAAAACAACTATTTCCGTTAATAAAGTTTAAAAAAAAAATGAGTGATTACACCGAAAGTGATGGTTAGAGGTGTCTACCAACTTACCAATAATCTCCGACTCCCGCCATTTGGGTGGTGCTATATTCTCCCAGCAGGTAGCTTCAAAGTCGACAGCTATCACATAATCAAAAGGTTGAATAGCTAGTTTATGCATTTTTTGTCTTCTCGATGAATGTTGATTACCAGCTTCATCAACATAGATTGTCTCCAATAGGCCAAGTTGTCTGAAAAGGCACAAAAACACCCATTTAATTATTTGCTCAATTTCAAAACAAAGTTAGGGTCAAAAAAACATGCCTATTTATTTGCATAACACACCACCATTGGCTTGGTTCTCAAAATGAAACCATTTGTCTCGTTTAAAGCTTCTTCAACAACCCCTAATTGATTTGGTTCTAAATTGTCAAACGTAACAAATGCCTGACCCTTCATGCGACCTTTTTGCATTACTTTAATGGACAGAGTAGGCAGATATCTTTCGTAGATGCTTCGAAGGTCACCTTGAGTGACATCTTTATGAAGATTCTTAATATATAGCTTATGGGATGGTTCACCTTTTTCGTAGTTTTTAAAAACTGGCAACTCAGTTAGTTGATTGAAGGGAATTCTATTGGTTTTGAGATCTCTCGGCGGTACAAAAGGTATGGCAGAAAGTGTGCATTCATTGGTTAGGTCATCTTTAGAAAACTTATCTTTTGTGGGTTCAGGAATTTTAATTTTATCGACATTTAATGTAATCTTTTGACCGACAAGTGATTTCTTTAAGTCAAAAACTGAACTGAGGTCTTCTTTCTTTTGTAAGTGCCGACTTGACTTATTTTTTACCATGGCAGTCACCTGAAGGATTTTCTTAGCTTTCTTCTTGTACAATAATTCCTTATCCGGAAGTTTTCTTTTTCGTATTTTTGTGGACTTCTTTTCACTTTCTGAGTCTAATTCAGATTCCATTTCAGATAGAAAACTAACAGGATCAGTTTGAATACCAATTTCCCGTCCCGATTGCAATCGAGTTTCTTCAACTACAACACTCTTCGGGCCAAATGGAGGATCAAGATTCATTCGATTCATCAAATGAAGCACTTGAGTGTAGAATCTCGAATTGCTCATAAGAGCTATGGAAATGCTATCCAAAATGTCTGTATTTATCTTTGGATAAGCATACTTGAGATAAGGAGGAGGAGGTTGATCAAAACGCAATTCATCACTAGTGGCATATAGTTTCTTAACATAATTGGATACAGATGGCATATCTTCCGATTTGTCATCAGCAGCATCATCTTTAAGGTTTTTACCATATCCGTAATATTCGACAGAAATTATTCGTCCTCCAACCCAAGTCTGATGAAATTTGTGCAAAATAAAATAAGCATATTGTGGATCGGTAAATGATATAAGAGCTCTCCGTCGACCAAATAGTTTGATGGATGCCGGATTGTAGGGAGCAAATATATTGAGATTTGTTGGTGATATATTCTTTACTATTAACACTGTATTTTCCATTTTAAAATGTATACACAAAAAAAAGAAGCACAAAACACACCTCAAATTCGCATGCCGGTAGCAAAATGGCCAAGCCGAACCAAATGACAGATGACAGTTGGCTCTCTGCTTCACTTGACAGATGTTTCAATTTCAATTATTTTCGCTGGAAAGTGAGGTGGAAGAAAATGCAAATGGAACAAATAGAGCACATGTTATGTTTTAAGAGACAATTATGGGGAAAATTTGTAAACGACATTCTCTTTATTTTAACACTGGAAAAAATATTATGATAGCAATAACATAAATTAAAAATAAAATGTTACGGGATTTTTTTGAAAATTATCTTTTTATAAAATTATCTTTCTATAAAAAGAATTTTTTTAAATAAAAAAAAAGATTAATAGTACAAATTTTAGTTTAGTTGTTTTAAGAACATTTAATTTGGGAATCTATGCAATAAAATATTTTATTCTAAGGAAAAAGAATAAAATTAAAGCTTCTTTATTTCCACTTCGCACGAGGGAATATTTACATTTCCTTCCAACACTTTTAGACAGTCATTGCTAGTCATTGTCTTAATAGTTTGACTACTCCTTATTTAAAAACGCATTTCGACACCTGACCTGTAATCTGTCATAACATGTGTTTTTTTTATGGAAGTGACTCTAGATATGCCAATTATAACAGTTTTGGTTTATAAAACTACTGTTTATGCTTGGACGAGACTAGATGCTTGCCAATTTATAATATTTATAACAATTTATCCCCATTAAACGTGGGCGTGCGTTAACCCGCTTCGCTCGACTTAAATCACCTGAAGCCTGAAATATGACCACGGCACGGCGGTGGGCCCTGGCCCTGCGGGCCCGCATAAACAGAACTTTTATAAACCAAAACTGTTATAATTGGCATGTCTAGAGTCACTTCCTATCGAAAACAAAGAATTTTAAAAACGAAGACGCATTGGTAACTTAAAAGTTTATAAAAACGAAAAGGTAAAGCAGAAAATAAGTTTTACGTATGAATTTTGCGTCTAACTAAAAACGCAGGTAGAAGTGGCGTTCAAATTGCAACAATAATAATTCACACTCAACTAAACAAATACAAATTCTGTGTTTTTGTATATATAATTAGGATATGAGGAATAAATGTGACCTGGATATAATAATTAGCCCATCTCTGCTAATTGTTACTGATCAAAGTATTTTCAATCAATTACGATTCGGTGCGAGAATGATATCTTTTAAAGTGTTTAAGAAGAAATAAAAGTAGAATTATTTTGAATTTGAACAAGGTTGACTAACAATTTATTTTTCCATAGTGAAAATTTAATTAGAAACGTTATTTTTTCTTCTTTTCCGCAAATAACGTCAATATGAAAAATTTTTATTTAAAAACAACGACCTAAGCCTGTAAAATTACTTTTTTTTCAAAGGTGTGAAAAAGACGATAAACAATTTTTTCGAGACAAAAAAGGGTGTTTTTTTAGAGGTACGAAAAAGTCATTGATCATGGTTCTATAACGGTCTCCATTCAGTGGAACCCTCTTGGGTTTTTAAAGCAGTAAGGACCAATGATTCCACCAGCCCATAAAGCACACCAAACTGTCAGTTTTTCTGGATGTAACGGCGCGGCGGCGTCTCAACAATGGCTTGAAGATTATCTACACTCTAAATTGGGAACTTTTGCCTATTGAAGTAGCCAAAAATGAGCTTCATCGCTGAACAAAATTTTCTTGTGAAATCGGGATCAACAGCAAAGTCGTTTCGAAATAAATCTGCACAATTTGCATGCGTTGTTCAGGCGTCAGTCGATTCATGATGAAATGGCAAACCAAACTAAAGATAAATCACATGGCAGATGACAAAATGGATGTCAATGAAAACAGTGCTGCCAATTTCAAGTTCACACAATTTATTTTAGAGAGGGTTTTTTTTTTTAGACGTGTGGTTCTCAATCTTGCAATAATTTTTTCGGAGTTGGTCTTTTTGACAGCTGTCACTTGATTTATGATCAGTTTGGTTTGCCATTTTATAATTAATAGACTTATGCCGGTCGTCCACTACGTGCGCGACATGTTCAACCAACTTTTTATTCAACTATTTCATACAAATTTTTGGATTGGCCTGCTCACTTTTTGAAGGAGCGCATTCTCTGAGATCTCATTTTCCTGAACGCGCCTATTTCCATCCTTAATTTTTTTAAAATGACAGGCACAAAATTTTAGTGCAGAAAGTACGCGAACGTAACTTTTATCAACAACTATTATTGCACTGAAAAAAATCATTCAATAATCATTCAAAAAACATTCAAACAATATCATTCAAGAGTGATTGAACATTTTTTTATATATATACGATGTTCTTTTTCTTCTAGAAATAGATAAGTATGTAGTAGATGGATCTGTAACAACGGTAGTTACTCAAGTACCATAACAATATGCAAACATTGGTCATAGATAACGTCGGTATTTTTGTACGTTTTATTACTTATTTAACAATTATAAAACTTTTGTTGTTATTCTCATCATTGTTTACTATTTAATTTTCCATTTGGTTACTATTACGCGATTTTAACGCCGTTGTTGTCACCAAATCAAACTAACAATAACAGGGGTGGGTGATTATTACAATTGTTTTTGTTGACGTCTTTAGATTTTTTTTTTGTAAATCTATTTTTACTTTGTTCATCTCGTGTAGTTAATTTTAAGAATTCAAGATAAGAATCTAAGGTTCGCATTTTTGAAAGCAGTTTTCCTGTAGAATCAGGTGATCATAACTCATTAACAGTGATGATAACTATTTATTGTTCAGCGTATTTTTTGCATGTTTGCACTTTTCTCACAAGAAAAAAAATGATAGAAGCTTCTAAGACCTAAAGTTGAATCTTGTTGTTCGATTCGTATTAAATTATACTTTTCAAGTATAAGATATGTACCTACTTGTATACATACACATACAATATATTTATTATTTTTATGAGTATTCATAGGTATATCGTTGTTTATTATTTATCCATTTCCATTCTATTCAAAATGTTCTTTTTCTCTCGCTTTTCGTGATTTAAAAAACTGCGTATATTATATGGACGAGACTAGAGACATGCCGATTTATAACAGTTATTACAGTTTTTCGCCATTCAAATTGGGCGTGCGTTAACGCGCTTCGCACGACTTGAAAAAAAAACTCTGTGTGCCTGAAGTATGCCCACTGGCGAAGGGCGCTGGCCCTGTGAGGCCGCATAAATAGTACTTTTATAAACCAAAACTGTAATAATTGGGATGTGGGAATGCCAATTTCTAACAGTTATAAGTTTCGCGCGCCTTGAAAAAAAAAACTCTGGGTGCCTGAAATATGCCCACTATGCCCGGGGCCGCATAAACAATACTTTTATAAACCAAAACTGTTATACATAATTTGAACGTTTAGAGTCACTTCCTTCCCTATTTTTCAACGCTCAAATTTGAGCACTTTTTAGTTCTTGGCCTACCAAAGAATTATGTTAATCGTTGTGTTGGCACTACTGCTAATATTATTTTCAGCATTTAAATTTAATTATCAAAAGGTACACGTGGTCCCAAGTTTTCCTAACAATTGAAGCTGAACTATTTCATACAAACTTTTTGAACCAACAATAATTATAAGCCAATTTAAGTACCTTATGACAAAAAAAAACATAAAAATTATGTTTCATCTCAATATAACACTAATGAAATTATTTACGATTCCTTAACTCGTTAGCGCGTTGCCACTGTGTGCCGGAAGACAACACTTGCCAGTCGCACCCCATTCACATTATTTCATAATTCATCATTTTCATTTTCCATTTTCATTTGAATTGCAAGCGAGCATACGATAAAATTGATGAACGCAAAATGGCAAATAAAGAAAATACAATTAGATAACATATAGACGCATAGAACGACGCGCCGCCGGCCACGATGTCGGTTTTTATATTTACTTATATTAGAGAAGCAAGAAGCCATCTTTTACCAACTATAGCATTGCACTAAAAATAGATGCTGCTGCAACTGGAACGGACAATGGGACTAAAAAAATATAAACAACAATCGCGAGCACATTGCTCCCACGTCACGTCGCAGTCGTGGTGGTCGCCACCGTTGTCGTTCGTATATCGTTGCCGCTTTCCTCGTCGTCATCGTCCATCCACCATTCCACCAAAACACAACCGTTGTAAATAAAATTAAGAGACCAGCCCCCGATCAGACGCCTTCTGTTTCAAAGAGGAAATGGTAACGTTAAGGGATGCGCACAAGTTAAACGTTCGTGTATATACGAGTAGATGTAAGACACATCGCGAGTTCAATTACTCGATGAAACTGTCTAATGACACATCCAAGATGACACTTTAACCACATAACGGATCTGTTTGGTAACGTGAATTTTGTTCACAAATTTTAAAGATTTTATGTCAAACCCCATCGGAAAAAAACAAGTTTTGCGAAACTGGGTCAACAGTTTAGTTACCAAACAGGCATAATAGATACCTCTGTTCGTTAACTTTTTCGAAAAGTGGCAATTTCTACCAACTTTTGTTCTGTCAAAGTTCAAATACAACAAAAAAAAAAAATGATCAATTGGTTGAAACTGGCAGTTTTGGGAAGTGAACGAACAGACCTAATGACATCTGACGGATTATAAACTTTTTAAAAAATAAAGTATTGTAACGTAAGAATGAACCTATGTTAATATTTTTGATTGATAGTTTGTATTATTTCTCTTTTTATTTTGGAATAAAGTTTCGCTATTATTGCAATATTATTTCATCTAAATATGCGAACGTTAGTTAATAGTATTTATCATTTGGATAATAACGAGTATTAAAGTGGCAGCCCTGATATCATGAAAATAAACATTTGTTTTTTTCGTGTGTTGTTTTTCTTTTAGTTGAAATCAACTTTCTTTGTGTAATTTTTTTTTTTCTTTTACAATATGTTCTTGTAATGTGTGCATTTATCTTCCGGTGCAATGGAGCCAACGATTCCTCCACCTCAATATACTTATAGTCGATTGTTATAACAATAAAAAAAAAAACTAAAAATACCTACAATAGCGTAACGAAACCACCATCACGAAAACAGAAAATAAACAAAAATATCAAATTGAAAGAATACCAACAAAAAATATTTTATTTTTCAAAGACGAAATCCAACTCGTGACTGGAAAATGTGCCAAGAAAATTCTGGAATTCGCACGAGAGACGTCAAAGATAAACTATCTATTGTTTTTCAATGGTTAAATTTTCAAGAATTATTGAATAAGAATGTTTTATTTTTGATTTTTTTAACATTTCAGTGATCAGTATTGAAAAAATATGGCCATTAGTTTCGCAGTGGTAGCTTACATCAAAATTTAGCTAAACCTTGAGCTGATTTTAAATTCTTAGTTTATACCACGTTTTTACCGACCACTAAACTGGGATTTATTTATAGATCTATCCTACCACTAAACTGAGATTTGATAAGATTTGTCCATAACCTTCTTCAAATCTCGATGATTTACTGTACAAATTTATTTCGGAAATCTAGTAGATTTTAAATTAATCTTGTTAAATCTTCATAGGGCCAATAGTTTTACGAATCAAACTAACCCAATGCATGTCCCACTGAACGCGTTCATTGGAAAATCCAACCTTTTTTGCTTCGCTTGACATTCATGAAATTACCTCTGTTCGTTTACTTTCCAAACCTGCCATTTTCTTCCAGTTTTAGTCCGAAGTTTTGTCAAAGCCCATATACAAAAATTAAATTGGACTAAAAATGGTAAAAATGGATAGTTTCGGACTAGTACGCGAACACACCTATTTTCTGCCTCACTTCAACATCATAATGGGCGCGTTCAACACATATTTGAATTTTCAGATTTCTGAATTTTTGGACCTTCTGATTGGCCAGCTGTCATAAAAAATTCTGAAAATTCAGATGACAGGTGGCAAATCAGAAGCTTCAAAAATTCAGAATTCTGAAAATTCACATAAATATGCGCACAATAAAAAAAATTGGAACGCCATTTGCATTTTTGATAGATACTGTCAAAGGTAATTAATATACTTTTTAATCTCTTTGTGCGATGGAAACACTACATAATGTAGATATATTTAATCTAAATTGATATAAACCTTCGGTTGAAACACACATATTATCTAGTATTAAAATCCTCCGGTTTGACGGAGTTAATTTGGTGGGATGACATAATGTCCACAGATAAAACAGCCGGCCGTATTTTATCGTCGCTCATGATCCATATAGATCATCCTTTGAAAATAAAACGATGTACAGATCATAGCGACAAAAGTGTAATATATGCATCTACCCATCTCTTTTTTCCTTGTTTATATATTTTGTATGTATTTGTTGTCTTTTTTCTTTACACTACTGTGATTAATGAGTTTTTTTTTTGGAAAACGCACCCTTATGTTAGATCGTTCAACAAATATTATTTTTCCTCATTTAAATTTACACAGCCTGAATAAACTAAATTTCTCTTATACATATAGAGGCAACAATCAATTAATAAACAATATTAATAGAATACAAATGCTTAAAATAAGTGCAATCTTTTGAAGACCATTTTAACAATAATAAATCAAACTTGCATGTAAAAATAATTAGCTTACGTAGAAATTATTTTGATTATTTTTTTTACTTTGAAATTTGGAACTTTGCCAAATATAAATCATTAAGGTGATGTTATTTCATATGCATAGGGAGATTTAAGATAATTTTGAAATTAAAATTAAACTCTCATTTCCACGGCATAGAATGCACAAAAAAGGAGAGCTAGCCACAAAGCAAGGGGGTACTGAGGTCAACATAAGATTTTTTGTATATTAGCCTCATAATAATGATTGAATACCCTTAATATTGAATCCATTTTCATCCACAGTGTAATTTCACTTCATTAAACAATTAAAAATGAATGCACCATCAATGTTGACAGTTCGAAGAATTGTAAAGGGTTTTCCAATAAGAGGTGTTATTGGGTACGTTCAGCAGACACAAGGGACTACATATGTAGTCAAGTGCATTCATTGAACGCAAATTTTACAAAGGAATCTAGTTATTTTTTGAGATGTCATTCATACCAAAATCGGAACTTTAGTTCCAACCTTTACCTTCCGTTTATAGTGCAGATAGTATTTATAATAAAATTTTGATCTGAAAAACACCTCACACAAATCATTTACGAATTGTAAATTATAATTTTTCAATACTTCTTACTAATGATGCATTTTTTCATTAAATCATTTCTATAATTTTGATAAGGAACTCTTCCACCCAAAACAGACGTTGAAAAAAGAAGTCACTGAACAATGAAGTTCAGCTGGCTGTTTAATGACAAAATATAATCAGCTGATATTTTGACATAAATGCACTTGACTTGAAATGAAGGGAGATATTTCTTGACTAGCTTTCCAGTCATTTTCCAATAAAAGTTGCCTTAATTGGAAAGCAATTATATGACAGCTGCCCAATCAAAGACGAGAAACTTCCCTTGCCTTCAAGTCCCTACGTCTTCTGAACCTACCCATTTTGAATAGCCCGCTATTTCGGTAGCTGTCACTTTTGAAGCTGTCATTTTTTTACATTTGACAAGTAGAGACTACGCCATTAATAAAAATGGAACGATACACGCTTCAACAACGCATTCAAATTATTGAAATTCACTATAAAAATGGTGAAAATTTGGCAGAGACGGTTCGTAAAACTAAAACATTTTTGGGTCGTCGTGAAGCACCTTATCGGACCGCAATACAGAAATTGGTGGACAAATTCGAGCTGTTGGGACAAGTTAGTGATGTGAAGAATAAAACCCGTGCACGTCGCTCAAGAACAACTGAGAATATTGCTGTTGTAGCCCAAAGTGTTGAAGAAAACCCAGGTTTGTCCATTCCTCGTCGTTCTTTGGAATTAGGCATTCCACAAACGTCATTACACCGTATTTTGCATGAAGACTTGGGTCTTAAGGCTTATAAAGTTCAGTTAACACAAGAACTCAAGCCGGCTGATTATCAACAACGTCGTGTCTTTGCTGATTGGGTCCTTGAAATGCATGAAAATGATCCGGAATTTCATCGAAAAATCATCTTGACTGATGAGGCCCATTTCCACCTCGGAGGCTACGTCAACAAGCAAAACTGTCGCATCTGGGGCTCGGAAAACCCAAGAGTTATTGTTGAAAAGCCTCTCCATCCTCAACGCGTGACTGTTTGGTGCGGTTTATGGTCCGGCGGGGTCATTGGACCTTACTTTTTCGAAAATGGAAAATTTCATGAAAAGGATATGGTCCTGTAAGCGTGGTCGTGGCCATTTGGCTGATGTTGTGTTCCATTATTAACGGCATACCTTCCTCTTTATAATGAAATAAACATCCGATCATTTATTTCAAAAAATGCCATTTTTCTTTGAATATCAAAATAACACCTCTTATTGGAAAACCCTTTAGAATATAAAATTTCCGGGTCTATTACGGATGACAATTCCCCTGAGTTGGGTTGTCTCTACGAAAGTTTGTCTTAAAATAAATGCCTATTAGGATGGTATGTCTCTTTTCATTTCAACTAAAATTAGGTGTCTTCCATAATACGAACAAGTTTGTGTGGTTTGCTTAAAGCTCAGCTCTCGCAGAAACAACAAAATTAAGACTGAATTTTTGCAGAGACAACTAAACTCAGTTGAGTTATTTATCATCCTTAATAGGCACATTCATTTCACGGGAAATTGAAAATCGATTTCAATTCGATTTAGTCCGAAATGCTGAACATGGATGTAAGTAACGTAAAATGTACATATTATGTATATAGATGTGTATAATGTATACTTATATTCTGTATTATTTGTATCAAGTCAAGTTATACGGTATTCCGAGTGATGAAAGATCAAATTTTTGCCTGAACTAAAACCCATAAGAGGCTATATTTTCAGTCAATCTTAAACCATTAAAAAAATAATGTTAAAGGAATTTACATCCAGTCAGTCAATTTCTCAGTTTGTTGAAGATGATTAATTAGGATATAACATAATATAAAAGAACGATTATTGTTTTGCAAAGATTAAATTGCATCGTTTTCCAATAACACACCCATTCTTTTTGAAACTGAAATTATACGAAGATTGATGTCATTTTCCTAATGAACATCATACACATATTGGTATTATTCACGACCGACGCGACGTCTAAGTTCGTGAGCAAATACGATTAAGTCATTAAAAAAACAATGGTTTGGAACATAGAACATCAGCTTACAAAAAAAGATTTGAATTAACGTTATAATGTTGAATGTCATAGTTTATCTATTAAGTGTTGGATTTAACTCTCATTGTCATTCTTAAATCTTACAGCACATTATTTATCCTGCCTTTTAACATAAAATACCTAGATACATAATCATCGGTTTGATTAAATCAAACTTTATAAATTAAGGACAACTTGCTACTAAAATCGACCGTAAGTTACAACTAAGTAGTCTCAAATGTATCATTAGCTTATAGAGACAGCTTAAGAGATCGATTAAGTTATTGGATACTTTTAGAATCAAAAACATGCATGTAAATTGTACATATTTTGCAATTATTGTCTGAAAGAAAAAGTGCAAAAAAAATCGAGAAACAAAATTATAACTTTTGCTTTTCTTTTATTCGCATGACATTAATATCGATCCACGTACCACCTACATTGTATGTTTTTGTTTCTTTTTTATTCTTATTTCGATTATGAGAAGCGCTGAATATTTCCATAAATTTGACTAAAGCAAGTAAATACCTTTATACCTACTTATTCATGTTGTAGGTGTGGAAGGTACAAAGTAGAAGGCATATATAGTTAGTAATAATAATAATGAATGAGGCTTATAACTTTTTGTACTCTTGCACTGCTATTTTATTTCATTGATTGAAAGCACTCTATACAATTTCTGCAGAGTGACGTATTTGGCTCAATGGGCAATTGGAAAACAAAATAGAAACAAAATATACAAATATGTACAACCATATAATGTATATAGAAATGGGTCAATCAATAATGAAGGGATGATTTGCAAGAAGTGTTAAATAAAGAAATGAGAGTCCCAAGAAATGTATATTCAAGAAGTATGCGATTATGCACATGAGGGTAGGTGTAGTTGAATAATTCAATTATATGAATTGCGAAACAGAATCCAATGGTTCTATATCCTCAGGCTAGTTATAATGAAATGTGAATAAACGTTTTTTTTAATAGAAATTTGCAAATAAAAATAAATACATATATTATTTAAAAGCCTATAGTAGGTACTACCCTACTATTATCTCGTGATATGAAAAAAAAACTTTTAAAATTACACGTCAAAAATCATTACGAAAACACAATTGTTGATACTCAGATTGGAATTCTTAGTACTCACTTTAAATGATTATTGTAGTCAGTTTTAAAGCCTGTAGTCAGTTTAAAAGTCTTGACAAAATTCTAGTTCTAGGCAATTGGATTAAATAATGATTAGAGTTGCATTCACAAAATGTTTTCAAAGCAGTTAACTATTTTATTTGCCATGCATGGATATACCGAGCCTTAACCGCCATTTCATAAGAAGCGACAAAATACAAATAGTACAGGAAACAAATTTTTGACTTACGAATATATCAAGTTTAGGATTTGTTAAAAAAAATCGACACATTTACTAATAAAACAAACTTCGATTATTAAAATTGTTGCCGGGGTGAAAGTTGCCAGCCTTAAAACTTTCATTTTGTTACTACAAGCCAATTTATTGTAAATATTATTGCTTACATTGTGCTTATTTAAATGCATTTTAAATCAATGAAAGCAATTATTTTAAACTACAAAAAATATCCATAGCTTGTTTTTAACGTATTAAGGTACCTACTACTATTGAGACGATTTGCTCAAATATGTATGTACATTATATATAGATATTATTGACTCAAAAACCACGTTCTACAGTGTTGTTTTTTTTTTATTGCTGCTGTGTCTTATTGTCTGTAATAATTTATACAAAATGGGCATCGCTTGAACATGACCTAAGTTAAACTCTGAGTTCATGAGATATTATCATCATCATCTTACTACTACCCCGTGTCGTCGCGCCGTTCATTGCAACTACCCTATTGAAACCGAAAGTGACAATTCTGCGAGTAGATTGACTTCGTCATTGTGAATTGCATAAAATCACTGCGGATGGTTCGCTGTTTGGTCTCCGTGCGGGATGCATCCCACAAAGTGGTTCTGGTTCTAAATTTAAATCAGCCAGTTTCAATCAGCGTTACATGAATAGCTGAGCTGATGACCTTAATGCACTTTCAGACACTTTCGACTTGAATGCAATAGGTACGTACTTTCATCCAATTAAAAAAAAAAAATCACTATACAGAAGGAACATTTACATGCAAAAATGTTTGCATTGGACAGACATGCATTTTTTTTTGTATTTCTTCAAAACTTAACAAGCAAGTAAATTTTTTTTTTTTTTTTATTTGATTGTATGGAAAATTTGTATAATGTTCGAATGCGAATGAAAGCGGTGTTTTCTAGCTTTTGGCAGAAAAATCAAAGATCCATAGGCTAGGCGAAGTTTATATTAAAATGCATTCCCTATCGCTCGCGTGCTTATACACTTGCTTAACTACATAATATAACTATACTTGGTAAAAATAATTTATTTGTTTTTTTATAATAATAGTCTGGAAGATGGTGTTGTAAATGTGTAAAAGTTTGTAAATTAACGCATATTAAACGTCACTTCGGTGATAAAGGGAAGTCATTGCAATATGTAGTCAACAAGTTGGTTTCAGAGGGTTTAATATTCTGCAGAAAACTTAATTTTTCTTTTTTTGTTATTGTTTCGATGTAATCAATACAACAACAATTAACTGAAAAAAATTATAGGTTTTTGCCAAGTCTAGTCAAGGCAATGAAAAGTTTTGAGTAGGAAAAATCTAGACGAAGAAAATATATCAAATACTCGTGAGCCCCCTTAGACACTCCTTAAAAACTTTATTATTTTTTAGGTGGGTAATGGACACACAAGTTGAATTCTATTTTTGAAAGATTGGAAATTCGGAAACATCTCGAAAATGTTCTTGTTTAAACCTGCTCATTTTATAAATGAAATCAGAGCAACTAAATTATTTTTTGTAGGCCCTGTTTAGCAATGTCTGAGTAAAGTTCTGATTAGTTATCCGACACATAATTGTTAATTAATAAAATAAGTCCACAATCTGATATAAATGAATTTGTGGATTAAAAGCCCATTGAGATTGTGAATTTTTCTCCTGTGGACTTATGACCCTGTGCCAATATTTATGTGTTGGATGACGGTCAACTAATCAGATGGCTCTAAATATAGTAAAATATAGTTTTATTTAACTTTGTATCGATTTGTGTGAAAAATGATGGTGCAACAATACCTCTCTGCCTATATTGAGTTCTCTTTGTTGATTGCAAATTGAACTTACGATGCAACATTGTATCAATTGTTGGCATGTATCTGACTTGTTTGACATTGAGTATGGGAGTATGAGATCGGTTGGTGTTTGGTTTTTTTTTTTTTTGTTGTTTTATGAAAATTAAAGCCAGCTTTCAATTTGCATTCCTCAAACCTTACGTTTAAAATGCTCGGCACAAATAACTTTTTCATCAAGATCAAGATATATGATAAATCATCATAAGCGCAATCTATTTGCCTTCATGTATCTTTTAATATAACGAAGATATTACGTATGTAGATAATTAGAGATCGAATGGCCGGATTTGAATGCTGTCAAGACAAAAATCGAGATATGTTATTAGAATGAGATATTTATAAATAAATATTGGAAGCTTTCGAATGTAAATTTTTTTTTAAAAACGTGTAAACGACGCGCGTAAGAAACGCAAATAAACAAAATTTCTTTTGAATATTTTTAGATGATAGCCGTGTCTTGTACAACATGTTGGTCTCATCTTATATCCACATCATCACTAATACAGAATATACTTGAGGTGAGCTATTTTATGAAAATAAAAAAAAAAAAAACACCGGCATTATTACTATGATAAATTACAAAATCTATCAATAACAATAAAAAACAACGATATAGTTCAAATAATTTAACTCCTGGTTACTGTGTGTCAATAGACTTTATCTTTGTGAAATAAGCTTGATTAGAATGGATCCAATCGAATGGAAATCAAGTTGCAATAGGGATATAAAAGCGAACCGCATCGATTTATAACCATTAATAATGAATTATATACTTAGTTTGCAATAAAAAAAAATAGAAAATAGGTTGTACCTTTTCGTGGTAGTCGATTTATATATGCAAAAGCAATGTTCACTTATTAATACATATTTCATTTACTTTCTCGTTTAAACTCCCGTTATTGGTGTATTTTTTAAGGTAGCGCCAGACAGAATTATCATATAAACAGTTGCTGTTAAATATGGATTGGTTTCTATTGGTTACCTTTCCACGGATTAGGGTTGATTATAGTAAACAGACAATTGTTAAACGATTGTTTGAAGAAAGAAAAAGCTTCTTTTTTTTAAATGTTAACCTTACGCAAAACAAATCCTTATAAAAACAAGAACAACAGATACTGTTGGATTTCTCGCTAGAGGTAGTAGGTACATATGAAAAAAAAATATATTGTTTTTAGGTGTCATAGGCTGGGATTTCATCCCCAGGCTTTGGAAGCAGAGTGACAATCCTATGCATTTACCGACTACTATAATCGTTTGTTGTCGATTGTAATTTTCTGACAGATGCGTTATGAACTTGGTGTCTAGAAGTGTTTTTGCTTACAAAATGTAAGTGGGTATTTTGTCTACACATGTACATACATAGGTACCTTTTAGCCATTTAACAGAAAAGAATATTCAAGTGCATATGCAGATTAAAGGTTATAACAATTTAAAGGCATTAGTACCTATATTCTGGTGAGGCTTATGGAAAAAATCGAGAAATGGAATTTGAAACACGTCTATTTACAGTAGAACATAGAAACATTTGTAAGCTGTAGCAAAAAAAGATAGGTAGGTACGTAAGTAGCAAATAAAAAATTGTATTTCATACATTTTCATTGTTTCCTCCAATTAAGATAAGACAAATTTCTTACCCGTATGGTTTTTCGGGAAAGTTGTAATGTTAAAAAAAAATAAATCAATACAATCGACAAAAATATCGATTTGATTGGTAATCGAGATCCGCAATCGTGACTTTTGTTTTTTTTTATCTCTGCCACAACACATCAAATTAAAATAAAAAAAAAACATAATTCATTCATAATTTATCGATATAGGTACCTACCTACCTATTACACCATTAATCCAAAGTTTTCTAATGGATAATACTATAATAACTACCTAAATAGGTTTTATTTATAAAACGAACATTAGAATTGTGTTTAGAAATAGACAGAAACTTTCCGATGTAAATATAGACACAATAAAATAAGACTTTATTAATTATTCATTAATGATGCAAATTCTTGCGCTTTCTCGCAATCTTTAAAGTGAGTAATTTCAACACCTCAAAATGGGTAGTTAAACACCTGACAGCAAAGATCAATGTCAATTGAAAACGGCCATACTGAAGAAAATATTCAGAGAGTGCAGGAGATTGTGCACGAAAATCCAACATCTCTAATGAGGAAACGTTGAAGGCAACTTCAATTATTGTCGCGGAGATCATTCAACGGATTTTTTCCAAATTGAAGACTGTATAAAAAAAACCCACTGATGTTCAGCAGCGGCTCGATTTTTCATTATTTAAAAAAAGAGGGATTTTCATCCGCGGTAGGTATAGGTACCTGTGCCTATAAACCAGAGACCATAATCCAAAAATATCCGAGAAGAAACCCGAATGATTTCTATTGGAATTTTCCGTTGTCATGGAGTAGTCTTGAAAACAGCGAAGCTTGTAATGGACGCCACCTACCCAACAATATTTTCCACGTTTAAATTAAGTAAATATCCCATTGATAATATAGGTATTTAAAAAAAAATGTAATAGTATATAAACCCTCCTGAAATAAAGAAATTATATTCACTTCACCCTTCGCTTCTTTTCAGCGAACCTGAATGAACAAATCAAAGTTTCAAGTAAAAAAATACAAATCATCAGAATCAAAAAATCGTCTATCTTTTTGTTGTCTAGCACAACACGTCGATGACACACCCAAATTATCATTTATCAGATAACTTCAAAACAAGGACAAAGGATTTTTTAGAAGAAAATCCGTTTTTTTATGACTGCGACAGGGTCTAGAAATGAGGAAATACCGGCGAACCTGGTTGAGTAACTTTTCAAACTTACACCAAGATTCTACTGGTCTTTAGCAAAATAGCAAACTATTAAAAATAGGCATAAAAGTTAAAAAGTATTTTTTGTTGTATGCACAAAATGGCAATACTTTTTTTTTTAATTTTAAACAAAGGTAAAAAAAATACAATTGAATACACTCTGTTTTGGTTTACTTTCACTTGTTTTGTTTTCCAACATCTTTCGTAAACAATGAACAATAATAATAAATGCAGACAAAAATACCCAACCCGTTGTTTGACCACATGCGCCTGCTGTTTTTTTGTCATTCTTATTTTGTATTGCTAACTTAAAACCAACGAGGCGAATTACAGAAGATATACATTTCTTTATCTCTCATTGGTTATAGGTACCTATTTAATTTACTTACCTTGCTAACCTCAGCAATGCCATGTTAGCTTAATCAATGGAAATTAATTACAAAATCTCAGAAATAATACTTTGAGATAAGAAATCTAAAAGGAATTTCACGTTTCACAGTAATGTTGTTTTGTTTTCGATTAATATAAAAATTTCATTAAAACTGATTTTTTTTTTACAGTCTAATAATTCACTTTGATTGGTCCCGTTGTTTACATTTTTGTTATTTTAATCAATAAATTACATTTTCGTAAAACACTAAAAACAAATAAAAGCACATACCATCAATGAGCGAAGAGCGATTGATATAAAATAAAAGCCAAACCGAAACCGTAACCGATCGAATAAACTTGACAAACTGTGTAACTGGAAATAATTATGCAGTTATTTCGCCGATGGAAGAACGGCTTTTCCATTTTCAAAAGTTCTCTTTTTATTTTCATTTTTTACTCTACCCCTTTAACGTTCTCTTAATTTTGTATCTCGTTTCGTTTCGTTTTCTGTATGATACAATTCTAATGATTACACGAAGAAACAAGTTGATGGAGAAGCCTGCTGATTCACAATGCGGCGAGAAAACAAGACGTGAGCGTGACGAGAACTCGTTGTAGTTGTCAAACCAATTTCAAACAATGTCCCCTTTCACACGAGGAAACTGAGTTGCCAGCAACAATCAGTTTGTTGGTGAGAAGGGCAAGAAGTAAGAGGGGAAATTGAAATCTCCCCGGTCAACGATTCGAGGAGATTTTTTTGACATTCCTCTTCACACACACAGTAGAGTGTGTTCAACCAAGCTATTTTAAAAGGGAAATACAGAAAGTTTCCACGATTTTGTTTCTTCGTGTGAAAGGTACAGGAGATTTTTAAGGAAATTAAAAGAAAACGTCAAAAAAATCTCCAGCAACTTGTTTCCACGTGTGAAAGGGGACAATGAAAGCATACCGGCTATTCACAATGCGGCGTGTATCGTCATCACGTCACGCCAAGGATTCGAAAAATTGAAAAAAAGACACGACGTAACGACGATTTTCATTTTTGCTAAGTAATTTACAGATTTTTCAAAGAAGAAATGATCAAATGTGTATTAACAAATTAAGTTATTGATAAATCTATTGTTTTGTATGTTATTTTGTTTCTTTTTAATTGATTTTTTTTTTCTAAAAAATTAGTTTTTGTCGTAAAAACGCTCGCTGCCTGCTTGATGTAGTTTTTTTCGACAAATCCATATGGACTGGCAAAAAAACACGCCTTGTATTGCAGAAATCTAATGACGGTATGTAAATACACCATTAATAAAAAACAGACAGCACATATGCATGACAAAATAAGGCCTGGCGCCCACTATAGGCAACTTGGTTGCCGGCAACTTTTAGTTCCTGGGTGTTGCCGACAAATCCGAGCAACTAAAGTTGCTTGCCCTCGCCCACTAGGCAACTTCCGACCAACTCTTAGGCCTGCCGCCCACTAGGCAACTTTTAGTTGCTCACCCCAGCAACTTTTAGTTGCTCCCGGTTCAATTACATTGGCTTATATGGGAGAGCGCCCACTGGGCAACTTAGTTGCCGGCAACTTTAAGTTGCTCGGAGTTGCTCGCGGAACTTAGTTGCCGGCAACTCCGGGCAACTTTTAGTTGCTGACCCCCGCCCACTAAGCAATTTCCGAGCAACTTTCAGGAATTTTCGAAAATTTAACGTTTTTATTTGTTGTCCATTGAAATATTACATTGATTTTGCATTTTAGACAGGTCACATTGAGATAGGTTTAGGTGGAGCACGTTTTTATAGAAAATTAAATACAAAAAAACACAAATATTATTTCTCAAAAGTTGCTCGGAAGTTGCCTAGTGGGCGAGGGCTAGCAACTTTAGTTGCTCGGAGTTGCCGGCAACACCAAGCAACTTAAAGTTGCCGGCAACTTTTGAGAATTAGGCATGCCGCCCACTAGGCAACTTAGTTGCCGGCAACTTTAAGTTGCTCGGAGTTGCCGGCAACTCCGAGCAACTAAAGTTGCTTGCCCTCGCCCACTAGGCAACTTCCGAGCAACTTTTGAGAATTAATATTTGTGTTTTTTTGTATTTAATTTTCTATAAAAACGTGCTCCACCTAAACCTATCTCAATTTGACCTGTCTAAAATGCAAAATCAATGTAGTATTTCAATGGACAACAAATAAAAACGTTAAATTTTCGAAAATTCCTGAAAGTTGCTCGGAAATTGCTTAGTGGGCGGGGGTCAGCAACTAAAAGTTGCCCGGAGTTGCCGGCAACTAAGTTCCGCGAGCAACTCCGAGCAACTTAAAGTTGCCGGCAATTAAGTTGCCCAGTGGGCGCTCTCCCATATAAGCCAATGTAATTGAACCGGGAGCAACTAAAAGTTGCTGGGGTGAGCAACCAAAAGTTGCCTAGTGGGCGGCAGGCCTTAATATTTGTGTTTTTTTGTATTTAATTTTCTATAAAAACGTGCTCCACCTAAACCTATCTCAATTTGACCTGTCTAAAATGCAAAATCAATGTAATATTTCAATGGACAACAAATAAAAACGTTAAATTTTCGAAAATTCCTGAAAGTTGCTCGGAAATTGCTTAGTGGGCGGGGGTCAGCAACTAAAAGTTGCCCGGAGTTGCCGGCAACTAAGTTCCGCGAGCAACTCCAAGCAACTTAAAGTTGCTGGCAACTAAGTTGCCCAGTGGGCGCTCTCCCATATAAGCCAATGTAATTGAACCGGGAGCAACTAAAAGTTGCTGGGGTGAGCAACTAAAAGTTGCCTAGTGGGCGGCAGGCCTAAAAATTAAATGTTTGTTGTTTTTTTGTGTTTAATTTTCTATAAAAACGTGCTACACCTAAACCTATCTCAATTTGACATGTCTAAAATGAAAAATCAATGTAACATTTCAATGGACTACAAATAAAAACGTTAATTTTTAAAAGTTGCTCCGAAGTTGCTTAGTGGGCGGGGGTCAGCAACTAAAAGTTGCTCGGAGTTGCCGGCAACTAAGTTCCGAGAGCAACTTAAAGTTGCCGGCAACTAAGGCCAGGCGCGCACATGCAACTAAACAGTTTGGTTTCGATTTTGAGCACTCGGGATTATATGAGACTCCGCCGGTTTATGTGCGCGGACTTCTTCATGTGGCTACTCTGTCATCCTGCTCTCTATCGGGATCACGTTTCATGAACCAAAAGTTTAGTTTTTGCTATTGGTTCTCAGCTTTGCAAATGGTTAGGAATTGGGAACTGTATAGTGAAAAAAGAAAACTAGTTAATCAAAAATAAATAAACGCAAGGAAAAAAGAGATAGGTATACAACACAGTTGTCACTAAGATCCGTATTGTTTTATTTCCATGAGATGATCTATATGGATCATAGGCTATAGTTTAATAAGGCTATAAATGTAATTGAATCGGGAGCAACTAAAAGTTGCTGGGGTATGAGCAACTAAAAGTTGCCTAGTGGGCGGCAGGCCTAAACGAACAAAAAGAAAAAAGAGATGCTACGTATGCTATGTATTGTTTTATTTTGTACGGGATGATCTATATGGATCGTTATAGCTGTAATAAAAATACAACTAGTCAAACGCGCTAATTTAATTTTTTAAATTAATTTTTAAATTCAATTGAAAATACAAATATTTCCCCACTTTACCACTGCCACCTACATCTGGAATAATCGAAACAAAATGTACCAACAAAATATCCCAAGCCAAATTTCCCATGCGTTCGTGTTCGAAACTTCGAAATTCGACTTCCACATCGAACATGCTTTTGTTCCAACATTTTCTCTCGTGACATAAATGCATTTCGAAAAAAAAAATACTCGTCGATTAATTCCGGCGTCCGTTTTTAATCGCGAATAAAAAATAAAAACAAAACTCATTAAATTGTTTATATGAAATAAAATAGACAAATAGATTTTACTTGTAACTGTAAACGGTGTTTCGTGGTAAGTAAATTATTTTGCATCGGAAAAACAAGTGATTTACAATCACTGATGAAAAGACGCGCTTTCCCGCGTACCACCACCGTATCAGAGAGTTCATATAAATTATAACCTTTTATCTACTTAAGTGATTTTTTTTACTTATATTAGAAAATATGGAAAATCGACGTACTCTAACACGCGGTAGAACAACAAAAGAGACTAAAAAGTCTGATAGCAAGAAGAACACCTCGATTTCATCGCCCACCCGAAGAGCGTCCCCATCTCGCAAAGCTTCTCCTTCCTCTTCAACTGGCAGAAAATCACCAGCTAGACGTGCATCACCTGGCCGAAAAGCATCACCTTCCCGTCGTGCATCGCCAGTTCAACGTCCACCATCAACTACTAGCAGAAGATCCTCTCGGCAACGAAGCACCGCTGTTATAACACCAACTCCGGTGCCACCATCACCAATTAAGGAGAAAAAAGAGGTAAGTTTGAAGGACCGAAGTTCAATCAAGTGTAACCGGTTCAATGAGGAAATGAAAGTAGTGAAAGTTCTTAGTTTCTTCGTTAGAAAATTCTAATTTTGTTCTCCATGATAAGGTTAGGCACAATCTAAGGTATTTCTAATTACAGAGAAACTTTCTTGGCATTGGTCCAACCGAGATTATTTTCTGTAAATACTTACCCGGACTTTTTTTTTATCTATTTTTGGTTTCATGCTAAGGGTATTGTATACACAGCACCATGTCGGATAATAAATAATTCAATTTTATAAAATTAATAGTTTGTTTTGCAAATAAAATATTGTTTCTCTTATCGTTTGCCATTGCCGCAAAATTATATCTTCTCTGCTGAGTCTCTTTGGGAATTATGTATAAATACTTTATAGAACACACACCTACTTAATTATGTAGGTAAGAATTTCTTTCAAGTTTATTTTTCCCACAGCATCTCAAAATTATTTTCAAAGATTAAAATTTCTATATACCATTTCAATTCATTGGTAGAACTTTATTAGCATTAAAACACAAAACCTGATTAATTTCAATAACCACTTCAAACGAACATGGGTGCCTCTCGTTTTTTCATTTCTTTTGTAGGAATTTTACAAAAAAATAATAACTTTATAGAGTTGTTATAGAGTTTTCAATTGTATTAGAAATAATAAAGTATTAGCGGTATTGAAAGTAAATTGGTTTGTTACATTTCTATTTGAACCAATATACAAATACAAATATTTATTGAATGACGATTACTGGAACCTAGATGAAGCCTTTGTTTCAGTATCCGGGCAATATTTTGCACCATACGATAAACAAAACACAATTTTTGGTACTTACGCGCAGTTTATGCATCCGATTAATAAAGTCTTAAACAAATCTAGTTAGTTTGATCACAATGAACTTTAAAGTTCCCTTAGAAAAGAATAATTATATTTTGTTTATAGAATTTAGCTTAAGGGAAAAGCACATCCATGAAATCTTTTGAAACTGTTGCTAATCGGAGGAAAAAAGTGATTATCTCTATTTTAAGGGCATGCAAGACAAATGAAATTGTCTTTATTCTTTAAACTTATAAATCCCGAATAGATTCTTGTCAAAAAAATTAATTTTCTTTTAACCATTGTCATGTACATTTTAATTCTATTTTTTTTTTTCAGCCTGCAGCTGTATCGCCAAAGTCGAAAAATGAAAAACCAAAAGCATCACCACAATCAAAGGCCACAAACGACATTCTAAACAAATCGCCAATCATTACATCGATAACAACAACTAGCTCATCCGTACACAGCTCTTATAGTATCTCGACACAAAAAACCACTGACATTGGTTCGAGTAAGAATACATCTGGAGAATCGGAATTGGCTAAACTTACAGACTTCATTCGTCGTTCGGTCTCGAAAACCTTCAGTACATCACAACGTGGTGGATCGCAAACCCCATCTACTCACCAATCGCGCGTAAGTCGTTCGATCAGTCAAAGTAATTACGATGACGGTGACAATTATTCAAAGATGGAATTTTCCGACAGCGAAGAGGAGAACTTCAAAAGTGTGAATATTACAACGAAGTCCTCGTATACGCCGTTGATTAATAGAACATCGACATCATTTTGTCGAAAAATTGAGGTGCCCAAAGAATTCGGTGGTCTACTGGGGGCAAGTTTGTTACTGGTAATTGTCCCTCTATTAGCCTACTACTTACCATGGTGCTGCAAAAGGAAAGTTTGTGAGTTCAAGCAACCGAATTTGTCGGCATTGTTTGATTTGAAGTATGTGGAGAAGATATTCAATGGGCAGGCAGTTGGAAGCTATGTGGCATTCAATAGTGGGGTATTTATTCTATCGGCGGCATTGTTTGGACGATTCGTTCGCTTGCCCAGTGACCGTCCAGGCTCCGGATATTACTTCAACGGTTTGCCCATAGCTGTTTTGGCTAGTATTGGACTTGCAGTTGGCGAATATTTGAAGTACCCAGTTGCGGATTTTATTGTCAAGAACTATCTGCGCTACTCTCTGTTTTCGCTGTTGAATGCATTTTTCGTGGCCACTTGGTGTTATGTCCGTTCGAACTACATTGGTGCACCAGATTTACAGATGAATCCGTACGGCAAATCTGGTAACTTCATTGTGGATTTTTGTCTGGGAAAACAAGTGAATCCCAAGTGGTTTGGAAGTGTAGACATTAAACAGGTTTACTACAAAATATGTTTGATCACCACTCTTCTGCTAGCTGAGATTTACATACTAAAGAACCTCCAGTTGCCATCGATGCCTGCAGAGGCTGAAACCCAGACTTTGGTGGGAAGCATACCGATTATGGCTAAGTTCTACGTAGAAAATTTGAAGTTCGATACGACATCCTTGGTGTCGTCATTAATGCTGCTCACATATGCCCTTGACGGTTTGCTTTTCGAACATCATTTGGCGTCGTCTTTTGAACTTCAGCAAGAGGGACTTGGTGCTTTGGTTCTGCTTCGCTATGCAGCTACCCCTTTTCTGCTCAACGCTATCCCAAAATACCTCTTCGAACATAAAACTGTGTTGCTTCCTATATGGGCAATGATTGCTATGGTGATGCTGTTTTCAGCTGGACTGGCGTTGAAACGCATAAGCAATAAAGTAAAGTACCAATATCGCATCAATCCAAATTTGCCAGCTTTTAATAATATGGAAACCATACACACTTTCCAAGGACGTCGCTTGCTTTTGGGAAACTTATGGGGATGTGTACGTCAGCCAAATTACGCTGGGGAAATTTTAACTCTACTAAGCTTTACTCTGCCATTATGCTTCAAATTTGCCTGGCCGCCACTTGTATGCATTTTGGTGTTCATTGGATTTCTCCTTCACCGCGCAGTGCGTGTTAGTGCACGTAATTCTACACGATACCATTCATCATGGGTGCGTTATTGTATGAAAGTCCGAAATTTGGTTGTGCCTAAGGTTTTCTAAAGCAATTAATATTTTAAGTCAGTCAGCAAAGTAAACAAAATTTACATTTTATATATGTACAATGCATACATATTTCCCACCAGAGAAAAACATTTCTTAGGTTTTAGTCTGTCGCTATTAGTTAAGCTATTTTATTTAGAACCAAATTATTCAGTAAGTAGGTATTTGTATATCTAAATTAAATTTAAAAAAAAAAATGCTTCTCGGAACCACCCTTCAGGACTTGAGTCGACTTTTTTGTAGAATATTATGTACATAACGTACGTTTTTTAATGGTAAAATCAATTTTGTTTTAATATGTGTGTAATTTTAATATTTGCTTAAACCAATTGCAATGGAACAATTTTATTTGTCAACAAGATGGTAATTGATATACAAAAAAAAAAAAAAAAAACAAATATGTGCCCAGTTTTTGTCATAATATTTTGTTTTTATTTTAAACTTTTTAATTAGCTTTAATATAAGACTTATCATAATTAATTTTTTTTTATTTTTAAGATTTTTTATTACTTACATATTGTATGTGTATGTAAACCTACGTGGTCCTGATTTTATAAAGATTATATTTTTAATTTAAAATAAATTTGTAAATAAAATCTACGATAATGCTCAAATTTGTTTGATTTTTTTGTATACTAAGAGATTTTGAGATTTGATTTTTTTGTATACTAAGGGATGTCCCGCTTTCTTATATCTTTTGTTTCAAATGAAAAGTTTCTGTTGCCATTGCAAAAGTCATCCTAGACTTGAAAAATATTTTAGTAGAGCTTGTTCTAGTTCATCTTTATGAACCTATCAAGGGTTCTCAGTGTGTTAACAATTTCGTGCTTTTTTTTTAAAGATATCTACAAAAGAATAGGAAAAAAAAAACATGTTTTTGAGGTAGATTACATAGTTATGCTCTTTATTTTAAATCCTTAAAGCTAAGCAAAGTACTTCTGCATTCGAGACGTTAGGAAGTATTCGTCACAGGACCTGATACACTGCAAAATGATCCCATCCTTGATTGAAAATTATCAGTGAATTATTAACCACACGTTTTCACGAATTTTACATATATGATGAAATGTATGCAGAAGGTTTGAATCGAATAATTTACATTTTTGTTTTTTAAAAAACACCAAATTGCAAAACAATCATTATTCTTAAACAAGGTCCAATAAATAAAAAATGATATAGGTTCCATATTTTCTATTCATTTTTCGTGCTAATAACGCATTCTTTCAAATGTGTCTTAATTTCTTTGATGACCTTATCCAAATCATTGACTGCTGCTAAATCAAACATCAAAAGAGTCTTCAACTGCGTTAGATCCTTTAACACCATCAAACCTTGATCGTCTATGTTATAGCAAGATGATATCTGCAAGTGCTTCAATGTGTTTTTGATGTGAGTTAATCCTTCCAATCCATCGCTCTCCAAGTGCTTACAACGATTCAGAATGACCCTGTCGATGTGTTGACAGGATTTCAAATGTTCCATGCCTAATTTCATGATTGAAGAATCTGTTGCATCAATTTCTTTGATTTGTATACGGGTAGATGGGGTTGGCAGTGCATTATAATCCTGGAGCAACCTGCCGGGTGCCTGAACAAACGATACAGCTCCACCATTCTTAAGGACCCATTCGGCACACATGCGATCGGGACCGACCATCTTTAAACGATCTTGGTCGACTTTGTTGAAAGCTATTGCGACGTATGTCCATAGTTCTCGAGACTTGAGATTGTTTGGTTTCAGAACACTTCGAAGTATATTGGTTGTTTTTAAGGGGATCATTTCCCTTGGAGCAATTTGACGGTACCGGTGTTGTTAATACAAATTTTACAAATGTATCTTTCGTTTTTCTGTAATTTAAAGTAAATCGCAAGTTCAGTAACAAAGTTGTTTATTTTGTTGCCAATCTATCTAATCGACTTAATTTTCAAAGTAAATATGTATAAGATAAGCATTATTATATTACAATTACTTTTCAATCTTGATTCTATTTGTACAGGATGACTGGATTTTCACCACAGAATACAGACAATTATTTTGATTATGAAAATAACCGAAGTGTCAAGGTCCAATGTTCGAGAACAGTTCCAAAAAATGAGATGGAGGATTCTTCAACTAAATTTCAACTCAACTCAAATCGAGCTCTCAACTCAAGTAGTGAAGAAAGGATTGAGTCGAAAATCAAACCATAATCCAACGTGGAGCTTGGAGTCCCTCAGGGATCAGTATTAGGTGTGTTACTTTTCCTTTTGTACATAAATGATATTAAATGTGTGTTAAAATTTTGCAAAATTATGTTGTTTGCGGACGATGCCTTAATATATATAAGTGGAAAAAATGCTCAATGGTTGGTACAATGTTTAAATGAGGACTTGGAAAGCATAAACAGGTGGCTTCAAATGAATAAAATGAAATTAAACGTGAAAAAGACAAAATGTATGAAACTTAAAGTGAATGAACCCATAAACGTATACATGGATGGTGAAGTTATTGAATGTGTTGACAGCTTCAAATATCTCGGAGTAGTTTTAGACTCGAAGTTAAATTTTAAAGAACATGGAAGATATGTGTGTGGAAAAATTGCAAAAAAAATTGGTTTTCTTAAAAGAATAAGAAGAGACTTGACGTTTGAGAGTACTTTGCTACTATATAATGCTATTGTCTTACCCCATTTTAATTATTGTTCGACACTATTGTATGCATGTCAACAAGAAATAGTAAATCGGCTGCAATTATTGCAGAATAAAGCGATGCGAGTGATATTGAGAATGAATGTCTACACCCCGATAAGAGTGATGTTAGATGTGTTAAATTGGATGAATGTGAAACAGAGGCTAAAATATAGTGCTTTGTTATTGGTATATAAATTGAAAAATAATATGGTTCCTGAGTATTTAAGAGTTAATATTGTCAACGTTGGAGATGTCCAACCTTATAATTTACGGAATTGTGAAAATTTAAGACGAAATAGGTGTAACAGAAGCAGCACTCAGGACTCTGTGATGTATGTGGGAATAGATTCGTATAATAGGCTTCCAAGTGAATTAAAAAATGAGCGGAGAATAAATGTTTTTAAAAATAAGCTAATTTGTTATATAAAAAGTTGTGGATATTAATATATATGTGTTTTAATTATAAAGGTTTTTATGACCTCATATATTGAGTTTTCTAGGGCACACAACAGAGCCTAATCTCCTGCAATGCAGAGATAGGTACTCTTGGCGTAAGCTAAGATGGTTCCAGAAACTCTGTTATTATTATTATTATCCAACTCGATCCCCGTATATAGAGTTCTTCCAAGATTTGTCTTTTCTCTTTCTAATTTGACATTTAAAAACCAAAACATAATAGTCCCTGGTTGGAAAATATTTAAGGTAAATCTAGAGTAGGCGGAAGCTTATGTCAAAACCAATCGAAAAGTAGCTTTCCGAAACGTCAATTTCACAAGTCACCCATAATACACTTAAGTGGTTGAAAGTGCGAAAACAAATTAAATTATTGTTTTTTCAATGTCAATTTTCACAGCACAAAGTGATAGGCTTTTAATTATTTACTTTGCGTAATGTTATTTAAGTTGTTTGTTTTTATATTTTATTCTTAATTATAGAAAAACATCAAACAGGAATAATTTAAAAGGTAATTTGTTTTTCCTGATGGTGTCAATATTTGCAAAGTACTTTTTAGTTCTTCCCAGTAGATGATGAGAGAAGCGCTTTCATTCTACCAAACGTTAAATCTATCATCAATATACTATGTAATTTTGGTTGTTTGTTTTTATATTTGATCCTTCATTACTGCCATATTATTCACTAGATACATCCAGATTAAAGCTTAAATCCAGATGTATTTACATTTAATTTGTATGCTTTACATCTGGATTTAAATTTTTAACCTGGATGAATCGAGTCGAGAAAAACATCAACAAGAATAATTTACGACGTAATTTCATTTTACTTATGGTGTCTTTTTCGTCTTTTGATACATTTTTATTACCGATTTCATAAAGCCCTTTTAACTGTTTAACAGGCTTTTAAATATTTAAATGACGTTTGTTCCACACAAAATAAGTCATTTTAAAGCCTGTTAAATATTTGTGAGACTGAACATTAGTTACTTTATTACTCAACTACTTTGACCATAGAGTGGAAATATTTGACTGCAGCCAGAAGTACTTGGCAATAGAGCCCAAAAGAACACATATAATAAAAAATGGGTTATTAAAAAATAAAGTAGCAGTTAATGCAAGTTGTATTTAAAATCCTCCTCCGACATATCTGTAATAAATACAAACCAAAGGAAACACCAAAGAAGAAAACAAGAATACAAAAATAATATAACCGTCAAAAAATAAAAAAAAATGAAAAGAACACAAAGAAAATTTTAACTAGACGCAAGATACCTATTGAAGATACCAAACCTTCGTACGTTTCACTGGCTGAACACAATAGACGCGCGTTCGTACGCGCGTGATTATTAAAACTTATTTAACTCCCAGAGTCGCGTTCGCGTTTGCGTCTCCATTGTATTCACTTTAACGAGATTTCACGTATTTTAACTTTGACAGGTGCGAACGCGCGATCGAAAGAGCGTCTATTGTGTTCAGCCAGTCACCCTCCAAACCTATTTTTAGGTTGTAATTTTATTTTGTGTCCATGAATGGTTACGTGAAACAGAACAACTAACGTACCGAGTCTGAAGAGGTAGAATATAGTAATAACTGCATATATGTGTGCATTTTGTACACACACACTTTCTCATTTCTCACGAGAAAACAACTGATTTTCAGTTTGGGGAAACCGCAATGACAGCCGAGGTGGGGCATCTTTATATGCAATATCTTTAACTAGACGACCACAAAACTAATCATCGTTTATCGCTACTATTTTGTTTATAAAATTCCATTTTTCTATTTACAAAATTGATTTTACTATAATCAATTGTTTCAAGGAAAAAGAAAGTTTTATTTAATCGAGAAGACAAATATTTAAAACTTAACATTGTTATGCTAATAAAATATATAAAAATACAAGTAATAACTCGCCACGCTGTTAAAAAAGAAAAATTCGGACGATAAAGCAAAAAAAAACTAGAAAAGGAACATGTCGGAAACATACGGTGAGTTTTATTTGGGTTTCATTCTACATACGCATGTATTTATTTGTCTTTTCATGGAAACAATAATTTTAATAATTTTTACTATGTTCTCTATTTTCAGATTATTTATTTAAATTTTTAATCATAGGCAATGCTGCCAGTGGAAAAAGTTGTCTGCTGCATCATTTTACCGAAGCCAAATGTAAGTGCGATCTGCGTTCTGCGATGATAAGGGTGAGGGTGGTTTTAAAAACGAATGTGCACCTAAAATGGGGAATATAAAACGCAATAATTTTAGAATTATTAAATTGTCATGATCTGCGTATTTCGTCCAGGGTGTGTAGTGTACCTTCCCACTTTTGTACAAGAACAGATAATATGAATATCTCAAGTAGACTTATCTATATAAACACATTTTTGGAGAAAAAATGTCGTAGGAGTGAGTCCAAAACAGATATTATAATAATCAATATTTTCAGAAACCAGTTTTAGGATCTCTTAAAAATAGCCACGATTGTCGATTGATTTGTTGTGATTCAACTAACAGAAAATGCGTGAAAGGTATGAATAAAACGGATCACTGCTCAAAACTCTGTTTTTCAGAGCATTTCATTTGGAACCTATGCAAACCGTCAATCGTGTGTTCTTTTTTCGCGAAATATTTTAGATCTGACCCCCAAATCTGAAGTTAGATAAAAAGAAAACTACATTGAATAACACAATCCATGCCCATGCGTCATAGATCTGATAGCGATAGCTACGATTTTGCGAATTTATCCACGTAAAATTATTCATAAATTATGCATCCATTAAAGTTAAGGTCAGTCATTCTTTGAATATATTTTTTCTGTTTTTTAATATTTGCTGGCCATATCCAGAAGTTTTGGTTGATTGATTTATTTATTGTCAGACGATAACCTTCCGAATAAAGTTGGTGTATAATATACCTATATTAGGCCCTTTAATGTTCCGATACAAGAAAAAAATAAAATGTTATTCTTTTATTCATGAAAATTCCACCGAAGCTTGCATGTGCAAAAGTACCAATATTTAATTTATTTATTTTTATTTATGTGCCAAAAAAATCATAGGCAATTTAATTGCAAGGTGTGATGAATTCTACTACAGATTTTCTTTGTCTAGCCTTATCCAACTATATTTCTCTCATTGTGTTATTCCTTATTTTCCGAACGCTCGCACTGTATTTAATGGAAGTCAAAACCTCTATTACACGAACAATTAAAAAAAAATTGGTAATATAACTTTCCCATGTCTCATCCTTTGTGTTTTTTCACAGTTAAAGACGACTGCTCCCACACTATTGGAGTTGAATTTGGTTCACGCATCGTAAATGTTGGAGGAAAAGCAGTGAAACTACAAATATGGGATACAGCAGGACAAGAACGTTTTCGTTCAGTCACCCGATCATATTACAGAGGAGCAGCTGGCGCTCTGTTGGTCTATGACACAACATCAAGAGATTCCTTTAATGCTCTTACAAATTGGCTTAACGATGCCCGTACCTTGGCTAGTCCAAATATTGTTATACTTTTGGTAGGCAATAAAAAGGATTTAGAAGAGGCTAGGGATGTGACATTCTTGGAAGCGAGTTCCTTTGCACAAGAAAATGGTTCGCTTAAAGAAATAACTTTAAAACATTTTATTATTTTTTTTTTTTATTTCGCGTAGAATTAATTTTCCTTGAGACCAGCGCCAAAACAGGCGAAAACGTCGAAGAGGCCTTCCTGAAGTGCTCCAAAACAATTTTGGCCAAAATCGAAACAGGTGAATTAGATCCAGAACGCATTGGAAGTGGTATTCAATATGGAGGAGCAGCTCTAAGAAATCTCGAGAACAGACAACGAAGTGTTAATAGACCAGATTGTGGATGTCGGTTATAAGTTAGGCATTTATCATGTTGTTTTTTTTTTTTTGTTTTTAAATGCAAAACAAATTATACATTTATTATAAATTATATACTTATACCTATATTTAAGAGATATTAGTCGTCCGAAAAAAAAAATTCATTCCTTACGTAGATTTTGTTCTTGACATATTTTCCTGTACCAAATGTTCGGAGCAAACAATTTTTAATCTCCTCAGACCTTTATTTGGTATGAAATGCAAAAACTTTTTCGCAAATTAATTTTATTTAAATTGGTTTCCACACTGATTTAGAACAAATTAGAATTTATTTGATATTTTTATGCAATGTTAAAGCGATATAAGTGAAAAATGTTTTTATTAAAAAAAAAGTGTGATTTGTAAAGATGTTGACTATCACGTCATGCTTTATGTTTACAAATATTGAGTCTCTCTTTTCTTCTATAAAATGTGTTTGAAATATAAAACAATTATTTTTAATTCATAACTTTGGGCAATTATGTTTGAAATCCCAAACAAATTATCTAGATACTACTCAAAAGTTTATAAACAAAAAAGAAAAAAATGTACTTTCTCCAAGGGAATTGTACGAAATATTTGTTTTTGTAAATAAAGCTTAATTTTTCTTTAGAAAAAAAAGTTAATGTTGCATTGTCATTATGAGGAGTAATTATTTTAAAGTTAAAAGTTAAATCAAACTCCCTGTTTTTTTAACTACAATTTAACGAAGCTGCAAAGTCAATATTTCCATTCATTTTAATTTGTTTCTCTCTTTAACGTTTTCTTTTTCCTTGAAAAGTGCTTTAACTCTCCAGGGCACTGAGCCAATGCAAGCTTTCCTTATTTGAAAGGCCTCGCTTTAGTCTCTACAATTCCAACAAAAATTTCATGGATTTTATCAATTTACAGTTTATTTATCGTAATGAATGTGATAAAATAATAAATAAATAAATAAATTGTGAATTAAAGATAAATACACTAAAAACTTATTAAACTAAGTTATTGAGAGTATATACGGGCGAATATCCTCGACATCAAGCAATCGTCCAGGTTCAACACTTTCTCCACACATCGGACATTGGCTGGCTTCCGAAAGAATTCTAAAAGAAATACAATTTTAATACGGAAACTCGATAAAACATAAAAATCCATAAAATATACTTTTCCATTTCCGAACGGAAGCATAGAAAATCACATTCCGGACATGATGTCATATTGCTTTTGATTATGTGTTGCCCCTTTAAAAATGATAAGAAAATAATTAATTTTATTGAACAAATCAATAATTGTTTTAATTAATTACCGTTGCAATGCATATGGGTAATGTTGTCTTACAGCTATAACATGTCACTTCCATATTTGGTAGATTTGCATCACATATTGGACATTCCATTGTTTCGTCTTCAAATTCATCTTTAAAGTCTTTTATTCCTTTTGGGGCTTTTCTCACTATCGATTCGATCTTTTTCGCATACCTTGAATCTATTTGACTGCGATAATCAGGACGCATCAACATTGAGGCATAAGTGAAGGCTGATTTTTTCATGCCAGCACGATGACATTCGATAACGGTTGATGTTAGAATCGGAATAATATCTGTGAATTAAGATATTTTTATTTATATGATATAAATAGGAAATTTTTAAATATAAAAACAAATTTGTTCAAAATGATACTTTCTCATTTAAATTTCAAATGAATACAAAAATTGAAATTTTTACATTGACCGTGATGAAAACATTAAACTTACGTTCAGGAAACTGTGATATATTCGCTGCAACTTCAATCAGAAGCTTAGCCGCTAGTAAATGATTTCCCAATTTAATATGCAACCGCACCAAAGTATATCGATGGAGTAAAATCAAATTATGTCTCATGTCGGATGTTACAGATAAATTATTTCGTCGTAATTCTTGATACATCGAAAAAAGCAAATCCCTTGATGCTTTATAATTCCCAGCCAATTGTTCTTGATTTGCAATAATAACTGCGGTTTTAGCAGCATCCTTATAGTGCTTTCTTGCCATATATAAACGAAATAGGTATCTTGGATCTTTGGGTGCACCATCAACTTCACCCAACAGAAACTCAATCAATTGATTTGCCAACTGATCACTATTTGAAGAGGCAACACAATCTATAGCCATTGAAAGGGCTGGAGATTCTTCGCTACTAAAAGATGATGCTTTAAGTAGATATTTCAATGCTTTAGAAAATTCTCTAGCCAGAAAATAATATTTGCCCGCTAGAAGAGTATGCTTTTCACTTTCGAAATAATGTGCCAGCGCAAGGTAGTCGGCTGACTTGGCGTTTTCATAGCGTTCTAGTAGTTCGCCATGCTGCCGGAGTTTATTGTGACGTTGTGCTAGAGAAAACGCCTCTTGGACACATCCACATATTACCAAAAACTGTAGTGCTTGCTCTGTGTCTCCAATTTTCTGGAAAAATTTTGCCAACATTTTTGCACCCTCTACCGACCGTGACTCAAGTACTATTTCGGATGCTGAATGTGGATCTTGCAGTTGATCAAGGTATATGCGAACTACAGCATCCAGGTCACCAGCAATGCGGTAGCTGGAAATTGCTTCTTTGAATTGGCCTTCGGCTTCCTTGGCCTTGGCGTATGTTGCATGTAGTTTAGTACTGGTTACATTGGGGAGTATTTGATTTACTTTGTTCCACATTTTTACAGAGATATAATGTGCACAAGCTTCATCGTAAAACTGTCCGCGTTCATAGAGCCCAGCAGCTTCAGTAATGTGACCGACAGTAGCTAGAGATTCAGCGCAGTCGCTAAGTAACTGTTTGTCATCAAGTTCCACTGCATATTGGATCTGGTGAAAGAATTTAATTATTACTAAATTTGATTAAATAGAATACTAAAAAAAGAATTCACTCCACGTCTAAAGTCTCCGGTTCGTATTGAGGTTCTAGCTATTCCCGCCTTACACAATTTTACATGCTCCTCCAGATCTAACGATGAATTTTCCACTGGTACATGATTGCCATTAATCAGATCTTCTTTATAGCCTTTCTCATAGTGAAACAAGGCATCGGCATAATTACCCCTAAATTGATAAATATACACCTCATTACAAAAATCTAAACTAAACTCTAAAATCCACTTACGTAAATTCCAATTGATAGGCATATTCACGAGCAATATAGGGAACTTTGTCTGGATCATGTTTCGAAGCCAAGAGCATAGCCTGTTCCCATTGCAATAGATCTCTACAAATATCTAATGCTTCTTTGGTATTGAAACTTTTTGAAAAATACTCTTTGGCATCTTCGGATTTTTCCAACAACAGACAACAAAACCCACTAAGAGTGTTTATATCTTCGACATGACGAATTTCTTCTAGAGCCGTCACCATTGATGCGTCGCCAATTTTACGATAGACCTTGAGTGCTAAATGAAATAAATTTCAATAAACATACATACAAACGCAGAGCTAATTCAAAGTATTTAATTCATACCAAAGTCAGGTTCTAAGTCGGATAGGGCCTGTTGCGCTAATTCCAACCATGATGCCTTTAATTGAATTTGCTCACACACTTTGTAGGCTTCAGCATATTTTCTAAGTCGAATAAGAGTTTGCAAGTTAGTAGAAGCTTTGGTGCCGGGAGAAACAAGATGTGTAGAAAGTGTTAATGTAGAAAACTGGCCACCATCAACACAAAGGGCCAATTCACCATCGTATAGCATGAGAGGAACTTGGGCCGCGAGAAGTTTTGTTTCGCCTATTTTAAGGGTGTGTTTTCCTGAAAAAATAATGTAAGTATTTTTTTTTTTTGAAAATCTTTCTTCAGCTTTAACCGCTTAAGATATAATCATACAAATTGTGGCTTAAGGTTTTTAAGAAATTTCATAGAGGGGAAATTAAATTTTTTGTAAGCTCCAAAAATAACGGTACGTAATAGAACGGTTTTCCTTTTTATTTTTTTTTTTAATTTCTCTTTAACGGGTTAATCGCTTTTGATACAAATTTTTACATATAAACTTCTTTTAATCTTCATTTTTACCTCAAACTATTTTATGAGTTTTTTTTTAGCAATTTAAATAAATTTAAACGTTTCTCAGAAATACCTTAATAGAATCTGGATTTTATCATACCTTCTATAGAAAACCTCTGAAATACATGCGTGGAGCACATCTTCGCATCGTATACAGCAAAAACATTGCTCTTTGATAGATCCCACAAAACTCCTTCGCATTTTTTTGGTAAGTCGGATATAAGAAGGGTCTCTTCAGTTGTCTGAAGAAAATAAAATAAAAATATTTCAATTATGCATCTACATATATACATACAAACAATTTTTTAGGAAAATTACCGGCAGAAAAACAAATCCCTGTTCATGATCATCAAAGAAAATTAACTTTGTTCCTTCTGAATCACAACTGAGGCTTTTGATGCCCATAGTATGTCTATATTTTGTGCTAAGTGCCCATTTTTCCAATGAGAAATAAATCAAGTGCCCTAGCTAGAAACAAAAACAAAAAGAAGAAAATGATCACAAAATCGATTTCCATTGATTTTAACTTACATCAGTTGCAAATATAAGAAACTCATTTGTCAACAAATGACTCGTGATAACTGCATCACTGAGTCCTGATATTGCCGCAGGAAAAGATTGAATAGTTTTGTCTCTAGTATTGGGATTATCCAATTCAATGGACTGCAAAACCAAATGCGATCCACACAACACGGCACAGAAATCAACATTTATTTTGATATCCTTAATCTCCGAAATGAATTCTCGATCACCAAGAAGCGTTGGTGCATCACCTAGAGTTTTGCCTAAGTCATAGAACCAAGCATGGTTATTCATTCCAGCTGCCAGGTGATACGGACCGATACCCATGAATGAAGGTTCGATTTCTAAATTCAGCTTAATCGGAACGGGCTTAGACTGAAATTCATCACATTGATTGTTTGGTCATAGGCTAATATGGAGAATATGTTTAAATACCTTTTCTGGTGAATAGACAAAAATTGAGACCTCAGCCAGGCTACTTAGCATTGCAATCCTCGGCGGAGATACAGCATGCATAGCTTGAAGTTTAGTGACGTAAGTGCAAATAGTTCCATTACTTGTTGTGACTGCCAAAAGCTGACCATCGCTACTCCAATCGATCATTTGGACACTGGAGTGATCGGCCAGCGTTATGATTTTCTCTGTTTCTTGAAGATTTGTTATTGAATGGATCTTGACCCTGTAGGTACATTAATTTAATTATTTAAAAATTAAACTTGATTATAATATGAACCTACGTATCATCTCCACATGAGGCAACAATATCCAAAGCTGGACAATAAGCCAATCCTGATAGCGTTTCCTTGTGATTCTTTACTTGCCAAAGCTCCTGTCCCACATCTTTCGGATGAGTAGATATTGCTACAACATGGCCATTGGAAAAACCTAACAGAATATACCCATCGCCGAACCATTTGTGTTGCAACAGTGATCCATAGCGGCTTTGAAAACCCAGTTCAGTGGGAGAATCGGGTTCAGGAAGGTAATACAAAAACAAGGTCCGTTTTCCGATTATCATACTGACTGTGTTCTCTCCAGACACTTTCTCTTCGCTTGACATTTCGGCAAAGTACATATCTGATGGAACATCTCGCAATTGCACAACCCGCAATGAATCTCCCTCTTGGTTGGACAGGGAGAAACTTTTATCGTCGCTGCCCAAAGCGAGTACATTTTGCAGTGACCATGCTCCACATGTGACCCTCTTTGAGTGTTTTCCTAAGATGGGTATACGCCTTGATAATTGATGATTATAGATGGCCAGATTGCCACGAGTAGTGCCTACCGCAAGAATCTGGGATTCCTTAGACCATATGATGCAACTCAGTGGATCACGCAATCCTGAATCGATTACTTGCTTTTTCTGAGTAATGGAATCCCAAAGAAGAATTTGCGAAGAGCTCGCCGTAATAATGCCCAAAAGATCACCATCATAATCCCAAGAAAAACCTGAACATAGACTGTCAGCGATCCTCGTTAGAAAAGCGAATAAATTTACTAAACTAAAATCAAAATACCTACCCTTGAAGAAGAATTCGTTCTACCAATTGGCCCTGACGGCTGAATATCGCAACCGAACCATCAGAGCCAGTTGATGCCAAATACGACCCGGAAGCTCCTTTTTGCCACATAAAATACACATCACCGGGTCCGTGAGGTTCATCGTATTTGTAAAGCATTTTGTCGAAGGGCATTTTATTTTAATTCGATTTAAAAAGCTCTCTTTATACTAACACTTTACTATGAATGATTTGTTAATTGTTTCCATGTTTTTTAGTTAAAATTTTCATGAATTTGTCGGCCTCGGCATATTTGCGGTTGTACTGTTGTGGTTCTAATGAATGAAATGAACGATGCTGATGAAGTGACGATTGTTTTGTTTTGGTTTTTTTTTTGGAAAAATTACCATAACAACAAGTGCGTTCATTTGTATTTGTGTACGAGAATACAAATACATCCTACGACCAACTGGCCGAGAGCAAATTTTTAATTCCGGTACGCGTTCCCCGTTTTGGTAATTTTAAATGACTACAAACAAATCGGAAAAAAATTCATTTTATAAACTCAAACTTGAAAATGTTTAAAAAAAGACTAAAAAATCTTCTTAAATATGTTTTTTTTTTTTTTAGATAGGTACTGACATAAATCTAATTAACGGTTTATCGAATTTTATTAGCCTGTACCTATATCATAGGAAAATTATTTTTCAAAAGATACACAGTAGATGTTAAGTGTTAACGGTTATAAGATTAATGCCAGTATCTGAAAAATACGTTGTTGAGGATATCTCGAAATCGCTTTGCAAAAAAAAAAACGAAATTAATCAAGAAACTATTTTATAAGTTCCTACGATTGAACAAAAATTTGTAAACTTTTGCACTCTTTGGCTCCAAATATGTGAGTGTATTTTCAAAGATAATTTGAGGGTAATCATGGAAGCATGTACCTACCTTAAAAGATGAAAAAATACCTTAATACTATTCTCATATAGACGAAAATCAACCGGGCAAGGTTTTCACTCGTGGAACACCCAATCCTGCATTTTTCTGTGCAAAACAGATTCACTTAAGATTAAGTACCAGCTATATATTGTAGCTAGAATTGTGTGAACACTGACAGGCAGAAGAGCATTCCTTGAAACCAGCAGTTTTCTACTGCATCTTCTCCTAAACGAACTTTCAGAAACGATCAAAAACATGGACACTTATTTCGAGAGAACGACTTTGGCAACAAGGGACATGCCATTTCCATTGACACGATAAAATTACTCTAAGGAAAACTCCCGTCGTCCCGTGTCTTCATAATCCCTTAGCGAAATTTGCGAACAGGCACAGTATGGTGCTTGAGAAGGATGAGTGAATCGGACCTTAAGCGCTTCTGCATCAGCCAACAATAAGCTACTTAGCTTACCAAACCCTTGAAATCTTTAAGACATGGAAGAAATCATCCTCATGTGTGGCAGTGTTTATTTGATATCTCATCTAATATCAACTAATTTTTGAGTTACGGTAAAAAAAATACATAAATACGTTTAAATTTTGAATCGACTAAATGGCAGAGGTTGGCCTTAATTGGTCATTTGTCATTGCCAGTATTTTAAAAATAATTTTTAAATAGAAAGAAGAAATATGCAAGACTGTATTGAACAAAGAAAATATACATGTGATAAAAAAAAAATAAGCTGGAGTCCAATTTCCAAAATATCGGTGTGTAACCATTTTTCTTTTCTAAAACTTTTGGAAATTATAAAACACATTTTTATTAACATATATAATAATTATTGTGTCGTTTATTAGTTTATACTTTATAAAGTGTGTTAAGCATAAGTGTAAGTTAATACATTATCATAAAGCTAGGCAGATTAAAAAAAAAATCCTTTTTCAATCTGTTAAACATGTTAAAAAAATACTTTTAAAAAAAGTATCAAATCACATCTCCTCATGTATCTCCTACTTCTCCTTCACAAACATCCATTGTTTCCATGCCACCTTCAAGTTCATGCATTTGTTCTTTTAGATCGTTAGCCAATGTATGCTCCGCCAATGCAACGGGATCTTCGTCACCAATTATAATCTCCTCTGGATCGGGAGCTCTTGGAAGGAAAGATTCATTGGGATAGATTTTTTCGAATATATTTTTAGCATTATGAATTGAAGAATCATAATCAATTTCGAAACAGGGACCACATGTCGATAGAAGTCTCGGTACATGCTTTGTTAAATCAGTTTCATCTTGTTGTTGACATATTTTACATCTTTTAATAAGGAAGTAAGCTGCAAAGAGTAGTTTTGGAGAACCTTGAATATTGGTATTGAATATTTGTTTAGAAAATGGTTCCAAATCAGCTTCGGGGTCGGTAGATACTGCTTCAGCAGTGATGTGAATCAAATCTGAAATTAATAATATTTAATAATACAATTTTGAAATTTGCTAATGTCTGAGTAAAGTTCTGATAAGTTACTTGACATAAATATTGGTACAGAGTCATAAAGCCCATAGGCGGAAAATCACTGGTTGTCTTTTGACCCACCTGAATAGGTTCTTAATCCAAAAATAATTGGTTTGGTTTGTGGACTTATGACCCTGTGCCAATATTTATATGTCGAGTAACTAATCAGAACTTTATTCAGAAATTGTGAATCAGACACTTAATCTCCAACTACTATACAAAATTTAAATTTTTGTTTTAGACTCAGATTGATTGTGTATTGCCCGAAAAAATCCTGAAATGTGGAAAGAATAATCGTCTTAGAAAAACTTACACAATCCTTTAGGGCACGTTCCTGAATAATGTGAAAGTTGCATCAATATAGCTCCTCTGGTGTTATCTAAACTGTCTATCAGTCGTATTACGTTTACTCCTCCGCCACCTGAATTCTGATCTTCATTACCGATTGGCGTGGAAGTTATATAAACACCACGTACTAAATTACCACATCTATGTTGTCCGTCGACCAGGCGATTACTCGGCAATACACCAACAGGCAAACTTCCACTCGATACGACCAAATGTTTTGCATCAAGAATGTGTCCATCAACTTGCAGAGTAATAGACTCTTCTTTTGTAGCAACAACATTAACTTTTCTCTTTAAACAATAAGTTCCACCAAAGACGGCACACAGTCGGCAGAAACACTGTGGAATTTCTCCACATCCGTACATGGGAAATAGAAAGGGACTATTGCCATATCTGCCTAAACTCTGCAAGTAGCTTTTCATCTTATCGACTCCGTCATTGAGAGTAGTCTTTTCATTGCACATGGCAATAGAATTCATCACACAATGGATGATCTTCTCTGTTAGTTTGTTTGCCTGCAAATACTCGAGAAACGTCTTGTCCTGGTATTTGACAAACTCTTTAGACTGATCATCAAAGTTCATGCAGCTTGTGAGGAGTTTCATCAACAGACGTTTTTCTATAATCGAAAGGTCTTTTGTGTTGAAGACATCAGTGCGAGAACATGGTACATTCAACAACTCTCCACCATAGAGTGTTGAAATTCGATCAATAGCTCGAAACTCGGCATATCGACATATATTCGATGAGACTAGTAAGTCAACTAATTTTCCCGCTGAAAACAGCAGTTTTGGGGTAAGATCGATGTTGAATTTTCTGGAATTTTTCAACACACTCGTTTGAGTCCAGTTGTCTTCGTTTGTTGATGGCGTCTCCGTTTCCTCAACGGGAATGTACCAAATTTGTTTGGTAAATCCAATTTCATTGGTTTCTGTTTTGATGTTGTTCGATAGGAATGATTGGAAGTTCTCCAGATTAAAAGAGGCCCAACAGCTGCCATAGAAATCATTTGGATCGACGTGAAGGACTGTTTTTCCAATTCGACTTGCGGCAGCTGCTACTGCTGATTCGGTGAATCCTGTTATTGATTTTTTATAAATTTATCATGGCTGAGTCTTTTGGTTTATTTAATTAAAGTTCTTGCTTACCCGTTCCTACTACTACCAGGTCGAATTCCTTAGGAAGTTCTTCATCCATGATTTGGGGTCTTTAACGTTTAAAACCTTATTGTTTGCAATTGCTTTGGATATAATTGACTTTAATCGAACAGAACACTGAAAAACTGATACTGAATTGATTAGTAGAACTTTGTTATGAGTCACACAACAAAATAATGACAGCTGACAGATATGCCAAATTTTGGGTTGGTTCAAGAGGTTGTTACTTCGAAAAACTAAAGCTAACTCCTTGAACACAATAGACGCGTCGTTAACTGACTTACAACATAAAACATGCGGGTCTAAGGCCTGCCGCCCACTAGGCAACTTTTAGTTGCTCACCCCAGCAACTTTTAGTTGCTCCCGGTTCAGTTAGATTGCTTTATATGGGAGAGCGCCCACTGGGCAACTTAGTTGCTGGCAACTTTAAGTTGCTCGGAGTTGCTCGCGGAACTTAGTTGCCGGCAACTCCGGGCAACTTTTAGTTGCTGACCCCCGCCCACTAAGCAATTTCCGAGCAACTTTAAGGAATTTTCGAAAATTTAACGTTTTTATTTGTTGTCCATTGAAATATTACATTGATTTTGCATTTTAGACAGGTCAAATTGAGATAGGTTTAGGTGGAGCACGTTTTTATAAAAAATTAAATACAAAAAAACACAAATATTAATTCTCAAAAGTTGCTCGGAAGTTGCCTAGTGGGCGAGGGCAAGCAACTTTAGTTGCTCGGAGTTGCCGGCAACACCCAGCAACTAAAAGTTGCCGGCAACTAAGTTGCCTAGTGGGCGACAGGCCTAAATAGTAGCAGTTCATTCATTTCAACATATATAGTCAATTACGGCGGTAATTCACACGATTAATCGGAACTTGACAATATTTGAGTGAATAAATTGTCGCCCTCATTGACATTGCTTTGGATACTGCCAATGGAAACGCTTTGGAATTGGCAATCCCAGCGAGGAAAATCATTATCACCTTTCGCCTTTTTCAAAATGACTTTTTTTATGATTTTGAATGACTTCTCCTTCATTTTGAAATTAAAGGCAAAAATATGAAAACGGGCGACATAAAATTTAATGAATTAAAACTTTATATTGTCAAAAACAGTGAATTTAAACAGCACAAGAACATTTTCTTTAGGTAAACATTTCTATTCTCACATTTTTGACAAATTAAATTTCCTGTTAAGGAAATGTTTAATCAAACAACAATTTCCACATATTTTCACAGCGTAAACAAAACACTGGACAGCTAGTTTCTGTGTCATCTTCTTTCTAAAGGCTTAACTATAATTTAAGGCTTTTTGCAAAAAGTGAAAAATTAAAAGCCCTAGAGATGCATGTGTGCGAAAAAGTGGATGAAAATTGTGTTTGCTCTGTTATTTCAGATTGATTTGGCAGATCAAAGTTATGTCAGATTCTAACCTTGCCAACACAGCCCTTACTCGAATTTCGAAAAATGCCTCAATACCACCCCCAGTTTTTTTTCAACAACTGTCACTGTCATTTTTTGCTCCCCTTCCCACATCCCACCTGACAAAACGATCATCTTTCATCACGCATGCAGCGTGTCTTGCTCTTGCTTTGCTTTGCACTTGATTCTGGATTCGCTGACGACAACAAGGTCTTTTAATTCAACACTCAAGTTTTCGTTTTGGTGTTAAACTTTTGTCTGTAAAATTTTGTCTGTCGTGGCATCTATTTCCATCTAATCTCAAGAAAAGAAGAAGTACACCATGCCAGAAGAAACAGAAGCAACTCTAGCAACTGCAGTTGTCAACGGTGATGAACCTCCCAAAACTGCCAAGCAATTGGAGAAAGAAGCTAAAAAAGCAGCCAAATTACAAAAACTTCAAGAAAAACTTGACAAAAAGGCTACTGCTCCAGTCGTCACAAAAGAAAAACCCGAGGTAAAGTACACTCTTTTAATATTCCGAAAGTGAAAGTCTCAAAATGCTCAGTCATTTTCTTTATACCTACCTTTGAAACAATAGAAAAAAACGAAAGAAGTGAAAGAAGCGGCCGTTTATACTGCCAGCACAGTTGCAGGAGAAAAGAAAAATATCTCGGACGCTTTGCCCGATGCATATAGTCCACGCTTTGTCGAAGCTGCTTGGTATAGTTGGTGGGAGAAGGAGGGATTCTTTAAGCCCGAGTACGGTGTAAGTAAATACCTAGTGAATGAAGGTTGCGTCATGCTAATGCTCCATGGTATAGAATGATTCACGTCTTTAATTCATATATTTTCTTAATTTTAATAGATTCACTGTCTTACAATTTGCAACTAACTCAAGAGTTGTTAATTAAGCATAGTTTTATGGTCTAGTTTTTTTTAAATAAAATTGTATCATTTTTTTCTTCTCCTAATAGCGAAAATCGATTACCGAAACAAATCCAAAAGGGAAATTCATCATGGTGATACCACCACCCAATGTCACTGGATCGCTGCATTTGGGTCATGCATTGACGAATGCTATCGAAGATGCAATCACTCGGTACCATCGGATGAAGGGCCATACCACTCTATGGGTGCCTGGATGTGATCACGCCGGAATCGCTACACAAGTTGTTGTGGAGAAAAAATTGTGGCGGGAGGAGAAGCTCAGTCGGCATGATCTGGGTCGCGAGAAGTTCATTGAAAAGATTTGGGATTGGCGTCGGGAGAAGGGTGACCGTATCTATGATCAACTGAAGTGCTTGGGCTCATCATACGATTGGAGCCGGGTAGCATTCACTATGGACCCAAAACTGTGCCGTGCAGTTACCGAAGCATTTGTGCGACTCCACGAAGACGGAAGCATTTACAGAAGTTCTAGGTTAGTGAACTGGTCGTGTGCTCTGCGATCGGCGATTTCGGACATTGAGGTCGATAAAATTGACATTCCTGGACGGACGTTCTTCAATATTCCGGGCTACACTGATAAGGTTGAGTTTGGTGTGTTGATTAAGTTTGCCTACAAAGTTGAGGGTTCAGATGATGAGATTATTGTCGCTACCACACGTATAGAGACAATGTTGGGTGACACGGCCGTTGCTGTGCACCCCAGTGATGAACGATTCAAGCATTTGCACGGCAAATTCGTGACACATCCGTTCTGCGATCGCAAACTACCAATTGTTTGTGATGACTTTGTTGAAATGCATTTCGGAACTGGTGCTGTGAAAATAACTCCAGCTCATGATCCCAACGATTATGAGGTTGGAAAACGCCAGGATTTACCATTCATAACCATTTTTAACGACGACGGCTATATTGTTGGAGATTATGGTGAGTTTACTGGAATGAAGAGATTCGATTGTCGTAAGAAGATTTTGGAAAAATTGAAGGACTTGGGATTGTACAGGGACACCGTGAACAATCCAATGGTGGTACCATTTTGCAGTCGATCAAAGGACGTTGTTGAACCGATGATTAAACCACAATGGTAAGCGATACTTTTGTGTGTTTCTTAATTTTGAATGGGAAAATGTATTTTATTTTATTTGAAGGTATGTCAAGTGTGACGATATGGCAGCAGCTGCCACAGATGCCGTCAAAAACGGAGATCTGAAAATTGTCCCGGAACACCACACCAAGGTATGGTATCACTGGATGGATGGAATTCGTGATTGGTGTGTTTCACGTCAGCTTTGGTGGGGTCATCGTATTCCAGCATACTTGGTGACGTTCAGTGATTCAAGTATCAAGCCTGCACTGGTAAGCTAAAACACATTTCATTTATTTCACCCTAAAAATATATAAAACAAAGCTCAACGCCAGTTTTTGCTTACTTTTTTCTAGAGCGACAACGAAGATTACTGGATCGTTGCACGTAGCAAAGAAGAAGCTCTAACCAAAGCAGCTTCAAAATTCAATATCGATGCCAGCAAAATCATTTTAAATCAAGATGAAGATGTACTGGACACATGGTTTAGTTCGGGACTGTTTCCATTCTCTGTATTTGGATGGCCAGATAACAGCGATGATATGCAGGCGTTCTATCCGACGTCTCTGCTCGAAACTGGGCATGATATTTTGTTCTTCTGGGTGGCACGTATGGTATTCTTTGGTCAAAAACTGTTGGGCAAGTTGCCATTCAAAGAAATCTACCTGCATCCCATGGTCCGAGACGCTCATGGCCGTAAAATGTCAAAGAGTTTGGGCAACGTCATTGATCCCATCGATGTTATCCGTGGTATAACTCTGGAGGGATTGCATGAGCAATTGCTTACCTCTAACTTAGATCCTAGGGAAATCGAAAGAGCCAAAGCCGGTCAGAAACAAGATTTTCCCAACGGAATTCCAGAATGTGGAACGGATGCGTTACGCTTTGCTCTTTGCGCCTACATCACTCAAGCTCGTGACATAAACTTGGATATAAACCGCGTCCAAGGTTATCGATTCTTCTGCAACAAGCTGTGGAATGCAACAAAGTTTGCTCTCATGTACTTTGGTGGAGATGAAAAATACACTGCTAATATAACTCTTACCGGAAAGGAAAACAACATGGATGTATGGATTCTATCTCGACTGGCTGCTGCCATCGAAGCATGTAATACAGGATTTAAAAATTATGAATTCGCTACAGCTACAAGTGCATGTTATAGTTTCTGGTTGTACGATCTTTGTGATGTGTACCTAGAGTGCTTGAAACCAATCTTCCAAAATGGAACTGACAACCAGAAAGCATCAGCACGCAAAGCTCTATACACTTGTCTTGATCTTGGGCTTCGGATAATATCACCGTTTATGCCTTTTATATCGGAGGAGTTGTATCAGAGGCTACCACGTTTAGAGCAAACCCCAAGCATATGTGTGGCTCCTTATCCAGGTAAGTTTTTTTTTATCATATTCGACCATACAGTGTTTTCATTTTTTGTTACTTTTTTTTTTATAGAAAACACATCCTGGCGCAATGAGAAAGTTGAGCGTGAAGTTGATTTTGTGCAAAAAGCAGCACGTATCATTCGTTCAGCTCGTAGCGATTACAATCTTCCGAATAAGACGAAAACTGAAGCCTTCATTGTCTGCACCGATTCTCAACCCAATGATATACTTAAGAAATATGCAAATGATCTGACAACTGTGGCATACTGCTCAAAAATTAATTTCGACACAGAAATACCCCAAGGCTGTGCTATTCTTACTGTCTCGGGTCAGTGCGAAGTTCATTTGTTACTTAAGGGTTTGATTGAAGCCGACAAGGAAATAACCAAGCTCGAGAAGAAAAAAATCCAACTCGAACAGACTGTCAGCAAATTGAATCAAGCCATGTCGGCTGCTGATTATAACACAAAAGTTCCAGCCGATGTCCAAACGGCAAATACTGACAAACTAGCTGAGTCGTCAAGTGAAGTCGAAAGGATTACTGCAGCCATTGAGACTTTAAAATTGATGTAGATTTTAAACAGAGTGCTTAAAACAAGGAGATTAACTTATTTAAACCATAATGATATCAGTTTTTGAAGTTTAAGTTGGTTTTTCCTAGCGTATATCGTCACAAAAGCTTTTTTCATCATAATATGAAAATTAGAGAAAAATAAATAAATGCAAAACAAATTCAAAGAATACATAAGTTTGTTTTTATTTATAAATAAATAGCGCAAATAAACAAAAAAAAAAACGGTGCGGTAAGGTTTTGGAATTACCACGTTAAACGCGTAACATGATCTGTTTTTCGTTTAGACGTTTTAATGTACCCAAGAAATTGGAGCTCTGCAACAGCACGTGTAAAACGGGCTCTAAAAATGAAAGAAAGACATATTCAAGCGGAGAAATTACATAAAAAAAAGAATTTAATTCGGAAGAATGTAGAAGAACGCAGCAAAAAAGAGAAGAGAGTAGCGTTTTTAGTTTAAAGAAGATGCTATAAAATATGCTTATTTGGAATCGAATTTGGCAGAAATTATACTTACTGAATCTCTGGGTCCACTTGCTCTTGATCTTCTTCACTATAATCAACTACCGATCGAAACGACTGCAACCAATCGAAAAGATTAATCATCTTCCCACACTCCAAGTGCAACTTGTACGCCACTGAAAGATCCGGCAGTGTAGGCACTATTGACAAATTGCTATCTAACTCACAACATTTACACTGCAAATAGTATTGAGGATTATTAAGGGCCATATGCAAAGCAGCCCGCGGTGCTCCAATTATATTCCTCCGCACAGTAGCAATGTCTGAGAAAACAAACAATTCATACAATGGTGGTGCTTTAGTTAGTGGCTTAAGGCATTCTTCCACTATCTCCGTTTTAATATAATCCAATGTTTCATTCACCGATTTAGTGAAATCTGAAATTGGTTTTTCTTGTTTGGACATTTGCAAAAGTTTCTCTTTTAAATCATGACGGCTGATTTGTTTAAGATCATGTTTCAAATCACTTGTTGACGATTTCGTTTGTTGCTTAACTTCCATGCCGGCCATCACGACTTTTGTGAGAAGTTCTTTGAGAGCGTCTAGTTTCTGCAATTGAGATTTAATTTTTAAAATATATTTTATTATTACATTAAAGCATCCGGTGACAACCTACTTCATCAATTTTTGGCCGAAATATTTCAGTTAGATCCAGATCTTTGTCCTGCGCATTTATAAAATCAATTGTTGCTGTAATAGCTCTTGATACATTTGCAACAAACTCATCCTTTGACATAAACGCCAGCATTTGCCATGATTCTTTGAATTCCGTTGTGCTTGTGATATCTTTGGACATACAGGTGCAATAGAGCTCACGTTGGTGTTTTCCCAATGGAGATTTTGGAAGATTTTGAACAAGAACTGTCAAAAATTCAAGAAAAGTTCGAAAATAGATGAAGTGTAGATGGCAATCACGCAATAGTTTTGGCAGTTTCTTTTTAAGATAACCGTCCTCGGTGAGTATAGCTATGACCTTTTGGCAATCATTCAAAGCTTCTACATAAGGACGGAAGGACAAAAGATGACGAATAGTTTCCATGTCTTCGTGGGTGAGAGATTTGATCATTTTAAGCGACGACCAGTAGGATGTGCAGAGTGCATATGCGTTGCCTTGGAAAAAGTGTTCCATTAGACAATACTAAATAAATATAATAATTAGTTTAGATATTAAAACTAAAATTAACTCATGAAATGTCTTACCTTAAAACCTTGTATAAATCCATTAATAGAGAAATCGTAGAATAAGAAGATATGGGTTAAAAACTTGAAAGCTTTTCCAGATAAATGAACAGAATGCATAGGCGACAGGATTACTTTCTCCAATATCTAGAAACAAATATTTCTCAGTTAAACAGACAAATATCTTTGGAACTTTGTTATTTTTATATATTTGTATGCACTTCCAGGGAGTTATATTTTCTCGTACAAAAATTAAATCTTTTAAGTTCTATGCACTGCACGGTGAATCAGAGAAGACTTGAATGGTTCATCTGAAACCACACGTACATATTTATTTACTATACCTATAAGGCATAACATTTTATTCTGGAATGAAAGAAGCTTAACGATTTTGTTTTATATTTAAACTACCTCATTCAATCCAACTGGAGCGGCTTGTGTTTGGAAGATCTTTAACCGGATTTTGCTGGTCACGTGGTATGGCAATGTACTGTGCAGGGCTGAAACAGCTGTTGCTACTCCTAAGATTAGCACTATTGGAACCTTGGAACAATACGAACTCAGAATCAAGATGAAATCTTGAAGAATTTTCCCATTAAAACACTCAAAATCGGGCAGAATTACAACTAAAGTTGCGCTCGTAGTGGATGTTTTGTACCACTCAACAAGAACTTGCATAGTACATTGTGATCGACGCAGTCGTTTATGATCTCTATCCTCGTCTTCTTCGAAAGGTTCTTCAACGAAACCATAAACCATTGTTTCAACAGCTGCCTTAACACTTGAACAGTCGCGGGATTGAATGACGCAAACGCTCGTCGAGAGTTGCTCCTTAATACGTTGCGATAGAGTTTCGAACTGTTCATGATGATCCGGTTGATTTATGCCTACAGCGAAGGTAGTTTTTTATTTATTTGTTTGATATTCAGATCCGACCACTTGGAAACTACTTACCAGTTAATAAAGCAGCAGCAGGAAGAATATTCTTTATCGAGCTGCTATCGCCACTGTATGCCTTTCCAATATGATCAACCAAGTCTTTTAAAGTTTTTGAATAACACTCGCGTTGCAGTATCTCAATATCTGTTATAAAGTTTTTCCAAGTTTGGGAGTATGTTTTATAAAAGGGCTGATCGATTATTTCTTTTGCTAGAAGCGGCGCTACAGACTGTTTGGATTTTTTCGATTTTGTTCCTTTTTCGGCGCGAGTTGCACCATTTTTGAACACGAAACATCCCTTGTTGGCAAATTAATTTTGTTTAACAAACTAACAAGAAAAAATAATATAAAAATAAGTTATTTACCTTTGAAACAGATATTGTTGAGTCCATTTCTATTGATTTGAAAATTGAATAGCTATATTATTTCATTTATAAAATCATTAAAATTGTTTAGCTTGCAAAAATAAAAACGATCGTGGCGGCATTGTATAAAAAAAATATATATACAATGGTGGCGGTGGCAGTTGATTTTTGCGATTTTGTTGTTGTTTTGTTTTTGATTTGTTTAAAATAAAAGGCCCGTTCGTGTGCTGTCTACAGAAACTGCTTAGGTCAAACTGCTTGAAGCAAATTTATGTGGTTGCCCTCACCCACCTAGCAACGAAACGGTACATATACTTTTCGAAAACAAATGAAATCAGTAAATTGTTTTTTGCATGTGGCGTTATGATATCCAGTATTTGACTGATAAATGCAGAAGAATACTTGAATTATGTTTTTATTTTCATTCATATAATCCTATTTTGTTTTTCCACTGGCAAGAGCAAGGAACTACATACATGAGCCAAAAAAGTGAAAATTTTCTAACTCATTTTGGAATAGTTTTTTCTGACTGGAAAACTTATACAAATGATGCAGAACGATTAATTTTTGGTTTAAAAAAAATTGTATATTCTTTTTCACAAAACAACTGCGCTAGCGGCAAAAAAAATATTTTTACTTTTGTACAAAAGTACTTTTTGGCTTATGTAGTTAAGCCTTTATGCTGGACTTACACGACTGACAAATTTACAGTATTCTGCCAGTTAAATGTCAAAAAACTGGCAGAACAATGGAAAAATTCATTCTTTTGGCAGTATATTGACAGAAAACTGCCAATTTGTCAGTCGTGTAAATCCAGCATTACAATTTATGACATAAATTTGTATAACAAATCGAAGATTTTTTTTTTAATTTCTTTTAAAATCTGTTGTACATAAACAGCAGAAGAATTAAATGCAGAAGAATACTTGAACTCTTATTTTAGTTTCATCATATTAACCCATTTTTTTTCACTGGCAAGAGCTACAATTCAACACGTGAAGTGAAGGAAAAATCCACTCAAATCGTTGCCAGGAAGGGACTTTATCGTACTTATTTCATAATCATCGCTTCTCGACACATATAGTAGGGACGCGCGACCTGTGTCGCGTCTGTATTAGCTGTGTTCAATCATCTGGTTGTCACCTGTCAAATTGACAACTTTCGTTCGCGCCCTTTGCAAAACAAAAAACAAACCAACTTGATCGACAACAACTGACTTCAAATAACTATACAAATTTTATTAAACACCACAATAAAACGAGAAGACTTTTAATAAAATTAAAATGGAAGAGTTTGATTTATATGGTGATTTAGAGTTACTCCATACACAGGAAAAGCTAGTGAGTAAATGTATATACTTAAATTAGTTTTATTTTTCTCTGAATTAATTGCAGGAAGCTACCGAAGATTTAAAGTGGAAGGACAAGTACGCAGTTGCCTTGAGTACAATTCAAAAGCTGCAAGTTGAAAAAAAGGAATTAAATAAAAAAATAAAACAATTGGAAATTAATTTCGCGAGTCTTTTTGATACAGCTCGGGTGGAGATAAAGAGGAAGGACACCGAAATCTGTCAACTTCGAAAGCAGTAAGTTTAGAAAAGATTTAGTTTTCTCCATGTCAAGTTCTTATATCATTTCATTGCAAAATTAGGAGGGATGATATATGTTTTCGTCGAAGTAAACCACAGAATGGTGGAAGACAATTCAATAACAATGCTGACGTTCGCAGAGCTGCTTCAAGCGAAAGCGTTCAAGTGAACCCATTTTCTGGTCAACCCATAAGAAAAAAATCAGAACAATTATCGGACGACAAACTTCTATCAACATTTAAAAATGAGAAAGCCAAAAACCATAGAGAGAATGATCCAAGAAATGGTTCTCACGAAAAAGATCAAAGTCGAGATAGACAGAGAGATCGTTCGAAAGATAGAAGCCGACATCGAAATCGTAGTAGAGATCGAGTAGATGAGCGAAGTCGACATCGTTCTGATGATCGTAATGAATTAAAACACAGAGATCGATTGAAGGAGCGTAAAAGCAATAGGAGCAAGGACCGGTCTAATCATAGAGATGAGAGAAATAAAGACAAAAAACGAAAGAGACATGGAAGAGATACATCGCAAACTAAAAGGTAATTGATCTTTTTCGAAGAACTCTATTATTCTTGTCAGAATACAGAACACTCTTTTTTAGTGCAATTCCAATGCAATGAAAAGATGTTTACCAAGATGTATTATTAACCCTTTTGTTATTGTGTTAGCCAGTCAAAAATTTCAAAGCCAAAGGAAAGTACCTACGAAGCATCTAGTTTTCAACTTAAACTCGAGAGTTGATAGTACACCTTGTTACTCGTTATTTTTCACGCAAAAAAACTTTGAAAGTCGAAGTACTTGTTTATCTTATTTCTTTCTTTATCTAATTATCCCGCCATTAGACAGAATGTCCGTGATTTTATTTTGTTTCATGAGCAATTTTATCAACGAATTACGGTCGTATTGGGCTGATCTCTTTTTTCTCCGTTATGGTTCGTTTAAAAACTTATATACATTAAAGGAGTTCGTTTTTGAATAAAACACTTGAGCAAAGAGCGCTTGCGACTATTCTGCAATATGTTTAAAGCTGAAGATCAAGATTCTTTATCCATATGCTTTCTGTTTGCCTTTTTCTTCCATTTATAGTCCATGCTAATGGTGTCTAACTCAAGTGGTCTTTTCTGAATTTTGATTGCTCCTTTGTCATTAGATGATTTTCATTCAAGTAATGTACTAGTTTTTTGACTCGATACTTTTTCGATTATTTCCTTGTCGAAAGTCTTTCACATGAATTGAAACATCTTTAAAACAATTCACTTAAAATATCTACCAAGAAAATTAACTTCTTTTCCATTTTACAGTTCAGACATTAGCTGGGATAAGATTGATATTACCGATTCGGATTATCCATCAACAAATGAAGAAAAAAACAAGACGTCTTCTAATAGGTATGAGCCAGCAAAACTTGAAGAAAAACCTGGAGATATATGCAAATCAAGTAACGATCAGACAAAAGACCAAACTAATGATTTAAAAACTGAACTGAAACAAATAAAAAATGTTCCTAGTCCTCTTGACGAAAAGCAAATCAACTCAAAAATAGAAATTTTGCAAATTGAAATATTAAAAGATGTAAAAGAATTAAAGAAAAACAAATTGAAAGCAGACAAAATGCCGAAACCAGATCCAATTGACCCAGCCAAGGTTGCAATCGAAAAATCCAATCAACTTCTAGAAGCCCTTTTCGATGATTCACTAATGAATAAATCGGAAGAACCTAATGATGATGTGTATGATAATTTATTAGTTTTCACCCAGCAAACAGATTCCATACCTCCTGATTATAATAAAAAAGAGAATCTCATGAAGAAAGATGAAAATTGCAATTTAAATTTACAAACGCCACAAAGGCAATCTGTTACAAAGATTTTAGATGATCTTTTTGGTCCATCACCAGCTGGCAGTTTGTGTACCATAGAAGAAAATTCAGTTAAATCTGTAGGTGAATCTTCGGGGGATTGTGACTTTGTTCCGATTATGAAACCTGCAAAAAGCCAAAAAGATGAATTAACTCAGTTAGCTATAACACCGAAGATGCCTGTAGTAATCGAAGATAACTGTACTCAGAATGATAAAACAATCAACAATGAATGTTTCGAAATGAAACCACCTAAAAACCCTGTGGCCGTAGAGAAAAACGAAAAAGGAATATTAGACGATGATTCAATTGTGACATTCAAGCAAACAGATTTATATGTCGATATGAAGAAATTCGCAAAAATAGATGAAAATTTCAATGTAAAACATCAAACGCCCCAAAAACAACAGGCTAAAAAATTTTTGGATGATCTTTTTGGTCCATCGCCAGGTGACAGTATTAGTGGCAAAAAAAATTCTGGAACATCTATGGATGACTCATCGAGTGATTTGTATTTTGAACCAATTATAAAACCTTTGAGTAGTCGGATTAGTCGGATAGATGAAGAAACACAAGCACCAACCCCATCAAAGATACCTATTGTTATTGATGATAGTTCTACTGATAATGATATAGCAATCAACGAAGAATGCCACAAAATTGAAGAAACAAAACAACCAGCTCCGTCTAGTTCAGCAGAAGAAAAATTAACTGAAAATATTGTCAATGATGCCAAAACCTTCAAATTTGTTGAATTAGATTCCAGTTTTTATTCAAGTGAGGATGAAGTCGACGATCATTTGAATGATAATTTAAATACATCTAGAGTTGAAGTTGAGTCTCCACCATTTGAAAATATAACACCTGTGAAAAATATTCAAGCAAACGATACGGAATCAACCAAAACTTCGAACGTTATTAACACTGGAAAAAGCTATTCAGAGGAGAAGTCTACAGTTTTACATAAATCAGCAGATGAAAAGCTTTCGGAATTAAATTGTGCACAATCTACAAATGAAGAAATTCCTTTAGAAAAATGTAGAGGAACATCCACAAATAAATCTAAAACGGATGATTTTGAAAAAAACCGAAGCAAACGTAAGTTGAACATTCTTAACATGTTTATTTATTTTTTTTTTTTAAAACACTTCATTCTTTTCCCACTGCTTATGTGAAAGGAGTCATTATGTAGTCAAAGCGTCTATTATATTTTGTTTAGTCAGGGAAGAAATAATATAAAATGAAATTCACTTTATCGTAAAAAGGGAAATGATTCTCCTTGGAATAAACATTGTTTTGAAATTGACATAGATTTAACTAAGAGATGCGACCGATTCACTGTGTATTACTTACTGAAATAGGTATTGGGCTGTAGCGCAAGATCCAAATTCTATCAAAGCTTTTCGCCCTGATACTCCCTGCAATGTTTTGTTCGGTCGCGATCTCTTTTTAAATTATGAAAAATAACGGGAGAAATAAAAACAAAGTTTTAAAACTTATTTCCCGAATAAGTTTAGTTTCTTCTGCAATGAAATAATCCTACCTACCTTCAATGCTAGTGGTGGGTCGGACGGTGAACGAATAACGGAAAAGGTAGCAATGCCTAATGGAAATTAAAAAAAAGTGTTCTTTTCTAAATTCTACGCAAAAAAAAAGAAATAAAGTGCTATGGTAGTTGTTCTTGTCACTCGAGACTTCTACGGTCATCTAAAAAGTTTCGAATCATTATCATTACGAATTTAATAAATAAGAAAAGAAGTGGTTAGACAGATTCAATTCTATTTGTTGCTCCATACTAAAAGCAATTTGTCCTATCGGAAATTTAGCATTCCAACTTCTTTTTCCTCTATCGTAAATCTCCCGCGGACAAAATTTCCACCGAATAGAAAATCCAAATTCCGGATACCAATAAATTACGAGGGTCAGTTTCTTTACTTTGAAAAACATTAACCCATCATTATTTAATTTTATATTTCGCACAATCTTATCGCATGATCTTCAATCCTCGAAAAAATGTATAGAACCATATTAGATTGTTAGGAAAAACCCATCAGATTATTATTGTAAAGTTCACAGATTGAAATACCCATCATAGTTGCATCTGTAAAAGCTATTATTTTGCAGTTTGGACCAATTTTGTTAAAAATATTTTCTTTTATTACAGCTACATTTCCAGAGAATCAAGAGCAATCTAGAAATGTATATCGGTCTTCTGAAAGAAGTAAAGAAAGAAAAGAATTATGTAAAAAGGACCACTCAGAAAAGCGATCTAATTCTTCAAAACTTAATGCAACTTCATATAATTCTAATTCGAATGAAAAAGAGAAACATCGCCGTCACCATCATCATCACCATCACCATCACCATCATAAGCATCGGTCCAAAGAATCAGCTCATACAAAAAGTGATTCTTCTTCACATAGATCTTCACGAAAACATTCCAAAAATAATCGAAACGAAATTGAAACAAAACATCGTTGCTCAAACGACAAAACTGATACGATAGGTATGAAGCCTGATGATAATCTTGTGAAGGATCTTCTACGAAATCAAAAAATTCGAGACCAGGATCAGATATTTTTCTTACATTGTGACGACATATCTGATGATGATGAAATCTTCGGAGAAGAATCATATCCCGATAAATATAAAATTGAATCCAATGATGATGATCGACCAAACATGGATGGACATAACTTAAATAAAAATGTTATAGAAAAAGAGGAATCCGAAATCACCAACGAAGCGGAGTCAAATAAAAGAGATATGGATGCGTTAGAATCCAATGATAAACCATTGACACATGAAAACACCGCGGAAATAGATATGGAGACCGAATGTGCTATTCTATCATTGGAATCAGAACTGCAAGACAAAGTTCGAACACTTCACCTTTTGAATGTTGCAACAGAGACATCAAATTCCAGAATCGATGAGAACCCAACTAATGCTTTATGCGGTTCTGTTGATCTTGACAAAGAAGACATACCTATGTGCGATATGAAACTAGAAATTAAAAACAAAAATAAAAGTACAAATTTGTATGCTACCGGTGCTATAGGTGATCAACAATTTTCTGAAGAATATCATTCACAGAACTTCAAAAATAGCTCGGAGAAGAAAAATAATTTTATTGAAATACAAAGCACCGAAAACGTGGAGATTGAGACGGTGAATTTAGATGATTCTGAAGAACAAGGAAATTCTGAATTACAAAAATCTGAATCCTACAAAGATGACCAAATTGCAAATAAAGTGGATCTGCATGAACGTTCCCAAGACATCCAAAGTCTGTGTTCACAGGAAGTTGACTCAAAAGACCAACAAAAGCATGAAATCGAACAAAAAGTTCAACTCCCTAATTCAATGGATTCATTACTTTCATCCAGTCTTCATGTCGAACTCAACACCAATGCGAATGTACCCGATAAAGGACAATCGAGTACTGAAGAAAATGATGCTTTTGCTGTACGTAATGGTGCGAATATAGAAAAGATCCACTCATCGAATGGTATTGAGGACAGTTCTTTAAATAATGTCGACAGAAAAAGACAGGTATTAGATAATAAAAAAACTATTTGTGATGAGAACTTAGAAGCTTCTTTGCAAGAACATTTAAATTCTGACAATTCATCGGATTGTGAATTGGTAGTTAGAAAACCAATTACACCTAGCTATGATGAATTTCCTGTTGAACTGTCCCCGCTTCCAAATGGAGAACATTGTGAAACAATTTCTCATGATATTTCTTGCCAGAATTTAAACAAACTATCCGACGCTTCACCGAATAAAACAGTCGCAAGTTCAACAACCAATGAAAATATGTCTAATCAAATATCAGAAAACATTTCGGCATGTTCAACAAAGACAAATCAAAATTTATCACATTCAACTAAATCGCTTTCTCCTCAAGTTTCGTCTGAGAAATCACTTAATTCAGCAGATGAACTTGAAAGTTCTCATTCTAACTCAGATTCTGTGTCATCTGGTCGGCGCAAAAAAATAAAAACTCCACGAAAACACACAGATGTGTGTAAGAATACTTCAAATAAAACAATGAAAATGGTATCAGATCGATATACAAATAGTGATGAGGTTCACACTCCTATTTTGGTATCTGAATCTAATTTGACATCGTCTGAAATCCTGCCTCAGCTTTTTTCACCAGACAGAGGTTTAAAGGACGCAACACAATTAACTCATTACACAGAGCCTGAATTAATGGTTAGTTCTCCAGACAGAGATTTAAAGGAGGCAACAAAATTGACTCATTACGCAGAGCCTGAAGTATTGGTTAGTTCTCCACGCTTAATCCAAAAAAAATCAGTTTTGTTAGATACAAAGGATCATATTAAAAAGAGAAGAAGTGAAGAGAAACACGATTCTAGAGCCAACAAAATATCGCTAGAAGAACTAAATGGTGGTTTCGAAAATGGAAAAGAAATAGCGACAGACAAAATAGACAAAATTCCACGAGAAGAACAGAAAGCAAAAGGTGAAACTAAACCAGAATCACCTTTGAAAGAAATAAGATTTGACTTAAAAAACCAAAAAAGATCAAAGAGTTCTTTGTCATCATCACTTTCTGAAGAATTCTCGCAACAGGATGAAAAACAAGGAGAAAATGCAGAAGAACCAGCACTAAGTTTATCAAAAAACAATGAGATTCGTTTGTCTATTCCTTCAAACACCCTTATAAATGAAGACCAACAAAATAGAAATTCGCAAAAAGATGAAGATTGTCTCCAAACGTCCTCAAGTACAACAAGTGCATATCAAATAGAGAATATCGAAGACGTATCTTCTATAAGCTCTGATAAAACAGAAAAGTTAAATGAAAACACCAAAATGTTAAAAGAAGCGGAAACAGAACCAGCACCAAAAGCAGTTTCACCTCAAACTAATTATGCGCTTCTTAGTTCTGAATTGAAGGGAATCGAGAATAAAGAAGACAGAGAAAAAGAAAAGAATGTAGAATCATATTCCATAACCCTAAAAAGGAATAGAAATAAAAAGAAGAATATAAAAAATTCGACAGAAATTGTGCAAACAATGTCAAATCAAGAAATTAACGATACAAGTAAAACTCCTTTTCCTGGTGACAGCCTAGAAGTTCAAATCCATAACCTTAACATCGAAGAGAAGCATACGAAAGATACCACAGGGGTTGCCAAAAATAATAGCAACCATGATTATGTGGAGAAATCAAACAATGAAGCTAGTGATAAAACCTGCAGCTCTTCTATTGCCAATAATAATTCCTTGAAAAGTCCAACCTTAACATTAGAGAATACGAAACAACAACAAATAATGGAACATTTCAATAAATCAGAGCACCAATTAGTTGAAACATCGGTGATTAATTCAGACGAGGTTGTGGATACAAAACCGGAAGAAACAAATGTAAAGAAGAGAAAACGTAAAAGTAATATGTCGCTAGATATCTCGGATCCTGAGTTTAACAACAAAGAAATTGAAAGTTCCCCCATTTGTGAGGCAACAAAAGTTTATGTGAAAAGAAGATACAAAAAGAAAACTACACAGATTCTTGATAGCTCCAATAGCAATGAAGATGTTGAAGTTATTAACGGCAGTATAAGCGAAGAATCGAAAATGGTGTCTATTGATGATGATAACACTCAAAAGAAATTAAAAGCCATGGAACATTTTAAGAGCCCTGATTCAAAAGAACCTACAAAGAAACGGAAACACATGAAGAAAAATTCAAAAAGTTCCCCAGATTCCACAAATAAAAGTAACGAATTGTGTGAAAACCTTGAGGGTCATGAAAACCCATCTTCTCCAAGTCACATTGAATCTACTATGAGTGTAAGCGAAGAGTCGAAAATAGTTTCAACTGATGATGATTATACCAATCAAATGAAATCAAAAGCTATGGAACATTTTAAGAGCCCTGATGAAGAAGAACCTACAAAGAAACGGAAACACAAGAAGAACAAATTAAATAGTTCGTTCGAGTCTGCGAATAAAAGTAACGAATTGTGTGAAAATCTCGCGCGTCGTGATGAAAACCCGTCTTTTCCAAGTCAACTTGAATCTACATTGAGTATAAGCGAAGAATCGAAAATAGTGTCAAATGATGATGATACCAATCAAATGAAATCAAAAGCTATGGAACATTTTAAGAGCCCTGATGCAGAAGAATCTACAAAGAAAAGGAAACACAAGAAGAAAAATTCAAATAGTTGCTTAGATTCTACAAATAAAAGTAACGAATTATTTGAAAGCCCCGAGGTTAATGAAAACCCGTCTTCTACAAGTCAGCTTGAATTTACAAGTAGTTCAGAAAGAATTCTTGAAAGTGTTGATGGAATTCTTCACTCTTCAAATCAATCAACAGTCCAAAGTTTGGAAAAATCTTCGAGCAATATTCCAAATGAAAATTTAGAAGAATTTTGTGTTAACACAGAAGTAACCTGTTTAAATAATTCTCTATCTGGAGAAGAAAAGGAACATGATTCATATATTATCAAGCCTAAGAAGGTAAAAAGGCAACGGAAACGAAAGCTATCCAGATCATTAGATGCGAAATCAGAAGATGCTATTGTCCAACCAAAAAAATCTAAGAATACTCTTGAAAGTACCTCTCAAGCGTCATGTGATACCACATCTTGTCCTGCTTTGGGGAAGAATCACCGTGAGTATATAAATCAGCTACAGCCATCGCCATCTAACGAAACAACTGTTTCTATAGAATTAACACCAACTCATCATAAGATATTTTTAAATGATGTCTTCCCCAATGATCCGCCACCAGTATATAATGCCAACGATGATGACCTTCAATACCATGAGATAGACGATCGTTTGCGTTCAATGTTTCAATCGCCATCTTATACTCAGCCACCGAATGAGGAATGTAACGAGAATGTGGAAGTCGACGAGATATTGAATCAAAGTGAGAGTACGCTATTTGATACTTCGACGTCTTTAAGAAAAGTTTCCCTCGGCTCAAATGAATATGTGATCCAGTCAGTTGGATCGCATACCGCAAATGTATTTATTACACGCAAAAAATGTAAAAAACGTACAAAAGTTGTTACAAGCGCGGTGTAGAATAAGTTTTTACCGTTCAAGAATATATTGTTTTGTTTATAAAACTTTAATAAATATTTTATTACTAAATTAAACGGGTTTTAACTGTTGATTAAAATCTTGTTTACAGTTCGACAAAAAATGTCCGCATGCCAACATTTTTGTGGTGAATACAAAAATATTTGTTTCCTGATTGGTTTACTGTTTCATGCAAAGAAATATACATTGCTGTCATGTCATAACAAAAATGACAATTACATTCGGTTTCGATATCATAATCTTCGTTAACTCCGTATTCGATTTAAAATCAAAAGGCAAATTCGAAAATATTGGGCGAATCCATTTTTTCGCTTGCCAATTTTTTTATTTTATTTACATATACTCACAAGTACGAACTGAAAATTAAATACATGTATGTGTCAAAATATAACTGTCAAAACAATTTATTTCAATTCAAAACAATTGACCGTCAATAGTGAGAAAATAGTTTCTGAAATAAAATACATATATTAAATTTTTTTTAGTCTTATCAGAAACGTTTTATCAGAAACGATCCTTCAATAGAATCATACATTACAACAACAACATAAGATGCTCTCTATCGGAATCACGTTTCATAAACCAAAAGTAAAGTTAAGCTTTGCAAATGATTAGGAAGTGTAAACTGGGGGGTGTAAACTTTATTCTACTTTCGAATTTTTCGAAAGTAGTTTTCAATGCTTAAAAGAAATGGTATTTTGTACAAATATAGGATCAAATGTTAGTGTTTCCGACTTTTTGCCACAGAATCTGCAATTAGCGCTATTCTATTTCAGTTTATGAGCGCTTGCAATAGAATTAGCGAGTTGAGATTTTGCGAATTCGAACGTTTTTATTGTAGAATCAAGTTACGTAGTTGGGCCCCAGCAGTGTACACAAAAGAGACAGCGAATATATGAAAAATCAACAAAATAAAAAAGGGATAGGTATACACCAAAGTTGACACTCAGATCCGTATCGTTTTATTTTGAAGAGATGATCATCAATGATAATACAAATCGGCTATTTTTTGCATGCAAATGGTTTTCGTTTGCAAAAATAATTGTTTTCAATTTTTAGCCATTAAGGCCGTTTGCGAATTGTTTTCGAATTTCGATTAAATTTTATCCCAAATTAAAATTTTGACATTTAAGCCCACAGATTCACCTCATGACTCATGAGTGTCAAAAATTTAACTAACGGTAGTATTAAATAACGATAAATTAGGCACTCTACATGTTGCTTACGCTAAGGCAAACATTTTCCGCTTCGGATATTTTACGATATATATAATTCACTGAAACGAGACGGCAAATTGTTTTGAAAATTTATTTTTTTTTTTAAATTTACGACTTACTTACAATTTAATAAACATTTACCGTACAAAATTAATGAAAATAACAGTTTGGGAGACTACAATTGTTTATTATTATTAGAATGTCAGTTTATTAGACTTGACCATTCTTTATTCCGTCAATTTCTTTGACTACAATTGTTGTTCTAAATATTAAATTGAATTAATTAAAAAAAAAAAACACATTGAAACATCAACAAATTCGATTAATTTTATTAAAACATAAAACAACAAACATATTTCTTATTATTAGGTATCAACAGAACAATAACAAAACTCCAATGTGGATACAAAAAAAAAAAAAAATGAGACACAAAGAGATTTAGAGACAGAGAGCATCATTCCATTTTAGTTTTCCTTATTTTAATTCTCTTTCTTAGCAACGTCTTCCCTTATTAAGTACTGTCGTATAAATGGTACACGAAACAGTGGTACCGATAGTACAGCTCCAACGCAAGCTCCAATCCAATAAACGATAATATGTTCAAGATTAGTATGGCCATTACATCCCCATTTCAAAGCAGTTGCCAGAACAGGATTGAAATATCCTCCCGAGAAGTTGAATGCTGAAAACATAAGGTAGTTAAAAGCGTAAACTTTTATTGAGAGGTATTTTCCAATAAGAAGTTTGTAAAATTTAACTGTTAGGTCTAATCTACTGGTTAGGCTTGGCAATAGGTAGTACTTACCCGCTACAACCAGACTTGTGCCAATAAACGAATCAATAATACTGCTAAAACGTGGACCAGTTTCACTTAAGGACTTCGATGCAAGACGACATAATAGGGTTGCAATTCCTTCAATAACCGCACCAACATAAGGATGAACCTATTTTAGAAAAAAAAAACAAATATGAATTATTTTAAATTTTATAAGCACTTGGATTTTAAGAAAAATGATCAGATATAAGAAACGATATTTTTAAAGAAATTGGATTTTTTTTTGCATATGTCAGGGGGCGTATGCGTACTATTTCTCTAGTTATCTTGAATTTTTAAATGGGAAACAATTTGATCAGTTCATATCTATGTATGAGTTGAATTAAAACGCTATCCTGTTTAACTTTAAGTCTTTGCATGAGACACTATAGATATTGTGGAGTAGATTCTTACTAAAAGTGGAAGCAAATTTGTGTGGACGAATCACCGTCTGCCTCTAACCCAAAGCTAAATTACTAAACATTTTACACGAGTATGCTTTAAATTATTACCTGCAAATCAGCTGAACACTCTTCAAAAGCTCTTCCTTTATGGGTTTCGGCAAATTCAAACCACCAAAAAACCTGAACAATTCTATACACACAACATCCGCCCATTAGCTCGGCCCATGTTCGCAGGGCAACTTCTCGCAATGAAATCTTCCCTTCGAGCAAGTCTTCCATATGGGTGTAGGGACATGCTGAAGCATCACCCCAAACCTTACCCCACCATACAGTAAGGATGAAGAGAAAAACTGCATAAGCTGCAACTCCGAAATTATCAGCGACTGCAATAGTACATACAAAAATAAAAGCTTATAGATCTTTTTTTTCACAATTATTAAAAATATTTATATAAATACTTATGATCAATTCGAAACAACAAGCACACAGTTCAGCAGCAGCTATAGCTTCATTTACCAGGACCGGTACAAGGCCGTCCTTCAAAAGTCGACCAGCTAATTTGCGTGCGATTTGTGCTAGAACACAGCATCCGACCATGAAGCCAGTGCTAACCCCTAGCGCTGACATTGACATTTCACAGCCGTTTTTCCTTGACTGTTTTTGAAATTATGCAATCCAACAATAAAATGATCTTTGATTTGCTGTGGAACGATATGATGATGCGTAAACTAACAAAACTTTAATTAATATTATCACGCATAGTTATTTATCTGAATGTGCCCACCGGGACGGACACAAGTAAACACATTCAAAACAACAATAATAAATTATTATAGTTCTATGTAAAGGAAAAGCGCCAATATCGGTGACGACACAGTGCAAAAAAAAAGATACTCAGATATACTTTTCTAACACTGTGTGTGTGTGTGTGTGTGTGTGTGTATCTGACACGACAGATACTAATTCGATGCTATAAATAAACAATTAAATTAAGTACTAATTTTTCCATATGACTTTTTCCGTTGGAAATTGAATAATTGTTCACAATTTTTTATTTAATAGTTTTAATTAATAATTTACTAAACGAAACATCAAATAAGGAATTAACACAATTGAAAATGTCTTCAGAAACGATAATGTTGGTATACGCAAAAAAGTTTGTTGTAGACGCCGCTCTTTAATTGAAATTGAAATACAAGTGAAAACTTTGCGAGCCCTGACAATTTGAGAGTGATCGTATAGGGGTTTTCAACTATTCAACTAAATGAGGTAAATAAAAGGAAGAGCTTTCCACCATTTTCGTAGTACTTCATGAACAGTACTATATTTGTTACGTGTCCTATAGGTGAAACCAAATGCTTTTAAGCTATATAGAAACATTTTGAAGAACTATTTAAATAATGACGAATTATCTGCAATTTTTTAAAATCTGTTTCACTTATTAATTGACAAAAGCGCATTTGGAATGTGCTGTTCGCTTCTGGCCCTTCTAATTTCAAAAAAAGCAAATGGTCTTAGGACCGATTTTTCAATCATCATTATAATTATTGAACATAAGGCCAACTGTCACACATTTATTCATATTGGTACAAAATTTTCGTTTTTGTCGATTCTGGGGTTTTCGTCCATACATTTTATTTTTTTTTATTCTTTGAAAAAAAAAAATCACTTTCTTTCTAAAAATATTCGTAATGTGGTTTTTCTTTTGCCAAACAAATTATAAACAAAGCACAAATTTTGACACATTTTGACAAAAAATTTGTATTGATTTTGCCCCTCTTGCAAAAAAAAAAATTATATTTTGTAACTTTTTTCTAAAAATATTCCGAAACCCATATCCAGCTATATACTTCAAAAGAAAGGTCTTTTCAAACCAAAAGCTTGTGTTTTTTACGATTTTACTGAATTTTTATCTAAAACCCTACAAAAAAAAGGAAGTATAGTAATAAATTAAAAAAAAAAACCCATCCGCAGTAGCGAGTAGCCTGTTTTTAATATTTCACATCTTATACTATCGGGCAGCTGTACGAATAATATGAACAAAAAACACAAATAGAAGATAGTTTGCTACAAATGTAAAGTAAAACAAAAATAACGAACCAAAAATTAACACAAAATGGACAATTCCATTCGATACTCGAAAAAACGTCACAAACCTATCCGCAGTAGGAGTCTACTTCTGGTTTTATTGACAGTAATTCTACTGTGGATGTTGTATTTGTAACTTGTGTAAAATGCTACTTTACTGTGAACAGCTTTCCCAAAAAAACGACTAATGTTTGCTTAGCAATCAAGCCTCGAAATCCGTTGTGGTTTTCGAAATTGGATGTTATATTTTCAAGACAGTTCTAAAACTGAAAACCAAATAAAATAATAAAACTATGGGGTAGCCTTTTTTAAAGCCAGAAATATAATAATCTTTTATTTTGTTAACCAATTAAGTTATTTTAATGAACAACCGGCGCGCGTTTGAACAAAAATTGTTAAAAAATTATTATGTCCAACACTGAAAAGCAGATCGTTTTATGACTTAGTTTTTGGTAAAATTGAACATTTTGAAACCCATTTTTTTCTTAGAGATTTTTATTGAATCAACAAGTCTTGAAGTAGGCTCATTTGGCATAATATTTAGTTGTTGGGTAGGACTGTCATGTCGGAGATCTGGTCCCTCAGCAACAACAAGAGCCTAGTGACATCAGGTATCTACATATTATATACGCCCGAGCCACCACTGCTGACCAATTCGAAGACATAATCTACAACGACGATGCTCCGTTTTACGTGAAGAACACCAACCAACAGTACATGGGATGAAAACGCTGTTAATATTGTCTTTTAAATGCATACCTTATGTCAAAAATTATTATGTAATATTAAAAACTCATGTATTAGATTAAGTAAACATTAATTTGATATTGTAACAAAATAGCATAGTATAAAATCAGAAGAAGAACGTTGGGTCCCTATTGTTGACCCAACATAATAAAATTTAACAATAAGTTATAGTTTTAAGTAAAAACTAAAATGCCAGAGATCTGGGCTCTGTTCCTAGCATCGTCCACCTAAAAACGGCTACTGTGCTTCCTGCGATGAAGTGAAAAATTTTCCAAAGAGTATCTCTTGTCATGAAGTGCGCCTCTCACCGTTCGGATTCGGCAGAAAATTGTAGATCCCTCCATTCCGGCACACAAACAACACGCACTCAAAAATGGTTAAGAGTTGTAAGTCACTATAGGCCCTGGTTCCTACGAGCTGTCCCGCCACCAAACATATTATATTTTTAAGTCTAAAGCTTAAATACTTTACTGGCGTGTCCCCCAACTCCCCTCGTTGGATATATTATTTTTTGACTACATTTTTGCAAGTGCCTATTCTCAAAATCTTAATATTTGTTGTTGTTTTAACTATTGCGATGTGCAGTTTTTGCAGGTACTCGAGCCACCCTTTTTAATTTCTGACATTTAAAATTTTGACAACCTTTGATTTACCTTTGATTTGTGTACTGGGCAGTTGTTATACCCCACGTATATACCTGACATTCTACAATTAGTAAATACCTGGGTATAACCTATTTTAATGAACGATACACATAACTGCACAGGTTTACAAAATTAACATTTTTTTGGTGCCGAAACCAGTATTTACTTAAGGGTTTTCGATGCGCTGAATTAAAATATAACCTCAAATATTCTTTACTATGAGTCGTGAAATTCCAAACTTAAGAAAATACAAAACAATCTTTTAGCTGTTGCTGGTGGTATGTTTCATCAAGAAATATCCATTCTCTAAAAACTTACTTTAAGAAGGCATCTCTGAAAGTATACTAATCTACGTTTTGAATCTTTCCACTCTCTGTTCTCTGAGATATTATTAGTTTTATTAGTCTTCGCTTGACTAATATAAATTCCTGACTAATTCAGTACTAAACAAAACTCATAAATTCCAACGAAGAATTCAAAAACATTTTGAAAATTCTAAACGGGTTTTGAGAGACAAAAAATAGTGTTTTCAAATGCCTTAAACTTAAAAGTTTTTTTTTTGAGAAAAATAATCGTTGTTTTTTGTTTGCATGTTTAAATTTTAATATGTAGAAAACCCTACGTCATATTCGAAAACAGTGCATCAAAAAAAGTATAATTTGGTTTCGGCACCAAAATTTGTTTAGCAAAAAATAAATCTAAAACAACGTTTTTTTTTTTTTAAATTTTATTTATAAATGATATATATTCTGAACATTATTTTAAGTTTTAGTATATCTACGAGAAAATAAAAATCTTTATCAATTATACCTTACCTATATATCTATAGTTATAGTATTTGCATGTACATACATATATCGACTTATAATATTGTTTGTTTTTAATTAGAAATATAGGAACACATACTTTAGAACAATATAACTTTAGAAAAAACATATAAGTGCGTCATCTCGATGGAATCTAATAAGTGCGTGTATACAATATTTTGTTTTAGAAATATTTTCAGGAAAGCATTAAAATTAAATCTTTTCTTATTGATAAAATTTTTGATATTAAACAAACGTAAAACTTATAATTTTGAATTACCAAGGGGGGTTGAGCTTATATAGTAAATTGCATTGATAATAACCTCATTTTCAGTCAAATTATAGTTACACACTTTTAATGTTTCACCAATCGACACACGGTATGTTGTTTTTAGTTTTTACACACTATACATTATTCTTTTATCAACTAAAAGGCACGCGTGCTTGATTTCATCGTTCATCAGAAAGCAATGATTTTGCTTCATTTACCTGTGAATATATACAAATATAATTAAATAAATTCAATACTCTCATGAGATTTTTATTAATTATCCATACCGTGTCTGGTAATTTTTTTTGAAATGTCTCAGGCAAGAACAACCCCAATAGACCTGCTGAGAATGATATCGCACCAAATATCAAAAGGGGTAACGATTCATAATACATACCCTGCAAAAAATAAATAAATTAAAACTAAATTAATAATACTTGTAAAAGAAAGCAAAACAAATCACATACCAATAATGGAACAAACGGAGCCAACATTGCCCCAAAACGGGCAAAAGTCGACATACAACCAACTCCACCACTTCTTATGACCTTAAGGAATTAAAATAAAATTTAAATATAAAAATTAGTAGAATATTTTTAAAAAGTACCCCTAATACACAATTTGTCGTAGTTGGAATTCTTTAACGAGTCTTGAAACGCTTATATCGCGGATTTATTATTAAGTGATCATATGATTCAAAGCATAATATGGCACATTAGCTCCAAAATGTACACACAAATAATATTTTCAAACAGAAAACAAAAGAAGTCTTAATCCGCCCGTTTTGAAATATATAAATTATTGTTTTTTTTTTTTTTCTAAGCTAAGCAATTTGAACTGTTTATTAAAAATTAATACAAAAATTAATTACTCGTATCTGCAACTTTGGTCTTATTTTTTTTTCTTCTATCGATGTTTCTCAATTGTGAATTCCTACTTTACAATGGGTCTGTTCGTTTGCTTCTCAAAACTGCCAAGTTCTACTAATTTTAATCTAATTTTATTTTTTATAAGAACTTTTACAGAACTTCCGACTAAAATTGTCAGAAATTGACAATTTTGTGAAGTATACGAACAGAGTTGACGCAAAGCTTTAATTTCAGGCATTTATGTAAATTTCAGCCTCTCCTTCAACGGTTAGGATAAGGGCAAATTATTAGTATTTATAATTCCAATTGTAACATTTTTATGCATTCTTTGATTGTTTGTAAAATGTAAGAGACTCTAGACATGCCAATTATTACAGTTTTGGTTTATAAAAGTACTGTTTATGCGGCCTCGCAGGGCCAGGGCCCTCCACCCGCCGATGAGGATAATACAGCCCCCCTGAGTTTTTGTTTCAAGTCACGCGACGCACGCCCACTTTTAATGCCGAAAAACTGTTATAACTGTTATAAATTGGAATGTCTCTAGTTTTGTCCTTGTAAAATATCTTACAGTAGGCATCATTTCTGCGGTATAAGTATATAAAACGGCAAATGAGGATGTTACTCCTAGTTTTCCAATTAGAAATAGGGTGATCACAGCCCATTCAATATCTGTTGGTTGAAAGATACAAATCGTTTTAAATTTCATAGATAAAAATGATTATAAATAATTTATGTATTACTTTGAACTTTTCCGTTTTATATGAAGCACAATACCCAGAAAAAAAATGAAACATTTGTTATTATGAAAGCGCAACAAAAGAATATGATATTGCAGGTCGCCTTAGAGTGAAAACATGTTAAATCCCCTTTTTTGCATCATTATAAAAATTTCCAAAAATTGCTTTAAAATACAAAAAGCTACATATATCAAATAGTACCAATTATTGTATATTAAGTAAAAAAGGTGAGAAGAATTAATTTCATTATTTTTGGATTTAGTCAAACATAACGAACATTTTTCTTTTTGCATAACGACGATAATGTACGCAGATATGCTACAATTCTACCTTTCAAATTTCAAACCTAAAATTCAAAAAAAAAAATTACAAAGAAAATATAAATAACTATTTAAGCTAATTTTAGTAATCGAATACATCTTTATGGGTTTTAACCTGTTTCACGTTATGAATGGCTAAATATTTAAAAACATGATCCTCTAATTCTAACCTTTTTTACTTTCCGAGAAAGAATTTCTATAATCAAAACCCAAGTTTTTGTTTGTATACCATTTCGCTCTATAAATACCATTTTTTTTTTAAATAACCTTTCAAACACTCCATTTCACCCTAATAATGCCAATTTTCTGAGAAAAATCCCCAAGGCCATCCACTACTCCACACACTTACTCCACTTCATCCTACAAATAATGAAATTTGAAAAAGAATATCCCTAAAGGTATATATTATATTATATATATCATAGTATCCGATCGGAACGGAATTTTCTCTGAAAAAGGCCTAATAGATTTTTTAATGGCTAATCTTTTACCTTTGTAGGTAACCGAGTGCTATAGTAAGTTACAATTAATAATATAGAAAAGTTTTAATCGTATGACGAAATGAAACATTTCACTTTTACAAAATCAATTTTGTATGAATCGGAGAAAATTCCGTTCCGAAAGGATACCATGATAGGGGTGATTTCAAACAAAAAAAAGAATTTCTTAAATCGGACATTTATTTTATATTGGCCCCATTTCACCCTACAAATAACAAAAGTTGAAAAAGAATATCCCAAAAGCCATCTTCTAATCGCATACAGCGCCACCTGTTAAAGAGTAATTGAATTGAACTGAAAAATGCGGCTACACCGCCACTTGTTGAGAATTTTTCTTCTACTTTTATTTTTTCCTAAACCTTCGCGTAGCAATTACGAACAAACCCGCAGGAGGAAGTATCCAATTTGGTCCAGTCGTTTTCACGTTTTAAGCATCCAAACACAGTACGATCCATTTTTATATATGTACAAAATAACAAAGATTTTAAAATTATCTTTTTGGTATTTTTTTTGTATAGAAGAATTCTATCTAACTGAAATCGGGGGGTCAATGCTTTGTTCCATTTTATTATATCATTTCAGCGTACAAAAAGTGTGAATAATATGGTTGAAAATGCCCTATCGACCATACCATTTTGGTAAGTTAGTATAAAATATCTTAAAATTTTGGGAAGCAGCGCGAAGCGAACATGTGTCCGCTAGTATTTTATAAAGATAAAAAAAAAACAAATTTGTAAACAAAAAGAAAATACAAGAATAAATAAGTAAACAAAGAACAAATAACTATTCATATGTATACAGCGTGTAAAGTATCACCTACATACATTAATATATGTATGCAGATAAGAATAATAACAAATTCTTAAGTAGCTTAATTTGAGATTAAGTCAATGTTTGTAGAATTGCATGATATAACCATCATAATCTTTGGTATTTGGGAGAAACATGATAACTCCAAAAATAAATTAGGTCTTCACGTCACGATTTACTTGAAATTTTGTACATACATGTATGCATATGCACATTAATATACAGTCAACTCCGCCTATATGAACTCCGCTTAAGTAAAACTTTAGATTATATGCAACAAGAAATTTATCACGGTTTTCTTTTGCAGGGCTTTTTCACACAAATAAGTACGGATAACTGCACTCCGCTTATTTAAAACTCCTCTTAATTGAAACATTTTTCTTTCCCCCAAACTAATTATATTTTGTTTTTGAAACAACTCCGCTTAAGTGAAACACTGAACGCATCCCCAAAATTTTTGAAGGTTGAACACATCTTAAAAATGACATTTTAAGTTTCATTCCATTCTCATCGTTTCAATCCTTTCAACTGTCACAATTATTAAAAGTTGGTTTGTTTGTTGTTCGAGGTTATTTAATGGCGAATTCCTTTCAAAAAAGAAATCGAATGTTTTCTAAACAGAATCGATTTTTTTCTGTCGATTGAAAGGAATTCGTATTTCGTAAAAGAATCGATTTTTTTTGGTGTGATTGTGTTTACTTTATAGCTGCAATTAACGCAAAACGTCAAGAAATTATTCACAAAACTATTAAGGTTGTTTGTTTTTGTTGCGAGAAAAATGTTTTACCCATAAAATTAAATTAATAAATAAAAGATATTAGCCAGCTTATACGGTGCCAATTTGTTGGTGCATTTTATTTGTTTGAACTTCTATTTGCACATATATTTTTTAAAGAAAATTATTATTGAAAAGTTTTCACTTTCACTGAAAGTTTTGAACACGTCTTTCACTCGCGAAAGCTATTTTTTTTTATCAAATTTGTGTTTGATAATGAACAACGCACAATAAATTATTTTTTATAGCTTTATTGACTGAATATATTGTTGAATATTTTGTTAAATTATGTAGAATTCGTTGCAACCAAAAAATAAATAGCTCGTCTTCCAAAAATTCCGCGACTTTCAATTTGACGTATTAGAAATATCAAGTCTTCATAGTGTGTGTGCAAATCAGTGTGAAATCTTGCTAAAAACGCAAGATTTGTTTTGACAGAAAAGAATCGATTTTGTTTAGAAAATTCGATTCTGTTTAGAAAAAATTCGATTTCTTTGTTGTAAGGAATTCACCATAAGTTTAATTTTTTCTATCTTTGGAAATATTTCACATCACATCGTTTAAAGGTGAAATAAAGTTGCAGTTATACAAAGTTTGGTTAGGTGCATCAAAGTTGCATATTTCCGAAGTTCGTTTATATGAAAACTTCGCTTAGTTGCAACAAATTTTCTGCATTTTTTGTGTTGCCAATAAGCGGAGTTGACTGTACATATATAAATTATTTCATTATTTCTGAAAGCCATCAGTAAGGTGGATTTCAACATACCTATGTTTATCTTATTTTGCATTGTTTGTATAGTATACGAATGGCTTTTCACCTCAAACAAGAAAGCATAATAGTTTGAGTGATAAAGGTTTATAAAGTATGAATTTACTTTAATAGCTCTTTTTTCGGTTAGTAAAAGAGTTCGTATCGCAATATTTAATATTTTTAAAAATAATTGATTGTGGGATGTGCATGCTGAAGGTTTATTTTTTTTCCAGGTGTATTCAAAGATATTTTGGCCGTGACTTCAATACTGGTTTGACACCTTACATACTTGTAAGGAATACTACAAACCGTATTTCGCAATTATTAAAATTAATTTGAAAGTCGCAATGGTTGTTTCGCGATCGCAAACCGATCATTTCGCAGAAAGTAATTACGCTTTTTTTTATATCACAAATTATAACATGTTGTTTTGCATGATTTTATTTCGCTAACAATTAATTTCCATTTTGTTATCTCGACATTTCGCCGCTCATGAAACTCAAAAAAGGACTTTACCATGCAATTAAATTGTAAACGCGATAAGTTACGAGAAAGTATGTGTTTTGGTGTAAAGATTTCATTTTTATCAGCATGCTGTGTAACTAGTTTTCTATTAAATTGTCTTAGGCCTAGTTTTCCAGTGGGGAGTTAAACCAGAGTTACTTAACTCTAGAAGTAAAGTTACCCACAATTAACTGATGAAGCATTGTTTTTGATGAGAATGCATGCGGAACGACTAATCAAAATAATAATGATAATGATAAAACATAAAAAGCATTTGTTCAGTTAATCCTGAGTTAACTCACCAAATTTGATGAGTTAACTCGCGTTAAACTTTAATCTCGCACTGAAAAACTATACCTTAGTACTTAACAGGCAAACATACTTCTGGGTAACTATACTTATACAAAGATATGCTGGAATTTTTGCCAGGCTTGCATAGGTATATGAATTATAATTGGTGAACGTATTGGTAATTGCATCGTTGGAAATATTAAAAATGGTTTATAAAAAAAAGTTAAACAAAGAAGTCTTACACTGGGCGCCATATTTATGCACTCTTTTAAAATTAGGTCTTGTTTCTTTAAAGTTAACGGTTAACGTTTTTTGTATAATTTTTCTTACCTTTTGCTACATATCCTCCGGCAATACAAGTCACCGCACAAAGAAATAACGACCCAGAAAGAGACCATCTTCTGCCAAATTTATTCAGCATAACCTAAAAATAAGAAAGTGTAATACATCCATAATAATTATACTGTAGAACTAGAAACAAACCCATGCTAGTGAATACCCCGGAATCTCAACAAGACAAACAAGGGCGAAATTAATGTACTTATTGCCACTTAGATTTGTTGAATTCAATGAAAGTCCATAAAAAACCAAAGCATTGACGGCCCTAACACACCAGAGAGGCAATAGAGATAATATTTTTGTTAAAAAATTTGTATACAAAAATAATACCAACCAGATAAAAAGCAGCATAGCATATCGAATGCATAAAGTACTAGATTTAAAAACATCTTTCACAGCTTTGAAAACTTCCCCCTTCTCGTCGTCATTTTCCATCTTAAGATTTCCACTAGTTGAACTTTTTGAATATAAACTATTTTTCCGATTGCTATCAAATGAGTCTAATAACGACGCAGATAATTCTCTTTTGTTTATTTTGGCAGCATTGGTGATAATTTGTTTGGCTTTTGCAAGATCATCACGTGCAATTAGCCAACGAACCGATTCCGGAACCATCCAATAGTAGCCAATAAAAAGTAATGGTGGTGCTGATAGGACAATTTGTAGTAATTGCCAATCATGTAAGAACCAAGCAGCCAGTCCCACTAAAGCTTCTCCAACTGCATAAAAATAATTCAACACAATCGACGACATCTCCCTTCGTTTGGGTCCAACCATTTCGACGCCAATTATGAACGCCAATGGATAAACACCCGAAGTGCCAACAGCATTCAGAAAAGCAAACACAAGAAAACTGTCGTAATTCCATGCTAGACCTTGTAGAACTCCAGTTATTGCCATGAAAACTATGCAAACTATAAAAATAATTTTTCTTCCATATCTGCATACATATGTATGTATAAATATTTGTTGGAATTAGCATTTATAATTATGGAATTTAGAAAAAGGATTTGGTAGAAATGTCAAACTTACCTATCAGCTAAAAAACCTGACGAGGCTGTTCCTGCCACTAATCCAGCAAAGTGCATGGTTCCAACTAGGGCTAATTTCCAAGCGTTCTCTGAGCATGTTAGTCCCCACTTTAAGAAAAACAAAAAAGTCCGATTAAGAAATATATGTATGTATAATTGTATATGTATGGGTATAGAGAACTTGAAAAAATAAAAGAAAGACTTTTAGACCATTTTATACCAATCACTGGATTAATAAAGCAAAAGTATAGATTATTTTGATTGGATCAGAAATTCTAATTTTAAAAAAAATTCTGGTTGTACAAAATTCTTCATGACCAAAATTCTGCGTACTTATTGAGCAAATTTCGGCTTTCAAAATGCAAAATACTGTGTTTGAAAATGCTGTAAATACGTTGTAAAAGAAAAACCGTTTTGACAATGTATAAAAGTGCACACTTTTTTGGTGGCGTGTCTCTCAAATCTGTTCTTATTAATCAGTAACTCATGTCAAATCACCATCAGAAGTTACACGATTGAGCAAAAATGCACAGTACACATATTAGCCGTGTTTTTTTGCAAGCCTGGAACGAAAAAAATGGAGTTTTCATACAAACTATCGATAACAAGTATGTTATTCACGCCGGTAACACAGTTTTCCCTCGTGCTTAAGTTAAGCCCCGAGAATTCCGTGCGCTTAGCTAAGCCCGGAGGGGTTTAATTGTTGTTACATTTAACATGTAAGTTACTTATCCCCGACCAATTTCCTCCGGACTTCCAAACAAACACTCATATTCGCAAGATCTACCGAAAATATAGTCGCTGTTAGGAAGAGACTCAGATCAACGGATAGCGCTTTCGATTGATAATAACCAATTAATTTTGGGTACAAATAGGGAATTTTACGGATCAGTCAATATCGAAAGTGACAGCAATCACTTTGTGGAACTTGACAGATTCGAAACTGTAAAACGAAAATAAAATAAAATTACTACATGTTTATATTTCTCTCTTGTTGCAGCTCGTTCTCTGTATGTTTCATTCAGTGAACTCATTTGATAAATAATTGCAACAACGCGATCTGTCAATATTTCTACGTGTTTTGCCGTTAATCTTATAAAACTTGTGTTTGTTTTTTGAAAACCAGAATTTTGACCAAACAGAATTTCGAACCGCTGTGCTCCCGGATTATTTTTAAAATGTCACATAAATGATTTATTGAATTATTTATGTAATATTATCGACACTTTTATTCAGTTTTTTTTTTTTAAAGCCCGTTAAACACAATAAATGTGTAAATTATTCGTGTAAGACCAATTAATACCAATCGGCGAATAACTAACAATAACAAAGACAGCTCCCCTTGTAATTTGAAGATATACTCGTATGTAATCGTAGTAAAATAATTGGTATAATGAGGACTTCCACCAGAATTCAAACAAGTGAAAATGAAGCATTGCCCAAAAAGTGTTCACATTCTCTATAAAAAAAAAAATATGTGTAAACATCAACGTCTGTCCAAGGGAAGTTTTGAGGAACCATATTTGGATTCGTATGCGAAGTCGTCCATACGTCATGTTGACTTACGTACACGGATCCAAAACGGACTAGTTTGCTTGAAGGGGATCTTCAGGTTTTTGTCACTGAACGAACCAAATATCCTACCGTAAAGTGTGACCTCGTAACGTCGCACAGATGAAAATCCACGTTTTTATTTCACTCTACCGCCGGCATATATGTTTACACATCAAAAATAGCAAAATTGGAAAGAACCCCATCCAAAATTAACCGACTACACACATTTCAGTTTCGTAAAGCGTTAACTTTTCCCCAGATGCGTCATTTTCTTTGTATTTTTTTTTTTGGAATGCCACAAATATTAAATATACATAGATTACCTCTTGGACAATTGTATGGTCGTGTGTATCAAACACCCATTCATGACATCGCACTTTTTTCATCTGATTAAACTTTTCTTTTGGACATGTGCCATCAGCGCCAGTCACAACAGTCGAATCGTTGACTTCATATCGAAGACATTTTTCTGGTGTGAATTTTCCGTTATTATTATGTGTACCGGGAGTAGCATTAACCAGCCAAGGTGGATATAGTTCGAAATCTGTAAAGCTTTCACCGCATTCGGGCACCACACATCTGAAATTGTATTAAACAAGTTTATAGTTAATAATTATTCTAATTGCGGGACATGTATAACTGTATGCCTAGTAAGTGCTTACCTATAGTTTGGTGTACCTGCAGTAAATACATACGATAGACTGTTTGCCGCACCAAACATCACTGGCAGACAAATAAGAAGATAGTTTATTTTCTGATATCGTCCACATTCACCAATTTCCTCCAGAATTCGATCGAGATCCATTGTGTGACCGAATAGAACAACTGTTATAGCCGGATATGAGAATGAGTTCTACAATGAATGAGAAAATAAAAATCATTATAACTTGTGGTGAAAAGAGAAAAGTCAATACAGTTTCCGTTTACTCTACAGGACAAATATTGGTTTCATAAAAAAATAAAATATAACATTCGGTCGCATGTTTGTGTTCATCTTAAGGTGAAAATGTTGCCATTTGGTCTTGAAAATTAAGTTATTCATATAAACTAATTTATTGTTGCTGTTAACTGTTTCTGAGATCTAATTTTCCTGAACATGCCTTTTACTTCATGTTTTATATTCAACGACTGTCTTACTGACACCATGTGCAAGCAAGTTCCCTTTCACACGAAGAAACATATGTTACTGGAATTTTATTTTGACGTTTTCTCTTAATTTCTTCTAAAATACCAATAAAATTCCATTGTATTAAAGGGGACGAAAAAAATATTTCACCTTAAAATTTTTTGTTCGCCCGGAATTTTAAAAGCTATTGTGAGTTTCGCCCGAACAAAATTTTGTTCGCCTACAAAAAAGAAGTGAAATGACAATACATTCCGCCCGAAATGAATGTTAACAATAAGGGGAATTTTTTTTATCATGGAACTTCGGGGGAAACTTACAATAGGCGAAAAGTGGAATGTCAAATTTTCCGGGTGAAATGTTGTTGGGGTGAAACTCACAATAAGGCTGAGTATGGTCTTTTCGGCATGTTCGATTATACGTCTGTTCTTTCGTGCGTTACGGTGTATATCGGATTAGGGCCTAAGCGGATGAACGGATTTGCCTAAAATTTTTTTCTAAAGGAAATTTGTCCCTAAACGAAACATAAAACATTCGATGCTTTCTTTTAGCCCATCACTAGAACGAATAAATAGGTGCCATACATCGATTGCGGTTTTTAGAACTTTCTTAAAACTGGCTCTAGCGATTTTGATTAAACTTCACATGTTTAAAGCAATTGGTATTAAAGGGTTTTAGGGAACAATATTTGTTTAGTATTTTGACTTTTTTTTAACATTTTTTCGTTTAATAAAAGTGACGAGCAAAATGTTGTCTATAGATATAAGTTAAAACGGAAATGCAATATTTTGCCCAAAATATTTTTGATATTGTACTAGAATTGTAGAATCCCGCGTTGGAACAAAGTAGTGCTTTGGTATCACTAAATAGTAATGCCCGGCACCTTGTATCGAAAATGCCGGAATTATAGAAAGACACAACTAAAGAACAGTAGTTGACGCCTCGTCTCGTTTTCAGCAAGGCATTGATTCTGATTTTACATTCGACCCGAGAAACATCATACAAAATTTTGATAGATAAATAAATCTGTAAAAAAAAGAATATACTTGATATTATATTAAAACTTATTATATAATATTAAGTATATTCTTTTAGAGAACTTCTACGGTCCAGATTGAGGCCGTGGTTTATATACTGAACTATACTGAACTATAAGCAACCTTTAAGGTAAAATAAGCACTTTCAGATTTTCATTTTTTGTTTTAAAAAATTAGTTTTTTAAATAAATTGTAAAGTTAAATAATTTTTTTTTAATTTTTTTCACTTAAAGTCTGATCAACGAATTCAAATTAATACTTAAAGCATTTAAAATGTTTTTTTTTTTCATATAAATATTTTGAATTAAAATATTAATAATATTTTGAATTAAAATATTAATAATAATTAATCCTCAAACTTTCTCTTTTTGTGCTATTTATGCTTTAAGTAGAGATTTATATAGAAATCTTTAAAATACTGATGTTTGAATATAAGGAACTCTCTCGTCAACTTGATTTATAACGCTTAGCAGAGGTATGTATGTATGTAGATAACTATGGGAAATAAAAATGCACTAAGATTTTTCTTTTATTCAAACGAAATATTACGTATACGCCACAGTTGACTATTTTGATTTTCAATGTTTGCTATCTAACCTCTTTATTATACAGTGTTTAACGAATGGTCTAGAAACCTGTGTATCTTTTTTAAAGTCTTTAGCGTATTGGTATTAGCTATGTGTATATAGTGGTTTCGTGTAAAGAAATTTTTCTCATAAAACCTTACAATATGTTTGTGTATTTGTGCATTTGTTTCTTCCGATCATCCAATTTTCTAACTTATTATAAGTATTTTTAAAGTTTTCCCAGATACCTATTCTGTTTCTCCTTTATTGAATTTGATCAAAGCTGTCGGCATGTTGTTTCTCAATTGAATTTAATTGTTTGATCTTTCAGAAACACTTACTTAACATATATAATCACCTTGTTAATTGATACATTTTGATGCCAATTTATTTACTTATTATTTTAAAAGTGAAGTAACTCACACCAAACGATGCGATGGTGATTTAGCGGTCGGTGGCGGGGGGTTATTACTATAATGTCATTCTCCATTACCCGACTTACATATATTGATAATATTTAATTGCGAATTCTAGTTGTACATTATAACTATCAATTTTCATAAAATGTTGATTGCAGTTTGATTTTCCTACAAAACAATTAAGTGACTTCATAAAGAACGCGATAAAATTGAATTTGTAAAAAGTAATAATTAATCTAAGCTTAAAAACAACTATAGGTGTTACAAGGCAATCCAAGTCCTTTCAAACTATCCCATTGATTATTAACACATGTCAAAAATGTGGGAAGAAAATCATGTATTATAGTGTGGAAACAAAATATGACAGCTCATCACACGAGATGTGACAGTCCATCCTACACAACATGTGTTAATACACGAACATTTTAGGATTGGTTCAAAAACCTTTACCCATGTCAGTGTTTGTGGTTATGGTGAAACTAATTTGTATATATGAAGGTGTTGAAGCAAAATATGAAAATTATTTTCAACACAAAGATCGTGCGTGACAAACGGTCGTGTGAAATCTTGCTAAAAATGCAAGATTAGTTTTGACAGAAAAGAATCGATTTTGTTTAGAAAAAATCAGAACAGAATCGCTTCTTTTTACTTGCGATATACATAGGTACTATATGGGAAGTTATGGATTCGCACAAAAAATCGAACTCGAGATTTTGATCAAACTTTACATTACGATGATAGAGAAGTCAAAAAAGTGGGTCTCGCAAAAACGTCCGTCTGTCTGTCTGTCGGTTCGACTACAGCTTAAACGGATGGGTCGATTTTCTTTAAACTTGGTACCTAGCGTTTTTTGGACATTCCCCCTACCCGTTTTTTTTTCTCTTTTTTTTAGGACCAAAATTAACAGTAGCTGTCATACAAAATTTCTTGGCCAAAAAGGAAAAACTTATTTTTCTCAAATCCAGCGCTACCGGATTTGTTTTTAAGAACTCCATAAATTTAAATAGTTATAAGTTGCCGTTTAATAAAAAAAATGGTTCCGAAAAATGGTTATTAATGGTACCTCCCAAAGAACCATTTTTTTGATTTTCGCTTTTCTCGAAAACGGTTAAACAGATTCTGATCAATTTTTTTATGAAGAAGTATTGACACATTTTAAATAATATTGTGTACCAAAATTTTCAAAAAAAATATTTTTTAGATTTTTAAAAAAAGTTTTAATATTTTTTTTTGAAAACTCGATATTTCAAAAACGACTTGGTCGATTTTCATTAAACTTGGTAAATAGCAGTTTTCTAGAAGATTTTTGACAAAAATTATTCTTATACTCAAAAATAACGGTGCCTCCCATACAAATGTTAAAAAACCGTTATGAAAAATATTTTGTTTCTCAAAAACAACTCCTACGATTTTCATAAAAGTTTTTTGTGTGTTAAAATTAGTACGATCTACCATTTAAAATTTGTAAAAATTTAATTTTACGTTTATTAACAGTACCTCTCATAGAACGGTTTCTTTGATTGTCGACTATCTCAACATCTGATCAACCGAATAAAATTAGATTTTGTATACAGAAGCTTGTAACAAATATAAATAAAAGTGCGTATCAAAATTTTCTAAAAAATGATTTTTGGATTTTTTAAAAAAAAATCAAAATTATTTTTTGAAAATTCGATATTTCGAAAACTGGTAGCAGATTTTTTTGTGAAGTTCAATTTTTAACGCAACATTAATAAATGCTTTAAATTGGCGTACCAATTATTTTTCTCAAAAATGTTAACGAAATTTTATATATACAAAATTAATTATTTTTAAAACCGCTCCTACGATTTTCAAAAATTTTTTTTCATAAATAAAGATTTATATAAGAAATCAGATGGTGTACATCGCGTTGGGTTAAAACGGATTCAAAGTATTTTAATCAATTTCTTTCTAATTTTGTTGATTTAAAACAATTTACCAGTTTAAATAGTATAATTTCCTTTTATGCATATTGCATATGTGCAGCACTAGCCTATATTGTTAATTTTTGTATACTCACATAATACCACCTGCAACTAAACTAAGATTTGTCAAATGGATAAAATATATACTCCTATAGCTAATTTATTTCAGACTATAGAACCACAATGTGATCGCGCATAAGAGCAAGTTCGTGCGACCCAGTCGTGCATATTTTTTTGGAAGGATTTCGACATTAGACTTGGGTTTAAAATATGACTATGAATATATGCTCTAATAGCTTCGTTCGTTGAACTTTACCCAGGGTTGACCCAGGTTTCCTTGAAAACTCCAAGAATTGTCAAAAAGTCTGGGTTTTTCGGTTCTCGAAAGACGCACAAGGACTGGTTGACATTTAAAGCAACAAAAAAAAGTTCTGTGCTTAGATAATTAAAACTTAAAATTTGTTTTAAATATGTCTTTAAAATGAATAAAACAACTTCTACCGTTTCCATTTTTGATTGCTATTTATTAGCATTAAATTAATTTTATATATTCTTTCAATTTGTTTTCCAAAAATACACAATAAAAAGGGCGAGTCCAGGGTGACCCCAGGTCTAAAAAAACACAGAATTTTTTCACCAGGATGACTTCAGGGTTTTCAAAAAACGCTTTGGGGCGACCCCAGGGTGACTTCTGGGCTCAACGAACAAACCTAATGAATTTATATATAATACCATTTCATATTTTGGCTCTAAGAAAGCGTTAATAATTGAAGCAGCTATATATTTTAAAGTCATCAAATATGTGGGTCAAAGATCAATTAACCGGAACAATTTAAAGTCACGCTTCAATCGACCATTCATAACTTCTACCACCTAGCGGCATTTGCTGACCAATATAGGCCTATCCCCTTTTGTTTGACTGAATGTAGGTATAATGGGTCAATATTTCAAATTATTAATATTTTGCACTCTAAATTGGACCCTAGCTTAAAATAACTTTTTTTTGCAATTAAACGAGTAATATCCATTCTTCCTATTTATAACTCTTTAACAACCACTTTACAACAAAAGTGACATCATATTTGCTCAAATCATCATTATCAGGGAAATTACAGCAGAGAAATTATACTTTAGGGGAATGACGCTGAAAGGTGTTTTATGAGAATTAAATCGAAGTTATTATAGAATGGTTATATGTATATTATGAAAGTGACCGTAGACATGCCAATTTATGATAGTTTTGTTTTTAAAGTACAGGTTATGGGGTTCCGCAGGCGGCTAGGGCCATCCGGCGGTGGGCATATACTTCAAAAACCCAACCAGATTTTTTTTTACAGCCAAGCGAAGCACTTTGAATATTTTTATAAGTGACTGTAGACATGCCAATTATAACAGTTTTTGTGTATAAATGTACTGTTTATGCGGCATCTCTCTAGACTCGTCCAACAGTTATAAAACCGTACCGGGACTTTAAGAGGTTCTGGAATCCCCCAAAAACGTAAACGTGCACTACTACAGTGTCACGGGTCGCTTTGAAGTTAATAATTTAAATGCAATATTGCTCTATATCTATAAAAACAACGAAGATGAAGACAATCAGAATGAATAATTGTGATATGCTTTGTTAAAAAAAGAATTCGACACATTTTTAACATTTTATTAAAGTTAAAATCACCAAACGCCTTTTTATCTTGATTGTACCTATCTCCATAATTATTTGAAAAGGATCTGTTTGTTTACTTTTATGAACTGTCACTTTTTTAGGCGTGTTAAGCTTTTTTAAGAAAAAAAAGGTTTTGTATGATACTAGTTCAAAATTTTTAAAACTAGGAACATTTTAGTAAAGACCTTTAAAGTTAGAAAATTATGAAATAGTATCACGCTTATACCATAACATCATCAGGCTGTTTAAGATTTTGAACCAATGTTATGCACGTAATGAAAGTTATTTCTAAATAACAGACTAAACTTCTAAAAAAAAAAATTGATTAACAATCGCCAAGGCACATCAATAACTGACGAATTTATACTTGACTTACCTGTTTCCAGAATTTAACTGCCGACAAATAAACTTGCAAAAATCAATAACAGTCAGCTTTTGATTTGTTTAAAATTCCCACGTTTACTACTGTTAAAGTAAAAAATATCTTAGGATACAAGACGCACAAACACTTGCAATTGCAAACTATCGTAAAGACACGCACTTTAGTATTTTTCTTCAATTTCATCCACGGCACTCATGCCATCAACGTTTATCGTGCGAATTTTGTTTGAATAATTTTCAAAATCTTAAATACTCATACCTGTACAATCTGTATAAATCACTTACATATTTATTATTTTTTTTTGTTTCAAGACTTTTAAAATTCTAAATTAGCGTGTTGTCTTATCAATTCTTATTTTTTTAGATACCTGTACATATATGTTTAGAAATAAAAATTAAAGGAAAAAGAGTAATAAGTCACATAGTTATTTGTTCATTTTATAATTCAATTTAAATTTAGCATTTGTTCTTATTGTTATTTTTGAACAAAAAAAAAAAAAACACTGGTTTTGGTATATGATGTTGTCGTTGAAATTCAAAGTTACAACTGACTGGAAATTATTACTAACACATTCTGACGACCCCAGTAGAACGCAGAACCCATTACTCCCACTTTTCATTGATAAGGCTTATACTCCAGCTGACTGCTGAAATAAAAAAACAAGCTGTTGATTTTTGACGCACGTGTCAATTGTTTGCGTTTAAAAAGAGAAACAAAAATATACATAATTATAAGAAAAAGAAACTTGTACTTTACAAAGAGCGGAATATACCTACACTATACGTATCCATACAAAGATAATAATTAATCGGCTTTTTGTTGTTCGATTTGCATTAGGATCCTAAGACCCTAATCAAAGCTAAAGTTTGCCAATACAGAAAAAAGTGCAAATGCACGCGTTATTGCTCATATAATACAGAATACTATGAATGTTTAAGATTTGTATATTATGTTTTGTATATGTATGTACATACATTGTACGGGCATATAATAAGGGATATTTGTATGTAAAATGAAGGGCTGGCTAGTACCTACTTGCTCATGTGGTTAGTCTATAAGTGGTTAAGGATAGAAGATGTAAGGTGTATGTATAACGTATATACATTTATAATTTAAATGTCAAACCCGGAAAATTTTTAGTATGACAGGTAACTACTAGGTGTGAAAGGGGACATACTAACTTCGTATGTCACATTAGGTGTGTTTGTTAACGTGAAATTTCTTGCAAATTTTCACAATTTACTGTCAGAAACGATAGGAGAAAAAACTTGGTGAAAATTTCCCGTTACCAAAAAGGCACACTGACAATGTGCGCATATCTAAATTTTCAGAACTCTGAATTTTTGGAGCTTCTGATTGGCCAGCTGTCATCTGAATTTTCATCAATCAGTACCTCTAAAAATCCAGAATTTTGAAAATTCAGGTATGCTTTGGGCTAATTAAATTATACAAAAGTGAAATGCAAGAAATTTTAAACTTGGAACATTTTAGTAAAGAGCTTTAGAATTAGATTTTTTTTTTAGGTAATATCATGCTAATATACCTTAACATTGGACTATGTTTAAACGTTTTTGGGAGAAATTGTATAAAAGTGAAAAGTATAGTAGAATTTGATTGATCTATGAAATAGATACACGCTTTAGGAAAAATCCGTCAACTAATGTATATTTCCAAATTATTTTTTTTTGTTTCAACCTGAAACGTATAGTTTTATTACCAGCCTTTAGACGCTTAATGGCAAATTTCATAAGAATACACTAAAATCTTCAATTTAAATATTTCAGTTTCATCAAATTGAGTTCGGTTTACATACCTGGATACAAAAACAAAGAGCTACAACCATTCTCAATCCAATATTAATCCCAACACACCCATATAGCGGACAGTCACCTTTGAAATAAAATCCATAATAACCATAATTGTCGTTCTAATTATAGAACACTGGTTTGTAGGTATACACGTAATAATGCCCCAAATCAAACAAATAACTGCAACACATTAGAGTATGTGAAGTGCAATATGAAAAATGATACCTGTACACTGCGATCGATGGTGAATTACCCAGAATTGCTTGAATGGGTCATCACACCATACGATCGGAAAAGAGGTTCAATTGTTGCGTATATGTATGTAAGTAATTATAATGTAGAACTATGACTATGGTGTGTGTGGCCTATAGTTCTAGCGAACTATAGATTTGCGGGTATGGTATGTCGAAAAGATATTCGGATTTTTCAAAATTCAAATAATAAATAAAACAAAAAAAAAAAAACGAACAAAATAATATTCTTTTATTTCTTAACTCTCCGCTTAGGTGCTCTTTCCTTCGCTTAGGTTAAAAAAAAGGAAGCACGGCCTTTCGACTACACAACAGAGCTGTGAAATCATTAACCGAAAAGACAACATAGCCAACCAACTTTTAAAATAATGTTTTGACAGGTACGTAATGTTATTATGTCAATGTAAACACCCACAACGTTACTTAAAGGCTTCTTTACTCAAACGCCATCCAAGAAAATGTATTATAATGTACTAAAATTTCATTTATTTGTAGCAGATTTGTGAACTATCTAACGTTACGTTCCACTACGATCGTTAAGTTATTTACCAATGAAAATAAGAATTTATGTAACATTATTTAAATGTAAATAAAATATTTAAGAAAACTTAACTTAAGGCCCAATTTTTCAGTGGCGAGATAAATCGGAGTTAGCTAATTCTAGAAGTAAATTAACCAGTGTTACCGCAGGCGAAATTATTTATGTGTCCCTCTGAATGAAAAAAATTTGTCATTTTAAAAATAAATGAGTCCCTTTGAAAATATATTCATACAATTAAAAAAATACGAATTTAAGTATGTTATACCTATCCAAAGATTTTTGTATTGTTTTATAAAAGAAAAACTTAACAGAAAATTAAGAATAAAGTTAAAACATTTTAATGCATATTTTACTGAATTTATGTAATAAGGTAATAATCAATCTTACATTTCATAAAAAAAAAACAAGTTTATAAATAACTTGAAATTTTCTTGAGGTTAAGTGATCGCGAAAAAATGTGTCCCTTTAAAAAAAATGTGTCCCCGAGTCCCTTAAAGAAAAAAGAGTCCTCGGGGACACTATAGTGTCCTAACTATGGAAGCAGTTTTTCGGTTGAGAATGCATGTGGATAAAACATCAAAAGCATCTGTTCAATTCAAACTGACCAAATTTGATGAGTTAGCTGGGGTTTAAATTTAATTTCGCACTGAAAAACTGGACCTAAGACTGCTTTTAAACTATGCAATTTTTTCTTGCAATTTTTAAGCACGTAGGCAAGTGACGCATGCGGTGGCCGGGGTTGACGAAATCGCTCAGTTTAAACAAATTGCAGAGTTATCGCTCATTCTTCTTTGTGCTTTTCCTTATATTTAGATAACTTCGCTTAATCAAGTGGAGTAAAGAGTGCATTGGGATGATACTTCTTCACTCGCACAAAGTTAACTTTTCATTAAAAATCGCTGTCGTGTAAAAGCAGTCTAATTCTGGATTTACACGACTGACAAATTGGCAGTTTTTTGTCAGTAAAATGCCAAAAGAATGAAATTTGCCATTCTTCTACCAGTTTACTGACATAACTACTGCCATAATTTGTGAGTCGTGTAAATACAGAATAAGAGATATTTTGAGTAATTCTATTAAATACGGCTACATGTGTTAATCTCTCAGCGTATTCGTGCACCCAGAGAGTTTGCATGAATTTTTGATTTTCACACCCCAAATTGATCTTTCCTTTGTCATATTTTGTTTCCGGAATGGAAATTTTGAGCAAATTTTAAAACGATTTTCAAATGTTTGTTATTCTTTTCAATTTGGCAAGCCTGATTCTTTATAAAAGTAGAAACCAAAAACTATAACCTATGTTCGACATCACCGGTACAATGGAGAGCACAATGGGGTGTGTAGGCTGCACACTCTCTTCGGCTGTATGATAACGCTAAGATAAACAACTAAAATAACATTAATCAGGACATGCCTTGGTCGGTAGACGGATAGGCTATCTGAGATACATTAGTATCCCATACGTTGTGAACGACCAAAACCGTATATATGTAACCTTCTGTGTCAAAAGCCAGAACACCTAATAAAATGGAAAAAAAACTGAGTTTTCAACGCCACGATTTGTACCCTTTTATTGCAAAAATCTTCTGTATCATAAACTAGTAGACCCGTGCTCGCGTTGCTTCGCTAAATTTATAAAATAATTTGTTTAACTTAATACATATATCAAAATTGTGTTTAATAGGGCTAACTGAATTTCTACCATATTCTTTTTTGAGTAAAAATCAAATTCACAAAAATGGAAAGCTTTTTGTAGTTTTTTTTTGTTTAATTCAATTAGTTTCAGAGTCGACAGACAAACAGAATTTTAGTACATCCTTCCTCGTTTTCTGTATCATCGTAATGCCATGTTCGATTGCTGTTTCTCGTAAATTGTTTGTATAAATTACTGTTATTGTTCCTCAGTATACAAAAAAGTAAAGAATTCAGTGAAATTATCAAGCTTAGCATATGACAAAGATATGAGAGAGAAGGTAAATTTAAAACAGCGAAATGACATCAAATAAAACAAAGCAAAAGGACAGCGATTCAGAGGAAGAAATATTAAACTTTTGTATAAAAATTCAATATCATAAGTCGATTGACAGACAGAATTTAGCCATCTACTTTTCCGTGTATTTATTTTTAACTCAGTAATTTCATGTTTGATAATTATACGAATTAATTAATTTATTAAAAAAAAAATAATAATAATAATTCAACAAACAAATTAAGCAGACCAACAAATAATCTTAAACATTCCTAAAAAAAAAATAACAAATATTGTACGAAATTTCGAGGAAATCAGTTAAATACTTTCTGAGATTACGCCGCGCCGTGACATATGATTCTGGTACGTGTATATATATATTAACCCTTGTTATTCTATTTTATTCTATAAAGGATCAAAATCAACCGTGTTGCCACGAAGTAAGAAAATAATTAGCTGTTAAGTGTAGTCAGCTGTGATCAAGCTGTTCGTTAAGTTTCTATCGGATCGTTTAGTTAGCCAAATTGATAGCTTGAGATTTGCTTTTGACATCAGCTGTTTCGTACATCGGCTGAATTTTTCTATGGGATTACAACATTACAAACCAATTCGGATAATTACCCGAACGTGCCCTTTGTAAAGTCAGCAATGGAATATAAATTAATAAATTAATTTTTCCTTCATAGCTACATACCTTGAGGAAAGAAAGAATTAAAATAACCCTTGCCTTGGAGCAATGAAGTTGTAGTATAATAGACGAGAATAGAGAAATACTAATTTATAACAGTTTATCGCCATTGAAAGTGGGACTGCGTTAACTCGCTTCAGGTGACCTAAAAAAAATACCGGATGCCCGAATGGCGCTGCGGGGCCGCATTAACTGTCATTTTATAAACGAAAACTGTTATAAATGGCATGTCTATAGTCACCTATATCTAGTATGGCAGTATGGCAAAATTTATGAACCCAGCTTATTATACAGTTGTTATATTATAAAATTCAACATTTCAACTTTCAAGTGACTAGAACAATTTTTGGTTTTTTTTCTTTCATTCACAGGTTAATTAAATGGCAATTATTGCTTTGTTGTAACTGAAGTTGCTATATAATATACAAGCTTCTGAAAACATATTTGAAATTCAATTGCAAAACAAATAAAAAACTTATTTTATTAGTAAAGATCAGGAATCAATTAAGGTCAGTTTTGTGGTTTTTAATATATATTCGGCGTGCAATACTTATTGTATTAACCAATGACGAACTCATGGAATTCAGATGTCAGTTCAGAACTAGAGTGTGGCACGTCCAGTTTCAAGTCTCCTGAAGATGATACCGTTTCCAATTCAAATAAATGCCTTAAACAGAATAAAAATATAATAAGTTGATATTTAAAAAAAAAACACTTCCTTATAACTTACTTATGGTTTCGAATAGCTCTTGATAAATTTCTATGCCTACCCAAATCTGGAAAAATCGACTCGATGACATTTTCTCCGTGTGAAAATACAATGTAAAAATTCGATCCGTAACTTATGCACCTGAACTCCTTTTCAGGACTATAAGGAACCAAGTCATCAGGTTGGCTATCACATCCACTTGCATTAAAAATGATAATTTTTTGCTTGTCTTCGAACCCTTCAACTTCTAAAATATAATTTATAATGTTATCATAGAGATCCAAAATTCTACGATCAACGGTGGAGAATTTTCTATCCGATTCGTTTACTTGTTTTGCATATATTACGAATATTATGTCCAATATTTCATCCTCATCCATCTGTGTTACTATAAAAATATAAATATAAAGATTAATATAAGATGATAACATATAAAATTGTCAAAAGATGTGCAGAGGGGGGGGGGGGGGCAATAAACCTCCGCGAGCTCATTCCACTTTAAACCTCATGCATAGTTCCGTACTGGGAAATTATTAAACTTTATTGAAAAATCGGCAGTATGTATAAGTCATTCTGTTATTTTAGAAAAAAATAATAATTAAAAATGTTTAACCTTATTTACAAACCATTTTCAACGTATGTCTAAATTTAGACAGCTGTTTAACTCCAAAAACATATCTATAAACATTTTCCATCGATTGTCCAAGTTAGACACTGGTGCAATTATTGTATGCTCAAACCTATTCTTAATTGGGTTTGTTAAATTGAGAAGGTAATATTACGTTTCCCCCAACCACAAAACCAAGATTTGTCTATAATCTTCTCCAGATCTCGAAGAGTTACCATACAAATGTATTTAGGAATTCTAGTATATCTCAGATAAATGTTGTTAAATCTTCATAGGGCCAATAGTTTTACAAATAGAACAAACCTATTTTATGTCACGGTGAACGCATTCATTGTAAAATCCAACCTTTTTTGCTTCTTTTGACAAACATAAAACTTTTAGTCTTACTTCAACTACATACGAAAAAATGAAACAATATTTGCATTTTGACAGGTCATCTATTTTCTATTCTTTTGGTGTGGTGGAAACACTACATAGGTTTATTGAATCTACATATTGAGTTCAGCCTTCGGTGGAAACATAGTATAAGGCAATTTTTAAGTTGCGAGTTTAATAGTTGTCTTGAAATTAGTGAAATGTTAATTTTACGTACATATGTATGCACATGTCAATATTCACTCAGTGAATATATGAGGACATATTTAGACAACCGTTGGAATGTGTTTAAGGAGACTCAATTAAAGTTATTTGCAAAATGCTTAAATGCACTATTATTTAAATTATGGATGAGACCAAAGAAATGCCAAATTTGTAACAGTTATAATAGTTTATCGACATTCAAAGTGGGCGTGCGTTAACGCGCTTCGATCAACTTGAAAAAAAGCTCTGTTTCCTGAAGTATGCTCACCGGCCGGCGGTGGAGGGCCCGGCCCTATGGGGCCGCATAATCAGTACTTTTATAAACCAAAACTGTTATAATTAGCAAATGTCTAAAGTAACTTTCTTAAATTTTGTATTATTATTTATTATAGAAAAGAACCGGATTGTTAATATATACCACAATGGATCAAACCACTAACGAAATACATAAATGGGAATTACCAAAAAGTAAAGCAGATTTTTAAAAGAACTTCAATATCCAATTTTCGTTATAAATGTATGGGAATTTAAAAAAAAATATGTACATGAAAGGCGTAACATAACATAAACAATTTTATTAAAAATTATTTGAACGATTTTTGAATAAAATAAAAATAAACAAATTAAATAAAAATGATCCGTACCAAATATAGGCTGAAACTCAATGAACACGTTCACGCACAGATGGATTAACAAAACAAACAAAGAAATTGCAGTTTCTAAATACTAGTATTTAAAAAAAAAAAACACAACTCGACACAAACAACAAATTCAAATCAGTTATTTTTGACATTTCTCGTTGCAAAGGTTTTTTTTTGACAACTGCTGTTTTTTTTTTATTTTGCAGGAGCTTACCACAACACAAAAGCTATCCAGATCTGAATGCGGCCAATGAGAATTCATAAAAATATACAAGAGACCTCAATAATTTGAACAGATTTGTGTGTGTTAAACAATTCTTACACTCTTCTACGGCATCCTGAATTTCTTTAGCAGTTTTATTAACGAGTACTTCCACTTTCATATTCATCCGATAAAACGTATTCGAGATTACTTTTAGTTTGTCTCTATTTTCGGAGTCTTCGTTGAAAATTATCACAGCTCTAGAACGTTTCATGTTCTTCAAATTGCTGGATTTGTTTGTTTGTGAAGGATATGAGTAATTAACAACGCGCTCTTCAGATAATGTTTTTATGTGTTCTCTATTTTTCGCGTCACGTACACCAAAATGAGTGAAGAAATATAGATATGTTATGTATGAATAGAAAACAATTAAAAAAACGGTGAATTGAAAAACTAAACAAACGAAAAGGTATTCACTCTTTCTTGATTAAAGTAATGGCTATCCGATATAAAAATCAATGTGGGACTGTTAAATGTTGTGGTTTCGCACAAAAAGCTTTTAATAAATATTAAAACAAAAATGCAAAAGCTGCCAAACGTAGATCGTAAGGTGTGACCAGAGGTGAATAAGAATAAAAAATTGAAAAATTGTTTGCAATTGAAAATGATTTTATTAGAAAAAGAAGACTAAATAACGGCCATATTATTCACTTTGGATTTAAATGGACTTTAAATCAAGATTTATTTAATCCGGATTTATTAAATCTATATCCATATTTTTGCTGTCCAAAATAATAAATAATTAATTATAATTTCCCATTAAGATTTATAGTTAGGATTTAAATTAATTTAATCTGGATTAAGCGATTGAATAATATTGGTGTAAGTATTCAAAGCAGTTGGTAGCCGTGTTCCATTGGGCCTTGCAAAGTACTTTTTAGTACTTCCCAGTAGACGATGAATGGAATGCTTTCATTTTGCCAAAAGTAAAATCTAACCTCAATATCCATTTAATTTCGGTTTTGTTTTCTTATTTTACTTTAAAATGTGAAAAATGTCAACAACAATAATCTATTACGTAATTTCTGTTGATTGGTGATGTCTTTTTCTTGTTTGGAAACATTCTGTTACTAGATTAATGAACTACTTTGAACTACTTCCACCACAGAGTAGAAGTAGTTGACTGCAGCCAGAAGTACTTGGCAGTAGATACTGGAGCCCAAAGGAACACACCTGGTATTGACCATGGGTGCATTCATAAACGTCAAACTAACAAATATCTGCAGTATCTACGTCCATTAAGGCATGTCTGGCAATCAAACTTACCTAGTTCAACTGCAGTACCTTCTATTCATAAACATCAGTATAACATTAGAGTCGGACAGATTGGGCAGATGGGTATCATCCATATTTATTTGCCTGCAGAAAAATCAAAAAATCTAAATAGACGTTAATTTTAAATAACTTCTACAAATAAAACGAAGAAAGGGAAAACAAAAACGATAGAAATGCATTGTTTTTGTTTTGTGCCTACAAATAAAAGAAGATTTTAATTCTGAAAAAAAAACTATTGTAAAGAACAGTTTTTACACATTCAGAATGTGTAGCCATTCTTTGAGTTTAACCTTGACGTCTTAAGAACGTCCTTTTCATCATAAATGTCGATAGAAAATCAAAATTTAACTCCTTTTTCCTGCCATGTTTCTTTGAGATTTATAGGAAAGATCTTTTCTTTATGTGAAAACTGTAATAAATCAGCCCTTCATGTTATTTTTTGCAGTGAGAGCGTTCAAAAACGCACAGATAAATAAATAGTATTCTTCTCCTGCCGTGTTCCTTTGGAGGTGGCGAAGTACTCATGAATAGATGCAATCGATAATCTAGCACTACCAACTACTCGTGCTTCTATGGAAAGTACCTAGATAAGATTTGTAGGAAAATCAATTTTATGTGTTCAATTGAAAATGTTCAATTTTATGTGTTCAATTGAGTACTTCGCGATCTCTAAAGGAACAAGGCTAATGAACACAAAACGCTAATCAACCACTAAATTTTAAAATTTTCTTGAATACACACACCACAATAAAGTTCATAATCTGAAAAACATTTCTTTGGATAATAAGTTTTAAAAGCTTTAATACAAAAAAAAAGTACCTGATGTATGAACATGTGTTCACACATACATAGATATCGACCTGTTAAGTAGGTATACCTTTGTATAAAAAAATCAACTCAGCTAAATAAACAAACACAGCAATTACTATAAGCAATATCTATATAGAGAATTAGGTATCCACCAATAAGTGAAATTAATGATAATGAGAATGACCTATTAATACGTCAACACACTGATGTGGAGTTATTTATAGTCTGAGCGAGAGCGTTTGCTAATGATAATAAATTTAGATTTGCTGATGCTTCGATGATAAGTAACATATTGAACAAAATACGAATGAATAGTTCACACGATGTACAAAAAAATGTTTGGTATTCACCAAAATATACGGTTGATAAATTTTGTTGGATAAAAATAAAATTATTTACACAAATTTCATTTAAATTGCGGTGCTCGATACGCATAAGCGCATACATTTACGTGTACTTTTATTTACCACATAACATTTCAATTGAATTTAGCATTTTATTTTGAAAAAAAACTAATTTTTGCATTCACCTCAACAATTTTGGCATGAGAAAATATTTGTATAGGTAGCCTTTATATTTGTTGCAAAGGAACTGTAAACTTTGATTACTCGAAAAAAATATACTATTTCGTAACATGTCATATATATGCAACTTAACCTTCAAAATGCAACAAAACATCCCAGACTGTAATAATCATCATCAGATTGATAATATTGCTGAGAACAATAAAACTCTCCGTTCTACAAGATCTCTCAAACTCTTATCTGCACGCTAGCAAACGATATCGTACATACATACATACTTATGTATATGTACAAGTAAATGTACTCGTTTAAATAAAAAAGTTTGGCTCAAAAATAGATTTTCCAACTTTTGCTCTTGTATCTGAATATGAAATTTTGTATGTAAATTAAACGAAAAAACTGTTTTGTTTTTATATTTTTCTTTTGTCGTCATAAAAAAAATGAGAGGCGAAAAGATGAAATCAAAATTAATCACTAAATGGTTTCTCTGAATTTCATTAAGTTCAACGAATTTTATCTTTATACGCGTTCGTCTTTCTCTGCTGAATCATACCTTTTGTGCGCGGGCAAAAAGCCACACAAAAGCGTAGAGTGTAGTTTAACAACTTGCTTTGCTGTTTATTTCAGTTCTTTTCTTCAATACGATCGGCTGGTTCCGGCTTTGTGTTATGTAGTGGAGCAAATAGAAAACCAAATTAACCGGCTGTGTGTCGGGCATTCAAATCACCCTCTTTTGAAAAAAAATCTTATCTATTGCTTGGCTATTTAGTATATCTTATCTAAACTGTGATAGCTTTTTCCGGGTAGATCCCCTGAGAACTTTAGTTATCGAACGAAAGTGTCGCTACATTATTATATTATTGAGTGAAAAGTGTATTTTAAATCATCATGTTCTGGAAAAAATCCAAAGACAAAGACAAATCAAAAAGCAGTACAACTACTATCTATCGTACCGATGGTGGAATCACTACGGCTTCGGGAAGTGCTATAACATCTTACGAATCGAAAATGAAATCTTCTGCGAATTCTTCTTCGAGCAAAACGAAAATTACGATCTCTTCATCACAAACTATTTCGCAGAAGCAGGTTTTTTCGTCACAAGTTACGCGAAATTTAATGGAACTTGGGCCGGGATCAGGTGGAAGTGCTCTGTCTCTCATGGATTCATCAAAATGGAATAGTTCTGCGTCAAATGTAAACCAGTTAAAACAAAATGCACTTATATCGCGACAGAAGACAGAACCATCTATTGTTAGACGAATCGATGCGACACCATTCAATTCAAAATATGAGTCACCTTACCGAAATGCTAACTTGCCAACTGTAAGAACGCCTATTATGCCTGGTTCGAGTGTAACGAATGTGACAACGACTTATCAATCGCCATATAGGACAACAAGTGTTACTTCGTCGGTGAGAGAGAAAAAGACTTCTTCAGCTTCGGTTCCGGGTAAAAGTGTTAATACCACCTACACGGGACTATTTTCATCGTCTCCAAAAACCAAAACCACCACGACTTCGACTATATGGAATCCAATGTCATCAACCGAAAATGTCAGACCTACTTCGAGTGCAACATGGAATAAGCTCAGCATATTGCAACCGAAATCTACAAATACACCATCGGCAGCTTCGACCACATTCGTGACCAGTCTGCAACCTAAAACTTCAAATCTATCTTCGTCTATTAGTAGTAATAGTCGACAGCCGAGTACCTCTTTGATTAAGCCTTCGCCACTGCCACCAAAAACTACATCAGCTCCACCTGTGACTAAGAAGAAGCAATCCCCTGGTGTTGTTCATATATTCCATAACGATAAATTTGACAGTCCGGATAAGGAGTTTCGCATTGGAAGTACCGAAGACGTTAATATTTTGAAAAAGACCTTTCAAGGCTTCAAAATGCAGGTCAATCTGTATGAGAATCTAACCGTGAAGCAAGTGGAAGACAAAGTGCGGAAAAGTAAGAGAAAACTATTTAATTATTGGTTATGATTTTGTTAACATAGTATATTTCTCGTAAGTTTAAGCCTCAAACAATAAATTGATTTCGTTTGGTGAATGGATTGGTTGTATAAGTTTCATGTTTGATCAAACTGAAAATATCGATCATGCAAAGTCCAAAAAAGTGGTTTTCGACCAATATATTCTATTTGTTATTTTGTATACATATTAAGGGGATTCATGCAACGTCGTAAAACACTAGATAAGTTTATCTTTTTGATAAGTTTATCTTTTGGTAAATGAACTGTCAAATTTGGTATGGGAAATGGTTTACTGCGGAAACGTATGCAAATTTATCTGGATAAATTTATACAAACGTCATTGTGACGTCAAGTCAAGTCAAGTATCTAGAATTCTCATCCATAACCATGGTTAGTGTTAGATCTTCTAAAATTGCATCCTCTTTTTCTTTCTGTTTATCTATACATATTGTTAAAAGTTATAACTGGAAGGATTTTACTTTTGTAACAGAACATGCATAAACCATCATTTTTTTCCGAATAGTTTTAAAATGAGTAAATCATTAAAGGCAATTTGTTCATATAATTGCACTAATTTCTGTATTTTGCTTATTTTTGGCATGTTTTATTTAACTTTTTTAATTTTTTTCGGGAAATAATTTTTTGCATAAATAAATTTTTGACGTTTGATCAACAGCTGATCCAATTACGCAGCATTTATCCAAATGAATAAAAAGGACGTTCACGTAAACTTTTGCGTAAACTTATCTTTTTACACAATTGGTAAACATATCTCGTTGCATGAATAGGTATCCTTAATAAATTCTCCACGAAAGTGAATTCGGGTATTCCACAGTTCGTTGGAAAAGCTAATTGTGAATTTGAATTTCGAAAATGAAAATCGGTGTTCTGCATTTCGGTTCATTCCTTTTTCTGAACGTATTCAATTCACTTTGTTAATGCCACAGATAAGCCACATGAAGATGAGAATCCCCGGCAGCCATTTTAATTTGCCTACAATATACATAGTTCCACCTCTTTTTTTCCTTAAGTGCCAATAATATTGAATCCATTTTCATCCAAAGTCTAATTTCACTTCATAAAACAATTAAAAATGGATGCACCTTCGATTTTGACAATTCGAACTAATTGCGAAATTTTCGAAAACGAACAAATTGTATAAGGCCTAGTACTCACCTCTTTGTGAAATGAAAAATCAAACCGCTTCAAAATACACACAACATAATAAATTCTCCACGTGTATTTTTGATACTCTGTTTGTAATTTTTACAACTCACTTTTAATCAAAAAATAAAATGATTGATTGATGAATAATTATTTGACAGAACCTTAAACAAAAATCCCAAATAAAATTGTTTTGATCCCGTTGTTCGTTGTTTTTAGCCTGTTGGTGGCAATAAATTCCCAAAAAGAGGCGGTGGTTTCATCCCAGAATAATTTTTAAGGTATCCCTTTTTTAGTTTTCCGAACTTTTTTAAAATTAATTGACAAATGTCACACTTTTCCACATCTCATTAGATTTTCCTAGTGGTTGTACGCTACGAAATGAAAATTATGGTCTGAAATTGATTGCGAACTGTGCCTACGTTCTGTAACTCTTGCATTGATCAAATCAGTCGAGAAACGATGAAAATTGAAACAAATCGTATGAGTTTTGTTCCATTTTTCATCGTTTCTCGACCAATTTTAACCATGCGAGAGTTACAGAACGTAGGCACTGGTTCATATTCCGCTTTCACATTTTTGTACACCCATGTACACATTTCTCTTTGGAAATTTCATCCCTGTGAGCTAACCGTCAGTTTAACATATATGGACATTTCATTTCCACTCGAACTGAGTACTAAATTTCACAATTCACAATGCGCACCTGTCTAATTAATGGGGTATTCCTTTGGTGAATTCAGTTTTCAATCTGAAATTAAATTTATTCCTGCTTATATTGTTAGTGCTATTAGTTAAAAACAGATTATATTTGTTGAAAACAAAAACAGAGTTCTCAATTGCTGAGATAGAAAACTGTTAAAGACAATTTTCTGCAATTAAAATAAATTAAATTTGGTTTGCTAAATTCTGAGTAATTTCTTTTCCAGGGAATAATTGTTGAAGATAATTTTTTGGCAGCTACATAAATGAAAACGTGGGAAATACCCATCGTGGGAAATACTCATCATTGCATGGGATAAGGTGTTTATACTATTACGTGACAATAACCACATTTTATTATCGGTAAATGTCCATATATAGATCATCTCATGGCAATAAAACGATACGGATCTTATGTTTGACATCAAAAATAAAATAGAATTTCGTCTTCTTAAATTGAATTTGATAATTATTTGTGTTTTTATTTTTCAGAAATGATCGATATAGATCATCTGCCGATGAATCAAGATCTCCAAAATTGATTTATGATCAAAAATTGAATTTTCAACCGATTTCTTAAACATTTATGTTTTGTTTTCCATCTTACAAATGCATAAGATACGTGTGTAAATGTCTGTCTGTCTTTTCGGCTGCATCTTAAACAGATAGGTCGATTTTCGTTCAAGTTAATAGCGTTTTTTTGGTAATTTCCCCGACATTTTTCTTTGATTTTTTTAGAACTTAATAACGGTACATGCCATACATTTTGTTATACGTTAAACTATTCTAAATTTGTATATACAAAAATATATTCAGGTAATTTATTAGGTATTTACTTTTACACTGAAATTATTCTGAAAAATGGTTATTATAACATTTACAATAAAATATAGGTAATATAAACCTTCTCGAAAACGTCTCAACTGATTTTGATCATATTTTTAGGTAAAAGCTTCTTAAAATAATAAAATAAATATTTAATATTGCATGGTATGAATATTGTACACAGGCCCGGCCTTAGACATATTGGCGCGAGAGTAAAAGCCTGGGCTACTCATAAGCATTGCAGGAGCATTTCTCAATACAACCGGTGGAAAATAAGCAAGATATAGGGATTTTCTAAATATGACAAGGCATTTAGATTTTTTTAGGGGTTTTAAATAAGACCATTTGACTCAGACCAATTTACCACGTTCTCAAAGACTTCATTTACACGAAATGCTCCATGCTCATTTAGGCCAAGTGGGCAGCTGAAATACAGCTGAACGTCGCGTCGTCAGAATACAAGTGAAAAGAACAATTTGCAAGCGAAGATGGAAGCTCATTGACATAAGCTGAAAACAAAAGGGGCCCAAGAGTGGATCCCTGAGGCACACCAATAACATTCAGCAAAAAATTAGACAAGCTGTCTCCAACTTGTTGCCTTCTATTCGTCAAGTAATAAAAAAAAAAATTGTGTTGCACAAGGTGAAAAATTGAAATTTTGCATGAACTTTCTACAAAAATTCACGTGATTGGCAGTATCAACAGCCTTTGAGAAGTCAAGCAAAACCAAAAAAGTAACCTCATCTTTATCCAATGCTTGCCTAATGTCGTCAGTAACATTCAAAAGTGCACTGATATACATCATAACTGTTTTGGGCTAGGCAATGAGTTGGTAGCGAGATTGATTTGTTTTTTTCTGCCATGACAATGTGGAAATATTAGGTATTTTGTCTTAAATTAATAAAAAAAATAACTAATAGATAAAAAAAAGTTTTTTAAATTTGCCAAAAAGTATAAAATTATCTACCAATTTTAATTATAAATCAGCCTTTTCGTTTTAGGAAAAACCATAGTTTTTTAGGACAAATAACTTAACACAAAACTCGAGCAGGTTTTTATTAAATTTCACGAAATCCAAAAAATAACAGATTAAAAAAAAGAGATTTCAATAGGGACTTCCCCGCAACAATTGCTTTATTTCAAGAAATTTATTTTAAATTTAAAAATGGATGCATGGTTTAATATGGAAATAAAAATTACTTTTCCGAACAAATAATTATTTTCATTCATTATCATTTTGAATTTCTGTATAGGTATTTAAGATAATAGCATCCACTGAGTTTTTAGAAGTTAATATTTATATATATCTCCCGCCCGAAGGTAAAATATAAGAAGATCAGTTTTTAGGGCACCTTTTTATAAAATTAATTCCACTTCTAGGTCGCCCTGCTTCAAAGCCGGCACTGATTGTACAATGTACATGCGTCATAATTTTCATAAAATATAGAACATATTCGCGAATGACGCGAATGATAAAATATTGGGACAAAGTTTGGTACCGGATTTTTAAAAATTGATTAGTGCACCTATGTATTTTACTTAAAAAACAACAAGGGTGACATTAAAAATGTGTATTCTAATTTAAAATGTTGAGGAAAGCTCGTCGTTAATTGTAGTTTAAATTTTATTTTTAACAATTTGATTAGTTTTTTGTTTAAATATTCATTTTGTATTCTTACAGTTGAACTCAAGGACTATGCAAATGCTTCCTGTATTGTAATCGTAATACTTACTCATGGTACACGATATGAGACTGTTGCTGCCAAAGATGGCAGCTATTCAATAGATGACACAGTATTGTTTCCTATTTTGAGGAATCGTTCACTTCGATCAAAACCAAAACTTTTATTTATTCAAGCATGTAAGGGTTCCATGGAGCCAGGGAAATTCCACAAAGACGCTATACAACCAAATGGTCCTCCTGATGAGATATTAAAATGCTATAGCACATTTGAAGGTATGTACATTTTTTTTTTTTTTAATTTCTTGTATTTTGTGTATTAAAGTTTGAGTATTTCGTTGACGTTAGACCACAAAATAGTTGACAATATTCGAGAACAAAATTAATATCATATTTGTTTCTTTATTTTATTTTATTTTTAAAGGATATGTAGCCTATCGAACTAATAAAGGATCACTTTTTATACAATCCCTTTGTGAACTATTGCAGACACATGGAAAATCAAAGAATATCAAGGATATTATGGATATGGTTATTAGAAATGTTAAAATTCAATCAGGGTAGGTATAGAAAGTTTATACTGAGATAATCTATTAAAATCTTTCTATATTTTATTTAAAGGAGTGTTCAGATTCCATCCTATGAAACAACTCTAACGGAGCCTTATGTATTCGGAGATTTCATGTGAATTGTTATGGATACAAAAAAACCTTAAAAGTAATTCCTGTGATTAAAAAAAAACGAAATACAAAATTAAATAGAACTTTGTATACTAAAAATATTTTTAATAATTAAAATTTTAAATAAATAAAATAAGTGTTACTATAATTATTAAATACATTTTTGTTGCGGTATGTTTGAGGTTACACTACGAAATGTTTTTTTCCAAAAAAAAAACCGTTAATAAATCCATATTGAATAAATACGGAAAAATCCTTAAAGCCCTAAAATATATCTAACAAACTGTATTTTTGCACTTTTATTAAAGAATTAAAGGTGCATTATTTTGTAAAGATTAGGAATTGTGCTTTAATTGTATATATAAAGTGAACTTATTTATTTATTTTATTTTATTGGTTGAACTTCAAAGCTCAAATTTTGATCATTTAATCCTATCAATTTAATAAAAATTCTTAATAATCTTATAATTCGTAAATCAACTACAACGTTAATCAAAAATGAATTAACGAATTAAAATATCTTATTAATAAAAAACTAACTGGTAGTTCATGTAAGTGGCAATTTTTTTACTGAAATCTACTTCAATCAACCAAAACTCTGTATTTGCACAAATAGTCTGCACATATCGTAACTAAATTCATGTTTGATTCATAATTTAATAATACTTCGTTGATACCTACTGCAACTCTTTTGGGATTTTTCAGAAAAACAATAGGTATTTGTTTTAAATTAGCTTTCCTGGAATAACTGTAACGGGCTGTGTTGGCTAGAGACCTGTGCTGGCACGCTAGTTCCCCTGATTTAGCTCATCGGATGGGGTGGTTCTTTGACCCTATAGCTCGTCACAAAAATATAAAAGTTCCAGTGTTGGCATTTATAGATGGTAGTAGATGCTCGAGAAGTTTTCTTACCCTGCCTTCCTTGGTCGTAATACTCGTTTACACGACCCATTAACTATAGGCGTCTCACACCCTAATTCCCATCCCCTCCTCATTTTCCTACTAATCCTTTTAGTTACCTATCTTTTTAATTAAAACTCATAATTTGATTTAATGTTAAATTCAATATTTAACCTCTTTATTCATTTTCATAGTAAGTAAAGAAAATCTTTAAACTTCTTTAAAATTTTCGACTTTGGCTATGTAATTTATTTATCCTTTTCTCTTTCTCTTATTCAATTTAACAGAATTGGTTTTTAATTTTTGATCGTGTATCCCAAATTCCTCTATAGGTAGGTACGTCTATTGAAACGCGTTCGATTTATTAAAAAAAATTGAGAACTTTCACTTCCTCTTTTACTTCATTTTGTATTAATTTATTTATCATTTAACAATTTTTCCCCACAAAACCCTTACCCAAAATTTTCGTTTTGTTTAAATACAAAACATGAGCAGAATAACGTTATTTCATTAGAAAAAAAAAACTTACCAAAGATTCCGGCGGTAAAGTGGCCACAGCAGCTCAGCAACTTTGTCTTGTTTTTCTTGTTTTTCCTGTATTTCCTTTTTTTTTGCAACTTATCCCCTTTAAAACTCGTTGTATTTTACATTTATTCTTTAAATTTACTGAGATTTGAATTACGGTTCGTATGCAATATGCCGTTCAAAGAAATCTAGGATATCGATTAACAAAGTTAATATTAATTTTTTTCTTAACGTAACGTTTCTTCTTTTAAATCCACGACAACGGATTTAAATTTTACTCTGAAACTATCTCCTCATCGCCACTAGATAATTTTAAGATTTATAACCTCCTCCGGATCTGCTCTCAGACCAGAATCAGTACTGGATGTATGGGTCGTAATTTCCGACTACCTTCCAAGATTGGTTTTATATTTGGGATCCGGGGTGTGCTTCAACAAAAAAAAATCTTTAATTTTGCCTTTTGTAAGAAACACTCTCCTGGTATGAATCTATGTACTAACAAAACGCCTGAATTAAAAAAAAAAAGAAAGAAATATACCTCTATTAGCAAAAGTGACAAAAAAAATATTTAAGTGAAAACAAGATTTTTGATATATAAAAAAATCAAAATTACCTTTTTAGGTGTGTACTTTTAATTAACAATTTGAATTGCTAATCGTAACAAAAATAGCAAATGACTGTACTCAGGCAAAACAACCGAATGTAAGATTTTCAGACCAACGTATAACCTGAAAGTACATAGTCAAATCCGTTGAGAGGTTATTAACCTTTCAAGCTGCATCCCTCCCACTTGAGTATAAAAGATTCTTAAACTTCCCCTACTCAACTTTCTCTTATGAGCCTTATCCGAAGATCTCCAAAGCTGATTTGTAAATTATGTGGTCTTCACGATAAGACTCCAGACTACTTGCCTAAATACGAAAATCATTGTTATCTGGCCATATATAAATGTCAAATTTCAACCTTGTTAATCCGACCTCCAAGCGTGTTATTCAGCCTTATTGTGAGTTTCGCCCGAACAACTTTCCACTCGGAATTACTGCCATTTCACTTTTCGTCATTAAATTATATTCATCGTTCAAGCGAAACGATGTAGTAGGGAAACATTTCCCGGGGAATTGTCATTTAGAATTGGGCTGATAAGCTTTTCAAATTCCAATGCTAAAGAAAAATTTCAATTAAAGTATTGAATTAGCTTTAGGCACATCGTGTAAAATCGGTAACATAACTGCTCACATTAATTACAAATAAAATAATATACAAAAACGGGAAATTTGTAACTTGACTTTTTGCAATAGTTAAATTCTGTTCTAAACTAGCGATTAATTGTGCTATCTAAGAACTTAAAAACGTACATAATGATGGCAATGGAAAAAGCTTTGAATTAAGGTTATTCTTATTGCGTACCCTTGGTTCGAAAGTGTGACCAGCTTGAGTATTTAAATAAAAATATTAAAATATAAAACTCGAACTGTTACTGCAAATGAACATAATCTGTTTTTTTTTTTTTATTTATTTTTATTTTCAATAAAATAAATTTTTTTTTCAAAGTAACGAAAATCAAAAATTTACATAGATTGATGTGATTTGCTCTTCAAAATCGATGATAACGTAGTTGTTGGTGTAACAATAGATACACTATTCACGGCTGTGGAGTTTGCAGTAGCAGCTGCGGCACCAGACTGCAATTGGGAAACAGTTGTTGTAATGACTCCCGAAGTTTTTGCCGTTGGTACCAAGTTCACAAGCTTACGAACTGTCACATTTTTGGCCAAAAATTGTGGTTTCATGTGCTCTGGGAGTGGCTTTAGACCGCTTTGCTTGATAAACACTGTTTTATTGAGTGTTTGCGTTGAAGGATTACCTGTGATGGTCGCTGTTGTTGTTTGGGTTGTTGGTGGAATAGATTTAATGAATTTCTTTTTGTCCGGATCGATATTGACAATTTGAAATTGTTTTAGATTAAGGATACCGGGTGTTGACGAGGAGGCACTTGAACTCAATGGGGATGTGGACTTGATCCCGTGGAGATTTAAGGGTTTGATAACTCTATCGGATGTTTTGATCATCTGTTGTTGTTGTTGTGTTGGCCTCGATACGAGGCTTGTAGCTGATGTATTTGGATTTTTTACAACGACTTTAGCATACTTTTGCAACTGTGGCACATTTGTAGAACGCGAAATTATATTCGGACATGGTTTCATGGTGTTTCTATTTATGAAAACAACTTTGTTTGGTTTCGGTTTTTGCTGTTGTTGTTGTTGTTGCTGAAGAGCTGATGTGTTTATAACATAGGTACCACCTTTGTTTTGCGCAACAGATGGTTGTCCAAGGACAATGGGTGTGGAAGTCGAAATAGGCGTTTTTGAAATTGATACCGATTCGGTGAGATTACCGTCGTTATCAGCGAATATAATTGGCATATCGAATATGTTAGATAAGTCATTTGTTGTTGTAGTAATGCCGGAGGGCGTTATTGTCGTTCCTGCGCCCTTTATTGGAGACGTTTTCAGAATAGTAAACTTTGGCTGACCGGATACACCCATTATTTGCGATTGATTAGCCGACGTACCGGGTTTTATGGTGAAAATTTGGCTACCCGAGACTGTGGGAGAGGAAGTAGTAATCGCAGGAGCCATAGATGTTGGCTTTATTGTGTAAATCTTAGTTTGACTCTGCATTGGTGGCTTTAGCTGAACAAATTGATTCGATGGAATCATTTTAATTTTTGTGCCTGATCCGGTACCTAGAGATAATGCTTGCCCTGCTCGCATTCCAGATCCAAGAATCGTTTTTATGTGTGCAGATTTTGGCTGAGTGACTATTTCAAAGTTGGTTACTTCGCTGCGAACATCTTCGCTTGCTTTGGTCGGAGTGTCACCATCACCCAAGATACTCTGAATAGCCAAATTAAGGTCATCATTTGATGGTTGTTGTATAGTTTGATGTTTAATTTGGGTTTTAACTGGTGTAGATTGTGAAGCTGAAGTTATTTCGGGCGGCAATGGTCTGGTGCGTGGCCTTCCAACTAGCAACAAAAAAAAAAAACAAAACAGAGTTTCGTTAAAGATACGAGTTCTTGTAATTTTTGTGATTTGATCAGAAAGAAGTTGTAAATTTTTACCTTTACGTTTCATAAGGAAAGGATCTTGAGGGGGCTTGGGTTTTCTTGTAATTTCTTTTGTTACACATGCACACAAAAATACACACATACATTTATCAGATTTATTTTTTGTTAAAGGATTTAAAATGAATGAAAGAATATTATGTTAATAGAAATTTAAACTTACTTGAATTTTGCTGTACACCTTTTGTGTTACATTTCATCTTTGCAGCTGTTTGACCGCTATCTGACATATTCTGTTTTCTCTTGCGTTGAGTAATTTGCAATTCAGCTGCATTGGCCTTCTTAAGGCTTATCGGAGGTTGAATAGTACTGCTGGTGACAATGGGGGTTCTTGGGCCGGGTGGATGTAACATGATTTTCTTTATAAATTCATATACTTCATCCTTCAAAAATATTTGAATTAATGAAGTTTCATTGAATATAGTACTAACTTACAATAACCATGGTGTCGACCATGTTTTGGGTAACATTTTCAATTTTACGTTTACTCTTGGGAACGCGGAGGACGTCATCAGCACTTCCGACAACTATTAATGCTGAATCCGAATGCATTTTCTCTCGTAGTGACTCTATTTCCTCTTGACTGCAACAAAAAATCAAAGCAATACATTATTTTATTGTGTCAGTTTTAAGATCGGAATAGAAAATGAATAGCTAATAACTGAGTAGGTTGTTTTTATTACTCATTTCCATACGTTATCACTTTTGCACACATAGAACAATGGGACATTATTCCTGCCCTAGATAAAATAAGTTATTTGAATGTTTGTAGTATTAGAATGAACCATCTAATGGTCTAAGTGTTATGGCATTTCTAGTGAAAGTCACGTCAACATAATCCCCTCACAACAGCTACGACTATTCCAACTCTAACTTAAATATAAACAAACCTTGATCTTGCTGAATTTTGTCCAACAACAAACATAACTGGTACTTTAATGTCTAAAATTCGGTCATCGGGTGTTCCTCTCACACCATTTAGTGTATTAAATGCGAAGCCCATGCACACAACACTGCTAATATTCTCCACCATGGCAACTTGTAGGGCTAAAGCGGCACCAGCATTGAAACCAATCAATATGATATTTCTGCTTGGCTGTTCATTGCGCAGCTCTTGAATTTTGATTCTCGTCAGTGAGACAATTTGTTCGGCGATATTTTCCAATGGTTGCTTTGCCATTGAGCTTCCTGAGAGGAGAAATGAAAACGAAATAAATCAATGATATGATGTAGGCAGGTTGGAAAAACAAATAAAAAGAAACTCACCCGCTGGTAGTGTAACTTGGACAATCTGTGTTACTGTTGCTAGATGTTGATACCATTTTTGTATGCGACTGGGTACAGGCCCACTTATCGGCATTGATGGCAGCGCTATAATGACCGAAGCTTGTGGCAGTTTACGATTCTTCGATGTGATTAACGTGGGCTCCCATTGCTTCTTAAGCACAGGCGCCAATAACTCCTGACTGGTGTTCATCGGTCTGCCGAAGAGCATTTTATCGATGAGTGTTGGAAGCTTAGCTTTCAGGGTTTGTAATATGTCCAAATAGGATGCCATATACGATGGCGGCAGGCATTCCATCAGAAGACCATGTAACCATTGGGTTATACGTGGATCCCATGACACTGAGGCAAGAGCCTTCCTCAGTCGCTGAGCAGATTTGTCTACAACCACACGACGTTGAACTGGTTCGTGTTGGCGCCCAGTGTTGGCTAAACGTCCCAGTTGATCAGAATCAAGAATACTGACCACTTTATCGAACAATTTCGATTGGATAGATGACCAACCAGACCTGGCAAATAGCAAAACGTGAGAGAGAACGATTATCGATAGTTGGAATTTTTACAAAAAATTTGAACTTACTGGCTAACACGTTCCTCCCAATTCTGGTCGTCAATGTTGGAATTCTTCACACTTTTTGCAATGCGTGAGCACTCATTCATTGCATCCTTGGCTGCAGTTTCATTGTATGACGGAACAATTGGCTGATTTGCATCATCAGCATCGTTGTTTTCGTCTGCAGGGTGTGTGTGGCATGATGGACATTGCGGCGGACGGCGCACCAGCAGAGTGCGCGCTGGAGCAAGACCAGTCAGGACGGGTTGTGGTCGCAGATCACGTGTGTAACTATGCTCCATCTCTGACAAATGCTCCAGCTGATCCTGCGTGGCAATTTTGTTTAAAAAAATTTAGTAAAGAGGAAATGATTTATATTAAAAACAATAATTTCCACTATCGCAGAAATTATAGGTTAAACACGCAATAATAAATAGTTAATTGCTTATTTTTATCACAATTCAAAATGGATAGAATATTAAAAACTATTTTACTGCATTCAGATTTTCAATAATAACAAATTTTGTTCAATATATATTGTGATGGGGTTTGATTTATTTCATAATTTCATAAAAAAATTGCACAAAAATTTTTAGAAGTGGTTTAATGGATTTTTCTTTTTAAACTAGGATTTAAGTAATTGAACTAAATGTTTATTATTTTTTGTTAAATAAATTTATAAATAATTTTACTACAGGGATAGAATATTATTTTATGTACAATACGCAGCGCGAGTAAACAAAATCAAATAAGATTTTTTATTTTTAATGTTTTGTTCACATTTTGTTCTCTTTAACTAGAGAAAGAACGAAACGAGTGAACATGGCGTCGCGGACAAAGTGTAATGTGGTAAAAATTGAAAAGAATGGATTTTTTTTATCGAACAGGGTTGGCAATGAGGTAAAAATGGCTCTAGTTTATATTCAAAAACCAGACACGAGCGTCACGCAGGCCATTATTTCACAAAAAAGAGCTGAGGCCTAGTACTCAGATTTTAGAAACCCTTTTTCTCTATAAACATCAGCTAAAACCCTAGCTAAATTTTAACATGAGAGCGTTGTGAAGAATGGTATTGCGCAGCACTCGGCTAAAATGCTTGGCTAAATCTAGGAGAAATGTCCATTCACATTTGTCATCCTACAAAGACAAAGCTCACTTCAATTCCAACAAAATATAATAACGAACATTTATAGCGGATTAAAATCGTTGTAAACTGGTGTTCACATTACAAAAGTCCTTTCATCAAACACACTTTGGATAAATATGTAGTAAGAAAGTTTCTCACAATTTTTCTTTTTTTTAAATACTTTTTTTTTAACATATCTGCTCATTTTAAATAAACAGGGCCATATCAAAAAAGAAACAAAAATAAATGGACTAGATGTGTGGTGAGTTCGTCTGACAAAATAAACAACACATACAAATCTTTATACATGCATAAACAATAAAAACGAAATTGAATATGAATATTAAAATTTAATATTTATCTATTAAATTAATTCGAAAGTTTGTATAGCCTTTGTTCTATAGTTTTTGTAATAAGAACTTTACCTTCTTTTCCTTCGATTTTGCCCCCTTCTTTTGCTCTTTTTCCTTGGGAAGATTGGGGACTGGTGGTGATTCTGCATCATCTCTATCCGTATCGGTAGTAACAACACTTTTCTTTTGAAGAAATTCTTGGTAGAATTTCATATAAGAATCCGACATAATTATTCACTTTTGAATTCTTATTTGAATAGACAATAAACAAAAATACAAATATTTGTTTCTTTACTAATTAATAAACGAATATGCACTGCAATTGTTTTCAGCCAAAGACCGTGCAAAGGCAGCCGACTTTCCCATGGGTTGAGCGCAGTTTCGGCAGTCAATGTCAAGAATGTGTACCCATGGAATGCGATTTCTTGTTGATATTTTGTAGTTTTACGAGTTGCTTATTTGTAGATATTGTGGTTATATTGTTTATTGTTGGTTTAAAAATGAGAAAAACTTAAATTTTATAAATTTGATTAGACTTGAAATAAAATAATCACAAAAATAGACAAAGATGCATTGACGTTTTGACGAGCAGTTTATGATTTGCATCAAAAAATGTTTTCTGGGAGATGCGAGACTTGACAGCTAGGTAAATGTGTTGGGGGAAATTTAATTTGTACTAGATGGGTAAGTTTAATTGGGATTTTTCTTAGAGATTATAGGGTGATATGTAAATTCAAGGTAAGAAGGGTGTTCTTTATTCTATATATATTAATGATTGTGGAAAACTTAATTTTCACGAAAATATTTATACAAATTTGTAATTGTAATACTAATATTTTATTTTGCCTAAAAACTGCCATTTTGGTTAACATATCTCTTAAATTAAATTTTATTAATTAAAAACATGAAATTCACAATTGGCATTAATAAAGACACGTTTAAAATTTAATATATCAATTTAACAGTAAAGTTTTAAGATTTTTGTATGCAGTTAAATAATATTTTCTGTTGAGTATGATAAAATAAGTCGTTTAAATTCATTTACTTATGTTGCTTGAACTTTTAATGTTCTGAGGCAGTTGATTGAATGCTTGGATTCGTTGTAAAATATTGACCTTTGCCCTCTTGTTGTGGCCAAACGTGGTTCAAATCTCGTTACTTGATTCAGCGATTTTAATACGGTTTTCACACCGAACCGAAATCTTGGATTTCGGCAACAAGATTACTAAGGGCGATTTTGTTCACTATTGTTCAACTTGCCAGAAAATCCCAAGTTGGCCAACTTCGGAGTTGGTCTGGAAAAATTGAAGGAACTATCGGCAATCGTGAAAAGGACAAAGCATATGGGAGAAGATTGCAAATGCATTCCATATTGTAAAGTAAGTAATTTTGTATAGTTGGTTTTGTTTATTTTATTCTTTTTGTCCCTTTATCCTGCAGGAACGAGGTTTTAAGACTATGCGGGACGTGTATTTGTCAGACAAGCAATTAAGCAGCAGAGGGATTGTGCATTGTGCTTTTCACGAGATGTAAAAAAGACCGGTGGGTGTCCACCCAAAAAGGAACTACCAGCACCAATGCAACAATTACACGTGCTTTTGACACCTTCCACTTGGGTCTTGCTGCAATATCCGGTGATAGTGACCATTCAACAGCCAAAAACTCGGCACTGCAATGCTGTATATATTTATTTATTGTTCAATAAAGCTACTAATAATTAACTGTTTTTTTTTATCATTATAATTCATGCAGTTATGTTATACTTATTTAGCGATCTAACACTGGCTGAAAATTCTTTCTAATCAAGGGTGAATAAACAAAAATCAAACAATGTCCCAAGTTTGCTCCTTAACTTCTACAATTTCGGTGAGTTGACAAAATCCAAAGTTGATCAAATGTGGATTTTCCCAACTTTAGAATATCGAAAGTTGAGGCAGACAACTTCGAGTGAATAAAACCAAATTCTCAAGTTGACAAGAAAAATCCTCAAGTTGTGTTCAACTTCGAGTGAACAAAATCGCCCTAAATCTCGTTGAATCGTTCACACCACACATAAACTAGATTTTGTTTCACATTTCAAACGAATCTCAGTGTTGATAGAAACACCGAAAAAGAAAATCCATTGCAATTAGGGAAAAAAGTCCCAAACAAATTATACACATTTGATTTTCTCTCTATTCTTCCTTTGAAAACCCCACAAAACGGAATGAAATCCCACTACCTGAGTACACTTCACTCAAAAGATATAATAAACTCTCTTATCATTGACTCTTTTTTTGTGACTGAACTTTTATACTGGGAAAAAAAAGAGTAATTAATTGTGTTTGTTTTACATTTATACTGTTCCAAGAAGATTTTGAGGAGATTTCGCAGTAATCTACTAGATTATGAAATCTTACAATGTATGGAAAATCTACTTTATTTCGATGAGATTTGGTGCTTTTCGCTCGAAATCTAGATTTTGATGCGGTGTGAAAAGGCTATAACTAAATAATTTCGCAGATTAACAGAGGTTCAACGACAGTTAAAGTATGTGATAAACCAATTGCATGCTTGAACGTACCTAAATTTATCCGCCAAAATCGGTAAGTCCCCTTTCACACGAGGAAACAAGTTGCTGGAGATTTTTTTGACGTTTTCTTTTAATTTCCTTAATAATCTCCTGTTCCTTTCACACGAAGAAACAAAATCGTGGCAACTTTCTGTAGTTTCCTTTTAAAATACCTTCGTTGAACACACTCTACTGGGTGTGTGAAGAGGAATGTCAAAAAAATCTCCTCGAATCGTTGACCGGGGAGATTTCATTTTCCCCTCTTACTTCTTGCCCTTCTCACAAACAAAATGAATGTTGCTGGCAACTCAGTTTCCTCGTGTGAAAGGGGACTAAGTTTAAATTACTGAACCCAACCCATGTTCTGCAACTCTTGCATCGATAAAATCAATCGAGAAACTATGAAAATTGAAACAAATCGTATGAGTTTGTTCTATTTTTCAACGTTTCTCGTCCTATTTTCTCGATCCGAGAATTACAGAACATGGGTCCAGTGCCTACGTTCTGTAACTCTCGCATCGACAAAATCAGTCGAGAAACGATGAAAATTGAAACAAATCGTATGAGTTTTGTTCCATTTTGCGTCGTTTCTCGACCAATTTTAACCATGCGAGAGTTACAGAACGTAGGCACAGGATCATTGAACTGTCATGACAGGATCTGAGCATCGAATCCAAGTATAGCTATTCAACATAAGAACAACATTTTAATTAGGGTAATACTACCTCTTGCAAGTTAGCGACAAAACCTCCAAGAGTCAAAAACAAGTGCTTTTCATCTTAGCCATTTTGATTCTACAGAAAATTGAAGCTCCCCTCCTTTCCTCCCAAATAAAAACACCCACACAGGAATGGTTGCGATTTTTTGCTCGTATTCAACACTTCTGTTCGTTTACTTCTTAAAACTGACAATTTTTACCAATTTAATCCAAAGTTAAAAAGTAAAAAAAGAAATTGCAATAAAATTGTTAGTTTTGAGAAGTAAACGAACAGACCTAACATCTTTCGATTTGGAAAATGTTAGCTCGAAATAAAATTTATATTTGTTTTGTTTTGGCAAGTATTTAGAATGTAACTAGGTCTTGATATAGGTTATTATGCTTTTTTAAAAATAACGTTTTCCTACAATTTTGTAGAATTTAAATTTTTCATTGCAGCAGCCATTAATTACAAGTTATTAATTAAAAACGTGTAAATGACTAAAAAAAATCCAAAATACTTTAGAAACTAAAAAAAAAAGTTTAAAATAATGAATAAAATGTATTTCTCACGTATATTGACGAACAAAGTTTAAAACTTTGGCAAAGTCTTTACCCTTGAAAGGCAACAAATTTTCAAAACTGCAAGCTGAAGATTTTTCGTCCTCACATGTATATACTTTTCCTTTCCAACCAATAGGAATTTAAAAAAAATACATATATATATTTTTCCTTTCCAACCAATAGGAATTTAAAATAATAAAAGGGGTTAAATGGAGGGCAGCGTCAAGGGTGGGTTACGCCAATTTTTTGTTCTTATACATTAGACTTTGAGGAACAATAAATAATTATAAACATTTTTTGTTTTTGTTTAGATTTAACGTTCTATAAAAGTAAATAAAATGTTTAAAATTTTCATCTGTAGTTCCTTTGCAATTTATTCTCAAAATATAGAATTAAATAATGTTAAATACAAATTGTGTAGCACAATTGTATCAAAAATGCACCTTACTAACTACATATTAATGCACCCAAATCCTTCAATCAAAAACAAAGCTACATCCATGGAGAGTGGGCCTTACTTGAAATAGTGGCTGTATTCACGTCATTCAAAGGCAGTTATTTCAAACGAAATGCGTATAGAATATAACGAACTACATACGACACCAAAATCTGCCAAGGTGATATGCATTATCTTTATTGTTGTCAAGTCATTATGGTGCAATCAAAAAAGGCCATCAGAGGTAGGTACCTATGCACAAGCACATAATATGTAAAATCAGGGCGACCCACATTCCGTTCACTTTCGTCTACAAAGTGTTGTTGTATCGAAGGTCAAGATTAAGCTAAATTTCTCTTTTGCTCCCCAATGGGTGGTTGGCACGTTGGATTTTGTTTCTCAAATAAATACATGGACCGCTTTAAATAAAAAAAAAAAAACACATTCTTTAAAGCCTACCCCAAAAGATTGTAGGTATATTCCCTTCCCTACCTTACGCATTATGTTATCCTTTGTCCTGGTTCCACGCACTATTGTTTTCAACCAAAAGAATAAATATGTATTTACACAGACATCGCGGACGTTCACATTTAAGATACAGTATTGTGTTAGTTTTTGTGTTTCTCTCGGGCGCCAGCTGAGCCGCAATATCGATTTGTTGACGAGTTATTTTCCATTGAAGTTAAGACTATTTTCCACCTCACTCGCATACATTCAAACAGTCGTCTCTATATGTATATCCGTTGTGTTTGGCTTTGTGAATAAATGAGATGAAGAAGAATTTTCTTTTCTCAGTTGAGTTTCAAGTTTTGCATAAGTCGCACGTTCCGATACGATAACATTGTAATAATAAAATTATTTTATACCTAATTGCTGCAAAAAATAAAGGACTCTTATACATAATCGACATAGAGCTAAACACAAATCAATTCGTTGCAGTCGCAGAGTCTTCGGATATTTTTGAATTTTTATAATTTGTAAAGCTACGCAAAACAAAAAGAAAAGTCTGTAAAAAAAACCAAGAATCGCTTCGAGCTATCTCGTTGCTGATGGTCTCGGCATTTGCAAAGACTAAAAAGGACTTCTAACAGAAATAGAGAAGATTAATTGTGCCAAACTAATAATAATTAACATTTTATACATCCTTAAAAACCATAAGGTAATTTCGATCTAAAAAAAAGGCGTTTTGTAATAAAGCAAAATTTTGCATAGAAGAAAAAATTCGGTCTCGAATTGATTTTTTAACTCACCAAGCACTGCGCAAAGTCATAGCATAATCATAGGAGCAAGTGTTAAGATTTTACATATAAGAGAAAATAAGCAAGTCCTTTTGCCATTTAGTGCATCCTGCAACCAAAACGAGGAAACAACATAACTATCACCAACACAAACTACTTTAGACGGAAACGAAAAAGTTTCCTTTTCTCTCTTGAGTTGCATTAATTTCAATTTCCTGAAAGAGATTTTGTATTAAAAATAAAGACTGACAAGCTTGAAAAATACTCACAAATATTCACAAAAATATAGCACAGGAGCAAGGATTATAAAAAAAAAGGTGACAACAAGAAGACGGTGTCACGGTCATTGCGGTCAAACTGCTACACATGAATCAGCTGTAACAGGACTTTGAAAGCTGCTGCTGTTGCAATTAGGAACGACAATAAGAAAATAACAAAAAAAAAACTAAAAATATAATAAAAAATTAATAATCGGTTTAGTTTTTTTCTTAGTTTTTTTTTTATACATAAATGTACACATATTAAATTAAAAAAGAAAAACAAAAAACAATACAAAAAAGTTAGTAGCGAATTTGCAGCAGTGTTTTTGGTTGTTATATCGAACAGGGTGGTGCGTTGTGGTGGCAGTAATTGTAATTTTCAAAAATTTTAAATTGTCACTATTTAAGATAAAAACTAAACGAAGAGTTAAACCAATGCATTTAGGTTTTAAACGACAAAAAATACGAAAATTCTCGCACAGTAAAAAATGTCTTTACCCCGAGAATGGAATCTACAGGTAAGTTCATGCAGTTTTTTTTTGTTTTTTTTTTGTTATTTAAACAAAAAACTAAAAATGATTTAAATCTAATAAGAAAGGCAATACTATAAAACATCATAATTTTATCTCATTTTTAAGCAAAAAAAAAAACTCCTAACAAAAAGTCTAGGAGTTTGCGGGAGTGTGTATAGCCATTAGGGACAAGTTTCAAATAATATTATATCAAATTGAAACGAAAAATATTTTAGAAGCAGCGGCAACGTTGAACAATACAGTGCCTATAATATATCTAAATATTTGTTTTAGAAAACCAATTCAAGATTCAGAATTTAATACTTTTTACTTTCTCAATTTTTACCTTACTACTAGGTCTTTGGACCTAATATTTATATCCATGGGGTTGGTAGCATACGTTTTCTAGAGGTTATTTTAAATCTCATCAAAATTCTAAGGTTCTGTGTTTTGTTCTTCTAGGTCAACCCACTCGTCTGCCTGTCTATGCGTGAGTTGATTCCATTGCATCGCCTGGCTCGTAATATAGATTAAGTACGACAAATATGACTCATGTGATGGGTAATATGATCCACCTTAGGTAACCCATTGTGTATTCGTTTCAAACGATCTTCTTAACTGGTTTTGATTAATTGGCGACATATTTATTTAATTTAATATTATGTAGTTGCGACCCTTGTGCTCGGTATATATTATAACGTCATAAATTTTATAAAATTACTTTTATAATTGTTTGGTTATTTCTTAAGTGTTCTTACATTAATTTCGCGCGACAATTATATTTTTTTCTGAGACTAAAAGTGTGGATGGTAATATAGCCCACTACATAACAAAGTGTATGGCGAATACACTGCCACTTACCTATACAGGGTGTTTTGCATAAGATGCATTTAAAGACTAGGGTGTATAGGTTTGGGTTCAGACAAGACAAAAATCTTGTGAGGGGGGCGAAAATAAGTAGTAAAATATACTTAATACTATGAGTAAATATGTTATTTTCAATTTTCTAAAAAACTAGAAGACATTTAAGCTTATGGGTTTTAGTGGTAGACTAAAAATTAATAAGAGCTTGGAATATTAAAAAAATACTATATTAATTGTTGTTGGACGAGATGTTTGTTCTTCCTTCGGCTTTTTTGGTCACTGGTAGTGGGAATGAAACAAAGTTACATTGATTTGTTCCCAACGTTTCGACAGGGATTGCTGTCCTCTTCAGCGGATCTATAATAAACATTATAAAAATAGCAATTTTTTTGTAACATGTATGCACAAACATAAAACATTCTATTAAACAAAGGTTGAGATAATTGAATTTGACTTACAGTTCGATAATCAAAAAAGATATTCTACAAAAAGTTGTGACAGCAATCCCTGTCGAAACGTTGCGTTGAGAACAAATCAATGTTACTTTGATTCATTGCCACTACCAGTGACCAAAAAAGCCGAAGGAAGAACAAACATCACGTCCAACAACAATTAGTATAATTTAATTTGTTCAAACAAATCATCAAATATTAAAAAATTTCAACTGAACCTTTGGAAACAAAATTGTTTTAACACAATTTATTAATTTTTTTTTTCAAAATTTTCGTTTGAAAACTATTTTTTTCAAAAATTCATCACTTAAACAAATTTGTTTGCATAATTATGTATACAACATGACTCGCTGTTTAAGTACAGCTTTGGTGAATTTTATGGTAAAATATACCTTGATTTGGCAAGAGGTTTTACTAAAACCTCTAATAAGACTTTGGATGTAGATGGTTTGTGTTTTTTACTTTAATCCATTTGGAATACAAATGATCTTCTGCGATGGAAAAAAGGTAGGAACTTCTTGAGAACTTGCAAAAAGTAACCCTTCCCATTTTTCAATCCAATATGGAAATTATTTCCAACACTAGGCTGGTATCCACCCTTTGCAAAAAATCGAAGACATAGACAAGCCATTACTTTTAGAATTGGGGGAAGATTCCTCGTCCTGATAGAGCAACAGTCTTGAAATTCATTCAGTATAATGTAAATAAATGCATAATTATTCAGTTGGAATTGTTGAATAAACCTTATATAAAAGATGGCTACATTAATTTGATCAAAATACACAAATTCTCTTTATACATGCATTTTTCAATTTCCATTATATTGGAATGGTCTCTCAACTTTCATCGAAACATTCGCGTCAATATAAGCTGAGCGCGGCAATTGTTAGCTTCCTGTTCTTCTCCCAATGAATAAGGTACAATCACCATGACAAACCCCATTATAAGTGAAATCAAATATATTTATTAAAAATTAAAACAAAAATGGTTTTAAAAATTCTTTTTCAAAACTGAAATTGAGAAAAATGTAAGTTGGCTGCACTGTCAAGTCGAATTCGTTCAAAATTCAGAACACTCTTTTTAAATCCGTACGAAAATCAATTTCGCTAACGAATTCAATTCGGAACGAAATTCAGAACAGGGATATGTATATGTTTTCGAATAATGAACTTCTCGTTTGAAGTTCGAGAGTATGATTTTGTTGTGACATAATTGTATGGGATTTTTCGTTTCGCATCAGCAGCGTATACTAGGATTGAATCTGAAGAAATCATTGTATTGTATTGTATTTATTACTTATTAAACTTGCTAACAATTAAAGAAATACCTATTTACTATAATACATTAATATTTTTTGAAACAAGATGTGTAGCATTTATATTCAAAGTTAAATAGAGATAAATGCTACGTTTTATAAAAAACAAATTTACATTGTGGGGTGTACAGTTAAAATTAACGTTTATCAAAGAATTGACATTTAATCTACATTTGTAAGGCAAAGAACAAAAGAGATATCATAATTAAGAACAGTTAAGTGCGAAGATAAATTTAAAAGTACAATCAAATTGAATCAGACAAAGTAGTTTAGCAAAGTTTCGATTTCAAAAATGTTACATTGAAGGAGCCACGATTTAATATACATTTTAAAAACATTGAGTAATTTCTAATGGTTCGTATATTCGCAGGGAGCTTGTTGAAAAACCTGCGAGATACAACGGCGTATGAGTTTCTGAAAAGTGTAGTCATTTTTAAGACTTTAAAGTAAAATAGGTATCTTACTGTTAGAATCCCTGTTTCTCTGAATAGTTCCATTTAGTATGTGCTAAGCGAGAAGAATTGCATAATTTCCTTATGATGCACTTTTGAAGGATAGTCAATTGTTGTAATTGGTTGAGATATGCACCTCCACAACAGCAAATTCCATATTGTAGCCGCGAATGAATTATTAAATAATATACTGTTTTTAATATTTTGTTTGAACAAATTTTTCTGAGGCGGTAAAAGCATCGCATAATCGAGAGGAAGTACTTCTTTAAAATCGAAATATGTTCAGACCATTTTAATTGCTGATCAAAAGTAACACCAAGATACTTATAATTTTTAACCACTTCAACATTAAAACAAAACAAGAATTAAAAGTCAATTGGGAAGCAGGTCTTAAACATTTGCTATTAAGAAGACTGAAGCTATTACAATCAGGAGAAGTAAAGGTAACTTTAATTTCTTTTAATAACTTTGATTCAAGACTGAAAAACATTAACTTGGTTTTAGTTCTAACTACAAGTTTGTGTTCTCCGAACCATAACCTTAGTAAATGCACATCATGGTTCAAATCAGCAACTAAACTCAATGGACTTACAGTAGAATATCCAATTGCAAAGTCGTCAGCGAAAGCTTTTAATTTCCCCACAAAAGGTAGTTCAAATAAAGAATTTATATAAATTAAAAAGAGTATGGGGCCAAGTTGATATTCATTGAGTCACTTAGATCATTACTCGTTTTAGTTATTTGACTTCGATTACTTAAATAAGATACAAACCAACTGTAAATAAATCCACGAAAGCCAACTCTATGCAACTTTTCCAAAAGAATAACCATATCGAACGCCTTGGTTATATCGACGAAAAGTGCAGCACATTTGTGTTTGTTATCAACGCCTTCCTGTATATAGCTACAAAAGTCTAGCAGAGCATCTTCGGTAGAAAAACCCCTTCTGAACCCAAATTGTAGAGGACTAAAAAAAATTCAGATACGACAGATACCGGAGAATCCTAGCTTTAATATATATTCAATACTGGAAAAGAGTTTTTTTTTGGTCATGAAGCCATTGAAAGAACATTTGGGTCTGTTTGTTTACTTCCCAAAACTGTCAGCTTCTAAAAATGTTAGTGTTAGTGTTTTTTTTCCATTTAAAATTTTTGAGTAGGTACGCCTAAAATTCAAAAAATTATGAGTAAACTGAACTGAAACTATCCTAGCAATCTAAACTTTAAGTGATAAAAACCAAACAAAATTTACTTACTTTGCATGTCTTGCATGCAATTTAATTAACAACTTCAATTTGAATGCGTTAATGGGGCGATATCAAACAGAAAATGTAGGTATATTTTGTTTAATCGATTCAAATAATAACATGTTAAGTAAATTACAAACAGTAAAAACCAAGGTCGTTTCAAGAAAGTTGTCCTTTTTTGAAGTTAGGTGTACCAATTGTAAGGACATACATATTTCACCACCCCGACATCAGACATCATCATCGCGAAACTGCTTTGCATGGTTGTTTTGATAAATTCAATCGATTCGCCAAACTCAGGGGGACTGTGCCCCGTTAAAAATAAATGTGGTTAAAAATCATGGATACCATATTTACCTACTCCACGAAAAACTAGAATGATAATAATCCACTTGATTCCAATTATGTATGTATTATGCATTTATTGATTTAGGGATGTTGCTAGGTAAGGCAGTGATATTTTTCACGTTTGCCTCTTTCTATTGAAATGTTTTATTACCTTTTAATAATACAAAACAATAAGTTTAACACAAAAGGTTTGAGTTGAAAGACATTTAAACAAATCGCATGATATATTTTGCAAGTTAAGTATCTAGATAATGTACATACATAAATGTAATTTTCTGTTTGTATTGAATTGCCATTTATGTATAGATAGCTGCTATGTTGTCCTAGTCCTAGGTAACAAAAGGTGTGTTTTTTCCAATCCCGCAGCTAACTGGTTAAAAAAAATTACACCGGGGATTAACGATGCCATCACATGAAAAATTTGACGTTTCCATACAAACTATATCTATACTATACTATATCGATATTCTTAGAGCCCCCACCACCACACACGGCAAAAGAGCTAACTTCCACTAGCCGCAATCAACTTCCTCTTATCGAATTTGACAATGGGTTTTAGTGCATTCATTTGGGAGTTAGTTCAGTTAAGTTTACTCCAAGGTTGTCGCGAAAGGGGGAAGAGGTGCGACGGCGGGAAATTTACACGGAATAACGCGCCGTTAATTTTGTTTTTGTTAAAAAGATTTGTATGCTCGTTTAAGGAAATTTGGGACAAGTAATTCCTTTTAGGCCAAGTTGTTTAGTGCGAGATTATCATAATTTCGGGGTTAAACCCGAGTTAACTCCTGAAACATGTTTTTCAATCAATTTAGCTCCCGAGTTAACTCCACAAAATTGGTGAGTTAACTCTGGATTAGGTATTTCTCTGAATAGGTATTTCTGAAAGATGTGTGTTAAAAATCTATTCAAATCGAGAGGAACTAAAATCTAGTACCTTCATCGACTCATGCTTTCTTCGCGAGTAGATGAGATTTGTAGGAAAACTAATTTTGTGTGTCCCATTCAAAATGGCTAGCAAAGCACTTGCAAGTGCTTCGCCACCTCCAAAGGAAAACGCCTTCTATTGAAAGGTAGCGCCATCTCGAATTCGATAGCGAAACATTGATTTCTATACTGTCGTACTTCGATTTCGATAGATTTTCGACAACCAGGACTTAATTCTCCACTGAAAAACTACTTTTGAGTTAATTCGGGATTAATGTAATGGCAGGATTATCTAACTCTGAGTTAACTCATGCACTGAAAAACTGGACCTTAGAATCTTTATTTTGAATTTAATTTAAAAAAAAATTAGGATAGTTAATTTGTCACTTAGTTCAATGAACTTTATTCCCACTAGTGACTTGGCGGTTTCGTCATGCCATCCGTCAGTCTGTCAATCCACTGTTATTTGATCTAGAGTCTTAAATTGCTTTAGATATGGTACAGAGCAGTTTTAAGTTATTATTGATTTTATTTTTAATTTTCTCGAAAACAGCTCCAATGATTTTGATTAAACTTCGTATCTGTTATGAGCAAAGTTTTATTTCTTTTTTTCAGGTTTTTGTCAAAAAATTCACATAATGGAAGTAAACCCTTTTCGATAAAATGGTCATATTTTTGGGCAATTCGCGTATATATTTGTATAATTTTCAATCTGGTGCTTCCAAACAGTTTAACAAAAATATTGGATATAAAAATTTTGCGAACAAAATTTTTTGCAAACAGAAAAAAATCAATTTTTGTATAGGCCTACTTTTGACTTTTTTTTTTTAAATATTTTCTCGTAAATGATAGGTAACATTATATTAAGTAGTTAAGTTTTCTTGTACAAACTTCTTAGCTAAAACAAAAGTAAAATTACGGAAATAAGTTAGACTTTGTACTTTTGCTTTAACTATCCTTATTCAATCATAAAATCTAATTTTATTTCTTTAAGTGTGCATTGCATGTTGGCTTATGATCTGGCAAACGGAAATGAGATTGTATTTTTATAGTGTCAGCTGTGAGAGAATGAGTCCCTCCATCAAGTATGAGGTTGTTTGTGCTCTTACATCATCATTTGTTTCAGCCTCTATGTTTAATCAATAAAATAACTGAGCCAAACAAAAAAAACAACTCAGCTGTGTAGGCGATGTGTTATCCCGTTAGATACCTACCTATACATATAACGATACTATAAAAATGCTATAGTCATTTGAAAACGTCTACATTAATTATTTTCACTCCTTTTCAATCATTGAACAAATAAATTGAATTAAGATACCTAACATTAGAGTTTGAATAAAATATTTTCTATGAACTTAATTTCTACAACTGTATTCTTAAATTCATTATGTACCTAGTTTATTCTATAGGTATAAATCAGTATAGTTAATCACATTTATTTCAAAAACAAAATCAGATGTTTTTCTCTTTGTATACCAATAAGAGTAACACTACGCATGTTCATCCCCACACGTGCATCTATGTTTTTTTAAGGAAAATTCAATGTTTTCGAAAAATGAAACAAACAAAAAAACATTAATCATATTTGAAACATATGTATGTAGAAATTAGCCTATAGATACCTGCCTATTTTTGAAATGCTTCAAAATAAAAATGTCTGTCTTATTTTGTTGCTAAGTTAGAGACAAGAATTTAGTGTTGTTCTATGAAGTACGAAGCTCTAAAAGCCCGTCGTTTGTCGTTCTGTATAGTCAATCAGTTTAAAAAGGGCTTTTGCTTTAAGATGGCATGACGAATGGGTAAAGTTATGATATGTATGTTATTACAGACTTTTCCAGACTTAAAGGTCGAAATACATGCATGGCACTTTATCTTAAAATTAGATTCAAAATTATTGTTCTTGCAATAACTCAATTGTTTTGTATAACAAAATAAAATGTATGTAGGTGCGTAAAACAAGAAAAAATTTTGTTCAATTTATCCGGAGGTTACCTACCAAATTTATGGTATGGATTAACTCTTTAACTCTCGCACTGAAAAACTTTTCCCAAGTATGCATTATTATTCCTGTGAATGTCTTGCGACAAAGAAGTGGCATTTCACCCCGCATGCTTCAATGACTTAAGGTACGCAGATGTTTTGGTCACATTTTTTCAAAAGCAATGTTGGTTTTTCCATCAGTTTGTACTTATAGATATAAGTCGTATTTTACAGCACACATAAACACACATAACAAAATAAAAATATTATTTTTTGCAGGATTCACGGGGATCACTATACTGCCCGAGTGAACCGGACCCAGCTAGTGGAGTCCAGTACCAGTCGGGAGGGTTCATTCGCACACCCACTTCAATACCGGAAGTGGCCAGCTCCCAACCTGCCGCCCCATCCATCCTCACCGAATGCCAACAATCCGGTTCACTTTTTTCCATTCATTCAGCGCCACCGGTGCCGAACACCGAATTCACCACTCAAGCAGATAGTAGTTTCCAATCGTTCGCTTGCAATGGAATCTCCACCTTGTCTAATATCGATTGTGGGGGTGGAGGCGAAGAATTTAGGAGTCAAAACAATAGCCAGGCATTGCATGGATCTCAAGCAACTTGTAATTCAGCAGCAGCAACACTCGAAACAACACCTCGCCGACCCGCCACACTGGCCATTGAGACAAAATGTTATCCCGGACGGTCTTTACACTCCAGTATGTTGGAACACCAGATCTCTGAAATTGAAGAGGACGACAACGAAAACTTGTTGACTGTTTCGAGCATTACGGCTAGGCCATTGATAGCTAAATCGCGTGAGCTGCGATCTAATCGACTAACTGGCAAGAGGCCCAAATATAATGGCAGCAACAAGACGACCAGTGCCGGTGGTGGTACCAATAAAATTGTTCGAATAGCAACAACACACAAGGACACCAAAGAAGCCACATCGTCAAGATCATCAATATCTGCCGATCCGCCAGATGGTGGCTATGGTTGGTTTATTGTTTTTGGAGCATTTTCTGTTCAGTTTTGGGTGGCCGGACTGGTGAAGTCGTATGGAGTGCTTTACGTTGAAATAATGGAAACCTTTCCCAGCACCACAGCAACGGTCGCTTCGTGGATACCGGCTATCTTGTCCGCATTATGTTTAGCTTTGGCACCTCTCTCCAGTGCACTGTGTCAGAAATTCTCCTGCAGATCGGTAGTATTTACTGGTGGAGTATTTTGTGCCCTAGGCATGACACTTAGCTATTTTGCCACAAGTCTTGTACACTTGTTATTTACGTTTGGCATCCTAACAGGTTGGTATATATTTATAATACATATAGACCGCAAACTGCCCCAGAAGCCTGATGGTTGAAATTCTTTAATTCTTTGTTTTTTTTTTTTTACTTTTTAAGGTATCGGAGGAGGTCTATCCACCACACCTGGCATAGTTATAGTTTCGCAGTATTTTGACAAACATCGGGCACTTGCTAATGGGATTTGTGTGTCGGGAACAGCAGCTGGAAGTTTTATACTTCCTGTATTAATTAAACATTTGGCCGATAAATTTGGCTTCCATGGAACAATTCTAATTCTGGGTGGATGTATGTTACACGTGTGTGTTTCGGCTACACTCTATAAGCCCCTGGAGGAAAGTTCACATTTGGATCCAAAGAATATTGAGTGTTCGCAGCCGTTAACAGATATCAATCCCAGCAATGCTGGCCTCCTCACCAATTCCACGTATTTGGATTCATGCGATGAAACAGAATCAAATAAAAAATTCATCGAACATTTATTTTTGGAAGAATCTAAAAATCGTAGAAATGACTATTACAATACAGACAAATGTGGTAAGTAAGAAAAATAGCAGCATATTTTTTAACTTCAAATAACAGGGTACAAAATCTTATTACACGATCCTTATTCGCCGTTTGCTCTTTCGAATAAGTCCATTTTCTATTTAAATTGAAACAAAATGCATTTTATTTCAGTTAATAATAATGACAAAAGCCACAACGACAGTGATGATGAATACAAGGATACAATTGGTGAAACAACATTCATGAAGCCCATGAAAAGTGTTCGAAGTTCGGGAATTCTTCACTCTGTGGAAGACTTGAGCACTGACTCCACTTGGGTCTACCGCAAGCATTCCGGTAGCGATTCGAATCGTGGTAGTCGTCGTCGTCGCAATGTATTTGCAAACGATGAGATTATATCAAAAATTCAGGCACATTTAGAAAAACCCATCTCATCACCACCGACTTCAGCTAATCGTGGTCTCAGCAAAAGCATGGAATTACCAACACCAGTTAGTAATTTAGCTGATCTTAAAAACCAAAAGATCGAACAGGAAGACGACTATGAAGATGATCCACCACGCACTTGCTGCGACCGTGTTCAAACTTATTTGGACATTACTCTCCTCAGGGATCCGACATTTATATTGATGTGCCTGTCTGTAACGTTGATGTCAGTGGGTTGCCCTTATATGTTGTACTACTTGCCGGCACATGTCATCTCAATTGGTATAATATTTCATTTGTTTAAGAAGAAGTAATTAAGATCTTTGATATTTCTCAACAGGTTACAGTAAAAGTGAGGCTGGGTATTTGGTGGCTGTTAGTGCAGCCTTAGATCTAATCGGTCGTTTAGGACTAGGCTGGCTATCCGATCTTCAGTTATTTGATCGTAAAAAGACCTATATTGTTTGGTGAGTATTTTTGCATTTGATTTAAAATCCCAGAGAGCAACATCATAGTTTGATTTTAGTATTCTGGGCGCAGGCATTGCCGTTCTTACGATTCCCTCGGTGCATTCTTTCTATCTCCTTGGATCGGCTGCTGCTGTTTATGGTTTGTGTCTTGGCTGTTGGTATCTCTTAATGCCCGTGCTATTGGCAGATATTTTTGGCACAGACCGAATAAGTTCTAGTTACGGATTGGTAAGAATGTTCCAGAGCATTGGAGCTATTTCGGTTCCTCCATTGGCTGGATTTCTACGCGATTTGTCGGGAAGCTATGATATTTGTTTTTATTGTATGGGTTCATGTATGATAATGGGATGCATTCCATTGTTAGTTTGGGCTGTGCTCGATTGTCAGCAGAGCAAACGAATGTTTTCTATTAAAAATGACGATAGTGAAGATAATTTTACAGTGTCATAAGGATAATCGATGAAAGACGATAAAGATTTACATATAAATATATGTACATTTACATTTATTTTCTGGAAAATTATAATATTCAATGTTTTTGAAAACGTTTGTTAAACACTTGATAAAGAAACCAATCAAACAGTTATGTATATGAAGCCAGATAGGAACTTGATATTTTTGTTTTAATTTAATTATATAACCTCAGTTTGATTAGGCAAACATCATTTAAATTTTGATAGTTGATAGTTATAGGCAGCCAATCTTACCAACAAACTGGGTGTTTGTAGTTCAAGATGCCTTTGTTTTCGGCTCAGTTTTCTGTGCTTTTATACCCACAAAGTTCGCTCAAAATCACAAGAATAAGTGAACAGTATTTCTTACAAGACATGCAATTTTGGCAGATGTTTTAAAATTATGTAAATATTTGGTTTTCCCGCATAAGAAACACATAAAATGTTTATTAGGTACACATATACACGGAAACGAGTTCTTTTGAACTCTCGTGATTTCAGAAATGCGGGGTTCACGTTCTATGAAATTTACATCAACACGCATCGTGTGTCCATTCAAACGACCGTCGTCGGTCGACTTCCTGTTCTACTGTGTATATAGCTCAATTTTGTTTGACATTTTGCTCGGCCGGCCGACGGATGTATACATATTAGCCTATTACTTCTGTTTGGTAACGTGAAATTTTCTAAAAGTTTTCACAATTTGCTATGAAAATGCATAGGAAAAAAACGCAATTTTGCGAAACTTGTTAAAAAATTTACCAAACAGGCATATTCAATAAATCCAACTTTTATACAATAAGAAATTTTATTTGTGAATTTTGTAGAGAAAATAACAACTTCGTAAAATTTACAGTCGTTGAATGTGAACGCTTAACCTTCGACCCTGCTAAATGATCGCTAGCCTCGGATTTGGTCACACTAGTGATAATAGCGCACAATTTTAGACGTTTTAGTATGGTGTTAAAGCATTTTTATTAGATATGATGCTAGATTAAAAAGTATCCTTTTAACATTTAATTAATATTAAAATCATCAAATGCCTTTTTTATTTTTTTAAGTATTATACTAACTCATATAATAGAGCTTCGTTAGTTGACAACCCAAGGGCTATTGATATTTAAAGCAAGAAAAAAAGTTTTGTGCTTAGGTAATTAAAACTTAAAATTTGTTTCAAATATGTCTTAATATTGAATAAAAACAACTTCTACCGTTTCCATTTTTCTAGTCGCCACAGCAAAATATCTAGTTCTACTTCAGGGCGAGTTCAGGGCGCACACAGGTCTCAAAAAACACAGAATTTTTTCATCAGGGTGACTTCAGGTTTTTCAAAAAACGCTTCGGGGCGACCCTAGGGTGACTTCAGGGCTCAACGGACAAACCTAATATATACACACACTATAACTCCAAACACACTTTGACAGTTACAAATGTGAAAAAGGTATGTTTGATAACTTTTTTGCACGAACTGTCACTGTTTCAGATAAGCGTGTTCAGCCGAAGTTTAATAAAGAAACAATCCTGATGTTAAGGTGTGTAAGCATGATACTATACCTAACAATTTTCTATTTTTGAAGCTATTGGCTAAAATGTTCTTAGTTTTACACAATTTTTAATAGCATCTTACTAAACCTATTTCTTAAATAAACTCCATCTGAACACGCCTTAAACAGTTACAATTTGTGCGCAAAAGTAAGCAAACATACCTTTTTGACACTTGTAACTGTCAAAGTGACATATGGAGTTAGTATAATACTAAAAATATAGAAAAAGGTGATTTTAACTTTAGTAAAATGTTAAACAAGTTCCTAGTTCCTACCCCTTTAAAATTAGGAAAATCATCTTTTTATTTATTCGAATCAAGCCAATTAATCTAGCGTGCAACATGTTTTGAAGCACTATTGATTATAAAATGTTCTTTTAAAGCTAGTATTTGATATACCTATTATAAAAATTAATTACTAAATTATTATTAACGTTATCCAGTCTTAACACATTATTTAAAGGTCAACTGCGTTTTAAGTTGATACGATAGTGCGTTATAAATATAATTAGGTTCAGATAGATCTCTTAGATAACGTATTGAAACATTAAAATTAAGCCAGACAAAAGGTTCAAAGCATCCGTGTATACTTTCTACTCTAGGTAGATCAATAAGTTTTGTTCCGGCTATTATATGAGGGAAGATTAAATGGCGCATCGACCAACCTGAACCTCTGATAGCAAAATGAAAAAAAACCGTCAATTAAATTTGTTATTCTGCCTTGTTAAACTCCCTAATTATTTAATGACTGCTTGACCCTTGCTGGTCAGCGGCACAAAGAGAACTCCCCTCCATGCCAGATCCACCGAGCTGCGATCGCAGACCTGCATAAATACTAACTAACTAATGAACAGGAGGAATTTACCTGTCCTTGAACCTTCTATTTGTATTTATTTTAAGTTTTGCCAGTTAACACATTTAACAAAGAGAATTGCCCATCACTTCTGGGCCAGAGTGTACACGAACAAGTATGGTATCCAATGAAGGGTGACGTGAAGCCCGATACATGAATAAAATATTTTCAAAATTGTTCATGGGCATGGGAAAGTCGAGATATTCTGGCTTGAAGTTGCCGATTGCAAAATAGGGTTTTCAGATTTTGTTCCAAATAATTGTCCATAACGGGCGGAATAATTGACGTAAAAAAATTACATTAATATCAAATGAAAGGTATTTTTTTTGTCTTTAAAATAATACTAAATTTATTTTGATATGCTTAATACACTTTTGAGATATTGAGTTTTGACTTTTAGAAAAGCATTATTTTAAAGCCAAGAAAAATACCTTCCATTTGATATCAATTTTTCTACGTCATTTATTTCGCCCGTTATGGAAAATTATTTGGAACAAAATCTGAAATCCTTATTTTGCAATCAGCAACTTCAAGCCCGAATATCTCAAATTTGCCATGAACTATTTTGAAAATATTTTACTAATGTATCAGGCTTCACGTCACCTTTCATTTGATAGCAAACTCGTTCGTGTACACCCTGGGCCAAAGTTCCATAGTAAAATGGGCATTCCCCTTACGACGTTTTTATGAAATCAGAGAAAGACTTGGACCTTGGTCTTGAACTTGAATTTTCTCTCAACTGCTTCCTCGTCTTGGAGTTTTTGGTTTTTGGCCTTTGCGAAGCATTTCAAAGTATTTTAACTCCTTTTTTTGTAAATGAGTTTTATAGCCCAGGAAATTTCATAAAAAAAGAATGAGACTTTTTTTTTGGATGAGCCCCCATTTTGCAGATAAATTGATCGCGGACAAAGATATTCTTTATTTTTGTTCAAAAAAAAAAAAAATAACAACATCATTTATTGGCAATAAAAATCAATTTTAATTAAATGGGATTATGTTGGATGTGGATGTGGACAAAAGGCAATAGTGACCATTTAATGTTTGCGTCAGAAATAATTTATTTCTGCATCAACAAGTTTAAATTGAATATATATGTAGTTCTGAAGAAAAATTGCCACATCTTTATTTTACCAGGGAAATAATCTCAAATACATGGTATATTTGAAGACAAAAAGTTATAACAACTCGAAATTTCATTGTATTAACTTTCCTTGCTTTCATCCTTCAAACAATTATTTCTTAGGTAAATTGTATATTTTTGCAAACTCAATAAAACAATAAATGTAAATTAGATATACATACATAGATATTGTTCATATTTTTGGATATTTTATTTTATTTTATTTCCTTTGGTGTCAACCAGAATAATCCTTTTTTGATGTGTTATTAATTTACATACTTATACGTAACGTTTACGTAAAGTATATTTGTTAGTTATATCATTTAAACTAGTTCCAATCTATGACACAAGTGAATCTACATAATATATAAAACTGAATAACAAAACAAACGTTTGAATAATTTGAATTAAATTAATGCCCATATTTTCAAGTCTTATGGTAAAAATAAATCAAACGAAAATTATTTAGTTCTGCTATGTAATTCGGTACTACCAACCACCGACCGATCGTTAACAAAAGTTACAATTATTACTATAGTTCTCAAACAAATTAAAAGAACTATTAAAACAATTTAGTAAGCATTGGTCATATCCGAAAAAAAAATAAATAAAATTGTTTAAAAAATCCAATATGACTGAATAAAATAAAGAAAATAATAGATTATTGTAAATCAAACCATCTATACTTTACATATAGATACAAAACAAAATCATTTTTAAAAGAAAATACTCATTGAATATATTTGAAAATATGCATTCAGTAACTGTTTGTGTTCTTAAAGAATTTATTTAAAACAAAAAAAATATTATCCTTTGTTAATGGTCCGTAGACACACAAACAAAATTATCAACAAAAAAAAAATCACAAAAATTAATTCAAAAATAGATTTGATTAAGCTTGAACATATAAGAAATAGCAAGAAAAATAACTTCAACACCATTATTCATCAACTTTTGCCATTGCAGAAAGAACTGAGTTAAAAAAAATTAAATATATATATATGTATATATATGTATGTATGTAAAAGTATATACATACCCAACTTATATAACAAAATATGAAAAGAAAAAAAAAATATTTCTTAATTTAAGGAAATAACTCAAACTAATATTGTTAAGTATCTTGCAATTGCAATTTATTTGTTGATACCTATTGAATAATATTAAATATAAGCTTCAATTAACTTTAAGTTTAACAAATAAAACCATTAATAAAATTATGAATAAATTAAAGAAATAGAAACAAAAAATAAAATATTTTAATAATAAGAGGAGACGATTTGGAAAAAAAGTACAGGCTTCACAATAAATTAAGGATATAAGCTAACACTAACCAAAGTTCAAAAATTCTCACCAACCAAAACCTAGAAAAGCCGAATAAATCAATTGATGAAGTAAGAAATGTTGCTTTTTTCAGTTCGTTTTAGTTATTGGAAAAAATCAACAAAATGATTTATTCCACTTTTAGTCAAGATTTTTGCAGTAGAGGAGAGGGGGCACGCTCATACACAACAATATCCAATGAAATTTTGAATAATGTTGTTCTTTGGTATTGTTCCTTGCATATATATATACTCTTTTATATACCTTAACTAGCTGGCCCGCCCAGCTTCGCACGGGTGAACAAACTTAAGCTTCGCATACAAATTACAAAAGAAAATATAAATAAATATTTAAACTAATAAAGATGGGTTTTAACCTAATTCAAGTTATGACTGGCTAAATATGCAAAAACATAATCCTCTAAGTCCAACCTTTATTTCTTTCCCAACACAGAAAGAATTTTTGTAATCGAAAACCACTTTATTATTTCTACCCCATTTCACTCTATAAATATCAATTTGTTTTTAATAACATTATAAACACAAAAAAAAATTTGAAATCAGATGCCACTCTCATTTTTACCCCATTTCACTCTATAAATGTGAATTTTCTAAAAAAAAAATCCCTACCACCATTCACTAAAAAAACAAACTTTCAAAAGGCAAAAGAATTTCTTAAATCAAATAGTTTTTTTTATTTTTAACCCGTTTCACCCTAAAAATTACAATATTTGAAAAAGAATATCCCAAAAGCCATTTCATAACCACCTACAGAGACACCTGTGTAACAGTAATTGAATTGAAAAGAAAAACGAAATAACAACGAACGAAACAGCGCCACCTGTTGAGAATTTTTGGACTTTTCTTTTTTCCTAAACCTTTGCCTAGCAACTACGAACAAACCCACTGAAGGAAGTATCCAATTTGGTCCAGTCGTTTTCAAGTTTTAAGCATCCGAACACATCACGATCCATTTTTATATAAATATATAGAGAAGATAATATACACTTGTATGCTTGCGGAAAGTTTAGGAAATGGCTTAAAAACGCATTGAAATAAGTTTTGTTCCTTTTCCAACAAAAAACAATTATTTCAAAACATAACTTATTTTAAAACTAGTAAAAAAAAACTTTCTCCAATAGTTGATTTTTTTTAAATGATGTCCCCTCTCCCCTACCTACCTTATTAAGCTGATGCATTAGGTTCCTGGGAAGTGTTTTAGCAAAAAATATCAAATCGGATAGACAACGTCTGGTAAACAGGGTTGGTTGACCATCACTTTTAAGAAAAAAACTAGATGCTATGTAGTTAAAAGTATAGTTATTGAAACAAATTGTACCAGTCTTAGTATCCAATATAACAACCAAAAATTGAAATACCTCTCATCAGAAGGTAAACTTTTCTGCTGAAATATCTTGTAACCCACTCTTAAGTCATAACCTAGGCAGAGGACGTTTTTTTATTGAAATATCTCGCAACCAAACCAAAATAATTTTACCTATAACTTATGGTAGGTTCAAATTCTTTACTTAAAAATGTTTAAATAAATTAATTTAAAAAATACGTTCCAACGATTTTTAATTTTTTGTCTCATAAATGTAGATTTTATAAAAGAAATCACATTAAGACTTTAAGAACACAGTGTGATCATACATACATAAGAGCCCGATTGGTTTTTCATTTAATTTGTTCAACAATTCTGACTTTTTCGTAATTTAGCGAAATCCTTATGAACAAACACTGTGCAAGAAATTACACTGAACGACTTTCATGAGGTATTTTTTACTTTTATAATAATTTTAATTAAAACAAGTGAAACAGTGGAAATGATTGCAATGAAAAAATGCTAATCTTGAGTAATATTTGGCTTTTAACTGCTTAATATTTATATTATCCTACGATAAAATTTGTATTTGTATTTTGCTTTAAACTAAAGGCCCTTTTAACATCATTTCCAAAGTAAAATGTATCAAAACCTTGGGCATACTTAACAATAGTTGGGTATTGTTTTATGCCCGTGTGCTTGTATTCTTCTGCAAATTCCTTATTAACTCGATTAACAGCAATTCTTTCAAGATCTTCACTAAGGCCATATTTACACAAATTATTGCAAAGCCTTTGTATAAATATAGATCCGTCATCAGCCCGAACAGATTTTCCGCCTAAAAATGAAAATAAAAAAAATAATGTCTTTATAATAAAATTAAGGAATAGAAATTTTTTTTATGCAAGACGAACACTTGCAAACCCTAATTTAATGTGAAAATTATAACTATGGCCCAGTTTTTCAGTGGTGAGTTAAACTCTTGAAGTAAGTTAACCCATCACAGTTAACTGAGAAAGCAGTGGAGAATGCATGGGAACGACTAAACAAATTCGGTGCATCAAAACAACATTAAAAGCATCTGTTAATAATGAGCTGGCTCACCAAATTTGATGAGTTAACTCGGGTTTAACTTTAACCTCACACCACACTAAAAAACTGGACCTAAGAATTAATTCGAAATAAAAAAATAAAAATAAATAAATAATCTTAAAATAATTTTGTGAGACAATATTTAACTTACCCTCAAAGCAACTGTTATAACGAAAAGTATTGTAAACTTTTGGATGTTTAGATTCAGAATTTGGTTTGAAATCCTTATCTACATTCTTACAGGCTTGTATAATTAGAATTTTGGGAAGATCTTTGAAGTCCTGGAAAGCTCTGGATTTAAGTATCTCGTCTCCAATATTATATATTTGGTCTTTGGCATAAGCATGGTCGTTTTCCAATCCATGCGTCATTAAAACAACAACAAGACAAGATGCTTCCTTAAGGTATTCATTGAGCGGCGCTTTAAAGAACGTTTATAATGTATTATAAATATTATTTCTTACAAGAAACACTATAATTAAACTCAAGATTTAGGTGCCAGAGTGACAGTTTAGAGTTTTATCAAGATTATCTGCGTATGATAAAATGCAGCTAATGTCAAGTATGTATGTATGTTTAGTATATTAGACCCCGACAGCATGTCAAACCGAGATCCACGGTTCCAAGTGAGTGTTTGTTAACTCTGATTCCAAGCCGATCAGCATTAACCCCTTGAACACAATGGGATGTTCCTGCAGCTAAACGAATCACTTTAGAACAAGCTGCAGGGCTTTTAAAGAATGCAATCATTTGTGAATAAATTCTTTTGTGAATGACTGACATTAAAAAAGATCGCATTCATTCACTTTGAGATTTTGAATTCAAGTTATGCAATCACCATTCATTTAACATTATAAAGATTACAACCGTTTTGTCCGCCATTAATTTTACATCAATATCAATTGAGTGCAATTTTTTTGTGATTTCATGAATTCTGTAATGTTCTTAAGCATTTTTGCATTGCTTTTGTCCTCCATAAAACAAATTTTTTCAGAGTTACATGACATCATCTCACTTGCATAATTTCCCAAAAGATTGCATTCAATTGATTGGTGTAAAATGAATGGATGGTATTAAAAATGATTGCAATCATTTTGTATCACATGAATGGTGATTGCATAATTTGAATTAAAACTATTCTCGTCCAATCTAAAAACGTGTCCTTGACAGGTAATACGTTCCGTATAATATGTTACGCTACGGTTGAATTATAAAGGTTTTTCAACAGGGACGCTACAAAAGTAGAGCAACAGGGACAGCAAACAACGCCATATTTCTTGCCACTCTTTTGACATTTCTCTTCAGTAAGGTTTGCCATTTCATGATGGAAAGATATACGAGCCAACAACGAGTCGAAATTATTAAAATTTAGTGGCCTCAACGTTAAGAGCGCTACGTCATCTTCAGCGATGAGGCTCATTTCTGGCTGAATGGCTTCGTCAATAAACAAAATATGTGGTATTGGTCAGGCAGCAATCCACACGTACTCCATGAGTGATCATTGCATCCCGAAAAAATTACGGTTTGGTGTGGTTTATGGGCCGGCGGCGTCATTGGGCCGTACTTCTTCCGTGATAATCAAGACCGGCACGTTACTGTGAATGGGGATAGCTACCGTTCAATGATAATCGAATATTTTTAGCCCCAATTGGATGATATGGACTTGGAGGACATGTGGTTCCAACAGGACGGCGCGGCGCCGCAAGCCACACAGCGAATGTCACAATCAATTTATTGGAAACCAAGTTTGGAGAACGTGTTATCTCACGAAATGGTCCAGCCTCGGTCGTGCGATTTGACGCCGTTAGACTATTTCCTGTGGGGCTACGTCAAATCTATGGTCTTTGCCAACAAGCCAGCGACGATTGATGAACTTCGTACGAATATCGAACGTGAAATTGCAGCAGTATCGGCCGATTTATGCTTGAAAACCGTCGAAAATTGGGTTCAGCGTCTGAACTTCTGCAAGCGTGCCCGTGTTGGCCATGCAAAAGAAATCGAGTTCTATACATAATGGCATTAAACGTACTTTCACAGGAATAAAAAATTTTATTGATATCCAAAACCGTTTTTGTTTTATTTAAAAAAACTTTTGTAGCGCTCTTATTGAAAAACCCGATATTTATTGGATAACAGAAATCCATCACACGGCTTTTCACATGGATAACAGAAATCCCTCACACGGAAGAACTTTGATGTTTACACATCTTAACCAGTGAGTAGCTACACTAACACAATTTTTTTAACAAACGAATAACCATTTGAATGGCATTCCATTTCTTTTACTACCTTTCAAAAACTTCAAAGGTAACACTGTTTAAGTCAGTTTTATTCAGAAAGAAAAAGCTTTTAGAAGCTTATGTTATCTATCGTGTTAGATGTGAATGTATTTGTGTATTAACAATGTTCTCTGTTGACACTGCCACCGCATTCGATTTGGAACTTATTTGGAGTGAATTGAAAATGTGTATGAAAATTTCGATAATTTTTATTCCAAAATAACAATTAATTCCAAATTCAAGTGCATGCATATAAATGTACATACTTAACTAAAACACTCACTTGTTCGATTTGATTTAAGACACTTATTTAAAAGATGAACTTACATCCATTCAAGTTTTCTCTTATATCTTGTAATGTTGGATTTATCACGATTTTTACACTATAGTTAAATTTATAAAAAACAGTTTTCAGTGCCATTACGTCCTTTCTGCTGTTTTTGCGTTCTGATACATTTGGAATATCAAATTGTTCGTTGTTTAAAATCAAAACAAATCCCATTGTGATTGAACAATGTATATGCACAAAATAATTTGAAGTTAAGATGAGTAATATGTACCATCGAGTGGCCGAATATAAACAAATTGCGGTTTTTCATTGCTGGATGTTTGCTTAGTGAATAAAAAAAAAAATAAAAACAATACTAAAGCTGGCCTCCATGCGTTTGCGCATGCAGCTTTAATATATCTTTGCTTTGGAATAAAAGCTTTTTAAGGCATACATTTTGTAAATTTGATAGCTTTATTAATGCTTTTTAAAGAGCATGTATCTAATTACGAGTATATACATATGTAGATAAAATCATTGGAAAACTCCAAGAACTGATATTCGAAATAAATTAATTGCACAAACGTTTAAGGTTCTATATGTAAAGTCGTATGGAAAAAGGTTTTCAAATCTAAAGATACATTATGCTTTTATATTTTTTTTTCAGTTAGAGCTCTTGATACCCGGATAACTCTAACAAAAATTTCAATGCAAAATGTAGACATTCTTGCATTAAAAAAAAAAAAATATGCGACTGGGTTGCACGAACTTGCTCTGATGTGAGATCACACTGTGGCTGATATAAATTAGGCATGGGAGCCAATATTGTATCAACCTGGAAAAAAAACATAATTTAGTCAAAGGTAGTATTGTGTGAGTAGGTATATACAAAAATGAACAATAACAAAAATTATATTGTTAAAACTGGAAAATTGTTCAAAATAAAAAAAAAAGACATAAATTGGTTAAAAAACATTTTGAAACTGTTTGAAACTGTTGTGAACCCAATCAAATCCTAATTTATGAGAAAAATCGTAGGAGCAGGGATTTTAAAAATAATGAATTTTTTATATTTGTCTAGAATTTTGTTAACATTTTTAAGACAAAAGTTTGGTACCCCCATTTTAAGTACATATTTATCAATGTGGATTATGGAATCAAAAATTGAATTTAAAAATAATATTAACTACCTACCAATTTTTTGAAATATAAAATTTTCAAAAAAATTATTGGGAATTTTTTTTTAAATCCAAAAATAATGTTTTTGAAAATTTTTATATGGAACATGATTTAATCTTATTACAAACTTCTGCACACAAAAATTAATTTTAATCGGTTTATCAGATAATATTAAAAACATAAATATTATGAGAGGTACCTGCTGTTAATATTGGTAAAATGCCAAATTTAATAATAATTTAAGATGGCAGATTGTAATAATTTTAAAATACAGTAAAATTTGTATCAAAATCGTAGGAGTAACTTTTGAGCAACATATAGGATTTTCTTTAAAGGTTCTTAATCATTTGAAATGGAGGTACCGTTATTTTTGCTTAAAGAACAATTTTCTAGATAATATTCAAAAACCGCTTTTAGCCAAATTTGAAACTTATTTTAAAAATCCAAAAAATATTTTCGAAAATTTCGATACTAATATTATTTGTTTTTAATAAAAAAATGACCAAAATCATTTGAACCGTTTTTCAGAAAAGCGAAAAAATGGGTTTTTGGGAGTTGGTATTAATAACCATTTTTGGGAACCTTTTTTTTCTAAATTTTCTTGAATTTTTTTTTTCACATCTGTGTAGCCGATTTTCAGAAAAATAAGATTTTCCTGTTTGTCCAAAAAAAAATTCGTGTGACAGGTATCGTTATTTTTGGTCCTGAAAAAAAGGTGTGGGCGGATCGGGGGAATGTCCAAAAAAGCTAGGTACTAAATTTAAAAATAATCGACCGTTTAAGTTGTAGTTGAACAAACAGACAGACGAACGTTTCTGCGAGACCCGCAGTTTTCGTCTTGCCTATCATCGTAATGTCAAGTTTGGTCAAAATCTCGAGTTCGGTTTTCTTACGAGTCCATTGCTTACCATATAGAACCTTCATAAACATACATATATCGAAAGTAAAAATCGGTTTAGTAAAGGGTCCGCCATCTAAGGTTTTTTTTCAACTAGTGCTTATTTCGTAAATGGTAAAACTTATCTAATGTCTGATTTGACGGATAATTAGTAGAGCTGTCTAAATCGTTCATTTCAAATGATCGAATCGTTCAAGAATCGATTACCAAAATGATTCGATCATTTTAATCAATCGATCATTCGATCATTTTCATTCCACTCAATTCATTATTTAATACTGTTCCGATTCGATTTTTGATGTGTAAACATCTATATGTCAGCGGTAGAGTGAAATAAAAACGTGGACTTTCCTCTGTGCGACGTTACAATGTACAAAGTTACGTAGCGCGTATTCTCGGAAATGAATTGACATTTGGACACCTGTCAAATTAAAAGTGTTCTAAAGGACCTAGAGAACTGGCGTGACTTCAGGTAATTTCCACCTCCTAAATTGACGTACTCCGTTTTTCGATTCGCGGTAATAAAAATTTTAGTATATTTTGACACTTGTCAAACTAAGTGTTTTAGTGGTCCCAGAACGTCGGCCATGAGACAAGGGGTTATACCCACCTCCTAAATCGATTGGCGTACTCTGTTTTTCGATCCGCCGTACCAAAAATGTTGGCATATTTTGACACCTGTCAAACTTAGACAATTTTTACTTGCGATATAGGTACTATATGGGAAGTTATGGATTCGTACAAACAATCGAACTCGAGATTTTGATCAAACTTTACATTACGATGATAGAGAAGTCAAAAAAAGTGGGTCTCGCAAAAACGTCCGTCTGTCTGTCTGTCTGTCTGTCTGTCTGTCGGTTCGACTACAGCTTAAACGGATGGGTCGATTTTCTTTCCACTTGGTACCTAGCGTTTTTTGGACATTCCCCCCACCCGTTTTTTTCTCTTTTTTTTTAGGACCAAAATTAACAGTAGCTGTCATACAAAATTTCTTGGCCAAAAAAGAAAAACTTATTTTTCTCAAATCCAGCTCTACCGAATTTGTTTTTAAGAACTCAATAAATTTAAATAGTTATAAGTTGCCGTTTAATAAAAAAAAATGGTTCCGAAAAATGGTTATTAATGGTACCTCCCAAAGAACCATTTTTTTGATTTTCGCTTTTCTCAAAAACGGTTAAACAGATTCTGATCAATTTTTTTATGAAGAAGTATTGACACATTCTACATAATATTGTGTACAAAAATTTTCAAAAAAAATATTTTTTAGATTTTTAAAAAAGTTTTAATATTTTTTTTTGAAAACTCAATATTTCAAAAACGACTTGGTCGATTTTCATTAAACTTGGTAAATAACAGGTTTTTAACTTTATCTAGAAGATTTTTGACAAAAATTATTCTAATACCCAAAAATAACGGTGCCTCCCATACAAATGTTAAAAAACCGTTATGAAAAATATTTTGTTTCTCAAAAACAACTCCTACGATTTTCATAAAAGTTTTTTTGTGTGTTAAAATTAGTACGATCTACCATTTAAAATTTTTAAAGTTTATATTTTACGTTTATTAACAGTACCTCTCATAGAACGGTTTTTTTGATTTTCGACTATCTCAACATCTGATCAAACGAATAAAATTAGATTGTGTATACAGAAGCTTGTAACAAATATAAATAAAAGTGCGTATCAAAATTTTCTAAAAAATGATTTTTGGATTTTTTAAAAAAAAATCAAAATTATTTTTTGAAAATTCGATATTTCGAAAACTGGTAGCAGATTTTTTTGTGAAGTTCATTTTTTAACGCAACATTAATAAATGCTTTAAATTGGCGTACCAATTATTTTTCTCAAAAATGTTAACGAAATTTTATATATAAAAAATTAATTATTTTTAAAACCGCTAATACGATTTTCAAAATTTTTTTCTCATAAATAAAGATTTATATAAGAAATCAGATGGTGTACATCGCGTTGGGTTAAAACGGATTCAAAGTATCTTAATTAATTTCTTTCTAATTTTATTTATTTAAAACAATTTACCAATTTAAATAGTATAATTTCCTTTTATGCATATTGCATATGTGCAACATAAGGCTATATTGTTAATTTTTGTATACTCACATAATACCACCTGAAACTAAACTAAGATTTGGCAAATGGATAAAATATATACTCCTATAGCTAATTTATTTCAGACTATAGAACCACAATGTGATCGCGCATAAGAGCAAGTTCGTGCGACCCAGTCGTGCATATTTTTTTATTTCGGTTTCGATGAACTTCTATCTCCGAAGTTAACGAATACTGTACCGATTTGATCGACCCCATTCTGACCCATATTTCTTTTCTCCGATAAAATATATTAATAATTCAAGAGATATTGATATCGAAAATCGAGATTCATTGCAATGATTGAGATTGGGATTGAAAATCGAGAGTCATCGAAATGATTGAGATTGGGATGGAAAATCGAGAATCATCGAAATGATTGAGATTGGGATCGATTGAAACGAAAATTTGTGATTTCAACCATCAATACTTTTCGATGATCGGATCAAAAAAATCGAATCGTTCCTGATTGACACAGCCCTAATAATTAGTTTTATCCTTCTGCTGAACGAATATGGTTGTGTATACGCTTCGCTAAGTGGGCCTGCGATCGACTTAGAGAAGATGCCGATTTTGCCAAAAAAAATCATCTTTTCAGATGAAGCTCATTTTGATCTTGGCGGGTAGTAAACAAGCAAAATTGTCGCATTTGGGGCACAGAAAACCCGCACGCATACATTGAAAAGCCGATACACCCAAAACGAGTCACTGTTTGGTGCGGATTTCGGTCCAGAGGCATAATTGGGCCATTTTTCGAAAATGAGCAAGGAGTGGCCGTTACAGTCAATGGCGATCGTTATCGGGCCATGTTGAACGAATTTTTGTTCACAAAAATTGAACAGGAGGATATTGGCAACATTTGGTTTCAACAGGACGGCGATACGTGCCACACAGCCGAAGCTACACTCGATGTTTTGCGCCATTTTCGAAAAAAAAAATTATTTGGCGGACCCTTTAATATATATGTATGTACAAAAAAAATACATGCTGTTTAGGTAAAATAAATTCCGAAAAATGGATATTAATGACACCTCCCATTTTTTATATTTTTTTTTCAAGGAGCAATATCATTTAAATTCATATTGAAATGAAATGATGCTCTGTCATTTCCCCTTAGTCTAAAGATTTTAATCTTGATGGTCCGATTCAATAGGTCTCAATATATAAAATTTTTAAGCGAACCTTATCGGCTTTTTTTGTTGATTTTTTGCTGCATAAAATCTTCAAAAAAGTTGTCCGAAAAAGTAGATTTCATCACATCGTCCGTTGGTGTGTGCATCTCTGTCTGTCTCTGTCCACTGTAATTTGAGCTAGAACCTAAACAAGCGGACCGATTTGCTTCAAATTTCCTACATAGCAGTTGTATGCGATTTCCTAGAAGGGAAATTCAAACGGGTATATAGCCACTGCACAATAATCTAACAATTTTGACTAAACTTCATATTTGTAATGAGAATGACCAAAACAATTGTTAGAAAACTGCGTTTCAGGTTTTTGGCAAGAAATTCACACAACGAAAATAGCCAATCCAAGTTTTTTGAGAAAATTGCCTTATTTTTTAAAAATGTTTGTCTCAATCCCCAGCCCCCCCCCCCCCACACACAGGCAAATTGCAGGTCCGCTACTGACCATATCCTTTCATATATGTACATATGCATATACATAGATTAAACAACTGAATGTTTCATTTCTTTCATTTACATATTTATATTTATTTTACTAAATTATATAGGTTTAGATAATACTATTTTCATACTATATCAATGAAAAACTTGTCGTCGTCGGGGGTTTTCCAGAATTTGAAAGTACCTCTCAAGTTATTTCTTTGACATGGTATCTGCACACTGAAAAAAGAAACATTTTGTTATACTTATTGTAATTTTTTTTTCTAGCAATATATCTACCATTCTTTGTCTTCCTGAGACTTAGTTCGCACGAGTTCTGCGACCTCTTGAAAAATTGTTAATCCATCTGCTTCACGTTTCCTCTCTTTTAACTTTTCACACAACTTTTGTATGAATATGCTACCAGATGAAGGACGGAATGCTGTACAACCTTTGACATGTTTAGAATTGGATGAGTAAATACAAAATAATATAATAACTATAGTCTATTTGGCATACAAAAATCTTATACGAGGGGAGATATGTTTCCCTACGTATGATAAGAAAAGATAACTTACCTTCAGTAGTAGAAAATGTCAAAAGATAGTAATGCCGGTTCTGAATTTCCAATTCCTTCTCGATATTTCCAGAAAACTCTTCATAAGTCTTCAAATTTCCTCTGCAAGGAGCAGCTATTATCCATTTTAATTTTTTTCTTAGAGAATCATTTCTGATAAGTGGTTCCAAAAATGTTTCTTCTAATGATACTTGCTCTGTCTTACCATACAGCATAACGCTTCCATTATCTGTGCCATGAGCTGAAACTGCAATTGCCACATATTCATAATCCTTGAAATCGTATTCTTTAACTGAAATAAAAAGTGAAATCACATTAGGTACATGTATGATTAATTAAGGGATCTACCCCTTTGACAAGAGAAGGCTTATTTTACCACTATCATTGTTTTGATTTTCAAATTTCTCGAAAACTGTTTAACTGATTTTGATCATATTTTTTTGTATGCAGAAGCTTCTAGAAAAAGTATTGTCCTAGTATAAGGCAACACTTTCAAAAAATTTGATTTTAAAATTGAATTTTTTTGAAAATTCAATTTTTTGAAAACAATCTAGATTATTTTTATATTTAAGATTATTATTATACTCAGGAACATTAGTTTTAAAAACAACTTCTGGTAAAAAGGTCATTTTAAACATTTAAAAGAATAAAGACATACTTACTCCAGGGCAGATTAACATTAACATTAATTCTTTCTTTTTATGATATCGTCGTCCTAGAATGGACCTACACACCTACCATGAAACTTCGATAACTCGAGTTGTTTATAACTCGAACCAAGTTAGATTATGTGGCAGTAGCGCTTAGAGTTCAAATTTCATATATCATTTTCTCGATAACTCCAACTTTTATAACTCGATTTCCATAAAACAAGTCGAACTTTATATAGGCCAGCCACCGTAGACAGAAAAATTCTTGTTAGGGAACAAAAATTGCACTGTATTGATTTTTTGGGAAGTTATTAGGATAGATACCAACACTGTACAACCAACCAAAACTGGTGCCCGAATAGCACAGACGGGTTTTCGTTTGGTAGATATAACTCCAGTAAAACAATCAAGTTGTTGTCCATTTATTTCAGAAACATATTCTGGTACAGTTGTGTAACCCAAATAGCCGCATTTCTCCTCTTATTTGCAACGAACTTATGGTAATTGGGTTCTATAGAAGATAAATTTTGTCGTTTCTTAGTTTTATAAGTGTTATTTGAACTAAGAAATGTTAAATGTAACTTAATCTTACAATTGTGCAACTTTGATTGAACTCTACGATGAGTTTACTAATATTGCAAAAATGTTTATGCAAGAATACTTTTTGTTTAAAACAAATTACAATAACTTGAATAAAGTTTCATCGAAGTTGCTATTACTATTACTTTAACTTTTTCTGTTCTATTTTGTTATAATATAATGAGAAATAATGTTTCCGAAAACATTATAAAAGTCTCTGTAAAGTTATTGCTCAAATTCTTTTTAAATGTATAATACCTTTGAGATGTTATAAAAAAGATAAACTTCAAAGTATTGAATAAATTCAAAACGTCTAATATTGTGATTAAAAATGCGATTTTCAGTTATTTATGAACGGAAAATCTAATACAAACCCCATTTTTATCATTAAGATTGAACTTTTACTTTCAGAAAATTCTCGGGCCACCTACAAAATTAAAATTGGGCGGAAATTTGAAAAATACAAAAATAATCATGTTTGTATTTAGGCATTCAAGTTGCAAAAGTATTTATAATTTACATTTTTAAACGAAACTTTCAGCCGTTTCCATTGAAATTTACTATGGAAAACGTGATACTAACTGGAAAAATTAGTTTAAAAATTTCGCATTTAACATCAAATTCTAGTAAAAAGTCATTAGATTGTGAACAATATGGCGCTTGTTGCGGGAAATATCAATAAAACATTGTCTCTTAAAACTAAAACTTACATGTTATTAAACCAAGGATACAATAAAGTAGAAACTTAAGGCAATTAAATTCTCATTTTAACCAATTTACACTGTTTGTAAAACAGAGAAATATTCTTCTTAATCATATTTTCAAATCCCCGTTACTGAAACTAGTATTCTAATGTTAAAAAAACCATAATTTTTTCTAGGCGGAAAAAAAAATGAAGCAACAACTTGCATTTTACTTTGGTCTATGCCCACCAGAGTTGCCGCACTTCACTTTTTGTTTATATTTTTAAAACATATCAGATAAAACGTTAAATGTCAAAATATCAATTTTCTCTTTTTTCGAAACCCCATGGAATGTCAAATTAAAGAAAATAAATTTACATATCTATAATATAACGATAGATTAAAAAGAAACCCAAAAACATCAATTTCTGTGCCCTTTTCTTAATGCTTCATAAAATCTCGATTTCTAGGCAGCCTGTTGACATTCGGAACGAAATATTAATGAAACGTAAAAATGTGTTCATATGACAAGACATGCGATATAATTTTTCTATTTTTAGTTATGTGTGTTATGGTCATCTTAAAACAAATTGTTTAATCTGAATTGTGACAATTTTTCAATCCAGCAGCAACTCTGCCATGTTTAGTAACTCTTTTCATGTCTAAGCAATCATTTTTGTTTGTTTACTGTTCATGGTTGATTTGAATAAAGTATATAAAAATATACGATTAACATTTATAGAACATCTCTACTCAACTCAAACATCACTTGAATCTTAAGAAATGTTGAAGTTTTGTTTCAAATACAAACAAAATGTTTTTTTTTTCAATTCTAGTACTTTGGTTACCTATTTGTTTTATTGTCGTTTCAATCCTTGTTTCATGTTTACGAATAAGAAACCAAAATAACACAAAGTCTCCACCAATAAAAAGCACAAGCAGTTATGGTAGTTATGTTTCAACTCAGTTTCAACTAAGGAACGATGTGTATTCAAACATTTTGTTTGTTGCATTCGTGTTATTCCAAATTTAACGAAACGACAACACAACAAAACACATTTAGAGCTTCATCTTTGTTTTGACGTTGTTAATAGTAACAGGAAAATTGAAATGTAATTAAAAAAAAAAACAATGGTGGAGATTTATGCTTACTTCTTTAAAAAAAATAACCATTCGCTATTAAAGGAATGATGTATTTATTTCATTATAATATATACATTTTTTCGTATTGTGAATAGACAACACCGATTGACTTATTGTTATTTATATATAATTGTAAACTTGTTCATTGAAATTCTGTTAAAATAAACATTTTGAGAGGAAAAACGTTACAAAAATGTTTTTGTTAGTTGTTTCCCCCTTCTTAATTATAAATTATATTAAAGTTACCCAAATGATTTTACATATTGTCACAAGAAAGTTATTTTAACATTTAATTTAGAAGATAACGAAACAGAAATTCAATAGATGTAATAAAAACTTTTTATCAACTTTCAAATGTTGGACTTGCTTATAACCCTTTAAGAAAACAACTTCAGTTTTTCGGGAACAAGTTCAAACTTTTACGAAACCGATTTGTAGCATTTTAATTCACAAAGTTACCACTGTTTTTCGATGAACAATTGAGAAACTGAGTTGCAATAAATAATGTTGCAGATTACTTCAACAAAACACAAATACAACCAAATTCTAGTTATAAATCGAATTCTGTGCTATTCGGGTGCTCGAAAAACACTTTAATGCTTGCGAAAGTTTTCAAGAACAATGAAACAAAAACTGTAAAAAAAACTCAAAACGAACCCCACATGAAGCACAATGCAATGTATACATAACTTGAACAAAAAAATGAACATATCCATGAAACAAGTCAAACTTTATAGGGAAATCCCCATATGTCAGAAAAAATCATACATTAACAAAGCTTTCTGTTTGCTTACAATTGAAAATAAAACGTACGAGAAAAACCATTATTTCCTTTAATGATAGTGTCCCAGAATACACCTACACATTTAAATAAGTATCTATTTAATACCCACATTAATGTCAACTTTTAATATACAAAATAAGAAAAATATAAACTAAACTAAACGATTATATTTGACTCTCTAACTAGAATCGCCGTACTCCGATGAAAACATTCAAAAGCGTTCTTAGTTTTTGAGAAAACCACTTGTTCAACATTTCCCGCATATATCACAACCTACCTGACTTAAATGATAACAAAAAACACACACCCAATTATGTTGATTTCCATCGGTTTTCTAGAAATATCCAGAGATCTTCTAGTTTCGATTCTGAAATGAAATCCCGAGTTATTTTCCCTTTTTTTCAGAGGAAGAAAGAAGACCGATGGAAAATGCCATTAAATTAAATTTTTTTTTGAGAATACGTTTATCAAAGCTTAAAAATACTTACTTTCATTCATTTTCTTAATAAGCCTTTGAGAATCGCTTAGCCCGTCGGTCCTTAATGCTCTTTGTTTTTTTTTTATATGAGAAAGTGTATCATCTGATAAGTTTACTACTTGTGCATTCATTTCATTAAAAGTTTCTGTCAAAGCTTTCACATCCTTTTCCGAGTTTTTTCTGTGATTTCCGTCTTTGTAAAAATAGACATTATAAATAAAAAGGATACCACGATGAAATGTTTTATTGGAATGAATAAGTTTTGCGATTTTATTGAACTGTGAATTGAACTCCATCCTACAATGACTTTGACTTGACTGACTATAACTACTAACTTACCGGCTCTGACACTTCAGTTTTTTTTTTTTAGAATATGTATTTGGCGCCACGATAAACAGATACAATGATACATGGTATGCTCAATAGATTCACCCAAGTCACCATCTTGGCATTTTTATGACGTCTCAGTCATCTTTGAGTATTATTTTCTTTTTCAAATGAAGACTATAATTTAGAATTCAGTATTTAAACAAATTATTTTTAAGTGATAAGAACTGTGAAAATAAAACAACAAATAAAAACAATCTTTTGAAATTGAATTATCTTTTTGCTCTCCGAACAAAACTAGATGATTGTGACGTCATAGAGCTAATCAGCTTAACTTGCTTCTGTTTATCATGTTTGTTGCTATCTTTCATCCACCACCAACTACCAGAGAGAGAGACAGAGCACAGACACCAGCCAAGACAAAAAAGAGGTAGATACTAGGTGTGTTCGCGTACTAGTCCGAAACTACCCATTTTTACCATTTTTAGTCCAATTTAATTTTTTTTATATGGACTTTGACAGAACTTTGGACTAAAACTGGCAGGTTTGGAAAGTAAACGAACAGAGGTACTATTCACAATTTTTTCTTCAAATCAGTGATGGAAATCGACTTTTTTTGATTATACAGAATGCTGAAAAACTAAATAGTACTAATAATAGACCAGATAGTACTGAATATTTTACCATTGATCTAGTGCAGCTTGGAGCACAAAACACTTTCATACTCATTCAATATGAAAGTATCCAATTTTCGAAATCTCCTCTAATCTGAAATCGATTCTTGATGAGAGTGATTTATTTTTGTTTATTAATTTATAAACTATAGCCTATAGTATGGTTAGAAATTTCCAAAACACCCATAAGCCATTGCCATTCAAAGCAGTAGTTATTCAGCGTTAATACACTTATAAACCTGTTATAGCCATCAATCTATAGAAGCCAAAAAGTTATGAGCGTTCATAAAACTTATGATGAGTCTTTAGCAAAGACTACTCTTAAGTTATGGTAGCGTTCTCACCAAAAACTTGTTTGAAAAAAAATGTGGTACTCACTTCAGCACTATAATGCTCACATTCAATAACCCACATCCAGACATCAAATAAAAGAAACCCCATTTCTCTGGATATTTTGTGTTTAAGTTAGGTTGTTTCCTTTACGAAATTCACACATCTCAAATTTTATTGTGAGCATGATTGACATGTGTAATACCATCAGTCATCGATAAATGCGGGACAATTGTCTGCAGTAAATCAAACAATAAATCTTAAATATATATTAACATATAAAATCATCGAACAAAAGGAAAAGTTTTTAAAAAATATTACTGAAAATGGAAAATAGAGGCACTTTCGTATAGAGCAAATGACCCTAATACTTATAGTACTGAATTTAATACGTAAGTAAGCCTTCTGTCAAAATCGTGTCAAATCAAAATCTCGATTTCTCTTCACCATATCAAAATATAATACTCTTATTTTCCCAACCGGAAACTCTCAAGCTGCTGCACTTGCACCATTTTTTCCAAAAGCTTTACTGTCTGAAAATAACGGAACACAATTTGAGCTGAAGTTAGCCCAATTTCTAGTACAATATTAATTTTTTGGTACAGCTACATAGCTTCACAAACTGTCACGCTTTGTAGCTACCATTTACCGCTGTATATATTTTTTTCCGTATCTTTTAACTTATACTGTCAGTATTACAAACGTCGACTACAAGCTACAGATACACCATATGATTCTGCCAATTAATTTTGAAATCAGAAGTATAGATATGTACATATGTATATAACGCAGCTAAGCTTTTCTAGATACTCTTCAGAAAATTGGACTTTTTCAGTCTGTGTTCGTGTGGTGATCTGGTGCAAATGGAATTTCACAACTCCCAATCAAAGATAATGCATATAAATTTAAGCTTTTTGTTTTGTTTGTAAACATTTTGCAGCAGCATATTTAATCAATACAAATTCAGGAACCATATTGTATACATCCATCCATATCTTAGAGGATATATAATAGGGAGTGCTTGTTTTTATTCGAATGCGTACCTTTCAATGGGGCACTGTTTGAAGTTTCGGTCTGAGCTTTCTGCACATTGGAGAAAAAAACTAAAAAAGAAGATATTGAAATCTTTAAAATAATTTGATGTTATTTCAAGAATTACATCAAATTAGAACAATTGAGACAGAAAATAAGCAAATTATGACTTTGATAGCAGCTGTACGATATTCTAAGACTTTATCTAAGCCGAAATAGCGTCCTCTATCAAGGGCTGAGGCATTACAATGCATTAGGGATAGAAATGAGCACTCCATATTATATATCCTCTAAGGTACCTACATAGAATTAAATTTGTTTCATATCTTCATATTCCCATATCTATAACTTTGGCCTCAACTACTCATTGGCTTCTCTTTACAAGTGTTGCCAATTGGGTATTGGAAGAAAAACGTATGGTGCCCGCTACATAAATGTAGCAACTTTTGGAAGTAAATACTTGCACATAGGTTTGTTTTTATAAAGGTAGTTCTGCACATACCAAGACTTTTCGGAATAATTTAATGTCGAGTCATTAAATTAAAGAACATAAAAGTAGAGGATTGAGTGTTTAATCAGATAAAATAGTCGTGTTAAGCATCATACTATCTCTGATTTTTTTAAGTTAAAATCATCGATAAAACAGATTTTATCTTTTAAGTATCATACTTACTCCATAGACATATGTCACTTTGACATTTACAAAAAATGTCAAAAAGGGTATTTGCTTAATTTCTTACCCGAGCTGTTAATGTTCTAGGCCATGTTGAGCTCCAGTGTATTAAGAAAATAGGTTTAGTACGATACCATCTAAAAGAAGTAAGAAGAGTTTAAAGCTAAGAAAAATTAAATAAAGACCTTTAAAATATTAAAAAGTGATGAATTACGAAAGCAAAACATTTACAAATTATCTGAAATGTTTTTAGTTTTTCCCGTAAATTCTAGAAATTAACACTTACGAGTTTAACTATACATTATTTATAGATACAACATGTAAATTGTCTAGCGCTGACCTAGTTTTTGTTTCAATAACCTTCTTATGTACTTTGAAAATACACACCGAATTTAGACTAGAAAATTTTTCGTAATAGAAAATTCTTTTTGATGAAATATACAAAAAAATATTATTGATCACTCGGGCGTATGTGGGACATTTTTTAGTTTTGGTTTGGCATCAGATTTCAGTATAACCTTTTTGGAGGAAATCAAAAAAGTTTCTATTAAAAAGCAAATTGACATTCGCACGAACAGGCTCTTATATGCGATCACACTGTAGTGGTTCTAAAGAAGCCTATCTCTCTATTATCTATTTTCCAAAAACATAGTTTAGTTGAAGATAGCATCATGTGAGTATACAAAAATGAACAAAAAAGTACTGTGTTGCACATCAATTATATTCTTTAAACTGGAAAATTGTTTTAAATTAAAATAAATTGATTAAAATTATATACTTACTTCTGAAAATAAACTACACCAATTGATTTCTTTAATAAATTATAATTTATGAAAACAAAATTATAAAAATAAAAATTGAAGGAGCGGTTTTAAAAATAAGGTTCTCATGAGGCCTCTACTCTAGCGAAATAGTTTAAAGATTTGGTATGAAATACTTTTTCAGATTAATATTGTTAGTAAATCTCTCCAATCAATAAATACGGATATGAATATTTGTACAGAATTGTTGAAAAAATGCTGTGCTTTCTTGAAAGATTGTAGAATAACTTTGTTTAAAAGCGGCTTTTTAACAGCAAAAGAGTTGACTTTTTAAAACCAGAATATTTCGACTTATTAAACTCCAAGTCCGTGGCGGAGCCTATAACTTCTGCAGAAAAAAAATTTTAAGTTGAATTTTTTAAATGTATTTTGGACAATACATTAATTTAACACAATACAATTATTTTTGAGTAGTTGAATCCATATCTTTGTATTTTTCGTTCAATGTAAAAAAAATTCCAAAAAAACCAGAACTTCGCAAACTCGCCGAAATCATTTTAGCATGATGAAGATGATGCCACACCCCCCTCTATTTTAAAATTTTTAAAACACACTAGAACTTTATGCAAATGTATAAATAGCACAGTACCTTCAACAGTTGCTAATGGAGAAATCTTAAGCTGATAAATACTTATCTGCGGTCGACAATGTCTGAATTAGGATTGACAATTAAAATTGCCGAAAACATCAATTAAATGTTTATATGTATCTACATATGCAGTTATGTAATCTTAATGCATAAAACAAAGTCGTTTTAGTTACAACACTTAAAGGTTTTTTTTAGGAAATGAAAGATATTCTTTTTCAATTGTTTTATTTTTAGGGTAAAATGGGGTAAAAATAAAGAAAAGTAGAGTGAAATGGGGTAAAAATAAAATGGTGGTTTTCGAATACAAAAATTGTTTCTGTGTTGAGAAAGCAATAAAGGTTGGACTTAATTACTTTGCGGGGCAGAATATATATTGACGGGACACTTGCGGGACAAATGTCGTTTTGCGGTTTTACGTCTGGCATCCTACTCGACCCCGAATAGCAGAATAGCTATTAAAATAAAAAAAAATCACTTTGTAGGGTAAAATGGAAAAGAAGTATCGATTAAAAAAAAACTCTACCTGCGTTTGAAAGGTTATTCTTAGAAAATGGCTTCAAGTTTTATTTTTAAATTGCCATTTGAAGGATGGTATGGGGTAAAAATAAAAAAATTGTCTGATTAAAGAAAGTCTTTTTGTGTTTGAAATGTTATTTTTTCGAGTTGCTGATCTTAGGAATATTTTTCTCAAAAAGTTGGTATTTATAGGGTGAAAGGGGGTACAAACGAAAAGTAGTAGCCGATATAAAAAATTTTGTTTGTGTTGAAGAGGTCTTTTTAAAAATTTAATATTCATAGAGTGAAATGGGATAAACACAAAAAATGGTTTTGACTACAAAAATTCTTTCTTCGTTAGAAAAGTAATAAAGTTTGTACTCAGATGATCATATTTTAAAGAAATTTCGCCATTCCTAACGTGAAATTGGTAAAAAATCAGTATGTAGTATTCATTTACAAAAAGGAGCTTAAATATTTATCTATATTTTCATTTGTAATTTTTATTAGGTTAGGTTTGTCTACCCGTGCAAAGCCGGGCGGGCCAGCTAGTCATCAATATAAAATATCATAATTTGTTTAACTTATTACGTTTTTCTGTTGCTTTTTCTGCATGGGTTTGGACAGCTGACAAGGGGGCGCCGGAAAAATCTCGCCCCAGGGCGCTGATAGTGCCAGACTGGCTCTATAAAACTGAATATATCACAATGTATTTTACACGGTATTCGTATTATTTTAAAGATAAGAAAAATACGTCTTATTCGATATCAATGTCATTGTCCTATTTCATTTATTTGGCAAATTTTAAACAATTATTTGAAAAAAAAACTAAAACCTTTGTTTTGCAATCGGCAGAATTATACTCATATAACAAGCTTAAAGATACCTTGGCCAGAAATCGACAATTTCCTTTTAGATGATGAGTTTCAATGATAGCTATAAGTTGTGCCAACGAATTTTAATTAATTCGCAGGGGATATATGTAAGTCTCCAACTTTTCCAACCAACGATCAAAGTCATAACTTTCTTAAATAACTTACCTGCTACACTGGTGGACCACCAGAGATCCACTTATCCCACCTCACAATAACCATATCCATATCCATATGTATAATTGTATATGTATGATATATCAAATTCTAAGTGCTTCGATTCTGCGTCCACCTTCGCTTACCGTCGTTCCTCGAATGACTCACCAAGCGCAGATACCCACTCAACACCCTCTTCCTTTGAATTGAAACTCAACTCAGTTTAGTTTACACTTTTTTATTAATTATAAGTAGGTATTATTTTATGTACACTTTTTTTTTCTAACATATATGTGTTCGTAAATTAAATAATTAAGGTCCACTTCTTTAGTGCGAGATTAAAGTTAAACCCGAGTTAACTAATCAGATTTGGTGAGTCAACTGGAACTCTTATTTAACTCGCCACTGAAAAACTGGGCCTTTAATTTTCATATCTTTCATTTATTCTTATTTTAACAAATTATAAGTTATATACTATTTCCGTTCTATATTCATGAAAAACGTTTTGTCTTCGTTGGTGGTTTTATAGAATTTGAAAGTACCTCTTAAATTATCGGCTTTAGTTGGTATCTGAGTACTGAAAAAAGAAACATTTTGTAATACATGTTGTAATTTTTTTCTCTAGCTATATTACAAGTATCCTTGTGAGAGATTTTTAGATCTAGTTTCCAAACGGGTTGCGACTTCTTCATAAATAGTAAAAAAATCAGCTTCATGTTTTCTCTCTTTTAATACTGCACACAACTCTTGTATGAAGAAATTACCGTCATCAGGTCGAAATGCTATTGAACCTTTATGATGATATTTAAAATTGGATGAGCTAAAATAATGGCTAAAGAGTATGTACATATGTACATACATACATACGTAATACAAGGTGATTGACAATTCGGCATACAAAAATCTTAAATGAGGGTAGGTATGTCCCCCCCCCCGTTAAATCCTTTTGTATGAGAATTGAAAAATTTTAATTTTCAAAAAAATTGTTTACCTCTTAATTTGATAAAAATATCTTTTTATAGCAGGCAATATAATAAAATTAGTAAGTTATATCATGCTAAGACTCTGTTTAAAATGTTGACCCCGAAATTGCCCCTTCCTCAATTCTTAATACGATTTTTTTGTCTCGACCAATTTAGCTATATTGGTCTCATGTTATGTAAATGCAAATCACCTTGCATGATAAATTGTAAGGTGGGTATTGACTTACCTTCAGTAGTAGAAAATGTAAAAAGATTGTATTGAAAGTTCTGAATTGGCAATCCACTGATATTTGCAGAAAACTTTTTAGTAAAGTTCTCTCCTCTGCAAGGAGCAGCTATTATCCATTTTAATTTTTTTCTTAGAGAATTATTCATGATAAGTGGTTCCAAAAATGTTTCTTTTATTGGTACTTGCTCTGTCTTACCATACAGCATAACGATTCCATTATTTGTGCCATGAGCTAAAACTGCAATTGCCACATATTCATAATCCTTAAAATCGTATTCTTTAACTGAAATAAAAAGTGAAATCACATTAGGTATATGTATGATTAATGAAGGGGTCTACCCCTTTGACAAGAGAAGGCTTATTTTACCACTACCATTTTTTTGATTTTCAAATTTCTCGAAAACTGTTTAACTGGTTTTGATAATTACAACAACACTTTCAAAAAATTTGATTTTAAAATTGAATTTTTTTAAAATTCAATTTTTTGAACACAATCTAGATTATTTTTATATTCTAGATTATTATTATACTTAGGAACATTAGTTTTAAAAACAACTTCTGGTAAAAAGGTCATTTTAAGCATTTAAAAGAATAAAGACATATACCTACTCCAGGGCAGATTAACATTAACATTAATTCTTTCTTTTTATGATAGCGTCGTCCTAGAATGGACCTACACACCTACCATGAAACTTCGATAACTCGAGTTGTTTATAACTCGAACCAAGTTAGGTATGTGGCAGTAGCGCTTAGAGTTCAAATTTCCTATATCATTTTCTCGATAAATCCAACTTTTATAACTCAATTTCCATGAAACACGTCGAACTTTATATAGGCCAGCCACCGTAGACAGAAAAATTCGTGTTAGGGAACAAAAAACTCAAAACGAACCCCACATGAAGCACAATGCAATGTATACATAACTTGAACAAAAAAATGAACATATCCATGAAACAAGTCAAACTTTATAGGGGAATCCCCATATGTCAGAAAAAATCATACATTAACAAAGCTTTCTGTTTGCTTACAATTGAAAATAAAACGTGCGAGAAAAACCATTATTTCCTTTAATGATAGTGTCCCAGAATACACCTACACATTCACATTTAAATAAGTATCTATTTAATACCCACATTAATGTCAACTTTTTATATGCAAAACTAGAAAAATATAAACTAAATTAAACGATTATATTTGCCTCTCTACCTTGAATCGCCGTATTCCGATGCAAACATTCAAAAGCATTCTTAGTTTTTGAGAAAACTACATGTTCCACATTTCCTACACACATCACAACCTACCTGACTCAAGTGATAACAAACACACACACAATTATGTTGTTTTCCATTGGTTTTCTAGAAGCATCCAGAGGTCTTCTGGTTTCGATTCTGAAATGAAATGCCGAGTTATTTCCCCTTTTTTTTCAGAGCAAGAAAGGCGACCGATGGAAAATGCAATTAAATTCCATTTTTTTTTTTTCAAATACCTGTTGCATTTTGAACTAAGAATACGTTTAGAAAAGCTTAAAAATACTTACTTTTATTCATGTTCTTAATAAGTCTTTGCGAATCGCTTAGCCCGTCAGTCCTTAATGCTCTTTGTTGGTTTTGTATATGTTCAAATGTGTCATCTGATATGTCTACTACATCCGCATTCATTTCTTGAAAAGTTTCAATTAAAACTTTCACATCCTTTTCTGAGTTTTTTCTGTGATCTTTGTTTTCATAAAAATATACATTGTAAATAATCAGGATACCACGATGGAACTGTGAATTCAACTCCATCTTACAATGACTTTGACTTAACTAACTTAACTTACCTACCGTCTCTGGCACTTCTGTTTTTATTTTAGAGTATGTATTAATTTGGCGAGAGAGACAAAGCACAGAGCCCAGCCAAGACAAAAAAGAGGTAGGTACTCTTCACAATTTTTTCTCAAATCAGTGATGGAAATCGACTTTTTTCGATTATACAGAATGCTAAAAAACTAAATAGTAGTACTAAACTAGACCAGATAGTATTGAACATTTTGCCATTGCTCTAGTGCAGCACAAAACACTTTCATACTCGTTAAAAACTATAACTTCAAAATCATTCAATATGAAAGTATCCAATTTTCGAAATCTCCTCTAATCTGAGATCGATTCTTTAAATACCGATTTCAAGCAACATTTACAAGCACTTGCACACACACACCAATATAAAGTGACAATTATCTAAACATATTGGGGCATATTCATAGTCACTTTTAAACTCCAGTTTATCTTAGACTGGGGTTTATTCAATGTTATTTAGACAGGATAAACCCAGGTCTAAGATAAACTGGAGTTTAAAAATGACTATGAATATGCCCCATTGGTGTTAATTAGACAATTCGCAGTTTTATTTAAATGCTTTTGATAAGAATTTCTTGTGGAGTTGGGCACAAGTTTATGTTCCAGACTTTTTGTTTGCCAGAAATGGGCAGTCTGTCAAATTTTGTGGAGTGGGGATGAAATCCTCTCGGGAAAAAGAAAATTTCCAAAAAAGTTTAGAACGCTTTGTGGGTAACAATTTCTGACACTTTTTAAGCGTCAAAACCATAATCGACTAGAGTTGCAACGGATCTTTGATAAATCACTATCAACATTTTCAATAAATCATAACCAAAGCATAAAAAGTTGCAAATTTTTACGTATGCGTAAACGTATATTACGTCTCACATTCTATAACCCACATCCAGACATCAAATAAAAGAAACCCCATTTCTCCGAATATTTTTTGTTTAGGTTAGGTTGTTTCCTTTACGAAATTCTCACATCGAAAATTTTCTGCAGTAAATCAAACAATAACTGTAAAAGATATATTTATTATTTTGCTCGTAATCGTTATAAATTTTGTCTGAAAATATAGGCAAGAGCAAAATCCAAACAAAAAATAAAATCATTAATGGTACGAGTGCAGCGCAGCCGTAAGATAAAAACATCGATCAAAATTAAAAGTTTTTAAAAATATTACTGAAAATGGAAAATAGAGGTACTTTCGTATAAAGCAAATGACCCTAATACTTATAGTACTGAATTTAATACGTAAGTAAGCCTTCTGTCAAAATCATGTGTCAAATCAAAATCTTGATTTCTCTTCACCATATCAAAATATAATACTCTTATTTTCCCAACCGGAAACTCTCAAGCTGCTGCACTTGCACCATTTTTTCCAAAAGCTTTACTGTCTGAATCTGAAAATAACGGAACACAATTTGAGCTGAAGTTAGCCCAATTTCTAGTACAACATTAATTTTTTGGTACAGCTACATAGCTTCACAAACTGTCACGCTTTGTAGCTACTATTTACCGCTGTATATACTTTTTTCCGTATCTTTTAACTTATACTGTCAGTATTACAAACTTCAACTACAAGCTATAGTTACACCATATGATTCTGCCAATTCTCCAGGAATATTTTAATTTTAAAATTAGAATTATAACAGCTAAGCTTTTCTCTCTCACAAATTATGGACTTTTCACTAATCATGCAAAGAGAAACCATTATACACATCTATCCAAATAATTTATTTATTTCATTTAATGCAACAAATAATAATTGAGACTTCATATTCCAATATCCCCATATCCATATCTTTGGCCCCACTCCAACTAGACAGTGTTTTTTTTTCAGGTGTTGCCAGTTGTGTATTGGAATCAAAACGTATGGTGCCCGCTACAAATGTAGCAACATTTGGAAGTGAGCAAAACATTACAAAGGTGAATGCTCAAAAATGTATGGGCGAAAAACCGAGAGCGGATTAAAATAAAACATATGTGAATTGAAAGGGCATTAATTGTAGATAACAAATATGAAAGTACTCTCTTTAAAAGATACCCCCAGAGCTGGCTACAACATTGTTTTTATTTTTATTAACAAAAGTGTTCCTTTATTTTATAGCCAGCTCCGGGGATAATTTTTAAAGAAAGTAATTTCGTAGTTGTTATCTACAATTAATGCCCTGTATTTCAATCCATATATGTTTTATTTTAATCTGCTCTGGGTTTTTTGGGCATTCTCCTTTGCTGGAAAATTCTTAGTTTTTCCTTTAAATTCTAGAAATTAACAATTTGGAGTTTCACTGTGTATTTATAGATACAACATGTAAATTGTCTAGCTTTGGCCTAGTTTTTGTTCCAATGGCCTCCTGTTTTTGACAAAACACACCTAATGTACATATACTAGAAAACTGTTCTAATTTTAAGAAAATTCAAAGAGCTTTTTGACAAAATACAAACAAATTGTTGAACACTCGGGCGTATGTGGAACATTTTTTTAGGATTTGTTTGGTATAAGGGGAAATCAAGTTTCTGCAAATCAGAAAAATGTTTTAATCTAAAAAAAAAACTTTAATTCTAATTTAGTGCTCTTAAAATATACAGTATACGATCATTATCTTGATTCTTAAGGACCAATCTTGGAGCGGCTCTTATTTCCAAAAATTAAATTTAGTTTGCCGTTTTCAGTATATTATAAAATTAATTCACACTATAGATACTTAAAAACTTATTTAAAAAAATATAATTGTAGGCATAAACCATTCTCGAAAAATAGAATTTTCAAAAAAAAATATATTTTTTTTTATTTAAATCTCAAAATAATTTTCAACATTGCATAGTAAAATTTTATTCAAATCAAAAAACCAAATATCGTTTTTGGTTAAATTGTTTCCTACCAGAAAATAATTATATAGTGACATACATACATACAAACAAAGTTTTATCAAAATCTTTCCACCCGTTTTTGAGGAAAAAAAGTTTTACCTAACCACTTTTTAAGCATTTGTACTGTACATACCCGTAATTTATTTTTTTAATTAGCCAAAAGTCTGTTCTTTAATCCTACATTTAAATTATATTATTTGCGTCAATTGTTTTCAAAAAAATGCATTCAAACTCAAAATTTTGATAAAAAAAAATTGTGAAATGGTAAACTAAATTTTTAAATTTTTCAACGCTCATATCAATTCTGAATCGAACACAAGAAACCGGAAGCTTTTATAAATATCTTCTAGTTCTTAAGAAAATTTCTTTTTTTGAGATATTTTTAATTTGCTTGCATTTCCAGCATTACGGCTGTAATGAGATATGTATGGGGACATGCTGCACCCCCCCCCCCCCCAGTAACCCCCCTGCTTGCGCTCACTATAGGATTTGGGGTATTTTCGAGGTTCGGTGTATGCAAAATTTGATGCTTAAATAAAGTGCTAGTACCCAGCATTTGGGGAAGTTGCGAGAGGTTGGTTCATAGTTATGAAATTAAGTACTGAAATGGCTTTAATTGTTTGATGTCCCTATAAATTCTTAATCGAATACTGATGGTTTATGTTACCAAAACTCCTTTTTTATTCAGTTTTTATTTTTTTGGTATTTATGTTAGTTTGTTTCCTAAAGTATTTACCTATATCATTTCTATAATAATATCTACACACAAAATTTTGCAGAAGAATAAAATAATTTTTGATTAATTAAACAAAAATTTAAACATAATGTGCAAGAAGCGGATGGTATCAAGTCAAATTAGTCATTCCCTATCAGCAATATTTCATATACTTAACTCTACCTACCTACTCTACCTAAATTTATGTGGAAAATAATATTTGAAATAAAATTGCAAAAAGTGCTTACCTAGAAAACACTCTTGTAGGTATTAATTTTACATTACGTATTTCTGTTTGTAAATATAAGAAGATACAAGCGACATTATCATGTCAAGTAGTTACTTTTTATTGTTAATTTTGTTGGTGATTATCAATAAAAGTTGGACATTCAAAGTTTGCAGCAATCCAAAATATATACAATCGCACCTACAAACATATAGTACCATAAGATATTTCGAATGAGATCATTAATATGCACTTCATATTCGTTTGCCAATCATAAAAAAAGCTTTCAAAGATAAGGCTTACTTCGTTATAACTTTGCTGTTTTAGAAATGACCAGTCTTTTCAACAGTACTTAACATAGTGTCTTGCAATATACACAAAAATTCTGAAAGGTTGTGAATTCAAAGAATGGAAAATTCGGGACGTGGTTATTTGCTTATTTTAAATGTGGAACGTCATCGATCTGGATCTGAACATGACACGCAAAACTTGTCAAACATTTTTAAAGCTATGGGAGCAGAGGTTGATGTACGGATTGATCCTACTGGAAAAGAAATTAAAAAAATAATGGGAGAGAGTAAGAAGAAATTAAAAACTATATTTAAACATTTATAAAAACTAAAGAAGTTAAGGGTTTGTTTCTAATGTGCCGGCGGCAAATTTTCAAGATTAAACTATACCTGCAAGATATATACATAAAAGACTCTGTCTAAACAAAGTGATTCTAAATGTTTGAAAATAAATCCACATATACATACATATATATGCATAAGTTTAACAGCACATAATAATTGAAAAGAGAACAAAGCAAAATGTGTGTATGCGTTGAGAAAACGATAACCGCATCATGGTGAACAAACATTTATTTCCTGTTCTCAAGCTTTTTCAGAGTGTGATTTTGTGTTAACATAAATAATGTATGTGTATAAGTACCTTTGTATATTGTTTGTGTTTATTTTTTTTTTTTGGCTTTTGAGTAATTCAGATAAAGTACCCGTCTTTGTCGCCCATATTTACTTACCTCAAGTTATTTAGAACCTTAAAAGTAAAAAATCAGATATAATACCTAATACCTACCATTTTAAAAGCTTAATATTTAAAAGAAGAAAATCAGAGATAATACCTATGCCGGTTTGATAAATAATGGGTTTCCCATTGGTAAATTCAGATTTCAAGTTAAAAATTGAATTTTTTCGTAGCAAGAACAGGATTTCAAATTGATTTACTTTTGTCATAGTATTTGTGCAGTTTTGTTTCTCTGTCAATATTTCAATACAAATTTCTTCCCTTTTAGAAGACAAAGATGAGCTTGATGATGTTACCGATTCATTTTAAACTTTTCCATTTATAATCGAATATTTCTCACATATTTTCAACAAAAATTTCATTCCTGAAATTCCTACATTAATATAATCAAACAAAACATATGCCAACTGACAGCTGTAAATTATGTTGGAGTTAGTACAGGCAGGGGTAAATCTGCCGAAAAATTTAGATCTGCAAAATTGAATTTAAATCAAAAATAAATCAATTTATTTTACCCAATGGAACGCAAAAATTGTCAAAATCGGCTTTTTGACAGATCCAAATCATAAATAAATTGATTTATTTTACCAATGGAAAACCCGATAAAACTTTCACTAAGGCAAGAATAACACAAAATAGAATGAATTGTATGAATTGGGGTGATTTTTCATTGTTTTGGGTTTTTTTTGCATTTTATGGTTAAATTTCATTTATGAAAAATTATCCCATACTTTTTATCTTAAATACAAAATGTTATAATTTTGTATATCTATAATGCAAAATTATATGTAATAATCATACTAATTCGCACTGTTTAAAATCTAAAAAGATAATCGTTTTAAATATTGAAAAATCTGATGAAATAATCGTATGGGTTATCCAAGGTTGCTGCGGCCATTCTTCTTAATGCAATTTCACCCCAATTTCTTTTGGCAACTTATAGCCGGGGCATCCAGCAACCAATAGACTGAGTCGTATCTCAATTTCTTGAATTAACTTCAATGTTGTGTCGTGTGACCAGTCACTTTCAACCTTCTTCCTATAGGATTTTTTTTTTTTTATTTATTTGCAGATTGCTGAGGCGGCGACTGCAAATTTGATGGCGAAATGTTGCATAGGTTGCAAGTATTCTTTCCAATTCTAGTCTTTCCTTAAATAAAAATATTGTAAAAATTAACCTCACTGCACCACTAAAATCAAATTCCAAATGCACTGCAAATTGTCTGACAATGAAAAAATTGTATGATGTTAAAAAAAGTACATCTGACAAATTCTTCATTGTCAGAAACGTCAGACAACGATAAAAGTTGGCAGGCCTGACAATAAATTGTTTGTGTACACGATTATCAAATACCTTACAATTTATCGTCTTACAATTAATTGTCAGATGCATTTTCTGACAATTAATTCTAAGAGTACACGATTGTCAGCTAGCGTACACATGATTGTAACATTTCTTACAATTAATTGTCAGACAGTGATGTTACAATTAATTGTCAGACAATTTTATGACAATTAATTGTAGACATTGTAATAGGTCTGTTTGTTTACCGGTTTCTCTACCATTTTTAGTTCAATTTAATTTTTTTTATATTAACAGAACTGTGAATTAAAATTAGTATAGAAAATGGCAAATAGAAAATTACTTACTAATTTCTCCTGTCTTATTTTTTCTTCCTACATTTCCATTAGTTATTAAAAAGGATTTTACCGAATACTCATATATGGCAGTTGCATACTTTTCTCATGGCACGGAAGATGATGTTGTACGGACTGCAACAGACACTGAATTGTTTAATGCACAAAAGTCAATATTAATTCCACTATGCAACATTCCGTCCTTGGAAGGAAAACTCAAATGGTTGATATTGCAACATTGCAGAGGATCATATGATTTTGCAAAACTAAAACCTGAAGGACCAGTTCCATTAATTAAATATCCTAATTATTATGCGAAATTTTTTGCTACTTCTCCAGGTGAGTTGCCAGTTTTATTTGATTTAAAACATACATAATACTATTTCAATTTGTATATTTCAACAGGCATGAAAGCTTACCGTACCACAAGCGGATCTTGGTTCATAGAAGCCCTTTGTAAAAGACTTGAAAAAGAATACAAGGATTTAGATATAGAGTCAATAATGGCAAATGTCAAGCTGGATGTCGAAGAAGAGTGCAAAAAGTGTGGAAAATTTTCTGCTCTTCAAGTCCCAGAGGTCGAAACAAATTTTGCCGGCAAACAGTTTTTTATAACTTCTGGGTTTAAGGAAAACTAAACCAAAGTTGCATATAATAAATCTTAAAAAAAAACATGTGAATTCATGTAGGTATTATGGGATATAGATGTATGGTTCTTATTTTGTTTAATATGAAAAATAGTTATCTGAACATAACTATCCAGCCATATCATCAATTACTAAGGTCAAGCTTTTATGTGCATGAGTTAAATCTGAGTTAAATCAGAGTAAGTTAATATTGCAATAATAAATAGGGACGCGAATGTACAGTAATACTATGTTTCCACCGACCACTAAACCGAGATTTCTTCTTCAATCTCGAAGATTTACCACACAAATTTATTTCGTAAATCTAGAAGATTTTAAATAAATCTTGCTAAATCTTCATAGGAAAAATAGTTTTACAAGTCAAACAAATCAATTTATGTCGCCCTGAACGCATTCATTGGAAAATCTAACCCTTCTTGCTTCTTTTGCCAAACATGAAACTTTCTGTCTCACTTCAACTTCATACGAAGAAATGCAACAACATTTGGATTTTGAGAGGTACTGTCAAAGTTAATTTATTTTTTAATCTTTTTGTGTGGTGGAAACACTACATAGATTTATTTAATCTAAATTGAGATAAACCTTCGGTGGAAACATAGTATAAGCCCCTTTCACACGAAGGAATTTCACTCCAAAGTCGTTCGAGTATACTTAATCAAAAAGTTCATATAGAAATACAATATTGTAAATTTCATCCTCACAATTAATTTTTGTTAATTTTGGTGTAAAATAAAATATATAGAAAATAGAAGAAATGGACACAGCCAAACATGAATCTCGACTATTTTGCATTCAACGAATTCACAGATTTTGACATTGAACGCAGCCACTTAAAATTTTGACACATCCTACGTTATTTTATAGCGTTACGTCATATTATGTGAATTCGGTGCGTTGTTAAATACTTGTATTTATTTTTCTGCGGTGTCGGTGTGCTTTTGCTTTGGCCTTTTGGCCTTTTGGTTTTCTAGTTTCTTGTTTAAATCCTACACATTTTAAGAATGACAACAATTAATTCGGATAAAAAAATAAGAAGGAAGCAAATACGCTGTCGCGCTATTGTTTGTAATGAAACAAATATTCCCATATCCGATGACCCAACGCTGGTATAATAAAAATAAAATCGGTCATTAGTTATTCACTTTGAAAACATTTTATATTTTAGTTCGTTGCCATTTGTAATGCTGGGCTTAGCACCGGCCTGACCGAAGACTCTGTTATTCAGGAAACACAAAAACATGGAAAGGTATCAAAGCTGACAATGATACCTAACAAATCATATTGCTTCCTTGGTTTCTGCGACGTTGAGGAAGCTATCAATATATTTCAGGGCATGCATGGCCGATCAGAGCTTGGACAAAACTCAACAGTTATATATATGTCGTATTTCAAAGGAATGCCCGTAGCGGAAAATCCTATGGACAAGGAATTACCTCCTGGAACGATCATAATTCCAGACTTTGTTACATCAGAAGAAGAATCCGTTCTTTTGACAGCAATCAATCAACCTCAAGCTGGTTCGCTAAAAAACAGATCAGTCAAGCATTTCGGCTATGAGTTTCTTTATGGATCAAATCTGGTTGATCCCGGTAAACCCCTTGAAACTGAAATACCCAAAGAATGTGATATGCTATGGAAGAGACTTGGCGACAAACAACCGGCTTTTAGCTGGTTCAAACCTGATCAACTGACGGTGAATCAGTACATGCCTGGCCATGGAATTCCGCCTCATGTAGATACCCACAGTGCATTTCTTGATCCAATTTTATCACTGTCTCTAGAAAGTAATGTTGTTATGGATTTCCGGAGAAATGGCCAACGAATCTCGGTCCTACTTCCACGACGATCGTTGTTGATAATGTCTGGAGAATGCCGCTATGATTGGACTCATGGTATCACTCCTCGAGTAATGGATGTAATCAAGACTCCTAACAACAGTTTAACAACCCAATTACGTAACAAACGTACTTCTTTCACATTTCGAAAGCTCCGAGATACACCATGCGATTGTATATATCCCGCCTTGTGCAATAGTAAAGAAACCTCATTGAAATCCAAAGTGCCTCTTGAGAGCGTTGCTAAAAAAGTCGAAGAAATGAATGTCCATAGCATCTATGAAAAGATTGCCAATCATTTCAGTGAAACAAGACATTCGCCATGGCCTAACGTCGCCCAATTCTTAGAATCATTTCCTCTCGGATCTATTATAATTGATATTGGCTGTGGGAACGGTAAATATCTATCAATCAACAAAAATACTCTTCAAGTAAGAAGTAAACAATTTATTTATATGTATGTAATTTTAAATAAATTTGCAACGTTCAGTTTTTCTTCAAAAATAATTTTAAAAAATTCCTGTTGTTGTGTCCACTGTTGTGGACACAGATCTTGTGTGTCAGCTTATTTTTGTATTCTTCCTTTACTTTTAAAATCGACGTGCTTTGCAAAACGATTTTAAACATTTTTTTTTTTTCAGATCGGTTGCGATCGAAGTTCTGGCTTGCTTAATGTTTGCTGCTCCAATAAGCAACACGTGTTCAAGTGTGATTGTCTTTCTGTTCCAATACGCTCCGCAACGGCTGATGGCGTCATAAGCATTGCAGTTATACACCATTTGGCAAGTGAAGTAAGGGTCAAATTATCTATTTCATTCTTTTATGATAAATTCTTTCATTCAGTCGCGCCGTCTACAATCGATTAATGAGATGGCAAGAGTCCTTCGACCAGGTGGACTTGGTCTTATCTACGTTTGGGCTAAAAATCAAAAGGCCAATTCTAAAAAATCATCATACCTACGACAGAATAAAGCTGTTAACAAGGGAAAAATATCCGAAGCTGAACAAAGGCAAAAGACTCAAACTGAGAGTCAAGAGATAAGTAAAGAACTTGATATTCAACTGCCGGTTCACACAAATCGAACTGAATTCCTAGAACAAGATGTCCTTGTACCATGGAAGCTGAAGTCGCAACAAGAAAACACCGATACTTCAACTTTCTTAAGATTCTATCACGTGTTTGAAGCGAATGAATTAGAGGATCTTTGTAAAAAATTATCGAATATTATTATTGAGAAAAGTTTTTATGATCAAGGTAACCATTGTATTGTTTTTAGAAAACTATAAAAAAATCAAAAACCAAAATGTTCGCTAAAATTTTAATAAAAACTTTAAAAAAAGGGATACGACAGTAAAACAGATATAAATCCTCATATATATATCAAATAAGCAAAATATATTTGTATGAAAGTTTACATAGGGTAAGCTTTCATTTTTGAACATTAAAATGCACTCAAAACTAAAAAGCCGTGTTCCTTTGGATGTGGCGAGGCACTCACGAGTACTTTGCTAGCCATTTTCAATTGAACGTACAGAATTAATTTCCCTACAAATCTCATCTACTCGCCGTGAAAGCAGGAGTAGTTGGTAGTACTAGATTACTCATCAGTAGAAAAGAAAAGGAACACGGCAGGATAAAAAGACAAATCGCATAGAAGATTCGTCATGCAAAGACAATCGATATCATGTTCATATTAATCTCCCATCTCTAGCTAAATGTCAAAAGAAACGCAAAAGTGTTTTTTTTTTCTTATAAATATTAGTAGTTGTAGTATAATTTCCAAAAATAATAATGGAAGATAAAACAAAAGAACGTACAGAAATAGTTGAAGTTGAAGACATTTTTACAAAATTCTGTGGAATAGAAGGAATTCCCAAATTCAGCCAAATATGTCGTGTTTGCCTCTGTGAAACCAATGAAAGTGACCAACAATTAGATACGACGATAATTTTGTTAAATAATGCTCAAGAAATAAGAAGTTTGCTTCAGGAATCAACAGGCGTACAGGTATCCTATTATTTATCTAGTCTGTAGTCCATAAAAATAGTATTTAATAATTATTTCGTTGTAGGTTGTCGACTTAGACTTTCTACCTAATCACATTTGTGATAGGTGCTTCAAGACCTTAACAGCATGGTACAGATTCCGCTCTCAAACACAACGTTCCAATGAAATACTAAAGGAATACTTAAAGAAACAAAGTTCGTCGTTGGATGGCAATTCATTAGCCAGCACCGACCTCACCATTCACATGCAGGGCGAGAAGATGAATCTAGTATCAACTGATAATGTTTCTGAAATTCAGGATTTCCAAATTTCGTTTGTAAAAGATAAACCCGAGGTAGTGGGGTTTATTTTTCACTGCGATGACTGCACCATGGTAAGAGCTTGTCTTTGTTGATTTTCGTTGCTTAAATTAATGATATGGTTTGTTTAGACATTTACAAATCAGCTGGCCTTCGACCAGCATCAGGAAGAACACTCTAGGCCAACCGGACAAAAGTCCTTCAAGTGTAAGCTTTGTCCCAAATCATTTGCGTTCCGTAATGGTATGCACAATCATATGAAATTATCTCATCATCATCGGACGAGGTATAAATTCCAGTGTGATGTATGTGACAGAAATTTTAATAGCACATATGGTTTTAATGTGCATAAAACTAAGCCTTGTGTTCCCGCGGATTTAATTGAACAATGTAAAATTCAAAAACTAGATGTGGGTAATGAAGAACTCAATCTATTAGCAGTTACTGAAAAAATTATTAACGAAGCTAAAATCTCTTGTATTTTGTGCAAAAAAGTAAGTAAATGCCATAGATGCGATGTCAGATGTGACTTGGTGCGCATTGTAAAAGCACTTTATTTGTAGAGTTTACAAATTTCAGTCATTTTAATATTTTATTTTTTATTTGCAGAATTTCAAAAGTCATAACGCCTTCATCGGCCATTATCCTAAGCATAACAAAGATAAAAAGTGTCATATTTGCAACAAAGATTTTCCAATTTTTAAACTTCTGGAAAGGCATGTGCGAAGACATTTGCATGCACAAAATTTTACTTGTCCAATATGTTCTCGTCCATGTTATTCAGTTCAAGCGTTTCGTGCCCACATGAAAGAACACGGAAAAAGAGAATGGATATATAGGTGTAACGTATGTCAAAAAGAATTTTTCTTAATTAGAGATTTTGAGAGGCACATGGTACAACATTTGGAAGATGAAAAGAAAGCACTCGAAAAGACGAAAAATAATGTAGCGGATGTTTTAGGAAGTCACAATGGCGTTAACATTGATATCGTTAATGAATGCGACTCAAATCCATTAGCAGAAAACAAGTTCAATAATCAATTGGAAACGGACATTTCGAATTACCAAGACCGATTCCAGTTAGCCAAAGTAGAAGAAGATTATGAAAGTGACGTACCAATCAAACCAGACAAAGACACGTGTATCCACATAGAAATGGATCATTCCATGGACATAATTGAACAAGAACAACAGTTAATAAAAACAGAAAGTCCAGTACATTATAAATATGAAACTGAAATTCCAAGTGACCATGAAGGATCTAACCAAGCTAGTCAATTACAGAGTGCTGGCAATAATCAGTTTAATATTAATACTACAGGAGTGAAACCAGAAATATCTGTTCTAAATAGAATCGCGGAGTTAGAACACCCTGAATCGGATAATACCTCCTCCGAAGAAGAAAATGCCGACCAAACTGATGATGAGATATCTGTTTTGTCAAAATCGAATAGACAACTCAGCAAAAACCAGTCAACAGAACATACCCGAAATCTTTTGGATAAATGCAAGGTAAATTGTCATGTTACTGGTTGCCAAACGGTTAGTTACATAAAATATTTATTTGTTACTTGGTTAATAATCAGATGTTCATATTTCAGAAGTTTACTACCTTAACTGAAATCTGGGACCATTTCAAGAAAGAGCATCTCTCCGGAAAAAAGCCTTATAAGTGTTCCGAGTGCTTTGAACAATTTGAAAAGATAACGGCATTTCGTTTGCATATAAAAGCATACTATACATTTCAATGTCCAGTTTGTTTTAAATTAAAAACAAGCAGTTCTGAATTAAAAAAACACATAATACAAACTCATACCATTGACCGACCATTTAAGTGTTCGAAATGTGATCAAACATTTAAGGCGCCTAATGCTCTTAAAGTTCACGAGACTACTCATAATAATACAAAAGACTTCGTCTGTAGTATTTGCTCCAAGGACTTTTTTTCATACAATGGACTTTATTTGCATTCAAAAAGTCATAAAGATATAAAAGAATTGCAGTGTCCTGTTTGTAGCAGACAACTTACAAGCAAAGATCGTCTCAGGCGGCATATTGAAAATAATACTTGTGGTCGGATACGCAAAAATTTGAAGAGTAGTTTGGAAGCTAAAAAACTCTCCACAAGCTAAAATATATGATGTGGCGCAATAACATTGAACAAGGAAATGAAAGCGACTCAAATACATCAATAAAAAATGGTTCGAAGGATGAGTGTCATTGTAGTTAGTCAAAGTAAAAGATTCTGAAAAAAACCCACACTAAACCAAATAGAAAAGGATTTTTCGATTAATATAATTAATTCCAGAGAAAAACTCCAATTAATAAAAACAGAAAGTCCAAATTAAAAATAGACAGTTGAGGATTTAAAAAAAAACACGTTACATATTCTCAATCCAACGAGCGAGAATACATCTGTAGTTTTTTTTGAACAGGACGTTTTTCCTTACAATGGACTTAACTTCTGCATCCAAAGAGTCATAAAGATATTAAGAATTTGAGTGTTCGATATGTCGCAAACAGTTTTCAAGCAAAGATCGTCTTAAGCGTCATATTAAAAGTAAATATTGTGTTCGGAATCGGAAAGAGTAAGATTTGGAGCAGTGTTAGGTATTGTTAATATAAAAATGTTATCACATTAAAAGAAATATGGATTTGGATTCAAATAAAACTTTACTTACTACATTTACACACATAAAAGAATCAATACTTTTGTACCTATTTGACTTAAAATACTTAAGCTCTGTGTATATTTATTTCTTCGCTTAAGCCTAGTACGCTGCTGATGCGAATTTAATTTGCTAATGCCGTACATTACACTTAATCATGTATGTGCCTTATTATATGACCGCTTTACTGATCTCGTGGCTACAGGAATAAGAAAAATCCTATCTTTACTTGGTTGTTTTCTAAAAGGCGCATTTAGTAAGACAGGTAGATTTTACGTGTGATGGGTGGATTCCATCCAAAATCCACTGATGCGCCAGTTTCAAATAATATATTCTCTGATGGAAGAAAACTATTTACTTAAAAAAACGAGCCCATTCAATATTCCTCAAATTATTTATAAAAGACCATGGGGTGTATTCATAGTCATTTTTAAACTGTTGCTAAGTTAAACCTGTTTTTAATTGTATTTTCTATGATAAATTTTGATTGCTATGGGTTAGACTTTTAATATTTGAAGTTGAATAATTCAATAAACTTATATTTGAATCAACAAAGGAGGTAATTCAGTTTAAATTAGGAGCTGTATTCGATAATCAATCTGATTTTAACATGTAGTTTACTATAACATGAGTTTAGCAAACGACTATGAATACGCCCCCATGTCTTTCCAATGCAAATCTTAACTGCAGTACTTGTTTTTGGTAACGTGAAATTTTACGCAATTTTTCACAATTTGCTGTAGGAAAAAAAAAGAGTTTTGGAAAACTCGGTGAAAGTTTTAATTACCAAACAGGCATTTTATCTTTTTATTGCATTTTATGAGCATTACATGCTCGGATTATGAACATGTCTTTAAAAAATCCAATGGAGGCAGAAAAATCCATGTCATGTAGTGACATAATCCATACAAGTCAGATTGTGGATTGGATTGTGGTTGTGATGTTGGAAATCGTTGATGCCCAGTGGAGGCGGCATGTTATAGAACAATCATTTTCTTCCCGCGGATAGCGGAATGCAAACGTGAAAAACACGTCCTTTGTGTTAAAGGTATTTGAAAAGAATAAAAACAAATCTTTATTTGCTCATATAAATAAAAATATTTATTTAAGAAACATAGAACAGCCAGCTATTAGAAAACAAAACAAGTAAATTCAATTTTCAATTTCAACAAGTGTAATTCCACAAAACGGAACGCACCTAAAAATGTGCAAACAATCGATGTCAATGATTTCGATAACATCGCCAATTCACCGTCATACCCATACCCATCTCTAGCTATATGTCAAAAATAAATATTAAAAACAAGAAATAGTTTATTGTTTGTTTTTTTAATAATTAGATATTCAAATAAATTATAATGGAAAAAAAACCAAACAAAACCAAAGACATAGATCAAGAAACTTTGACAAAACTCATTGGAACAGAAGCAATTCCTAAGTTCACCCAGATATGCCGTGTTTGCCTCTGTGAAACCAATAAAAGTGACCAGAAATTGGACACGATGATACTTTTGTTAAATAATGCTCAAGAAATAAGAAATTTGCTTGAGGAATCAACAGGGGTACAGGTATCCTGTTATCCATCTAGTCTCTAATGCATCAAAATAGTATTGGACAAATATTTTATTGCAGATTGTTAACTTAGATTTTCTACCTAATCAAATTTGTGATTGGTGCTTCAAGATCTTAACAGCATGGTATAGATTCCGCTCTCAAACCCAACGTTCCAATGAGATACTTGAGAAATACTTAAAGAAACTAAGTACTTCGTTGGATGACAAATCATTACCCAGCACCGACCTTACTATTCACATGCAAGGCGAGAAAATAGATGTAGTCTCAACTAAAAATGTTTCTCAAATAATTGAGGATTTCCAAATCTCGTTTGTAAAAGATAAACCCGAGGTAGTAGGGTTTGTTTTTCACTGCGCTTCCTGCACTATGGTAAGAAGTTTTGTCTTAGCTAATTTTTGTCGCAAAAATTAATGATGATGTTTTTTTTTTTTCTTCAAGACATTTACAAACCAAATAGGATTGGACAAACATAAGGAAGAACACTTTAAGGCTTCCAAACAAAAGTCCTTCAAGTGCGAACATTGTCCCAAATCATTTGCGTTCCGCAAGGGTTTGCACAATCATAAAAAAAATTGTCGTCATCATTGGACGAGATATAAATACCAGTGTAATGTATGTGAGCGGCGTTATAATAGCCCAACTGGTTTTAAGATACACAAAAGTAAACCATGTGTGCCGGTTAACCTAGTTAAGCAATGCAAATTTCAAAAATTGAAAGTGCGTAAGGAGGAACTCTTAGCAGTTGCTGAAAAAACAATAAGAGAAACTAAAATCTCTTGTATTTTGTGCAAAAAAGTAAGTAAAATGCCTCAATCGTAAAATGCCAGTATTGCAAAATAGTGATGCGATTTCAGAAACTGTACGAGATTCTAAGCCATGCCAAATGCGACATGCTTCGCACAGTAGAAGTTTTTCGTTCCTTCATCAAAATGTATTTACTAATTATTATTATTATCAGAAAACGAAGTTTTGAAAAACGTTTTCTTTGCGGTTGTTACTTTCTTACTAATAAATTATCCTACTAATTGACTATTTTAATGTATTATGAATGTGAAAGTAATGTTTGTTTGGAATTTGGATGTTTGTCCTTCGATCATTTTGGTTGGTAAAATTATAATAAAAATCGGCATCGAAGTCGATTATGTAGTGAAACAGGTATAGAATTGAAGAGAAATTTATTTAAAAACAAAGAAATTGAGATCATTTACATACACAGTTTGTAGAATATACTAAAAAAGGTGCTTGTTTTGAGTACTGCAAGAGTACTGCGTATTTTCTATGGGTTTTGACAAAAAATTCTGAAAATTTTTGAAAAATTGCACTTTACCAAAGAAATAAATTAAATTAAATTAAAAAAGGGTCCATTTTTAACATTTCTAACTTGTCAGATTTTGAATCCAAAGTTAACATATGTAGTTTTTTTTGCAGAATTTCAAAAATCATGAAGACTTTATTGGCCATTATCCTAAGCACACAAAAATAGAAAATGTCATATTTGCAACAAAGATTTTCCACAAGTTAAACTTCTGGAGAGGCATGTGCGAATGCATTTGCGTGCAAAAGCTTACGCTTGTCCAATGTGTTCTCGTTCGTTTTATACATGTGCAGCTTTTCGTGCCCACATGAAAGAACACGGCAAAAGTGAATGGATATATCGGTGTAACGTATGTCAAAAAGAATTTTTCACAGTTAGAGAGTTCGATATTCACATGGTGAAACATTTGGAAACTGTGGAATATAAAAAAAAACCTACCGAAAGGGCGAAGCATAATGATATGGTGAATGTTGTAGAAATTGAAAGCAGCAACAACATTGAAATCGGTAATGAATACAACTCAAATGCATCGCCGGAAGATGATTCAAAAACTGAGCCGACTAACCATATGAAAACAAACATGCCGAACAGCCAAGAGCTAATTCAGTTACTTAAAGTAGAAGTAAATTCCGAGACAGACGCACCGAACAAGCCAGAAGTAGACACGTCCGTCCAAATAAAAATGGACTATTCCATAGATGTAATTGATTCCAAACAAGAACTCCAGTTAATTAAAACAGAAAGTCAAGTTTCTCAACTGGAAACTGAAATTCCAATACACGATGAAAGTTCGAACCAAGCTTGGCAACTGCAGGCTGTTGACAATCAATTTAAAACCAATGTTACAGAAGTGAAAACAGAAATATCCCCTCTTAAAGACATTGTAAAATTAGAAATCCTAGAATTGGATAATTCCTCTTCCGAAGAAGATAACGACGAAACTGATCATGATATTTCTTCCTTATCAAAATCGAATGACCAAATCAGCGAAAATCAGTCAGGTCAGGAATATATCCAAAAGCTTTTGGAAAAGTGTAAGGTAAATTGTCATATTTCTGGTTGCCAAACGGTAAGTTACATAATGTACTTGTTCCCCCTATTTTATTCCTCACGTGTATGCATATATTTCAGAAATGTTCAAACTTAACTGAAATTTGGGTACATTTAAAAAGAGAGCATCTGTATGGAAAAAAACCATTCAAGTGTTCCGAATGCTATCAAAAATTTGAAAATAAAAAGGCATTAAATTTCCATATAAAAGCGTACTATACATTTCAATGTCCAGTTTGTTTTAAATTAAAAACAAGCAGTTCTGAATTAAAAAAACATATAATACAAACTCATACCATTGACCGACCATTTAAGTGTTCGAAATGTGATCAAAAATTTAAGGCGCCTAATGCTCTTAGAGTTCACGAGACTACTCACAATAACAAGAAGGAATTCGTATGTAGTATTTGTTCCAAGGACTTTTTTTCATACAATGGACTTTATCTGCATTCAAAAAGCCATAAAGATATAAAAGAATTGCAGTGTCCGATTTGCAGCAGGCAAATATCGTCTTAAACGGCATATCGATAAGACTTCTTGTAGTCGGAAAAGCATTAAGTTTAGTTCAGAAGAAGAAGAAGCAAAACATAATAATGATGTGGAGGATGTTGTAGATATTCGCAATGAATGCGAGCCAAATACATCAGCAGAAGATGATTCGAAAAATGAGTCGTGTTATCAAAAGGAAGAAGATATTTGCCTAGAGCCATTCCAGTTAGTCAAAGTAGAAGAAGATTCTGAGAGATATGCACCGATTAAATCCGAAGAAGACTCGTCTATTGAAATAGAAATGGATTTTCCCAACGAAAGTCAAGTACCTTCAATTTATCAATTAGAAACTGACATTCCGACAGACCATGGAAGTTCTAACCAAGCTTGTCAATTACAGAGTGCTGACAATGACTATTTTAACATCAATACGTCAGATGTGAAAACAGAAAAGTCTGCTCTAAAAGATATTGTAAAATTAGAAATCCCTGAATTGGATAATTCCTCTTCCGAAGAATATAACGCCGACGAAACCGATGATGATATATCTAATTTATCAAAATCCTATGACCAAATCAGCGAAAATCAGTCATCAGAATATACCCAGGAGCTTTTGGAAAAATGCAAAGTAAATTGTCATTTTGCTGGATGCCTTATGGTTAGTTTCATTGAGTATTTATTTTGTACTTAGTTATTAATCACATGTTAAATTTCAGAAATGTACAACCCTAACGGAAATCTGGCACCATTTCAAGGACGAGCATCTCTCCAAAACAAAACCATTTACGTGTTCCATATGCTTTGAACAATTTCAAGATAAAATGTCATTTCGTTTTCATATAAAAAAATACTATTCATTTAAATGCCCAATTTGTTCAAAATTAAAAATAAACCACACTGAATTGAAAAGGCACGTAATACTAACTCATTCAAACGAACGACCTTTTAAGTGTTCAAAATGTGGTAGACAATTTGTAAGTCTTAGTTATCTTAAGGCTCACGACATTAGTCATAGTATTAAAAAGGAATTTGTGTGTAGTATTTGTTCCAGGGACTTTTTTTCTAAGAATGGGCTTTATCGGCATTTAAAGAGTCATAAAATTATAAAAGAATTGCAGTGTTCCATTTGTAAACGACAATTTCTAGGCAAAGATCATCTTAAGCGGCATATTAAAATTAATAATTGTGGTCGGAGATACAGAAAGCAAGATTTAGACTAGAGTAAGGTATAAATCCCAGTGTTACTATATACAAAAGTTGTTATTACATACATGAAAAAAATAAAAGAATATTTATTTGGATAAATTTATTATACTATTTATTTTTATTCTTTACTATTGTTTTTACTTGCTTTTTAAGGGTATATGACATTAGGTGTGCTTTTAGTGCTTGCAAAAAATAATAAAAACACACCTAGTGCTTACGAAAAAGTCTGAAAAAAGTTCAAGAGTTTAATTTATTTAATAAGTTTTTAGTTTTGAATAAAATTTTTGATGGAAAGTCTTAGAATGCATTATTATTCGTACTTTTTTGGAAGAAGTTCCGGTGTACAAAATACGTACTGATATTCTAACGCATTATCATCGGGTATTTTCACATCAAGGACAAAAAACTTGAGGAAAGTAATAAAAAATCAACACTACCCATGAACTGATTTCTACACTAAATAAATATAAATTACCCAATAAATTTTCAGAAACTGACAATCTTTCCAAAATGGTATGTATATATTGCATCTCGGCATAGAAGAGAAGCCTACTACAATAATTGGATAAAAACAAATTGTGTAGCTGTACCACGTAGCACTGCCAAATTTGAAAGGTACTAAAATATATACATATGATACTAGTCCCGCTTTATATTTACATGACTAAAAATATGATGCAACACAAAAAAAAGAGGAGAGGATAATTTTGTTCGTATTTATGTCTTCTGGAGTTTATTTATATATTCGTTGCACTACCTGTTTTAAAAGAAAACCGTTAAATGTCGTCATTGCATAAATAAATCAATTTAATTTTCAATATTATTACGATTAAAATAATACCTACAAAGAAAAAATTAAAAATTCCAGTTCAGTTCTTAATATAGCACATCGCGTTCAACAAAATCTTATTAAAAAATATTTTTATTTATTTTCGATCTTCTTCGCCGGTCACTTAATCTTGTTATATTTGGTATAAAAGAAGATTGTAAAAATTTATCTATACAAATAAAACTGAGTCTTCTTCTCGACGAAAATGCGATTTTCTTCAATTTCAATATGAATTCTATAATTATATCATGCATTTTCGCAGGTAAGATCATTTATTTTAAATCGCACTCAACAGCTTTTGCAACTTACTGGTTTATTCAATTTCAGCTCTGATTTCTGGTGTTCTCCTTCTCCAAGGACCTTGGACGATGTAACTATATTTGCCAAGATCCCGATGTGCCAGTCTGTGCTACAAATGGCATTTGCTATGATCGTTTCCCAAGTTTGTGTAATCTGCAAACCTACAATTGCCTGAACCCACAAAAACAATTCGAACAACTCTCGGACCACAAGTGTAAAGATATTGCTCAACCTCTTTGCACAAAGAGCGATTTCCAATAGATAATAGAACTTTTTAGAAAAAAACGACAATAAACATGATTTACCAGGAGTAAAAGTGGTTTTTTGATTTATTTAAAAAAAAATAACCAAATTATTAAGAGCCATTTTCTAAACAAAAAGATTTTCTTTGAGATCTAAATGGCAGAAGGAACATTTTATTTTTCTAAAAATCCACTTGGAGATATGGACAATCTTTTAGTAATATGTACATTATCTATACAAAAAGCAGTAGTACAAATATCTCCAGTAGACCGCATTATTGTTCCTGATTGAGATTAAGAATTAAGTTGAAATCAAAGCTGATTGAGTCAGATCTCGCCGACTTTTATTCTATTCATTAAAACGTTTTCAAGACCTTGTGTTCAGTTTTTTAAAATAAAACTTTGACAAATAAAATTGCCACAGTTCGACATGATATTTAATACACGGTTATGAACAGAGCTTTTACCTATTTTTGTATACAGAAAGAGTATCTCTTGTCGTGCTGAAGTAAGTACTTCTCATCTTAGCGGCAGACAATTGTAGGTCTCCATTATTTCTGGCCACTAACAACACTCACACATGAATGGTTGAGAGTGCGGGCTCGGCTGGCTCTCCGCGATGTATCGTCAAATTTATTTATTATACTATGAGCTTACACATAACAGTGTATATTTATGAACTCAGGGACACTTGAAATTCTATACCAATTTTACTGTTTTAGATTTGTTAAATGTTTCATAAAAATAAAATTAAGTTTTAAAATATTAAAAGCCAACAAAAAAATTGGTTAAGTTTATCCATATAAATCAGTTCCGGGATCAAATTCTTATGGAAGGTGAAGAATATGGCCGTTTTCGAAAACGTTCTTAAACGCAAACTGCAAAAGTCTCCTGTTCGAAAACGCAAATACAAATTCTACTGCATTAGCATTGTGTTCGATAATGCAGCTTGCTAAAGTCACGTCTTCGAAAACATCGTCTGCGTTGCAACTGTGCAGTAAAAAAATGGAGGTGACGAAAGAGACAGACATGGTGGTTCGAGAGATTGTTATCTGTTTAATATTTTTGGATGTCAGTTAGGGAGTCATTAAAAAAGATAAACACGTCGTGGCTGAAAATGACGAGCGAAACTGAATCTGGAAATTCTGATGAAATTAGCTTCTGTTCGAAAACGTCAACTGCGCTTGCAAAAAAATCATTTGACGTTCATCAAAAGACGTGTGCAAGCAGGACGATTGCATATTTGACGATTGCAACTTTTGCGTCATAAATGACGATCAATCGCCGGTCAAATTGACTTTGATTTGACGTTTTCGAAAACGGCCTGTATGAGCGTTCAATACGCTTTTAATCGCAAACAAAAGAGCTGAAGCCAAAACCCTTAAATACATACCATTTTGCCCCGTGACGCGACTATAGGCATGTATAAAAATAATGAGCCATACAATTTAATTATTAAAGCTTATCAAATAAAACCAAATATAAATTTCGAAAAGAGAGGATAATTAAAATATTTTCATATAACAATAAGAAATCAGGACATTTTGAATTTAAGGTTAAATTTCTGACTAAAGGCTAAACTACATAAGCCAAAAAATACTTTTGTACAAAAGTAAAAATATTTTCCCGCTAGCGCAGTTGTTTTGTGAAAAAGAATATAAATTTTTTTTTTAAACCAAAATTTAATCTTTCTGCATCATTTTTATAAGTTTTCCATAGTCAGAAAAACTATTCCAAAATGAGTTTGAAAATTTTCACTTTTGTATTTTTTCACTTTTTTGGCTTATGTACATATAGTTAAGCCTTAATGCTGTTGTGTTGTACCTTTGTACATTATGTATTGCGTTTTTTTCAAAATTAATATAAAACTACAATATCTACCCTTCAGCAAACTAAAGTTTCAAATATGCAATCAATTACAAGCTAAAGCTGAAAACCAGAACTTCTATCTATTTTTAAAATAAAAAATTCCTTCATTAAAATTCTTAACATCGGCAACTTGATAATTGAGAAGAATACAAAATTAAATTATCTATGAGATTTGTTAGTGCAACATAACTATTATGAATCATGCATGTGTTATATGTTACTTAAACAACTCCATACTCCAAGCAACCTTAAAGTTAACCAATACACAAATCGGCCATACATAAATTTGCCGCATCAAGCGAGGATGCATAGTTTTGAGCCCCCCGCATTCTCTAAGCAGGCACCGAGCACTTTTTTAAAAGGACTTGGATTTCTATTGATCCAGTGTCTCATGATATATGCAGACTTTCACAAATATTTCAAAACTAAATGTGCATATCAAAATATGTGATAGATTTAACCAACATTCTTAATAAAATGACTCTAGATATAAAAAGAATCTTTGTTGAACTAGAATAGAATAAGGAATTAAGGTTTCATACGTAATTTTCTCATAACATCTCACGGGCGGACGCGGTACCAAGCGTATAAAAAAGCGATCCAGCCGGAGTAAAGCAAAGCTCGATATCAAAAACATTCTCAAATTCAATGTCGAATTTTAACGCATGAATACAAAAAAACATAGATATTTTATTTTTCTTAATACTTTATTTATCAGTCAGAGTATACATTCTTGCACATAATACACGCTCTCATTGGAAATCACCCTTTGTGCATTGGGGTTGTCCAATCTCCTTGCACTTACTATCAGACAATTGTTGGAATTGTTTCTCTGGATTCAAGCAGTTATAGGTTTGCAACTTGCACAAGCTCGAGAATCGGTCAAGGCAAATGCCATTTGAAGCACACACCGGTGTATCGGGTTCCAGGCAATTGTAACTACAACGTCCTTGGTCCTCTGGAATGGGGGCCACTCCACCAATAGCGACAGCAACCAAAGCTGCAACAAACACATTCATCTATATATTTTTCAATCAATTGTTAAAATGAATAAAGATGCTCTTACCTCCAGCAATGAAAGCAACGAGGATATACTTCATGTTTGATGAGAGTTGCGACTTGTGATTATAACAAGACAAAGGCTGAAATTGATTTGTCGAAATCCTGCTCAAAATAGTCCTATTTTATACAAAACCAAAATTCATGCGGTGATGGCGAAGCTTAACCTCAACCAAAACCGAAGAATGAGAGAATGCAATAACTGATGTAACTTATTTTTAACTCCATAACTTATTTTCGGACCAAGTGTTTTGTCTTTGCTGTCCATTTTGTTATGCTTATTTCAACAAGTGAACTCTTAATCGTACAATATGCAGTTCCATAACAGTTTACTTTATGACTTCCTTTTCGGTCCTTGGATGAAGCATTCCGGTGGGTACCTATAAAAGCACTCATATTCCACCTGATCCTCACACACTTCTTTTTGACGTCAACACAAACCAACATGAAACTTATAACAGCTTCTTTCGTCTTTGCAGGTAAGAAACTAAAAACAGCTAATCTTATGTAAACATTAAAATAATTAAATATTGTTTGCTTTTAGCCCTCATTTCTATTGCTATCAGTGGAATGGCTCCTCTTCCAAAGGATCTGGGACGGTGCAACTACATTTGCCAAGAGACCGATGTTCCTGTGTGTGGTACCAATGGCGTGTGCATCGATCACTTTGTAAGCCTATGCAAATTGCAAACTTATAACTGCTTGAACCCACAGAAGCAATTCGAACAGCTGCCTGACCACAAATGTAAAGATATTTCACAACCTCTTTGCACAGGTGGTGATTTTCACTAAACAAGGATTCACACTGGATTTCAAATAAAATAAAAAAATATTGAAAAAATGAAAACTGTTGTGTTTTGAGTTGAAATTTTTATATCATAATGTAGGTGTAGACACTATAGAGTGGGAGTGGAACAATATTGAAAATACAATCATGGTGTAACTTGAAAAATAATGCGGGAAAGACAGGAAGTGGTAGGTTAGGTTAGGTAGAGGGCTGACAGTTGATCTTATTGTTACCGTCACACTAAGATCTATGTAGATCCGTTGTGATACCCTAGGAAATTGTATCCTATACTTAATGTAAAAACCTATGTGTTTTGTTGGCAGTCAAGCCATTTAGAGGCGTTGACGAAGTTCAGAAGGCTGTTCGCCGAAGATCTGGAAGATCCTCTCAGTCATCAAAGAAATGATATGCTATGTATTTCTTTCTTAAGTGACAGACTCCTGGGCACTGGGCAGTGACAATGGGATCGTAAGGTATCCTCATGTGCTTCTTCATCGCTGCACCCCCTGAAAGGTTGAGGTAAACCGTGCGAAAATGGTGGTCTATTTCCCCAGTTTCAGGCAGAATGGGCACTGCTATAAAAAAATACTATAGATATGAGAAAGAAAAATGTTTATAATAATACAGTAGGCTTAAAAAAAACAACAGGTGATACTTTAAATGCTATCCCATACAAAAATTATAGAGTATATGAATTTATTTATAAAAGGACGAGACTGTAGAATAATGCCAATTTATAACTATATAATAAGATTTTATCGCTATTAAAAGTGGAAGTGCGTTCAAGCCGTTTCGTGCGACTTGAAAAAAAAACTCTGCGTGCCCAAAGAATGCTATAATTCGCGTATGTCTAGAGGCACTTCTTTCCCAAAATACCCACTTCGAGGAAATTTGTTGCAAAATTTTGAATCATATATTATGTATGTTAAAATGTTGGGAATTCCATGTTGTACAATTTTTATGATGAGAACATGATGCAAAAGTTAAAACAAAAAAAAGACTGCCTCCAACTTTAATCCTGGGAACTTCCCCGTTAAAACTAGCAGTTTTGGTGACATGTAGATCAGTTCGCGATTTCGCCAGAGTCACGGCAACTCAAAAACCTGGAATTGAGCTTTTCTGAAAACCATCTTACAGATTAAAAAAACAATTTTGTTTGGGGAGAATTATCACTTAAATTAATTTTTTTTTATTTATGTATTGATGCATTGTAATGGATGCTTATATGGTGATTTTCCCTAAGTCCAAAGACCTTAATTTTCCTCAACTTATTAGATTTGTATTATAGATTTTTAATGTCTTTTCCAGCTGAAAAAAAACTTATATCTTGAATTCTATGAATAGGATCGTCAAGATTAAAGTCTTTGCACTTAGGGAAAATCACCAAGCATCAATTCATATCTAAAAAATTAATTTAAGTTCAAAAAAATCGCTATTTTCAACCTTGCAGACTCATCAAAGGCTGAGAAAAATACCTGCCAGACTTTTATATTCTATAAAATAATAGCACCACTTCCTAATTTAGATTAGCGCCCTCTGGTTTCTTTGGGTTTTCTGGAGTTTATAGCATTAAACACTAATCTTTCAGAGCTTCCAATGAATGTTTGCTATTTTTCTCACAGATTCTCCCCTGTTATGCATGGATAAAATGGCTTCACGTTGATCTTCAGTGCATTGTTTGGCACTACCCATTTCGAAGTGTCATTTAAAAAAAAAAAATATTAAAAATTTCAAAACTATTGTTAGACTAAAATCTCACCAAAATTTTGTCTTTTTCAACCAACAAACTAACTTTTGTAATTTTTTTTTAATATATTGCTACTTTTTTGACCGGCTAATTTTGTAGTTGCAATCAACTTACTGCAGAATATTTAATAACGCCTTTTGTTTACTCGGAAGATTAATCGTAGAATAGATTGATGATATAATTACCGTTGGTATAATGCAGACATTTTTTCATCACTCATCCACCTATCTAAAGTGCAACATACAGTATTACTTAAAGGTAAGAAGTGTTGCTTTTATTGTGGCCATATGGCTGTATGTATAAACACCATCATTATCATATTTTTGGGATACAAATGTATATGCTCCCAATATTTGTTGGATTTTGTAGTAAGATAATCTAAACCGAAAGTTCGAAGTTCACCTCTAAGAAATCACATAAACGTGCCCTGTATCATAGTTCAAACAAATCGGTCCATCTGTTAAGACTCTAGGTTTATAAACAACTGGACCCACGGACAACAGTACTCCGAAAACCACATTTTTGGACTTCTCTATTATCCCGCTGTTATAATAAGGGGATACCACAATTGGGCATTTAATAAAGCATACAAGACAAATAGACCCCCATTCTCGTATGGTCTTATTTTCTATTCTTTAACTAACCTATTCCTGTTTTTCAAGTTACACCATGATCTTATTTTCAATATTGTTCCACTCCCACTCTATAGTGTCTACACCTACATTATGATATAAAAATTTCAACACAAAACACATCAATTTTCATTTTTTAAATATTTTTTTATTTTATTTGAAATCCAGTGTGAATCCTTGTTTAGTGAAAATCACCACCTGTGCAAAGAGGTTGTGAAATATCTTTACATTTGTGGTCAGGCAGCTGTTCGAATTGCTTCTGTGGGTTCAAGCAGTTATAAGTTTGCAATTTGCATAGGCTTACAAAGTGATCGATGCACACGCCATTGGTACCACACACAGGAACATCGGTCTCTTGGCAAATGTAGTTGCACCGTCCCAGATCCTTTGGAAGAGGAGCCATTCCACTGATAGCAATAGAAATGAGGGCTAAAAGCAAACAATATTTAATTATTTTAATGTTTACATAAGATTAGCTGTTTTTAGTTTCTTACCTGCAAAGACGAAAGAAGCTGTTATAAGTTTCATGTTGGTTTGTGTTGACGTCAAAAAGAAGTGTGTGAGGATCAGGTGGAATATGAGTGCTTTTATAGGTACCCACCGGAATGCTTCATCCAAGGACCGAAAAGGAAGTCATAAAGTAAACTGTTATGGAACTGCATATTGTACGATTAAGAGTTCACTTGTTGAAATAAGCATAACAAAATGGACAGCAAAGACAAAACACTTGGTCCGAAAATAAGTTATGGAGTTAAAAATAAGTTACATCAGTTATTGCATTCTCTCATTCTTCGGTTTTGGTTGAGGTTAAGCTTCGCCATCACCGCATGAATTTTGGTTTTGTATAAAATAGGACTATTTTGAGCAGGATTTCAACAAATCAATTTCAGCCTTTGTCTTGTTATAATCACAAGTCGCAACTCTCATCAAACATGAAGTATATCCTCGTTGCTTTCATTGCTGGAGGTAAGAGCATCTTTATTCATTTTAACAATTGATTGAAAAATATATAGATGAATGTGTTTGTTGCAGCTTTGGTTGCTGTCGCTATTGGTGGAGTGGCCCCCATTCCAGAGGACCAAGGACGTTGTAGTTACAATTGCCTGGAACCCGATACACCGGTGTGTGCTTCAAATGGCATTTGCCTTGACCGATTCTCGAGCTTGTGCAAGTTGCAAACCTATAACTGCTTGAATCCAGAGAAACAATTCCAACAATTGTCTGATAGTAAGTGCAAGGAGATTGGACAACCCCAATGCACAAAGGGTGATTTCCAATGAGAGCGTGTATTATGTGCAAGAATGTATACTCTGACTGATAAATAAAGTATTAAGAAAAATAAAATATCTATGTTTTTTTGTATTCATGCGTTAAAATTCGACATTGAATTTGAGAATGTTTTTGATATCGAGCTTTGCTTTACTCCGGCTGGATCGCTTTTTTATACGCTTGGTACCGCGTCCGCCCGTGAGATGTTATGAGAAAATTACGTATGAAACCTTAATTCCTTATTCTATTCTAGTTCAACAAAGATTCTTTTTATATCTAGAGTCATTTTATTAAGAATGTTGGTTAAATCTATCACATATTTTGATATGCACATTTAGTTTTGAAATATTTGTGAAAGTCTGCATATATCATGAGACACTGGATCAATAGAAATCCAAGTCCTTTTAAAAAAGTGCTCGGTGCCTGCTTAGAGAATGCGGGGGGCTCAAAACTATGCATCCTCGCTTGATGCGGCAAATTTATGTATGGCCGATTTGTGTATTGGTTAACTTTAAGGTTGCTTGGAGTATGGAGTTGTTTAAGTAACATATAACACATGCATGATTCATAATAGTTATGTTGCACTAACAAATCTCATAGATAATTTAATTTTGTATTCTTCTCAATTATCAAGTTGCCGATGTTAAGAATTTTAATGAAGGAATTTTTTATTTTAAAAATAGATAGAAGTTCTGGTTTTCAGCTTTAGCTTGTAATTGATTGCATATTTGAAACTTTAGTTTGCTGAAGGGTAGATATTGTAGTTTTATATTAATTTTGAAAAAAACGCAATACATAATGTACAAAGGTACAACACAACAGCATTAAGGCTTAACTATATGTACATAAGCCAAAAAAGTGAAAAAATACAAAAGTGAAAATTTTCAAACTCATTTTGGAATAGTTTTTCTGACTATGGAAAACTTATAAAAATGATGCAGAAAGATTAAATTTTGGTTTAAAAAAAAAATTTATATTCTTTTTCACAAAACAACTGCGCTAGCGGGAAAATATTTTTACTTTTGTACAAAAGTATTTTTTGGCTTATGTAGTTTAGCCTTTAGTCAGAAATTTAACCTTAAATTCAAAATGTCCTGATTTCTTATTGTTATATGAAAATATTTTAATTATCCTCTCTTTTCGAAATTTATATTTGGTTTTATTTGATAAGCTTTAATAATTAAATTGTATGGCTCATTATTTTTATACATGCCTATAGTCGCGTCACGGGGCAAAATGGTATGTATTTAAGGGTTTTGGCTTCAGCTCTTTTGTTTGCGATTAAAAGCGTATTGAACGCTCATACAGGCCGTTTTCGAAAACGTCAAATCAAAGTCAATTTGACCGGCGATTGATCGTCATTTATGACGCAAAAGTTGCAATCGTCAAATATGCAATCGTCCTGCTTGCACACGTCTTTTGATGAACGTCAAATGATTTTTTTGCAAGCGCAGTTGACGTTTTCGAACAGAAGCTAATTTCATCAGAATTTCCAGATTCAGTTTCGCTCGTCATTTTCAGCCACGACGTGTTTATCTTTTTTAATGACTCCCTAACTGACATCCAAAAATATTAAACAGATAACAATCTCTCGAACCACCATGTCTGTCTCTTTCGTCACCTCCATTTTTTTACTGCACAGTTGCAACGCAGACGATGTTTTCGAAGACGTGACTTTAGCAAGCTGCATTATCGAACACAATGCTAATGCAGTAGAATTTGTATTTGCGTTTTCGAACAGGAGACTTTTGCAGTTTGCGTTTAAGAACGTTTTCGAAAACGGCCATATTCTTCACCTTCCATAAGAATTTGATCCCGGAACTGATTTATATGGATAAACTTAACCAATTTTTTTGTTGGCTTTTAATATTTTAAAACTTAATTTTATTTTTATGAAACATTTAACAAATCTAAAACAGTAAAATTGGTATAGAATTTCAAGTGTCCCTGAGTTCATAAATATACACTGTTATGTGTAAGCTCATAGTATAATAAATAAATTTGACGATACATCGCGGAGAGCCAGCCGAGCCCGCACTCTCAACCAATCATGTGTGAGTGTTGTTAGTGGCCAGAAATAATGGAGACCTACAATTGTCTGCCGCTAAGATGAGAAGTACTTACTTCAGCACGACAAGAGATACTCTTTCTGTATACAAAAATAGGTAAAAGCTCTGTTCATAACCGTGTATTAAATATCATGTCGAACTGTGGCAATTTTATTTGTCAAAGTTTTATTTTAAAAAACTGAACACAAGGTCTTGAAAACGTTTTAATGAATAGAATAAAAGTCGGCGAGATCTGACTCAATCAGCTTTGATTTCAACTTAATTCTTAATCTCAATCAGGAACAATAATGCGGTCTACTGGAGATATTTGTACTACTGCTTTTTGTATAGATAATGTACATATTACTAAAAGATTGTCCATATCTCCAAGTGGATTTTTAGAAAAATAAAATGTTCCTTCTGCCATTTAGATCTCAAAGAAAATCTTTTTGTTTAGAAAATGGCTCTTAATAATTTGGTTATTTTTTTTTAAATAAATCAAAAAACCACTTTTACTCCTGGTAAATCATTTTTACTGTCGTTTTTTTTTCTAAAAAGTTCTATTATCTATTGGAAATCGCTCTTTGTGCAAAGAGGTTGAGCAATATCTTTACACTTGTGGTCCGAGAGTTGTTCGAATTGTTTTTGTGGGTTCAGGCAATTGTAGGTTTGCAGCTTACACAAACTTGGGAAACGATCATAGCAAATGCCATTTGTAGCACATACTGGCACATCGGGATCTTGGCAAATAAAGTTACACCGTCCAAGGTCCTTGGAGAGGGAGAACACCAGAAACTAGAGCTGAAATCGAATAAAACAGTAAGTTGAGAAAGTTGTTGGTGCGATTTAGAATAAATGATCTCACCTGCGAAAATGCATGATATAGAATTACGAACTTCATGTTCATATTGAACAAAATTGTATTGTCGTCGAGTAGAACATTTTTTTTAACTACCTCCTTTTATAACGAATTAAATTAAATTTATTCAATTAGGAAAGGAAATTCAAAATAAAATATGAAACAAAAATTAAAATTGTATTTATTTTGATCTAACTAATCATAAATATTTTGGGTCTATCATACAGAAATTTATCTCGTTACATTTCAATTTCAAAGGATCGTTTTTTATTTCAATTAATACCTAAAGAAGACGTTTATTTTTAAATTAATAAAATTTAAAAGCTTCATTACTCAACAAACCGTTTTTAATCCTTTTAACTTTATTATGCTCTATATCTGCTTTATATAAATATAAATTTATATATGATTTTCTGAATATTTAAAATTATCATTCTCTAATTAATTTCATATCACCATAATTTTTACGAAGTGGAATCAAAATAAAACAAAATCTCATTGAGAATAAGATAACTACACATCTCAGCTATTTATAGAATTTACTGTTACTGTTTTTATTAATTTCAATAAAACGATAACAAAAACTTACGCAATCCAAAACAAGTTACAAGCGGAAATAAAAAAAAATAAATCAATTAAATTCGAAACAGTTTAAGGAGCAATGACTGTTCCAATTTGTTTTCTCTTCCCTTATGAAGTTCTTCCACGGTGTACGGCTTAAAATATATTTTTGTATAAAAGGAGATACTTATTTAAGGATTATCATCACAGTTTGCATTAAAATTCAACCATGAAGTTTGCCATTTTATTCGTTATGTTTACCGGTAAGTCCTTCAAATTCTGAAAAACACATTTTTTTTTAAATACAAACAAAAAATAAATGTAATATTAATTTTTATAGTATTGACTGCTGTTGCTCTTGGTGAGGGTCCAACTCCAGCTAGACGATGTGACTACAAATGCACCAAATTAGATGGCCACGCTTGCGGCAATAATGGAAAGTGCATTCATAATTTCCCAAGTCTTTGTCAAATGGACAAGTACAATTGCTTGTTCCCACAGAAAGCTTTCCGGAAAATCGAAGCCTGGAAATGCAATGAGAACTCCATGCCTTTGTGTTCTGTAAGTGATTTGTAAAAGAAAATTGTCATTTTGAAAATCTAAAAAATAAATATTGCTGACAAAATAAAGTTTAAACAAAAAAAAGTGTGTGTATATATTTTTATTACATTTATTTTACCTTGAGTTTTCTCTTTGAAATTCCTCTGGTTAAACAAAAAAAGAATTTTCGGTAAGCACACTCCCTGAAAATTCATTTCCCTTGACAGTTCTCAGATTAGGTTTTGCAATTAGTAGCCAGGAGTTAACTGCTCCATTATTCAAAAAATTTATGTGTGAAAATCGGGTGTCGTGTCATATAAGACATTTATTATAAGTGAAGCTGCTAACGGCGTTTTTCAGTAGGTAAAAATATTTAAATGCTACAATAGCTATTTTTTTATTATCAGAAATGATCATAGCTCATTAAAAACATGCATTACAACAACAACACGATACCCTGATCTATAATGGGATCAAGTTTCATGTACCATTTAGTTTTTATTCTGGCGGATAGATGGCTTTTCATATTTCCAAATGGTAATGTAGTGTAAACTGTAGGGTAAAGTAAAAACATATAAAGAAAGAGCATAGTTTATTATATTATTCACCATTTTTTCGCAAATAGCCTTTATTAAGTTGCTCTAACTGCCACTATTTTAGGCATGTTCAACTGGATTTTGTTAATCTCCTTTTCGATTAGTAATCCGGGAGATCGATTTGATACGTGTGAACCCTTCTGGAACGATTCTGAAAACAAAAACAGAAGCAAATTTCTCTTCCTTTTAGAAGAAGAACTGTCATTCTGACCCCAATCGAAAAGGCCATAAGAAAAAGGGTGTAGTATGATACTGGCTAAAAATTGTTTAAAACTAAGAAAATTTTAGTAAAGAGCTTTAAAGCTAAGAAAGTGGCATATCATATGCTTAACCAGACTCCATTTAAATTTAAATAAAATTAGTTTCCTCCTTAAATTTCGAGAAGAGGTGGCCGCCATCTTGAATTTTATTTAAATTTTAATGGTTTCCTAGAAATTGTTAATTAAAACATTATTTTGTTCAATTTTTAAATGCAATATTGTTTGTGGTTGTCTAGTAATTTAAAAAAAATTGTGTGAGTGCCCGTGTTAACGGATAAGATATGTAAAGTTTTGTTATTAAATGTACCCAATATTCATAATGGGCGCGTTCAACGCATTACGTTTTACATCTGAATTTTCAGAATTCTGAATTTTTGGAGCTTCTGATTGGGCACGTTCAATCAAAAAATCTAAAAATTCAAATCTGAATTTATGTTGTTGATTGAACCCACAAAAAAATTGAATTTTCAGAAAAAAGTTGTCTGGTTAAATGCTAGCATTTAATGAAATGAAAGCAAACAAAAATTTCGTTTTAATTTCAGATTACTTTTTTGTTCGTTTTCCGTAGGCTACTTTTAAACAATTCTTAATTGTGATTTTGTGATTGAACGTGCCCAATGCAAACTATCGTACGTGAACGTGTGACATGTAATGTGTGACAAAGGAACTTAAATTACACGTAAGGCATACGTTTTTATTTTACCCTACCCCCGGAATAGATGTTTTCGTCAAGTTTATAAAAAAAACTTGAATTTGATTGTTGACAAGTAAAATATAATTTTGTATATACGAAGATTTTTATAATACAAATTCTATACACTACTGAAATAAATCAGCCAAATAGAAGACTTTAGCACTATTGAATTAAGAGATCTGCGGGATGAAAAGCAAAATATTTATGGACTAAAGGCTAAGTTATCTAAAATCAATAATTAGTTATATGCTAGATGGAATTTCTAATATAATTTAAAAGTCTGATAATTTTGAAAACAACGTATTTTTACTTTTTTGTATTAGACAAATGCACTTTAGGGAATTCGGCTTTTCATTTATTTTTATTTTCGAAACAAACATTTTTAGGCTATGAATTTATAATTCAAGCGACGTGAAATCCAAAGTTATGTATATCCAAGTAAATTAAGTCAACTAACTACATATACATATCGTTCGCAATAACATCCCACTTTCAAATGAGGTAATAGAATTTAATGGAAACTTCTTTGCAGTTTGCACCAACTTGTATTCATAGTAGCAAAATGCAAATATTACTTGTTCTTATAAATTATCGCATAAACTAAACAGACAACAGAGATTTCTGATTTATTAAAATTAGAAAAAAAAAATACGAAATTCAATCGAAATTGGACCTGTTTATGTGAGTTCCGATGAAGTTTAATTGTATTAGCTTTTGTAAATAAACAATACATGGTTTAACATAACAGCAAGAAAAAAAAAAAAAAAAACAAGTATGATTCCAAACAGGCCCCGCATTCAAAAAGAACAACAACTTCAGCTTGGGATCCACCGGCATCGGCAGTGCTTGTGTGCATAGGGAAGAAAAAGTTATATCAATTGCTTCAGAGCAATGTACAATGCACAGTGGGGTGTTTGACCGTACAAAATTGTTATATTCACAACAAGTTTAATGTTTTAATTTTAATATGCACAGAGGTAAAAGCTTGTTAATAATAAACTTTATTATTTGATATATGTACAGTTAACATTGAAAATCGAATCCTGATAAAATGAAAATTGAAGTATAGATATATGTAGATAGAATATTGCTGATAACTTTTAAGCGCCAGAATGGAATTCCTTGTGCTGGGTGGTTAACTTGTGGTTTTTGTGAGGCTGGACATTTGACTGAACCTGTCGCTCTCTGCAAACACGCTGAACATATTTTCCATTTAGTCAAAAACCAAAGCAAAAATAATTGTCATTTTTATTGTAAAATATCCCACTGTGAGATGGATCACACGACAGTGAAAGAAAATTAAAACCAGATTGGGTTTATCCCATAACTCTTTTATAGATACAAAATTTGTATTTCACCGGCTTGATTAGGTGTATTAGTTGGTTTTATTCCCGGGGTTGATTTTGTATATAAACAAGTTAATGGAACGAATAATTCATCAGTCGAAACTTAGAATACATTCTGATAGAAACCAATCAACATGAAATTCATCACTGCACTTTTAATTGTTTCTGGTAAGTTATAATTTTTGTATTTCAATTTTTGAAATTTTACTTAAACTTTTTTTTTATTTTCAGCTTTAGTAGCCGTTGCTTTGGGTAAACCTCATCACGAAGAAGGACATATTGGTACTGAATGTAAATATGAATGTAACAATGCGTCAGGCAAAGCTATTTGTGCCACCAATGGAGATTGTAGAAAACATTTCCCCAATGAATGTGAACTCAAAATGTACAATTGCGTCAACCACCCGAAAAAGCAATTCCAACAAGAAGATGAGGAAAAATGCGATGACAAATCAGTGCCATTGTGTCCAGCTTAAAAAAATGTAGGTTAACATACATAAAACATGATATATGTATATATGTAGGTACATGTTCATTTATATACAAAAGTTGTTAAAGAATAAAAATAAAAATTGAAAATCAAAATTTCAGTTGCATATATATTTCTTGTCATGTTCGAAGTTTTTCAAAAGTGTTCATTTTAAAATAAGGCAATATGTGCAGGAAAATGAGACCTCGGAGACCTTAGTTACATAAACAGTATTCCTCAGCAAAATTTCTTAGCTTTGCTGACAAAAAAAAAAAAATGAAAAAAAAACTGTTCTATTCGCTTGCTCAGTTTTTGACGGGCCGAAATCTCTGATGAGATCTCATTTTCCTGAACGCGCCTATTATATTTTTGAATTCTGCACAAGCTCCCAAATGCTTGTGAGAACGTTTGCTTGGCACTAGATGACAGTATTCTTCTGAAATGAAGAGAAAGAGAGAAAATCAATTTTTACAAGCGAATCCAACATTTTTTTTGCTCAGAATTTTGACAGGAAAACTGAGAAATTTTGTTTAGGAATCCTGTTCATGTAACTGGGGAGATTGCTGAGGTCTCCGAGGTCCCATTTTCCTGAACGAAAAACCAGAAGCACGCACACATGCGCGATGCGCGCACTTTAAATGTCAACATCATGAAATGTCATTTTTTATTATTTTATTTTTAACTGTGCGTTTGTGATTTGGAAAGTTTCATTAAAAATCCCAGATAAAAAAATTCCTTGCACTCATTCAGGAATATTCATAGATCATGTATGTGAATGATTCACCATCCAAATGCCAAATACATACGTACCTAACGACTTTTCACATATAACGGGTGATTTTTTAGCTGGTTTGATTTTGGCAACACTGGTTTTGACAGCTGACGTGTGTTTAGTACCTTGTGTCACTGTCAAACAGCTTCAGTTTGGTTTGCAATTTAACCATGGATCGTCTTACAAATGAACAACGCTTGCAAATTATTGAATTTTACTATCAAAATTCGTGCTCGGTTCGAAATGTTCATCGCGCGCTGCTTGTGTTCAGCGATGAGGCTCATTTTTGGTTGAATGGGTACGTAAATAAGCAAAATTGCCGCATTTGGAGTGAAGATCAGCCAGAAGCATTGCAACAGCTACCAATGCATCCCGAAAAAGCCACTGTTTGGTGCGGTTTATGGGCCGGCGGCATTATTGGGCCATATTTCTTCAAAGATGATGCGAATCGCAGCGTTACTGTCAATGGTGAACGCTACCGAGCGATGATAACAAACTTTTTTTTGCCCGAAATGGAAGTTCTTGACTTGCATGATATGTGGTTTCAACAAGACGGTGCCACATGCCACACAGCACGCGAAACAATGGCGCAATTGCGAGGCGAGTTTGGTGAACAGTTAATTTCACGTTTCGGGCCGGTCAATTGGCCGCCTAGATCGTGCGATTTGACACCATTAGATTATTTTTTGTGGGGGTATGTCAAGGCTAATGTCTATAGGGACAAGCCCGCTTCGATTGACGCACTGGAAGCCAACATCCATGCATTCGTTCGTGAGATACCGGCCGATATGTGTGAAAGAGTATGCCAAAATTGGACTCAGCGGATGGGCTACCTGAGACGCAGCCGCGGTCAACATTTGCATGAAATTATCTTTAAACATTAAATTGCAAGGTTCAAACTATCGATTCAAATAAATATTTCATTCATTATTTCGATTTTTTTGTGTTTTTTTTTTAAAAAAAGTTCTAAGCCTCTTAAAAAATCACCCATTACAATGAAACACACACTCCAGAATCAGAAAGGGTTGCAATTTTCTTGTTTGGCATTTCTAATCGAAGAGTTCTGCCACGAACGAAAAAGCTATCAGTGAAATCTCTTAGCGAGTTTTCCATTGGTAAAATAAATCAATTTACCATTTTTGAGTTCCATTGGGCAAAATAAATTAATTTATTTTTTGATTTACAATCTGTTTTGCAGATCTAATTTTCTAACTCGTGTGTGAAAATTGTGTTCAAAATAGGTCTGTTTCGTAACGTGAAATGTTTCACAATTTTTCACAAATTTTCCCAATTTTCTGTCAAAACCCATAAGGAAAAAAACCAGTTGGTATAGCATTGTGAAAGTAATAGTAAAGTTATAGTTTTTCCCCTTATAACAAAATATAAACAATCCAAAATCTTAAATTTATCAACGTTATAGAAAATAGTTTATATACCTACATTTCAGAGCAAGAACATGTACATACCTGCCCAAGTCGTGCATTTAATTTTATTACCCCCGTAACAAAAATATATAAAATATTTTTTGTTAACTGAATTTAATAAATTAAGTTCTTTACTCCTCTTCAATAAGCCAAAAATAGAATGCCAAATTAGTTTTACATCTTTCTCTTATCCTTTCTTCGAATTTTCACAAGTCTTATTGGTATAAAAACTAATGTCAATCCAGACAGAATCAACAATCATCCTCAGTCCAGTATTGTATAAGCGCATCCAGAAAGAAAAAAATATTTTCATTACTATACAAAGATGAATTCCATTGCTGTTTTTGTTATTATTGCTGGTGAGGAAGGATATTACAAGAAGTTTATTCTAAACGATTTTTTAACCAACGTTTTAATATTTTCAGCTCTCTTTGCTGTTGCTCCTGCTGTGCCCCCAACACGCCCTCAAAAGTGTGATTACAAGTGCACCAAATTGGATGAAACTATCTGCGCCAGTAATGGAATCTGCATTAATAATTTCCCAAGCAAATGCCAATTAGAGAAGTACAACTGCTTATATCCACAGAAGTCATTCCAACAGGAAGACGACTGGAAGTGCTCAGAAAAATCATTGCCATTATGTTCCCTGGGAGATTTGTAAAAAAAAGAAAATGAGATAATATTCAGGTTGAAAAAAAAAAAAAAAAAATAAACGAAATAAAAAAAAAGAATTATTTGCATTTATTCAAAGTCCAAAAAAAAAAAAAAAACAAATAACAGACAAGTTAAGAAGTAAAAATATATATAACAGTCCCAAAATATCGATAAAAAAACATTTGAAAGTAAACGGCAAAGTAACGGATTACTTTCGTTAAGACCAAGCAACAACAGAGAAGACAAAAGGAAAGCTGCTCAAGTTAAATCTTTAAGTACGGTTTCGATGGTAGGTACAGTTACAAGCCAAAGCCAAGCCATCAAATCTTGAGAACGGAAAATTACGAACAGGAGGGATTTTTTATTTTATCAAAAATTAGAAGGCATTATAGTATCAGATTTTAAACGTTTGACTAAAATTTAATAAGGGAATATTAAAAAAAATATGAACGACTTGATCACAGAACTTGCTTTTGTGGTTAACAACTGTGTGTAACCAAACATTAAAGTTTGAAGATGCATGATGTATGTATATATTTAACGAACAAATATTAAAAGATTCAAAAGTACCCTCTAAATAATTGATTTTTTGTTTATAAAACAATGTTTTTTAACATTTTTAAATGCAATATTGTTAAGAGAAGTACCAGACTGCAAAATTATAACTTAATCGGTCAAACCATGAGAAAGATCCGCTGAATAACGCAAAAATAAAACCTCTTTTCTCAAAAAAACATGGAATACCTAATTCCGTTATGTGAATTTTTTGAGAAAGACCTCTGAAACGCAGTTTTCTTACAATTGATTTGGTTATTACAGGTATGAAAGTTTATTAAAATCGTTAGAGCCGTTTTTGAGAAAATTTGAAAAAAACAAAATGCGTGTATGGCAGCTACCCGTTCTAGATGAGCTTAAACAAAAATTCAAATTTTGCCTTTATGGAATAACATTAAATTATGATCTGTACCAAATTTGAAGCAAATCGGCCTACACGTTAAGGTTTTAGCTCAAACTATAGTGGACGCACATATGCACAGACTGACGGACGGCTTGACGAAACCCACTTTTTCGAACTTCTCGATCATCGTAGTTAGTGTTAGTTCTAATAACAACCTCGAATTTCTTTTTACAAGAAAGAAATAAAAAGGTAAACTCGAATTTTTGTTTTAACTCATCTAGAACGGATAACTGCCACTCAAAAATGATGGTTTAATCAAATTTTCTCAAAAACGGCTTTAACGATTTTGATTAAACTTCGCACCTAAAATGACCAAAGTAATTGTAAGAAAACTGCGATAAGTATCTACTGTTAGTAACGAACGGTTTTTAGTTAAGGAATTCAAATAATGGCCGTGTTTTTGTCAGATTTTAAAATAACAGAATAAAACATTGTAAAAGTTTTGAGACAAAACGATGCGCAAACAATTGGGTTCTAAAGTTCTTTTTGTGTGATGTGAATCCTATTGTTCCAAAGTATTCAAATCAACTCAAATTTGACTGCAAAAAAAATCCGGTATTTCATTTTTGTTGCTCAAGGTGTTAGAATTTAACTGACTGACTGAGTTAAAAAAGTCTCACTAAAACACGACGACAGCCGTTTTCGAAAAAAATATCTAGACAGAGAGTTGTAATAAGGTTTTTTTTTGTCAAATGTAATGGGGAAGAACTTAAAATTCTTTTCTTTAAGTCGTAGCTAGTTGATTGATAGAATTTCCAATCAACATTTAAATGAAACAGAAAATATTTATCTTCAGGTTCTTTTGATATTTATTAAATTTTCTATTCCTGTCTTGATGGTTCAATGAAAATCACCTCTTGTGCAAAGAGGTTGTGAAATATCTTTACACATGTTATCGGGAAGCTGTTGGAATTGCTTTTGTGGGTTCAAGCAATTGTAAGTTTGCAATTTGCATAGACTATCAAAATGATCAATGCACATTCCATTGGTAGCACATACAGGAACATCGATTTTGTGGCAAATATAGTTGCACCGTCCAAGATCCTTTGGTAGAGGAGCCATTCCACTGAGAGCGACAGAAATCAGAGCTGAAGAACAATAATTATAAATTAAAAGAATTTAAAATAAAATAATTTACATATGGAAATATCTTACCAGCAAAGACGAAAGAAACAGTTATAACCTTCATGTTGAGTAGGCGATTTGTATGTATGTACGTTGACGTCAAAAAGAAGTGTGTAAGGATTTTATTTAAAACATTTGCTTTTATAGGTAAACAAGCAGTTATTAATTCAGGAAGTTAAAAATAAAACCACTTGGAATGAGGATTATTTATGAAGGTTGTATTTATTGAAATAAGGATAAAGAGAAGCAATTTGTTGATAATCAACTGCACGACAGAATCAAACGTAACCAAAAAAATATAAAATAATTTTTCCTTCCTTCATACATTTTGGAGGAAAAACGTGGGTTGCATGCAATAGATAATAGTAAAAAGTTTACAGTCCCATGTTTTTTGTTTCAAATGTACGAGGCTATAGTAACAATGTTTTATAATTTTCAGTCCATTTTAAAAACGTGGTAAAACGTCTAGCTCATCGATAAATTAGTTAAAAATTGATTATAAAACAAACAGACATACATAGAATGAGCTATAGAGACTTGAAAGTTAAAACTCTTAGAAAATTTGTTGTTTTCCAGTTTTGAGCTTAAAATTTCAAGTCTCTGGCTTATCAGGAATCTAGTTTAAAATTGCTTTCTATACCCAACAAGTCAGAGAGGTTTGATCGACAAACGTGAAACGTAATATTATCAGAGATGATCCATATAGATCATCAAAATCACAGATTAGCCACATGAAGATGAGAATCCCCGGCAGCCATTTTAATTTGCCTACAAGCTTGAGCTGTCAGATATCAGATAAAAAATAAGAATGTGTGTATAAAAACCTCACACATTTACAGTAGGGATCTTCACACACCTGGTTAAATTGTTATTGCATTTCACATCTATTCATCGACGCGGGAAGAAATTACAAATACAACAATGTAAACAAATGGGTTTTGGAGGGTGAAACGTACGAAAGATTCTCATCTTCATGTGACTAATCTGTGATCAAAATCATTGACTTATTATATATGGACTGCCAGGAGTCAACTTCACGTTGACGCCACTTTAAGCTATGCGTTACAAGCGCCGAGTTCAGTCCTATCGGAAAATACAGATACTACTGTTTGACATTTGTATCGAGGATTTTTTTCCTTCTGATTTCATTTTTCATTGGGTACGTTCAGCAGACACAAGGGACTGCATTTATGTAGTCAAGTGCTTTCATTGAACGCAAATTTTACAAAGGAAACTAGTTATTTTTTACCTTCCGTCGATAGTGCAGATAGTATTTATAATAATATTTTTATCTGAAAAACACCTCACACAAATGAATTACGAATTGTATATTATAATTTCTTCAATACATGCATTCTGTCTTTCCGACATCATCCACGTTGTGTGACGCTGAACGTGACTGAGATTTTTCACTTCTTGTCTAGGAGCAAATAAAATTTTCTTTCACTTAAATCGATAACCATTACCGCTGTTTGTTGATTTCATTGGTTGCTATTGTTAATTAGTTTCGCAATGATTCAACTTTGTTTTCATACTTTTTTTAATTAATAACAACAAACTAATAAACAAACATCATCGAGAAGAATTATGGAACTGAATTACAAAATAAAAACAAACAATAAATGTCAAACCAGTGCTAAGGGTTATTTGAAAAAAAAATCCCTTAACCAAATCCGAAAATTTCCTTTTTTTTTACAAACAACTTCTCGCTTAATTTTCAAAACTGTTAGCTCATACAAATTTTAGTCATGTCGAAGTTCATAAAATAAAATAAAATTAGTAGAAACTGGCAAATTTGAAAAGTAAATGAGTAGAGGTAGTATTTTGCTTTACACTTTTTGCTAAGAATATTTCTGATTTCGCTTTGAGAACTGGAACCATCATCTCCGCAGGTTATGTATGGAATTGACAACCAACTAGCAGTCCATATATAATAAGTCAATGATCAAAATACATACATTACAACAACAACACGAGATCCTGCTCTCTATCGGGATCACGTTTCATGAACTAAAAGATTAGTTTTTGCTATTGCTTCTCAGCTTTGCAAACGGTTGGGAATTGTGAACTGTGTAGTGTAAAGAAAAAAGAAAACCAATAAATGAAAAATAAATAAACGTAAGGAAAAAAGAGATAGGTATAAAATACAGTTGTCACTAAGATCCGTATTGTTTTATTTTCATGAGATGATCTATATGGATCATCGGCGATAATAAAATTCGGCTAATATGGATGAAAACAAAATTTGGACGTTACGTCACATTACCAAAGAAAATGACATTTCAAACTTCCAAAATTGATTTGGCTTATTTGAAATTTTCGACAGGGGAATCAAAAAACAAATCTTTGTTATATGTATGTACATAATGGAAACAAAAATTGAAATTAATATAAAGTGTTGGTATGGTATTTTTAGCTTTTGTGGTTACAACTTTTATTAATATATATACATATTTAATATAAACGTATCAACAGAACAAGCAGTGGCTTAAAAAAAAACTTACAGTTATACAAATAAGCTCAAGAGCATGAGCACATTATTTAAATTAAAATACATTATCTGTCTTAATATTTGTATGTAGGTTATTTTTAAAAATATTTCGAGTTGATTCAAAAATATATACAAAGCCTTAAAATAAATTACAAGACAATATTCTTCGGTTATGTTAATTTGTTTACAAAATAATTTTGCATAAAAGGAAATTCTAAATGAAACAATATCAACATTCATCACAAACAATCGCTTCTTGTAACGTCTTTTGAAGATACAAAGTTAAACACATCTTAAATATGAAATTTACACTCCTTATTGTTATTGTTGCTGGTGAGTTTGAATCAGTTAAATAAAATATTCAAACAAATTTAATATTTTTGTCTTATCTAATTTTAGCTCTCTTAGCTGTTGTTCTTGGAATTCGTCCGACACCACCAAGGAAGTGTGATTACAAATGTACAAAGCCCGACAAAAATATTTGCGCTACAAATGGAATCTGTAACAACCAATTCCCAAGTCAGTGTCAATTGGAGAAGTACAACTGCTTGTTCCCTCAGAAGGCTTTCAATCAAGTTGATGAATTGAAGTGTACTGATAAATCGTTACCTCAATGTTCGCTTGGAGATTTGTAAACTATTTCACTATTTTAATAAAATTTAATCTACAGTAAATATTAAAAAAAAAACATTGTTTATAAATTATATATCTCAGGTGTTAAGATTTTCAGTGCATAGACAATTTTATTGAAAGTATGAAGTGGGTCCTTCATTTAAGACGGATTGACTTAGTGTTATAGATGTGCAGTAATGTTGTTATTGAATTTAGTTTTTGGCAGTTGTTCTGTTGGTCAGTTCCCGGTAGAAAATAACATTACGTAATTAAAATCTTGTCACACAGTGAAGCGCTTTTTATGGTATAATTGTATAACCGTATGAACCGGTTTTTTTCTGCTACGGATTAGAAATATAAATATTGCCTTGTTAGTTTAATCTTCTCATAATCCATTGGTTCCATATGATCGCAATTGCTCCAAATATTTAAAATTTGATTTGCTTCGTTAAATTTTAAAGTGACATTTAACGATTAACCGAAAACTTTTAATCATACATTAAATGCCATGAAAGGAATCAATAAGCATGTTCAGTTAAGCGACACATTGAAGCCTCAGCAATATCAGTTACATGAACAGGAATCCTCAGAAAAATCCTGAGGAAAAAAAATATTAATTTCCTTGCTCACTTTTTGACGTAGAGAAATCTCTTTAGATCTTATTTTCCTGAACACGATTAGTAAACTAGTGTTCCATTTTCCCTCAGTTAAATTTTAAGCCTAGCTGCTGATGCAAAAGAAAAAAAATCATACCAAAATGTAATAACAAAATCATAAACGAAAAATTTCGTTTTCCATACCATGTAGCATACGAAAACATGCACGTGCCGTAACTATTCGGACTGGTGGAAGTGTGATCATAGCCTCTTCGCGGCGGCCGCTAGAAACAAGCCTTTAAAAAGGTTTGGTTAATATGATCAGGCTGGTTCCACAGGTTGGCAACAGGTTAATTCCCTGTTCCGTAAAACTAGGAGAATTACGAGACCGACAACAAGCCTCGGAAACGGACTGATCTCACGACGACAACCCACGCAAAGAAAACGGAATAACGATTTACGAATTTTCTTATGGAACGTACGATCGCTCTATAGAGCTCGAGCTGCTCAGCAGCTAGCCGATGCCCTGTCAAAATATAAAGCTGACATAACAGCACTCCAAGAAATAAGATGGACAGGGAATGGTGTTCTACAGAAGAAAGATTATGACTTATACTACAGCTGTCATACAAAACACCATGTGCTCGGGGTAGGCTTCCTAGTCGGCGAAAAAATGAAGTCTGCCATCATCGGCTTTAACGCTATAAGCGAAAGGCTATGCACCCTTCGCGTGCGAGGCAAATTTAAGAACATCAGCCTCATTAACGTTCACGGACCTACGGAGGAGTCCTCAGACGAAGAAAAAGAGACTTACTACGAACAAGTCGAGAGGGCCCTCAATGCCTGTCCAAGGTATGACGTAAAAATCATCCTTGGGGATTTGAATGCAAAAATAGGTCGGGAGCCGGTATTCAGGCATTACGCAGGCACCCATAGTTTGCATGAGAACACTAATGACAATGGACTTCGAGTCTTAGAATTGGCAGCATCGAAAAACATGGTCGTTGCGAGTACCAGGTTCCCGCGTAAAGATATCTACAAAGCCACCTGGGTATCACCTGATGGAGTCACTCGTAACCAAATTGACCACGTGTTGATAGACCGTCGCCACTACTCGAACTTGATGACGGTACGAACGTACCGAGGTGCCAATATCGACTCGGATCACTATCTTGTTGGTATGGTTTTCCGAGGGCGGATTGCCTTGCGAAGACGTATTGCATCCGCCGATCAGGTTCGAATCAACACGGCTGCTCTGCGCAATGAAAACACCAGTAACACCTTTGGTAATGCGTTAGGACTCGCCCTAGAGCTGGGTAGAGTAAGTCCTGGAGACAGTATGCTGGGCGTAGATGAGAAGTGGACACGCCTTAAGAATACTGTCATTAGCACTGCCAACTCCATCTTAGGCAGCAGTCGTAGAAATCAGAATGACTGGTTTGATGATGAATGCAAGCTAGCGACTGAACGTAAGAATGTTGCGTACCGAGCAATGCAACAATCTCATAGAACGCGGGCACGCGAAGACGAATATAAAGAGCTCAGAAGAATTGAAAAACGGCTTCACAGACAGAAAAAATCAGCCTGGGAGAAGAACATAATCTGTGAAATAGAGAAAAGCCGAGAGCGAGGTCCGCACCAGGCGCGGAAGTTCTACCAATCCGTCCGAAACATGACGCAGTACACACCACGCTGCACATACTGCAAGGACGGAGAGGGAAATCTGATCACCGATCCTCAAAGCATACTGGAGCGATGGGAAGTGTACTTCAATGAATTGCTAAATGGTCAGCTCACTGCAGAAGTGGAGGCTCCACTACTTCAAGAAGAGTACCCTATGTTGCCGCCACCAAGCATAGAAGAGGTTGAGAAGGCTATAGGCCGGCTAAAGAAAAACAAAGCCCCGGGAGCCGATGGTATACCAGCCGAACTATTTCAACACGGTGGGCCAGCTTTACGTCAAGCAATTCATGAGATTATAGTGCACGTGTGGGAGCATGAAGAAATTCCAGAAGACTGGCGAAAAGGTATAATTTGCCCCATACATAAGAAGGGAGATGTCACAACGTGCAGCAATTATATAGGTATCACGTTGTTGAGTACCGCCTATAAGATACTCTCCTCTATCCTACAAGACCGGATAACCCCATACGCTAAAACCATCATCGGACAATATCAGTGTGGTTTCATTCCAGGCAAATCAACAACTGATCAGATCTTTACCCTTAGGCAGGCGATGGAAAAATGTCTAGAATTTAACATCCAAACATACCACCTGTTTATAGACTTTAAGGCCGCCTACGATAGCATAGCCAGGGTAGAACTTTACAAAGCCATGAGAGAATTCGGCATCCCAAATAAATTGACACGACTATGTAGGTTGACCATGACCAACGTAACAAGCCAAGTAAAAATAGCCGGATTGCTATCCAAACCAATCAAAATCTTTAATGGACTCCGACAAGGCGATGGTTTGGCCTGCCTCCTCTTCAACCTGGCGTTGGAGAAAGCAATCCGTGACTCTGGCACGGCAACAAGAGGGACCATCGTCAACAGGTCCAGCCAGATACTGGCTTACGCAGACGACATCGACATCATCGGAAGAACTGAGCAAGCTGTACATGATTCCTTCATCCAGATCGAGCAGGCGGCACAAAATCTGGGGCTGCACATTAGTGAAGGTAAAACAAAGTACATAGTGGCGTCGAATGCGAGAGGAACAGTTGGTCAAACAATCAAGGTAGCGGAGCACGAATTTGAAGTGGTGCAATCCTTTAAATACCTTTGGTCAATAGTAGCAGCCGATAACAATATAGAAGAAGAAATACGCGGGCGGCTTCTCAAATCCAATAGAGCCTACTATAGTCTGTCAAAGCTCTTCAAATCCAGAAATCTCACCATAACTTCAAAACTCCTGCTGTACAGGACCATGGTCCTGCCAGTACTCACATATGGATCCGAGACTTGGGTGCTTAGCAAAAGGCACTCCGACCTCTTAGCCGCGTTCGAGAGAAAAGTCTTAAGGAGAATTGTTGGCCCCATATGTGAGGAAGGACGATTCCGGAGACGGTACAATCATGAATTGTACGCAATCTACCTTGAAGCAGATATCGTGACAAAAATTAAGCTCGGTAGACTCCGGTGGGCAGGGCACCTAGCTCGCATGAGCGAAGAGGAACCTGCTCGGAAAGTTCTTTGTGGTACATTCTATGGTAGACGACAGCGTGGTAGACCATGCTTGCGCTGGAGAGATGGCGTAGACCAGGACGCCCGGAGCCTTGGGGTGCGCAACTGGATGGCGGCGGCTCGAGATCGGGATGGGTGGAGAGACTTGTTGAAGGAGGCCAGGACCGGACCCCGGTTGTCGAGCCGACGATGATGATGATTGAAGATTAAAAACCTAATACACCGAACAATGAAAGGTGAAAGCAAAATTTAGGTTCACTGTTTCCAAACAGTGCCAGTTTGTCGAAAATTGACTCATTTCAATGACAACAGACCGTATTTGTTAAAATCTTGTCTGTTTTTCATTTGTGAGAGTTATAAAATGAAAATTAAAATATTATTGTTTATTTGAAAAAATTGAAAGTTTTTGTCCAAATTGAAGAATTGAGTTTTTTTTTTAAAACATAACTTAAATATAAAATTAGCATTAGCTATTGTGCACACCTTTTTTCTCTCCAATACTTCAATATAAAACTGCATATGTCCTTGGTCCTATCCTGGAAGTGCATTGATTGTTAGACCGGAAAAAGTGAGATATCTACCCGCTAATTAAATTTGCATACATGTGTGTGGGCCACACATGAATTCTCTAAATAAAACATGAAATGTCTAGGTGCTGACGTTAACAATTAAATGACGAGTGAGTGTCATTCTGTCACACGTAATTGTTCAAAATGCGTCAACCCACCAATGACATATTATACTGAGTGTTCGAATTGCAGTAGAGTGTAAACGGTATCTCAATATCTTATTTTTAATAAATAAATTAAAGCTTTTATCACCATAATGAAAATAATACAAAATCAATCGGCACTGACAATGAACGCGAAATTTGAACTGCCTCGCATGTATGAGAGACGTTTATCTACATATATCTCTATTGTCTAAGCTTACACCGAATTATGCAAATTTGGCACGTGCTAGAGTCAACAAGATTTCCAACCAGCATAATAGTGTAGAGAAAAACGCCATGCTATAGGTAGCGGTTTTGCATAATATGACAGCGCTTACTTCCTATACCCTATTGCTTAGGCTAAGAACTTTCCCGGAATCACCTTTTGCTTGTTCTAACTTCCATCCATATAGCACTATAAAATGACCATGAATATTGTATAGTTCAATCACATCATGTGTCATCGCCTTTCGAATAGAAAAAATCACAAGTTTTGGCAGAGTTAGATTTACAATCTTAAACCAGACATAATGATAACAAACTAAAGTGTGACATATATTATGGTGTTGAACTAGAATGACATTTGCAGTAATCACTTCCTCATCGTGCGGACAAAAATATAAAAAAAAAATTTGCAAGCACCCACCGTTATAAACACCGAATGATATTGACAGTAATTGAACAGGTGCGGATTTACAATTTCTAATAAAATCGGGGCTACTTTAAGGTCCACTTTTTCAGTGCGAGATTAAAGTTAAACCCGAATTAACTAATCGAATTTGATGAGTTAACTCAGGATAAACTGAACAGATTATGTTAATGTTGTATCCACCGAGTTTGTTCAGTCGTTTCGCATGCATTCTCCACCGAAAAACTGCTGCTATGGGTTAATTTACTTCTAGAGTAAGCTAACTCTGGTTTAACTAACCACTGGCCGTACTGTATCAAATTATATTTTATTACTGTGGAAATTTGACAGATGAAACATCACACGTTTAGATCAATAACTATGCAGTGTGATTTTTTTTTATAATTTATTGAATTGAATTAGTGTGATAGGATTAAATTATGATGAGGGCATTTTTGTTGGTACATGCCTATTTTAACGAAGCTTTTCGTTAAAATCGAAAATTTTGAATAAACCGCCGGCCGGCGAGTTCGTTCACAGTTCTTTAGAAATACTAAAGAAATTTATTTTTTTCACTGAACAAAAAAATAAATAAGAAATTTACTAACTTATGGAGATAAATCATTGACATAAATATTTATACTTTATTTAGAACCCGAATTTAAAAAAATTTGACTTCATACTGACTCCAGCCCTGCTCAATGATTCAACAACACAAATAAAAGCTTTCAATATCTCTATCTTAATTTCCATAAATTTCAAATTCGTCCGGGCATTGACACCGCAAGTTTCTACACAACCGCCTTTTTATTTTGCTCTATCGCCAAAGTCTCGCATAGCTTCAATGTGAAGGTCGTCAAAATGTAAACAACAACTTTGTTTATCAGAATTTGATCAATTTGAAATGTCACCGACTCTTACCATTGTCAAAGTGGCCCCTATAGGAAGCTAAACATTATTTTTTTTTTTTTAATACCTAGATGCATTGCGGTATGCACATTGTCAATTTAAACAAAAGCTTTAGTGGAATGAATGAGTACTGAGGAGTCGTTGTAATTACGCAATATCAACAACATGGGCCGGGCAGGAAGCTTTTTATCGATGTTATGATAATGATGACCCAATGCCCCTGAAATTAATAGGTGCCATAAAGTGGGAGGAACTTTCCATCATTGTTTTGTGTTTGAGTTGCACAAATAAAGTTGTGAGAGAGGTTCTATTTGGATTCGGATTTCGTGGGGTCTCCATATGATAAAAAAAAGTTTTGTTTACATACAGTTGTTCTTATCGGATAGTTTAGAGGCGAAAAGCTTTATTTTATGATGTTGGTTCTCGGCTTCTTTCAGTTTGAAAGTATAAATAAATATGTTTGACATGTTGTATCGGTATACATCAGTTAAAATCGGTTAGGGCGGGTTGGTTAGAGAGGAGATCGTTATATTTTGTGTTCTTAATTTAATTGATATGTTTTACTCCTGGAAAATGGGAAAGTCCTTGATTATTTGTTATTTTGTGTGGACTTTAGTTGCTGGAATTAATTCCCAAAAAAGTTGTGAGTTTAAAATTGACGTTTTATTTTTTTTGTTTTTTTGGAAAACAACTGACGTGAAAAAAGTTTTTAAGCCCCAAGCGCACGCGAAACAGACATTTGGTGAAATCGCTATAAAAATAAAGAGATAGATGATTCCTTTTACTTAAGTGGACTTCTCCTTTTGACATTTGGAAAGATACTATTTGTTGGCATATGACATGTTAGCTTGAGGGAGCTTCCATGTATTAGCTCATGATCCGAGTAGATCGTCCCTTGAATATAACAACATACGGATCATGTTGCCAACAGTGTTGTACGTCTATCTCTTTATTCTTATGTTTGCTTGTTTTCCATATCTTTGTTGTGTTTTTCCTTAATACTACAGTGTAAACACTCCCTTACCAATTGTTAAATTTAAAATCCATCTACCCGCCAGAGTAAAAACTTAATTTGTGGTTCATGAAACATAATATCGATAAAGAGCAGGATTATATTTGTTTTTGTCTATATGATCTACATGTATGATCCATTTCTGATAATGAAAACGGCTATTATTGCAGTGCTATCTTAATTGTCGGAGGGGAACATAAGTTTTCGTACAAAAGCAAGTGAATATGAGGAAATATTTTTCGTTCAGTTTTCTTTCACTGCTGATTTCGTTAGTTAAAGCGCTTCTGAACACTTCATTTAAGTGAAGCTGACAATTATTGGTGAAATAGGTATACTCGAAGGAGATAGCGATATTCCTTTCGCTTAAGTGAATTGGATTGAAGTTTCGGAAATTTGCTTTTTGTTGGTTTGTGATATTATAGCTTAAATGATTCTGAATCTTGAATTCGGAAAAATTCTTCGGTTTGAAATCAAATTTAAAATCTCTGCCTTATATTAATAAATATAATATGAGTACGGCTATATAACGCTTCTTTACTTATTCTCCAACTTATTTCAGTTTCCTCATTATCCTGCCAGAGTTCTCGTAATCCAAGAATTGTTGGAGGCTCAGAGGCAGAAAAGAATGAGATGCCTTTTATAGTGAGCTTAACCCGCCGTGGAGGACATTTTTGCGGAGCATCAATTCTCAATGAGCGATGGCTACTCACAGCGGGGCATTGTCTTTGTAACGGATTGAATAACCTTATGAAACCAGCACAGATTCGAGGAGTTATAGGACTACATAGCATTTCGGATTTTCTCAACGGATTACAGAGTAGAAATTTTCAACTAAGTCCAAGCCAGATTGAGTTCAGAACTATAGTGACGCATCCGGGCTACGATTGTAATCATGTTAAAAACGACATAGGTAATCGTAGTCCTTAAAAAATACTGCAAGTGCACAATTGTATCCATTGTTTCTGTTGTTTTGTATTTTAAGCTCTTCTCGAAATAACAAGACCAATTATTTTCAATGAACAAATAAAGCCAACTTGTTTATCAGTGGACATAGAAGGTCGAAACTTTGAAGATGACTATGCTACTGTGTCCGGCTGGGGCTGGACAAATGAAAATCAGGGAAACGGTGAAAGGGCCGATGTGTTACGAAAGGCTACAGTTCAAATTTGGAATAATGACATATGTGAGAGATCCTATCAAACGAATGGAAAAAGATCTAACTTCATAGCTGAGACACAGATGTGTGCTGGTTTTGTAAATGGTGGTATCGATTCGTGTTGGGTAAAGATTTAAATTTCAGTCTCTGACATTTTGTTTTAACATCTTTTGTTTTTTATTCAGGCCGATTCTGGTGGCCCTTTAGTGACAAAGGATAATCTGCTCGTTGGAGTTGTATCAACTGGAGTTGGCTGTGCTAGACCTGGATTACCTGGTATTTATACAAGAGTCAGTAAGTATATCAGTTGGATGGAGCAAGTGATGTCACGTTGAACGTATAATTTCAACATACTTGGCTATGATTTAACAAACTGTGATAGTAGAATAATAATTGTAAATAGAAGTTTTATTTTCAATTTCAATAAAGTAAAATTTATATCTAATATAAAAATTAAAAGATCTTTAAATCCATTGAGCACATTTTTGAAAGTTTATTGCCGTAAAATTTAAAATAAAATCAGGAATTTGTTACCAAAAAAAGCATAAACAAAATATTATAAAGGAAATAAATGTTGGCTTGTCCGAAAAATTGCTTATTCGCCTCTGCCTGCACTCATGTCATGCTTTATACTTTGTCTGCACTGACCACTAAAACGATTTAATAAGATTTGTCCGTAATTTTCTTCAAATCAGGAAGATTTACCATAAAAATGTATTTTGTAAATCTGTTACCGCCATATTATTCACTAGAAACATCCAGATTAAAACTTAAATCCATTTGTATTTACATTGAATTTGTATGCTTTACATGTGGATTTAAATTTTTAATCTAGATGAATCGAGTGAACAGTGTGGCCGTTAGATTTCAAATTAATCTTGTTAAACCTTCATAGGGTCAATAATTTTACAAATCAAACTACCCTATATATAACATCCCTCTGTACGTGTTCATTGAATTTTGTTTGCTTCTTTTGACACACATGAATCCTTCTGTCTCACAACAACTTTAAAAGAAACGATGAAAAAGTTTTCGCATTTTGAAAGGTATACTGTCAAAGTCAAACTTTTTAGATCTGTTTGTACATTGATTTATTTAATCTAAGCTAATGGAATATAGGCTAAAAAAAACTACTACATTACAATTTTTCAGCCTTCTCATCTCGACTTTAGATATTGATTTAATTTTAAATAAAAGAAAATTGAGCGTGTGGTGAAAATTAAACATATGGTTTAAAAGAGCGTAATTACAAAATTTTAATTTTCTAAAGATGTTCAATAAACATAAAACTTAATTATAGTAAAAGTGGTCGAGTTAGTTGGGGAATTAATTCCAACCGCTTTCTGTCAAAATGTCGAAAAAATGGAAAGAAATTCCATGCTGCATATAATAATTTCTAATCTATTTTCTACCACGTTTCCATTAAATACATTTATTTATTTTTTATTTATTTATTTGATCAACTGCAGACTTATGTCTGAGTTGTTTAGGTATACATAGCTGTACATTAATGAAAAATAAATAAGAAAAAAATTTAAGTAGATACATTGCAATCAAAGAAATTTACAATAATTAAAAAAGAAACACAAGATAAAATAAAATTTCAAATTCGTTAAGAAGACAATAATTTTTTTTTAAGACAATCTTTAGACAAATTAAAATCAATGACATTATAAAAACAATTAAAATGATTACACATTACATAACAGGTTCATTTAAATCATAATTAGATGTAGCAAACGATGTATACAAAAAATCAGGATCGCGGGTTGATCTAGGTCAAGAGTTTATATTCAGCATACTCAGGATGTGGGCAGAATTAATTTATCCAGAAAAAAGTTGAATGAGGAAAAAACAATTATTAACTTCTCTTCTTTTCTTAAGCGTTGATAGACTAAGTAAGTTCAAGCCATGTTCATAAGGTGGTAGATGTTCATTTGGGTTCCATGGCAGATGACCAAGGACGAATAATAAAAACTGTTTTTGTACACTTTCCAATTTATTTATGGAAACACTATATGCAGGACACCATACACAGCTACAATATTCCAGGATAGGACGGACTAGTGCACAATAGAGGATTTTTGAAATATGAGGATCATTAAATTCCTTAGAAAACCGCTTAATTAGTCCAAGGTGTTTATTATAACGTCGATGTGGGAGTTAAATGATAGTTTGACGTCAAATAAACTCCTAAGTGGTTGAATGAATCTACACGATCAACAAGGCGTTCGTCAATGAAGTAATAAGATAAAAAGGGTTTTCTCTTTGTAGAGTATGTCATCACTTTGTAATTATTTCTTTATATTGAAATCCATTCCATTTGAAATGCACCATTCGGAGGCTCTGTCAATATCATTTTGTAGAAATAAGTGTCCACTTGGAGTCGTGTAGCAATAAAAAAGCTTAAAAACATCGGCAAAGATTAATATATTTGAATAAAAATTTAAATTCCAATGTAATGGATAAAAAGTAAGAATAAAAGCGGTCCAATATGACTACCTCGAGGAACTCCAGACAGCACATAAATAATTTTGGACAGGCAGTTTTTAAGGTTAACAAACTGCGTTCGGTTATCTGGATATGATTTAATCCAAGCTAGAATCCACTCTGGAAACCCATATTTTGCAAGTTTTAGCAAAAGAATAGAGTGGCTAACTCCATCAAATGCCTTTCTTAGATCAGCGTAAAAAACATCCGTTTGAAGTCCATTTTGCATATTCACATTCAATTGGTTTGTAAATTCCAGAAGATTCGTTGTTGTAGACTTATTCAAGCAAAAACCATGTTGTTCAGGAACAATGATTGATTTGCAAAAGAATTGAATGTGATTGCGGTGACTATATTTTCAAAAAGATTTGGTATGCATGAAAGTTTTGCAATTCCTCGGTAATTCTCAGCATTGCTCTTGTTCATACTCTTGTGAAGAGGTATAATAAACGAAGACTTCCATAAGTCAGGAAAAACACCAGACGACAGCGAACAGTTAAATATATTTATAAGTAATTGCAGAACATATTGTAATGTTCTACCTATAGGTTCGATAATAAAACTTATTGGGGCATATTCATAGTAACTTTTAAACTCCAGTTTATCTTAGACCTGGGTTTATCCTATCTACATAACATTGAATAAACCCCAGTCTAAGATAAACTGGAGTTTAAAAGTGACTTTGAATATGCCCCATTTCCTTTAAATAATAACTTCCACTTATTTACTTTTCAAAATAAACACGCTTTATTTCACTTAGAACCGTTTTTATTATTCATTAATCTCAATAGTATGCAATTTAAAAATTCACTTCCGGATACACTTTTACTTTATACTTTACACTGTCACATTCAAAATTAAACTGTCTCTACTCGCTCGAAAACTTCTCCCTATATATTGAATTAAATAGTTCTAGTCTTTACTAGTATCCACTGGAATATTCGAGTATATCTCCTTCTGGTAGTTTCCATTCCAGTCGCTGACAGATGGAACACTGGAATTGATACTCAGCTGAAATCACAAGATGGCGCTGTAAACGGTTGAAGGTTTGATGTTTAGCTTTTCCAAGAGATGGCACTGCAAACAGTTAGAGGATTTTCTTTTGTTTCAAATTGAAAGTAGTTGAGTAATTATTAAATCGTTAGAATATGTAGGATTTACAAGTTTTAGCAAATATAGACGGAATGCTGTCAGGACCATACGAACCTGTACTCTTTAAGTCGTCTATATATTGCACTACTTCCGCTTCAGTCAGTCTTAAAAAAGGTAAATATATCACAGTTTAATCGATTTCTTAAAGAATTATCACAGTATTTTGGATTGCACGCAGTGTACGTTTGTTGGAAAAAACCTGCAAATATGTTACTTATTTCTTTATCACAGGAGGAGGACTTATTATTATATTGCACGAATGGTGGAAAACTTGAGGCTTTCCTTTTAGAGTTTATAAACTGCCAAAAGATTTTAGGATTTTTTGAAATATTGCTTTTTATTTTATTTATGTAGTTGTTATATGTTGTCCTCAATGAATTTTTAAAAAGTTTCCGATGGTAAGAGTACTGATTATAATGATGGAACATGTGTTTTTTCCATTTTTGAAGAATACATTTTTAAGATTTCGTATACGTCTTAAATCCTTAGAAAGCCATTGAACTGACGACGAAACAGGTAAATTCTTTTTAACAGGCACACAATAATTTAGACAGTTATTCAAAACAGCATACAAGTTCTCAACACATATGTTAACATTATTGGAATCTATAACACTAGACCAATTTACGTTGGCAAAAAACTGTTCCATTCTTTCCAAATTAATTTGTTTGAAATTGAAGTTCAATAGTGTGGAAGCATTAACAACATTTGGCTTTTCATCAGCACATAATGGGATACAGCACTTAATCGCATTGTGGTGTGGAACTTTTGGTAGAAGCCAGAGTCCAGGACATCACAAAAAACAGGACAACTCACTCACTGTTTGGTTGTTTTTACAATAAATTGTATATTTCCAAGTAGAGATTTAGAAATATTTGTCCCAATCTACTAGAAAACAAAACTGCATCAACAAGAAAAGAAAAATCATAATACCTAACAATTCGTCATGAAAATTTCACATCGAAACATAAAATTACCAACTGCTACATTTGGTAATTTGTTTTTATTTTCGATTTCCGTAATGATAATTTAAATTGAAACAGTTTAATTCAAAAGAAATGAGCACATTCCAAAAACTTAATGACTTTCGTTAAGTTTTCATTCCATATCCGAAGAGAACTGAACACTCTCATCAGTAAAGAACAGCTGAACACACTCATCAGGAAAGATCAGCTGTGAGCGATGTCATTTTTGACATTAGTTTGTTTACAGTCCCCACCAACACAACCAAAAGCCTACATTTTACTTCTCACTCTACCGGTTTTTGCTGTCAATTTCAGAAATTCACTTTCGTCATTTCGTGAGAATTTCACACTGAGCGTAGCACTTTTCTTTTCGTAATTAAAGTGAATTTTCTCATAATTTTCCGCACATTTCCCCATCCAAATCGTCTATCAAATCCCAATTCAGTAGAACACCCAACCATTAATCTATTTGCAATGAGTGAGACTGAAAAATCCAAAGCAAAAGAATCGCCAAGTACATCGTCGACGACAGCTGCAGTTTCTTCGTCATCAGCAGCAAACACTGCAAGCAAGGTGAGTAGCAGCAGTGGGAGTGGTAGCGGAAGCGCCAATGCAACTACAAAAAGCTCCAGCACAAGCTCAACTGCATTTGCAAATAGTGTTAGCAGTAGCACTGGCAGCAGCAGCTCAACAAAACACCCAAGTAAGCCACCTCCTTCGCTGCCGCCACTACCGCCGCCACCTGGATTAAAACATCTGCCACCATCAGCTTCAGTTAGCCGGCCACGAGCCCATTATCCCACAACGTCAGCCATCCGAAAAGCATTTATCAATTTCATGAAAGACCCCGAATGCCTAGACAAAGCTGCAGACTACCTCTACGAATCGTTGCTGGAAGACGCCGTCATGGGAATTTATCTGGAAGTCCATCACTCATTCAAAAGTGGAGCTCTGGAAGCCATAGAAGGGCAGCCTGAGGATGATACGGCTTTCAAAATTGTTGACACTCCCAATTATGATGTCTTCGGAATGAGCAAAGCCCGGAAGCCCATGGATTGCAATTGTCCAAATTGTGATCGACTGGTAGCAGCCATTAGATTTGCACCGCATCTTGAAAAATGCATGGGTAAGTTGAGATGGGAAAAGTTAAGATATTAAAGGTTTTTATTTGATTTTAAGATATGAGTTATATGTCATCTGAGAAGATCGACTCAAAAGTTGGCTTTTAAAAAGCAAAGCTAGGACTTGAATGTCGGCTGAATGTTGTGCCGTGGGTTGGTAGAAAAGAGGCCCAGCTAAATGCTTTAATGTAACACTCAAAGGGCCTACGTCTGCTTACTTCGCAAAAATGTGAGATTCTGATGAAGGTCCTTATCTATGAAACCGGAAAAGTTTATTGTATTTACAGAAAAAGTTACAACTAGAGATAGTCTAACGAAACTAGTTCGGTTCAACGTCTCAAAAACTTTACCGTACTCTGCAGTTTGTTGGCCCGAAAAAATTCCAAATCAATATCACTATTGCAAAGTAGCCCAAGTTCTCTCTAGAAGTACTTCAAACCGCGTGACAAATGGTAAATGTGTGGCTCCCTACTACCGTTGGCTTATATGGTGGGTATGGGTACTTTCAAGAAACAAGAGATTTCGATTCTGCTAGGTAATGAGGGATATCACTGATTCTCTTAGATCTTTAAGTTGCCCTATCAAGACATTCGTTTTTTTTTATGTAGACTCGATTGCATTATATTTTTGTTTCAATTAAAACATTAAAAGCAAATAAAAGTCGGTATAAACATTTTTTTGTTTGGTTTCTACTTTTAGGAATGGGAAGAAAAACATCTCGCACGGCCAGCCGAAGGCTTGCAAACGCCAAAGAAGGCAATGCCAGCTATTTTTCATCGAATGTGAGTGATGACGAAGACGATGCAGACTGGTCATCTGAAAAACGACGAAAGAAAATCCAATCATCCCGAACAAACGGTTCCAAAAAGAATGGAAAATCTTCCTAATTAAACTGTATTATCATTAGGTTAATCCAAATAACTAGAATTAATGATATTTGGGGGCACTTTTCAACTAATATGTACATATACAACAATGCTTCTGAAGTTTTTAATCAAAAATGTGTCAAAAGTGCTTCATGCATCAGAGATTCTTTTATTTTGTATCGTTGATCCACATTTTAGCTTGAATTATTATTTATTTTATTAAAAAAGAAAAACTCATATTTCGAAAGACAAAAAAAAAAATAAACTTTTGCCTACATATGTAAATATGAAGCAAATAAATACATATATTTACTTATAATTATTATTATATAGCTCGTGATATAATGGTAATATTGTGTTCAATACAGCCAACACTTCAGACCTCTCAAAACAAAACTTAGTTGTAAACAATAATAGAAAAATAACAGAACAATATTTGCTTTAAAAGAAAATATTACAAACCTTTAATATGCCTTATGCATATTACATAATAACCGTAAAATTAAAAAAGTAAACTATTTCTTCATAGAAAATAAAACTTGATATTATTTTTATGTAATGAAAAAATGCCAGGTCAGAAATTGGTAAAAAGGTATCGCTATATCCATGTGTGTGAAATTTATTCATAAATTCATAAAGAAAATTGTGAAAATGAATTCAAATAAATTGATGATATTAATTTAAATGGACAAAAAGTTGTTTTGTATATACAATATACATATGTGTTTACAAAGTGGCTTGTTGTTGGAAATGTGTACATTTGGCCTGAAGAATATATTAGTTTATTACTTAAATGGAACTACAGTCTGGGATCAATCTGGCCCTCATCCAACAAGCATATTCAGCCAGCTTGATCTTAAGCTATCTGCGTACGTATAGTTTCATATTCTTAGTTCTTGTGGTCCTCTTGCACTTTGTGTCCAAGTTAAACTTTAATGAACCGTCCATCGTGGATGAATTGGATAGTAAACAAGCAAGTGCTTTCCGTCATGATTTTTTTTAAGGTAAATAAGGTAAACAACAGTTCAAAATTAGTTTGTAAAAAAATATGATATTTTCTCATACACACCTAACCGAAGCTTTTTAACGCAGATTCTGGTATGGGATGGTTAACCCAGAAAAAACCTACCAACAGATGACGCAAATTACGTCACCCCATATATCATTGGAGGATTTAAAAGAAAACGTTTTATTTAAGCAAAACTAAACTATCGATGTGGTTGCTTTAAGAAGCCTATAATTTGAGTTCTAACAAGCTCTTTACTCCAAAAAGTCCAAATTGATATTACGATGTTAAAATGTTAATACATTTCGATATATTTTTTTATTGATTTTCGAAAATATCCATGCTCCAAGAAATGACTTTTCAAACTCTATCCGCACCTGTAAACCATCAAAAGCTTGCGGAAGGTCTGGTTCTCGAAATATGTCCATCCAAATTGATGTTACGATTTTACTGAATTTCGAAAGTGGTTGCTGATAGCTATCAAACTGATTGGCTGTTGATTTGTACTGATGGTAGCTAAGCACTGTTAAAAAAAGGTAAATCTACCGAAAAATCCAGATAGCTATGCAAAATTGATTTCTGAAAAAGACACTTTGAAGTTGGAAGACTAATGGAGAATTCCTTTCAACAAAAAATTCGAATTTTTTCTAAACAGAATCGAATTTTTTCTAAACAAAATCGATTCTTTTCTGTCAAAACAAATCTTGCGTTTTCAGCAAGATTTCACACTGATTTGCACACACTATCAAGACTTGACATTTCTAATACGTCATAAATTGAAAGTCGCGGAAGTTTTGGAAGAGGAGTTGTTTATTTTTTGGTTGGAACGAATTCTACATAATTAAACAATATTTTCAGTCAATATAACTACAAAAATAATTAATTGCGGGTGTCTAGTAACACACACAATCACACGAAAAAAATTCGATTCTTTTACGAATTCCTTTCATTTGACCGAAAAAAATCGATTCGGTTTAGAAAACAATCAATTCTGTTTAGAAAAAAATTCGAATTCTTTGTTGAAAGGAATTCGCCATAATTCATAGACGGCATTAGAATAAAGCGAGACTCGATGAAAATTTCGAATTGGGATGACGGTTGGGATTTTCAAAAAAAGGAAACGGACCATACAAAACGAACGAGTGGCGAGAAGGTAAAACTGCTCTGGCATTGCTGCGTTTCTTGAAAGATAACATCTCAATGGCTGAAGAATCGACAACATAAGTTTACAGGTGATTCAGTTTTGAATTTAAATTTCCGATTCAAGCCACGTCTGTCGAAAACGGTTCTAACATTTCATGTTATTTATGTATCACATATGTCGTTTTCGTTTGGATTTCAGAACTGTTCCATTCCTATCGAAAATGGGAAATTTGGAATAAAAGGAGTGAAAAAGGAGTAGCTCCGAACGTCCACTCGAAAACGACAATAATTTAACAATACAATAGCAATTTTTTTTTTGGTATCTCATACACAGCACAGTAAGAAATAAAATAAAAAAAAACCCATCCGCTGTAGCCCAGTGCGAGTGCCTACGTTTTGTAACTCTCCCATGAATAAAATTGGTCCAGAAACCATGAAAAATGGAACAAAAATCATACGATTTTTTCAATTTTCATCGTTTCTCGGCTGATCGATGCGAATGGGTACGTTCAGCAGACACAAGGGACTACATATGTAGTCAAGTGCATTCATTGAACGCAAATTTTACAAAGGAAACTAGTTATTTTTTTGAGATGTCATTAATGCCTAAATTGGAACTTTACTTCCAAATTTAACCTTCCGTTGATAGTGCAGATAGTATTTATAATAATATTTTTTTTTGAAAAACACCTTACACAAGTCAATTCCAAATTGTAAATTATATTTTTTCAATACTTCTTACTAATGATGCATTTTTTAATTAAATCTTTTCTATTATTTTGATAAAGAACTCCTCCACCCAAAACAATAAAACAAACGTTGAAAAAAGAAGTCACTGAACAATGAAGTTCAGCTTGCTGTTTAATGACCAAATATAATCAGCTGATATTTTGACATAAATGCACTTGACTTGAAATGAAGGGAGATATTTCTTGACTAGCTTTCCAGTCACTTTCCAATAAAAGTTGCCTTAATTGGAAGGAAATTTTGCGACAGCTGGCCAATTAGAGACGAGAAACTTGCCTTGCCTTCAAGTCCCTTCGTCATCTGAACGTACCCATTCATTGAACGCAAATTTTACAAAGGAAACTAGTTATTTTTTTGAGATGTCATAAATGCCAAAATTGGAACTTTACTTCCAACCTTTACCTTCCATTGATAGTGCAGATAGTATTTATAATAATATTTTTTTTTGAAAAACACCTTACACAAGTCAATTACGAAATGTAATTTATATTTTTACAATACTTCTTACTTATGATGCATTTTTTAATTAAATCTTTTCTATTATTTTGATAAAGAACTCCTCCACCCAAAACAATAAAACAAACGTTGAAAAAAGAAGTCACTGAACAATGAAGTTCAGCTTGCTGTTTTATGACAAAATATAATCAGCTGATATTTTGACATAAATGCACTTGACTTGAAATGAAGGGAGATATTTCTTGACTAGCTTTCCAGTCACTTTCCAATAAAAGTTGCCTTAATTGGAAGGAAATTTTGCGACAGCTGGCCAATTAGAGACGAGAAACTTGCCTTGCCTTCAAGTCCCTTCGTCATCTGAACGTACCCAATGGATCTCTGCCACCAAATGTCAGAAGTGTCAGTGAAATTAAAAAAAAAAAAAAAAACAACCTGACAGCACTCCCTGGTTGGAAAACAAAACCAAATGCCGAAGGCACGAAGGCGAGCCAAAAAGGTCGGGTGTTTAATAATAGTGATTAAAATGTAATAAAATTAGTTTTTTTGTATCAAACACTTGAAAAAATGTTCACTAAAATGTTTAAACACTAATTAATACGTAATTCGATCGCAAATTTAAGTTTTCAGTTCCATATGCAAAAAATAATCAAATGACCGGATTTTTAACACTGCCAAGAGCATGTAAATATTTTCCAACCAGGGACTTTTTTGTTGTTGTTTTTAGATGTCAAATTAGAATGAGAAAAGACAAAGACAAATCTTGGAAGACCTCTATGTTACAGAACGTAGGCACTGGGTACGTTCAGCAGACACAAGGGACTACATATGTAGTCAAGTGCATTCATTGAACGCAAATTTTACAAAGGAAACTAGTTATTTTTTTGAGATGTCATTAATGCCAAAATTGGAACTTTACTTCCAAATTTTACCTTCCGTTGATAGTGCAGATAGTATTTATAATAATATTTTTTTTTGAAAAACACCTTACACAAGTCAATTCCAAATTGTAAATTATATTTTTTCAATACTTCTTACTAATGATGCATTTTTTAATTAAATCTTTTCTATTATTTTGATAAAGAACTCCTCCACCCAAAACAATAAAACAAACGTTGAAAAAAGAAGTCACTGAACAATGAAGTTCAGCTTGCTGTTTAATGACCAAATATAATCAGCTGATATTTTGACATAAATGCACTTGACTTGAATTGAAGGGAGATATTTCTTGACTAGCTTTCCAGTCACTTTCCAATAAAAGTTGCCTTAATTGGAAGGAAATTTTGCGACAGCTGGCCAATTAGAGACGAGAAACTTGCCTTGCCTTCAAGTCCCTTCGTCATCTGAACGTACCCACTGGTTTTGGTTTAGTTCACACTATGGTGCAATCAATCGAACAGCTGTCAGAATAATAAAAAAAAATAAATAAAAGAAAGTTTGCTAAAAATGAAAAGCGAAACATAGAATAACTTGAACCAAAAATTAAGAGAACGTAGAACGATCCCGAGGAAAAAACACAGCTTTTCTTCACTTTGTCTACTGCAATGATTCGAGCATATGTATGTAGGTTCATAATCTAAACTTTATTTTGGATCCTCTTGTGAAAGAGGGCTAAATGTCGGTTTTTAAATAAAAAGCCGGAATTTTAAAATTCAGTTTTCCAACATATTATACTTTAAATACACAACACGCCTAACAACTTTTTCGTTGAAAAAGGTCAAATTTTGACCGAGTTGATCGATTCAGTACCTTAAAGGTCAAAAAAAAAAAAAATTATAAAAAGCCATAAAAACAATATTCCAGTAGTTTCTTTGCTTTTGAACTATAATTCGAATTGTAATGCTTGAGTACCTTCTATAGAGGAAAAAGAAAATGATATTCGTTTATTTTCAAAGAAAATGTATACTTAACGTATATTTTGTCAATAGTATCGATTGTTTTAAACCATCGGCGGTAGTATCGATGCTAAAAAACTTATAGATAGATTATCGATGTTAATGAAACACTAGTCTACAGGGTGTCACATATAGGTAACGGCTGAATCGTTGAAAAGGTCAAGGCTATTGATGTAGTATAACTTTTAACGAGGAAATTCAATGGCGAACTTGATTTTGACATTAATGATAACCTGCTTAAAGTTAATTTCAAGTTAATTTTTTAATGGAACATAACCCCCTTCCAATTCCGAAATATCGGCATTTTCTACTTTCAAATATGTACTAATATTATTTATGTACATTTTGACCTCAAAGGTCACTCTAAATGTCGTTTTCGGTTGGATTTCGGAACTGTTTCATTCCTATCCAAATTGGAAAATTTGGAATAAAAACAGTGAAAAAGGAGTAGCTCCGAACGTCCACTCGAAAACGACATAAGTTGTGGTTACATCTCTCTCCCTCTCTGGTAATATAGAATCTTTTCAAAGACTTAATTTAACAAAGTTCATTTAGTATAGTGTGCTTAATTATGACCTTGAAGAATAAACTTTTGAAAAATATATTATCTGAGATCACTCGCCATTAGTATTTAAGTAGTACGGAGAATAACGAAATCCTTACCCTTCATCATTACTCAAGCATTTGAAACATTTTTTACAGCCTCTTTTGCATTTGTTGCTTGTTGCTAAATTTATAATATTATAATGCAAATTGAAAATGTTAATAAAAGTACTAGTTATCTGGCGAATTTTTTCAAAACTAACAAATAAATGTATTAAATGAAATTGTGCTGCAACAATTATCTAGTAAATTTGTATTATTTTTTGTTTCTTCTTAAGGGCCAGTTATAATGAGCTCCTAAGAAGTAGCAGATCAGTTGGTCTTCAACCCTGTCTCCAAAGTGATTAACCTTATAATAAATACGCATTCAAGGTGGGTTCTAAACTTTTTTGAAATTCCGTTCCAATTATCTCTAAAGAAAAATAAAGTTGAACAACATTTCTCAAAATCAAAAGAATTGCCAACCAAAACTTGAAAGTATATAAATTACCCATCACCATCAATGCCCACTTAAATCTCTTCCTCTTCTATCAACTTTAAATTTCTGATCTCATAAACCTCACAATAATGCTCCCAATTTATTTAAATCAAACGTGTTTTTAATTGCAATTCTATAAATTCTTAAAAAAAAACATGGCTAATCAAACACATCGCATGCAATTCGATAAAAAAAAAACCAAAAAACAAAATAAAATATCTCAAATTATATCGAAAAACCTTGCATTTTAATTTTATGAGGAAAAAGAAACTGGTTGACAAAAATGTTTAATTTATTTCGATCTACTTAACTAAAAATGATTAAATTATTTACAAAAAAAAAATGACTTAAAAATAGAAATTTTATACGTAAATCTCCACTACCACACAGTGCACTTGTCTTCAATATTCAATTGGCTACCAATTGGACAACCGAAGGCCTTGCTGGCTTCTTCTAGGTTCAACAGTATTCTGAATGGAATATTCTTGCCGTTGTCTACTCGAGCGCATTCCCTCTGGGCTAGATTCAAGAAGAACGCCTGGTCATTGGTTAGGTGGAATTCTTTGAAAATGTTGTCTAAATTGTGAGCTGAGTCGTAGTCCTGATCCCAATAGCGCTTATAGTCCAAATAGGTCTGCTTCAATGCAGCAAAGTTGTCCACATACTCAAAGTAGTCCAAATCGTTGAACTCGAACAACCTGTATTTGTCTTGCTGATCATCGAGACAATCTCGCAGATCGTCGTAGGAGTATTTGGGGCGACTTTCGCGGAAGAACAATTCCCACAAGTAGAGCCCTTGGGACGCAAAATGATAGAAAACTGGCTTATTCCTATTGACTGGATTGAGGATATTCAAAAGGTATTCCTCGGTCTGATCACTCCGTGAGTTTCCCTTCGAAAGGTACTTCTGGATTTTGTATCTAGCTAGGTACAAATAGTTCTGGTAGAAGTTATCCTTTTCGATAAGAACATCCTTGTAGTCAGCGTCTATTTTATTGCCATCCAAGATCTGATTAATACTCTCGAGGATCTTCCGTTTTTCTTGCACTCGCGACAACCCTCCACCACTTACATTTTCCAGCTTTGTTTTGATAGCACCGTGAGACTTTTCAAACTCCTTCAACACGTCCAGATGGAAATCCTGGTCGGATTGCGTGAAGTACATACGATAGAACTCAGCGAAGAGGGGCATCCGGAAATAGTCCACCACCATGTCACATCCAGAGTCGATGACTTCAGCCATAAGCTCGAGAGCTGTAACTAAACGCAAGGCCTGAGGATCGGTCTCATGAGCAAGATCGATGATCTTCTGAAGATTTACGACATCTTCAATGACAAATTCAAGAGAAGCTTGACTGAGTTTGGGAAGTTTCTTCAATTCGGTCAAGTACTCATCCCAATCGAAGTTCTTCAAAGCCTTCAGATCACTTCCAACTATGGCATTTTCCCTCGAACTGGTGAGGATAGATTTTCCTTTTTGAATGAATGCGCTGATTTTTTTCTCAGCATCATCGCGTTCATCTGGTTTGACTTCCATGACCTCAAGGTTACGTTTGATGACTCTTTCGTTGAAAACATTCGATAGGAAGAGATTTTGATCCAGAGAGATGGCGATTCGGACTTTTTTGTCATCCAGAGCGTTGATGTTGGCTCTGAGAATTGAATTGATGCCAGAAGTCTTGAGAATACCCAGAGTCTTGGCGAGCTTGAATTGAGATGGATTTTTAAAAACATCGACTTTCTGGAGAATGTTCTTTGGACTCTGATATTTCAGGCAAGATTCAAGAAAGTCCTTAGCCTTGTGTGTGGACTGGAGTTTAATGTCCCTCAATCGATTGAGATCGTCAGCAATTTCGGAGAAGTAGACTCGATCGTTGGGATAGTTCTCTCCGCCCGAAGCGTTGTGGAAATTACCACAAGCATATTTAGGAAAATTAGCACACGGATTGTGGGCTTCATCGGTAATGGCACGAATCTCGGCCAAATGCTTTCGAAGATTCTCGATATCCTTATCGGAAGACTTGACAGCCGACGTCAGACCAAAAGCTATCACCAAAACGGTGATAAGATGAGTGAATTTGAGCAGCGACATTCTTGCTGCTGTGAGATGTTGTGTAGTCTCTTCTGAATACTATTTAGTTGAACGTCACTAAGAGTTGTATTTATATTGATTGGGTAGTCCAAGCAGAGATACAAAAAAAAATCACATAACAGAGCCAAAGAACTCTCGATTGTTGAAGATGTTCGACAAAAAAAAAAAAAACCAGAATGACAAGTTGGCTTGTATATAGTTTAATTCTTTATTTTATCAGAGGCGCCTTGAACTTGACTCATAAGCAATCTGGAGTTCAGGGGTTAATGGATAATAATCCAAATTCAACGCCAAAAATAACGAACGAAGATACTGTCCCAAGATGCATTCATAAAGATTACACGTTTTGTATTGTATTCAATTGTTTCATCTTACATCTTTTAAGTTGATCTGTTTATTTGGAAACATTTAAATTTGTGTGTCAAATCCAAACGATGAAAATGGAGAAGAGCAAATAAATAATTTAGAACCCCAGGGTGTCTTATTCGATGGTGTATAAATTATTTTTATTTGAATTTCCGATTTGTTTAAGGATTCGTTAATTTTTAATTGTGTAAGTTGATATCTTTCTAAAGGGGTTATTAAACTTTTATGGATTTCGATAATTATGAAATTTTTAATGGATTTTAAAAGCGGTTAAATTCTAGATATCAGTTTCATTTTCGTATGCGTAAATCGTCTGCATCAATGGGACCTGAAGAAATTTTCTGGACTGAAGTGAATGGTGAGTTGGTAACGTTACGTGTAACACTAACAATTCATGAGTCATACTTTACGTTAAACGTGAATCACTTGTTGATGATGTTAGTTTGTGCACAGCCTACAGCCCTACTATTAATAAAAAACCCTTAATTTAACTCTATTCCGTGAGTTTACTAACCCATTGAATAGGAGTAAGCTCGAGAGCCAAAACTTACAAAAAAATAATTTTGCCAGGGCTACACCACCCTCTTCGTTGAATCAGCTTACAATGGCAGTTAGTAAACGTCAGTAAGCAGACATTTTACTAATGCAATTTGGGACTTAAAGATAACTCACTTTTATTGATAGAGTTGCTACTAATTAATGCATTAGTAAACAAGGATCAAGCCTTTTATCCAGGTTCTAATGGTTAGATATTATCATATAAAAATTATCCGGAGGGGTAGACACAAAACAAATCATACTTTAAGAGAAAATTAACCACAACTTCTAAGCAATTGCAGTACAAGAGTATATATGGAATAAAACCATATTTAGTACTCACGGTTTGGTCCTAAGGTGCGCTTTATGTATAGTGAAAGGCCTTCTTATAATCTATAGGTATAAACATCTCATTCAAACAACTGGTTTCCCTTAACGTCAAAAATCTATTTTGAGCATAAAATCTTTATTTTATGACTCACAAATTAAAAAAAAAAAGAAAACAAACAAATTAATTAACTAATCTTAAAGTTATTTTATTTTTCTCAATATTTCGACTGCATTTTTTTTGAAGGCATGTTTGTATAATTAAAGAATAATAATACCCTTGAAATGTTAGCTAATGGTGGAATTCGACAGAGGTAGTTTTAAATGTCAATTGTTTATTTCTTACCAATAAAAAAAATGATAATCACCATTCTTGGTATATATAGGGAACATCATCAAATAAATGTATCTTAATGAATCATCTATCAAATGATTTGTATAAACTAAGCTTGTTTTTAATAAGATTCTTGAAAAATTTAAGCACCTATTTAGACAAAATAAAATTTAACTGTACCTATTTGAACTACATATTTTTAAAACAAACATTAATCTCTCTGGTTGGGTCTAAACGAAATAAAATCCACAACTGGTTTACAGTATATTTAAGCACGAAATTGGTCTTGTGGTTCAAGCTTATAAAGTAACTTATCATATTAAAAATGTACGTTAATGGTTCAATAATAAAACGAGATATTAAGAAACCAATAAATTCAGCGACATAAATCACATTTGAACTGAGTTTCAGAAGTTTCTTTTTAATTATGTTGATGCTGCGCGACATTTTAAATTAAACAAGAACATTTTTCTTATATTAATTTATTAAAAACACGATTTATATTTGGGTGTTGCATTTAATTTGCCCCAGTGGGCATACTTACTTCATGTACAGGAGGTCAAAGTAGCTGCATGACAATGTTTTTATAAAATCGAGCCTAATTTTTTTGACAAAATCCTTCTTTTAAGTACCTATACTTCACGAATAAATTATAAATTTTAATTATTTAAAAATTTAATTTTATCAAGAAAACCGTTAAATCTTCAAACCAAAAATTCCACAATCAATTCAGTTAATAGTTTTTGAAAAATATATTTTCAAACTCAAAACTTTGAAGAAAATAATTTGAATATAATATTATCTTCTTAAGACATCTCAGCAGGTTTTCATGACTTCAAGTGAATTCAAAGTGCGATTAAAAAACGAAACTAGTACACTTAAGCGGAATAAATTCACCACGGGCGAAACCAAAAAACGAAATTTAAATTTTTCAAAATAGCTTTTTCCTTATTTTATAAAGTAGTACCTTACTTATTTAAAAAAAATTGGCAATTTTTGCTGAATTAGTACAAAATCATCCATGGCGTAATTTTACCCTGACTAAATTCCATATGCGTCGATCCCCATAAACAACCACCCTGCTTCCAGTTGTCTAAACCAAAACGCTCTTTCATCCGCATTGGCTTTGTCTTTTAACCGGAGGTTCGGTCTTTCTTTTTGTCTTCAACATCTATAGGAAACCGTTTCTTTTGGCTGAAGTATTGTTGTCGGTTCTTAATTCGAATTGAAAGCTCGATAGACGAATAAGTTGAAATTGTATTATATTCAGGTATCCAAACAGCCTTTATAGCCCAATCAACGAAGACCCAAAATCATAAAATAAATGCAAAAAATCATGTTGTCTGGGTTATTGTTTTAAGTGGTAGAGGTGACGCCCAGGTACAACAATATATATCCAGACCAGGCCCACAAGAATAAGTCTGCAGGGGTTTGGGGGGGGGGGGGCTAAGAGGCTTAAACATTAGTTTTAATTGGTTAAGGAATCATTTAAAAACAACGTTAATGCAAAATAGTATGCTATAGCTTTTTGAAAACCTCGGGGCTGGGCTAAGGACTTTTAGTATGTTATTTCTGTACAGAATATTCATCAGGAAAATTAATAAAAGCATTTTTGTGAATAAATATTTCTTCCAAAGAATTTTTTTTTTGCGAAAAAAATTATTTTAATTGAATTCTCATAGATTCGTATCCTTTCAATTTTTCAAATTGTAAGTTAACACATTAATTTATCGAAAAGAACATTTTTTCCTAATGCGTTTTCCTGATCCCTATGACCGGCCCATAGAGGCTATTTATGGATAGAAAAAAATCCGGATAATCAAAATCCCTTCTGATAAATCTCCATAGAAATATCTGCTTCAAAGAAAATCATTTCCTGAAGTCAATGTATTGTATGTACATAAATATTGCATCAACATTGCCAATGAACCTCATCGTTGACCACGACGCCAAAGAAGGGGTACAAAAAGCTTAAGTGCAATAGAGCTCTCTTCTATTCAGGTTTAATGCAATCAAACTTTCTCTAAAGTTGTATTTTATTTCTTCGCCAACGATTCAATTGCATCCACAGATAGTGCCTCGCAATTCGTTGTCTGACGTTGAAGTGATAAGTTGTATTTTCTCCCCCAAAGACACATTCCAAGTAGGAAAAAATAAAAATGAAAATAACATTCACTAAACCCGACGATGAGATCTCCAAGAGAATTAATAGTCTCTTTCCAATATCCGATTGTTTTATCAAAGTCACACCGGGAAATGTGATGGTACCAAGAAAATATGAAAATATTGCAGAATCCATAAGAAACTTAAAGGTCTATGAGGATGACACTTGGTTGGTGTCTTATCCAAGAACTGGTAATAATATTTTCACATTTAACTCCGAAACTTCAATTAAATAAAAGTATCTATTTTTTGAGGTTCGACATGGGCACAGGAAATGATTTGGCTTTTGGCTAATAAGCTCGACTTCAAAGGTGCCAAAGAGATGCTTCAATCAAGATGCCCTTTGATTGAACTGACAGCCCTTCTAGACGAGGATCACAATGAATGGGTTAAGTAAGTTCCATCATCAAAAAATTGCGCAATCAAAAATTAAAATCGAAAATTTTACTCCACTCAAGTTCAGCACTTGGAAATACTGTGGAATTGGTTGAAAAAATGCCTCGCCCAAGATTGGTGCGGTCTCATTTACCATGGGATTTACTGCCCAAAGACCTGGAAAAAGTTTGCCCAAAAGTAAATTTGAACCTATTATACGTTTTTCTCTGACTTTCAAGTAAATTAATTTATTCTTATAGATAATCTACACATCTCGAAATCCTAAGGATCTTTGTGTATCTTTCTTCTACTACTGCAAGCTGGTTCATGGTTTAAAAGGAACATTCCAAGATTTTTCTGAACTTTTCCTCCGAGGTTCTACACCAATTGGTCCGTATTTTAGTCACGTTCTACCATTTTGGCAGAGACGCAATGAGTCGAATGTCTTGTTTCTCAAATACGAAGACATGAACCACGATATTAAAGCAATCATCAAACAATGCGCAGACTTCTTGGAAGTCGATTTCAAGATGGCCGCTGAGGATTTACAAAAGATCTGTGAACACTTGAAATTCGATCGGATGCAATCGAATCCAGCCGTTAATTTGGAGTACATGAACATTGAAGGTTTGGATAAAGAAAATAATTCCAATGGTAAATTTATTCGTAAGGGAAAAATTGGAGATTGGAAGAATATATTTTCATCTGAAATGTCTGAAAGATTTGATCTCTGGACTGAGCAGGAATTAGAAGGATCCGACTTGACTTTCGAATATGAGTGAGCGACTAAAAAGAGATACTTTTGTAATCTAAAGTAAAATAAATATTTTGAGTTATAAGCGGGTAAATCTTAGGTAAATGAATTATTGCTTTTTGTTTTAGAAATGGACTAAAGAAATTCCAATTTATAACAGTTTTACTTATAAAAAAAATTGTTTATGAAACCTCGTAGAGGGCCATCACCATGGACGGTGAACATATTTCGGGCACTCATAGTTTTATTTTACAACTCACGCGAAGTGCATTGAATATTTCATACTTTTAATGCGAAAAACTGTTTGAACTGTTATAATTTGGGATTGCTTTAGCCTCTTCCTACTTTCAATGGAAATAAACCGTTATCACTCTAATATAAATTGGCATTTATTTTTGGACGAGGATAAAGAAAGGAAGTGACTCTAGACATGCCAACTATAACAGTTTTAATTTATAAAAGTACTGTTTTTGCGGCCCCGCAGGCCCAGGGCCCTCCAACGGTGGGCATACTTCAGGCACCCAGAGATTTTTTTTAACGCACGCCTACTTTTAATGGCGAAAAGCTGTTATAACTGTTATAAATTGGCATGTCTCTAGTCGCGTCAATAAAGAAATGCCAATATATAAATGTTATAACAGTTTATCGCCAATAATCTGGTAAATCATCGAATGTTCATTTTATGTTAATTTAATAAAGATTGGAATTTTTTTTTTTTTTTGGATTTTGATTAATCAGCCGATTTTGATTGATTATAGCCCAATTAAATCAGAACCTGTGAAAATCATATATCACAGATTTAACAGAAATGTGAACAAACTGGCCCTTAAAGTGCTTTTTTAATTTTTCATTAAGACATTTCAATTCTAGCATGTTTGCCCAAGTCGCATATAAAATGGAAACCATATTATATTTTACTGACACACAGTTAATTAAGCAGAAAACTCTTCAAATAATTTCACAATACAAAAACAATGAAAAACGACTTGAGATTTTATTCAAATAGTAACTGAAAATATTTGTACGTGTTGTTGTTTTCCCTAGTTCAATCTAGATGTCGCCGTACATTTCAAATGTCAAAACATCGCATTCTAAATTGAATTCCCCACATAACATCGCATGTTCGAAATAATGTTTTGTTGTATTTGCATTTGCACCCATCTTACTCACCGCATAAAAATATACTGTTCTCTTTCTGCCATTACCACTTCCCAACCAACACAAACAAAATTAGAAAAGATCCACCCGAGAGGACCCAACAAGAAAATAAAAAAAAAATTCTCACAGTATCCAACTTCGACAGCATTTTAGTTGAGTTGAAATCGTGAGATAAATTCGTTGTTTCTGCGTCCGTGGAAACAACGTCTCGTCGCCGCGTCAAATAAATATAAAAAAAATATCAAAAATTTCAATAAAATTGTATTTCCCTTTTAAAAAAAGTATTCAAGTTCAGCCCCAATTCGATTTATATTCGAAATGTTTTCTAGAACCAGTGAAATCCATTAAAGGAATTGCATCGAACCCTCAGTGTGGTGACCAACAAGAAAAAATCAAAATTGAGTGAATCCTGAAAGGAAAAGAAATAAATTTGAAGAGAAGCACGAAAAAAGTGCAAGTGTCTGTCTGTGCCCTGCCGCCTAGGCACCCATGAGCCATCAAATCTCTGATTGAAAACAATCAATTTTCAATCTAAAGATCAGAATCATAAGGAGTAGTGCTTTATCCGAGATTTTCTGACCCGATTGATAAGTAAAATGTGCAAAATTTTCCAGTGAAACATCCCAAATCGCAGTGTGTTTGCAGTAAGTGGAGTGAGTGAAAATCAATCATACTCGCTCATAGTCTCGGTGTGGAATTTACTTCGATTTTCCGGAGCTTTCCCGGTGTTCCAACCCAAACAAGCCCTGTGTTTTTTTTTTTATTATTTATCTTCATATTTAATCTGCTTTAGTGTTAATTTGTTTAGTTTTGTTGTTGTGGGCAGAGCTAACCGAATCGAGGGTGTCGTGCCGCCGCGATAGGCGCAACATCTCATCATCTTCTCCACCATCAAACAACCAACGACCCCAGAGAACGATTAGATCAGCTCCCCAACGAAGCAGAAGACGTCGACGACGAGGACGAGGAGTAGGAGTAGGAAGACCAACAACTAGAAAATGTCTTCCACTGCCGACATGGTTTTTGATGTATCGGCCCTGCCCGATGACATCCGGGAGAAATTGGCCGAATTGGATTTGGAACTCTCAGAAGGTAAGCCAATGAAAGGAATTCAATTTAAATGTACCCAGAATATATTTTCTTATTTGATTCATATTTAAAATGATAGTTCTATGAAAATCATCATAAATTTGAGTTTTTTTTTAATAAATTTGTTGAAATTCTTTTTCGAATTCGAATTTATCATCAGACCGACGAAGGCGAAGACGACCACGAATGGGTCGATAAAATTTTATTCGATTTTTCTTCGTTGTGTCAGCTTTTGCGAAAACATTCACTAGTTGTCTCTTTTGTTCTAATGCGATTTCTCATATCGGATATCGGGTAAAGTGTTTTGTTGTATATGGCTTTATCACTCTATTCGAAATGTCAGTTTTTGTTGTTGTTTTTGTAAAATGAAACGAAGCCAGAGCCAGAGCTGTGTCCATTTTGCGGATAAATAAAATATACACACAGATGTTTTTGTTGTTGTCATCGCCGCACCGGATAGAACCGCAGACGAGATTTTTTTTTCAAATATATTTTTTTATTTTCTTCCCTTTGTTCTGCTTCTCTTGATAGTAATGATAATGATTGAAAGATTATGATTAGGGGTTAAAATATATGTACATAATGTATGTATGTTTACTATTTAATAATTTAACAAGAAAAACCTTTGTTATACTTTTTTGTGGTTTAGGTAATACATACTTTCCTTTTTTCCGTTTTTTTTTGTTGATAGGTAGGTAGCCTACTAGATGCTTAAACAAAATAGAAACAATCAAATAGTAGCTAGAAGATAGATATGTTAAGAAGGAATGTAAACGCATAATTACTTGGAGGTACCTACCTAGGCATTTGAAAGCCTTACAAACATCTTACTCAATTTACTTGCATTTAATAGGTTGTTGTTATTAAATATTAATATACAGTGCTGCCAAAAACATTCCGGATTTTTTCCCATAGTAATGATTTTCTTAATACCAAGTAGAAAACTAACAACTTTCCATAAGTTTCTTAATAATTTGTAAAGAGTATGAGACAAGTTAATAATAACCTTAAAAATTTAATGCTACGATGACAAGAACAATAAAAAAAATTTATTTTTTTATTTCAGAATTTCTTTTATAAATATGTACCTATGTACAAATCTACCCAAAATATTAGGGAAGTTCTCGAAAATTACATCTCGCAGACCTCATCTCATCCCGAATTTCTTTCAACAAAAGAATCGAATTTTTTCTAAACAGAATCGAATTTTTTCTTTCAATTGAAAGGAATTCGTAAAAGAATCGATTTTTTTTTTGTTTGATTGTATGTGTTACGTGATTGTTGGAATTAATTATTTCTAAAGTTATTTTCACTGAAAATATTGTTAAATGTTTTGTTTAATTATGTAGAATCCATTGCAACCAACAAAAAAAAAAAAAAACAATTTGTCTTCCCAAAATTCCTTGATTTCAATTTGACGTATTAGAAATGTGAAATCTTTATAGTGTGTGTGCGAATCGGTGTGAAATCTTGCTAAAAATGCAAGATTTGTTTTGACAGAAAAGAATCGATTTTGTTTAGAAAAAAATCGATTCTGTTTAGAAAAAATTCGATTTCTTTGTTGAAAAGAATTCGGCATCAGTTACACAGGATTCTTCGGCAAAATTCCTCAGTTTTGTTGTCAAAATCCTGAGGAAACAAATTTTGTATTCACTTGCTCTCTGAGATCTCATGTCATTTTCCTGATGAAAAACTGGTTACTTTAATAAGCACTGTTTCGAAAAATAACAGTTTGATTAAATTATATCCACAAATTGACCAAATTTTGGTCCGATATTGGAATTCGGATCTTATCGTTTCCCATACGATATCTCAGTTATGATGAGTAGGTAGGTATTTCAATTTTAAAAATAAAACCAAACTGAATTTGGAGGAAGAAATATTTATAATGAGAAAAACTATGACGATAGGCGTTTTTCTTTTTTAGTTCAGATTTGGTTCAGAGCAGAGCACTGAGCGAGCGGAGTAAACTCTGAGCAGAATGTGTTCAGAGCACTCCGATTTAATTATGAAAAACACCTGAGCACTGAATTGTCATATCTGTCAAATTGCATGAAAACTGTATGAAGTTGGCTGCGCTCAGCATTTTACTCCGTTTACTCTGCTATTTAATTCTGAGCTCACAGAGCGCGCTTTGAACATGCTCAGAGCTTAAAAAGAAACACAGTTATTTTTTTGACAGTTCAGGCTTTGCTCTGAACTAAAAAAGAAAAACGCCTAATGTTGTTATTTCGATAAAATCTTACTATTGGGGAGAATTTTTGTCAAGGCAGATATTTTGTACATAGACACAACATAACTTTTAATTACACCAATGTTCAGCGCTTCTGTCGTATTTATTCGAAAACTAGCCGACCCGCTCGGCTTCGCACGGGTAGACAAACCTAAGCTTCGTATAAAAATTACAACAGAAAATATAGATAAATATTTAAGCTACTTTTATAATTGAATATTACTTACTCGAAGTTTTGACCCACTCTAGGTTATGCCTGAATTCGTAAAAATATGATCATCTAAGTCCAACCATTATTACTTTCCCAACGCAGAATGAATTTTTGTAATCAAAAACCATTTTTTGTGTTTATCCCATTTCACTCTATAAATATAAAATTTTAGAAAATAACCCTTCCAACGCAAACAGATTTTTTGAAATCGGAAACCCCCTAAAGCCATCCAATCAAACTAACCTATCAAACACAAAAAGAATTTCTTAAATCGGACATTCTTTTTATTTTTTATTTTTCTTATTTTACCCTAAAAATAATAAAATTTGAAAAAGACTATCCCTAAATCCATTTCATAAGAAACAACTTTTCAAACAAAAAACGAATTTAAATCGGTCATTATTGTTACTCTATTTCACCCTAAAACAAAACAAAATTTTGAAAAAGAATATCTCTAGAGCAATTTCAGTAGGAATGCCCTTTCAAACGCCAAAAGAATCATTAAAATTGGTCCAGCCGTTCTTGGTTTACATACATATAAGTGTTGTAACTAAAACGACTTTGTTTTATATACATTTAACATATTTATAGTACCTACCTATTCCATGTTCTTCATTTTGATCGTTTTAAATATTTCGAAATTACTTAAAATTGTAAAAAAAATTACAAACAGTTTAAGTATCATACAAATAATTAATAGGTCCTCCCCGCGCGCCGTTTGGGAGGGGGAAGAGGGCGGTCATAATAATAATAATAACAAAAAAATTAATTTAATTTACTTGGCGCAATACTAAATAACAAAAAATAATTAAGTACTATAAAAACGTTGGCATTGAGAGCCATTAACTTTTTTTTTTTTGAAATAGATAAGACCCTAATTAAACGATGACTTTTTGTCTGCGACTCTTTTCGAAAATTAATGTGTGCGAAATTCAAATCAGAAATTTGTTCTATGTCGCACTGATTAAATTTACAAAAGAGTATTTTATTTATTTAATCCGTTTAAAACTGACTCTAAGTCAGGGTCAGGGCCTGAACGAGCTGACGGCAACGCCCATGTTCTACTTTCGGACGAAATCGAATTGAAATACATTTACTTTGTTTGTATTCGAAAATTTCGCAATAACTTCGAACTGTCAAAATTCAAAGAGCATTAATTTTTAACTGTCTTGTAAACTAAAATTACACTCGGGATGAAAAGTGATGCAAAATGTTGGCTTTTTTTTATGGAAAACAAAGTTAGACACTAGAGACAAAATAAACGAACAATTTTGTGCTCACAGCTGGGTGTTTTGACAGTTTTTACCCTTACAGAAATGTATGTAGCAGAGATTCTAATGCTCTCTCGTTGAAACTCTTTTGAGTAAACAAACAGAAATTTTAGATGATTTGTAAGTATTTTTGATAATTTGTGCAAATTTACAAGATATTTCACCTTACCAAACAGACCTAATAATTGGAATGTAGAACATGGCCGTTAATGTTGATAAATGCAAATGTTGTAGTGTACTTCTTTTATTCTTTTCAAACATATAACTGATTCAAAACAAATACCTAAATGAAATATCGTCGCCGTAGTCAATTGAGCTGGGGTGTATGGGGATATTTGTCAATGTCTTTTCCCTAAAATACCTATCTCTCCCGAATTTGTTTTCCGCATGATAAATCGCTATTATTTTACTTTCGGTTTTCCGTGTTCTTCACTTTGTTATCGTTTACTATAACTAAATCAAATATGTGTTTTATCTGTTTTTTGATCAAATAACAAACATCAATATTGTATGCGGGTAAAAAGCAATACAGAATATCAACAACAACAAAAAAAAATCACCATTGCATCGTGCCACCTGTTTTGTCTTTAAAATCTTAAATCCCAACTCACAGGTAAAATAAAGTAAACATTGAATGCAAAGCGAGTAAATAATAACGAAAGAGACCTCCTCAGATTACGGAATGCTGCTGAATTTTTATTTTATTTATTTATTTTTTAAAGTAGACATCTTGGTGATGAAGTCCCAAGATGACATCTCTTATGTTGACAGAAGGTATTTTCTTTTTTGTGTATTTTTTTTGTATGGGTGAGGGGTCGACAACGATGACGGCGATATTCTAATTGGGTTTGTCATCGTCTATTTTTAATTGATCAGCTGCTGCTGTTAGTGTTACTGCAGTTTGAGTGTGCAGTTTCATCAGTGATGAAGAGAAAAATATAGTGATATTGTTTGTTTTGAAGAGATTTGGTTTGACATATTAAGTATCTTTAAAATAAAAGAAGAAAATATTAAAAATATCGCGCTCTACATAAATTGAAGTGAAACGTTTCAATTCTCATGTCAATACATAACCTGGATGGATCTTCTGAGTGTGTTATAAGCAGTGTTCTTTTGGAGTTGGCTAAGTACTCTTGAGCACTTTGCTAGAACGTACTGATTGAATCTCATCTACTCGCATATGAGAGCATGAGTAGTTGATAGTACTAAATTATCATTTGCATCAACTCAAGAGTACTTCGAGTCCTCCGAAGGAACCCGGATTATACGAAAGAAGTTGTGTTCTGGAGACAAGAGAATCGTTTTTTCTATTGCATTCCTTATGGACGATTCGAACAGTAGTTGCCTATATAAAGAACATGTTGCACATTCTCCATTCATCATTTAAGTTACTAATGACCTTTTCAATTGGCATTTCGGAAGAACTCTCCGCTTCGGAATGCCAATAAAACACACAAACAAGCCTAATTCGATTCTGAATGTTTCGTATCATTGTATTTGTGAAACTTCACATTCAGCCGGCAAAAACTTGTGGCTTTTTTCCGAATTCATTCAGTAAAATTTCTACTACAATCATATCATCATCGCTTGATGATGAGGAAGATGATGAAGAGGATGATAAAAAGTCACTTGTGTAGTTGTGTCCAGTTTTACTTTATTTATTTAAAATTTGTTTTTACTGTCACACACATTAATTTGCCAAATAATCTTTAATTTCAAAATTTAACTTGAAAATGTTGTTTACCTATCTAGTTATAATGACACTTCACAACTTTGACAACTTTTGTGTTTGAGTGTGTGAGTAATTCTAGGTTCGATTCTGATATCAAATCAAGAAGCATTCTCTCTTCTTTTCAGGAGAGAAACTGTCATTCCGAATCCCACCCCAATAAAACACATTGAGAAGGGTTTACACGCATTCCGGACGCTTCGGGTAAATTCACAAACGTCAAATGTTTGTGTAGCGATCCGGCATCACTGCTTTTTTGCAATGCTGATGCTTTCACAGCTGTTGCTGATGCGATGCTGATCGCTTATCTGTTTTCGTTAAAAAACATTTAACGGCGTTTAATTATCATATGGTAGTCGTAGCCCTAGCAATGGGAAATAAGTTCTGGCCTTGGGTCTGGAACTGGGACGGAGGTTCTGGATATGGGACAAAGCTTCTGGAGGTGGATCTGGAACCGGGACAAAAGTTCTGGAGGTGGCTCTGGAACTTGGACAAAGCACAAATGTTTTTGTTTTTGGAAACAACTTTTTTTAAACATTAAAAAAAAGTTCTGGAGGTGGGTCTGGAACTTGGACAAAGGCCAATTTTTTTTTTTATGAAACAAGGTTCTGGAGGTGGATCTGGACCCAGGACAAAAGTTGTGGAGGCGGGTCTGGAACTTCGACAAAGGACAATTTTTTTTGTTTTTGGAAATAACTTTTTACAAACTCAAAAAAAAGTTCTGAAAGTGGGTCTAGAACTTGGACAAAGGAAAAATTTTTTTTTGGAAATAAAACATTTTTCATAAACTTTGTTTTACAAATTTAAAAAAATGCTTTTTTAACTCCCTTTTTCGGTTCTCTAAACCACTCACGTATAACTCCGTTCAGTCGCCAGGCAAACGTCTATGTCAACAGTTTTCTAGCGCAATAGATTTTAACTACCTTTTTCGGGTGGTCATCCCGTTGCTCCACTTAGGGTTTGTTCAGTCGCCTGGCATTCTCTATTCAATGTCGACGGTTTTCAACTACAATTTTGTTTACTTTTTTTTAATTTTTTTTCAAAAATCTCATTTTTTTTGTCAAAAAAAAAAGTTTCGGAAAAAGGATTTTTTTTAAATGTTTCCAACTTTTTTATTTTTTTTTAAATCTCATTTTTTTCAAAAAAAAAGTTTAGGAAAAGTTATTTTTTTTAATTTTTCCAAAAAGTTCATTTTTTAAATATTTTTTTCAAAAAAAAAAAAAATTCCAACACTGTCCAGGTCCAGAACCACCTTTGTCCAGGTCCAGGAGTCCAGTCCAATTGTGTTATTTTATTCGAAATCACCATCAAAATTCTTCCAATCGTATTTTCAGGGTACCATCTGAGGGATTTCGTAACGATCTCATCAACAACTTATCAAGATATTTCTCTATGCTTCTTTGCTTAAAGTTTGCGCATCAGTTTATGAAACTTTGCAAAAATGAACAGTTGGCGTCTAAAGTGATGCTAAATGTTTGCGTTTGTGAATGTTTGACTTTAAGGATCGAGCATCATTATTGCAGTGATGCGTTTATGAATTTACACTTCTGGATTGCCAATCGAAAAGGCCATAAGTCATTTTGAAATTGAAGGTTTGAATCTCGTGTTGCAAAACACTTGGCTCGTGTGCGAAGAGTCATATATGTAGATAAAAACACAATATTAATTTCTGAGTGCTGACGATTATCCAAAAACATTTTCTACGAAAACAACAACACGATACGGTTAAATAACAACAACCTTGTAAGGTTATATTTTCTAGATTCAATTTATTCAAATTGAAAATAAAAGCCTTTTTTGTTTTGTAAATACAAACACAAACAAAACGTTCAGTGGAATTGCACTTATAATAAATTCTCCGTTATACTATCAATCACAAAGCTGTTTGTCTCCTAATAACAAACATTCCCAGAACTATTTATCGATGCCTAATTATAGAGCAATGCACTTGGTTATATACATATGTATGTACTTTTATGTGGATGACATCCCCACATTTTCACAATGCTGTTGGGTCTCTGGTTGTCATTATGTTTGTTAGTAGAATGCACAATTTCATGGAAAACAAAACAATATAACAAAAGTTATTCCTAGCACGCTCGTTTATAATTTAAGTTGACAGCAGCAGATGCAATGACCAAACATGAATGTCACAAAATACTCGTACCTATAGGTACAAACAAAAACAAACACATGGAGATTGTGTCTAGATATAGCACTGCGCTGAACTTGCACTTGACATTTTATAATACCTACAACCAGAATGGGTGTTGCTGATGGACTGGAGCATCGAGAGAGGCCGAGAATGGTTCGAAGTGTATAATTTTCTATCTATTTTTGGAATTCAAATTCTTTGAGTTTATAAGCAATAAAGTAGAAATAATAATTAAAATTAAGATTAAAAAAAAATGAAAAAAAAGTTTTAATAATAATTTATGGATTCTGATGATAGAGCTCATTTATGTCATCAAGCAGAGTTTGTTAAACACAAGTTCCATTAAAAATTTGCGCTATCTAAAAATAAACATAAGACATTCTTTCTAATATGTAGTGCTATTCTAATTGAATGGGATCGAACCGAAGTTAGTTTCTCATATAATGGCGAATTCCTTTCAACAAAGAAATCGATTTTTTTCTGTCAAAACAAATCTTGTATTTTTAGCAAAGATTTCACACTGTTTTGCAGACACACTATGAAGACTTGACATTTCTAATACGTCAAATTGAAAGTCGCGAAATTTTTGGAAGACGAGTTGTTTATTTTTTGGTTGCAACGAATTCTACATAATTTAACAATATATTCAGTCCATACAGCTATAAAAATAATGTATTGTGCGTTGTTCATTATCAAACACAAATTTGACAAAAAAAAATAAAATAGCTTTCGCGAGTGAAAGACGTGTTAAAAACTTTCAGTGCAAGTGAAAACTTTTCAATAACAATTTTCTTTAAAAATATATGTGCAAATAGAAGTTCAAACAAATAAAATGCACTAACAAATTGGCATAAGCTGGCTAATATTTTTTATTTATTAATTTAATTCTATTGGTATAACATTTTTCTCACAACAAAAAAAGACAAACAACCTTAATAGTTTTGTGAATAATTTGTTGATGTTTTGCGTCAATTGCAGCTATAAAGTAACACAAACACAATCACACCAAAAAAAATCGATTCTTTTACGAAATACGAATTCCTTTCAATTGACAGACAAAAATCGATTCTGTTTAGAAAAAATTCGATTTCTTTTTTGAAAGGAATTCGCCATAACTTTTAGGAATCCAGGTGAAATACAAAAACCCGATAAACCTGTGTGTGGGTTTGTCATTTGATCAATTTGACAGATGACGATTGAGTTGAAGAAAATCAAAAGATTTTAATGAGGTTTTCAATTGGTAAATTCAGATTTTAATTTAAAAATTGATTTTTTTTCGTGGCGAATGGAACACGATTTCAAATTGATTAATTTTTGTCATTGCATTTGTGTAGTTTTGTTTCTATGTCAATATTTCGATACAAATATCGTCTCTTTTAGAAAGAGAAATATGAGCTTAATGAAGTTACCGATTCATTTTTAACTTTTCCATTTATAATCGAATATTTCTCACATATTTTCAACACAAATTTCATTCCTGAAATACCTACATTAATCAAATCACACAACACATTTGCCAACTGACAGCTGTAAATTATGTTGGTGTTAGTACCTACAGGGAGGGGTTAATCTGCCCAAATATTTTAGATCTACAAAATTGATTTTAAATCAAAAATAAATCAATTTATTTTGCCCAATGGAACGCAAAAATTGTCAAAATCGGCTTTTTGACAGATGCAAATCAATAATATTGATTTATTTTACCAAGGGAAAACCCCATAATTGTGTTCAAGTTGATTTACAAGTTTTCATCTCAATTAAACTGCCTGTAGGCAAGTCATTTGACTAATTGTCAAATAAAACCCAAATAAAACCCATATTTACAAGGGGTCAATCTGTAGTTCAACCTATCTTGAAACTTGATTCACCTGACTTTTTGTATTCTTCAGCAATTCTTTCATCGAAAGTTAAAATTCCAAACTATCTCTTTTTGTATTTGTATTTCTTCATCAACATATAAACACTCTGCCATAATTAGTAAAGCTATTTTCTTTTTTTTACTCATCTTCTAAACAAATCAACAAACTGGAGTCGTGTTACTTCTTTAGACAAATAATGATTTTGATAGTTTAAGCAGTACTATGTCTTTCAATTGAGTTTATGTAGAGTGTGGCCAACCATCAATTTAATTGACAGAAAAATTGAATTGTGTATGGGCTGCTTTACTAGCCGCGAATTACTTCCTTGTTATCGATAGTTTGTATGAAAACGTCAAAATATTTTATGCGATATATCGTCGATAATTCTCAAGAACTCTTTCTGGAAAGCGGTTAAAGGTCACGAATTCTTGGCTCTTAATTTTATACCGCAATTAAACTGTGTTTTTGGGCGCGAATTACTACCTTGTTATCGATAGTTTTTATGGAAACGTCAAATTTTGTTTATGTATTTGCGTCGAAAATTCCCTTTGTCGACTTTTTCGTCCAATTCCTTTCCGACTTGCACAAAACACGCTTGGTATTTCGAAACATTATAGCTAAAGGCGATATTACACTGTCATATATATATGTATGTCCCATTACGCCATATAATAAATGTATGACAACATATCTGTTGTATGTCGAATTAGTATTAGGCTCCATGTATTTTGTGTCACATAAATTTGACTATCATACTTATATGACTTATATATTTATATGATAATGTAATACTGCCTTAAGACTACAATAAAAAAGTTCCCAAAAAAGTGTACTTTTTTGCAGAGTACGATTTCTACAATATTTTATTTCGTTTTTGTATCATTTAGCAAATCCAAAGAAAATCAAACTCATACCTAACTAATCGAATAATTTCAGCTAGATGGATAGCAAAGTGGAGGCTAATGTGTTATTCTTATTCTAAATAAAAACATTTTCATGTTAAAAAGCCAAAAAAAAAAACAAATTTAACTCACTACTCAGGTAGGCAAATAATATTTATCATACAACGCCTCCGCAATTCCGCGCATATAAATACAAGTTCCACACTTGTTTTGTATTCAAATAAATTTTACACTTAAATTATTCATTTAAATGCAGGTATATTAGTACTTTTTAGCAAAAAACAAACTAATAAACAAAAAACAAAAATAAAAAGGCAATAAGAGAAAAAAATATTTTTTTTTTAAAATGACGCCGCAACAGAAAAATATTTAAAAAAAAAGTACAAATCTGCGATATTATGGTTCGATGACCAACCAACCACTCAATCTATTGATATCATCAAAATAAAGCTGAAATCTATTGATTCGAGATACTGTTGAGGTATATTTTATCTATTGATTTATTTGTTGCTAATCAAATGACCTAGTTTTTGTTCGTGTTGGGTGTAAAATATAAATGTGTAAAACAAGAACTCGCTAAAAAGAGTTTTCACCTATGACAGTTGTTGGTTCAATTAGCAGAGTTATGTGAAGAGGTTTTGTTTTTATTTATTTTTTGTTTTTACAATGATTCAGGTCTTGTTTTATAAAATCACATTCAATTGACATAACTGAAAGTTTCTGGGAATTCTGATGTCATAGTGTTCGGTAGGGCTTGATTTCCAATTTAGCATGAGACAAATTTTTGCACAAGTGTCAAATTTAACGGCAAAATAAACTTAAAAATTAGCTGCATTTATTATGGCCTCTATAGGTGATAAAACGTATATAGATATTTCCATTGTTACGGATGTGACAATCATATTCATGCTCTTTTATAAATTATTCACACAGTTATCCAAATTTATAAGATATTTACAATTTGAATAATCCATAAAACGTTTGATGTAATTTAAATAAATTAGAATAAAGAATTATTGTGAATAAATGAAATAGATTCATATTCTCGTTTAAAATATGTAACCTATTTATAAATATTTAGATGATGGCATATCATATTCTAAAAAAAACGTTTAAAATTTCATTTATTGATAAATTTTAAAACTCGTGCAGTAGTTGAAAATAAAGGGTTTTCCAATAAGAGGTGTTATTTTGAATAGCCCGCTATTTCGGTAGCTGTCACTTTCGAAGCTGTCATTTTTTGACATTTGACAAGTAGAAACTACGCCATTAATAAAAATGGAACGATACACGCTTCAACAACGCATTGAAATTATTAAAATACACTATAAAAATGGTGAAAATTTGGCAGAGACGGTTCGTAAAACTAAAACATTTTTGGGTCGTCGTGAAGCACCTTGTCGGACCGCAATACAGAAATTGGTGGACAAATTCGAGCTGTTGGGACAAGTTAGTGATGTGAAGAATAAAACCCGTGCACGTCGCTCAAGAACAACTGAGAATATTGCTGTTGTAGCCCAAAGTGTTGAAGAAAACCCAGGTTTGTCCATTTCTCGTCGTTCTTTGGAATTAGGCATTCCACAAACGTCATTACACCGTATTTTGCATAAAGACTTGGGTCTTAAGGCTTATAAAGTTCAGTTAATACAAGAACTCAAGCCGGCTGATCATCAACAACGTCGTGTCTTTGCTGATTGGGTCCTTGAAATGCATGAAAATGATCCGGAATTTCATCGAAAAATCATCTTGACTGATGAGGCCCATTTCCACCTCGGAGGCTACGTCAACAAGCAAAACTGTCGCATCTGGGGCTCGGAAAACCCAAGCCTCTCCATCCTCAACGCGTGACTGTTTGGTGCGGTTTATGGTCCGGCGGGGTCATTGGACCTTACTTTTTCGAAAATGAGGCTGGAGCAACAGTTACGGTCAATGGATTGCGCTATCGGCTATCGAGAGATGATTAATGATTTTTTATGGCCGGAATTGGACGGTATTGATCTGGACAACGTTTACTTTCAACAAGACGGCGCTACGTGCCACACAAGCAATGAAACCATCGATCTTTTACGGGAAAAGTTTCCGGACCGTGTTATCTCTCGAAGAGGTGATCACAATTGGCCACCGAGATCTTGTGATTTAACACCTTGCGACTTCTTCCTTTGGGGCCACGTGAAAGATAGGATCTACGCCAACAGCCCAGCGTCGATTCAAGACCTCAAAGATGGAATTCGTGAGGCTATCGAGGACATAGGGCAGCCACTTTGCGATTTGGTTATGGAAAATTTCATGAAAAGGATGTGGTCCTGTAAGCGTGGTCGTGGCGGCCATTTGGCTGATGTTGTGTTCCATTATTAACGGCATACCTTCCTCTTTATAATGAAATAAACATCCGATCATTTATCTCAAAAAATGCCATTTTTCTTTGAATATCAAAATAACACCTCTTATTGGAAAACCCTTTACTTGGGTAGAGTATCAATTTCATTTGCGTTACGGATGAGGGTCTAGGAATATTGCGATTTGGTAATCAGTCATCTTAATTTTATGTCTTTTAAATTATTACTTGAAGTCTCTTTCCTTTTTAAATAAAAAAAAAAAAAAACAATGAAATGAGAAACAAACATGAAGATACAAAAATATCTTTGTTACGGGTGTGCCAAGTTAATGTTACTGGTGTTACTTAAAGTATATGATTTATATGAACACTTATGATTCTGAAGGTTTGAATGAAACAACAATCACTGGAGTGCGCTACCACCAAGTCGTTATAGGCTAGAGTTATAGCTATTTCACGGCTGCCAGGCCGATCATCAGACTCCTTTTAATGGTGCTTAGTCTATTACTTTCAATTTTAATTTGAACAAAATTTTGCCCAGCTGAGAGTTGCACAATGCACATAGACCAAGCGTCTTATGATTCTAATTTTTCATGATCATACAAAATTTAATCATTTCTTACAAAGAGTATAAAATACCTTCACTTTGGAAATTTAAGTTTTTCTCACTTAAAAGAGAATCATAGTTTTTCTCTCCCCCTTTGTTGAATTCCCTCTAGAAGATATTTCTGTGCAATTATTTTCCTTGCACCATCAATTCCACATCAAGAAACGACAAAAAAGCTGAAAATGCGTTAAACACAAAAAGATTAAGTTTTGAAATATGTATCAACCTGTTTGGTGTGTGACACATTCTTTCAATCATAATATAATATTACTCTCTTTGCTTCCCCAAATTATATAGTTTATAAAAATTTTGTTTTCTGAAGTAATAACGCAATTATTAATTTTGTTACGTTTGTGACACTTATGATTTCCTGAAGCAATTTCGCATAACGCATAAACTCAACTTGTATTAACTTCTGCATAGCTAAAATGATTTCTAAGCTTTGATAATAGGAATTAGTTAACGGCCCTCAAATTGTTATTATATAGACGGTACATAATGAAATTCCAAATACATAAGTTCTTATCATTATGGTCACAAAGAATAACCTATGGAACAACACCAAATAGCTCAGTAAATTAATGATATTTTCGCTTTGAAAATACAAACACAAAAAAGCAATTTAAAAAAAATATTACATGAAACGAGATTCCAATTGCAGAGTTGTAAAAGAGTGCAATCATTTGTGAATGCAGACTTTAAAAAAGCATTCATTGAATTCAATTAAAAGATTGCATTCTTTGACCTAACTTTGAGACTTAGACTTCAAATTATAATTACAATCATCATTCATTAGACATCGAAAAGATTGCAGTAATTTTGTTCTCCATTCATTTTAAAAAAGTTAATTGAATGTAATCTTTTGGGAATTCATTCATTCTTTGCAGTCTTTTGCATAATTGGGCATTCTTTCGCATTAATTGCATTTTTTTTTAATTCTCTTGCATTCTTTTGCAAATTCAGTTAATCTAGGAAATTTCATGAGCTCAAAAAAATGTCTTCCTCTAAACAAATATTGAAATAATATAAAGACCGCTAATAAAACTAAAATTGATATTTCTTAAAAAATATGGAGGAGAGTTGTTCAACTTTTTGCAGTATTTTTTTTTTCTCAACAATTTGTTGATTTGGAGTTGTTCCAAATCCATTTTTAAATAAAAAAAAAAAATAAAAATATTCTTGAATTTTAAATCTTATCATCTCAAATTAATCAAAAGTCCGATGGAAAAAATATACATATATATATACAAATACAAAAAAAAAAATGTCAGAAGTTCTATGAAATTTTCTATTAAAACAACCTTCACCTTAAAAATAAATTGTTTAAAAAAAGCTTTTAGAAGCTTATTCAAAAAAAAAAAAAAACCACACACATGAACAATTTTTGAAAAGTAGCATATTTTCTCAACACCTTCGAAAAAATTCAAATTTTTCATTCATTTGAATTTCATGAAGGTGCTTAGATTTTTCTTAGAAGAATTCATATTAAAATTTTCGCACGCAGTTTTTAAATTTAAACGTAAACAATGAATTTTTTTTTTAATGCGTTTTAACGATTATAAATTATTTTAATATTTTGTTAACTTTTATTTCAGTTAATGAATTTCCTGTGAAGGAAAAATAGAACTTATAATTTTGGAAACTATATGAAATTCATAACAAATGATTCATAGATGAAAAACAATGACTTGAAATATTCTTTCAAATTAAAAATATTAAGCAGATAAATATACCTTTGAGTAAGGGACATATAAATGGCGTTTTAGGGTTTAAATTAATTTAAACATGTCTGTGTGGGACCTAGACATGCATCAAACCCAAAATACTAATAAATTCACCTTTGAGTTTCTGAGACAACGGTCACACTGGCCACTTAAAGGCTTTAGGCTCTACTTTTTTTGTTTTAAGAAGTCTTGCAGCAATATTTTCTCAAAAAAAAGTTATGAACAATTTTCTAAAAAAAAATTTAAATTTTTGATTTTTCATTTTTTTTTTAAATCTTTACTTTTTTTTTAATTTTTCCGCTTAAAAATTGACTTAATTATTTTTAACTAGAAATTGTCCAATTAAGCTTGGTTTTCGAGTAAGTAAAAATAGATTAAATATAGACCAGTGTGACCATTCTCTTAGAAATGAAAAGGTGAAAAGTGAATAGCAATTGGGGTTTGAAATATGCTGAGATCGCACAAAAATATTTAAAATAATAAAAACCACTGACCGCAATTATTGTATTCCCTTTATTTTCCGGGATATTCAGTAGCTTACTGTAGTGCGCTATGCAATGTTTGTTAATATTTAGCGATAACCGTGAGCACATTATTAATTGAGTATACCAACTAACGGGTGTTTTTTTTAGAAGTATAGAACTTAATATTGGCAACACTATTTTAACTGGCGGCCATTTTGTCAGCTGTCAAGTGATTTATTTTTAGTTTGGGTTGGCATTTCAACATGAATAAGCATATGGGTAATAATTACTCCCACCTTAATCTGACTAGAAAAATATTCCAATCTTCGGACATTACTTATTTTACACCGATAAATTGATGTGTCTTAAAACCAGTTTACCGCAAACCTTTCAAAAAAGATCTGAAAAAGATAGTTAAGAGCTTTCTTTGGAAATTTTCAATTTTCTTGCAGAGAAAATGATCTTTTATTTTAAATGAAGTCATATTTATTTCACTATCTATACATATATCCATCCATCCTTCGGAGTCCAGCAATATTGATGAGTCTGTCATCATTGTTAAATATCTGAATCAATTTGAATAAATAATTTACTGACACTATGGGAAGTTAAAAGCTGAATTCAACCAAACAATGGCATCGTTCCAACAAAATTAACTACCCGACCGGCTCTACGCGCGACGACCAACAACAGATGACGCCACGAAAAAACGTGACTGCAGTTCGGTAAACCATAAGTTATTTGTTAGGAAGACAGTGTTAATAACTCGCTACTTATATTATAATTAAATATCCCGCACTTATGTAACGAATTTCACAAACATATACAGTAAGCAAAGCATACACAGAGGCTATCAGCTTTCATTTGACATTGTCCCTCTGCCTAATCAGATGTATCATTATTACTCGTTCGTATTTAGGTACCTCCAATTTAAATTGAAATTTTTGTTATTCATCATGGATATGCCCCCGACCAGCAATAATAATTCCAATACAATGCTTCAGGCGCATGAGAGTATATTATTATTGTACTGTGCGTGTATAGTATAGTGTGCACTTAATAAGGCTAATAACAATTGGTCAACTTCTTTTCAACCCTCCCCCCTCCCATCTATCAGTTTCAGAACTCCCTTCCCTAAACTGTCTTCGAAAACGACTCGACAGAACATAATTGGAGGCTTTCATTAAAAGATCAAGAGCAGAACAACAGCACAATGTAGTTCGTCCGTCGCCTTCGCCGGCCGTCAGTGTCCGCTTTTAGCGTCGTTGTCGTCTCCGAGTAGTTGTTTATGACCCATTAAAGGCATACGTATGGTAACTTGGGGACCGTTTATTTGACAAATATAATTTTTATATCAAAGAAAAGAAAAGATCATCTATTATGGTGATGGAAACATTACCAATAGTTGTTGATAGTGAGACTCCTCCGCTATAGAACATAATCAACACGTCAGTAGAGTCGAGAGTCGCAGCACGCATGAACTTTTTGACTTTAAGGCACGAAAGCACTTTACGATCAGCACAGGCACTGTTGATTCTAATAGTAATTCAATTTTCGTTGGGTTTTTTTTTATTTTTTTTTTTTCATTTCGGCCAGAAATTTAATCCAAACAAAAAAATGTGGAAAAAACAAAACCAAAACAATCAAAACGAAAGAAACGTGAATTTAGTTGAAGTGATGTGTGTATGAGCTGACAACGTGACCTCAATAATCATTTCTGACGTTTTAAAAATAGTGCATCAGGAAAGTTTTCTTTTCTTTTCTTTCTTTAATTTTAATTTTTTTTTATTTTATTTATTTTAGTTCTGCGGCATAGTTTTTTGAAGAGTTATTATGGCGATAAGAATTAAATAGAAGAAAAATGCTTATTTTTACTTTTATCAGAGAAAATAATAATAAATAAATATCATTTATTGCGCGTATAGGATGATTAGTGAGTTGCGATAGATTTTTCAACAAAGAAAGAAAAAAAAGAGAATTTTATCAATAAATTATATAAAATACTTATATATGTACATTATGCATGTGCGCCTTGAAAATTTTGTTTATTTAAATGCATAAACGAAGTTTATCAGTAAAATTATGGGACTGGGGTTGATGATAGTAATTTAAAGTCGGCGAACGCCTGGCGCACATTGGATCCTTTGTTGAATTTTGGCGACAAATATCATTTTCCACATTAATTTTTAACGAAAACTAATGAAATTTGGTACACTTAAAAAATTGTGTACGATGAATGCAGCGTAATTGCATATTATTATCATGCACAGTGGTTCCTTTGTTGAATTTTGGTGACAAAAATCATAAATCAAACCAATTCTTCACGAAAATTAAAGAAACTTTGTACACTTAATATTTTGTATGCGATGAATGCAGTGTTACGGTCTATTATTGACTTTTCAAAATGAGAGTCGAAATTTGTACTAAATTTAAAAATACAAGGATTCATTGTAAAGGTTAGGAAATTTGTCAAATTGATTTGTGAAATGTCTTAAAATCCATTGTTCACACCTGAAGATGTCCATATAATTATATGGACGAAACATCGTTTTATTTGAAATCAAAAGCCCAACAATCTGAACGCAAATGTATGCTAAGTATTTTCAATTTGTACCAAATTTAGAAAACCAAGTCCAAAATGTTGCGGAATGTGCACTGTCTCCTTTTTTTTTTTTATTAAAATAAGATTTTTAAACTCAATCCGATCATATCTGACAATTTCAACTGTTGAAAGTTGAAATTCAGGGAAAATTCTGAAGATATTTCATAATTTAAAAATGCGACAGGTAGGGGAGAGCCAGGGTCTAGTGACTTACAACTCTCAACCATTCATTTGGGCGTGTTATTTGTTTGCAGGAATGAAGGGAGGAGGGGGTGGGGGGGTATGGCTAAAGTGTGAGGCATTTATTCATGACTCTTGGAGGATTTGTCACTTCCTCGCAGGAGGCAGTAGATTGAATTTCAGACTTAGGGCGTGCGAGAATTGGATACAAATCGGTTAAAATCTTATGCGAAGATAAATTTTTGACACTAATGAGGTGAATATGTTAAATTTTGACGTTTTCACCTATAGATTCACCTCATTAGTGTCGAAAATTTAACACACGGCCTAAGTTTTAAATTTAGTCTACTACCTCCTGTGAGAGTCATGAATAATAAATACCTCTCAACTTCACCGTTAGGATTCGGGAGAACATTGTAAATCCTTTTTTATCCTTTTTTTTTTTTCAAATTTTGATATCAATAACCATATTTTGACCTCTACATTTTGAAGCCCCCATTTCAAACAGACACAAATAGGCGTCTCCAAAATCATTTGAACTCTACTTTTAATATAATTAATTTTGACGAGGAATGCCTTGAGAAATGATTTTCGTCGCCAAAAATTTAACAAAGGGTCCACTGTCCGGCAAGTGGCACGGCGGTGGCGGCTCTTCAATTCGGTTAGATTATGTTGGGTTAACAATATCGACTTGAAAATATGACAGTAATGTAAACACGAATGACATTCAAATTATATTTTTATGAAAAGGAAAAAGGGAAGGAAACTTATGCGGCATACCTTAACTATATTTACACGTGTGCATAATGAATATTCAAATTTAGGTACGTAGGGGAGATAAGTCGCCTTTATGAGATTATATTATGTAAGGTTTTGTATAATATTATTTCCTTATGCAAATAAACTAGATAAGAAGCATATTTACTATACTTTATCATTCTATATTTGTTATTTCATCATTTAGTTAATTAGCACTTGTCTTCGACCTAAAATACATATTACTTCGTAGCTGCAAGCGTTGTAGGAAATGCGAATGAAATTGAAGTGTTTAAGTGTGTTTTTGATATGGCTGAAGAAGTTTTATTAAATAAACAATTCTTATGATTTTTCGTCTACTCTATGTGTAACCTATGTAATAAGCTAACAATCCGACTTATTGGGCAAGGGGTCGTTAAAGCCTTGCAAGATAAGATTTGGTTCTAGAGTCTAGATATTATAATTATTTGAAACAGAAATTAGTCACAATTTTTTAAAGTATCAAATTTCGTATTCACGGAATAGTTAAATCGATTCATGTGAAAATCAATAACGTTACGAAACGTTGCATTGCTTCGTTATAGAGTAGCGGCTTTACGTATCCCCATAAAGAAAATAACAAAAATTCGTCAAATCACAAGATCTTGGAGGTCAATTTAAGAGAATATTTCATTCAATAAGTTGATTGTTTTGTTTGCTAATGTATGTCACGTAGCGCCATTCTGCTGCAACCACATATCCTCCACATTCTATTGCCATTCAATCGGAAAACAAAAAAGTCATCAATCATGGCTAAATAGAAATAGGGCCCGATGGCTGAAATAAACCCCACAGAATTCATCAAACGCTGCATTTTTGGGGGGCCTCTCGATAATCTAAGGTGAATTATCTTCGCTCGAAATGCCACAATTTGGTTATTGACTTACCTATTATTGAGTCAATTACCCCCCTTAACACGCCACAATCGATCTACTATGTCGACGGAGTAGTTCGTTCTCTAATGGGCATTTACACGCCAATGCGTCGTCGTATAATTGAATGTCAAAACCAGCTGTCAAAACGAATATTTTTTAATTCTATATTATTTCTAGTAAAATTAGTATTTCAGAATGAACCCACACACACTTTGTTTGTCTATTTTTCATTTTTATTAAAAACACAATTTAACAACAAAAAACTATAGAAACATAAAACAACTGAATCGGTGAACTATAGTTCGTTCCTTTTTATACACCACGTCGGCATACTACTTCGAACTCCAAAGTTCGACTACAGTGTCGACATACTTTCGTTTCGCACTACCTTGCCTACACTTTAAATCGATGCAGTAGTTCGTGGCGTGTGATAGGGGTAATTGGCTAAAATTTAGTAACGTTGTTGAAGCATATATGTATTGTATAAGTGTCATCACGATAAAATTGCAAAGACTATACTGAATAAAAATGACAGTTTACAATCTGACAATTAGTTTGACAGATATAACTGTCTGAAGTTAGTAATAAACGCCTTCAGGAATGTGAGTTCTCAGAGATTTGCCTCCTTCTAAAAGTGAGCAAGCGCATCCAAGATTATCACAGGATCCGTTCGTAATGACTTTTTTCGGGATTCGTAACAAGTTTCCGATTACGATGGAATTCATGATAGGGCTGAATACCACTGACGGTAGCCACATTGGACTGGACATACTCCTCTCAATTTTTTTTGACCTGAATCCAACTTTATTGGTCAGACAAAAACTAATAAATACACAACCGCCTCATTCTGACGCAAATACTATGTTTCCACCGAAGGTTTATATTAATTTAGATTAAATAAATCTTTGTAGTCGTTCCACCATACAAAAAGATTAACAAATAGATTAACTTTGACAGTACAGTATTTTTTCGTATACGAAGTTGAAGTGAGACAGAAAGATTCATGTTTGTCAAAAGAAGCAAAAAAGGTTGGATTTTCCAATGAATGCGTTCAGCGTGACATAAAATAGATTTGTTTGATTTGTTAAACTATTGGCTTATTTGAAATCTACTAAATTTACGATAAAACTTTGTATTGTAAATCTTCGAGATTTGAAGAAAATTATAGACAAATCTTATCAAATCTCATTTTAGTAGTCGGTGGAAGCAGTCATTAACAGAAAACACAAATCTATGGTTTTTAACTCTGCGCCTCCACTAGCAATTTTTATTTCTATCTTCATTTAAGCAATGATTGCAGATATTTTTATTTGCTGCGTTCAGTGCGAAAATTATGGTATGAAATCTTTTTTTATTCAGGTTGCCGAGCAAACAACACATATTGTATACATATACAGTTGAAATACTTGGAACTCCAACTCAAACTCCTAACCCTACATGTAAAGGTGAAAATTGGCCCTCTTTCATTTGAAGTGACATGAGATGTCAAACTATTTCTTCATTTATTGCCACAGAGATGGTAAGAGAAAAAAAAAACTGAAATTGATTTCATGAAATAATTTCTTTCATGAAATTTGTGGTCTGTACTGGAAATTTCCATTGCATACCCGATTTTTAGAAATGAAATATTGCGTGTGGAGGGGTAAATTATTATTTAGATTAATAAAAAATTAATATATGTATTATTAAATAAATATGTTTCTGAATGAAAAAAAAAAATTATATTCTGTAGTATTTAAGTGCCAAAGAAAGAGTATACAGTCCCAGAAAACAAAAGAAAATGTCAAAAAAATCCACAAGATAAAAAAAAAAAAATCTGCCTTTCTCTGTCATCTCAGCATTTTCCTTATTAATAAAAATAGTGAGGTGTTGGTCAATTTCTCTTGCCCAAATCGATTTTAAAAATTCTTAAATCAGAAACTTCGCTGTCTTTTTTATCCTAAAAGTCCAAACTTCCAAAACCGTTGACGATTGTTCCTTCTTATGCACCTGCGCATGTATTTATGGTAGGTATCAGCTTACAAAATTTTCAATCCATAAATCATTCTTCGAAAATGGAAACATCGAAAACAACCCTAAATAAATCAAAAACACAAAACATCATAAAACATTATATATGTAGTATCAACCCTTTCACAAATTCATAAACTAAAAACCACAAAAATTTGTTTGTGTAAAAATATTTTACAATAAAACACAACACAAAAACCAAACAAAAAAAAAACTCCAAGTTATAAGTATGTCTCTATGGCGAGGCGGCGATGGTGTTTTTTTTTTCTTTTGACAACTGCGGATGATGGGTTTACATTTTCCATTTATTTACTTGTTTCCATATATCATGCGGTTAAATTTTTATATTTATTGATTTTTTTTTATAGAGGAAGACGAAGTTGTTTCTTCGAACTATTGTTCGAAGTAAATGAGAAGCTTTGTAACGTTTCCTTCATTTGGCACTCCTATTATGGGCATCGCATACCGTAATGATGTTTTTTTTTTTTTTTTTTTGTGTTCACCAATTGAAACAAACACTCGCTACTGAGCTTTGAAATTTAATAATAAAATTCTTATAAAATTGAGTTATTGTCTGTCTTCAATTGACTTTTGCTTGACATACATGGACTTTTGGATACAGACAAACAAAAACTCGTAACAAACAAAAAAAAAATTTTTAACGGATTTTCAAGTTTAATGATTAGCTTCCGCTTTTGGTGCGGATGACATGAAGTGAATTTTGATTAAGTCTGGTACATACCTGTCAGTTGAGTTGGTGATAATTAATACCTGTGTTGAATTTTTTTTTCCGACGGAACAAAACAACATCCTGAGCAAACGAAAGAGCGTAGAATGTTTTATAGGCAATCATTTTCTGAACGGGGTACCCCCTTTCTACCGCTATAATGTCAATTGACTCCGATTTGACATAAACTTTGAAGTACCTAACGTTTAATGTTATGAGCAGAGATTATCCAGATGAGAATCCTCGGCAGCCATTTTATTTTGCATACATGCTTGAAATGTCAGTTTGCAGATAAAATATGAGAATGGATGTGTAAAAACCTCACACATAGACAGTAGGGTCAATTGTCGTTGCAATGCACATCTATTCATCGACACATCGGATGAGATTAAAAAAAACAAGAATGTAAGCAAATGGGTTTTGGGGGATTTGAAACGTACGAAACATTCTCATCTTCATATTGAGTATTTTTGGTTATACCTAAGTAGACACACAAAACAGGTGAATATAAATTTGGTGGTGGGGCAGCTCGTGGTGAACTCACAACTCTAAACCATGCATTCAGTGGATGTGTTTTGTTTGTCAGCAAGAATGGAGGGGACTTACAATTTTCTGTCGAATACGAACGGATTTTTTGAGAGGCACTTATGTGTGACAAGAGATATATACCTACTCTTGGAGGATTTTTTCACTTCCTGTCAAAAAGGTGTAACTCACAAAAAGTCCTTCTGGAATTTGATTATGTATTTTCGTCTCTTTCTTTTTCTTTTTCATTCCAAATTCGGTTAATTCGCATTTGAGACAATTTGAGTTTCTGCTGAATTATGATTATGAAATATCCTTGTTAACCCCATCCCTTTGGTGAAAAAGGAAACATTTCGAAACTCCTAAAATATATAAATAACCCTTCTCAAAAAAGAAAGGAAGAACTTTAGTGACATAAACCCCATCAAGGACGCAGAGGGACATGATTCACATTATCATTACATAAAAACTTCATGTCAACATCTCGTAACCTTTGGAATGATGGACACAAAACACAACATCATGGACTTCTCATTGAATGACACTATAGTCCAAAACCATTTCCCGTTTTCAATGAATATTTATAACACCCCCACCACTGTTATAATCGCACCTTTCCATTCCATAGACATCGGTCGTATCTCTCATATATGTGTTGGCTGGATGGAGCTTTGAAGGTGTGATGAGTCATTTGCCTGTCGCAAAGTAGGTTCGTGCGCTACACCAACAAGTGATTCCCCACCCCGTCATATCATCGCACACTCGGATCTCGGAGCTGCCGACATACAAAACAAGAAAGTATTAAACAAAAAAAATATGCCTCCTCTCACTAAGCCGATAAGTGCATTAGTCACTTAATTCGGTTCATTTTATTGCAAGTTGCAAGTGAAATGTTGTTTTTGCTCTTGCTCTGTTGATGTTCAGTTGGTGTATCGTGTATGGCCGGTCTTTGATGTGTCTTTTGAGAGAGAGAATCGACTGCGGTCGCTTCGGTCAATATCTACCATCACGACGACGACAAAGGTGAGAGTCTAAATGGGAACAGTTGACTGACTGACTTGGCCGGCAATTGAGCGCAAACGAGAATCAGAAATAAGAAGATTACATGTGTTGAGTATTGGAACATCAGTTCGTTGATGCATATGCACTTATTCAAATGGGCATGTTCCATACCTTCATCATTTGTATTTCTGTTTGTTTTTTTTTTTTTTTTTTTTTTTTAGTGCTTGGTATTATTTCTTGTGAATGAAAATTGCTTGTTGCGATGGCTTCACCATTTCTAAAGCCCATCATCATATTCTGAGTAGAAGACACTTGAGGCTTTCGTATGTTCGTCTTTATCGTTGGTCAAGAGGGTGTGCACTTTATATATAGAAATCATCATTTCAAGCTAAGTGAATGCTGTTGCTGCATGAGCTCTTTTCAGTATTAAAACTATTCATCACTTTCTCTTGAGATTTCTGCATACCGGAGACATTTTTGTAAGAAGATGCACAATGATGATGGGAGCAGTGATGGTATGAAGATTGGTTGGAGAAGTTTTTTCGCAATTTCTATGAACATGTTAACTTGAACTAACACATACATATGTCTACATATGTGCGCGGAGGTATTTCGAAGCAATTACAAAGGGTGTTTTTTAGAGGCATAGAACTTTTAAATGGAATAAAACAGAGATGATTTTTTTTAAATTGACATTAAATTTACTTTATTCGAAAGATAATCTTCTGGCATTATAATTTAAATATGATTTCTGGCATATGACCGCCACGGCTTGCTCGGACTTAGTCTAATCTGGAGGACCAATTTTCGATCGATGACTTTTTCCAATATTTGTGGCCGTATATCGGCAATAACGCGGCGAAAGTTGTGCTCCAAGTGGTCAATCGCTTCGGGCTTATCGGCGTAGAAAATAGTCAAGCGGCGTTAAATCGCACGATCTTGGAGGCCAATTCACGGGTCCGTAACGTGAAACTATGCGGTTATCAAACGTTTCCTTTAATAAATCAATTGTGGCACGATCTGTGTGACATGTTGCGCTGGCGCCGTCTTGTTGAAACCACAGCTCCTGCACATCATGGTTGTTCAATTGATGAACGAAAAAGTCAGTAATCATGGCTCTACAGCGGTCACCATTGACTGTAACGTTCTGGCCAGCATCGTTTTTAAAGAAGTACTGACCAATTATTCCAGCAAACCTTATAGCACACCAAACAGTCGGTTTTTGTAGATGTTACGGTGTCTGAACATACACTTGAGGATTATCATCACTCCAAATACGGCAGTTTTGTTTATTGACGTATCCATTCAACCAAAAGTATGATCTTCATCGCTAAACAAAATTCGCTTATGAAAATTGGGATCAACGGCAATCTTGTTTTGGGCCCATTTGGGCACAATTTGGAAGCGTTGTTCAGGCGTCAGTCTATTCATGTTGAAATGCCAAACCAACCTAAAAATAAATCACTTGACAGCTGACAAAATGGCCGCCAGTTAAAATAGTGTTACCAACTTAAAGTTCTATACCTCTAAAAAAAGACCCTTTACACAACAGATTCTGTTTTGAATGAATATGGCGATATTTCCATCGAGTTGTTTTACTCGAATTTTCCGTAGACGAAATTTTCAAGTTCCTCCCGGACTTTCCCTGTCATATTTTGTCATAAAATTGATATACCACCCCTTCTCGGCCTTTATTTAACGTATGACGTAATTTTTGGCAAAAATACTATCTGTATTGTAATTTTTAAAACATAAAACACAGTCACGAAATTAGTCAAGAAAAAAAAAATCATTTATTTGCAAATTATGTAGTAGTATGTAAATTTTCGTGTCAATGACCGGTGTGTGAATTTCTTTAGATAAACAAGAAAAACAAACATGCAAATTAGACTCAAGCTATCATAATATAAGGTGACTATATGCTCCTTATTTTTGTTATATATTTACCTATACATACTTACCTACAAACTAAAATTCTCATCAATTGGTTCCCACTCAATAATTTCTCAATCATATGCCATAAGTATTTTAACTATAAAAAAAAAAACGAAAACTAGAATTTTTTTCTTTTTATTTAAATGATATTTTGAACTTGTGCGGTTCTAATATTATTGCATCATCCCACAGAATTAATACCAACTAAAATAACTTTTCCTAAAATAAAATTAATTGGCAACATGTGGTAGAGTTAGGTGGGTGATGCTACAAATTATATCCCCACCATCTTCAACTAAAGTTTGAGTTCATAAAGAAAAGGCAACACTGAAAAAAAAAAAATCAAAACTATTTAAATGTTAAAATGAAATCAGAAAAAACTGAGAGCATAAATGTTTTGAGATTTAACGTCAAAAGAGTTTCTGTTCGTTTTGACAAAAAAAATATAGAAAGTTGAAAAATTGTAGGTTTGGAGGATTTTTAGAATTTAGAATTTAGAATTTCTGGTTTATATTTTAATAAGTAGATACAAAAACTTTCCACAAAATTATTACTTTACGTTGTCTTGCCTTAAATCGCGTTTCTTTACATTGCGTTACTTTACAGCTGCGTGAAGCCAAAACCCCGAACTCAAAATTTTTGGGAGGGGTTAATCGGGTTCGTTTGTCCATCGTTTGTCCACGTTTGTCCAGGAAAAAAAATCGTTTGTCCACCCTCAGGTAAAAAGTTATTAAGCTTTTTTGTTTTTATAGGAAACCCCAAAAATCAAAACACTTGTCCAAAAACCACAATTTATAATTTAGGGGGATGGGACAAAGTGCATTCGTTTGTCCACCCGCCAATTATGATTGTCCAACAAAAAAATTCGTTTGTCCACCCTCAGAAAAAAAAATATTCAACTTTTCAATTTTATAGCACCAAACAAAAAAATTTCAAAATTTACTTAGCAAAATCAAACCAATTGCATTCGTTTGTCCACCGTTTGTCCAGGCTAGTCCAGCAAGAAAAATAAATTTCCGACCTTTGGTTCAAAAATTATTCAACATTTCTTTTTTATAGCAACTTTCGCAAAACAAAACATATGTCCAAAAACCGCAATTTATAACTTAGGAGGATGAGACAAAGTGCATTCGTTTGTCCACCCGCCAATTATGATTGTCCAACAAAAAAATTCGTTTGTCCACCCTCAGAAAAAAAAATATTCAACTTTTCAATTTTATAGCACCAAACAAAAAAATTTCAAAATTTACTTAGCAAAATCAAACCAATTGCATTCGTTTGTCCACCGTTTGTCCAGGCTAGTCCAGCAAGAAAAATAAATTTCCGACCTTTGGTTCAAAAATTATTCAACATTTCTTTTTTATAGCAACTTTCGCAAAACAAAACATATGTCCAAAAACCGCAATTTATAACTTAGGAGGATGGGACAAAGTGCATTCGTTTGTCCACCCGCCAATTATGCTTGTCCAACAAAAAAATTCGTTTGTCCACCCTCAGAAAAAAAAAATATTCAACTTTTCAATTTTATAGCACTTTATTTTATTTTTTTTTATTTTATTTTATTTTATTTTATTATATTTTATTATATTTTATTATATATTTGATTTGACTTTTATTTGATAACATAATACATATAATATAAACATTTTTTTCCTGGACAAAATTTCCTGGTCAAAATTTCCTGGAAAAATTTCGTGTTTTAGTACTTTAATATTATATTACACTCATTTCAATACTATTAATATTTACATTTTGATGTATTTTTTGTTGACATTGTAATTAATATTAAATAAATAAATAAACGAAGGCATTTGGTCCCATCCTCCTAAGTTATGAATTGCGGTTTTTGGACATATGTTGTTTTGCGAAAGTTGATTGATGCGGCTAGCTTTTTAGCCAAATATTCTGCGAAAATGTAATAAGAGCACGAAACAATTTACGATTAATTTGAAATGTAAAATTGCTTTATTATTTATTAAGGGTTTTTGTCTCTATGATAACTGAAAATGGACTGTGTCCTACTGCTGACTGCTCTATCATAGGTCTTATAGCACCTACTTCATTTCGTCTTCATCGTCATCGATCCCAACTACCGCCTGTTGAAATCTGCAGCATATGATAACACCTGCTACCAGCCATCAAGTAACTCGTCATTGTCGGTCCGAACTATAGAGTTGGTTGGGAGCGGCAATTGATGATCATATTATAATAAGCTACTAACATGATGCAAAAAAAAGGGCAGCTATAGGCAGCTCGTTGTCGATCCACAATGCCAATGACCGATGATGATGTAGATGGTGTTGATGTCAGTGCAATTGAATTGATCACATATTTCTTAGATTTCGGTCGTAACAGCCGCTATCAAGCAGCGACCGACGATGGCATAAAAAGTTTCTATTTTTCAGTCACAACTACCGTTACTTGGGAGCGAGCGATGGTGATGATGGAAATGCAAGGTGAATGACATTGGGCCTGCCCTTGACCTATTTATGCGATGATATTGCAGTTGTGCTATGGTGGTGCTATAGGGTATGTGTGCAAATGAGAATCAACGTAAATTATAGGGTGATATTTGAAATGTTTGGTACTGAAACCAATAATTATTATTTGCGAGTAGCAACATTGCTTTAAAAAAAGAAATGTTGAATAATTTTTGAACCAAGGGTCGGCAAATTTTTTTTCTTGCTGGACTAGCCTGGACAAACGGTGGACAAACGAATGCAATTGGTTTGATTTTGCTAAGTAAATTTTGAAATTTTTTTGTTTGGTGCTATAAAATTGAAAAGTTGAATATTTTTTTTTCTGAGGGTGGACAAACGAATTTTTTTGTTGGACAATCATAATTGGCGGGTGGACAAACGAATGCACTTTGTCTCATCCTCCTAAGTTATAAATTGCGGTTTTTGGACATATGTTTTGTTTTGCGAAAGTTGCTATAAAAAAGAAATGTTGAATAATTTTTGAACCAAAGGTCGGAAATTTGTTTTTCTTGCTGGACTAGCCTGGACAAACGGTGGACAAACGAATGCAATTGGTTTGATTTTGCTAAGTAAATTTTGAAATTTTTTTGTTTGGTGCTATAAAATTGAAAAGTTGAATATTTTTTTTTCTGAGGGTGGATAAACGAATTTTTTTGTTGGACAATCATAATTGGCGGGTGGACAAACGAATGCACTTTGTCCCATCCTCCTAAGTTATAAATTGCGGTTTTTGGACATATGTTTTGTTTTGCGAAAGTTGCTATAAAAAAGAAATGTTGAATAATTTTTGAACCAAAGGTCGGAAATTTATTTTTCTTGCTGGACTAGCCTGGACAAACGGTGGACAAACGAATGCAATTGGTTTGATTTTGCTAAGTAAATTTTGAAATTTTTTTGTTTGGCGCTATAAAATTGAAAAGTTGAATATTTTTTTTTCTGAGGGTGGACAAACGAATTTTTTTGTTGGACAATCATAATTGGCGGGTGGACAAACGAATGCACTTTGTCCCATCCCCCTAAATTATAAATTGCGGTTTTTGGACAAGTGTTTTGATTTTTGGGGTTTCCTATAAAAACAAAAAAGCTTAATAACTTTTTACCTGAGGGTGGACAAACGATTTTTTTTCCTGGACAAACGTGGACAAACGATGGACAAACGAACCCGATTAACCCCTCCCAAAAATTTTGAGTTCGGGGTTTTGGCTTCACGCAGCTTTACTTTACATTGCCGTTGTTGTTTTATTTTAATTTTGTTTCATGTCGTTCTTATCTGGAAACCCTATGCAATACTTGAAGCAGAGGAATTTATTCCACGGGAATTTGCAACACGTTGGAATTTATTCCACTTCTGGTAAAAATCTATTCCACTTTTCAAAGTGGAGTTCATTCCCCTCACATATAGAGAGAACTAAGTACATTTTTTAGTGAGAAAGAACTTCACTTTGAAAAGTGGATTTGTTTCCCACTTGGTGTGATTATTAACTTAACTTATTTTTTCGCGATTTTTTAATATATTTTTACATAATGCTCAAAAACAGTTTTCTAGGACAACACTACCTTGGATAGCCCCCAGCGCGGGTTGCAAGGATTTTAACTCCGTTTTTCCGGTGCTCATCCCACTCATGCAACTCCGTTGCTCGGCTTAGGGTATGTTCACTTGCCTAGGTTTCTTAAACTTCAGTATAGGGAACAATTCCACAAAATTTAAGATGCTATAAATTAAAAAGTGGAGCAGATTCCCAATGTAAGTTGAATAAATTTTCATGTGGAGCAGATTCTCGTGGAATAAATTCCCTGCACCAGATACATTATGAAGGCGTGGTGTTTGGCCCAGGCAACAGTGATTGTGATTTGAGTTGCTTGTTTAAAAAACTTTGTTTTAAAAAACTTTCAATGAGTTAATCACGCCCATATTATTTAAAATGGCGGCTAGTTTGTTTTTTTTTTTTTTTAATGTCTTCAGCAAACTCATTTTGTATATTCAACACTACCCTTAGGTCCAGTTTTACAGTCTGAGAAAGTGTGAAACTGGGCAAATATGGGAGAATATAAGGCGCAATATCACAGTGTACACTTACCTGCCTAAGTGCGGCATTTAAGAATCCCATATTGGTCACTTAAGTGCCACTTACTCAGTTTATGAAACTGATTGTAAAGTTCCATTATGTGAAACTTAGGTGCTACTCATTGCGTTAAGTGTGCACTGTGCCTTAGTGTTGGAATAACGAAGGCCTTACATTTAATAAAAATGTCTTGATTAATTTTAACATTTTCTAGTTAAAAATAGCAGTCATCTGTTAAAAAAAAAAACATGAACAAAATTAAAACCCTTTTCTATTTGTTGTACACGTATACTGGAATTTTTCCCAGTGTATATTCCATGAAATTGAATTGGTCTTTCAGGCCTTTTGGCATCGTTCTCGTCTTCATCTTCGGTGTCGATGTTTTTGACGTCCCTATATACGCATTACCCACCCTGCCACCATCAAAATGTTTATGCAATTATTATTAGAGCAACAAAATAAAGCCAAAGCAATTCGAATGTTTCTAATTTTGTTTTTATCTAAGGAACATACAACTAGGTCAACAGACAAACATCTGGGTGCGGCTAGACGATGAAAATGAGACAAATATTGATTAGGATTTTTTTTTTCTTTCAAACTAATTTTATCTTTCATCAAAAAATGATGAGATAATGTCTAGGACTTCTGTTTTTGGAGGAAATTTTTTGATTAATTATCGTCCTATTAGCGAATACTTAAGTTTGGTCATAAACAAAACAAAAAAAAAAAAAAAAAAACAAATAAAACAAAAACTTTTAGGCTTTTTTGGTTTTTGGTTTTTGTTTTGTTTTGTTTTGACAAATGATTGATTATCTAAAGTTTTTTTGTTTTTTTTTTTTTGTTCTTGTGTTGGATGAATGACATTTGAAATTGTTAACTATAGTACAGAATTGATGGATAAACAAGAATTGATGTTTGACAGGTGAGTTTTTGATAAATGGAGCAGGTAAAACGGTAGGTACTGATGCTTTTTAATGATGGAATCTGTTTTATCAAGTATAGAATATTTTTTTTTTTTAAGATTTAGCGAATTGTTCTGACAAGTAAATGACTTAATCTTACAGCCCAGTAAACTGGAAAACAGTAAAACAAGCACAGAATAGAATAAAGTTTTTGCCAATTTTATTTAAGTTCAATCCATCGTTGAAAAATACCTCCCTTTATCACTCATAAACGAAAACAGAGTCCAGAAACATAAATCAAAGTAAAATGTATTGTAGGTATCTTTATAAAGGGTGTTTTTTTAGACGTGTGGTTTCCAAGAAGAAATAAAACGCATATAATTTAATGTTATGGCCAAGAATCTAGCTTTGTTATACAGATAAGGGTTTGCCATTATGTTTTAAAAATGATTTCGGGCAAGTGGCTGCCGCGGCTGGCTCGAATAAATTCCAGTCGAGAGGCCCAATGTTCGACAGCTCCAATTGTTGCTCGCGATGGCGAATAGACTCATTCGGGTCTTCTTCGATACTCTGCTCCACAGCAGCAATAGCGTCTTCGGTGCGCACTGTAAGGAGTCTCTGAGGATGCGCATTATCCACTAGAGTAAACGTGGTACGAAACCGATCCATGGTTGCTCAAATTTATGCGATTATGTCGACCGAATATTGGGCGCAGCGCGCGATGCGTCGCGTGAACCGAACCATTATTTTAGTAATAAATTTGCACGATTTGCAAACGTTTTTCAGGAGAAAGTCTATTAATTATGAAATGGCAAACCAAACTGAGCATAAATCAAGTGACAGCTGTCAAAAAGACCAACTCCGAAAAAAGTATTGCCAGCTTGAAAATCACACGTCTAAAAAAAACACGCTTTATTTTTGAAATAGTTGGGAATTTTTTTTTTAATACAGAGACACACCCTTATGTCCGTGCGAATACACCTTCATATCATTTTGATTTCTTTTTACAAATATGCTAACCTCAAAAATAAATTAAACATTCACCTCATGTAGTAAATTTGTAGGTACAACAACTCTACAAGGTCGTATTTTTATTTTTTGAAGTTCAAGTCGAAAGTTTCGTGTTTGATTAATAAAAAAAAAAAAAAAAAGAGGCTTGTCTTACTTTTACGATATACATACATATATTTAATGCAGAAAAAGTAGGGTGAAATGTAACTTCTTTATAGCAAATCGATTTATTATTCAATCAGTCACCCAACCTGGAAAATAAAACCATCTAGAGCATGTAGGAAGGTACATTTGTGTGTGTGTGTGTGATGTTTTGAGAGAATTAAATTGATTTAAAAAAAGCTTTGTTCGTTTCAGTCCTTCTGTTTTACCTACTGACATCTTCTGTTTCTCTGACACACTTCAAAATCAAATCTTCCTTATCGTATCAAAGCCTTCAACTAAAAAAAAAGTGCCATTTTAGTTTAATAAGAAGATAAACTTTTTACAGACTAAAATCTTTTTATATTTAAAGTTTATCGCTCGAGAAAAAAAAAAAAAAAAAAAAAAATGGAGAATCTTTTTCTTTTCGTTTGGATTATCGCTAATCCAGCAATCCAAATGAAAAATAAAAAAAAAAAAACATTTTTTTCGTCTGGGTTATTTAGCAGGTGGAGTATTATACTATACTCGTAGTTATAGACATAAATCTCGGTGAATAACCGAGACGACTTCAATTTCTTTAGTCGACAGCAAAAACTAAAAAAAAAAAAAAAAAACAACAACATCAAATGGGAAAAAAAAGGATAACATAATACAAAATCAGGGAGAAAATAAAACAGGACTCTCCAAAGAAATGCCAGAAAAGATGCTTTGTCTACATTCTACACCCTCTTGGCTGCAGAGCCAACCCCCAGCTCCACCTTCATCCACTCCTTCCACCACCCTTTTGCAGGACAAAAATCAGAACAACTGTGCTATAGTGCAAGGAACTTCAAGTAAGTTTCTCTTCGGGGGTAACGGTGTAGCCTACCCCATACCTATACCATATTGTAAGCTGAACTAGCGATTCTTTATGACATATTTGTGTAATATAATCGGGTGAAGTGAAAAAATAACTCCTCTTTGCTTTTCTAAGGGGCGGCGGGTGCTCCCATTTTATGTTGAATACATTTTTGGACACTTGTAAGTTGTTGTTATTATTTTTTGTTGTTGTTGCTTTTTTACTTGTAGAACAAAAAAATTGTGAACAAAAGTTTTTTTTTTTTCTATGGATGAAATAGAAGTATATTCTCACGGTTCACTAAACTTGCGACGAGGGTGTGAGTGAGAGGGTTAGATTTTGCTCCTCACCGTTTTCAGCCATGAAAAGTATCCCTTATTTGCATTTCGTCCTTGCTCTTTATTATTATTATTATTATTGTCTGTAGACATCAGCATGAAGATAACTTTTTTGTACAGATTTTTTTTTTTTTTTTGCTGGCTGGAGAGGAGTTTCATCTCATGCTGTTAAATATTAGATCGAAAAGCAATTTTGGAAAAATTGTGTTTATTTGTTTTATTTTATGTTGAAATTGTAAAAAAAAAAAAATAAACTCAAGACGTTATCATTTAACTTTTACGAGAAGAAATATTAAATAAACAGTTAATGTGGTGTGAAAATAAGTTTATGCATAAAAAGATACGAAAAGTCATTTCAATAAAATAGTTTTGGAATAAAAAAATATTGTAGACTTATTCAAATATACAAATTTTTTTGATAAAAAAAACAAAAATAACAGAAACAGTAACAAATTGAAAATGAAAAATGGACTGAGATTATTCTCAGAGCAGTCGTCGAAACTTTGTAGATCAACGCAAACAAAATCTAACGGGTGATTTTTAAGCTGGTTTGGTTTTGGCAACACTGGTTTTGACAGCTGACTTGTGTTTAGTACCTTGTGTCACTGTCAAACAGCTTCAGTTTGGTTTGCAATTTAACCATGGATCGTCTTACAAATGAACAACGCTTGCAAATTATTGAATTTTACTATCAAAATTCGTGCTCGGTTCGAAATGTTCATCGCGCGCTGCTTGTGTTCAGCGATGAGGCTCATTTTTGGTTGAATGGGTACGTAAATAAGCAAAATTGCCGCATTTGGAGTGAAGATCAGCCAGAAGCATTGCAACAGCTACCAATGCATCCCGAAAAAGCCACTGTTTGGTGCGGTTTATGGGCCGGCGGCATTATTGGGCCATATTTCTTCAAAGATGATGCGAATCGCTACCGAGCGATGATAACAAACTTTTTTTTGCCCGAAATGGAAGTTCTTGACTTGCATGATATGTGGTTTCAACAAGACGGTGCCACATGCCACACAGCACGCGAAACAATGGCGCAATTGCGAGGCGAGTTTGGTGAACAGTTAATTTCACGTTTCGGGCCGGTCAATTGGCCGCCTAGATCGTGCGATTTGACACCATTAGATTATTTTTTGTGGGGGTATGTCAAGGCTAATGTCTATAGGGACAAGCCCGCTTCGATTGACGCACTGGAAGCCAACATCCATGCATTCATTCGTGAGATACCGGCCGATATGTGTGAAAGAGTATGCCAAAATTGGACTCAGCGGATGGGCTACCTGAGACGCAGCCGCGGTCAACATTTGCATGAAATTATCTTTAAACATTAAATTGCAAGGTTCAAACTATCGATTCAAATAAATATTTCATTCATTTTTTCGAATTTTTTGTGTTTTTTTTTTTTTTAAAGTTCTAAACCTCTTAAAAAACCATCCATTATAAAAAAGAAAATAGGGTCTGCCAAACAAAATTACATAGACAGCAAAACAAAACTATTATTGCCGATTTCATAAAGCCCTTTTAACTATTTAACATTCTTTTAAATTTTGAAATGACGTTTGGTCCATACAAAATACGTCATTTAAAAATTTAAAAGCCTGTCAAATATTTGTAAAACCGAACATTAGAATTAGAAGTCAAAAGAGTTACAATATTGTAACTGTAACTCAAAATTGAGTTCTTAGATAAATTTTAGATATTTTTTAACATACGAGTGAATACATTCAGAATTATATAGAATTTACTGTACGTTAATCTAACATATTTAAGCATGTCTGTATACCCACAGGAAAACTTATTCATAAGTATTAAAACTCTGATTGTATTCCTTAAAAAACTCATGCTCTAAAAATAAGATTTTGTCGCGATAAGTTCGTTGTTTTGTTTTTTGCAAAGAATTGTTTATAAAGGGTGTTTTTTTAGAGGTATAGAACTTTAAGTTGGTAACACTATTTTAACTGGCGGTCATTTTGTCAGCTGTCAAGTGATTTATTTTTAGGTTGGTTTGGCATTTCAACATGAATAGACTGACGCCTGAACAACGCTTCCAAATTGTGCACAAATGGACCCAAAACAAGATTGCCGTTGAGCCCAATTTTCATAAGCGAATTTTGTTTAGCGATGAAGATCATACTTTTGGTTGAATGGATACGTCAATAAACAAAACTCCCGTATTTGGAGTGATGATGATCCTCAAGTGTATGTTGAGACACCGTTACATCCACAAAAACCTGAATGTTTGGTGTGCTTTATGGTTTGGTGGAATAAGTGGTCCGTACTTCTTTTAAAACGATGTTGGCCAGAACGTTACAGTCAATGGTGACCGCTATAGACCCATGATTACTGACTTTTTCGTTCATCAATTGAAGAACCATGATGTGCAGGAGCTGTGGTTTCAACAAGACGGCGCAACATGTCACACAGCTCGTGCCACAATTGATTTATTGAAGGAAACGTTTGATAACCGCATAGTTCCACGTTACGGACCCGTGAATTGGCCTCCAAGATCGTGCGATTTAACGCCGCTTGACTATTTTCTGTAGGGATATGTGAAGTCGCTAGTCTACGCCGATAAGCCCGAAACGATTGACCACTTGGAGGACGACATTCGCCGCGTTATTGCCGATATACGGCCACAAATGTTGGAAAAAGTCATCAAAAATTGGACCTTCAGATTAGACTACGTCCGAGCTAGCCGTGGCGGTCATATGCCAGTAATTATATTTAAATTATAATGCCAGAAGATTATCTTTCGAATAAAGTAAATTTCATGTCAATTTAAAAGCCTTTATAAGCCCAAGAAAAATGTACAAACAAAAATTCCAAATCTCCAAAAAATATCAAGTGAAGATTTTTAAACGCAATTGTGTTAATTTTGGCATCGGAAATATACTGACTAAAAAGCCTATTGCCAAATCGTGTGCGTGTCAAAAGTTATTGAATTTTAGTATTTTCGAATATAACTTAAACCAGTTAATGCTATCGAAAAGCACTTTATTGTAGACAATGCAATCCCCAACAAAGAAGATTAAGACAACTTTTTTTCCTACGACTGGCCCTTTAGAAGTTATCCCCATTTCAAAATAAACGTAAAATGACGAAATTGTCGGTCAAAAATACTGGTCTCTTGCTTTTTACTCTTCAATGACGAAGTTGTTGAAAAAAAAATGTCTACTCAATTTATAGACCATAACATTCTTTTAAAAAAAAAATTGTCAAACTTTTCAAAAATTGAAGTTTCCCTATCGGTTACCTTTAACTGAAGTTACGCGGTTAGTTTCATTGCTAAAGAATAAAAAAAATCTTCAAAATTTGTAATAATATTAATTTAACAGAAATTAAATATACTTTACATTCAAAATTATTTAAAAAGCAATTTTTTTAAATGTTTATTTTTCTATTTTCAGGTATGATCTTTTTTGCTTAGTGTTAATATGTAATTTTTAGGTAAGCGAATTTGACTTAAATTAACAGTTTTTTTTTATAGTTTTTACACTTTGTATTTAATATTTGTTGCTTCAATTTTGAAATGCGGTCAATAGTACCCCGTGTCGTGTTCCTATTAAAATGTGACATTCTAATTATGTCATTCAGACACTCATTTGCCTAATGTCAAATACTAATGGGTGCGTTCAATGCATTACGTTTTTCATCTGAATTTTCAGATTTCTGAATTTTTGGAGCTTCTGATTGGCCAGCTGCCGTAAAAAGTTAGATGACTTTTAGTTACGTTTGATTACGTTTCATCTGAATTTTGAACCAAAAATTCTCATCTGAAAATTTAGAATAAAGTGAAAGTGATGGAGGAAATGTTAAAGTACTATAATATAGAAGATGAACTTTATGATTTTCGCTCTGATAAGTGGTTGATTTATGATGATCAATTTATATCACGAACAAATCAATACTTTTGTGCATAAAAGAATTTATTGTTTATTGATATGTGAATTTGCTAAATCAAAAAATTAACTTTTCTTGGAAAAATGTCCCAAGAATTGTGGAATTATTCTTTTTATTAAACTTCACATAGTCTTGCTGTAATTTTTTGCTGATTTAGTTAAATAAATCACCACCAGAACTACTGACGCTTAATTTTTCATTTAAAAATATAATTAAAGTTCTATTTTATTTCTTTTTAATGTAAATCCTTAAGGTAAATGTTAGCATTTGACATAACAACTTTCAACTGAAAATTCAGATCTGAATTTTCAGATTTTGTGATTGAACGTGCCCATGTCATTCTTTTTCTCATTCTCATTCTTTATACCATGCAGTGTGCATGTCTTTAACAAAAATTGTATACTCTTTTCAATAAAACGTGTCTATAAAAACCTGTGTTTTTCTGCGTAATCCTAAAAGTTTCGAAAAAAATGATGAATCTATTGTGATACAACAATTGTTTGCATTAACATCGCATTATGAAGAAATTTAAGAAAAAAAATATACAAACTTTCGTATTTAATGTTCTTAATGTGTCGGTTATAAGTGTGGTGAGCTTCAGAGTAGGCGTACAAAATTTTAAAAAAATTTAAACTTCACAAAATCCTTCTTAATTTATGTAAAAATAAAAATGAAAAATAAAAACCGAAGCATTGGGCACACTATATGTGAGATATTCGCAAAAACCAGCATGTTATCTAAAAGATCTGTAACTGTTCAAAAAAGATCAAATAGTTTCAGAAATTGGCCGGCCACAGAACATTTTGAATCAGGACCCCATTTGTGGGATATTAGAAAAAAAAATCTACAATCTGAAAGGTCACAGTGACCCCCATAAGAGGTTAATAGGTTTCAGTAATTGGTACGTTTTTTTTAAATGATTTTTTAAAGAGTTTTTCAGGTGGTACATTTTGTTTGCGAATATCCCACAAATGAGGTGATCAAAATCTCTGCGACATTACAAAAACTTTAAAGCATTACATATTTTTTAAAAAGAAACCTATGGCGGACCAATTCCTAAAACAAGTTGGCCTCTTGTGGGCTCACTAAGAACGTCGTTCAGATGGTATACTTTTTTGCGAACATCCCAAAAATCGCTGATAACCTTGAAAAACTTTAACCATTGCATTGATTAAAATTTTGTTTAAGGGCTACCAATTTTTTAAACTAGTGTACCTTTTTTGACGAATTACTGACTTTTCAGATGACAACCTCTCTACTTTACTCTTCTGTGACTTTGTTGTAATTCTGTACTGATTTTAAATCTTGTACTCAATTTCACAAAAACAACTACATATGCAACAATAACAATTATATTCTTATTAGTTATTACTTATTACCGTACCTATCTTCATTTATAATTTCATGTGGGATTGAAAATTTGCATATTCCAGCAATTTGCCAGCCTCCAAAAAACCATTTCACCAAAACGCACTTAGTTAAATCACATCTAAACCTACTTCTCCCTCCACACGCAGTCTATCGCACATAGAATAAATAATTTTCAGTCGTGTCTCTATGAATAAAGTTGACGACCCAACGGAAAATGCTATAAAATGAAATTAGGGTAAATGTCGCTATTGTTGACATTCTATAAATGATCACACATATCCTGTCTTTTTTTTAAAAGTGTATTTTAATGAATTTGCACTTTTTTCTGACCCTTGTAGTTTTCTTGTTGTTGAGAAAAAAATTCATGTTGAAAAAATTAAAAGAATCTCATTTAGGCTTATATTATTCACTCATTTAATCCAGATTAAAAATCCAGGCTCTCAAGAGACCCTTTTTAGTGCTTACATCAAGATTATTTTGTACAAGGATTATATGGACATGGATTAAGTAAATCCGGATTAAATTGATCCATTTAAATCCAAAGTGAATAATATCGCCGTAAAAGTTTAGTCTGTAGGAACGTAACGTAATTATGTAAAGTTATATCAAAGAATAAGGTCGAATATGAACGAATGATAAGACCTCGAAGTCCCAATAATTGCCAAACAAAGTCAATTATTGGTTGAAAAAAAAAAAACAGAAAATAATAAAATCACACTTCTGAAAGATTTTACAAACAGTAATAAATAAGCTGTAAGAGAAAGTGCCAAAGATTGTGGCATTTACCCTATATATCATAATCAGAATTTAAAATTCAATTTAATCACCATCATCAAGCATCAAGTATCGCTGCCATCCATTTCAATTCGAAAATATACTCTTTATTGTCATTCCCCTCTTGGCCCCCTCCCCATGATATGCCCTCTGTTTCTCTGATATTAATGGGGCAAGGGGGCACTTGAAGAGTGTACCTACTCACAATGCAACATCCACTTTAAAATAACAACAACTACAGTTAATAATGCCAGCCATTTTGCATTACAATAGCGGTATCGGCATGGATGGCGCGGCGGGGGCAGATGAAGATCCATATTTGTTACACATTTATGCGTTTATTGTTATTTATGTGTCGACGATTACGACGACGACGACGAGGATGGCGATAGCGCAACGTCGATGACGACGACTTTACGTCGCGTCTTTGTAGCGTCTTCGTGTTGTTTTGTCGAATCTCTGCACTCCGATTCTGGAGAAGAATCTCATCTGGATGGAGACGTACTACATTCCTTCGTCTTGATCACACTAAGCGATCTCAATTACACGCCTGACGCGTCGATGATGGAACTCTTTCTTGAGAATGATAATATGCTTCTCCTTTGTGATGGCTGATGGAACTAATGCGCTGTGTTGCCTTGGCTGGCTGTCTGATGTGAAATGGAGAGTATGGGTGTGATGTGTGAAGCAGCTGAGGCCGTTCAGAATCCACAAAACCCACGCGCATTTGGTCACAAAACATTTTTGTTTGTTGTTTGTCAATTGACAACTTGCTGAATTGAAGAGTCCTTGGAGTTGTTGCAATAATAAAAATTTAATTTTTGTTGCTTTTTATAGCGCGATGTCGATATTTATTATTGAGTGCTGATGCTGCTTTATGATGATGATGATGATGAGTAGGTATGATGCTGCTGTGAAGCATTGCGTAAGAGTTGTATGAGTTTAATATGCAGAGTAGGTGGAGGGTGAGACTTCTTTCCAATTTCGTTAGCCTGTATAGTTAAAAGAAATTTTACTTTTTTTTTTTTTTTTTGTTGCTGTGCTGCAAATATTCCATCTTTCTTCTTCGTCTGTATATATAGTATTCTTTTAATATATATTATTCACAGACAGAGGTGTTGATGTTCATTTCTATATGGAACGAGGCAAATTGGCAATTAGTCTTATTAACCTCGTTTGAACTTTCTGTGCCTCCTCGCGTATTACTTTTTTATTAAACTAAAAAAACAAAGAAGTGTTTTCGCTATTTTGAACAAAGTGCAGTAGGTTGAGTTAAGCGAGAATATGATAAATTAATTATTATATACTTCATCATTGATAATAATAGAGCGGAATGTTATTTTCGTAGTAGGTACCCAAGGGGAATATTTTTAGTAAAATTATTGCATTGTCGGCGCTGAAAGCGTTTAAAGCTAATAAAGTTTTATTACTTGCTACTTGCTACTTGCCATTTGCTACTTGCTACTTAATACTTGCTACTTGCCATTTCCTACTTGCTACTTGATACTTGCTACTTGTTAATTATTACTTGTTACTTTCTACTTGCTACTTGCTATTTCCTAATTGCTACTTGATACTTGCTACTTGTTACTTGCTACTTGTTACTTGATACTTGCTACTTGCTACTTTCTACTTGTTACTTGCTACTCGCTTCTTGCTTCTTGCTAATTGCTACTTGCTAATTGCTACTTGTTACTCGCTACTTGCTACTCGCTAATCGTTACTCGCTACTTGATACTTGCTATACCTACATGCATAAGATTCAGGGCGTTCTAAAGACTATTACATGGCTCAAACATTCAACATCAAAGTTCCATAACTATTGCATTATTCAACATCAACATGATGTCAATACAAACGAAGAAGATGAGCACACCTACACAGTGTCAGAAGTATGTTTAAAATCAAATATACGGCGGCAAACTAATGCATGCGAAATGTATCATGTTAAAAGAATTTATTCGTCTAAATCATTATTTTACACTAGCTGGCCTGCCCCAGCAGCTTCGTACGGGTAGAAAAATCTCAGTGTTAAAAAAAAAATTTGCAAAAGAAATAAAAATAATAATATAAATAAATACAATGGTATTATACAGGGTATTTTGATTCAAATGCAAGAAAAGATAGGTGTTGTAGGTTAGGTTGAGACAAGAAAAAATAGTATGGGAGGGTAGGGGGGTTCAATTTACACCTGGTTAGGTGGGAGGGGCGATTCTTTGAAAAGTCGACTTGAAATAGTCAAAAATCATTGAAAAATAACGGCAACTCTTACAACGTTATGAGTAGGATTAGTAAAGTAAAAAGAATAAATCTAAAAGCTTAGTAATATGACAGTTCTAACACTCCTTGTCAAAAGAAATTTGAAGTTTTTCAATAGAAGGTAAATTCTTGCAGTTTTTTTCTCAACATTTTTTCTTTTTAAATTCTATATCTACTTTTCATCAAGTTTTCGTTCACTTTTGTCATCGTGAGTAAAAAAAAAGCTCCCGATTTTGGTTTTGTGAGTGAAAAAAACTGCCAAAATATACATTGAAGCCACTGCTGCAAAAATAGACACAATAATTGTACTTTATTTCGATGTACATTTGATTTAAAGAAAGCACACAAAATACTTGTATAAATCACAGGTTATAGCAGAGCCACCGATTTCTAATGATTCGTTCATTTGGGGGGGGGGGTGGGGGGTGGCTTCAATTTTCTTCATCAAAATAAATTTTTAGAAAATGAAAAATCACAAACATAATTTGCTACTAAAAACCAATACAGTTGGATTTTTTTTTGTTTAAACTGAACCCATTCACCTACAATTTTCTGTGCATATATGATTTATGATACATATTATTTTTTTGCCATGAATGCCAATTATAGCAGGCAAGCTTAGCTTTTCAGAATTATTAGGCTCTTTAGACTTTCTCTAAGTTTAAACTTTCAAACAAAATTGAAAAATATTTAGCCATCCTTGTAATCAAGCCATCCTTATAATCAAGTATGTGCATATTTAAGAGTTCAAAAATATTTGCTCTGTCGTTGTCACCCAAATTCACCCTATGAATAGCTTACTTTAATCAAATTTCTAACCCTCAAGTGATCCCCAAAATCCATCCTCAAATATCACCTTTTGAACACAAAACGAATTTTTAATAGTGAAGACCTCCCATTTTTTTTCTACCCCAATTCACCCTAAAAAAATAGCTTAATTTTGAAAAAAAGCTTTCACTAAAGTGTTCTGCGAATTACACATCCTAAAGTAGTTAAAACATAATATTTTAGGATCTATACTTCGCAGAACACTTTAAGGAAAGTTATTTTTCAAAATTAAGCTATGTTTTTAGGGTGAATTGGGGTAAATACAGAAATGGTAGGTCTCAACTTTTAAAAATTCGTTTTGTGTTTAAAAGGTGATATTTCAGGATGTAGTTCGGGAATCACTTGAGGGTTAGGAAGCTCTTAAATCGGATTCCATTTTTTATTTGTACCTCATTTCACCCTATAAATAGCTAATTTTAAAAATACATTTTTTTCCTGTGTATCTTAAGCAAATTTGAGAAATTTTGCTGAAAAATCCTGTTCATTTAGTTGAAATTGCTGAAATTTATAAAAATATGCTCGTGTTCGAATGGAAAGGTTGTGTTACAAAATTTCAAAGCATTCGGTGAAGCATTTTTGGAGATTTAAAGAAAATCATTTTATCAAAATTTTGCATCTACGCATACACCTCCTACATATGTATGTATGTACAACGTGTGATATGTGACACATTTTTTAAAGTGCCTAATTTTTTCCATTAAGCAATTTTTTTTTTTTTTTTTAAATACAGCGTTTCAGTAATTCTGATAAAAATACAAGTTTTTGTGTACCTACTCTTTCAAAACAAAATGTAATGCTTTGTTGTTGTCCAACTCAACGGTATGAGTCATTATCATCGTCAAATTAAATTTGTGACAAGCTCGTGAGTTCAATTCAAGAATTCCAAAGAAAGGATAGTTTTTTTTGTAAATTCTGTTTTTTTTTGCTGCAATGAATTTAAAGCGTGAAGAGACAGCATGTTGTTTACAGAGACAACATAAAGACTTTGTGGCGTTTTCATTTTTTTTTTTAACTTATTCTTAGTTAAAAGTATGTTTAATTGAATTTTCTGTGACTAATTGTGATTGATATGGTTTGCTCCTTCAATATATTTGAAGTCGAATGATTCTATAAACTTTTATTTTAATCAACTCAGAAGTTAATTTGGTTGTAAATAGGATCTGTTTCATTTCCTCAATACATTTGAATTTAAACTGTAGTTTAGTAGGTAAGTCATGAGTTTATCAAAAACGATTATGAACACGGCTTTATTTGTTGGATCCTATAAATGAAGATGCTTCCGAGACACTAATCTACTCGTATATGCGAGTATGAGTCAATATCAATTACATTCGAAGGTCGTGGGTAGAATCAACTTCTTAATCTCTTAAGTTGGCTAATTTAAATTTTCTTCACACATCAAATTTCATCATTTTCGAATCTAAAGAATAATTATTGTAATTTTTGTTCATGAATATATTTTCTAACCCATATAATTGCAAAATAATCATTAAAACAAAATCAAACTAGATGTAGATGAAAAATTATAAAAAAATAATCGAATTATGAAAAATATTGCAGAAGCAAAAATGCTTTTATTCGGTTTGGAAATCATATTATACTCTGGCCAGTAGTGTTGCAAATAAAAAGATAACATTTTTAACGAGTGAATGCCGTCGCACCACAGAGTAGATTTGAGTCGATGTAATGGCTCTCGTACATAACAGTGCCCCAGAAACGAAGATTTTGCTTATTGACTTATCCGCTTATTAGTGGAAATGTGCCTCGTCGCTCATGATGATTTTCGACACAAAATCGTTGTTGAGATTGAGGGTGGCTTGACAGCGAAGTATAGCGCTCGATTGCTTTTCTGTTTGTATATACTGCAGGTGTCTAGTTAACAAAAAATGTCAAATATGATTGACGTACGACGCCATTTCCAAAAATTATAACATCTTCCGATAGGGTGATTCATTTTGCGCCACCTTGTACATAATTCATTTTAAATGCAGCATTGCCTGCCAGACTATATTTTATTCATCGCATAGTTATCTTTCTTAACCCCGCACAAACATACATTTACGAGAGACTTTTTGATCAAATTACAAAAAAAAAAATATCGAGAAAAACTAGTTCATGGCATAATTTTTCTATATACGTGATATGCGAAAACTTTTTCCTCTAAACTTAAAGTTTGTCAAATTTTGATTTGAATTTACAAAGTTTTGCAAATATCGTCATTGCCATATATATTCATGATTAAGTATAAATTTTCTGTCCAACCATCAGTAGATATGGATTGTTTTAAAACAAAAATCAATATGACTCATCCGCTTCGATGCGGACTACAACAAAGCTATATGGCAGGCACATAGGTACAATATAGTTCTTCATTTTTAAATGAAATTTGTTTGTGTTTGCTTTTAACTATGTTGATTTTTTTTTTTTTTTTCAAAGTCTTGATTTAATTTAATGTTTTTGTGTTTAAGTTTGAACTATATGCAGATCATCAACAACGCCATCATCATCATCATCATCAACAGTATCAACATTCAAAGCTTTTGTGTTAAGTGAACCGAAATCAATTCGTTAGAGTGTCCGTCTGAGTTGCGTTGGTTCGTTTGTTCGTTCTAAGGCAAACTTCAAATTCACATCAACATAAAAGGGCAAAACTTTGAATGTACGTACATCATGTTGGGTACAAGGTACAAGGTACAAAATAGTCGTCTATCTGAACTGAGATCAATTCGGAGTTTGATGACTCCAACATAGTATAAACCTTTCTCTACAAAAAAAAAAAAAAAAAAAAAAAATTAAAAAAAAAAATCATTATGACTCCCTGATATAGAAACTCATGAAATTTAATGATGACAGAGGGTATTTTGTATGTTGTTGACGTATAGGAAGTAGGAACCGGCACAACCAATTTGCCTGAAATTTTTTTTTTTTTTTTTTTTTTTTGACGGGAGGAAATCTTCAAAAGACACTTGGCAGTATTCGACACCAAGTAGTGTGGGACTCTTAACCACTAAAACCACCTCTTTATCAGGACCAATCTTGAGAGATCGACATCAGATTTTTCTTTCTTAACTTTGTAAAATCACTTTGGGGGAAGTTTAAACTTTTAATACTTTCCCATGTTTTTTTAGACCGAAAGCTCATGAGGCTTGGTTCTTCTTAATCTCCGAACTTGGTTTCTTGTATTCAAGACGAACACCATTTCAGAATTGGTATGACTTTGCAGTCTCTGATTATGCGATACAGCGTATTTTTTAACAACTTCTGTAACCGTTTCTATTTGTAAGTCACGATGTAGATCGCTATTTCTTATGTACCAAGGTGCATTAACTATTCCACGAAGGACTTTGTTTTGGAATTTTTGGATGATTTCGGTATTTGTTTTCTTTGTACAGCCCCATAATTGGATACCATAGGTCCAAACAGGCTTTAGTACTTGATTATACAGCATTATTTTGTTTTGGGTGGATAAATCAGAGTTGTTACCAAGTAACCAGTACATTTTTCTATATTTCAAGTTTAGTTCTTCTCTTTTCTTTTTGATGTGCTCTTTCCACTTTAGCTTTGCATCCAATGTCATTCCAAGGTATTTGGCCGTATTGGCGTAAGGTACAGCTTGATTATTAATGAATATTGGAATATTGTTTATCTTTTTATTTGTAAAGTTTATATGTGAAGATTTTGTTTCATTGAGTTTGATACGCCATTTTTCGGTCCAATCTCTGACTGTGTCGACGGCATTTTGCAGTTTTACTGCTGCTTTAGAGACACATTTGTCGGGTACCAAAATTGCGGTATCATCTGCAAAAGTAGCCATTATGGTGTGATTACCAACTGGGATATCCCTTGTGTATAGTAAATACAGGGTAGGACCTAGGACACTTCCTTGTGGTACACCGGCTTCTATTTTCTTCAGTTCCGAATATTCTTGATCGTACCTTACTCTAAACAATCGGTCTGAGATGTACGATTTTAATATTTCATAGTACTGTCTGGGAAGATCCCTTTGCAGTTTGTACTCAAGTCCCTCATGCCAAACCTTGTCAAAGGCTTGAGCAACATCTAGGAAAATAGCCGAACATACTTGTTTTTCTTCTAATGCTTTTTCTATTACATCCGTTATTCTATGAACTTGGTCTATCGTGGAATGTTTATTTCTAAAGCCAAACTGATGATTTGGGATTAACCTTCTTTCTTCTATAATTTTGCTAAGTCTCTTCAGAAGCAGTTTTTCAAAAACTTTTGCCATAATTGGTATAAGCGATATTGGTCTGTAAGACGTCACTTCTGTAGGTGGCTTACCTTGCTTGGGTATGACAATAACTTCAGCAATTTTCCAATGGTGTGGGACATACCGTTGCTTAAGGCATGCATTTATTATATATTGGAGTTTTATGAAGGCTTTCAAAGGCATTTCTTTCATAACCTGGGCAGTAATTAGATCGTAACCTGGTGATTTTTTATTTGATAGTTGATGTAAACACATACTTTTTATTTCTTTTAATCTTACAATTGGTATTTCACTTTCATCTATCTTATCAACAAACTGTAAGCTATTTTCAGCCGCGTTTGTTGGGTATGGCTTAAAAACATTCGCAAGATGCTCCGCGAAAAGGTTAGCTTTTTCTTTTGTGTTACCGATCCATTTCCCATCTTGAGATTTCAAGGGCGAGTTTTGTAACTGCGGTCTTTTCAGGCGCTTGGCTGCTTTCCATAGCGAAAAATCGGTTGAAGCATCAGTCGTTAAATTCTTTAGGAATGTACTGAGTGAATCATTTTTGAATTTATAAATTTGTTTTTTAAGATTGTTGCTTATACGGTTAAACGTTGTTTTATCATCTGGAAATCTAGTATTTTGCCATTTTCTTCGAGCTCTTCTTTTCTCTATTATCAACTCTCTTATCTCTAAAGGATATTTTATTTCATTTTGTCTTCTATTAGAAAATGTTGGAGTACTTTCTTCAGCGGCCTGTTGCACATCAGCAATAAATTGTTCCACTTCATGGTCAATTTGCTCGATTGTATCCATGGGAGATCTTAAATTTATAAAACTTAAAAGCTTTTCTCTAAAATCACTCCAGTTTGTTTTCTTATTTACAAGCTTTGGATTACTTTTTTCTATTACTTCCGATTCACTTAGTGATAGAATCACTGGAGTATGATCTGATGACAAGTAATAATTACCTTCGACACTAATGTGATTTCGTTTAATTCCTTTAGCTACGAAAAAGTCAATAAGGTCTGGTATTTTGTTAGTATCGGAAGGCCAGTAAGTTGGCGACCTAGAGGAATAGAATTCGCAATTGTATTTATGGCCTGCTTGGAAAAGTCTTTTGCCTTTTGTTGATATAAGTCTTGAACCCCAATGGGTGTGTTTCGCATTGAAGTCTCCACCAACAAGAAAGTTATGCCCAAGAAGATTTAATAGATCTGTATAGTCATCTTCTGTCGGGGATCGCCTTGGTGGGCAGTATATAGCTGCTATCTTAAACTCTTTCTTTTTCATACCAATACTAATAGTTGTTACTTGCATATTTTCATTAGTAAGCTTGGTTTCTTCATAATGTTTTAAGCTTTCTTTAATAAGAATCGCCGATCCACCTCTTGCCTTGTCAGCTGGATGTGGAGCGTGGTAACATGAATAGTGTTCTATTACATTATCTAGACTTTGCCCATTGGAGAAATGAGTTTCGGACACCAGCCTGAAATGATGTTTTTTTTTTTTTTTAATTTATGTGATTTGAATAGGAAGTTTGTTTTAACTGCTCTGTGATGGAAAGCAAACAAAAATGATTTTTTTTTTTAAATTTTCATATTGAACAGGGGAGAGCTATTATGTCACACTTTTTATTATTGATAAATATCAAATAAAAAAAAATATGAATCACTTGTTGGAGATTTTGAGGTAAATTTATTTGCTACAGAAAAAATTCTTACCCAGATCGACCTTGAGACTCGAACTGTTTTGGCAGATCTTATGTCTCAAGTGCAAAGTCACCGACCCAAGGACATCGATTGATTTGCTTTAAATATGGTACGCCAGGTCTAGTCTGGCTTTATGGCAGGCATAATTTGATGCCCAGACCTGACAGGAATATTCAAAAATGGATCGAACAAATATTATGAAAAGCTGCTTTATAACAAAAGGATTGGAAAATTATTTTGACTCTCTCAAAAATCCAAAAAAAAAAATTGAATTAGCTTCATAACGGAGTTTATATGTTGAATGAATTTAAGTTTGCCATAAATTGACCCACCAAGAACAGACATATCAATTACACGAGATAATGATACATCGTTAAAAAAAAAAATAATTTAAAGAAGTTACAGAAAGCTTTGTCGTAAGACTTATTGTTTTACGTTTAACGACGTTGAACGAGGTCACGTTTGCGACTCTTTACAATCTCGAGAATTTAAAATAGCTTTGAAAATTGTAACATCGGCCGCATAATTGAGACACATCGAGTGCTTCAATTCAGACGGTAAGTCATTTATAAATAAAATAAAAAGAATATAGCCTAAATGACTACCCTGTGGAACTCCACAATTAACTTTGAACTCGTTTGATTTGCATCTGTTGAAAAGTACCGAGTAAGATCTATCGAATAAATAAAATTAAAGACATTTCCAAAAAAATGTTCGCTTTCTTAATTTAAAAAGCAAAACTCGATGTGAGAAATTGTCGAACGCTTTATTGAAGTCAGTTAAAACAGAGTCTAATTGTTTTTTGTTTTTAAATGAGTCAATACAGTTTTCTGCTAGTTCCATTAAAAAAGTTACATTAGAGCGGATTTTTTGTAAAAGCGTGCTGATTTAGAACAATAATTGATTTAACATAAAAACAAAGCGTTGCACAAATAATGGACTCAAAGGGCCGTATCCATAGTTCTCTGTTAAGTTCTTATTTTGTCTCTGCTAAGCTAAACTGGAGCTTAAGTTATTCCTAAAGAATTTAAACCCATGTTTAAGCGATAAACTAGAGTCTAAAAATAAACACGACAGAACGTCTGTTTAGGTTGTTTTTAACTCTGCCAAATGTCAAAAAAAAACACGAATGAAAATAAAACTTTTAATTGGTGTTCTAATTAACCTAGAGAGCTGGGCGTGGCGATTGGCGTACTCCGTTTCTCGATCCGGCGTACAAAAATTGTTGGCACATTTTGACACCTGTCAAACTAAAAGTGTTCTAGTAGACCCAGAACGTCAGGCGTGATATTAGGTAGTATCCACCTCCTATATCAGTTGGTGTACTCTGTTTTTCGATCCGCCGTACTAAAATTCTGGACAGGGTAAATTTTTAGGTTTCCACTGGAGCTAGAGAGCTGGCCATGACAGTAGGTAAACACAAACGTTGATGTTTACACATATTAGTCAAACAAAAAGTACAATGCAACAGCTGTTTTTAGTTGTTTTTTATATTGAAACGATATTGTAGTAGAATTGTAGTAGAATTGTAGTAGAATTGTAGTAGAATTGTAGTAGAATTGTAATAGAATATACCTGAGACCTTGAACAGAGCTGCCAAATTCTCTATGAATAGCAGCCGTGTCTAACCTGGGTGTTAACTTAAGACTCCAGTTCAGATAGACTCGAGTTTATAATATGACTATGAATATGCCCCAAAGAGTTTAGAAATCACAGATAATCTAGGCCTTAAATTCTTAATTTCGTCTTTCTTACCTTTGTTATGTGATCGGATTATAATTATTTCCAAATAGATGGAAATACACAAGAAGACATTGAAACGACAAGTGACTTACACAGTTTTTCAAAATAGTAGATGGTATACCACTAGGACCTGGAATACAGCTTTCATCAAGATTAAATATAAACTTTGCAATAAAGTTCATATCAGTCAAATAAGTAAAAGATTTCAACAGGCAAAAGTCCTGGGCTATTTTGCAAATTTATCACAGTTTAAGGTATCACAGCTTAAAGTATCACAGCTGAAAGTATCACAATTGAAAGAATTCCGAAAAAAGTTACTGTGGCTCACGACTTGAAATATCATTAGACTTGAGAATAGACGGCTAAGGACAAGATTTTCTTTTTTGTAATTAAAAAAAAAAAAACTTCGGATTCATTTTCAGATCTCTTTGCACCTTATGAATGTACTTAAGATACTTTAAACTTGAAATATCTCTTGAATAATTGAAATTACCATAACTGGGAACAGATTCAAAAAAAAAAATATTTTAAGGAAATTGAAACTTTTTCGATGTTCCATTCCAACTATTCCCTTTATTTAAACTTCATATTTATTTTTGCCTAAGACTACATTTTTCTGTTCAACCACAAGTGATGTGAAACTTGGCATATAAGCCCCATACTTGGCATATAAGCCTAAACTAACTCAATTGTAAAGTTTTAAATGATTTATACAGCCAGCATAAGATTTGGTATACTTCGTTGAACACCTGTCATCGCAATTTACAACTTATATGAATTATGGTAAAATTTAATTTATACACATAATCATCGGTTTAAAACATATTAATCGGTTGTTTGTTTTTTTTTTTATGTTTTTTGTTTGAAATCTTAATTTTTATCTTCATACGAGTACTGTACTGTATCTGATGTGCATATACGTTACCCATCTGCTTTCAAGTACAAGTTCACTGAACCAAACCAAGTCGTGCGACAAGACCATCATCATCTCTCGCACAGGAAATATGTAGTACTGTACTGTGCATTACTTATGGCTATGGGATCATTCAGCATTCCTTTGTGAAACTGATTAATTGAGCGCAATGAGAAATGCGCCAGTTTGTTGCCAGAAGCTATAGAGTATACGTACAGAGTGATGTGTGAGTCAAAAAAAATTACGAAAAAAACGAATTACTTTATGTTATATGTACCTAAAGAAATAAAGACAATCCTACAAAGTAGTATAGAACAACAAAAAATAAAATGATATTGTGTTATGTTTTGTGTGTGTTTCTTTGATAAAGGAGGTATTTGCATTGCAACATGTGGTTTTCATTTATATTTTCCTCTTGTCAACTAAATTCCTTATTACTAAAATTCGAATTTCTTCTTTTCCGACAATAATTTCAAAAAAAACTTACCTGTCATCCAAATGGAGAGCGCTAGTGTAAGGAACGTCAAACGTTTAAATTTAATTTAAAATACATCAATATTAATGTTTTAAATTAACTTCTTTTCCTATTTTTCATATTTTCGTGCGTTAAGCACTTTTTATAATAAAAACAAATTGATATAAATGGCTTTCGTGTGTACATCAAGTCAAGTCAATTAAGGGTAATTAAATAATTTAGGAACTGTTCGGCTTGGTGAAGATATTGAAGTTCAATGAACACGGTACATTGTTTTCTGATAAAAATTAAATTCATGACTCAAGCGGTCATTTGACACACAAGTTTTTTTTTTAACTCAAGTTAAAGTGTCACAAGAAAATTTAAAACATTTAGCCGGAGTTCGAATATTAAAAAAAAAAAATGTTTTCAGAACATCAATATCTACTGCCTGAAATGCAACAAATATCTTTAATACCAAAGTTCAAAATATATTTGGAAAAGCTTGGTGGAAATTTATTCATATTGTTGTGCGAAAACTGACAGACCAGGGTCTGAATTGCTTAAACCGAAACTCAAGAAATACATAATATGTAAAATTGCTTTTAAAAATGTATTATCGATATAGCGATATCAGGGAACATTATCGATTTCGTTATCGTTATCGATATTCGATAGTAATTTTAATTATTTTTTTTTTTAAATTAGTAATTCATTTTAAAAAAAATTGAAATACAATTTCCATTTCATAGTAGGAGTTACAAATTCTGAGTTTTAACGCTTTGGTTAGGCCGTCAGCTCGAGTGGCAAAATATTTATTTTTGTACAAAATTAATTAAAAAATATCTATTCCGTAATAATAAGATTTCTGAATTTTTGGATGGATTTTACACAACAACAAAAGAATTTCCAATTTGATTCATTCAAAATATCGATGTTTTCACTCATTGTAAGGGTTTTTTTCTTACCCCAAGATGTGGAAGTCTTTGTAGTAATCGATAAAAAGAAATATCAATCTATTGAGTACCTATCATCCAGCACATGTTTCGATGCCCTTGATGATTGTGTCTTATCTATAACAAGATACCGAATCGAGAGTCACCCTTTTTAATTGTTATCGGTTATCGTTTCAGTCTCCAAGCATAAAGACGGGTATTTTTTGTGGGTTTGAACTTTTTAGAAAAAAACAATCAGTTTTTACTTCTTAAAACTACTTTTTTTTTTTTTTAATTTTATGACCTCTGTAACTCAAAGAATTTATCATCCAGATTCAATAACACATCAGTATTAATTCGGAAAGTGGAAGTTAAAATTTAGGAAGTACAAACTTATCGAAAGATACACAACACAGCTTTTGTTAATAGATATTATGGATCAACTGTTATCAAGATTTATGCCAGTAACTGACAAAAAAACAGTCGTAGCTAAATTTAATCTTAACTAAGTGGAAACAGCATCTTTAAGGGCCAGTTTCACAATCAACACTGACCGGAATAAGTGGCACTTAAGTTTCCCCTATTAGGACTTTAGGCTTAGTTTCATAGCCAGCGTAAGTGGAACTTAAGCCACCAACATCGGAGACTTAAGTGCCACTTATTCAGGTAAGTGTGTACTGTGATATCGCGCATTAATCTTTCACATTGCGCACTTAAGCTCCACTTTTCTGACTGTGAAACTGGCCCTAAGACAAACACAAAGCTTAAGTCAAGATTTTCAAGACAGTACTGACCCTAACCGCTATTTTGAAAAAAATGCGAATAGATTTACATCTCCGCAACTATTAGCGGGAATGTTTTTAAAACTTAGGGTTAGTTTTTTTCACAGTGGATTAAATTTTTACCATGGCTTTTAGAGGTTTTAATTGATAAATTGCGTTAATCCACCAAAATCGGCTGATTAGCTATTTCCGTGGTTATTCGTTTCCTAAGAAATTTATGTAAATTGTTTCTTTTTTTGAAAATTGTAGAGCAAAAATTTATCACATTTATGATGTAATATCGTAGTCCAAAGTTGTAGAAAGTCAGTTACATATTTGCGTAAATAGCTTATACAAATCTGCCTGCCGCTTCACCCTTAGTGTCAAATGTGGTTGTTTTGAGAAATCTAACGACAGCTAGATAATTTGAACTGTAATTTTGTACCAATAGTACATTCGTTACTAAAGTTATTGGCCATTTTCAAAAACTATTGGATTTCCTAATCATGTGGCCAAATTTTAAAAGCTTTAACTTGGGACTGCAATATCGTAACATCTTCAAAACCGTATTAAAATTTAAGAACTGTAGTGGTCTACAATTTTTATCTTGGAGAAGATATGTAAGCTTTTATAGGGATGGAGAAAAATGCGAAAACATACAAAAATATTAACCACTCAGTAAGAGGAAGGATGTTCAACAGTAGCGTTGAGTCCATTAACACGATTTCTACCGTTCACTAAACAACATAGAATATTATATTTTCCTGTTATTTTAAGATCTCAATATTTAAGATGGGACCATCAGAACTCAAGTTACAAGCTGTATACGCATATCACTTCGTCCCGAAAAACAAAACAGAAGCCATCTTATTTTTTAAGTCTGTGTTGAACTAAGAGTAAAACAATTGGTGTTTCAATAAGGGCGGGTAGATGTTGAAATGGAACAATGTGGCACGTCACAACGTTCTGTACAATTGAATTCAACAAAAATTGGTTATCATCGATCGGTAGCGCTATCCGTTGATGCTGATGGCAATGACATCGTCGTTTTCGAAGAACTATACGAACTCTCACAGACAGCGACGAGGTTTTGCGGTTGATCTTGCGTTTCGTTGACGCAAGGGCGTTGCCTGATTGTTCTCTGAATCGGTCGACTCAAATTTGGCCACAAAACTTTGGAAAATCAATTTGGAAGGACAACCATGTTAACCGTATTATGGGCGCAACGCCCGTATCGCTGCCCTAAAAGATTTTGATATTCAAGTTTTATCACTTGGGCGTGTTGTTCAATCGTTTAACTTGCCAATAGTGATTTGCATCAGTAACTGAATTAAAAAAAAATAGATTTGACAGATATCACCAAAAAAACATGGCCGCCAAAATCTACCCTAATAATTCTAATAATTAAAAATATTTTTCCTTAACTTAAAGCTTTTATGTTGGTTTAAATAATTTAAAACCACAATGTTGTCTATAGAGTACCTATACCACGCAACAATTTGCACAAATAATAATCACTGCATCATAAATAAAAGAACATGTCGTTGAAAGTGAAACCAACCGACTTAAGCCAATGAACCGTCCATTACCGCTAGACTGTGCCCCCCGCAAACACAATGTCATCATATGTAAATCTCTATAGATCTTACATATTATTATATCCTTTGCTTCTTGTTTGCACTTTTATAATTCGTGTGTGGGTTTTTGTTTCTTCTCTTTGTTAAAAAAAAATGTATATATGTACATAGTACCTACCTGTTATATATTTCATCAACAGTATACATACATACACATTATATAGCCTCGTGACTACCCTTTTGTTAGTCCTGGGACATTGTGCTTTCTGCATTCATGTGTTTTTTTTTTCTTCTTTTTTCTTTGAGCTTATTTCGTCTAATAAGCCGAAATTCCTGGCTTAAATCTCTACATACACGCAACAAACAACAACAAAAAATGGAAACAAAACAGACCGAGAGTATACTTGAAATCGAGTGCAACCTAATATCCCTTAAACATCAGTGGAACAATTTCCTGTGCCATATTCCTGTGTGTCCAATACCACAGGCGACGACGCAAGCCATTGGTGATTAGTGTTACCACATATATTGTATTTTAGTAGTAGAAGTGAAGAACTTTTTTTTAAAGTCTTGTGTTTATTTTTACTAAAATATGTTTATTTTTCAAGTTCCAGTTTATAGGTCCGTTCCTGAACTCTGAATTTCTGTGCATTTGTAGGAATTGTAGTTAAAAACCGTTCCCGTAAAATCGTAGTTTTAAACAGAAGACAGCCCCCTCGATAGAGCCAAAAATGTCCTCTATATCGGCTCCGGGATTTTAGCAACCTAAATGTGGGATATTCGGAAAAAAAGTATGCCATCCAAAAGGTCAGTAATGGGTCAAAACAGGCCAATTGGTTTCAGAAATTGATCAGCTATAGGTTTTTTAAATCATTTTTTAAGTTTTTGTAAAGGTCGTAGAGATTTTCATTACCTCATTTGTGGGATATTCGAACGAAAAATTATACCATCTGAAAGGTATTTGTAAACTCATAAAAGGTCAACTAGTTTCAATAATTGGTTAGCCATAAGTTTTCTTAATCAATTTTTTAAGGTCAAAATCTATACGACCTTGAGAAGACTTTAAAAATTTCAGAAATTAGTTGACCTTTTATAAAGATTAGTGACATTTCAGATGGTATGGTTTGTTTGTTGCGAATATCCCACAAATGAGGTGGTAAAAATCGCAGTTGATCTTGAAAACTTGTATTTATTGATTACAAATTTTCTATTGCTGACCAATTTCTGAACCTTTTTTTGACCAATTACTCACATTTCAGACATATACTTTTTTGCGAATATCCCACATATGAGGTCCTAACATCCCAGAGCCCTCTCATCTCTTCAAAATGTCATTATGAGAAGAGAATCAAAAGCAAATATCGGGTCGAGCATTTTCTTCTAAGAAGTGAGAATGACAATTTTTGGACTCGCTATTTGCTCAATTTTTTTCGGTCGCAGTAAATTATATCAGAGAAAGAGACTATTTTTTAATTTTTTAGGTGGCGAAACCTTTTATTTTTTTAATTCTTTTGTTCTTTCAAAGTGGCGGAGAAGGAATTGTAAATTTGTGCTTAGATAAAATATTAGTTTAGATTTTCTTTTCATTTGTAAATTTCGAAAAGAAAGCTCGCTGCAATTTCTTATAGATTATATCACGAGTTTTTTACGTGAATTCTTTTACGCAACATTTTGTAAAAAAGAAATATTTTCAAAATCAAATTGGCAACCCTAATGCTAATGGTAAAAGGTAGTATATATGTGTGGAGCGGTGGCGGCATCAACACCAGCAGCAGTGTCGCCGGAACCACCCTTCTATGCATTTATGACATTTTTTGTGTGTGCTTTTTTGATCCTTTAATTTTTGCAAAAAAAATTATATTTAAGGTGCAAGTTCAGGTCGCATATTCTTGTTTGAAATTTGTTTAAATTAATTTGTATTTATTCGACGATAACAAAAAATTTAAAGATGTACAAAGTTACCAACAAGTCTGTATTGCTCACTTTCCTTAAAATGAAAAATTAATATTTACAATCCACAACGTTCCACATTACGTTTAGCTTAAGAAAAAAAGATTTAAAACGTGGACACATTTCAAATCGAACAATAAATTTTTATTTAATGAATATAATCCACAAGATTTATATCCGAGAAAAAGCTGAAGGATGATGTGGGACAAGTTTGAAATTTATCAATAATTTTTTTGACATTAAAACAATTTGCAGAATTTTACTTAATTCCGATTTTTTTTTTAAGTTAAGACTCGTTTTTGTTTTGTTTTGTTAAAATCTCTTTAAACGAAAAATGAATACGTTCCACAATCTTTTTCTACCATATTTTTTTCTCTACAGTCTCTATAAAAAGACCGAATAAACATATACAAATGTTGGATATTCTTTTTAGTTAATCATTTTCTCATTAGTAATTTTGGTTTTCACAAAAATGTTTATGAAACCTCAACAAGCCTTAACTTGGCCAGAAAAATTATTTAACTGATGTCGTTGGTTGAATGGTTGGTTGGTTGGTTGGTAGGTAGATACATATGGGTACTTGTGCATACCAGAGTATTTTCGTAATTAAAGACGGAGCCGACTGATGGGTTTTGTATGAAAATTGAAAATATACGGGAGCGTGTGGGCTTTGTCCTTGTTCAAGCTAATTTAAAATATTTACAGTTTTTTTTTTTTTTTTTTTGTATCTTGTGTTCTTTTGGTTGAAGCCAGCTTGTGTCCATGATTACATATTTGCTATTGTATAAGATTTCTGCAGAAAATTCTGTGTTGGACATACGGCTTTGGGACAGAGTTGTTCGCATTTCGGATCAATTAATTTTTAAAAAAAATCTCTTACTTTGAACTTTCAGCCCTTATTTTTGATATTTTTTTTTGGTAATTTTATCAAATTCGAGTGTAATGAAATTCGAAAATTGAGTACAATTTATTTAGTACTTTAGGTCTAGTATATTTGACTTTCGCGAAATGAAAGCTAAATGGATTCCACAAGCTTCCAATGTGTACCTGAGTACCTATAAGTCCAGTAAAATGACATAAAATATATCGAAATACATATATCATCATCAAAAGTAATTTATCGATTTTTGTTTAATTTTTTAAAGAGTACTTATAGTTCTGTGTTGTCCGCCATTTTGAAAGAAAAGCGTTTTAATGCGTTAATACAAATTTCTCGGCTTCAATTGGTGTAAGAATAGTTTTTCTTATTAAGTTTTACACAGGAAAAAAATATTCTCTCAAACTTTTGTTGTTAATAATTTTTGACAACTCTTTCCATCAAAAAGTTCTGTCCAAAAATTGATGAAAATAAATATTAAAAATAGTTTTTTAACGTTTATCTTGAAACATATTTATCTTGTTCTTCTATTTTGCTCTTCGCTTTTAAGTTATTCACTGTTTTAGTTTTTCTTTTTGGGCGTGAACACTATAATCTACTCAGCTAATGGCCGTCGCAGGTCGGTCGTATACCTATTTTTGTCCAAGTCTTCCAGTTTTTTGTTCATTACGTTCGGAATTGTTTGGTCTGTAGGACGTTTAGATTGACCATAATATTCCTGATCATTTCGTACAGATGATCTCAAGATGTTTGAAAAATCAATCCCAACTGAAAGAAAAATGGTTTTTTCCTTCTAACCCATTCACATTAAGCGGGCGGAATAAAAGAATAGAAAAATACCGCATCTGTCGATTCTTGAACCTCGATTATTATCTGGACTACAATCCGAATTCCAACAGGTACTGCCTTACTTCGCATTTTAACACAACCTATTGAATCTGTGTAATTCAGTCTTTCTTATAAGCAAGCCGTATACATTTGCACACCATCTAACATCTACGAAAAGAAGAGATGAAATCTTCAGAGTTTTTAATAGTATAATCGAAAATGTTGGAAATGGCAAAATGTTTTTACGCAGCTAGTTTTACTTTTTTTTATGAATTACTTATCTTAAATTGTGTGGTTCTTCTGTTAAATACAAAATGGCCACGTTCAAAAATTGCTCTCATGTTAAATTTTAAACTAAGCAACATGACGAAAGATGATAAAAACTACTTTAAGTAAAATTTGTCACTAAAGAAATATTTGTCAGTAAAGTAGCATTTGTTACTGAAGAAATATTTGTCACTAAAGTAACATTTGTCACTAAATTAACATTTGTCACTAAATTAGTATTTGTCACTAAATTAACATTTGTCACTAAAGTAACATTTGGTACTGAAATAATATTTGTAACTTAAGTAATATCTGTCACTAAAGAAACATTTGGACCAAAGCTACGTTTGTCACTGATGTTACACTTGTAACTAAAGTAACATTTTTCACTAAAACAACATTTGTCACTAAAGTAACATTTGTTTCTGAAATAAAATTTTTAACTTAAGTAATTTCTGTCACTTAAAAAAAAATTTCGACCAAAACTACGTTTGTAAAAAAGTTAAATTTGTCACTAAAGTAACATTTGTCACTAATGTAACATTTGTCACTAAAGTAGCATTTGTCAATAAAGTTCCATTTGGTACTGAAATAATATTTGTAACTTAAGTAATATCTGTCACTAAACAAACATTTGGACCAAAGCTACGTTTGTCACTGATGTTACACTTGTAACTAAAGTAATATTTTTCACTAAAACAACATTTGTCACTAAAGTAACATTTGTTTCTGAAATAAAATTTTTAACTTAAGTAATTTCTGTCACTTAAAAAAAAATTCGACCAAAACTACGTTTGTAAAAAAACGTAAAATTTGTCACTAAAGTAACATTTGTCATTAAAGTCACATTTTTCACTAAAGAAACATTTATCAATAAAGTTACATTTGTTAAAGTAACATTTCTCACTAAAGTAACATTTGTCATTAAAGTAACATTTGTCACTGAAATGAAATTTGAATCTGTACAAAGTTAATTAAACCAAGTACACCATTTTTTCTGGTTCTAAAATGCTCAAAAATAGCTAGTTAACTCAAAATCAAAATAAAACCAAAGCAGCCGTCCAGGCTGAAGCTGAGAGGATATAGACATGCCTTGTATAATTAAATTGTATTATTTAAATTTAAGTGACTCTAGACAGGCCAAATATAACACTTTTGATTTATAAGAGTACTGTTAATGCGGCCCCGCAGGTCCAGGGTCCTCCGCCAGTAGGTATACTTCAGGCACCCAGAGTGTTTTTTCAAGTCGCAAGGCGCACAACCACTTTTAATAGTAAAAAAATGTTATAACTATTATAAATTGGCATGTCTCTAGTCTCGTCCTATTTAAATATTACAAAAAAAAAGAAGAAAAAATAGCTTCGAAATTCATCACGAGTGCACCGATTTTCTTTACCAATGATCCCTTATGTCACACTTGAAATACAACATTACCACCTGGGATATACCTACATATAAAATAAGTCTGTGCTAATGATAGAGTCTCTAAGTGGACCGACGGACTTGTCGATTGAAGAAGTATATCAAGTGCGTTTGTTTTGGATGGTACACATTGTCATCTGGTTTTATTGTCATCCTCATAGTTGTTTGTGCATCCAGATTCCAGAATTCGTATATATGTATATTTGGATGAAAATCAAAGACAATCCAGTCAGAGAGAATATAGGGCTATAATAGTTGTTGCTATAAGGTACGAATGAGCTTAGTTTATCTTCATTCGTATATTTATGTGCGTAGAGAAGAAGAAAAAGAACAACAACAACAGACAGGAGGACATTTGTTTCGAAACTGGTTTTCGGATTTATCTCGATTGGGAAGATTAATTACTAAGGAAAGGCGTAATTGGCTTAGAATGTTTATTTTTTTAGCCCCGGAGGAAACATTCATGGCACAATGACCCCCGAGATTGCGTTGTTATTTAAATTGTTATCTTTAATTTATTGTTATTTTTTTTTAAGTGCATATAGTTTTATTTTGAAGGTTAATTTGTTTTGTTTTGTAATTTAGTTTTTACTGTCAAATACACATAAACCAATTTGATTTTATTTATTTTTGATTAAAGTATACGCATGTTAAGTCTTAGTACACACTTTTTGCGAAATCAAACGTTCCACAATATGCTTCAGGCTATATTTTCAATAGAATTCCATTCCAGAAATTGGAAAATACGACCATTAGAAGATTGTGGAATGGATCAGTTTTTTTACTCTGTTTTAAGGAGAAGTGAGGACGAGAATTAAACTAGCACAATTGAATAAATTGCATGAAAAAGATTGTGGAACGTATTCATTTCGGATCATGCATCATTTTTTTTTCATCTCATGAGAAGCAAGAACTAGACTTAAGTTCGTCCTATTCAAAATTTAGTAAATTGGGTCAAAATGTTTGTGGAACGTATTCATTTTTCATTTTTCAATTTCATTAAAATGACGGTGCATAACCATATTAATCGAGGATTAGGTATCTGTGGTGTTCGGTGGTGAAGTTAAATGCAAAAAATGTATATATTTCTTTAAATGCTTCATTTTTAGAATAAATTCCATGAATTCATTTGTTTATTGCATTTATTTAAAATTGTAGCTTATTTCCAACCTATTTTCGATAAAAAAGAAAACACATACATATGTACCAAATATGAAAGCTCTCAAGCCATCAATTTAGGTCCTACGTATATTCCACATAATAAATCAAGTGAAAAATAACCGACACTAATTTAATGAACATGCCGATGTGGCTGCAAGCTTTTATGACAAAATAATCCAAATAAACGTGTCCTAGTTATATGCAATGCAATGCATGCATCAATGCATCGTTCCTCCAAAAAGAGATAACCCGTTGTTGTTGAGCTGAACGGGACGTTATAAAAATGTATGTATATATTTTCGATTGGATTATGGATAAAATTTACGTTTATTCGTGTTTCGCTTTCTGTTTTCATTTTACTGGGCAATCTATAAAGAGTGTTGGAAGAAGATCTGCAGTTGCGTAGCCAACAGGAGGTGAAATGTTTTTGAGAGCTCTGTTGGAGTTTTTGGAAGGGAATTCATTACAATATTTTAACTCTGGAACAAAAATTTGATTAAAACGATTGATTAAATGGCAGTAAACATAAATTAGAAACAATACAGGCCACAAGACCGAACCTTGTGGAACACATAAATGAATCACTTTCGAGTTGCTGAAAGATCATGTTCTACAAGTACATTGTAAAACTTCACAACGATTACTTGTTTTCGTTTAAAATGTTTGCAAGGCCTTAGCTGTAGTACAACCTTTAAGTTCAACATTTGTTTTACATTTGCTTTTGTTTAAAATAAAAGCTGTGTAATGTGCACGTTAAAAACTTCACGCTGGTGATTTTGTAGGCTTTGTTTCATAATCTTGCAATAGTAAGTATATCAGTACCTTATTCGAAATGGTATAATAATTTAAAAATCGATTTAATAAACGCTATGAATTCTCAAGTGGTTTTTGAACTGCAAATCTTTTGTTAAGGATTTTCAAACCCCTACGACGACTATGAGTAAATTCGCTGTAATAATAATGGTGCTAAATCTGTTACTTTATAATAGTACATATTCTTCCCTTTTATATATACTACCTACTTATTGACTTACTACTACTTATAACAATAATAATATTCGGATGTAAAGAAAATAGATGGTGTTCCGCAAGGAAGTTTTCTTGGTCCGGTCTTGTTTATTGTTCGAAAAGATATTTTTTCAACTATAGCTTCATTTGGCAATGACACAGTGACTATCATTCGATTCAAAGGAAATACGAACAGCAAAGCTCCAGCTAGGTCTTAGTTAAATGGATGAAGATATGATGCAGTGTTGCCGTTGAGCAGTTTTTAAAAGGTCACAAAAAAAGATATTGTGAAAATGTTTAGAAGAAAGTAAAACAAACTTTGTAAATTCTTTCTTTAAAAAAAAAAAACATGCGGAAATGCCACAATATCAGTTTTTGTTTTGTTACTGGGCTTGTTTGTGTACTTTTTTTTCTCAAAATCTATTGTTCTTAGAACTGTTTTCTGTAGAAAAATATAAGTTATCGTTTTCCCTTTGACAATTCTTCAAAAAAAAAAGTAATATTTTTCGAGTAATTTTCAAATTCACCCTCACAAAATCAGAATCATTGCTTCTGACTTATGGCTGATTTCATAAAGCCCTTTTAACTATTTAACAGGCTTTTAAATCTTAAAATGACGTTTCTTCCATACAAAATAAAAGCCTGTTAAATATTTGTGAAACCGAACATAAGAGTACTTTTCAGCTTTGTCGGAGTACATCAACTGTACATTTTTTTTTTGTCTGGCAAGCTTATAACTGACAATTGGCCTACACGGAAATCCAAACCCAAACTACGGACCTGAAGCAGGTATGCATAAATCGTATCGTAAATTCATTGCACTTTGCGTCCAATCAGTGTCTGTGGCAGTGGCAGTGGCAAAGGCAACGGCAACATCAGCAACGGTTTGGCAGTGCTGCACCATACCACTCACCGAAATTTCAAAAAAAGTAGGTCATTCCGGAATCCGAAGTTTGTTTTTTGTTGTTGTTGTTTTTATTTTGTTATTTTAATTGCTTCGTTTCCTTGTTTCCTGCGTTCGTCTCAATCTCCTTTTCTGTTTGTTAGTTTTGGACTGGTGTTGTGTTGTTTTTTTTTGTGTGCTATTTTGTTGTTGTTTATTTTAAGTACCTACCTTCCAAATCCAAACTTTTATTTGCTGCATCAGATGGAAAAACGGCGGAGGGAGGCACAAAGACGTCTACGATGGGTACGGCAACGATGAAAGACGACGACCGACGGCGACGCCACCGGCCGCCGCTCAACTGACGACGACGACCCTAGCTGGTGTCGAGCTCTACCTCCATTAGCTCAATTTTTCACTATTAACTGGAAAATGCCATTAAAATCAGTTCGAATGAGTTTGTATCATTTTGACTGGAAACTTTTTTTTTTTTTTTTTTATTTTTCTGTAGATATTTGCTTGCTCCAGCTGTTTTGTTCGGCTTTGTTAATTCTTCGTGACAGGAGCTGGGGTTGATGGTGGAGAAGAAAAGTGGTCTCAGTTTGATGGAAGTTAATTGAAAATGCACTGCTGCTTCTGCAGGAAAAGGCTGGCTCTGGCTGGCTGGCGCACAGGGCAAATGAAGAACGTAAAGTTTAAGTTAATTTGAAAATTGCTGGTATTTATTAAGTAAAACTATTTAATTCAGGTTCAATTGGTCTGAAAAGTTTTGTGTTTTGTGTTTGGTTTTTTTTTTTTTATTTTATTTTAATCTTTAAGTTATTCTTTTATCGACTTGTTTTGTAGTAGGTACCTACCTTTAGGTATGCAACCGCCACTCAGTTTGAGTGATTTAACACCTTTGTTGCAAGTATTTTGTTTGTTGTTGTATTTTGTTTATAAACTTGTCCTTTGATATAGAAGTTGAATGCATCTGCATATAATTTTGTGCATTGAAAAGCAGTTCAGGTGATGTGGCTTCTCCCCTTTCTTTTTTTTTTACTAATATCACATTGAAAAGTTATAATATTCATGACGTTGTTGGAGTTGAGCTGAGGTGAATATAAAGAAGCTGGCTGCGTTGATAATTTAATAAATATAGGTAAATTGATATTCACGTTGAACGAATATAAACATTTTTTTTTTAAGTTGAAGCTTCATATAAAAGAAAGCATCGATGGCATAGTTTAGGAAAGCAGTCAGTCTGTCTGTCTGTCTGTCTGTCTGCACTTAAATGCTAAGATGCGTACCTACACATTTTTAATAAATCACTTTTCAATACAAGAAAACTTAATCAATCAAGACTTATAGATTGTACTAGATGATTGGAAACAAAGGCTAACATTTCTCTCGATTTAAATAGGTAAGTACACTGAGAATAGAACCTTTTTATGCTTGATGAAAATTTGGATTAATTCAAACGAATATACGCTTCTTATCGAATATCATGATCCACAAATTTAATATAAATTATTTTTCAACAAGTTTGTGATTAAAGAGTATAAAAAGCAAAAGTCAAGTATTTTTTGACCGACTTTTTTCGCTATTTTACGTTTCTTTTGAAATGGCCATATCTTCTAAAGGGTAATTCGTAGGAAAAAAGTTGTTCTAATATTTCTTGTGGGAAATTGCATCATCTACAAGTTTTGTATGAAGTGCTTTTCGATAGCATTTACCGTTCAATAGTAAAATCCGAAAAAACGAAATTTTCGACATTTAACACCGAATAGCTTTTGATGCTATTTAGTCAGTATTTCTGAATACAAAATAAAAGCAAATGCGTTTTAGAGTAATTAATTTAAAAAAAAGTCAATTGTAGACTTTGGACCATTGAACTTAAACTCGGGTAAAGTCACCTAAATTTCCATTGTCAGCGGTAAATTTATCTTCGGATTCTGGCTGGATTCGTTAAGTCCAAATTGTATAGACTCTATTCTTATAAAGTTCGGAAGCAGCCACATACATATCGATCTCGACATTGCCGGTGTTGTTTTAGAAGCTGAGATGAAACCACTCCCCAGACAAAACGAATTTGTCGTTAAATAACTTCGTCAGAAGGTTATCAGATGGCAAAATCATGAACTCCAGCTGGACCATATTGATCCCAGCGAAGGAACAGGTAATGTGTTTTTTTCACTGATCTCTATAATACAGTGGATAGCGTATTCCTTGTAATAAGTCTGTTTTGAAACATGCAAATTTTTACATATTTTCACAAATTTTCGCAATTTTTCACAAATTTTCGCAATTTTTCACAAATTTTCGCAATTTTTCACAAATTTTCGCAATTTTTCACAAATTTTCGCAATTTTTCACAAATTTTCGCAATTTTTCACAAATTTTCGCAATTTTTCACAAATTTTCGCAATTTTTCACAAATTTTCGCAATTTTTCACAAATTTTCGCAATTTTTCACAAATTTTCGCAATTTTTCACAAATTTTCACAATTTTTCACAAATTTTCACAATTCTTCACAAATTTTCACAATTTTTCCCAAATTTTCACAATTTTTCCCAATTTTCACAATTTTTCCCAAATTTTCACAATTTTTCCCAATTTTCACAATTTTTCCCAAATTTTCACAAATTTTCACAAATTTTCACAAATTTTCACAAATTTTCACAAATTTTCACAAATTTTCACAAATTTTCACAATTTTTCACAAATTTTCGCAAGTTTTCGCAATTTTTCACAAATTTTCGCAATTTTTTCATAAATTTTCGCAATTTTTCACAAATTTTCGCAAGTTTTCGCAATTTTTCACAATTTTTCGCAATTTTTTCACAAATGTTCGCAATTTTTCACAAATGTTCGCAATTTTTCACAAATTTTCGCAATTTTTCACAAATTTTCGCAATTTTTCACAAATTTTCGCAATTTTTCACAAATTTTCGCAACTCAAATTTTCACAATTCGCTGTCAACCCATTGGGAAAGAGCCAGTTTTGGGATACTTGGTAAAGTTTTATTTACCAAACAGGCATAATGTATAACAGTTTTTGTAACTCTATTTTTTACCAATCTTTTACCACAACAAGATAAGGCGGACGAGCGCATATCTATCTATCGGAGACAAAAAAAGTAATTGGACGTAAATTCGCAACCTAATGTTGCTCGTTGGAGGATTAATTCGAAATTTTTCACTTACAAAATGTAAATCTTTTCAAATAAATATGTTTCCAATTAAAAAATATTTAATTCTATTGACAGTGAGAACAGATGTCAAAAAAGCAAACGTCAACAAGCCTTTTTTCGCCAGCTCTTTTTCACCAGGAAATGGGAGTGAGATAAAGTACAGAGATGTCAACAAAAGTAGGAGGAGACAGTCCAATGTGAACACCAGTCTCTAACAAGGTTTAATTTATTTATACTTTGACAGTTAAGGACGCGTGGGATGACTCACGTCTATTGTGTTCAGCCATTTTGGCAAAAAAGAAATATTATACTGTTATACGTTCGAGTGCACTTATATCAATTCTTCAATTGAGGTCAACTTATTTTTATGAATGCGCTATCCAGTGTCTACTAGATATCAGTAGTTTTTTCATTCTGTTTGTACAATTAAACACCCTTCATGGCTCTTCCAGCTTCCTTCTTGGTTTCATCCACCTTCATCAGGAAATTATCGATCTCATTTTGTCGGCATTGTTGTTTTCATTTTTAATGCGATGACCTTCATTAGTTAAATAAAATTATTGAAAATGTTTAAAATAAAAAAAAAAATTAGACGAGGACTAACAACTAAACGACTATGTTAACTGGAGCCGGTTAAATTCCTCTAATACGAGAAATATTTTAAAATAAAATTTAAAGTTAACGTCGCGTTAAAAACCTTCATTAGTTAAAAAATATTGTTGAAAGTGTTCACACGTTAACTAGAGTCGGTTTTTATTCCTAAAAAACTTCAATACGGTTAGGGCTGTAGAGTGTTGATATAGAGAAACAGATTTGTCATTTTCCAATTAATGTTCAGTGCTACTCTTTTTTCACTCCTTTTACTCCAAATTTTCCATTTTCGAGAGGAATCGAACAGCGCCGAAATCCAATCCAATAACTTCACAGATGACAGAAAAAAAAAACTGTATTCATCTCAAATTTGCTAATTTCGTTTGACAGTTCAAATTTTTTCAAAATGGATTCCAATTGGGTGTGTTCGTAAGGTTGGCACTTAATTTCTAACCTAATTTCGTGCAAATTGGGTTGAAATTACCTCATTTCGAAATGTGAATTTGTATGGGAATCGAGGTAATTTGGAATCGAATTGGAAATTTTCAACGAAATTACCTCGTTTGCTCTAAGGAAAACGTAGTTTTAGATAAAGACAGAAAAATATGTGGAATCAACTTTTACCGTCTTCTCTACAATCGCGATTTAAGCATTGCTTAAAATGTCGCCTGGATATTTTTTATGAATTCAAACCTTCTCCATGATACGAGTAGGTATACATTACAAATACGACATCATAACTCATACAAAAATAAAGTCTTATGTCGTGTTCCTTTTCGATTTCGTTCACATCTCGCCGCCATGTCGCTTTGTTCGTTTTGTTACAGAAACGTTCAAAACTACAAAACCATATGTTTGATTTGCATATTCGATCCACAATGTAAAAAAAGAATATTGTTTCAAGTAGTTTACATATACAATATCCGTAATAGGGGTGAATAATTTTCATGCTTCTTTAAATTAATTTCCATGTCTAATTCTGTTCTTATAGCAGTCTGTGTCAGACATGAGGGCAACTATACGATACGTGAGAATCAGTATATTTTGTTTAAATTTATCGAAGATAAGGGAACTTTTTCAAATGGCCAATAGGTGGCCTTGGAAAAGCTTAAACTTGAAGGGAATATAAATATTAGACATGAGAGAGGATATGACCGAAAACGTGCCACTAAATTTTTAATTCTATTTATGAGGGTTTACTGTGGAACCTTTTTAAGATGAAGAAGATTCAAGGTTCTTAAAAGTTATTTTTCTACCTGATGTAACGGAAAGAAGGGGAACAACATAAAATACAACATAAAATACAACATAAATAAAAATAAGAACCCTGACCTAAACCACAGAAGTTGTCATAGTAAAATATCAAAAAAGCCTGCACCTAAGTTTATTTTATATGAAACCTCATAGGGCCAATCTAGCTGGACAGCTTGAGGTATTTCTGTATCTTAAGTTCGATATCTAGTTTGTTTCAATTTGTGTTTGTTTATGTGTGTGTTGGTATAGAAGAAACACCTTTTGGTCGGTTGGATCACGTCATCATCACATTCGATTGGACCCCCACCACCATATAAACAATGAACAGGAACTCAAAAAAGGCATTGGAACGTTCCAAATATTTACTATAAAACCCAACAGCCAAACGGGTGTTGCTATTTTGTTTGCTTGGGTGGGATGCCTGCATTGGCCACAAGTATAACAGACAGACAAGCGGGGGACAGTTTTATGTACATATACCTACATTTGTAGGTAATATTACCAACGAAACGGCAAAAAGATTTTTGCGGTCTTGAGCAGCAGAAAAAAATACCGCAAAGTCAGTCGAACGTTACATGAATGTAATTGAGTATGAATGCGGCAAAAGGTTCGGAAGAGAAGTAGGTATAGAAGATTCCTATGCCGCGCCGACCGGCCGCGTTTCCAAAGCAGATGCAAAAATATTTACATATATCGCCAATCGCTGCTGTGAATCGGCTTTCATTCAATTAAGAAAAAATGATTTGAGTTGGAAAGCTCATAGATTATCCAATTTAAATTGAAGATAATTTATTTATAAAAAAAAAAAAATACTTTTGCGTTGGTTTTTATTTATTATAAATTTAATTTGCCTTTGTTGTGAGACTTTTGTGTAACACACAGACATCAGGTAACAAAAAAAAAAAAAAAATATGTTAAACATGAGAAAACTCATGCTTTTCAACAATAGTCTGTGTGTATGCTTTTGTTGTTTCTATAGCTCGAGATACCTCACCGTTTTTTTTTTTATTATTTTAGTCCGAAACCGAAACAGCCGGTGAACTTATAATAAAAGTGTTAAGCGTATGCAAAGAAGATTAAATTTCAGCCTGTTGACAAGGTCGTTTGGTGGAAGATCATCAGAATGAAAATTACAGGAAAGAGTAGGTAGACATTATTTGAAGCTGGAATTAATATGTTAACTCATTTTTTGTTTATTCACTGTGATTTTGGTAAAGCGGTCTGGAATAAATAAAAAAAAAAAAAAAACTAAATAAATAAATTTATTAAAATATCGATTTATATGCTTTATGAAGACTCAACTTTTGAAGTTTGAGGTGTTAAGCTAGTTTTTTATGTTATTAAATTATTTATTTTGTTGATTTATGCTATGGCAACGGTGACATCCGTTCTTTTTTTTTTTTTTTTTCAAACAACAGTCTTTTTTCCTTACGAGTTATGTAAAAGTAGGTTATACTCGGTATATGCCAATTTAAGCATTTTCAAAAATAATCGAACTTGAGATTTTGATCAAACTTGACATTAGAATATCAATTTCTGTCTGTCTGTAGGTTACAGCATAAACAGGTTGCTGCATTTTCTTTAAACCTAATAGGTAGATAGGTAGGTTTAAAGTGTTTTTTGGGCACTCTACCGACATGGTTTTTTGATTATTTTTAGGGACTTACCTTTCATAATGTTTAGAGGTTAAGAAAAATATGATTTGAAATTTTTTTTCAATTGAAAATGGTTCCATAGATTGTTATAGACAGCTTTGAAAAAAAAACAACGACAAATCGGGCTATGGGATCTTAGCGACCCATTTGTGGGATATTCGACCTCATTTGTCGGATATTCGACCTCATTTGTCGGATATTCGACTTCATTTGTGGGATATTCGACCTCATTTGTCGGATATTCGACCTCATTTGTGGGATATTCGACCTCATTTGTGGGATATTCGACCTCATTTGTGGGATATTCGCAAAAAACGTATACCATGGTCTAGTGACCCTCTTAAAGCTCAGCTAAGTTTTAGTAATTGTTCAGCGACAGATTTTTTTTATTGAATTTTTAAAGTGTTTTTATTTTCAAGGTGTAAAAGATTTTCAGCTCTGCATTTGTGGGTTATTCGAATTTTAGTTTATTTTTCTTTTTTTTTTTTTCCTTTTCTGTTCTTTCCCTTAGAAGTTTAAGTAATTTTTGTTTGAAATGAATGAAGGATTCATACAATTCGACAATCAAAATAAGAAAGGAATCATCAAGTTTTCAAAAAGACCCAGATTGACACAATTGATAGCAAAATTTTGAACATTTTTTTTTTAAAATAACCAATAACTTAATACACTAGAAAATGATAGTTAAAAATTATCTAGGTGTGTCCAGCTTTTAAAAACAAAAACCTATATCTACACAATTGGTGCGCATTAGCGGTTTTGTTTGGCTGACATTCTAGAGCTGTAACTTTGGACTACGATATATTATCATTTTCAAAAATATATCAAATTCTTGAACATTCCTTGCTCTACAATTTTTATTAGAGAAACAAATTACGTAAGCTTCTTAGGTCCAGTTTTTCAGTGCGAGATTTTGATATTTTATCCACCGAATCTGTTTAGCTCCGCATGGTAACTGTGGGTTAATTTACTTCTAGAATTAGCTTACGCTGGTTTGACTCCCGACTGAAAAACTGGTCCTTAAAAATGAGAAAGTATGCGAAAAACAAACTAAAGAAAAATGTAGCCGCCCAGAAAAAACTTTCATACCTATTACTTTGGTTCTTATAATTTTCTCGCGAACACAAATAGTTTCGCAAATGTAGTTCAATTTGTGTTTTTCATATTTGTGGATTTCGCTACTCCAATTGCGTCTCGAAAACCTGGGGCCGAATTATCGCATCAGTTATCGAGTAATACGTGACTGAATAATGTGAGTTTGGCATTACCGCTAACGTTATGGAGCCATCATGACCATCAGCTGATGGCATTCACACGATCATTCACTAATGCGGTAATTTGGCAACTGGACTTAAGACTTCTTTTAGATATCAAAAAAAGCTGCCTTCCAGCAAAATTGTGAGAAAATTGAGACTTCAAGTTCAAATGTGGTAATAAATCGATCCAACAAAATACTTAATGTACCTGCATAAATATTTTAAAGTGTTTATATGAATTATGCCGGTACTCTTGTTCAGTGAATATTTTAAGATAAAATGTTCAACTTGATTTCTAATATTCGGATCTTTAAGAATATCTTGATATTATGTAAAAATAACAGGCTACAATTTGGGGCAAATAAAAATAATTGACTTTTTATAAAACCTGTCGCTTTATTAATTTTTTTAAATTTTAAACTTATTCTAAATTTTCATCTCTATTTCTCATTTTTAACAAATGATCTCTTGTCTAAAACCACTAATCCACTTCACTGCTTTGGTGACGACAGCGCACTCTCAGCTTTTCATGTTAATTTCCAGATTCAAATCCCTGCGTTTTTTAAATGTGGAACTGCAACGGCAGCATATGATGAGCTCATTAAATTCCGATGTAAACAATGTTGTTAATATTGGTGCTTCCAAAACCCAGAGCTGTCTTTTGTCGTTCAAGCGGAATATTCCCCCTTTACATGCATTGAGAAACCGAAAAGCTTTCTATTCTCGGTATGTATGCATCACCGATCACCTTTTGTGGAATGATCATATATTATATAGCTAAAAAATGCAGCGTGGTGCTTAGGTTTCTTGAGACGATGTAAGAACTTTTTGTCCACTTTTGATTTGGGTACAAATTATAAGACGTACAACCGCCCAAAGCTAGAGTATAGGTATAATACTCATATCTGGTCTGGTGCCTCTAAAACATCCCTGCACCTAATGGATAGAATCCAGCATAGAGCTTTAAATTAACTGATATAGTTAACAGATCAATTTCCGAAACAATAGTTTCATTGGAACATCGTCAAAAGGTCTCTTGCCTATCACTGTCTTATCGTTATTGGTTTAAACAATATTCTAGTGAAATAGCCAGCTTTATTCCTCCCCTTAAACAATTTCCCCGTAACACTCATCAGTATACTATTGAGCCTAATTTTGGACGTATACTGTTAAGTACAGAGATTCATTCTTTAGCCGCACGGCACGAATGTGGAATTCCTTACCTAATTCTGTTTTTACATCCCATTTCAATATCCAGATATTCAAAACAAATGTACATCGTTCTTCTTCTATTTAATTCTCCTTCCATTTCATAAGTTTCCTAATCGTTCGCAATGTGTTTGAAGTAACATTTTTTTTAAAGGGAAGTCATAACCCCTTGAGTGCGTGTCAATTATAAAAAAAAAAACGCCAATGCCATATTGTAAGCGTTTTTGTTTCATTAAAAAGGCAAATAAAACAAAATTCAAAATTTATATATTTTTTTTTCATTTAATAAATTCGTTTTAATTCATTTTGAATCCAAAGTTTTGTTTCATGTACTTCAAATTTATAGGCGTATTCACGTCAAAAATCATTTATTTTAATAAAAATTACAATAAAGTTTTTTATTCTTTTCATTCTAGGTAAGAACCCAGATTATATCATCATGTAAACATGTATGTAAAGGGTTTTTCAATAAGAGCGCTACAAAAGTTTTTTTTTAAATAAAACAAAAATGGTTTTGGATATCAATGAAATTCTTTATTCCTGTGAAAGTACGTTCGATGCCATTATGTTTGGAACTCTTGTGCATGGCTACCACGGGCAAACTTGCAGGAGTCCAGACGCTGAACCCAATTTTCGACGGTTTTCAAGCATAAATCGGCCAATACTGCCGCAATTTCACGTTCGATATTCGTACGAAGTTCATCAATCGTCGCTGGCTTGTTGGCATAGACCATAGACTTGACGTAGCCCCACAGGAAATAGTCTAACGGCTTCAAATCTCACGACCGAGGCGGCCAAGCGAATGGACCATTTCGTGGGATAACCTGTTCTCGAAACTTGGTTTCCAATAAATTGATTGTGACATTCGCTGTGTGGCTTGCGGCGCCTCCTGTTTGAACCACATGTCTTCCAAGTCCATATCATCCAATTGAGGCCAAAAATATTCGGTTATCATTGAACGGTAGCGATCCCCATTCACAGTAACGTGCCGGTCTTGATCATCACAGAAGAAGTACGGCCCAATTACGCCGCCGGCCCATAAACCACACCAAACCGTAATTTTTTCGGGATGCAATGATGACTCATGGAGTACGTGTGGATTGCTGCCTGACCAATACCGCATATTTTGTTTATTGACGAAGCCATTCAGCCAGAAATGAGCCTTATCGCTGAAGATGATTTTTCGATGAAAATCCGAATCATTTTCAAGTTGTTGCTCAGCCCAATTCACGAACATACGACGCTTCTGGTGGTCAAGCGGCTTCAGTTATTGCGTCAATTTAATCTTGTAAGGATGTAGGCCAAGATCTTTTCGCAAAATTCGCCACAACGACGTCACAGAGATGCGCATTGCCCAACGCTTGAGAACGACGTGTGAGAGACACATTTGGGCTTTCTGCAACTGAAGCCTCAGCGGCAGCAATATTCTCGACACTACGGGCACTTCTTTGTCTCACTGGCACGGGAACATTTTGTACTGTGCCTGTGGATTCAAATTTTTCCACTAGACGCTCAATTGTTGATCTGCTAGGACGATTATGACGACCATAAATTGGACCTAGCGCTCTTAACGTTGAGGCCACTGACTCCGAATTTCGGTAGTAAATTTTAATAATTTCGACTCGTTGTTGGCTCGTATATCTTTCCATCATGAAATGGCAAACCTTACTGAAGAGAAATGTCAAACGAACGACAAGAAATATGGCGTCGTTTGCTGTCCCTGTTGCTCTACTTTTGTAGCATCCCTGTTGAAAAACCCTTGTACCCTATATGTAACTTACCATAGAAGCGAATTCATTGGACTTAAAATGGAACATAAACTATAAACAGTAGCGTGCCAATGCATCAATAAAAAAGTATTTAATGCACACAATCTATAATTATACACGGCCTTATCAAAACAAGTAATAAATAAGTAAGTGTCCGTCTAATAAAATGTCTAATTAACAATCGAGCACTATATAAGTATAATAAATATAAGAAAATGAGGAAATCTGTGCCAGATTTCACTTTCAATTTAAAAACAGAGCCCCAGCCCAGTCCCATATAGATAGAAACAATATACCAGCCAGCATAGTAAATCAACCAACCAACCAACCAACGATCTGACCCCATCGTTGGTCGCCTTTGGAATTGCTGAGTTGGTGGTGAGATACTCACCTACTTCTACTTTTTTATATCTATATGTATAGGTTTAGGTATCTATCGGATGCCATAACAAATTGAGGAAACCATTAACAGTGCAGCAGCAGCAATGGGCCCTACCCGGGCACAATGGGGCGTATATATGCTGTTCTATGTGTATATGTGCAATAACCTCTGACGAGCTATTAATTTTATAGGGAATGACTTGTTTAGGTTTTGTTTATAAGTCAAATTGGACAGATAACAAAATGTAGGTAGTTATTTGAAAAATGTGTGTATTTTTTTCGTAAACACAAAAATCTATTTGAAATTCTTGACCGGTGTTAGATAAATATTTCCCCTTCCATTTCGAACCAAATTACTGGCTGTAGGTTAATAAATCGAATGTGGAAATAAAATGGAAACATAATGAGCAAAAAAAAAAAAAAAAAATATCTACTTGTGGTGTGGGTGTGAATTAAAATGCTTACCTGTTATGTTCATTTAAAAATCGATGTGGAACTTTTAGACACATTTTTGTTTTCTTTTGTTTATTCGCGGGCGTATCTTTTAATAAAATCAATACCACATATTTTGCTATCCTTGATGTCCGGCCAGAGAGTTCGAAAAATTAATACGCAATTGCCCTTTCAATAGAAGCAGTATTTGTTCAAATCAGCAAGTTCTTTAAAGAACTTAGTGACTGATTTCTTTGAGCCAACACTGAAAACAAACGAATCCATTGCGTCTTTAGAGATTTCCACTTTTATATGGATTTGATCTTGTTGTGGTCTCATTAGACCAGCAACAAGTGCTACCAGATCCTGGCGTTTAATCATCTTAAGTTCAACTAGCATGCCTTCGCAGCATGTTCGACCAGAACACCATAAGGTGTATAGACTTTCATTCTCCTTATTAAGGCCAGGATTTTCGTTTTCCATTTTTCCATCATCACCGACTAGAACAAAGTTGTCTTCTAAAAGAGATCTGTGCGTATTTAGCCAAAGGTGTGCTGATTTTGAGTTTTTGGACTTTCCAAAGAAGAAATTGGCGAAATAAGTGAGTAGGCCACCCAACATTAACATTTCCATCCAATACGAGTCCCAATGAGTCCTAAAATGTAGTGGAATTTTAGCAACAGTTAATTTGGGCTCCGGTGCTTTTTGGTCTATGGGAAGATCTTTTACATCTCCACCATCAAAACCTTCAAATTCCTCCTCGTCTTGAAAATGTTCGAATTCGTTATCATCATCCTCGACGACTCCGTCTTCTTCGTCATCGTTCATCGCAGCAAAATCATCAGATTTTTTTATCTGCACCGGAATATCTTTCTGCACTGAGTCTTCGTCGCTTTCCTTGAAGTCACCAATTGTAGCTCCATTGCCATCGAATTCTTCTTCTTCAGTATCAAAATCTTCGAATTCAGCAAAGTCACTGTCCTCGAAGGAATTATCGCCACCAACTATAGCAAATCTATCGCAATAGCAATATATCGATAGAAAGATAAGCAACACTGATATTTTCATCTCCAATTTGATTTTATTAAAATTAAGTTAAGAAAAGTTTTATATTTAAATGAACGAAAGTATTTGTATGGCTTTTGTTGTATTTTCATTCAGTTTAATGGCTTCTTTTTACCATCTTTGGGTATTTTTTAAACTTAAGAAATTTGGATTGAATTTAAAATCAATTACTGGTCGATATTTTGTTCTTTTTCTCTTGTGTCGAAAATAATTTTGTAGGGTCCTATACATATATAAAATTCAAAATTACAAAGTATCTAAAGTCAGATTGAATATAGGTATAAGGACAAGAGGCTGGTAAATTATTCACGGTTTAGTGAGAACAACACTCACAAGCTGTTACTGTGTATAATTTGAACACACTTTATGAGCATTTAAAAATATGTAAGTATAGGATTGTAGGTAGCTTGTGGTGTAAGTGATTGCATTTACTAATTTGACATGACAGGCCTCTGTTTAACTTATACTTTAAATTTTGTGCTACGAATATAAGAAACCAAGATATAACTGATGGTTTAGTTAATATGTTGCATGTGAAAACGATACACATATATAAATGCTTATCGAATAAGAAGATCTCTTGCATTTTTTATAAAATAATTGTTAAGCTAATTAAAATAGAGTATGTTAGGTAGGTATTTGGGAGACCGAGCTTTACAATGCGACACATTCAACATTTTATTTAAAATAGTCCAATAGTCCATTATACATCATCATCGTCGGCTCGACAACCGGGGTCCGGTCCTGGCCTCCTTCAACAAGTCTCTCCACCCATCTCGGTCTCGAGCCGCCGCCATCCAGTTGCGCACCCAAAGGCTCCGGGCGTCCTGGTCTACGCCATCTCTCCAGCGCAAGCATGGTCTACCACGCTGTCGTCTACCATAGAATGTACCACAAAGAACTTTCCGAGCAGGTTCCTCTTCGCTCATGCGAGCTAGGTGCCCTGCCCACCGAAGTCTACCGAGCTTAATTTTTGTCACGATATCTGCTTCAAGGTAGATTGCGTACAATTCATGATTGTACCGTCTCCGGAATCGTCCTTCCTCACATATGGGGCCAACAATTCTCCTTAAGACTTTTCTCTCGAACGCGGCTAAGAGGTCGGAGTGCCTTTTGCTAAGCACCCAAGTCTCGGATCCATATGTGAGTACTGGCAGGACCATGGTCCTGTACAGCAGCAGTTTTGAAGTTATGATGAGATTTCTGGATTTGAAGAGCTTCGACAGACTATGGTAGGCTCTGTTGGATTTGAGAAGCCGCCCGCGTATTTCTTCTTCTATATTGTTATCGGCTGCTACTATTGTACTATTGACCCATGGTATTTAAAGGATTGCACCACTTCAAATTCGTGCTCCGCTACCTTGATTGTTTGACCAAAGTCCATTATACAGGGAGGGCCAAATAAGACCTACCTCTGTGAATTTAAAGAGCTCTTAAGTACTTGAAACGTTATTTTGGTTCAGCAGGATTGAGCTTTTGGACCAACTAGAATGTTGTTAGGGTACAGGTGCAGATCTTTCTGCAAAATTGTGCCACGCGGTATCTATAACCAACTGTGTTGAACGTCGTCGTTTCGATGTTTCAGGACCAGCTGCAAAACTTTCACGAACGACCTGGATGTTTTCGGCCGATCGTCTATAACGAGTTCTGCCCGTTCTTCTCAAATCTCTAACGTTCTCATATCGCTCAAATTTGATCACCACAAAACGAATTGTCGCATCAGCTGTTGGAACATCTTCAACACTATAAAATGTGTAAATTTGTGTAAATTTTTGACCAGCCATTTTTCAAAATAATAATTGTACAGTTTTTGTTTGCTGTGCTGTAAATTAAATCTCCCAATCTTTATGTCTAAAAGAAAATTAAAAAATAATTCGAAAATATCTTTAAATAAAAAGTTATTATTTGTTTGCATAGAAAAGTGACTTTTGGCCCGCCTTTTAAATTTTTGTATTGACTCGTTATAGCCGCTTTCAGGATCCAAGAAAAGCGATTTTTTTTTTTAACCAATATTTTAATTTTGTTTTTGGTATTAAGAAATAATTTAAGTGGGCGTGGCAGTTAGCGAATTTCTCGAAAACAACTTTTTTTTTTAATTTTTGCCTTCCTTATAACAACAAACTTTGAAAATTGCATCCAAATCATTTCTGTCATTTCTGAAAAATAGAGCCATTTGTGAGAAACTAAGTGAGAGGTACAATGGGCGTAGCAGTGGGCGTTTTTAAGAACAAATTTGAAAATTTTATTTAAATCGTAACAGTCGTTTCCAAGAAAACAAGATATAAAAGAAGTAAGCGTGGCAGTGAGTGCATTTATATAAAATAATTTTTGTTTCTCCTCAAAAGAAAGAATAAACAGAAATGTTCATCCAAATCATTTTGAATAGTTTCCGGGAATTGGTGTTTTTTTCCGAAAAACTAAGAAATAGAAAAAAACTGGGTGTGGCAGTGGGTGGATTTTAATAATTCCAATTTTTAAATTTGTATGTCATTCATAAGAATAGATTCTTCCAATTAGCCATAAGTCCATGAGGCTAAAACTATTATTTTTAGTTTAAAAATTAATTTGTAATTTAGATTTACACTTTAATTAATAAAAAAAAAAGATTCTTCCAAATTCGTAGAGCAGTTTTCGAGATGGAAGATTGAACTATTTTTGTTTGTGTCATATTTTGGAAAATGTATATTTTGAAGATTTGAATCACTTTAGAAAAAATTTGAAAAATAAATATGTTAAGATAGGTAGCATTTGTTTTGCAACTTATTAAAAAAAAATTTGTGAAAAAAAAATATTTTGTTTTGTGAAAAACAATTTTTTTTTTAGAAAAAGTATTTGACTTGCAATTTTTTTCGAAAAACTATTTTTTTTTTGGAAAAATAAGTTTTTTTGTGAAAATCAATGTTTTTTTATGAAAATATTTTTTTAAGACTTAAACTTTTTTTTGTTAAAAAATATTTGTTTGTCAAAAATAATTTTTTTTGTCAAAAATAATTTTTTTTGTGAAATACTACTTTTTTGAGATAATTTATTTTTTGTTGTGAAAAGCTATTTAAACTATTTTTTATGAAAAAAAATATTTTTATAAAAAAAAAACAAATTTTTGTATGAAAAAAAAACAATTTTTTTATGAAAAACGATTTTTTTTTTTCAAAATTTCAAGTGTGAGAATGAGCATTTAAGTAGGTTGTTAATATAAGACCAAAATAATTTCGTTTCCTTACGTTTTAACCATTTTCCGGTACAGTCAAACTTCTTTATAACGCACTTCTTTTTAACGTAATTTTCTCTATAGCGAATTTCATTTTGTTCCCCTTGCAGTATTTAAAAACAAAATAATTTCTATACAACGAATTTTGTATAAAGCTTCTTTATAACGAAGCAATTTTGTGTTTCCTTGAAGGTTCGTTATAAAGAAGCTTAACTTTAATTGCATTTTTTACCAAAAGTAGGTACTGGAGCATTACGGTATATTTTGTTTGGGTATGTAATTAGCATTAAGTAAGCTCCTAATGATGATGTCATCAAAAAAATTTTGTTCTGCTGACCCTGCCCTGCTTACTTGCGGGCAATTAGGGCCAGTTTCACAGTCAGAAAAGTGGCACTAAAGTGGGCAATGTGAAAATTAAGGCGCAATATCACAGTGCACACTTACCTGAATAAGTGACACTTAAGTCTCCGATGTTGGGGACTTAAGTTGCACTTACGCTGGCTATGAAACTTTGCCTGAAGTCCAAATATGGGAAACTAACTTAAGTGCCACTTATCCCGGTAAATGTCGACTGTGAAACTGGCCCTTAATATTTCATTTTTAAAATCTAATAAAGTATTCCATTTGAAAGTTCATAAAATTGTCTTAAAAGGCCAACTTGTTTCAGCACCTATCCAAATTTTTCATTGAATTATATTTTTTTTTTTTTGAAAACTACTATGTACAGGGTGTCTGGCGGCAGATTTATGTATTCAAAGTTAAATAAAAAAAATACCATTTGACATATCGTTTTATTTAAAATATTGAACGACAGAATAATAATGTGGATTTCATTTTTTGAAGATTATTTCATCTAAATGTCTTCCATCGAGTTGCACACACTGTTCGAAACGGAGCCTCGTGTTCTGCGCCACACGCTGCAGTAAACTTGGTTCAATTGTGCTGATTTCACGACGAATATTTTCTTTTAGGTTCACAAGAGTTCGGGGATTGTTAATGTAAACCCTGTCTTTAAGGTAGCCCCATAAAAAAAATCCATTGGGGTTAAGTCCGACGACCTCGCTGGCCATGGGATGTCCCCAAAGCGACTAATCAGTTTTTGGGGGAAAGATTCCCAAAGCAAATTCATCGAAGCTCTGGCCGTGTGTGCGGTCGCACCATCCTGTTGGAACCACGTGTGCGATGAGAACGATGGGTGAACTCGCAGGTCCAGCAAAAAAAAATCCGCAATCATGCGTTGATAATTCTCACTATTGACATTTGTCGCCTGGCCCCGAGCATTTTCGAAAATAAAAAATGTTCCAATTATTCCATTCGTGGATAAGGCGCACCAAACAGTTACCCTGGGGCAATGCAATGGATGTTGGTGTTTCAGTCGAGGGTTATGGGTTCTTGGAGACCATTAACGACAGTTTTGCTTGTTGACGTGCTCCAAAAAATGCGATTCACAGTTCGAAAATGCTCCAACATCGTTTCACAAAATTTTTTGCGTAAAACAAAGTCTTAAGTTCTTGAACGATTTGAATTTTAAATGGATGGAACTTTCGATCCTTTATTAAAATTTCATGAATAATCGCTCTTGGAAGTCGCAGTGAGGCTGCCCTTTTCCTTATCGAAAGTCGCGGATTTTCACGTAAACTCTCTTCAACCAGTTCAATATTTCCGAGAGTCCTTGAAGATCGACTGGGCCCTGGCCGTGGGGTGTTCATAGCCGAAGCAGTTGTGCGGAACCTTTGCACCCAGGAGTGTAGAAAGCATTTCTTCACTAATCGCTGTAGCCTCGAACATTCTTTCAGTTGTTTCATTAAAAAAAAAAACAATAATTTTTGCTATACTGATGACGGGCCGTTATGAAGGTCCAATTACCGAAAGGAAAATTTTCCCGTTATGCTAAATTGGGTATTGTAAAAATTTAGATCGAGTTTTTGATGGAACTATCTCATTTTCCATATAATTAAAACGTAATACTTCGATTACCATCACTCTAAAATCTAAGGCTCGATGTAAGATTTGAAATTTTTTCAATTCACTTGTTAGAGAATTCTTCAAAAACCTATACAATAACTCACCAGCTGCAGATATGTCAACTCGATTTCGTTTTTAAACTTAGTCATGCAGAAAAGTTCCTTACTTACAAAAATCTTGATTTTCGTTTCCAAGAAATAAAATAACTAAATCCCCAAAAAAATAAAAAAAAAACATCAGCAACAAAAACTGTTCATCTTTCTTTATATTTTTCCATGACCTTCGATATAAATTTCAGACAAAACCACAGGTTTTATCGCCTTAAATTCCTTTTATCAGCAATAAATTAAAATTTTATCGAACGTGGGATTAAAAAAAAAAAAACTAAAAATAAAAATAAAAACTGTAAAATTTCATTAAAATGCTGCGATGCGCCTGACAGATTGTATGTTTATGCTTAGTAGATGACGTCATCGGGTTTTATGACTTGGCATCAATTATTATGCATCAGGTCCATTAAAAGGTGCAGTCTCGCCTCGGTAGTAAAATGTATTTTTATTCTTCCTCAATATACCTACAATCTACAGTGTAAATACATACATACATACACACATATTTAAGGTACAGAGTGAGTTATTTGTTGATCTTGTGGTTTTCATCTGCGGACGCTGGCGCTGTTTGTATAATCGTCTGACACGACCTTTCTTCCGATGAAGAAAAAAAAAATAAAAAAATTATTACATTTTGGTCGTCTACGAAAACGATCTTCCGCGGCTTTAATTATTCAAAACGATCGTTCACCTGCCATTTTGGCCACCGCCATCATATTCAGTCGCGTGCGATAAATTAAAAAAAAAAAAAACTATTAAAATATAAACCCCGCCGCGGTGGTTAATAATAATTGAAGTCGGAATAAAAAAAATGGGTAAAGTTTATATGTATAGCGAAACTTATTGTGCCGCGAAAAGCAAATTATTTCCCCGCTTTTAGCTTCCGTAAGTTTATAACGTGACTTACTTGAGAAACAAAAGAAAAACCAAGCCAATTTAAGTACAGGTACCCTATCTAATTGCTATATAATGCTGGTAACTCTGTACCACTCCTGCTGCTGTTGTTGTTGTTGTATGATGGCAATTTGTTTTGCATGTCAGGAATTGAGTGTAAATTATTTTGTTTTGAACAAAAAAAACACCTATCTCTGTACTTAGATTTGATCATCTCTGATGTCTTTTGAGTTTTGAGTGATCGGCATCTTCTTCCACAGCTCGCTTAACCCCTTGTGTCAATGACTTAAAATTGGGCGGAATAAACAAGTCTGAGAACTCACTAATAAGCACAAATTTTTAACTAAAACAAGAAAAAAGTATAAAATCTATACTCAGTGTTTGCAGTCAACCAAAGAGTCACAGTGTTATAAATAGTTTGACCGATTGATAAGTTTTATGAATGTTTTGATGACTTCATAATTATAATATTATTATGTATATGTACATTCAAAAGTAGTACTAACCAAGGCATCAATGAGTAAAAAAAAAACAAAAACAAATGTTTAATCATCTCATTGACACGTTATGATGCATTATATGAAGGAAAAAGCTTAGAATCTTTTGAATGTATATTCGTAGATATATGTATATGCCTACTCGTACATATATTTATTGAAATTGCGTTGTTATAAGGCTTGAGTTGAGATAAATTGCGTTTGGCCGGGCTAAGAGCTTTTATTTTGTTATTTTAATAACAAGCTACTATATTTGTCAGAGCGTAGAAATAGGTCATTATACAATGAAGTACAAATAAAATTAGGTCTTTTGAATTCGTAGCTATGTAAAGGGTGTTTTTTTTTTTTTAGAGGTATAGAACTTTAAGTTAGCAACACTATTTTAACTGGCGGCCATTTTCTCAGCTGTCAAGTGATTTATTTTTAGTTATACCTCTAAAAAGAATCACCCTTTTATATATAATTTTGTTTGACATTAGGGCACTTTGACTAAACCATTAAATCAATCTTAAAATACAAAAGCAAATGATCCTATCAGTAGTTTGTCGCCCGACTAATTTGCTTACGAACTAACTAACTAACTAACTGCATGAATAACTTTATCTTGAAGCTCATGCAAGCTTAGCTTCAATTCCTTGGAATATTAAAAGCTTCGTTGACAACGAATATTCGTGATGGCCAAAATCTGCAATCACCATTCATTTGACATCAAAAAGATTGCAATCATTTTTTCCCCATTCATTTTATAGCAATCAATTGAATGCAATCTTTTGGGAATAAATGCATTCTTTTTCATTAGTTTGCATTCTTCTTTTTATTTTGTATAAAAATAGTTAAATCTCCAAAAAGTCACTTATGTCCAACAGTGAACCAATTCACCGAACTAAAGCCTTCTGCAAATGAAACTTCACGTCATAGCCAAAACACTGACAAATTTCAATCAATTTGGAACATTTTTGCTGTATTACCAACATTCTACCAAACTATTCAATAAATAGTGGAAACTGAGAACTGACACTGCTTTATGACCGACGATTTGTAGCTCATGTCGTATAAGAAATACGCATAAATGCAGTATTTAACAATCATTCAATGAATTTAATGATAAGATTGCATTCATTGACTTCACTTTGAGACATCGAAAAGTTTGTAATCATTTTTTTCCCCATTTATCTTACACCAATCAATTGAATGCAATCTTTTGAGTATTTATTCATTCTTTGTATTCTTTTGCATTCTATTGCATTCTTTTGCATTCTATTGCATTCTTTTGCATTCTATTACATTCTTTTGCATTCTATTGAATTCTATTGCATTCGTTTGCATATATAATTACTGAAAAGCAAATGTGCTGTTAACTACTTGTTGATGGCAGAATTCGCATGTGAGAATTAAGCTTAATATGAGCAATTTCTTAATGTGCAAATTAAGGAGCTCAATAAAACACTCCTATTGAGTTTCTAGTTCAAAAATGAGTTGTAAAAGAATCTTCTTCTCCTTCTACCTATGGGCCTCCTCTTCGTAACCCGAAGATCCAACTAACTCACACTCATAAGTGCTGTAAGTTGTCTATACTTTTTTTTTCTGTAGAACCGTACACAAACAACTAACTCTGTAGGTATTTATTAAAGTACTATTTTCATTCTTATGGCGACCTTTAAGGCCTCTTTTGTGGATCTACAACGCACGTTTTGTTGAACTTCTTATGAAGTAATCAAGAAAAAAAAACTCATACCCGTGCCGTGCTGGCTATTTAGTTAAATGTCCGCATCACCACCAGTGTAACCTCATGGTGACTCTTTGTGTTTGAGGTCTTCCATTAACGCTATAGGGGATTCCAGTCTTCTATTTGCTATGTACCTATTGAAATGAAGAACGTTTGACAGTTGTTTTGTCGATTAAAAAAAAAAAAAATCTTTTTCTCAAAAAAAGTAACAAAAACAACGACTTTACCACCATAGACACCTTTGCAAATGCATAAGGCAATACATTAAAAAAGTTTTGTACCTTTTTGTTCCTGGAAGGCAACATCTTCGACATCGGCAGAGCAACGCAGTGGGAGCGGCAGAAAGAGGGTATGTGTGCGCATAAGCGCGAGCGACGCATTTAGCACGCTTATATGAATATTTAGTGTTTTTAAAGACCCACAAAAAATAACCCAAGCTCTCTGTGCTGTGCTGTTCTGTGCTACATGCACTTACTCCGGTCTCGGTCTTAAGCGAGAAGATTCATGTAAATAGAAACTTTTCCATTTGAAACGCGAAGGTCATTTGGAAATAATGTTATTGTTACACCGAGCGGTTATTAGCTATAATACGTGAGTGCTGTTATGATGTCACTTTGTCACTCAAGTCACCCATCACCTTTACCGCCATCGCCGCGCCACCGTGAACGTCTCTGCGCTGCACTGTGATAGGTGGAAACTATGGAGAGATGTGCGTAGGTTTGTAATTGAGATGTGCTTATTTCTTGAGAGTGTTCAGTGTTCACATACATATATCAAGGGGGAAAGCTATCTCATAAGTATTTAACAATATACTGATGAAGTGTCTAAGCTCTAAAGAGGCTAAATATATTGTTAAGCCGTGTTGTAAATTTCTAATGAAATTTCTTTATACATATATAATATATGTAGACCACACGTCGCGTCGTGTCAGTGTTTAAAGGGACAGTAGCTAAGCTGTCTGTTGTGTTTTAATAGGAATTGCATTTATCTTTTGTTTAATGCTTGCTCATTTGTAGAGAAAAGAGTATAAATACGAAGCTGTCCTATTTAAAAGTCAAGTATCTAATTTTGAGAATTTTAAAAATAATTTACTTTTTATATATAAAATTTCGTTAACATTTTTGAGAAAAAAAGTTGGTACGCCAATTTTAATTATTTTTTAATTTTGAGTTAAAAATTGAACTTTACAAAAAAATCTGCTACCCGTTTTCGAAATATCGAATTTTCAAAAAAATAATTTTGAATCTTCTTTCAAAAATCCAAAAATTATTTTTTAGAAAATTTTGCTACGCACTTTTATTTATATTTGTTACAAGCTTCTGTATAAAAAATCTTATTTTATTCGGTTGATCTGATATTAAGATAGTCGAAAATCAATGAAACCGTTCTATGAGAGGTTTATTAACATAAACGTAAAATATAAAATTTAAAAATTTCTAAATGGTAGATCGTACTAATTTTAACACACAAAAAAACTTTTATCAAAATCGTAGGAGTTGTTTTTGAGAAAAAAAAATATTTTTCTTAACGGTTTTTTAACATTTGTATGGGAGGCACCGTTATTTTTGGGTATTAGAATAATTTTTGTCAAAAATCTTCTAGATAAAGTTCAAAAATTGACAGGTCGTTTTTGAAATATTGAGTTTTCAAAAAAAAAAAATTCAAACTTTTTTTAAAAATCTAAAAAATATTTTTTTTGAAAATTTTGGTACACAATATTATTTAGAATGTGTCAATAATTCTTCGTAAAAAAATTGATCAGAATCAGTTGAACTGTTTTCGAGAAAAGCGACAATAAAAAAAAATGTTTTTTTTTGGGAGGTACCATTAATAACCATTTTTCGGACCCATTTTTGTTATTAAACGGCAACTTATAACTATTTAAATTTATTGAGTTCTTAAAAACAAATTCGGTAGCGCTGGATTTGAGAAAAATAAAGTTTTCCTTTTTGGCCAAGAAATTTTGTATGACAGCTACTGTTAATTTTGGTTCTAAAAAAAAAAGAGAAAAAATGGGTGGGGGAATGTCCAAAAAACGCTAGGTACCAAGTTTAAAGAAAATCGACCCATCCGTTTAGGCTGTAGTCGAACCGACAGACATACAGACAGACGGACGTTTTTACGAGACCCACTTTTTCGTCTTCGCTATCATCGTAATGTCAAGTTTGATCAAAATCTCGAGTTCGATTTTTTGTACGAATACATAACTTGCCATATAGTAGATACCTACTATATTCGCAAGTAAAAATGAAAAAAAAAAATAAAAACAAAATATTAAAACTAATATTTTTCAAAAATTTTACGTAATTGAGTACCCAATATTTTTTGTTTTCAAAATTCAATGCTTTTTTAAATTTTTAGTTTAAAACAGAATACCGGATGCTCAAGTCTTGTTCTCTTGAGAAATACGATCCTTAGAGCAGTTTAAGTAACGGATTACTTTAAATTCATAAACGGAAGAATTTTGATGGTGATTTAGAATAAAATAATACAATTGGAAGAATGTTGGTGATTTTGAATATAATATTTTTCTGGACCTGGACAAAGGTGGTTCTGGACAGAGATGGAATTTTTTTTTTTTGAAAAAAATGAATTTTTTTCAATTTTTTTTTTAAATTGATAAAAAAATCTTTTTTTCATAATTTTTTTGACAAAGAAAAAATTAAAACGAGTAGGTACCTAAACAAAATAGAGTTTTTTGAAAAAAATTGAAAAAAGAGTTTATTTTAGCTGAAAACTGTTGACATTGGCGCCTGCCAGGCGACTGAACATACCCTAAGCTGAGCAACGGGATGGCCACCCGAAAAAGGTAGTTAAAATCTTTACAACCCGCGCAGCGGTCCACCCAAAGTACTATTGCGCTAGAAAACTTTTGACATAGACGCCTGCCTGTCGACTGAACGGAGTTATACATGAGCGGTTTAGAGAACCGAAAAATGGAGTTAAAAAAACCTTTTTTTTTAATTTGTAAAACAAAGTTTATGAAAAATGTTTTTTTATATCCAGACCCACTTCCAGAACTTTTTTTTGAACTTTTTATTTCCAAAAACATAAAAAAATTGTCCTTTGTTGAAGTTCCAGACCCGCCTCCAGAACTTTTGTCCTGGACCCATGTTCTGTAACTCTCGCATCGATAAAATCAGTCGAGACACGATAGAAAATTGAACAAAACTCATATGATTTGTTTCAATTTTCACCGTTTCTCGACTGATTTTAACGATGCGAGAGTTACAGAACATGATGGGTCCGGTCCTGGTTCCAGGTCCACCTCTAGAACCTTTTTTTCAAAAAAAAAAAAATTGTCCTTTGTCCAAGATCCAGACCCACCTTCATAACTTTTTTTTTAAATTTGTAAAAAAGTTGTTTCCAAAAACAAACAAATCTGTCCTCTGTCCAATATAATATATTACTACCATAATTGATAATTAAATGCCATAAAATGTTTTTTAACGTAAAACAGATAAACGATCAGCATCGCATCGGCAACAGCTGTTTAAGCATCAGCATCGCAAAAAAGCAGTAATGTCGAATCGCTGCACAGAAATTTGACGTTTGTGAGTTTACACTTAGAGTCAAATTATGAGAATTTTATTTTTGTTATTTTCAATTTTCTAAAGAACTAGAAGAGATTTTAGCATCTGGTTTTTGGCGTTTGACTAAAAATTAATGTGAGCATTGAATATTAAAAAGAAAAATACTTGTTTATAACGTAAAATTTTTAACAAAATTTAATTTCTTTTTTCAAAATTTTGTGTTTCAAAATTAACTTTTCAAATACTGTTTACTAAAACTATTTTATTTAAAAAATAAATAAAAGAAGTGATTTCTAGCTTTATAAAAACTATAGCATGGCATTGTTAGTGTTACCGTTGTTTCTTAATAATTTTTTTCAGTTTTAAGTCAATTTTTTTTAGAAAATTGCTGAACGATCCTATACGATTTTTTTTCTTGTGTCGAACCAACCTATACGCACTAGCTTTTTGTCTCACCTTATGCGAATCATCCTGTATACTATGTACGTATTTTTCTTTTTAATTTTTAGTCAAATGCTTAACACTTTTCTGAACGCACTTTTGCTTTGGCCAACAAAAATCGAATTAAATTAATTTTTTTAAAGATCCAAATCGGGGAATAGTGAAATATGCTATTTTAATTTAAAGAATTTTAGAAACAACTTAATACAAAATCCAATGTTTCTTTCTTTAACCAAACTCACGATTTTAAGGATCTAGATACCAAAAAACATATTTTGAGGAGATAGTAAAATTCCGACAAGCATTTATTAGCAAGAGCCTCGCGAGTATTTAACATGTTTTCCTCGTCTAGATTTTCTATAGTTACAGAAAACTTTCCAAGGCTCTGACTAAACTTGGCAAAAACTTGCAATTTTTGCCGGGTGGGAAATTTCGCCCAAAATGACTTTACTCAGTACTCACGCAATAAGTGGAATTTTTCGAATATTAAACATTTTTCGTGTGAAACTTAAAAAAAGTCGAAAAGTGACATGTACCTAAATTGTTTCCGGATGGAACGTCGTTCGGATGAAACTCACAATAAGGCTGATTAATTTTACCACTAAATTAATTTTTTTTTTAAAAGATTAAATTCCTAATTGCTAAAAATAGAATTTTAAAATCTTTTAAATTTGTCAGACTTTTTTATCTGAATTTTCGATAGCAATTCCTGGAAATTGCTTAGTTTCACCGAACAATGGCCTTGTGTTACTGAACGCCCACACATCAAGTTGACGTTTATTTTCAATCGAAAGTCAGCTGTAGGTACAAGAATTTTAATTTATGTAATGTACCTACCAACCACAAATGTACACAAATTTAAGGTTATATAGGTAGGTTCTGCACAAGTTGTCAAAATTGAAGTTGTCAAAAATTAAAAAATGGCTGCACGATGGCATTAGTAGAAACAACAACAAGTATTGACATTTTGACAAGTGAAGGCGGCGCTGGATCCGCCATTTTCACAGATGATGCGCAGAACTGAACAAAAATAAAAACTCTTTTTGTATTACCTATGTGTGCTGTGGTACCTACCTACATTCTTTAAGATAAGCCTAGTTCCACTCAAATAAAACTGTCATCAGAGCTTAGTTTATAATATTCCTTTCGAATTGTTGTACCTAAATATTTAATTTGAAAGGTAGCTATACTCCTTTTCATGATGATTCATTTTGCATAATGCTCCAAAACCCGTCTGTCTATATATCTATAATAATGCAGGCAATAAAATATTCCCATATAACACACACTATACCGATGTTATTCTATATAGTTTATAACTTCTCTCCCAAGACTGCGACATTGCCAAGCCAAGCCAAGCCAATGATCTCGCATTAAACTTCTTGAGATAATGATGCCTTGTGTGCCTCAATTTATTCGACTTGTACGACGAAGTTCCACCTTATCTCATTTAAAAGCCTCTAAAGACCTAAACATAAATGATAAAGTGGTAAAAATATAAATACCTAAATGTAAACAAATGAGTCTTTGATGCTGATGCCCGGCCCAACAATTGTTGACCAACCGTGAAAAATTCCGTGAATCATTTTATGCACTAAAAAAAAAACTCCACAGCTGAAATTAAGCTTCTAAAAAAAAACCGAACAAGAATAGTCGGTCGGTCAGCCAGACGGACGGAGGAGACCTGCAGCCCGAGCATACCTCTACCTACTTCCTCAAACAAACTTTAAAAATAATTTGAAAACACAAATTACACAAATATTCACACACACACACACACACACACACACACAGAAACATAAATAAACGAACATATTTTTTCGAAAAGTTGCAGTTTTAGTTCTTTCTTTCTTTTTTTTTTTTTTTTTAGTTTAGTGTGCAATTAGATTGCGGTGTTTAATTATAATAAATTCGTTAAGAGCACCGCAAGAGGGCACTCAAAGCAATTACCTGCACGATTTCGCATATTTATTTTGTTTGGTTGATGCTTTCTTTGTATTTTTTGTTCACCTATCTGTTTCTGTTTTTTCGTAGTCTGTCTTTTTTCATTTTTCTTGAGAAGAACTGAGTGCTGCCTGACGTCTCTCTGAGATACTCTACTCACATCAGTGATGTCAGCCAGCTGCTGCTGTTAAAGCAGCAATCTTCTTGTTTTTTTTTTTTATTTTTAAGTGAAATGCACTTGTGTAGCTGACGATTTAAAGCGACTCGATTATTCCAAAGAGTGAATGAGTGAGTGGTAATCTGTAAACTGTAATGTCGAAAGAGAACTTAAATTGAGCTTTTGAGTGGAACAAAATTAAAAGCTTTAAAGTGAGTGCTAAATGATCGCATGAAATAATTCAACTCGTTACTTTGAATAGAAGATTTGTCTTTGCTAACTTCGAGTACTTGAGCTTCGTCTAGTTGAAAGTAGATGTCACTAATAAGCTTTTTCTTAGTCAATTCAGAAACCTTAAACAAAAAAAAAAAAACGGTTGCAAATTTGAATATAAGGACAGCTTCGTTGCATTGCATTTTTATTTATTTAAGATTTCCTCGTTAGCATCCCAATCTAGACACTTAAGTCCAATTTTTCAGTGCGAGATCATGCGAGTTTGAGGGTTAAACTCAAGTTAGCTTTTGAAAAATATTGGTCAGTCAATTTAAATCTTTAGTTTATACAAAATTAACCCAAACAAATTTGGTAATTAACTGAAGGAATAATATTGACGTGTTGAAATAGTAACTAATAAATTAGTAATCAGTTTGTATCCTAAGTTAACCTTATCTAGTTTAAGTCAGAGTTAACTCTAAACATGATTGGTGCGTTAATACTTCACAAAATTATGTCTCGACGTTTTTCTAAAAAAGAGTGTCAGGTGTATGATCGAAATGTATAATTTCGTATTCAAATATTTATTGTAATTAGTTGCTAGTTAATTGATACTAAGTTACGCACGAAAATAATAAGTTGTTCTTTTGTTGTTCAAAAAGAGTATTTCGTTAAGTTGAAGGCATTTTTGCGAAACAAGTATCTAATTAGAAAATATATCCAAATATATCGGAATATCCAAAACAATTTTGCTTCTAATTAATTGTGTAAAAATGAGATTTATGCTTAGTTGACGTCAACTTAACGAAACAACTTTCAGAAAATGATAAAATAATTGTACTATATTGGTGTTTAATATAGATTGAAGCTTATCAATTAGTAATTAGTTACGTCGATCGACAGCCGACAGGCTTTTTTTCAAACAGAAAATGGGTGCTTCGTTAAAACTGACATCAACTGAACGAACAAAAACTTAAGAAAAGGTAGACAAAGTATTGGTAAGGGCGTAGAAATACTAGTAGTTTGCTAGTAAGTTGTAAAGTAGTAGCGACGACAATAATTTATTTGCCTAAGTTGAAGTTAAAGTTGTTTCGTTAAGTTGACGTCAACTAAGTTTCCCATTTTGTGCGAAAAAAAAATTCCCCAAAATTACGAGCAAAATTCCCCAAAATTACGAACAACATACTTTTGTTCATTATAAGCTGTTTTGGCTTACACAAATTTTGTAATTAGCCCCACATTTAAAACTATGTAACTAATAATTTTTGGACACTTATTCAAATACTGTATCAATTTAAAGTGATTTAAATTGGAAATAATTTTTGAAACAGATTTCGAAATACCGAATTTTGAAAATTGAATTGAATTGAAGACGAAAAAAAAGTGTGTCTTGCAATTCTGTCTGTCGAGCTCTGTGTCAAATATCCGAAAACCAAAATACAAAAAATCGAAAAATAAATTTTGGGTAATTTGACATTTTTCAAAATGTTTGCATTTTGGTTTTAGGCGATGTGTTATCAACTAATTCTTAAAAAACTCCAATTTTTTTCGAATGGCTTTTCATTTTTTTTTAATTTTTGAGCAATCTGTCATATTCAGATAAATTTGGGCGTTTTGACACTAAGCCGTCTGTCTGATGGGATGAAGCCTAAACGGCTGGGTCGATTTATCTTAAACTTGGAACCAAGCGTGTTTTTAAACATTCCTACCACTCTTTATTATTTTATAGGGACACATTTTTAAAACCATTCTTATTTTTCTCAAAACCGGTACCAAATCATAATTTAAACAATCAGACGTAAAACAAAAAAATATTTTTATGTTTGATTTTTCTCAATTCACTTTGCTAAACTTTCACTTTGGTTAAACTTCTATTTCTCAGTTATAAAAATTTAATTGAACATCAGTGGACATATGGACGGGACGTGGATATGTAGCAACAGATTACTCGTGTAATTTGTTGATATTTGTTGCATCAAGCAATAAAAATCAATTAGACGCCAACCATTAGGTACTTATCGATATTTAATTTCCTACTGCATACTTTGCTATACAACATCATTCAATTGGAGTTACTAAGTACATCGATGCCAGTTTCTACACTTCGAAAAATAAACATTATCATCAAGCATCAAGTTTAGGTTAAATATTTCATAAACTTTCCTCGAAAAAAAAAAACGAAAGAAAAAGGGTGTTTCATTTTAAATTGAAACTTTGATAGCAAGTTTCAGAATAAAGAAATAAAATATGCAGTAGTTATTGCTTTAACACTGTTCTAAAATGATATTTATTGATGTAACATCAGAGTTAATTGAAAATGAGAGTTTTTAGGGCTGGTTTTAAAAATGTTTACCAGAAATATCGATTTGTAATAGAATATGTAAAGTGTTAAGTTTAAGTTTCTTTTTGTAAAAAACAGCCACATTTCTTCTTTATTCTATTATGTAGAAACTTTTTCCAAAAACTTAATTAAAAATAAAAAAAAATATTTAGTATCTACGCTTTCTATTTTGTTTAATCTCTCATTTTTACTTAGTCACTTTTGTATTAATAAACCATTACCTTATAATATTTTAAATGCATTGAGCTGCAAGACCCAAGAACGATCCAGTAGTGCATTTTATTTTATTTTATTTTACTTTATTTTATTTAATTTTATTTAATTTAATTTTATTTTATTTTATTTTATTTTATTTTATTTATTTTATTATATTTTATTTTATTTTATTTTATTTTATTTTATTTTATTTTATTTTATTTTATTTTATTTCTCTCAGTGTAGATAAAGGAACAGAACGATGATATAACCCACGAATGAAACCCGATAATTGCACAAAATGATTGATGTTATTTCAGACCGCAGTTTAAGCATTTAATTCATGCTTATGTTGTTTATTTTTTTTCTGTTAATTTCTGATGGGAAAAAGGGGAGAAGATATTCTATTTTTATTTTCTATTTTTTTTTATTTTTCATTTTCTTCTGGAAAAATAAAGAGGGGTAGAGAATGACGAGAAGGTAGAACATATAGATGTTGGCTGTGGCAGACAACCACAAAATCAAAAAAAAAAATGTGTAAAATGTAATTAGGCTAAAAGTGTGCTCTGATTCTTATGTTGGAGATGTTTAATTAAATAAATTCTTCGCAGCGCTCATTGCTCTATCGTTTGTATTGAGAATTTTGTACCTTTTTGTGACGTGAAACCATGCAAACACACTTTTTTGAAGTTTATGGGAAAATACCTCCATTGCCGCCACGGTTGTCGTCTACTATTTATAATTATGTTAAATATATAACTAGAATGATGATGCTTAGCAAATTAATAACTAGCCTGCGTTGAGAGGCTTTGTTGATGCTATTTTAACACGGAGGGTGAATTTGTAATAATATCATTTACCTGCATATATAATTAGGGAAAATATATTTTTACATTCAAGGTCAAAAACATTAGGTATGAAAGACTTAACACAATTTCAAAACTTTTTGAGTTGTTTCTTTATGTACCAATTGACACCTTATGTTCTTAATTTCACTGAAGTCCGGAGGAGTCTGACATACATACATACGCCTATACGTATTATGCAGTTACGGCAACGTTACGTATAATATCCCGTATTAAAATTTCCCAAATGCAATTAAAGAGTGAGATTACGAAGAACAACCATGCTTTTTGTATGTTTTGAGATCTAATGTATTGAAAATATGATTATTTTTCTATATTTGGAAAAATTAATATTTAAATTTGTCACGTAAAAATAATTTAAGAAAATTGTACAAAAAAAAAATTAAAAGACCAAACTTGAAAAAAAATTCTGACTTAGCTGAATATCGGTGAAGAGCTTTATTTTCATGTAGCTTATCCAATACTACTTTAAAAAGATTGTGTAACTTTTTTGTTAAAGGACAACAGCAACAGTTTTTGAAAAAAAAACCTTGCGAAAACGTTTCAAAATCATATGTTTTATGTTTGGCTAAGGTAAAAAGCGGGGAGCTTTATTTTTTGTAGTTTCACATTTAAAAAAACATACAAATAAAACAAATACAGTGACTCCAACTCATTCTCAAGAAATAACCAAATTAAATAAGACTTTGAATTCGAAAAAGAAAATTCCGAAAAAAGTGGAATTTGGGTGCATAGTTTTGTTTTGCCGTCTTATGTACGAGTACTGTACTGTACATCCTTAAAAATAACCTTAGTGCTTGAACCATTGCTTTTAAATTTGTGGGTTAAAAAAGGAAAATTATTTTTTTTTTGTAAATACATATCTCAAAAACTGTAAGTTTTTTGGAAAAATTTCAATGACAAAAATTTCGACCCTTTTTTTTCGACAAAGCAATAGATTTTCAGAAAAACGTGCAGGAACGTTACAATATCAGTAAGTTGCTTCTTGTATTGTATTTTTTCTACATCACGATTGCGTACTTTTTTTCTGTTGTTTTTACGAAAGACGTTATATTTTTTTTTGTAAAGTTTTAAGTTTTAATTTTTGTCTTAAAATTTTTTCAAAAAATTGATTGTTTTCGAGCAATTAAAAAAAAAATGTATTAAATTTGTGTCCAAATTTAGGGTACTTTGTAGATAATGTTTATAATACAGCCTTAACGTCTTTTTTTCGAAGTGAAAGTCTATTTTTCCTGTACCTACTATAGATTGTTTTTTTTTTGTCTTTTAGTTTTTTGAGAAAATTAGAAAAAAAGACAATTGTCTCAGAAAAATCTTTTAGAAATGAGCGGAATACATTTAGGGTCTGTTTCACCAATGTCTGAGTAATGTTCTGATTAGTTAACTGACGCATAAATATTGGCATAAAGTCATAAGTCTACAATCAAATAATGTTATACGTAAATATATTTGTTTCAGGTGGGTCAAAAGACAATTGTAATATTTTTTTCTCCTGCGGACTTTTGAACTTGAACCAATTTTTATGTGTCGAAAAATCGTCTCGTGTCGGTCTGTTTGTCTGTGCGTCCAGGTGTACATCGAGCTGCAGCAGAAACGAACAAACAGATTTGATTCAAATCTTGTATACAGATTATTTTTATGACAAATTCAAGATTTTGTTCTATTTTCTCAAAAACGACCATAACAATTAAACGTCGCTCAGGTAATATTTAAAGCAGTTTAATAAAATTCAGGATTTCAAGTTTTTGCGAACAAATTCGGAAAAAAACGGAAATAAGAGGTTTTGTATAAATAATTTTTTTTTATTAAAAAAAAAAATCCCAGAAAAATTCCTTTTTTTTGACGCCTTTTCAAATTTTTGTGTTAACAATATTATATGGCATTATTGATTTGCCGTTCATCAGTCGTGAATTAGTTGTGACAGTGTCAATTTTGTCGTGCAATGTGTTCTATGTTTTTTTTTTTTTTTTTTTATATGAAATTCATTATGAAGTTAGTTAATCACCCCAAAAAGTAGTAAAAACCTGTTTTTTTGAATATTTTACTGCTCAATAATTTGGCGGTCATATTTTCAAACAGTTGTGACAGTTTTAATTTGTTCGTGCTATGTTTTCTATGTTTTTTGTTAAATTAATATCAAGTTAGCGAAACACATCCTCAAAAAAGTGTATAATAATTTCCTACAATGAACGTTTTATTGCTTTATAATTTATGACAATTTAAATTTTGTTGTGCGATATTTTCTATGTTTTTTTTTCTAAATTCATATAAAGTAAGCAAGGCACATCCTTGAAAATGGATTTTAACTCTGTATTAAATTATTTATTGCATAATATGTATTTTGCTATTAACTAAACACGATAAAGTGGACAAACTTTAGTAGAAGCCAATAATAATACAAAAAATAATGATATAAATAAACTAAAAAAAACATCGCGCGACAAAATTAAAATGGTGACAACTAATTGACGACTATTAAACGGCAAATTATTTGGCAATTTAACCTTCAATATAAGAAGTTTTTTTTGAGGAATTACTTCCCCAACTTTATATCAATAAAAAAAAAACATCGAAAACATCGCCCGACAAAAAATTGCGCTTGTCATAACTAATGAACGACTAATTAATGGCAAATTATCCACCTAACCATTTTTCGATTTATGAATATTGTTTCGCTAAGTTGACACTCATCCCAACCTCAATAAAAATAACGGAAAAACGTTATTTTTCCTTTTTTAACGGGAATATCTCCAAAACCTGGTATACTGAAGATCTTTTGAGGTCATTCAGACAGGGCATCAAAAACCTTGGGGAAAAAATAAGTTTCATTCAAAGCTGAATACAAAATGTTAAAATTTACACACCAAAGTTATTTTTATCCTGTCAATTTAATAATGAGTTGGTAGGTACATATAGCTATAGACAAACCGATATAAACATGAAGTGAGCGTAATGTAACGAGTAGGCTTGCACGCGTGATACTGTTTACCAAATAACCACTCAATAAATTTCTTAATGTCAAAATATACATATATAAAAGCAATAAGGTATGTTAACCTAATTTTTTTTAAACCTGAACATACAAATTGTTTTAGAGCTTTTGAGAATCGAGAAATTCACTTAAAAGTAATTTCTGAAATAATGTGGACTATGTCAAATAAAATTGACTCTTTTTTGTTTTTGAACAGCAATCGATTATTGTAAAAGTAAAATTACTTCCCAAACAACAAAACAAAACTACTTGAAGAACTACAGTAGACACTCGATATAGTGAATCTCGGTACAGTGAACTACCCAATATAGTGAAGACACATTTTTTTCAGAACATAACAAAAATATTCTAGCTTGAATTTGTGACTGAATTTTAAGAAATTTTATCTTTCAGTTATGGATGTGTATTGTATGTACATTCAGTCACGAAAGCAGGGATACATTAGACCCAGTATAACACAAGTTGATCGTGTATTCTTACTTTTATGACATATTTTAATTCAGATGATGAAGTTTGTTTTTACAAATTATTTTTCAAAAATTTAATTCTTATTTAAAAAAAAAATTAATTCCTACGTAGAGTACCTACTACCTACCTTTGTTTGTTATGAAGTGTATTTTTTTGTATGAAAAATTAAGTTTATTTTGTTTTTTTAGTGTTATGAAAAGTTTTTTTTTTACCTTCGGAATTTTTATTACACCTTAATTTAGAATCATATTCTCCTTTGGAAAGCCTTTTCAGCTTCTCTCTCGAAATAGTCAACAATCTCGGTATAGAGAACATGCCTGGTTTTAATTACTTCACTATATCGACCGTCTACTGTACTTAGAAATTCGTCTAGGTAGTACCTCCCTTCTTTGACGTCACACTAAATTAGGCCGAATGATTGCTACTTTTTTTTTTTTATTTTTGGAATATTTAAAATGCCAATTGCTAAAAATTCCTATCGACCAAACAACACGCACAATTCCTGTGTTTTAGTGAGAGTTGAGAGTTTAAGTCACTAGGCCCCGCTGCTCCACGAGCTGTCGTGATGCCATTAATTTCAAATCGCTAAACATTCTCTGATTTATTTAGAATGGTCATTGGCTGATGGTAGCTGCCTCAGTAGGCCAACTATAAATCTATTCATGCAACGTGTATGTGAACGTGCGAAGTGGAGGAAGGAGGACTTTTCAATATCCGGCATTTCTGCGAAGTAGATTTTATGTTTTCAATGAAATTCCCCAAAGTTGCAGATTGCAGTCGCACAGAGCCCAATAGCTAACATATCAGCACACAAACACAAAAACAAAAACAAACATAGGTACTCGTTATAATAGAAAATACATTCATCAACTGTACTATATACACTCTTCAGTTCAGAACTTAAAACACTTTCGGGTTTTGTCGGGGCGGCCAGAGGCAGCGGCGGTGGCGTGCGGTGGGGATCAGTGTGCCCCAAAGGTCAGAGATATAGTCAGATTGTATGGGGCGAGATAAATTCCGATGAATAGTTGAATCTATCAGGAAACATTTTGCAATTTGGGGAATATATATGTATGTATGTTCGAGTAGGTAGGCACACAAACTTTGGCCCCTTATGGTGGGTATGGTTGGGAGCGAGTTGAAAATGCCAAATAGATTTTGGAATAAAACACAAACATATATACCAACAACAAAGATGGAGAGACAGGGACACAAATTCAAGTCATTTCGGGAATTAAGCGTTTCGGGGGGGGGGGGGGGCTAGGGTACGAAGGATGGGAAGGTCTAGCCTGGCCTGCTGTGCTCGGTTATGCAGTAATATAACAGTTAGATAAAGTTTTGTATGTAAAGAGTTTGATAGAAAATCGTAATGATTGCGTGTCTTGCTGCATTGTTTCTCTGCAAGACAATAGCAAGCCTTCTTCGTTGAATCTTATTCGGGTGGAGTTTTGTATTCGATAATCATGCTCATAAAATACAAAAGTTTTTTGTAGCATAAGTTGTTTTGTTTGTAACATGACATTATTGGGCCTAACGTATATAGGCAAGGATGGGCTTTTTGGGATATACCTACTCAAAAAGTTTGGTTCGGTAGCTGAAAGGATAGAAGTGTATAAATTTATAAATTTATATGAAAGCCCGAAACATATTTACTATGATCCAAATTGTGTATGAATTGCGAGTTGCCATGACCAATATAATATGTTATGTTCTATATAAATAGAGTTTTTTTATGAGATTGCAAAAAATGTTAAATATTTAATCAAAAAATAAATATGTACCTCAATCTGAATTGCAGCTATTCGTATAGGTTCACGATATCCAATAGTTTAGTTTACTATCGATGCATGTTTGACATCACTTCTATCTAACAAAATGTATATTGAGGGCCAGTTTTTCAGTGCAAGTTAAATCAGAGTTAGTTAATCTTGCAAATACTTTAATCCCGAGTTAACACAAAAGTAGTTTTTCAGTGGAGTCTCAAATTTAACTCTAAGTTGTTGAAAAATCTATGGAAATCGAGGTGCGATAGTATAGAAATCAATGTTTCGCTTTAGAATTCGAGATGGCGCCACTATGAAAATCACCCTTTCCATAGAGTCATACCACGATTTGAATAGATTTTTGACACGCATCTTTCAGAAAGACCTTTTCAGGTAATCCAGGGTTAATTCAACAAATTTGTTGAGTTAAATCGGGATCGAAATTTTCTATAAAACATGATGGGATAATCTCGTACTGAAAAACTGTGGATTATAAAGGGTGTTTTTTTTTTAGACGTGTTGTTTTCAAGAAAAAATAAAACGCATATAGTTTAATGTTATGGCCAAGAATTTAGCTTTATTATAAACATAAGGGTTTGCAATTATGTTTTAAAAATGATTTCGGGCAAGTGGCCGCCGCGGCTGGCTCGAATAAATTCCAGCCTAAAGGCCCAATTGGGGCCGTATGTCAGCAATAACGCGGCGAATATTCTCTTTCCAAGGTGTCAATCGTCTCGGACTTATCTGCGTAGACAAGCAGCTTCACTAAACCCCACAAAAAATGGTCCAGCGGTGTTAAATCGCACGATCTTCGATGCCACGCCACATGCCCACGACGCGAGATAATGCCCGCACCAAAAGTTTCCTTCAACAAATTGATTGTTTCGTTGGCTGTCTTGTTGAAACCAAAGGTCGTCCAGATCAACATCCTCCAATTCAGGCACGAAAAAGTTATTAATCATGGCCCTATAGCGTTCCCCATTGACTGTTACATTATGGTTGGCTTCATTTTTGCAGAAATATGGACCAATGATTCCCTCTGCTCATAGAGCTCACCAAACAGTGAATTTTTGAGGATGCAACGGCAGCGGCGTCTCAACAATGGCTTTTGGATTATGATCATTCCAAATACGACAATTTTACTTATTAACATACCCATTCAATCAATAATGAGCTTCATCGTTGAACAAAATTTTCTTGTGAAAATCGGGATCGGTGGCCATCTTGTTTTGGGCCCATTCACCGAATGTGCGACGCGCTTGGTGGTCGTTCGGTTATTCATTATGAAATAGCAAACCAAACTGAGCATAAATCAAGTGACAGCTGTCAAAAAGACCAACTCCGAAAAAAGTATTGCCAGATTGAAAACCACACATCTAAAAAAAAAACACCCTTTAGTAATTTATTTACTCCACTAAAAACTTTAATTTAATTGAAATTTAAATGCTATCTTAAAAATCCCAGGGATCTTATCTTTATCTGACTTACGGCTTACGTCTAAAATCCTTATACAGAGTATTTTGCATAAGATGCTACAAGAGGCTAGGGCGTATAGGTTGGGGCAAGACAAAAACAAAGTCATAATGGAGGAAAGGTCTTTTTCCCATTTTTTATCTGAGAGAGAGAGATAGAGAGAGAGAGATAGAGAGAGAGAGAGAGAGAGAGAGAGAGAGAGAGAGAGAGAGAGAGAGAGAGAGAGAGAGAGAGAGAGAGAGAAAATTGACTTGAAATGAAAAAAAAAATTATTTAAAATCAACGGCTACACTTACAACGGCATGTTAAAATTTTGAAAACCTAAATTTGAGTTTAAAGATTAATTAAAAAATGGAGTTCTGTCATTAAAAAAGGTATAACATGACATTGTTGGTGTTGCCGTTGATTTTTAATGTTTTTTTTTTCTATTTGAAGTTTTTTTTTCGAAAATTCCCCCTCCCGCCTTAACATGGGGAAATATATCCCTGTCCTAAACGATTTTTTTCTTGTCTTGACCCAAACTACACGCCCTATTCTTTTGTATTGCTGTAACACCCTGTATGTTATTTTTTTTTTTCATTAACAAATTATTTGTCTTAAAAAAAATATATAATTTTAAGCTCGTTTATCTTTGGTGTTATTTTTGGATCTTCTTTCTTAAATATAAACCGATATCCTAGCATGCTAATGTGACAGTAGGTGATACATCATATCGATCTGTTGATTTCTAACAAAGATACTCACTTTACCCGATGTATCACCATACAAAAAAAAATAAATACTGATTTATATTCATCGTATTACTTCTTTTTTTTTTTAATAAATAATAAACAATAATGAAAAAATAAACATCGTGAATTAAATTTAAATAAATAAACGAATTGCTTTAAGTGTTGAGAGTTAAAAAAAAAACTTAAATAGAATTTTAACTTAATCTCATTTTATTGCAGTAATTCTATTCCTCCTCACTGAAACTGAATTGGAATTATATGTATTATTTAACTCAATATACAATCGTGACATTATCGGGCAACCAGCTTAGAATAAAATTCACCATTGCTATCGGACAAAACGCCCCAACAAAAAAAAAAAAATAAATAAAAAAAAGACACATTGTCGACTTGGCACAGAAAAACTTTAATCGTTTAGATATACTTTGCAGTAATGCAGGCTTAACTTTTTTTTTAACATTTTTTCCCTCCGATTATAACAATGTTTTGAAAAATAGAAAAAAATGAATATCGATTCATATAGGACATCATCCATGATACTGCAGATATTGCACTTCCACTGGGGCACAGTGGGGCAGGAGAACATACAAATTCAAATCAAAGACTACAAATCGGAAACTATATTGGCGTCAAAGAAAGTACTAAGAAGCTTTTGACAATTGAATGTATGTTGTGTCCGAATTTGTGTCCGAATACTCTTGCCGTTTCAAAAAGTAGAACGATCTACAATATACATAATTGAATTATTAATTGCTAAAAAATCGAAGTTGTTCTTTCAGTTTTAAAATCTTCTTTCATATTTCCTTTACTCAAATAAAATTTAAATTCTTTTCTTTAAAACAGTTAACTTTATGTCGTAAAATTATCGTCAAATCGTTATGTCCTAAAAATATCTTAAAATCATTAAAAATTCCAAATGTTTAGCGCAACAAGATTATTTTATTTTAAAACTCGATCTTTTCTTGAAATATTGAACGATTAGTAGACAACAACCCCATTTATAAAAAAAAAAACCGACTATCCGCTCTTTAACACGTGTTAGCTGGCACACGTGTTTTTGATTTATGATATCTTTTCCACTTTTTATAACTAGAACTCCATAAAATAGTAGAAACATTTACTGTTTTAGAAAACTATAAACATAACATAAGTCTCTTAAATGCCAAATTTGGCGAGTTGAAGTTATCCGCTCGTTATCACACGTGACAGACCATTCCACATTTATTTATATGAATTACAAGTTGCCAGATGTGCAAATTCTATCACGCCTTTCACACAGACAGTTAATGTCTTTAACTATCTGTTTTTACTTATAGCTAAAAAATATGTGTTTCTTTATTTTGTAAATTTTTTGTGTAGGATGCCCCACTGTTCTCAAACTCTGATGGGCAACGGATGACATTTCGACAAAACAAAAAAAAATATATATATAAGAGCAAAAGAAGTGTATTCAACTGAATCCGAAATACACACACACAATATGCTTGCTCCTCGGGGCTGGTTTTTTATCTATATGAATAGGGTAATTGTGTATTGGGTAATGTTTATTGTGAGTTTTTCCGCTGTGTTGTGTATCGATATCGATTCTATTCCAAATGTGATGTCGCGCTATCGATATGCCGTTTCTGCTACTGCCGCTAACGCCGACGGAGCATCATTCGCATCCGCAGTTTGATTATTAAATACGTGATTTAGCTCGTTCAGCTACACACATTCGATATGAAAAAATAGAATACAAATATATTTGTATATATGTATATAGGATAACATAAAAGATAGGAAATGTGCATCGTTGTTTGGTTGCAACTCAGAATAAAAAAAAAAAAACATACATATTTAATTTTATAGGACGAACGAGCAAGTTAGACCTGATGGGAAATATGGGGCGATATACGTGCGACGAAGATATTATACCTACTTGTTTTCAAATTTTAATACATTTTTTGTTGTTGTTGTTTTGAATTACCTACTTTGTTCTTTAACTAGGCGTTACCTAATATCCTGACAGGGATGAATTAGATTTCCTTTATTTTTTAATTTTCAAAACATCAGTTTACAAATCTTTAGGTACTAAAATCTTTGAAGCTTGGCTTTGCCGTCTGCCCGATTGACATTTTTTCACATAATTAATAGTATTTTAAAAGTTAAATTAAAAAATTTTATTATTGAAAAATTTTTGGAGAGAATTGTCCATGGGATGAACATGGTGATTTTTGTTTGGAATTTGTAGCTAATTTTTAGATTTTTATGCTCAGCGCCATCTATTAGAAAACTTGAAAACTTTTGATTTAAATGCTCTTCTCACTTCATAAAAAATAAATTGTGTAAGTTGCAGCTCAATCGGATGAGTAGATTCTGTTCCTTAAGCGAATTTTAAAATATTGCTGTTCAACGCCATCTAACAGCAAAAAAAAAAATAAAACTTTTGATTTGAGTGGAGTGAAGTTCTCACTTTATAAGAAATATACATATATTGTATAAGTTTGAGGTCAACCAGGTGGTTATTTTTAGAGTTTAAGCTAGTTTCAATGTTTTTACGATGAGCGCCATCTATCGGAAAAAAAATAAACTTTTTATTTACGTGAACTTCACATTTCATAACAAATTTAGAAATATATATTGTATAAGTTTGGGGTCCATCAGGTGGTTATTTTTAGAGTTTAAGCTAGTTTCAATGTTTTGGCGATGAGCGCCATCTATCGGGAAAAAAATAAACTTTTTATTTACGTGAACTTCACTTTTCATAACAAATATAGGTAGGTATTGTGAAAGTTTCATCCCAATCGGAGGGTCAGTTTTGTATTTTTTTATATTGAGCTCCATCTATCGGAAAATTAAAAAAAATCAATTTCTCACAAACTATTCACTAAAACAAATTGATTGGAAGACAGAATTAAAGAACAGATTTCTGACTTCAAAAAAAAGGTATACCATGACATTGTTAGTGTTGCCGTTGTTTTCAAATGATTTTTTTCTTTCTATTTAAAGAGGATTTTTTGGAAAATTGTCCCTCCTGTCTAATCAGAGTGAAATAGACCCACCCCACTGGTATGATTTTTTTTCTTGTCTCGATCCATCCTACACGTCCTAGCCTGTTGTTGCATCTTCTGAAAAACACCGTGCATATTAAGATGAAGTAAGGACCTATGTACAGTTTTTTTTTTAATTAAAATTTTCCCAAACTAAAAAGATATCGCATTTTACTGTGTAACAGGTATATCCATCGCGACACACAACTCAATCAAGCAGACATACATTATACAAAAGTTTGCGTAATATAACTTGGTGTACCAAACCATATATTTCTTTAATTAGTTTCTTTAAATTAAGTACCTAATCTAACAAACATGCACATTGTACACTGTACAGTTCCCCAAATACCCAACAACGTCATTTATTGAAACTAATATCAAATAATTACCCCAACTTTGAACGTCACATCAATCTAAAATGTTTGCATTGCTCGACTGTAAATTCTTCTATACATATAGCTTTAATGTATCCGATGTAACCAAAAATGCAAGAAGCTTTTGCTGTCATTACCTTACGATGGTACATCGTCTGACAGACACCCACCATCCAGATACTTTATATCCTCTGCTCGAGGGCAAGTCAAACCAAAATTAATAGTTTCTGAGACCAAAAAAAAAAACATGAAAAAAGTCAAAATCAAAAACCCCTGTTCGTATATCTCTTGGGTGATATTTTGTATCTTTTAGATACAACCTTAGCATCACCGCAAATTTAAGATAAAGGGTGTTTTTTTTTTTTTTAGTTTCGTGAATTTGGAATTAAACAAGAAATAATTTCAAGTCAAAAGTTAAGTTTGAAATGCTTCAGCGGCTTAGCAGCTACATAGCGGAAATTAATCAACCTCGTTCCCAACATATAAACATGTGTCTAATGACAAAGCTCCGTCAATCTGGGTAAACCACAACAGAAAATCAAAATTCTAATGATGCATGAATTAGGTTCTAATAAAGTGCTAATTTAGTACTCCAATCCCGATTTGGAACTAAAACCCCTTGAGTTTCAAACTTGTACTAAATTAGCACTTAATTAGAAATTAATTCCTGCATTATAAGAATTTTGATTTCTGTTGTGGTGTACCCAGTTTGACGCACCTAAATAAAAGTAGTGCTAATAATAGTGCTGCTTCCAATGCAATGGGTCAAGGTGTTTCTGGCCTGTAGTAGAAATTAATCCGAAGCCATTAAATCACTTCCTCTTGGACGCTACCTAATTGACAGCCGAATATCATTCTTGGAACATATTCGTGAGTTGTCAAACCTTTGATTGTATCGCTCAAAGAACTTCTTGAATTGTGAGCCTTTTTGGAAATAATTCTGAGACTTTGCATCTTTTTTTATGTCAAAAAGAATTACTCAAGACAAAGAGGCAAAAAGTGACATTTAAATCAAAAAGTGACATTTGAATCAGACTTAACAAAAACACACCCTTTACTTAAATTTTCCCCGCAGCAATACCTTTATCTAGCATTACCACGAAATTCATTTGCGCTGGAAGAGTATACGACAGACGACATGACAGACCCACAAAGTATATGTATATAGCTCTTAGAGGAGAGCGCGCACTCCTCTCGTACTTTTTGAAATATCATCACGACATCTGAACTACGATTATACAATTTCGACGACACATAGTGGAAAGTTATTCACCATAAAGTATATCTCTCTAGCTCTCAAATAAATAAAATCCAATGGTGGTAATAAATTAATTCGATTGTATATTACGAGTATGCTATGCGCTATTGGTATTATAGGACTCCTAGAGAAGTAGAGAGGTGTTTTTTTATTTTTCTTTATTCCTTTGCTATAAACTCGTATTATAGTTAGTAACACTGTGTATGGCACTGGCTGCCAGCGGCCTTAGCAGATCTATAAACCGTGCAGTGCAGATGCGTTTGCAGAAAATTCGATTTACGAGGTCAATTAAAAGGTTAATGTAAAAAAGCAAAAGTCTATTTTATTGTAAACACGTATTGTAGAGTACCTCGTATGTGTCGTAGGTACATATAAAAAGTGATGGATCGATGTTAAATTAAATGTTGTAGAGCAGTTTGTGTCTATGAAGTTAATATATTGTAAGGTCTTAAAATATACTAAGACCTTAATACTTATTTGGCGATGTAAATTTATTTTCTTTTTATTCAAGAAATCATTTTGCATTAGCAAGACATATTTATTAAACTGGCGCCCAATGTGAGGTTCCTTAAAAAATTTGACTTAAATCTAAAGGAGTCTTCAATAAGGGCGGGTAGATGTTGAAATGGAATAAAACAAACTGTGTGTGAGGTGCTAACAAAATTCTTTTTTTCCTTAAAGGCATTGGTAGATTGTGGTTTATTCACATGGACCTTTGACTTTAGGAAACCCCACAAGAAAAAGTCTAGCGGGGTCAAATCGCACGTTCGGCTCTGAATGAATAAAAAATTAAAAGGTAGGAGGCAAAAACTTAAAAAGAAACATACTTTTTGAGGCTCTAACTCTGAAAGCATAGATCCTATACAAAAAATCAGAGATTATCTGATCTTGTATATACGATCAGTTGTTCTCGAGATATGTGTTAAAAAGTGTTTTTTTTTTTTCAAAATGTCGGCTGTATCACAACATTTACAGCTGCGGTATTTTTATTTTAATACTCAAAGACAATGTACCTAACAATTTTTTCAATCATAAACCTCAACAAAAGTTATTTGCTTCTATTCTTAGATATTATTTTAGTTTAGTGTATTAACTTCTTCTGCCGTTTTTAATTTCTTGTAAAGACATTTGTATACTTGTAATCAAGCGGTCAGTATTTGTACACTCTTTTTTATCATTTGGTATTTATGTCTTCATGCGTCATAAAAAAGACTGAGCTTGTTAAAAAAAAAAGTATAATTGGCGCCCAATGCAAGACTCTCATTTGATTCAAAATAGCTTTTAACGGCCTTTAGTCCATAAAAATTGGCGTTTCGTCCCGCCGATCTCACTTAGACTCATCAGTTGACTAGTGAGGGCCTTGTCAATACGCAATTTTTATTAAGTTAACTTCAACTTACATGAGCTTTTTGACAAAAATCTAATGTGAACTATATCCAACAAGATTAAAATTCTTAACTGGAAATTTTTAGGCTGGAAATTTTTGCTCAGGGCCTGGCTTTGTTTGTATATGAACGTTTTTATAAAACAAATTCTATGTACTACTTAAATAGATCAGCCAAGTAGAAGACTTTAATTATTTTTTCAAAAAAGCTTTTATGAAAGCTTTTCATAAAGCCAAAAAAGAAGTTATTGGTTTCTATTATAGTTATAAAATATGATTTTAGTCAATAAGGTATTAATTTGTTCTGCTGTTTACTATATCGTGTACAGACATTTGTGTTTGCTTGTTAAAAAAAAAGTATAATTGGCGCCCAATGTAAGTCTCTCATTTGTATAATGTCATGCCTGATATCTCATTTATATCTTTTTAAAAGATCTTATGCTTCATAAACAATATTATCCACTTGCAGCACAGCTTTTTATTTTAAGAAAATCAAAGATGGTGGTGATTACTTTACGCATACCTAGAAGGAAGACACAAATTTGAGTAAAATGCTTCAAAATAACAAAAAACTGCCTTAGGCCCAGTTTTTCAGTGATGTGTTAAACCAGAGTTTACTAACTCTAAAAGTTAGTTATGCCACAGTTAACTGAGGAAACAGTTTTTCGGTGGGGAATGCATGCCGAATCAATAAACAAATATCAAAAGCATCTGTTGAGTTAATATTGAGTTAACTCATCCAACTTGATGAGTTAACTCGGGTTCAACTTTAATATCGTTCTGAAAAACTGGACCTAAGCTTGTTAGCGAGTTAAATTTTACATCATTATAAATTTACTTTCCGCAAAAATTCATAAGCGTCTGTGATCGATTCAAATTCCTTGTAATTGCATCTGAATAAAAAAAATAAAAAAAATACATAAATCAAGTTATCCGCTTGTCATCGACCCAGCCACTTAGCCACAAACAATATAGCAGAGAAACCGATAAACAATGTTGTTTGCTATTTTTTTTTCATTGTTGTCTGTGTGTGTGTGTGTTTTTTTTTTCCTTAGACCCTCTGATAATCACTTCTAATAGCAAATAGTTTCAGTTTCAATTGCATTTAACACACGAAGACGGAATTAAAACGCCGCACCTGACTTGCCTACTAAATCACTGGTCATAAGTTTAAATTTAGCTTCAAATTACTGCGCTGGTGCTTCTGCTCCTGCTGCGCTCATGCTCACCCGGCGCGGCGCATGTAAATGGGTGGAGTGAGTACTGTGATGTGAGCGCATCATAAACGAATAAATGAATGAATGAGAATGTTTGCAGTGTACACTGTGCACTGCAGCACCATCATGCATAAATGAAACGTCACGTAAGTATTTTGTATTCGTAAGAACTGGCCATGATTTTTGTACATATGTATATGTACTCGTATAATGTTGCATAAACAGTTGCAGTTTAACATTTCTTTTCTTAAATACACGCGATGACACTACGAACAACCGACGACGCAATGGCCGGCCGGCAGGTGATGAGAAGATGACCAAGTTCAAGTTTACCCACTGCAGATTTTAAATTAAAAAAAAAAAAAACTGGATTTCGATTGCCATTGATAATGCAGTGGATTATTCGAATGAGAAAAACGGGAATTGGTCAATGGTTTAATCGGTGTCAATGAATTGTTTTATGACTGTCTGATGGCTTGATTAACAGTTCCACTTAAAATTAGGCTCAGTTAAGCTCTTCATTTATTTTTTGATATTTTTTTTTTAAAATAAAGCATCGATGGATAAACATTTAAAAAAATACCCAAGACAGTTTTTTCTTGTTAGGTTTTGTTTTAATTTCTACAACTTGTTTTGAGTTCTATATTTAAGAATTTTACAACCTAATTAACAATTTAGTTACCCTAAAGTTCAATTCGACAATACAAAAACGTATGTGGTTTTTTTCTTTGTGTAAGCTGTCGCTTAGGAGCTGTTTTAAAGCAAATAGACCCCTCCTTCGAAAGGCAGCTTAGATAGAATCAAAATATTAATTTTTTTTTTAATTATAAAATTGAATAAAAAAAAAAATATATCTCCAGACAAAAAATAGTTTCGACAAAAAAGCCAAATTTATAGAAAAAAAAACGAAAAACCCGAATTTCGATGGAGAGCTCTATTTTTTATGTTTTAAGCATTTCATAAGATCTAAATATAACCGTGAATTTTTACGAGGGATGTAGTTTTTAAGGGGGAGTGAAATGGGTGAAATTCAGTCTTATGTATTCCGAAATATACGTGAACAAAACGACATTGGGAATTAGCGACGACATCATAGAAAAAAAAAATGAAATGAAGTTTCCATACACGCTGATAACACAGTTTTTCTACGTGCTTATGTTAAGGCCCGAGAATTCTGTGCGCTTAGCTAAATCCGGAAGGGATTAATTGTTTTTGGTTTTAACATGTAAATTACTTAGCCGTGCGTCGTACCAATTGCCTCCGAGCTTGAAAAAAATATACTCCTACTATGTAGTTCTTTGTTGTTTGAAAAAAGTCAAAGTAATAGATTTTGAGAAAATCTTGTATGCAAACATTACAATATCGAAGGTTACATAGCTATTTCACAGCAGCCAGGCTGATCATCAGACTCCTTTTAGTAGTTCTTAGTCTTTTATTTCTCTTGAAATTTAATTTGAAAAACTTTTGCCCAGCTGGGATTTGAACATAGACCAAGCGTCTTCAGAGCCATTGCACTATACGCATTGCGTTCATCAGGTCCAACCTTTGGTGTATGTTAATCTCCCAACTAACAATGAAGACGTGTGTCAAGTTAGCACTACACTTTTAGAAATTAAATAAACTAAGTACGCAATTGATTGTAGCTTTTTTGTTCTGAATTAGTTGTGGAGAGAAACAAATTCTGTGGAACATCACCGCGATGTAAAATACTAGTTGTGTTCTGCACGTTTTTCTCAAAATCTATTGCTCTTACTAAAAAAAACTATTACAGTGCTGTCTGGGCTGCGTGAACACCTGGCTCGCATGAACACCAATTGTTTTATACTGAGCACTCTATAGCGTGAACAACAAAAACCTCGATAGCATGAACATCAAATTTATGCTCCCATTTCGGGGATTTCCCTTTATTTGAGACATCGTAGTTTTATACACACGTTCAAAAACATTTTTGCACCGCATACTCCGTTTTTGTTCATAATATTTGTACTGTGGTCGCCACTAGTCAAATCAGTTCGCTCAAAAGAAAAACCTTAAAACAGGGTGAGTATCCTCGTATGAAACGGGTGCTGTATAAATGGTTTTTAAAGCAGCGTCGAAAGAATCTACCAGTTGGTGGTGAGATGCTCAAAGAAAAAGCAAAACTGTTGCATCAAAAACTTAAAGAGAAAGGAGGCTTCAGTTCTGGTTGGCCAGATGGATACAAATCTCGTTTTGGTGTTCGGCTTCTTAAAATCTGTGGAGAGAAACTTTCATCCGATCACAGCGCAGTTGCACCATTCAAAAATTATCTCGCAAAGACTATCCATGAGCTCCATCTATCTGGGTTTGTTTTGGAAGTTGTTGCCTGAAAAAACGTATGTGACCAAAGGAGAAAAAACTGCTCCCGGTAGAAAAGTTGAAAAAGCTAGAATTACTTCCTTAGCATGCACTAACGCTACTGGTCTTCACAAAATTAAGCCGTTGATAATTGGAAAATCCAAAAATCCTCGATGCTTCAAAAATTTTAACATTCCTGTTGATTACCGTAGTTCTAAGAACGCATGGATGACTTCCGATATTTTCAAAGCTTGGTTTCATAATTTATTTGTCCCACAGGTAAGACGCATGATGAAAAGTAATTGGTGTATATAGGCTCATACATTTTTTACCAGGTGCAAGATTTCTTACGAAAAGAAAGCTTGCCAATAAAGGCTGTTTTACTACTCGACAACGCACCATGTCATCCTTCGGAGGCTTTATTGAAAACATATGATAGCTCTATATTCACTATGTATATGCCACCAAACGTGACAGCATTGATTCAGCCAATGGATCAAAATGCAATTCGTATTACAAAGCTGTATTACAGAAAAAATCTCTTACGATTAGCTGTTGGAAAAAAAAGATGTTTTGAATTTCTTAAAGTCATTAACTATAAAAGACGCAGTTTCTTTATTCACAATAGCTTGGAGTCAGTTAAAACCAGATGTTATAGAAAAATGTTGGCGCAATATTTTACCACAGATTTGTACACATGACATCGAACTACAAGACTCAGATGAAGAGGAAGATACCCCTCTTAATTTAATAAGAGACAAGTTAAGGCAGCAGCAGTTGGAAGAAATCAATGAATTGCAAAACTTGCTACAAATTATTATCCCAGAGGTTTGTCTCATATGATTAAGAAATCAAATCATAGATATCAATTGATTAATGTAATTTAGGCAACATCGACTGTCGGATATCAACACATGCAACGCTATTGATGATAGAGTAGAGCCAAATGGAGATGAAAGCGAGCTAATATCATCTGATGAAGATGAAACTGACGAAACTCCGAATCAAACCAAAATAACTGCGTCAGAAGCAATCCAGATATTTGATAAGGGGATAGAGTGGGCTGAAGAAAATACATCCGACTATTCAGATATCATAATGTTAAAAAAACTTCGTGAAAAGGCTGTGCAGAAAGTGCTGGCAAATAAAAAAAAAAAAAACAAAAATGTATTAAAGATTATTTTAGATGAAAAACAAAGTAAAATAAAACTTTAATTAAAGTTCGGAAACTGTTGTCGAAGTTAGTTTTTCTTGATAGGTAAAATATTGGTAAGCATTGACAGCCTTTGTAATAATTAGTTCACGCGACCCAGGCAGATCTGTACAATCGATTTTATTTAGAATTTCGTAAGCTCAATTTTTTTCACAAAATTTCTTCCAAAAAAACCGATATTTTTCGAGCAATTTGAAATAAAACTCAATTTTGACCATTTCACCCCCATAAAATAAAAAAATAGAAGTTCAAATTTAGGGTACTTTTTAGGATGTGCTTAAAACGTCAAATCAACGCTGTTGAATTCAATTTAACCCTGTAAGTAGACTGCTCAGGGTTAGAACCTGAGTAGAAATCAGAGCAGATTTGTAAAAAAAGGTGGTGTAAATATTAAATTTCTGTAATAGATTTGAAAACGAAAGAAAAAAACCTTCAAAAATTGTATTTTTAACAAAAACGAAATAAATCACATACACAAATTCACTTTCAGAAACGAATAGAATTTTAAATTTAAACGTTCAGAGCCAGAGTTGGAAAGAAAACTGAACAACAAAGCCCTTTCATATAGTTTGGCTAAAGAATTTGTGACTTTTTTAGTGTGGGAAAAAAGGAGTAGATCTAAAAAAAAAACGAAGTGGTGGAGTAGATTAATTTTCTTTCTCAAAATTTGAGTAAATTAACTCCGATTGGATGAAGGTTCTAACGCTGTGACCGTTTAAGAATTTTAAAAATTTCAGTTCACATTTATGAGTGGCCTAACTAATTTTCGCACTTATTTCTAAAATGGCTAAAACTAATATTTATTGCAGAAAAAAATTGTCCTTTTTAAGGAAGTACCTGCATAACTGTTTCAAAAAAGCTGATTTTTCTTCTAATAAATAAAAATTTTCACTCCAAAATCAGTTAGGCCACTGATGTGGTTCTCATGGCCTGATATCAGGTTTGATTTCCAAAGCTTTTCTAGGCCCCGACATACATTTATCCCTATACTGACTGAATTTAAAAAAAAAAATCAAACTAAAACTCCTGTTTGTCCAGCAGTAATATACCAGAATTTATGACCCTGTTTTTTTGAATTATTTTTTTCAATCCAGAATGTATACTTTCTAATTTACCTACCTTACCAGCACATTGCACCGTTAATTTATTCAATCTCCAGAACCATATATATTGTACCCACACGTGTCAATCTGAATTAAAACTGAATCAAAATTTAAATTTATAAATTCCTCGGATTGTTATTCGATACGTGTATATAATAGTATAGCCAAAGACTAGGTATAGGTACTGTACTGATTGTAAACTATATTTTTTGCTATCGCTAATCATCCAACGGGAACAGTATAAACGGTAAGCTGCTGTTCGTGTCAACTCTCATTAGGAGAGCAAGTTGCAAATATAGGTTTATATTCCTGTATGCAAAACTGACAGTACGCGGTCAATATAGAATTCAACACACTTTCCAACGAACGAGCAGCGAGTACAAAAATGATTTGATTTTTTTTGTTCATTGCATTTGTTGCATTAACCACCAGCAACAGCAGCAGCGCAGCGCTGCGCCACCATCTTCTCACTATATATATCTCTTAGAAGTCTCTATAGCTCTAACTGGTTCAAATCATGGCTATATACGGCTACTATAGCATAGTCTTAATTTTCTGCATTCTATATTTTTTTTTTTATTTTTACAAACAGTCTTTGCAGCGAGTTGATGGTTGCCGCTGGGCTACTGCTGCTGTTCCTGCTGCTGTTCCTGTTGCTGTTGCTGCAGCTGTATAACCGTGCGCTTCCATTTTAATTTCAATTGGAATTTTGATTTATAGGTTTTCGTGTAAGAACGATACAGACACGCTGCGCTGCTGGGTAAAAGATCTACCTCTCAAAGTCCCAGCTACACCGAAACCGAAAGAAACATTGTTCCTTCTATAAGGTCGTTGCAAATAATATGTACATTAAAAAAATCTAGCAAAAGGTCGAATATGAAGATTACGGAGGTGTAAGTTATAAAAACCAAAATGGACAAGAAGAAAAATCTCAACAAAAAAATAGAAAAGAATTTAAAATTGTCTGAGAGAATATTTTGTAGTGATGGCAGACAGAATGAGGAATCGAAGTCCATTTTCTTTTTTCACGGTCCACTCACGAGATGTTGATGATAATGATGATGATGATGGTGTCTCGAGGATTTTACTTTTTTGCAGCTCGTGTCTCCATCATACTCGTTTTTTTTTTCAAGAAATGGGACGATAGAAGTTCATGGTTTATTTAATCTTTAAAATTTTGAGGTTGAAGAGAATGGTTTTATTTGTGTACTTTAGTTGGGTCCAATATAAAATACAACAACAATTAAGATATATTTATATTTTAGGCGTAAGTCTTTGAAAAGTTATGTTTTTTTCAAATGGCTATGTTTTTTTATTGTTACGGGAGTGACATTGACTCTCATGATTTCATAAATTTATTATTCACAGAATATTCAAAATCAATTACAAATAATTTGTAGGTTAGGTATACAGGCTGATTTATATAAGGTGTGACAAAAAGTTAGAGCACTGTAGGTTGGGTTGAGACAAGAAAAAAATCAAACAGAAGGGGTCTTCCCCCCCCCCCCCCGCTTAGCCGGGATGGTGAATTTTCAAAAAATTGACTTAAAACAGGAAAAAAAAATTATTTCAAAACAACGGTAACGCTGACAATGCCATGTTATAACTTTTTGTAAACCCAGAAATCTCTTCTTTTATTTTATTTTTTAAAAAAAAGTTGCTTTAGAGAATAGTTGTTGAAAAAATAATTTTCAAGTTAAATATGTGGCGAATTACGTTACGGGACACTCATTATATTTTTATTTTTTTGGGCGATTTGTCATAGTAACAGATCAACCAAATTTTGGATGAAATTACACTTTTTTCGGCAATTTAATTTTGGGCAATTTGATATTGAACCGTTTTTAGTACCATGGCAAATCGCCCTAAACCAAATCATCGAAAAAAAATGTCATTTCGCTCAAAAAGTTTCCAAAACTCTACGCGTTCAAAGACGCTTCAATGTCGTAGTTGTGAAAATAATTCTTTTTTTAAGTGATATTTTGAAATTTAATGGATGCATGTATGTATGTATGTATTAATAAAAGCAAAAACTGGTTCATTTTATTATTGTTTATATGTAGCCTATTATTTTCCCGTTATTTTAAAACTTCAATCTTAAAAATCTGGCCATAAGAACTTAAGTTATAAGTTTCTAACTGAAACTATATTATGTATGTCGGGTTCGGTTCTCAGCTTCTTCCACCTAAAAACAAAATTTTTTTTTTCACACCTATAGGTATACCTACTGCCTAATGCGATGAAGTGACAAATCATCCAAGATTAAGCACCTCTGACCCTAGGTGTTCAGATTCGGAAGAAAATTGTAGGTCCCATTCATTTTTTGCAAAAACAAACAACACACAAACAGGAATGGTTGAGAGTTGTAAGTCACTAGGCTCTGGTTTTACACAAGCTATCGTGCCACCAGAATGTATTTCTTATTCAAAACCCAAACTTAAGCATTTATTTATTTTAAGGCTTACCTAATGTTTAATAAGTGTAAAAAAAAGTAATAAATCTCGTATTTATCTTCTCCTTAACATAAAACATATACCTCTACCTCTAATCAGATACAAGATACAACGTTTGCTCCACTTGTCCTAGATATATAGAAATCCAATAGGTCAAACAAAAAGTTCCACCTAATTTGATGTTCTGATGTGAAATGTATCTTTCAACTTAAAAACATTGCATGTCCTTATACAACACTCACTTGACTCTTCCAGAATAAATTATCTGTCGCAATAAATCTTCAACTTCTTCTTCTTCTTCTGTGTGCAACAGCAACACAAACTCCTCCAGCAAAATCAAAAAAAAAAAAAAAAAGTAAAAAGTGTTAGTTCAGAATTTATCAAGTTAAATTCTAGATATCTATATGTGCATAAAAATTTCGTCTGGTATTTTCTGTAAGATTTATTACCAACGGAAGAAAGAAAAATGATTAAAGAAATACAAAAAAAAAAAAAAATAAATAAATAAATAAACAAGGAAGTGAAGAAGCTTTAAGATATTCATAGATTTTTATTCATTGGATTTCTTAGCACTTTGCGCAAATGCGCATTGAAAACGCTTTGGTAGATGGCTGCTGAAGCTCGTGATGGAGAAGCAGCAACCCTATAAGTTTAATTAATTGAATCGGAAAATGTTAATAAATCAGCAAGTAATTTGTTCTGGTTTTTCTATAGAAATAATAGACAACAAAATAGATGTGTAGTTAAAGTTAAATGACATTGAAGGGAAATAAAACAACCATCTCCAAATTTAATGGTCAATCTTTAAGATACTTTATTTATAAACAGTAAGTTTTTGAAGGCTCGGTCCGTGTTACGGCTGATGGATTACTTTTTAATTGATTGTCTGATTAATAGCAATCGATTTATCATTTCTTGAGATTTGAACTTGATAAAATATTTACTTAACAATAATTTTGTCATCGAGAGTGAATTTTTAAAGAACGTTTGGAAAATGTATTGAAGTGAATAAGTCTTCGGCTCATGTAAGAAGGGGTGATAATACGTCAAGCCGCATCATCTTACTCGGATTTCAATGAATTCGTTGTGGTCCCCAGAATGTAGGTGAGGTAAAAATGACGATGGCCTCCCTTTTTCTGCGCACACTAAAAGGGTTTTGACTACCCTTATTATGATTGCACAGATTGCGAACGTTATTAAAATAAGAAAGGATTAGAAAGGAGATACAGATGTACATAGGTTTTGAAGTTCTGAATATCAAAATGGAAGGGAAAAATAGAGCTATAGGCAGAGCATTTCACATTCGTGTAGTACGACTGCAGAAAGAATCTCTGAGCCGGCAGCTTTATCTTAAATTTGCAGAGTACTTTCTGCTTCATCTTAGTCCTTAACGCTGCATTGGAAATTGTCTTTCAATTTTTGTGCCTCATGGCTTTGTTCTTACAAAAAAAAAAGGCCATGAAATCCAGTCAAAGTTAAAAGGCACGAAAAGGTAAAGACAGACTATTGCAGTTTTATCAGAAAGAACTGCTTAGGCTGCAATAGCCCGACGAAGTGTGTAATCTTTGGAACATACGAAATATATATTTCTACCTTAGCTGATAGTCCTAGCTCTTAATTATTGTAATAAAATAATAATAATAATATATTTCAGTTAAAATGATAACGAAAACTTGTTAATATTTTTATTATTTGAGTCGAAAATTGAAAATAGTCGTAATAAGGGTTTTTTTTTTTGGTGCAACTCAATTTGCATGTCGATTAGGGTAAACAAGGGTAAAAACTTGTAAATGAAAGTTTGTAAAAAATTGATGTTTTTTTTTGCATTAGACAGATTGAAAAAAAAATATTTTAAGAAATAATAAAAATCCTGATATGAAATTTTGGAAATTAAAAATTGAAAAATAGACTTTTGACGTTTGTAGGAAATAAGTTTTTCATGTTCAAAAAGAGTTTTTACTGCAAAAAAAAACACCTTCATTTAATTCCTAAATTATTAACCACTAAAAATAAATTTTTAAAATTACTAAAGTATTTTTTTTTATTTTTATTTCAGGTATGTTTGTTATATTTCCAATGCAAAAGCATTCAAAGGTAAGTTAACAAGAAATACTGTCTTGAAGTTGTTTGAGGAAATACAACTAAAGAGTGTTTTTTTTTTTGAGGTATAGAACTTTAAGTTGGCAACACTATTTTAATTGGCAGCCATTTGTCAGCTGTCAATTGATTTATTTTTAGTTTGGTTTGGCATTTCAACATGAATAGACTGACGCCTGAACAACGCTTCCAAATTGTGCCCAAATGGGCCCAAAACAAGATCCCAATTTTAATAAGCGAATTTTGTTTAGCGATGAAGCTCACTTTTGGTTGAATGGATACGTCAATAAACAAAACTGCCGTATTTGGAGTGATGATAATCCTCAAGTGTATGTTGAAACACCGTTACATCCACAAAAACTGACTGTTTGGTGTGCTTTATGGTTTGGTGGAATAATTGGTCTGTACTTCTTTAAAAAAGATGCTGGCCAAAACTTTACAATCAATGTTGACCGCTATACAGCCATGATTACTGACTTTTTGGTTCATCAATTGAACAACCATGATGGTGCAGGAGCTGTGGTTTCAACAAGACGGCGCGCCAGCGCAACATGTCACACAGCTCGTGCCACAATTGATTTATTAAAGGAAACTTTTGGTAACCGCATAGTTTCACATTACGGACCCGTGAATTGGCCTTCAAGATCGTGCGATTTAACGCCGTTTGACTATTTTCTGTGGGGATATGTGAAATCGCTAGTCTACGCCAATAAGCCCGAAGCGATTGACTACTTGCAGGACAACATTTGCCGCGTTATTGCCGATATACGGCCACAAATGTTGGAAAAAGTCATCGAAAATTGGACCTCCAGGTTAGACTACGTCCGAGCCAGCCGTGGCGGTCATATGCGAGAAATCATATTTAAAAATAATGCCAGAAGATTATCTTTCTAACAAAGTAAATTTCATGTCAATTTAAAAAAACATCTTTGTTTTATTCCATTTCAAAGTTCTATACCTCTAAAAAAACACCCTTTATATTCTAAAAAAACCTAAACGCGTTTTACCCTATTTATTAAACTTAAACAAAAATGCCACTAACAACTCAACCAAATTGTACAAGTAGGTATGTATTTCTTTCGCGATATTAGCACTATATTGCGTGTGATATCAATCTAAAAACAAAAAAAAAATTATACCATGAAGTTAAATGATTTAAGCATACAAGTTTATTTAATAATTTGTTTCTTTAGTTGCGTGACTTTGAAAGTAATACATATCGTGCTTGAAAAACACACAACTCCTATGTAATGTGGAGTGGAAATCAAAAAGCAACACACTTTTCAGGGTTAATTTTATCATAAATTATAATTTTCCAAATAGGTAAATGTTTTCCGCGTTTGTATAAAATTAATAAATCAAAATATAAGTTATACAGGTTAATGCCCTAAAATAAATAAGAATACATAATATTCAAATGAGAAATGTAATTAATATTTTTTGTTTGTGTTATCTAAATAAGACGTCTAGTTTAGTTTTAGATAAAATGTTAGAAATACACTTTACATAAAAATACTTTAAAAGACATTTTTTGCTTGCAAGCGTTTACATCTTTCAAATCTATGTTTCACCTATTACTGGGAATGTAGAGTACAACTGCCATTGAAATACCGTCCACTTTTTGTCGTAGTAAATTAATAAATTTGCTGACGTTACAGCTCGTGGAGAGCAAATTCCTGAGTGCGTGTTGTTTCTTTTTTGCAGGAATGGAGGAGACCTACAATTTTCTGCTGAATGAATTTTTTTTTTAATTTTTATGACCAAATATAACGGTACCTGTCATACAAAATTTTGTGACCAAAAAGGAAAATCTTATAAAGGGTTTTTCAACAGAGACGCTACAAAAGTAGAGCAACAGGGACAGCAAACGACGCCATATTTCTTGCCACTCTTTTGACATTTCTCTTCAGTAAGGTTTGCCATTTCATGATGGAAAGATATACGAGCCAACAACGAGTCGAAATTATTAAAATTTACTACCGAAATTCGGAGTCAGTGGCCTCAACGTTACGTCCAATTTATGGTCGTCATAATCGTCCTAGCAGATCAACAATTGAGCGTCTAGTGGAAAAATTTGAATCCACAGGCACAGTACAAAATGTTCCCGTGCCAGTGAGACAAAGAGGTGCCCGTAGTGTCGAGAATATTGCTGCCGCTGAGGCTTCAGTTACAGAAAGCCCAAATGTGTCTCTCACACGTCGTTCTCAAGCGTTGGGCAATGGGCATCTCTGTGACGTCGTTTTGGCGAATTTTGCGAAAAGATCTTGGCCTACATCCTTACAAGATTAAATTGACGCAAGAACTGAAGCCGCTTGACCACCAGAAGCGTCGTATGTTCGTGAATTGGGCTGAGCAACAACTTGAAAATGATTCGGATTTTCATCGGAAAATCATCTTCAGCGATGAGGCTCATTTCTGGCTGAATGGCTTCGTCAATAAACAAAATATGCGGTATTGGTCAGGCAGCAATCCACACGTACTCCATGAGTCATCATTGCCTACCGAAAAAATTACGGTTTGGTGTGGTTTATGGGCCGGCGGCGTCATTGGGCCGTACTTCTTCCGTGATGATCAAGACCGGCACGTTACTGTAAATGGGGATCGCTACCGTTCAATGATAACCGAATATTTTTGGCCCCAATTGGATGATATGGACTTGGAGGACACGTGGTTCCAACAGGGCGGCGCCACAAGCCACACAGCGAATGTCAAATCAATCAATTTATTGGAAACCAAGTTTGGAGAACGTGTTATCTCACGAAATGGTCCAGTCGCTTGGCCGCCTCGGTAGTGCGATTTGAAGCAGTTAGACTATTTCCTGTGGGGCTACGTCAAGTCTATGGTCTATGCCAACAAGCCAGCACGATTGATGAACTTCGTACTAAAATCGAACGTGAAATGGCAGCAGTATTGGCCGATTTATGCTTGAAAACCGTCGAAAATTGGGTTCAGCATCTGGACTTCTGCAAGCATGCCCGTGGTAGCCACGCAAAAGAAATCAAGTTCCATACATAATGGCATTGAACGTACTTTCACAAAAATAAAGAATTTTATTGATATCCAAAACCGTTTTTGTTTTATTTAAAACAACTTTTGTAGCGCTCTTATTGAAAAACCCGATATTAGATCGATATCCTTTCGCAACATTATACACATTTTAGGCTAATCAAATCCTACACGGATTTTCTAGTAGAGCTATCTCATATAATGATATTATCAATAGCTTAACGCTAGGTCAATATCCGAATGGTACCAACAACCTATATAACACAAACACTAAGCCATTCCTTTTATTAATAAAAATAAAATTGTATTTCTCAAAGTTCCCACTTTCTATAGATTTCGTATACTTATACTTAAAATTCACGTCATTTTATTAGCTACGTAAATGCACATCAAATTCATATACCCTCTATCCAAAAACTATACACCAAAAACACAAACTACAACTGAAAAATAAACAAGTAAAAAATATTTTAAATAAATAAAAATAAGAAAAAATGATATCTATACTGCTCCTTTGCGACCAAAATCAAAATACCAGTTTTTTTGTTCCATTCTTCTTCTTCATCTCGTGGGGGCATATTGGGCGCATTAACAACAACAACAGAAAAAAAAATACAAACTTCTGCTTTATAGTTTTAGCTCCATCTTCATCATCATCCTCCACAAGATTGTCTGCCGTTTTAACCAAGTATAATATGCACCATCATCATAGCATCTTCTTGGCCGTGTCTTCTCGAATTTTGTGCGATTTTGCTTCGGTATTTTTCATCTGCTGACTGCTGCTTGGCTATGGATACTCCTATAGTCTAGCAAGGTTGCCAAATGCTTAAAAAATCTCTTAGTTAAAAAAAATTGATAAATACAATTTTTTTTTTAAGCTCAAAATATAAAATAAAATAGTTTTTAGAGTCGTCAAAATAAACCCCAAATGAACAAGTACTTTTTATTTATAAAAAAAATAAAACGATTTTTCAGAAACATTCACTCAGTTTTGTTGGGAAAATGGATCCAAATCCCAAATAAAATAGCTTTATTGTTGAAAAGGGGCCCTGTGAAAAATAAAAAAAAAAAATATTTCTAGAAAAAAAAACTCCCAATATGGCAACCCTATTAGTCTAGGTTCATTGGTTCACTGTGCGGATGCTTGAATGCACGTTCACTGTGTTAGGTTGGTTATTCTTTTCTTTTTTTTTGAGACTTTTTTGGTAGGCAGAGTGGATCCCTTGTGGTGGACTTTGGAGGTATTCTTCCATATCTATATAATATCGAGGTGGTGAAGGAACAGGTTTTATAGTACCTTTTCTGTAGACACTCTCAAGTTAGGCGGTCAGGTTAGGGGATTTTTGTATTTGATTCTCAATGTTTTTTTTTTTTTTTTTTTTTTTTTGTGGGTTAATACCATAAGAACGATCTCCAAGAATGGGTGCAGAAAATTCGAAGGAGGCAAATGTTATGGCCATCATGTAGCCTCTATTCCTGTGCTTTTGTATACACGTAAACACGTAAGGTATGCGGTTTGGGTTTCGTTTTTTTATTTTTTTTGTACGTTCGTCAGGGTATTCCTCCACCATCTTTGCGAACAATATGCACTTAGAAGTGAAGAAATGCCAAGAAAACACTAAAGAAAACACACCAAATGGCTTAGCCTCAAGGGAGCCCCATAAGACCGCAAGTAGATAGACCTTAATTCACTGGATACGATTTGAGTGGAATTTCCATTCGCCATCATCATCGCAGGATTAGAATCTTGTTATATAAAATATTATCTTATTGCGTTGTTAAGAATATTTTTAAACAGCAACAAAAATTACTTTATTTCGAATGAAATATAAATCGTGAGGTCTAAGTTAATGTATTAAGTATAGGAACCTATCTAAAGCTAGTTCTTGGACGACGCAAGGCGACGGACGTATCCCAAAGACATATTCATGTATGTATGGTACAAGTGCTGTGCATGTAATTGTGTATAGCTAACAAATGAGAGAACATTGTGTTTGTGACAGATTATGCATTCTGATTCATGTGTTACATGTCACATGCAAGTTATAAATGAGGAAAGTTAATAACTCCGACAAGAAAGTGAAAACTGCAGTAAATTAACAATATGCATATGTTGCTACTGTTCGTTGGTTCATTCGTTATTGCATGGAATTATGTCGTTGGTCGTGAAAGAATAAATAATTAAATTAATGAACAGAGAGCGAAGACATTTTATTCGTGTGGTAAAACATACATATGAATTGAAATGAAACGAAAGCGAGTTGTAATAGTTGGCGGCGGCGAAGGAGTTTAGAATTTCTTCTGTGAAGTGTGCTATGCGCCGTCAATGATGAGGGAATGTACGAGTACATTATTTGTTTCTGACAAAAAAAAAGAGATGTGGTTTTTAGAGTAATAAAGTATGTATTAGGGTTTAATCGATAAATTCTCTTTAATAATTTTCAAGGAGGAATGTTTTTGACAGAACCAAAATCAAAACTTATGAGTTATGATGTACAAATGATACATATGAAATGTTTGTCCGACATAATCTCCGAAACTTCTTGACCGATTTAAATGAGCTACTTTTTGAAATATTCTCTTTGTTCTCGAGAGTGTTTATAATCTAATTTTGACAGATGATAAATTATTTTAATCTGTAGTTTAGTGTCCACCCACTAGATTGGCTTCGAACATTTCATTTCATTTCATTTTTTCATTTATTTGTTTAAGTAGCCTTAAGATTAGAATCTTATTTCTGGCTTAAAATTAACAATAATAAAATACATAATATAAGAGTTAGAAAAATTAAATTACAAAGCAATAAAAGAAAAACAGCAACAAAAGTTTAAAATAAAAATTTACTTTAAAAGAGAAAAATAAAGGGTTTTCCAATAAGAGGTGTTATTTTGATATTCAAAGAAAAATGGCATTTTTTGAGATAAATGATCGAGTTTATTTAATTATAAAGAGGAAGGTATGCCGTTAATAATGGAACGCAACATCAGCCAAATGGCCGCCACGACCACGCTTACAGGACAATATCCTTTTCATGAAATTTTCCATAACCAAATCGCAAAGTGGCTGCCCTATGTCCTCGATAGCCTCACGAATTCCATCTTTGAGGTCTTGAATCGACGCTGGGCTGTTGGCGTAGATCCTATCTTTCACGTGGCCTCAAAGGAAGAAGTCGCAAGGTGTTAAATCACAAGATCTCGGTGGCCAATTGTGATCACCTCTTCGAGAGATAACACGGTCCGGAAACTTTTCCCGTAAAAGATCGATGGTTTCATTGCTTGTGTGGCACGTAGCGCCGTCTTGTTGAAAGTAAACGTTGTCCAGATCAATACCATCCAATTCCGGCCATAAAAAATCATTAATCATCTCTCGATAGCGCAATCCATTGACCGTAACTGTTGCTCCAGCCTCATTTTCGAAAAAGTAAGGTCCAATGACCCCGCCGGACCATAAACCGCACCAAACAGTCACGCGTTGAGGATGGAGAGGCTTTTCAACAATAACTCTTGGGTTTTCCGAGCCCCAGATGCGACAATTTTGCTTGTTGACGTAGCCTCCGAGGTGGAAATGGGCCTCATCAGTCAAGATGATTTTTCGATGAAATTCCGGATCATTTTCATGCATTTCAAGGACCCAATCTTGAGTTCTTGTGTTAACTGAACTTTATAAGCCTTAAGACCCAAGTCTTTATGCAAAATACGGTGTAATGACGTTTGTGGAATGCCTAATTCCAAAGAACGACGAGGAATGGACAAACCTGGGTTTTCTTCAACACTTTGGGATACAACAGCAATATTCTCAGTTGTTCTTGAGCGACGTGCATGGGTTTTATTCTTCACATCACTAACTTGTCCCAACAGCTCGAATTTGTCCACCAATTTCTGTATTGCGGTCCGACAAGGTGCTTCACGACGACCCAAAAATGTTTTAGTTTTACGAACCGTCTCTGCCAAATTTTCACCATTTTTATAGTGAATTTTAATAATTTCAATGCGTTGTTGAAGCGTGTATCGTTCCATTTTTATTAATGGCGTAGTTTCTACTTGTCAAATGTCAAAAAATGACAGCTTCAAAAGTGACAGCTACCGAAATAGCGGGCTATTCAAAATAACACCTCTTATTGGAAAACCCTTTATAAGAAAAATGAACTAATGTTAGTAAGAACTAGTCAACAAAAATTGAATGGAAACGTAAAGCAATGTCTGGGTTTTGTAGGTGGGAGGTGATGGAAGCAATAAATTGAGTCAAATTCGACATGTTTTTAAATTCAACCGGCAATACATTCCAAATTTTAGCAGCTAAAACAAAAAAGGATCTTCGATTTTGCAATGCAAAAGTTCTGGGGATATTTAAGTTTAAAGTGCGAGGCGACAATGAAAACTGTAGCTTATCGAATAGATAGGTTGGCTTATGTGAACGAATTAAATTGAAAACAAATTTGCAAATTTCAAGAATGAAGTACGACATAGTAAGTGGCATATTAAAGACACAGTTAGACAGGTGAGATATATGGTCAAATTTCCTAAGAGCATACACAAAGCGCACGCATGAGTTGAAAGCAACATTCAATTTTTGTTTGCTTGTTGAGTCCATTCCAGCATAGAGAGGTAAACCATATGTTATGAGTGGTGCTAGTAAAGATTTCACTAGCATTAGTCTACTTGATTGAGGTATGAAGTACAATCGTCTGAGGCATCCATAAATAGCACCGATGATTTTATTGACATGATTGTTCCAGGTTAGAGTTTTATTGAATATGAAACCCAAATTCAATACAGATGACTTGTAAGGAATAATATGACCATTGAGAAGAATTTGGGGAAAATATGACTCATCTAGACTTTTTTTTGTAAATAATAATTGATTGAGATTTGCTCGGGTTAATATTTAAATTGTTTTCCAAAGACCATTGATAGATGCTCTTCAAATCCTCATTTAAGTTATAGACTCCCTCTTGCAGCAGTCCTAAATGAAAATGTAAATAGATTTGAAGATCATCCGCATATAAATGGCAGGAACAAAATTTGATTACATCGACAATATCATTAATAAACATGCTGAAAAGAATAGGGCCTAATAATGAACCTTGGGGGATTCCACGAAATACCTGAACGGGATGATACACAGTGGAGCCTATGAAGACTACTTGTTGACGACTGCTTAAAAAACATTTTATCAATTCGATAGAAAATGAAAATAAATCGTATTTATGTTTTAATTTTACAAGAAGAATATTGTGATCAAGAGATCCAAATGCATTGGAAAAGTCTAATAAGCTTAAAATTGTAACTTTATCTTGGTCCATTGCTATTCTTGTATATCATCTGAGACTTTTAATACTGTAGATACACAACTATGATTTTTCCGAAAACCGGATTGAAACGGAGATAGCAAGTTATAAGACTCAAGATGGTATGTAATTTGGCTTAACATTAATTTCATTAATCCCTTGGAAAGGAAAGGTAGAATACTGATAGGTCTATAATTAGTTAATTCCTGTTCACAACCTTTTTTTGGAATAGGAATAACTTTCGCAAGTTTCCAAGCCTTTGGAAAAATAGATTTTATTAAACATTCATTATAAATGTTACAGATGTAAGGCATGGCAACTGGAAGAAGGAATCGGATAAATTTCCGACAAGTTTGAGCATTGTTACTTGCTTTATACGGCAAATAATGGTTTCGTGTAAAATAAATCGAGATTGTAAACAAAACTAACACTACGATGATCGAGAAGTCCGAAAAAGTTGGTTTCGTCATGCCGCCCGTGCGTCTTTGCGTCGTCGGTGCGTCTGTGCCCCCACTGTAATTTGAGCTAGAACATTGGCTATAGAGTCTAAACGGGTGGGCCGATTTGCTTCAAATTTGGTAGGTACAGTGTATTTTTATATGATTCCCTATAAGGAAATTAAAATTTTTGTTTTAGCTTATCTAGAACGGGTAGCTGCCACACAAACATTTTGGTTTTTTTTTTTCAAATTTTCTCGAAAACGGCTCTAACTCTTATTTTGGTGAAAGAAAATTTATGACTCCAAAACCCATTTCACAGCCGGATGTTTCGTAAAAAATACTGTTAGAAAACTGTACCTACCACAGCACCAAACTAAGCTGCGTGAAGCCAAAACCCCGAACTCAAAATTTTTGGGAGGGGTTAATCGGGTTCGTTTGTCCATCGTTTGTCCACGTTTGTCCAGGAAAAAAAAATCGTTTGTCCACCCTCAGGTAAAAAGTTATTAAGCTTTTTTGTTTTTATAGGAAACCCCAAAAATCAAAACACTTGTCCAAAAACCGCAATTTATAATTTAGGGGGATGGGACAAAGTGCATTCGTTTGTCCACCCGCCAATTATGATTGTCCAACAAAAAAATTCGTTTGTCCACCCTCAGAAAAAAAAATATTCAACTTTTCAATTTTATAGCACCAAACAAAAAAATTTCAAAATTTACTTAGCAAAATCAAACCAATTGCATTCGTTTGTCCACCGTTTGTCCAGGCTAGTCCAGCAAGAAAAATAAATTTCCGACCTTTGGTTCAAAAATTATTCAACATTTCTTTTTTATAGCAACTTTCGCAAAACAAAACATATGTCCAAAAACCGCAATTTATAACTTAGGAGGATGAGTCAAAGTGCATTCGTTTGTCCACCCGCCAATTATGATTGTCCAACAAAAAAATTCGTTTGTCCACCCTCAGAAAAAAAAATATTCAACTTTTCGATTTTATAGCACCAAACGAAAAAATTTCAAAATTTACTTAGCAAAATCAAACCAATTGCATTCGTTTGTCCACCGTTTGTCCAGGCTAGTCCAGCAAGAAAAATAAATTTCCGACCTTTGGTTCAAAAATTATTCAACATTTCTTTTTTATAGCAACTTTCGCAAAACAAAACATATGTCCAAAAACCGCAATTTATAACTTAGGAGGATGAGTCAAAGTGCATTCGTTTGTCCACCCGCCAATTATGATTGTCCAACAAAAAAATTCGTTTGTCCACCCTCAGAAAAAAAAAATATTCAACTTTTCAATTTTATAGCACCAAACGAAAAAATTTCAAAATTTACTTAGCAAAATCAAACCAATTGCATTCGTTTGTCCACCGTTTGTCCAGGCTAGTCCAGCAAGAAAAATAAATTTCCGACCTTTGGTTCAAAAATTATTCAACATTTCTTTTTTATAGCAACTTTCGCAAAACAAAACATATATCCAAAAACCGCAATTTATAACTTAGGAGGATGAGGCAAAGTGCATTCGTTTGTCCACCCGCCAATTATGATTGTCCAACAAAAAAATTCGTTTGTCCACCCTCAGAAAAAAAAATATTCAACTTTTCGATTTTATAGCACCAAACGAAAAAATTTCAAAATTTACTTAGCAAAATCAAACCAATTGCATTCGTTTGTCCACCGTTTGTCCAGGCTAGTCCAGCAAGAAAAATAAATTTCCGACCTTTGGTTCAAAAATTATTCAACATTTCTTTTTTATAGCAACTTTCGCAAAACAAAACATATGTCCAAAAACCGCAATTTATAACTTAGGAGGATGAGTCAAAGTGCATTCGTTTGTCCACCCGCCAATTATGATTGTCCAACAAAAAAATTCGTTTGTCCACCCTCAGAAAAAAAAATATTCAACTTTTCGATTTTATAGCACCAAACGAAAAAATTTCAAAATTTACTTAGCAAAATCAAACCAATTGCATTCGTTTGTCCACCGTTTGTCCAGGCTAGTCCAGCAAGAAAAATAAATTTCCGACCTTTGGTTCAAAAATTATTCAACATTTCTTTTTTATAGCAACTTTCGCAAAACAAAACATATGTCCAAAAACCGCAATTTATAACTTAGGAGGATGAGTCAAAGTGCATTCGTTTGTCCACCCGCCAATTATGATTGTCCAACAAAAAAATTCGTTTGTCCACCCTCAGAAAAAAAAATATTCAACTTTTCAATTTTATAGCACCAAACGAAAAAATTTCAAAATTTACTTAGCAAAATCAAACCAATTGCATTCGTTTGTCCACCGTTTGTCCAGGCTAGTCCAGCAAGAAAAATAAATTTCCGACCTTTGGTTCAAAAATTATTCAACATTTCTTTTTTATAGCAACTTTCGCAAAACAAAACATATATCCAAAAACCGCAATTTATAACTTAGGAGGATGAGGCAAAGTGCATTCGTTTGTCCACCCGCCAATTATGATTGTCCAACAAAAAAATTCGTTTGTCCACCCTCAGAAAAAAAAATATTCAACTTTTCGATTTTATAGCACCAAACGAAAAAATTTCAAAATTTACTTAGCAAAATCAAACCAATTGCATTCGTTTGTCCACCGTTTGTCCAGGCTAGTCCAGCAAGAAAAATAAATTTCCGACCTTTGGTTCAAAAATTATTCAACATTTCTTTTTTATAGCAACTTTCGCAAAACAAAACATATGTCCAAAAACCGCAATTTATAACTTAGGAGGATGAGTCAAAGTGCATTCGTTTGTCCACCCGCCAATTATGATTGTCCAACAAAAAAATTCGTTTGTCCACCCTCAGAAAAAAAAATATTCAACTTTTCAATTTTATAGCACCAAACGAAAAAATTTCAAAATTTACTTAGCAAAATCAAACCAATTGCATTCGTTTGTCCACCGTTTGTCCAGGCTAGTCCAGCAAGAAAAATAAATTTCCGACCTTTGGTTCAAAAATTATTCAACATTTCTTTTTTATAGCAACTTTCGCAAAACAAAACATATATCCAAAAACCGCAATTTATAACTTAGGAGGATGAGGCAAAGTGCATTCGTTTGTCCACCCGCCAATTATGATTGTCCAACAAAAAAATTCGTTTGTCCACCCTCAGAAAAAAAAATATTCAACTTTTCGATTTTATAGCACCAAACGAAAAAATTTCAAAATTTACTTAGCAAAATCAAACCAATTGCATTCGTTTGTCCACCGTTTGTCCAGGCTAGTCCAGCAAGAAAAATAAATTTCCGACCTTTGGTTCAAAAATTATTCAACATTTCTTTTTTATAGCAACTTTCGCAAAACAAAACATATGTCCAAAAACCGCAATTTATAACTTAGGAGGATGAGTCAAAGTGCATTCGTTTGTCCACCCGCCAATTATGATTGTCCAACAAAAAAATTCGTTTGTCCACCCTCAGAAAAAAAAATATTCAACTTTTCAATTTTATAGCACCAAACGAAAAAATTTCAAAATTTACTTAGCAAAATCAAACCAATTGCATTCGTTTGTCCACCGTTTGTCCAGGCTAGTCCAGCAAGAAAAATAAATTTCCGACCTTTGGTTCAAAAATTATTCAACATTTCTTTTTTATAGCAACTTTCGCAAAACAAAACATATGTCCAAAAACCGCAATTTATAACTTAGGAGGATGAGGCAAAGTGCATTCGTTTGTCCACCCGCCAATTATGATTGTCCAACAAAAAAATTCGTTTGTCCACCCTCAGAAAAAAAAATATTCAACTTTTCGATTTTATAGCACCAAACGAAAAAATTTCAAAATTTACTTAGCAAAATCAAACCAATTGCATTCGTTTGTCCACCGTTTGTCCAGGCTAGTCCAGCAAGAAAAATAAATTTCCGACCTTTGGTTCAAAAATTATTCAACATTTCTTTTTTATAGCAACTTTCGCAAAACAAAACATATGTCCAAAAACCGCAATTCATAACTTAGGAAGATGAGTCAACGTGCATATTTATTTATTTAATATTTATTACAATGTTAACAAAACATACATCAAAATTTAAATATTAATAGTATTGAAATGAGTGTAATATAATATTAAAGTACTAAAACACGAAATTTTTTCAGGAAATTTTGTCCAGGAAAAAAATGTTTATATTATATGTATTATGTTATCAAATAAAAGTCAAATCAAATATATAATAAAATATAATAAAATAAAATAAAATAAAATAAAATAAAATAAAATAAAGTAAAATAAAAAAAAATAAAATAAAATAAAATAAATTAAATTGTATTTAATACAATTTAATAAATATTTTAATATTTTCAACTGAAATCATTACTGTTCGAAGAGTCGATCAATTTGGCTGCGTAGAATATTTTTGTCTATTGACTTTTGTTATTTCGTTGATTAAGTTGTTTTTTGTTTCGTGATTTACCAAAGTCATTAAATATTTCAATTTTATTGTCATTTTGTGTGCCTAGTTGTTGTAATTATTTATTTTTATATTTATATTATTATTACATCAATTTATTTAAGAAAATGCCTGCCCAGACAAAAGCAAATCCAGATTTTATAGTCGAAGTTTTAAAATGTTATGAAATTTTCGATAAAGATGGGAATTTAAAACCGAGGTCAGATGTTGTGTGGAAAAATGCATCCAATGACTTGAAGACCGTATACAGTGGTGACACTTTAAAATTTTTTGTAAGAAACAATCGCTGGGAGTTGAAAAGCAAACTTAAAAAGCATTTTGGTTTACCTGAATGCAATGTAAATAAGGTGTATACTCCGGAGCAGAGCTTGGAAAGTTCAGAATACTTACCCTTCAATTTGAAACCGGTTGTAAATATGGACTGCCCGAAAATTTTTTTCAATTTAGATTTATCCAAGGAGGAGTGGTGTAAGATTCGACCGGTATCAAAATTTTATAAAGAAAAGGGAACTAAAGGGAGAACATACACGGTTCTTCAAATCGGATGGACACATATGATAGCAAAAGCCATTTATTTGAAATGTAAAGTTAACTGCGCTTTTAGTTTTTCATCCGCTAAAGTATATTCCTCCCCAGAAAGCAAGGTGTATTTATATATTCGCGGCTCCTGCAATGAATGCGGTTCAGTTTTGCGAGCTCATTGCCTCAACGCACCACCTCCTGAACAGGGAATAAGTTTACGGGTTCATACGGTGCACACAAGTGGTATTGCATACCCGAAAACGTAATATCACGGGAGCATATCGTCAAGAGATTGGGGAAGAATTAATTAACAGCAAGCCGAGACAATGGTTATTAAAGGCTGCGGAGGATTTGTCTTTCGGTGATCGGTGCTATAAAATTGAAAAGTTGAATATTTTTTTTTCTGAGGGTGGACAAACGAATTTTTTTGTTGGACAATCATAATTGGCGGGTGGACAAACGAATGCACTTTGTCCCATCCTCCTAAGTTATAAATTGCGGTTTTTGGACATATGTTTTGTTTTGCGAAAGTTGCTGTAAAAAAGAAATGTTGAATAATTTTTGAACCAAAGGTCGGAAATTCATTTTTCTTGCTGGACTAGCCTTGACAAACGGTGGACAAACGAATGCAATTGGTTTGATTTTGCTAAGTAAATTTTGAAATTTTTTCGTTTGGTGCTATAAAATTGAAAAGGTGAATATTTTTTTTTCTGAGGGTGGACAAACGAATTTTTTTGATGGACAATCATAATTGGCGGGTGGACAAACGAATGCACTTTGACTCATCCTCCTAAGTTATAAATTGCGGTTTTTGGACATATGTTTTGTTTTGCGAAAGTTGCTATAAAAAAGAAATGTTGAATAATTTTTGAACCAAAGGTCGGAAATTTATTTTTCTTGCTGGACTAGCCTGGACAAACGGTGGACAAACGAATGCAATTGGTTTGATTTTGCTAAGTAAATTTTGAAATTTTTTCGTTTGGTGCTATAAAATTGAAAAGTTGAATATTTTTTTTTCTGAGGGTGGACAAACGAATTTTTTTGTTGGACAATCATAATTGGCGGGTGGACAAACGAATGCACTTTGACTCATCCTCCTAAGTTATAAATTGCGGTTTTTGGACATATGTTTTGTTTTGCGAAAGTTGCTATAAAAAAGAAATGTTGAATAATTTTTGAACCAAAGGTCGGAAATTTATTTTTCTTGCTGGACTAGCCTGGACAAACGGTGGACAAACGAATGCAATTGGTTTGATTTTGCTAAGTAAATTTTGAAATTTTTTCGTTTGGTGCTATAAAATTGAAAAGGTGAATATTTTTTTTTCTGAGGGTGGACAAACGAATTTTTTTGTTGGACAATCATAATTGGCGGGTGGACAAACGAATGCACTTTGTCCCATCCCCCTAAATTATAAATTGCGGTTTTTGGACAAGTGTTTTGATTTTTGGGGTTTCCTATAAAAACAAAAAAGCTTAATAACTTTTTACCTGAGGGTGGACAAACGATTTTTTTTCCTGGACAAACGTGGACAAACGATGGACAAACGAACCCGATTAAACCCTCCCAAAAATTTTGAGTTCGGGGTTTTGGCTTCACGCAGCTACCAAACTAAGCACTTTGACATTTCGTTTTTTTTAGACCTCGGCCTCACTGTACGTCGCACAGTGGAGCAGCTCCATAAGAGAGAGAGTCCATCTGATAATTTTTAAGCAACGGGAAAAAATGTTGTTTTTCTCAATTAATACGGTATTTTTGATAAGACATGGAAGAACTTTTTTTGGTAAGTCACTTTTTTTGGTAACCACGCTGTTAAAGTTGATCAAGTTTCTGCGAGAAAGCAAATAAAAAAAAAAAACAGAATTTTGAGAGTTTTTTGTTTTTCTTATAAAGAGTAGTGAAAAAAAATGTCAAGTGATATTTCTGATATTGATGAAAGTGTGTAGTTTTTATTTTAAGAAGAAAAATTTGGAAAAACTTGTTTAAGTATAATAATGGCAAGGTTACAAAAATTTTCTGTTTTTCTAAGGTCTCACTTGAAACTTAGAGCTATATCTTCCGCTTCGGCATTTTCAACCGTGTCTGTGAGTGTTGCCAGATGAACAGATATTTGCTGAATATAAATCAAGAAAGAAAAATGCTGAAATTATTATTTTATGATTTTTTTAAGTTAAAAATGATTAAACATACATAAATAAGTTAAAATAAAAGTTGGATAAATTATTATTTCTTTAATTTTTCATCAATACTGTGTTTTATTTATAACTGAATTAAGTGAAGTAATGTTGTTTGAACAAATTAAAATTAATATATATGTAAGTTATTTTTATTTTATCAAAAACATTAATACTTGAGATTTTTGGATTTTTTTGGTAAAAAGTTTTTCTCCAATAACTCAAAAACTAATAAAGATTTTTGCACTTGGTTTTCAAAATCTTGCTAAAAATTGTTAATAACATTGAATATTTAGTAAAAATATTCCACCTATATAAGCAAGATTTTGAAAAAAATCAACTTCAAAATAAAAAAAAATACGATTTTTTTTTCAAAATTTTAACTTTAAAATTTTATTTTTCAAAAATTATACACTGTAACAACTTGAATGAATAAGCAAATTAAGAACTACAGTATTAGCTTTCCAAAAAACTTTAGCGGATTGCTGTAGGTACTTACAACCTTTTGTTAATTTCAAACTTTTTTTTTTTTTTTAAGTTTTAAGTCAACTTTTCACTTTCAATTGCCCCTTCTGTCTAAGCTAGGGGAGCTGGCTACATCCAAAAATAATTCGGCCAAATATCATCTGCGCTTTACTCAACTTTTTCGTGCCTGTTTCGCGTTTAAAAATAATATTTTTTTATACAAAACTTACTTAAATTCAAGATAATACTTCGCTTTCATCATAAAATCACAAAAAGTGGCAAAACAACACTCGATTCCTAGTTAAACTAATTACGTTCACAAAACGACCTATCTTGCCCCACTGTGCGTCGCCCCAACTATATCGTTTCATACAGCGAACCTTTTAAAATTTTGTGGCAAGATGAAGGTGATTTCAATTCGAGTCCTTTTCGGGGCACCCCATCCATCTCCATCTAAAAGGTTAGTAATTGGTCAAAAAGGTCAACTAGTTGCAGAAAATAGTCGGCCTTGGTTTTTTTTTGCGAATTTTCTTTCAAGTTCGTATCAATTGTGTTCCTAAACAAATCTTTAAAAAAAAACCATTAAAAAGAAAACATTTCAAAAATCGAAGACCTAATTCGTCATTCTATTACAATAATCACGTATGGATTTATCTGGGCTGCAGTGCGAGAATCGTTATTCGCTTTAAAAAAAAAATGACACATAACGAATATAAAAATAGCAACACCTTTTTTTGTTCACAAAATTCACTGTAACTTTTAAACGAGCGATCTGCTTAATTTTTGATTGACTCATTTTTTTTTTTAAGATCAAAAACTCGTGAATTAAGCACATTATCATATAAATATGGCAAGTTTGACAAATAAAGTGTCATATAAGTGTGATGTGATGGTCAAATTTATATGATAAAAAAACACATGGAGGCTCCATAATTCACCAAGTACAATTATTGTTAAAAAAGTGGTTTTAAGCTCATGTACCAATAGATACTCTTGCCAATATAATTATCAAAACCACAATTGACGTCGGATTTTTTAACCAGCTAAAGTCTAAATGCCTACTGTACTATTCCAATTTTTTTTTTTTACGCGATTTTACTCTATATGATTCCATTCAAAGAAAGTGTTTCACAAAGTTATTTATCAGTACCAGAGTTGTAAAAGAATGCAATCTTTTGTGAATGGATTCTTTAAAAATCATTAATTGAATTCAATTAAAAGATTGCATTCATTGACTTAATTTGGAGACTTCGACTTCAATTTATGCAATCACCATTCATTTGAAATTTAAAAAAAAAAAAAAAAACATTGTAATCATTTTTTCCCCGTTCATTTTCCAGGAATCAATTGAATGCAATCTTTTGGAAAATCATGTATTCTATGCAGTTTTTTTCATTCTTTGTAAATAATACAAAAATCATAGCTACTTGAACTGTAACAGCAAGTATGTGTGACCCAATTTTACATTTTATTTAACTTGAAATAGAGTTTAACAAAAGGATAGGTATAATTTAGTTTTTAGTAGCGTATCGGTGAAACCATATTTAACTCATTAAAAAAACATCTGTTTCTACGCATTAAAATTAAGCATGCGTAGATACACCTGCCTGGAGTTTAATTGCTTTGCTGTTTGGAGCTGTGCTGAATAACTATGAAGCTAAATATCTCTTCTCAAGGCTGCCCTATCACCCTATTCATGAATTTTAAAGAAAACTTTGTATGCACAATGATTAGTTTGTCTTCTCTATACCACCGTTAAAGATAAGTTAAATTTAATTAAAATCTCAAGGTCGAATTTCTTCGTCACGAACCAACTCAAAAGCTTCCTTTCTTAAAGTTTGTTTCTAAGCATCGATATACTTACTGCTATTCAACACCAATCTTCTTATCTCACTCTGTTGTGATTATAAATCTTATTTCCCACATATATCCGCAATGAACTTCTTCTCTAAAAATAAATTCCAAAAGCCTCATAAAGAACCATGCATATAAAAATGCACTTTAAAAAAAAATACATATTATCCAAAAATAGCTTCAACACTTAAAGTTAAAACCCCTAAAAACCTCAAATTCACCTCTTTGAACTCGAAAATTCTTGCAATATCTTTCCATCAGCATTGATCTAAGGTTTTTCACCAGAGTCTCAGTCTCAGCTCGCCCCATCCAAAGAGCCAAATTCAATCCAAACAATATTATACGAAATACAAGTATACAAGAGTCTCATGCGATTTATATGTTATTTAAAGATACAAATCCAAAGCTCAGAGCTCGATAGCTCCACATTGCCCATAGTATCTCATGACTTTTTAGTTGAATCGAATCTTTCAAGCCGTGCGCACATAAAACCGCTCTACGTCCAGCCAGCGTCTGTGATCGGTCGTTTGTTGTGTTGATGCTGCTATTGACTATCTCTACCGCACCAACTTCGCTTCGTCGTCGTCGTCGTGTTCGTCATCATCATCGAATCAGCGAGTAACTCGTTTTTCTATATCATGAATTTTTATCACAACAACAAATACAGTTGTCTTGGGTGCATCCAAACTAATAGTTTTTTATAGAAGTATCTTTCTTTAAGCCAAAGTATATAGACAAAATAGAAGATACTAAAAGTATCTTTCTTCTTGTAAAGAAAAAGTGGTACCTACCTACTTGAGGACGATGAGATAATTCCCGGTGTTGGTTGTGCGTTAGCTGTTGCAAAAGTTATACTCTCGATGCGCAAGGCAATCGGCGAATGCCCGCAGATACAGCTGCTTCGCAAATATACACATTCGTGCGCAAGGCCGTTTTGAAAACATTTCGGTTACGGTTAGTCGGGTAATTCGGATGAACATTCTTTCTTTTGTTTTATTTTTCTCAAAGTTTGTCAAAGATTTTCAAAGGGCTTGAGAAACTTAATGAAGATGCTAAATAAATTCTAAATAAAAAAAAAAAAAAATTAAAATACCAAACCTGTACTTCTTCTAATTACAACGGAATAAGAAAAAAAAAAGTATCTTTGAAGTTGAAATTAATGCGTTGGTGTTAACTTGAAGTTATATAGTTTGCATTGCATAGCTTGAGAAAAGTGCGGCTATTGAATAGTTGTTGAAGTTGTTCGTCGTTGTCCATATTCTGGACCAAAGAGTTCGTTTTTTTTTTCTTCTTGAGATAACTGACAAAGTGGTTCTACCACTTTGGCTAACCATAAGAAATCCGTTTTTCCTTGTATCGTGTTCTGTGTGTGTTTATTTATTTTTGTTGTTTTTTTGGTTTCTATCTTGAGTGCTAATAAAGTATCTGTGTGTGTCTTTGATCCGTCGAAGATGGAAATTAGAAAAAAATAAAGAAAAAAAGAATTTGATCGAAAACTATGACAAAGCCACGAATCACCACCAAGAACGGACTCCAAGAAGTGTACACTCGGATTATGTATGCTTCTTTTAATTGGCGGCACATTTTATTGGATTTATTTACTGCCAGATAGCGTAACTAATATTTTTATTTTTATTTTAATTCTTTATTTATTTATTTTATTTTTTATATTTTTGTACTGCAAAAGAGGTAAACAGAATTATAGAGACAAATTTAGGAATGGTTAAAAAAAGTATCTCAAAGCTCGTAAAATATTTTTTATTATTTTTTAGACTTTTCCATTAGTGTTTCGGTTTCAATGTTAACGGTAGTTCGTGTGTACTAAAAATGGGCTTCTTCCCATGATGTGTCGAATATTGATCATTCAATTTTGTACAAAGGAGCAATTCTTACAATTGCCATTTAATTTAAGCAAAGGGTTTTCCAATAAGAGGTGCTATTTTGATATTCAAAGAAAAATGGCATTTTTTGAGATAAATGATCGGATGTTTATTTCATTATAAAGAGGAAGGTTTGCCGTTAATAATGGAACACAACATCAGCTAAATGGCCGCCACGACCACGCTTACAGGACCATATCCTTTTCATGAAATTTTCCATAACCAAATCGCAAAGTGGCTGCCCTATGTCCTCGATAGCCTCACGAATTCCAAGACCTCAAGTCTTGAATCGACGCTGGGCTGTTGGCGTAGACCTTATCTTTCACGTGGCCCCAAAGGAAGAAGTCGCAAGGTGTTAAATCACAAGATCTCGGTGGCCAATTGTGATCACCTCTTCGAGAGATAACACGGTCCGGAAACTTTTCCCTTAAAAGATCGATGGTTTCATTGCTTGTGTGGCACGTAGCGCCGTCTTGTTGAAAGTAAACGTTGTCCAGATCAATACCATCCAATTCCGGTAATAAAAAATCATTAATCATCTCTCGATAGCCGATAGCGCAATCCATTGACCGTAACTGTTGCTCCAGCCTTATTTTCGAAAAAGTAAGGTCCAATGACCCCACCGGACCATAAACCGCACCAAACAGTCACGCGTTCAGGATGGAGAGGCTTTTCAACAATAACTCTTGGGTTTTCCGAGCCCCAGATGCGACAGTTTTGCTTGTTGACGTAGCCTCCGAGGTGGAAATGGGCCTCATCAGTCAAGATGATTTTTCGATGAAATTCCGGATCATTTTCATGCATTTCAAGGACCCAATCAGCAAAGACACGACGTTGTTGATGATCAGCCGGCTTGAGTTCTTGTGTTAACTGAACTTTATAAGCCTTTAGACCCAAGTCTTTATGCAAAATACGGTGTAATGACGTTTGTGAATTGCCTAATTCCAAAGAACGACGAGGAATGGACAAACCTGGGTTTTCTTCAACACTTTGGGCTACAACAGCAATATTCTCAGTTGTTCTTGAGCGACGTGCACGGGTTTTATTCTCCACATCACTAACTTGTCCCAACAGCTCGAATTTGTCCACCAATTTCTGTATTGCGGTCCGACAAGGTGCTTCACGACGACCCAAAAATGTTTTAGTTTTACGAACCGTCTCTGCCAAATTTTCCCCATTTTTATAGTGAATTTTAATAATTTCAATGCGTTGTTGAAGCGTGTATCGTTCCATTTTTATTAATGGCGTAGTTTCTACTTGTCAAATGTCAAAAAATGACAGCTTCAAAAGTGACAGCTACCGAAATAGCGGGCTATTCAAAATAACACCTCTTATTGGAAAACCCTTTATATTAAAGGTGAAACGCAATGGCATATTACATAGCGGTGTTAGTGAAGTCGAGAAAAGTTGGGCCGGGAATTTTGTTTGTTTGAAAAGCTGAACTGATTTTTGTCAAACTTTGTACCTACATAGTCAAGTTATGACAGGAATTTCCTACATGGATGTAAAATCGTATTTCAAGTTCAAAATCTAACTACTTATGGTTAGTTTTATCCTTGAGCTCCACCCTTCATTTAATAGGCAAAGGGCATCAACTAGCTATTATGTACACTTTTTTTTTTCTTCAAAATCGGCTCAACAACGTTAATATCATTAAGGTTTTCTACAGGATAACCATTCGTGCAGTTAAGGCCGTAAAGCTTTTCACACCATTTTTTTTTTTATTAATATTGAAAGTTTGAGTTGAATAACAACTTGAGTATTCTGGCATCAATTTTAGAAGCTGGAATTATAACTATTTGGAACCTACCCGGTGTGATCAGAGTCTTTTAGTGTTGGGTTAGTCTAGGAGTATACAAACAGGTATTTATATTAATTTTTATTGGAAAAACTTCTTCTGCGTAGGCCCTTGGGTTGGTACACGTACAATAGCTACAACTCCAGCCGCCCATACCCTATTAACTTTATTTATTCGTTTATTCGTTTTGATGTTTATAGTTCCAGAGACATGTATCTGCTTAAAACTAGATATACTCTAAATAAAATTGAGGTTAATTCAAACAATAAAATATATTTATTGGTTGTAAAAGTTTATACATTGTAAAATTTGTAAACTTGTCAAAACATCAAACCAAATTTCAAATCCTATGCATACATTTTTTCAAACCTTAAGCTGCTCTCGTATTCCATTTTTGTAGCTTTTTTTTGATACCAAATTTGTATTCAAATTGAACTTTAAGTAGGTACCTACTATAGACTGAATTCTGAGATCACTTCCTCTTGAAAATGATTAAATTTAATTTCAGAGAGCACAGTGTAGTCTCGTTGGTTTGATTTCTATGAAACAGAAAATTAAGTACAAATTATAAGTGTAAATTTATTTTTCTTGAGAAAGTCGAAAATTAAAAAAAATAATATTGTTTTATTGGAGGCATGCTGTTATAATAAGAGCTATATCGTATCAACATATTTTAGAACACACCCAAAATTGTACAGGAGACATTTTCGATTAAAATAAGATTTTCCTTAACAGACAAAATTGTTATAAATCTTGAAGATAGTGTTAAAAAGCCCATTAAATGCCAACTTGCAGAAAAAACCGACCAAGTCGTTTTCGAAATATGTATGTATTGCGTATCCAAAAAAAAAAAATAAAAGAGAATTGTTTGTAATCCTAAAAAAATTTCAAAATCAGTTGAAGCATTTTCGAGAAAGTCGAAAAGAAAAAAAAGAAATGGTTTTATGGAAAGAACCATTACTAAACATTTTTCGAAATTTTTTCTTTACCAAATCGTTGCTTATAAAGGGTGTTTTTTTTTTAGAGGTATAGAACTTTGAAAGAACTTTGAAAAAAAGAAAGCAATCCGTGACTCTGGCACGGCAACAAGGGGGACCATCGTCAACAGGTCCAGCCAGATACTGGCTTACGCAGACGACATCGACATCATCGGAAGAACTGAGCAAGCTGTACATGATTCCTTCATCCAGATCGAGCAGGCGGCACAAAATCTGGGGCTGCACATTAGTGAAGGTAAAACAAAGTACATGGTGGCGTCGAATGCGAGAGGAACAGTTGGTCAAACAATCAAGGTAGCGGAGCACGAATTTGAAGTGGTGCAATCCTTTAAATACCTTGGGTCAATAGTAGCAGCCGATAACAATATAGAAGAAGAAATACGCGGGCGGCTTCTCAAATCCAACAGAGCCTACTATAGTCTGTCAAAGCTCTTCAAATCCAGAAATCTCACCATAACTTCAAAACTGCTGCTGTACAGGACCATGGTCCTGCCAGTACTCACATATGGATCCGAGACTTGGGTGCTTAGCAAAAGGCACTCCGACCTCTTAGCCGCGTTCGAGAGAAAAGTCTTAAGGAGAATTGTTGGCCCCATATGTGAGGAAGGACGATTCCGGAGACGGTACAATCATGAATTGTACGCAATCTACCTTGAAGCAGATATCGTGACAAAAATTAAGCTCGGTAGACTCCGGTGGGCAGGGCACCTAGCTCGCATGAGCGAAGAGGAACCTGCTCGGAAAGTTCTTTGTGGTACATTCTATGGTAGACGACAGCGTGGTAGACCATGCTTGCGCTGGAGAGATGGCGTAGACCAGGACGCCCGGAGCCTTGGGGTGCGCAACTGGATGGCGGCGGCTCGAGACCGGGATGGGTGGAGAGACTTGTTGAAGGAGGCCAGGACCGGACCCCGGTTGTCGAGCCGACGATGATGATGATGATAGAACTTTGAAATGGAACAAAACGAAGATGATTTTTTTCAAATTGACATGACATTTACTTTATTCGATTTCTGGCTTATAACCGCCACGGCTATGGCTCGGACGTAGTCTAAATTGGAGGTAAAATTTTCGATTACTTTTTCCAACATTTGTGGCCGTATATCAGCAATAACGTGGTGATTGTTGTCTTCCACGTGGTCAATCGCTTCGGGATTATCGGCGTAGACTAGCGACTTCACATCTCCCAACAGAAAACAGTTAAGCGGCGTTAAATCGCAAGATCTTGGAGGCCAATTCACTGGTCCGTAACGTGAAACTATGCGGTTACCAAACGTTTCCTTCAATAAATCAGTCGTTGCATGAGCTGTGTGACATGTTGCGCTGGCGCCGCCTTGTTGAAACCACAGCTCCTGCACCATCATGGTTGTTCAATTGATGAACGAAAAAGTCAGTAATCATGGCTCTATAGCGGTCACTATTGACTGTAACGTTCTCGCCAACATCGTTTTTAGAGAAGTACTGACCAATTATTCCACCAAACCATAAAGCACACCATAAACAGTCAGTTTTTGTGGATGTAACGGTGTCTCAACATACACTTGAGGATTATCATCACTCCAAATACGGCAGTTTTGTTTATTGACGTATCCATTCATCCAAAAGTGAGCTTCATGCTTAACAAAATTCACTTATGAAAATTTGGGTACAATTTAGAAGCGTTGTTCAGGCGTCAGTATATTTATGTTGAAATGCCAAACCAAACTAAAAATAAATCACTTGACAGCTAACAAAATGGCAGCCAGTTAAAATAGTGTTGCCAACTTAAAGTTCTATACCTCTAAAAAAAAACACCCTACATATCATAAACTTGTGATTTTTTTCTATACAAACCTGTGAAAACGTTTTTGAGAAAAATAAGATTTTCCTTAAGTTGAATGTCATGTGTGATCAATTTCTTGAGTGCAATATTACCTGCCTACCTCGCAAGTAAAAATGAGAAAATGTTATGGAAATATCAGAAGTGGCTAAAGGATAATTTTGCAAAATTATTATTATTATTAAATATTTTTGGAGGACATCAAAAAAGGTATGATCGATTAAAAGTTACCATTTAGTACAGTAAGTATAGATTTCGCCACAATTTGAACTTACTGTGCTGAAAGATTTAATTATTGTAAAAGACAAGAAAAACAAAGTTTTATCTAAAAGTCATTAAAGATACAAATTAAATACAACGGCAACACTTACAATATTATGCTTTAATTATTTTGAAAGACAGAAACTTAATTCTTTATTCAAATTTAAATTTAAGTTTTTGTCATTGAACAGTTTTTCGAAAAAAAAATATTTTCAAATTCGAAATTTTTAGCAACAAAAAAAATTATAAATATTTTGATTTTTTCAAAATTTTGGTCTAATTCAACCATAAAGGATAAATTAATTTTTGTATTCATTTATTGTATACAGCGATCAAGATACTTTGAAAATGTTGCAGTTGAAAATTTCCGTACAATATACAGGGTCTGTTCAGCCCTTAACGAACTCATCGCATAGATAGCTCCACAAATTAACGTAAATATTTCACTGTAGCCGATCCATATTGAATTAAATACATGAGTATACAAAAAATCGTGTGGGAGGAGGGTCTATTCCGACCCCGTTAAGCAGGGTGGAGGGGGGCCAGGTTCCTAAAAAAAATAAAATAAAACATCAGAAAACAAATTATTAAAAAAACAACGGTAACACTTACAATGCCACATGCTATACCCTTTTTTTAAAGCCAGAAATATCTTCTTTTATTTACTTTTTAATAAAGCTGTTCTAATGATCAGTTTTTAAAAAATAAATTTTCAATCTAAAAATTTTGAAATAAAATAAAAAAAAAAAAAAAATATATACTATTTTTTTTTTTTTTTTAATTTTACGTGTATAATAAGAGTATTCAATCCTAAAATCAAAAATGCAAAATTAATTTATGAGATTAAAAAAATTTTTTTTTTTTTTAATTTTGAGTGAAAATTAATTTTTCAAAAACTGTACACTAAAACAGCTTTACTTAAAAAGAAACAAGAGAAAAGAGATTTCTGGTTTTACATAAAGGTATAGCATGTGGCATTGTAAGTGTTACAGTTGTTTTTAAATAATCTGTTTTCTGTCTTAATTTATTTAAGGGTTAGGTATCTACTGTTGTTTTTAATAATTTTTAAGACAATTTTTCTTAGAAAATTGGCCCCTCCCGGCAAAACAAACGGGTGGAGTATTTCACAAAACTGAAACTGAAACCAATTGAAATTTTTCGTTTTTCCGTTTAATCCCCCCTTTTTGTAGTCTTAATTTTGAATTTTTCAAATTTTGTATGACGAAAACGTCAATAATTTTTTGTCAAAACTTTCAAAATTTCAAGAAGACTGATTTCAAAGTAAACTTCATTCTGTTCAATTTCAATATGCAGTACAGAGAAGATAGGATATTTTCCTTTCACCCATACTATTATGGATTTCAATAAGCTATCTCCCTTTCAAAGCTCTCACAAGGTTGCCGTAGTGAGCATTTAAAATTGCGGCAAATCTCACAAAAATATTGCCATCAAAAGCTCTAAAAAAAAGCTTAAATGATGAAAGTTACATAACAAAAACCAAAGAAAATGTCATACGAATTTCCATCAACTAGGCAATGGTAACTCTGATTCAACAAAATGTCAATAAGGGTTGGTTGCAAATTGGCGATCAGTCTCCTTTCACCTGGGAAGGAGATAGGTTACGTTGAGATGTACGTGAGCTCAAAGAAGATTACACAAACAATTTTAATGTAAGTCAGTGATTCTGTTGTATTTCAGTGGCAATTTCTTATGTTAAGGTGCCGTGCAAGAAGCAGCAGGCACCAGTGTGTTTGAAAAAGCTCTGCCATAGGGCCTGTACTGCATATTCCAATTGAACAGAGTATAGTGACAATTCAAAAACATTTTTAAAAATTCTTTTGTTTCTTAAGTTTTCATTCAACATTTCAAAAGTTTTTATAATTATTTCAAAATTGTTTCTTTACTTCTAAGTAAGTGTCAAAGTTTCTAAATTCCAGGATTATTTTCGTCAAATATTTCGAACATTATTTTAATGAAAAATCATATCTGTACATGTAAAGGGTTTTCCAATAAGAGGTGTGATTTTGAATAGCCCGCTATTTCGGTAGCTGTCACTTTTGAAGCTGTCATTTTTTGACATTTCACAAGTAGAAACTACGCCATTAATAAAAATGGAACGATACACGCATCAACAACGCATTGAAATTATTAAAATTCACTATAAAAATGGTGAAAATTTGGCAGAGACGGTTCGTAAAACTAAAACATTTTTGGGTCGTCGTGAAGCACCTTGTCGGACCGCAATACAGAAATTGGTGGACAAATTCGAGCTGTTCGGACAAGTTAGTGATGTGAAGAATAAAACCCGTGCACGTCGCTCAAGAACAACTGAGAATATTGCTGTTGTAGCCCAAAGTGTTGAAGAAAACCCAGGTTTGTCCATTCCTCGTCGTTCTTTGGAATAAGGCATTCCACAAACGTCATTACACCGTATTTTGCATAAAGACTTGGGTCTTAAGGCTTATAAAGTTCAGTTAACACAAGAACTCAAGCCGGCTGATCATCAACAACGTCGTGTCTTTGCTGATTGGGTCCTTGAAATGCATGAAAATGATCCGGAATTTCATCGAAAAATCATCTTGACTAATGAGGCCCATTTCCACCTCGGAGGCTACGTCAACAAGCAAAACTGGCGCATCTGGGGCTCGGAAAACCCAAGAGTTATTGTTGAAAAGCCTCTCCATCCTCAACGCGTGACTGTTTGGTGCGGTTTATGGTCCGGCGGGGTCATTGGACCTTACTTTTTCGAAAATGAGGCTGGAGCAACAGTTACGGTCAATGGATTGCGCTATCGAGAGATGATTAATGATTTTTTATGGCCGGAATTGGATGGTATTGATCTGGACAACGTTTACTTTCAACAAGACGGCGCTACGTGCCACACAAGCAATGAAACCATCGATCTTTTAAGGGAAAAGTTTCCGGACCGTGTTATCTCTCGAAGAGGTGATCACAATTGGCCACCGAGATCTTGTGATTTAACACGTGAAAGATAAGGTCTACGCCAACAGCCCAGCGTCGATTCAAGACTTGAGGTCTTGGAATTCGTGAGGCTATCGAGGACATAGGGCAGCCACTTTGCGATTTGGTTATGGAAAATTTCATGAAAAGGATATGGTCCTGTAAGCGTGGTCGTGGCGGCCATTTGGCTGATGTTGTGTTCCATTATTAACGGCATACCTTCCTCTTTATAATGAAATAAACATCCGATCATTTATCTCAAAAATGCCATTTTTCTTTGAATATCAAAATAACACCTCTTATTGGAAAACCCTTTATATAAATTCCTGAAAACAACTAAAATAGCGTTTGCCCTAACCATTTTTCCAAATAACGAAAGGCGTATTGTGACTAAATAAAGTGACTGATATATCAAAAATTTAGTAAAGAGACGAAGACCTTTTAGGGAATCAGCCACCTTATTGAAAAAAAGACAAGTAAAAACCTATCACAATAAGAGGTTACATATATCCCAGGTTGATGCATACATTTATTTTTCAAAAATACCTATAAATTTCACTATTTCAGAACAAAGCCCAAATTGTTTGTGTTCAAAATATTGGGGTTGTACTGTAGCCAATACCTTTAAGTTCCAAATGCAAAATTGAAAAATCAATTATGCATTCAATGTAAATAGTATATCTTTCATTCAAGGCTCTTTCTTCCAAAAATGGTATCGCTCTTTAGATAGAAATGTTTAAGAAATGATTGTATATTTACAAACACGTATACAGTCACCTCAAAAATACAATAAAATAAAATTCGTACAAAAAGATTTTAAAGAATCGATAGGTAATAATAATAATAATAATTACACCCGAGGTATTTTCTATTATATGTCGAAGAGTAAAAAGATAAAAGATACACAACACCAGGGTCAATGGATTTTAAGAATTTCACCTTGTTTGTTACTTTTTTTGTTTTTTTTTTTTGTATTGATTGTTTTGGTGTTGTTTGAATGTTCTGGTACTAAAATATGCTGGAGAAGATTGAAAATTGAGATTTGTAAGGGAAAATGCCTTGGAGGGTTGTTGTACCTCTAACACGCGCTATAATGTAGGTTCAGTGTGTGTTTTGTTTTTAAATGTTTTTTTTTTGTCTAAAGGGTTAATAGGTTTCTGATGTGGAGAATTGATTTTTTGTTTTTTTTTTAGTCGGTTGTTATCGGTTTGTATTTTGGTGTTGTTTTGAATGAGCCTGTCAGTGTCTTTTTGTGTAGATGAATCATAGTTTGAAAATTTCATTTGTATGATAATTTGTTAGTTGAGACATCCAAATATTGATAAAATTCTTTATATTGACGCATGTTCGAATTAGTACACTATACGGTCATGTATTGATAACACTCCGCCATTTGTCATATTCGGTTGACGCTTCGCTGAATTAAAAATTCAAGTACTTTTTTTAGTTGCTCTATAGGGCAAGTATTGGTTTTGTGTAAAATAAAAAAAATTCGAGGTTATAATCAAAACTAACACAACGATAATCTAAAAGTCCGAAAAAGTGGGTTTCGTCATGCCGTCCGTCGGTCTGTGCGTCTGTGCGTCAATGCGTCCATTGTAATTTGAGCTAGAGCATAAACGGCTGAACCGATTTGCATGAAATTTGGTACAGAGCATTTTTATGTGATTCCCTATAGGGGAAATTCGAATTTTTGTTTTAGCTCATCTAGAACGGGTAGCTGGCATACAAATATTTTGGTTTCTTCAAATTTTCTCCAAAACGGCTCTTACGATTTTGATTAAAATTCGTACCTGTAATAACCAAGTCAATTGTAAGAAAACTGCATTTCAGGTTTTTCTCAAAAAATTCACATAACGGAATTAGGAATTCCAGGTTGTTTGAGAAAATGGTCTTATTTTTGGGTTATTCGCGTATATCTTTGCCAGGTACATCATGTATCTTCAATGTATTGTTACACACAATATTTAACCACAAGAGCAAGTTTGTGCGATTAAGTTGTGCATATTTTTAAATTTTGTGGAGCTATTTCTTCGGAATCTTTTTCATACAACTGTCGAATTAGCTCTAAAAATTCAAAAAAAAAAAATCCATAGTTGTTTCTGCACGTATCAAACTTGTTTTTATATTATTTCTATTATTATCCAAATTCAAATATTGACGTTTTTTTTAATTTGAACAATTGTTGTTATTTTTTGTCTCTAAAATTTCACATGGAATGTGTTCTCAATGCCATAAAAATCATTAATTTTATCTCACAAGTTAAAAAAAAAAAAACAAAAACAACAATGTTATTTAACAACAATTACTCATTGTCTAGATGCTGTGATCACCGTGTTCGGATTATTATTATTTTATTTTTTTTTTTTTTTAATTTTAAGAATGAAAACAATTATTGAAATTGATTATGTACGAGTATATATGATTTCAATAATCATATCACACTAGTATTAAATCCAATTATATTTATTTGCAAATTACAGTGACACACAGTTGAAACAAAACCAGTCATAAAAATAACTATCTCTAGCAAAAGAAGACTTTTTCTTTCGTAGATATTCACATTTCCCACATTAATTTTTTTTATGATTTAAAAAATAATAAAAAAAAGAAAGTGTGGCACTCACTCTTAATCTCGTATGTTTCTCGTTAAGTGTGACAAATTAAAGTAGAATTAAAAAAAAAGAAAAAACAATTGAACTAAAATGATAGCGGCGCGGCAACAAATTGTGTTGTGTAACACTAAAAATGAGCATTAACAAGGCCGAATCATTTAGTGGAAAAATTAATTTTCAAATAGCTGCTTGATGGATATAAGAATACTAAGTGGAAAAATGTGCATTAGCGTAAAGCGCTTTTATGAAGCATTAAATTGGACTTTTGCTTGCAAAAAAAAAAAAAAATATAAAAACCATTTTGTTTTAAAGATACAAACTTTATTTGTTTTTTGTTGAAAGAGTGATTTTTTTTTGCTGGCAATAACATCCTTTTAGAGAAGTCCTTAAAGTATGGGGTATGGGAGGTCTTTTTCCGCTGGTAAGGCGAGGCGGGAGGAGGGGTTTAGAAGGGACTATAAATGGAAAAAAAGTCATAAAAAAAACGGAAACGCTTCTAATATCATTGTATACCTTTTTTTAAAGTTAAAAATATATTCTTTAATTCTGGTTTTAAATTAAATAGTTTTAATGAATAGTTTTTGAAAAGTTAATAATTTTCAAACACAAAATTTTGAATAAAATAAAATATTTTTCAAACAATTTCTTTTTTTCAAAAATGTACGTCATTAGTTAATATTTTTGAATTTTAATTTTAAATAGTCTTATTACTTTTAAGTCAAACACTAAAAACCGGACGCTTGAGATATCTGAAAATAACAGAAAAAAGATTTTCATACTTCGATTTCAATCTGTTGTTTAAGTTGCTCTAAAGATCTAATTTCCACTTGGTAAGGAGTAAAGTATAGTAGACGGTAGCGTATAATGGTTATTGCGTATGACTGTGAGATCTGCGTTCGATTCTATCCCACCTTGACAGGCTACTGCCTCTTGCGAGGAAGTAAGAAATCCGCCTCTCACCTTAGTCCTTCGGATTCGGCAGAAAATTGTAGTTCCTCTCAATTCCTGCAAGACAAACAACATGCACACAGGAATGGTTAAAAGTTGTAAGTAACTATGCCTTATGCCCTGGCTCTCCACAAGCTGTCGCGCCACCAAATTTAATTTTTTATTTTTAGTGGCAAAGTAGATTTAGTTATTTTCAGTTCTCAATTCTGGCATTTTTACCCCAGTTCACCCTACTATTAGTTTTGGATATATTTATCCCTTCAGTCATCTTCCAAGTAGGTATAATCTTTCAAGCGCACAAAGCATTTTTAAAATGGGATACTTTTTTTTGTTTTCACCCCATTTCACCCTTTATATTGTTTAATTTTTAAAAATAATCAGCCCCTAAACCATCGTTCAAGTATAACCTTTTAAATATAAAAATATTTTTTTTTAAATTGCACCTGTGGTTTCTGAGATTATCCCTAACATATATGTACGGAGAATCAAGCAAATTAAGCATTTTTGTTGGGTACCCGGCATGTGTTTCTACGCCATGTTGTTAAACTGCTAGGCCGATTTTGAACAAACTCGACAGAAACATTGCCGGCTAAACGAGCTAAATTTATTCGGAGGGTTTGAAGTCCATAGCATACATACAAACATAGGTTCATACATAACATATCAGGTACTTTGAAAATAATAAGATTTGCGATTTTACGAGAGGTTTATCAGTTTCGACAAAAAATTTAAGCAATTTACTGCTACTTCCTCCATCGTATAGTGATGTGATTTGACTCCTAGCCAGTAAACTTGTACGGAGCTCTACGTTTGATATTCAGTTGGACCGAAATACTCTCAAAACTATACGGCAGCATCTATTGACGAAGAACAGCAGCTTCCGACTTATTGCAGTGGTCACCTTCTAAATATTGCACCCAAATCACAGTACTCACTTGGCATTGGACCTCAAAAGTTTGTCTCAGTGCTGTAATTATTTATTTTGTTCGTTAACAACACAAAACTGTCAGTTTCTACCAATTTTAGTCGAAAGTTCTGTCAAAGTTCAAATTAAACTAAAATTGGTTAAATTTTGTCAGTTTTGTGAAGATAGCATACCGATTGCTGGTCCACACCTGAATCAGCAGCTTTCGCTTTCCTGATTCTGTTGCTTACATCGATTTCGGCGCCAAGATGACAAGATGATGCTTCACAAGTACGAAAGACCAAGGGCGATTTTTATTTTAAGCCCCATTCTGCTGGCTTCGAAACTTCTAGATTCTGATGAATCAGCTGGTTTGGGTCCAAAAGTCCAAGTGTGTCAGCAGCGAAATATCATCAGCATATAGTCAAGCTGGTTTAAGTTAGAATATGTCACTGTCTATTAAACTAATCCGTTTCCCTTAGACAGTGTTGCGCAAGAAATATCACAAAACAAAAAGAAGCGGCCCGAAAATTCAACCCTGCTGAACTCCGCTTTGAATTTCAAAAGCTAATTTATCGTTATACAAAAAGCCAATAAGTAAATGCTTTGAATTAGCATTTAATCATCATTATTTCAGAACACTGCACTAAAATAAACACCCAATATACAAGAAATCCAAAATTGATAGCAAGTTCCTTTCCGATAATTAAACCAACTCACATAAAATTAAGTAATCAAATATCAATTATATTAAATTTAACAGATCTAACCTAAATTTGACGGAAAAAAGCCCAACCCCAAAAGCATAAAAAAGTTTCATTATAAATATTTGTTTAAAGATACAAAACAAAAAAAAAAAAGTCACCAAACGTGATTTCCGTAAACAAACCGTAACGACTCGCAAACATTTTTTTTTTTTTTTTTAATATAGCCAAAAGCTATCAAATCGTATAATTGCTCATACGATATTACTAACAAGTGCCCATTCGACTTGCCTTTGCTTTTACCCACCACCTTTTATAAATGCGATCTCTTAACCCAACAAAACGAATTGGTTATTTTAATGTGACACTGTTATTTGAATCCAATTTTGTTAGTTTGATAATAATCTGCCAATTACTGCTGGATTATGTCGAATTCAAAAATGACCGTTTCGAAACAATTATTTTTATTAATCTTCATTCATACGTAATGTATGTATATGTTTTGGAATAACGTACCAAACGTACTATTTCCTTCTTCAAATGTCTATCGAACGTCCTTCAGAGTGGATTTTTATATACAAAAAAAAAAAAAAAAACAAAAACTCTCAACATTAATATCATACAAAGCTCTCCGGGGGCGTTTGTCATATTGAGTTTCGACAAATGCAAGAGTTTTCTGGTATAAAATACAAATAAATAGTCCAGGAGGCATTGTTGCCTCTAAAAAAATCGTATCAAATTTCGTAAAATGTATATACCAACCAGTTGTTAGTTAATTGGTTAAGCATCATAGCTTCAAAGGACATAATTGCTAGTTCGACAAATTTTAGAAATCCGGCCATTATTTACAGAGTTAGTCTAGGAGCCAGTTTCAAATTACAGGCGGCACTTAAGTTTCCCACATTAGGACTTTGGGTTCAGTTCCATAGTCTGGACACTTAAGTGTCACATATTGAGTGAGTGTTCACTGTGACATTGCGCCCTAATCTTCCATATTGGTGACTAAAGTGCCATTTTCTCTCACTGTGAAACTGGCCCTAAGAGTATTTGATGAAGTTCTCTTACATCTTCTATATTGATTAGGAACTATTATAAATGCCGTAGGTACTTTCCTAAATGGTTTTCTATACTATTAGACAGTTTCTTGTTGAAAATGTAACGAATCTGCCTTAAACTTAAGCCCAGTTTTTTAAGTGGCGAGTTAAACCAGAGTTAGCTAACTCTAGAAGTAAATTACCCCACAGTTAACTGAGGAAGCAGTTTTTCGGTGGAGAATGATTGCAAAATGACTAAACAAACTCAGTGGATATAACATAAAAATCATCCGTTCAGTTAATCCTGACTTAACTCACCAAATTTGATGAGTTAACTAGGGTTTAACTTTAATCTCGCACTGAAAAACTGAACCTAACCATAGTTAACCTGTTCGCAGTTAGTAAAACTCTTTAATTTGCAATTAGATTCGAATAGATACATAAATGAAGACTTCATAGGTCCTGTAGGGGAATATTGATTTTTTTAAGCTAGAAAACTATTAAGGCAAATTCTATTGTAACCCAATCTCCCAGACTATATGAAAAACCCACATACAGTTTGCTACAAATGTTCACTCAATGCGATTGAAACGGAACGATGCCACGCACATCGCTTGGACATGGATCGCCTCCAGACATGAATTCTTCTCATTCATATGCATTGCAATGGTTCCATCGTCATATATGTATGTATTTTGTTTGCTGGATAAAAATTATTACAACCGAACAAATGGAGGGACTTTAGGTATTAAAAAAAAAATTATATTATTATGTACATATTTTTGGATTAATAAAAATTATTACAATTCTATGAGATGCGGTTTCGGTGCTCGGCTCGGTTATGTTAGTTGTAGGTTTGTACACAGGTACATACATAATATCTTGTATCTGTAAAACCGGAAAATCAAATCAATGAATGTGGTTACCCACGCCTTCTATGAGAAGTCGCAGCCGGCACCGTTGGTGGTGTTGGTGGTGGTCCGTCGTAGTTTGTCTGTCCGTCCGTCTGCGTTGCGTCGCGTCGGATCGGATCGGATCGGTCCAAAGCAGCACCACCAGCAGCAGCATAATAAGAAGCAGTTAAGGACCAGACTCAAACCTCCAGCATCTAAACTGGTATCTCAAAGATTGGTTCAATGGCCATTTGAGTTGTTTTTCGTAAGAACTTGTTTAGTTGTTGTTGTTGTGGTTTGCGTATTTTTATTTATTTTATGTAAGTGTTTAAACATTAAAATGAGTCGAACAATTTTTATCACAGGTAATTGGAATGTGAATTCAATGACACGCTAAAGAAAGTTCAAGTAGGTTAAACGATTGATGATGATGTTGATAATGATGGAAGATTGATACGATTATGATATCAATCATTTATTTATAACAATCGTTATCGCTCTGTTAACCAATTTATTTACCTGTGATGTGGGTATATTCTTCTTCTTTATTTTTTTTACTGAGGGAAAAAGTATGTCAGTGAGCTGGAGGATTTCACAAATTTCAATATCGATGACAACTACTAATGTTTTTTTTTTTTTTTTTCATTATTTTGTTGACTGATTTTGAATTGGCATTGAAATGGAAAGCGAAACAGATTGAGGGAGAGATGGAGAAATTGCTCTGATATCAGATGGTTTTAAATTTCTCTGGGGAATTTTTTTTTGTAAATTTTGCATCGTGCAAAGTGCATTGGAAAATTCGTTCCATTTTGTAAAAAAAAAAAAAAATGCAATCAATAGATTTTGCGGTCACTAAATCAGATAATAAGAAAAAACTTTCAAGTGATTTATTGAGTTTTTAAGCTGAATTACATCACAAGACGAATTTTTTTTTTTACAATATTTGTAGTGAATGTTTATCAAGGTTTTTAATAAAGATATAAATATGTTATTCATATTAACAGCGAGTGACTCATTACAAATTTTCAGATTTTCTGTGTAAGAGAAAAGTAGATTAAATTGGCAATTGGTTTTGCACCAAAACTTGAAGTTTTATGCTCTTTATGGTTCTTGTACTCATCAACCGCCCATCAGTGAACCAACTCTTAAAAGTAGGTACACAGTGAACCAAGGATATCTATACTTATGGGTGTTTGGTTTTTTTTACTTTAAGGGCCAGTTTCACAGTCAGAAAAGTGACACTTAAGTGGGGAATGTGAAAGATTAATTTTCAATATCACAGTGCATTGTTACCTGAATAAGTTGCACTTCCGATGTTGGTGATTTAAGTTCCACTTACGCCAGCTATGAAATTTAGCTTAAATTTCTAATATTGGAAACTTAAGTGGCACTTATTTCGGTAAGTGTCGACTGTGAAACTGGCCCTTAGTCTCTTTTTTTTTGAGCTTGAAAGAAAGTTTTTGATTTAAATGAAAGTCTTCTATTTATGTTTTGATATTGTAAAAGTCTGATTTTTTATTTGTTTTAGACGAATCCTTAAATGTATCCATATTTTGATAACAAATTATCGATGAATACATTAAATAAGCAACATGAGTTAACTCTTGGTACACAGTGGATCAGTTGATGAGATATTTTTTGAAAATACTGAAAATTCACTATTTCACATGATTTATGTACCTTTATTAAAAAATGCTTGTTTAGAAATATAATGTTAGTTGAGCAATATAATGTATTTTTTTTTAGTTTTAATGTTATGTAGGGTAAATAAGGTAAGTAGGTCTAGCGAAGGGACTTAAACCTTCTTTTTTAAATGGATGACCCGTGCATATGTATCTGAAATAATTATTAAAATCAAAAACTTTTAGATAATTAAGTCCAAAATTTTTCAATTTAGTCGTGTGCCAAATAGTTTACAAACTTTCATCTTGTTTTAAAGACTAATTTTGGGTCGTTGGACAAAAAAATTAAGCCGATCAACAAGGTTTTTGTAAGACAAACCAGAAGGTTTGTAGTTTGCTGAATTCGAATCGTTTCCTGAATTTGAATTGTTTCATCACGCCAGGCTTTCGAGATATTTTGCTGTTTATGTGTCTATGAAATGCCAAGGTATATTCTTTTCTCAACTAAATTATAGTACCAGTTTCTGAAATTAATAAATTCCTTCTTTAAAATCTAGAGCTTAAATCTTTTCAATGGTTTTTTTTTCTTCTTTGAGAAATCTGTAATTAAATTCATGTTGTATGAAGAGGCGGTCTTAATTTAATAAAATCTGAACTACTCTACCGATTTTGATAAAATTTCCAATTTGATAAATATGGCTAAAAAGGATTTCTAAAAATAGATTTTCGAGCATTTTAGTTCCCATAAGTGACAAAACTTGGGTTAAATTGTTTGAAAATTCTAAAGGCATTGATATTTTTAACAATTCGCGCATATACAAACATTTTCTGTTGCACGTCCATTTATTTTTTGGTTTGTTTGACAAATTGTTTTGTTCGTATTGACAATTTATTTTGTTCGTACTTAGTAGCGGTCTAAGTTCAATATTCTTCCAAGTATTGCCGTTGTTTTTTTTTAAAGTTATTTTTTCATTTTATGTCAATTTTGTAGAACAATTTTCTCCTCTCCCGCCACATTTAAATTTAAACGTAGGGCGCATGCAATAGATAATAGAAAGTTATAGAGAGTAGCTGATATTGAGAAAAATCTCTCAAAAATGCATAAACATAATTATTTGTGGGGCCTGAAAACTGTAAGTGACTTAGCTGAAGTAAATATGCGTACATTTATGTATTGCATGTGCCCTATGTTTTGGAGCTAAAAGGTATTATTTCTTACTTTTTAGGCGACATTATTTAAAATTTTTCAATTTTTTGTAAATGCGTAGTCCGACAAAGTTAAAAAAAATACACAATTATTTTAAAATTATATACATATGTATAACTGTGTTGGAAAATTATTTAAAAAAAAAGTAAATTTTTGTGTGATAGAACGCAAGATTCTGAAAATGAAGTGAAGGCCCTCGCTGAGAAGAAACGAACTTTCGGACAATTTCTGATGATGTTGATGTTCTTCCAGGACCACCTTGAAAGGGTTAAGTAATGCTTCCAGTATATAATTCTAACGCTTTTTGGTCTTATTTAGCCGAAAGTATTGAAACTGGCCAACAATTAGTGGAATCTCTTAATCAGCTGTTTTAGGTAGCAGTTATCAATATAGGTATACTACCAATTCAAATTTGGTAACATTTCTTAGAGCCTAGCTACCTACCCCTTAGTCAAAAAACACAATTTTGTTTAGTATTAAAAAGTTATGCAATTTCATAGAAGGACATATACACCATTTAATATTAATGGAGCTATATCGTTTTTCATCTTTTGTAAAGTAATTTTTCGACAAAAAATATATTTATAAAAATCACGATACGATTTTTTTTTCTAAATTGTTTCGTTTTGCATATAAAAAAAAAACAATGAAAAGAAATCGAAATTACAAGTATATTATGATCGATCCACACCTTTTTTGTAAAAAAATAAATAAATCTAAATTTAATGTGACAATATCTAAGAATTATTATCTGTTATTCTTAGAAATATGACAAAAGCGTTTTGTCTTTTAAAATATTCATGTTTTCTGATTAATACCTACCTTATTTTTTCAAATAAAAAAAATCCAATGCTCCAACCAGTTTTTTTTTTTTAATATACGCTTTTAAATTTATAATTAAATAAGAATATTAAATTGATGAACCGTGATAAGCTGACAAATAAAATAACACCCGCTTAAATATATTAGCATCAATCTTGTAACAAAAATTTTCAACACAAAACGTTGAATAATGAATAAAGCTTTTATAGAAAATTATGTGTGTAAATACCTAAAAAAAATAGTCTTGTAGATAGAGTTTCCAATGATGCAACTATTGAAGTCAATTGATTTATAATTAACGATCAAAGGCTTCATCAGATTAGGCACAATTTAATTTTTTTTATATGAAATTTCATTTCATTTTTATTCTTGGATAGCTTACATAGAAAAACACAAATCTTTTAAATTTATGAAGCTTAATATGTTTCAATTCAATTAATAGATATAGCTAAACAGAACTGAAATGTCATTGATTTAACAGACTATAAAATAAATAATAATAATAATTATATCAGTGTAAGGAAAAAATTAAATAAGAAAATACAAAACTAAAGGGTCCGCCAAATAACTTCTTTTTTTTTTGGAAAATGGCGCAAAACATCGAGTGTAGCTTTGGCTGTGTGGTACGTAGCGCCTTCCTGTTGAAACCAAATGTTGCCAATCCTCTTCAATTTTTGTGAACAAAATTGACTGTAACGGCCACTCCTTGCTCATTTAATTATGCCTCTGGACCAAAATCCACACCTAACAGTGACTCGTTTTGGGTGTATCTGCTTTTCAATGTATGCGTGCGGGTTTTCTGTGCCCCAAATGCCACAATTTTGCTGGTTTACTACCCGCCAAGATTAAAATGAGCTTCATCTGAAAAGATGATTTTTTTGACAAAATCGTCATCTTCTTTAAGTCGATCGCAGGCCCACTTAGCGAAGCTTATACACAACCATATTCGTTCAACGGAAGGATAAAACTAATTATCTGTCAAATCAGACATCAGCTAAGTGTTACCATTCACGAAATAAGCACTAGTTGAAAAAAAAACGTTAGATGGCGGACCCTTTATTTGAAAATTAGAATTAAGAAAAAAGAAAAACCTAAGAAACAATAAAAAATTTTAATCAGAAAAAAAAAATCATCAACAAAGTGTCTCAAAGTAACGCCTGAGTCTTATCATGAAATTTGACATCACTTTGGGCTAATATTGGTAAAAATTGGCAGTTTTTGGAAATAAACGAGGTATTTTTAGTTCGAGAACAAAACCGGTGTACCTCAAGGATGTATCCTCAGTTCAGTACTCTTTTCCAAATTAAGCGAACAATAGCCGTGACAAACTCTTGGTATATGTCGATGACATGCTTTCAACTCTATCAACCCTTTTACTCAGAAATGCACAAAAACAGGCCAAGTTCTATTTGTGAGACCTTGGGTCCTCATTCTCTAATACCCAAAAATCTTTTAGAAGCAAGGCAAAAATTAATTGTTTTTATCGAGGCTGAGGTAGAATCTTCAGCGGCATCGGTGTCCAATGTTGATCCCAAAGAAAGCACAAAACTTCGGCTAAGAATTTCCCAACTCCAAGTTAAAACCAACGCCCATATAAGTTAGATGATCGATTCTTTTTTCTAAGGTCATGAAGTCGACGAAGCGTGATGGTTTTCATCCACAAAAATTTATATCCGATTAAAATAAATTCTTGAAAAAACAACATTGTCCTCCGTACTATAACCTCATATTGTTTCATAATTTGAAACTTCAAAAAAGTTGGAAAACCTCATCAGCTTACAAGATTTCACATATCAATCAATTAACCAAAATTACTTAACTCTGAATTCAGAGCTGATTTACCACCAAATTTACCTTTTTTTCTTAACAATTTCTTTATTGTGAAACATAATTGTTGTAATGTGTATAACTTCAACTAATTTGAAGATTTATACCTCGAATTACATTTATCTCTTTTCCCTCACTAGCGCTACTCGTGATTTCAAAAAAAAAAAAATTAAATGATTGGGTGCCAGTAACCAATTTGACTGCAGTTTATTGTAGGTACCTTACCTACCTATATGTATGTAACTCCAGTCAAGGTTTCTTTACAACTTTTTATGTAATGAACTTAATTTTCTACACAAGTACTTGCTAATGATAGAGGGCACTGAGTCAAATGGTTTCATAAAAGACTCTGAGACTCTTGAACTTTTTTTTTTGTTGTTTTTGTTGACAATGGCAACTCATTTGACTACTATATGTACCAACTATCGTACCTTCTTATTTAAAATTAGATAAATCATTGTGTCAATTAGATATTTTATTAAAGCATTTCGTGATTATATTGACATTAGCCAAAACTGTGTAGATTATATACATATAGATAGTTCAGGGTGTGATCTGAGTTTTAACCTTCAACGGGCAAGGTGCGTGTTACAACATCTTGATTAAAAAATGTGCTACCTTCATAAGGTTAACATTAAAATTAACAACTTCGTGGGACTAACACAAATAAAAAGCACATTGTTTTCGAGAAGATTGAATTAAGATAAGACTAAAAAGGTTTTTTTTTTATTTAATAAACTTAGATTTGGATCACTAATATTATCATAAAATTCAAGAAAAATTCCAATATCTACTCAAGGTTCTTAAGAGTTTGACATCCGACATTTTTGTTTGTTTGTTAAATTTTCCATATTTTTCATGAGTTAATAATCGCTGTTCTATAGTAACTTTGAACAAATAAAGAATTTTTAATGATAAAAGTTTTGTATTCGGCGAAAAATCGAACTAAAGATTTTGATGAAAGGATTCTCGAATGTCTTATTTTTCGACAGATTTTTTACAAATAAGAAAGTCATCGAAATGTTTTTTTTTTTAATTAAAAATTTAGTTTTTATTTAAAAAAAAAAAAAAAAAAAAAAAAACATGGACATGGACATGGACATAGAACTTCTATACCCGATGAAAAAAGTCTATTTTTGCTCAAAAATTAAGAAAAAAGTGAATAATTTTTTTAATAATCGAAAATTCGAGCATTGAATTTTTTTTAAATACATTTTTTTTTATCAAACACTTGTAAAGTAGCAAAAATGCTGCTATGTTCTGGTACTAATCGTTTTACAGGCTGTTTCGCATACGATGCGACAAAAGACTAGAGTGTGTAGGTTGGATAAAGACAGGACAAAAATCGTACAGGAGAGAGGGTCTATTTCCCCCTGTATAGCCAGGATATGCAATTTTCTAAAAAAATTACTTATACTTGGAGTACGTTTGTCCACCCGCTCAGTTATAATGTCCAGCAAAAAATTCGTTTATTCGTAGAAAAAAAAGTTCAACTTTTTAATATCATAGCCCCAACATTTAAATTTCAAAATTCGTTTAATTTATATTTTTTCAAATTTTTTTTAATTACTTTTTTTCAAATTTTAATTTTTCTTTCTCGATATTTGATCGCTATTTAAAGATAAATAACAATAGATACAATAATTTTATATTATTTTGCTAACTGAAAATTTTTTGAAGGATTAAATGAAAAAAACAACCACTTGAGTGAGCTACCACCAAGTCATTAAAGGCTGGAGACTCCTTTAAGTGGTGCTTAGACTATTACGTTCAATTTTAATTTGAAAAACTTTGCCCAGCTGGAAGTTGAACATAGACCATTGTTAGAAAAAGAAGACATTTGAAGCTTTTGAAGATACTTCTATTTTTGTCAGTATAACCATTATTCTCAGAGTTTATTAAAATAACCCCAAACAAATTTCGCATCCTAAATAGCTTTTAACGGCCTTTAGTCCATAAAAATTGGCGTTTCGTCCCGGCGATCTCACTTGGACTCATCAGTTGACTAGTGAGGGCCTTGTCAATACGCAATTTTTATTAAGTTCAGTTCAACTTACAAAAGAAGGCATACTTTACTTTTTTATAAAGTCAGAAATCTCTTCTTTTATTTTTTTTTTTTTTTAAATAATGTTGTTTTAGTGATTAGTTTTTGAAAAATTAATTTTTAAACCCAAAATTTTGAAAACAAAAATTCAACTTTATTAGGTAAAATTTTGAAAAAAAAAAATTAGTTCGAAATTTTTGCTTTATATTTTTTTTTTTAATTTTGAGTTTGAAAATTAAGTTTCTAGAATAATTTTTTTTTTTTTAATAATGAAAGAAGAGATTTTTAAGTTTACAAAAAGTTATAGCATGGCATTGTAGGTGTTACTGTTATTTTTTAATATTTTTTTCTGTTTCAAGTCCATTTTTTTTTTAGAAAATGGCCCCTCCCGGCTAAACGGGGGAATATATTCCCCTCTTCCGTACGATTTTTTCCTTGTCTCGACCCATCCTTCACGCTCTAGCTTTTTGTCATTGCTTATGCAAATCACCCTGCATAAATTCATACTTATCAAAAAAAAAGTCAGTATGCTTTCTTTCTTATTTTTAGGTCAAAACTGTATTTATGTTTGCAATTTAGAGAACAAATAAAATGCTTATTTTATATTTTTCTATACATTTTGAGAGAGCAAATACGTGCAACCCAGCTGTGTATTTTATTTAATTTTACCTGTAGGAACTCTTTAACAATTTTGGAAAAAAAAAATGTACCCTTGATTACTCCTTGTAATCTTTACCTGTCTAAAAAGCGTGCTTGATAGCGTTAAAACAACCACATGTGTTCCAAAAAAGGCGATTATTTAAATAAAGGGTTTTCCAATAAGAGGTGTTATTTTGAATAGCCCGCTATTTCGGTAGCTTTCACTTTTTAAGCTGTCATTTTTGACATTTGACAAGTAAATAGAAACTACGCCATTAATAAAAATGGAACGATACACGCTTCAACAACGCATTGAAATTATTAAAATTCAATATAAAAATGGTGAAAATTTGGCAGAGACGGTTCGTAAAACTAAAACATTTTTGGGTCGTCGTGAAGCACCTTGTCGGACTGTTGGGACAAGTTAGTGATGTGAAGAATAAAACCCGTGCACGTCGCTCAAGAACAACTGAGAATATTGCTGTTGTAGCCCAAAGTGTTGAAGAAAACCCAGGTTTGTCCATTTCTCGTCGTTCTTTGGAATTAGGCATTCCACAAACGTCATTACACCGTATTTTGCATAAAGACTTGGGTCTTAAGGCTTATAAAGTTCAGTTAACACAAGAACTCAAGCCGGCTGATCATCAACAACGTCGTGTCTTTGCTGATTGGGTCCTTGAAATGCATGAAAATGATCCGGAATTTCATCGAAAAATCATCTTGACTGATGAAGCCCATTTCCACCTCGGAGGCCACGTCAACAAGCAAAACTGTCGCATCTGGGGCTCGGAAAACCCAAGAGTTATTGTTGAAAAGCCTCTCCATCCTCAACGCGTGACTGTTTGGTGCGGTTTATGGTCCGGCGGGGTCATTGGACCTTACTTTTTCGAAAATGAGGCTGGAGCAACAGTTACGGTCAATGGATTGCGCTATCGAGAGATGATTAATGATTTTTTATGGCCGGAATTGGATGGTATTGATCTGGACAACGTTTACTTTCAACAAGACGGCGCTACGTGCCACACAAGCAATGAAACCATCGATCTTTTACGGGAAAAGTTTCCGGACCGTGTTATCTCTCGAAGAGGTGATCACAATTGGCCACCGAGATCTTGTGATTTAACACCTTGCGACTTCTTCCTTTGGGGCCACGTGAAAGATAAGGTCTACGCCAACAGCCCAGCGTCGATTCAAGACCTCAAAGATGGAATTCGTGAGGCTATCGAGGACATAGGGCAGCCACTTTGCGATTTGGTTATGGATAATTTCATGAAAAGGATGTGGTCCTGTAAGCGTGGTCGTGGCGGCCATTTGGCTAATGTTGTGTTCCATTATTAACGGCATACTTTCCTCTTTATAATGAAATAAACATCCGATCATTTATCTCAAAGAATGCCATTTTTCTTTGAATATCAAAATAACACCATACATACTAGAATTTTTTTAAAGTGTGGTTCCTAACAAAAAAAATCCTTTACTTCCACTATCACACTGTTCGGACACCCTGTATAATATAGTAAACATTTAAGTATTACTTATTACTTAATTTTGTATACAGAAAAAAACATTAAATTTAATATAATAAATTAAAAATAAATGCAAGTGCATGTGCACCAATCAACACATTTCTAAAATCCAACACTCGTGCTGTTAACAACAGTTTTGTTGTTGTTTAACATAATTCAACTACACAGTAGGTACTTCAATTAATTCCACAAATCATTTCAATAAAAAGTTTAATTTACATTTTAAAAATCAATTGCAAAAAAAAAAAACAAACTGTAAGTAGGCGTCAAAAGGGCATTCTATTTGTATTTATAAGCTAAGTTTAAGTATTCCGGTTATTTTATATTCATCACTTCATCAGTCTTCGTCTTCGAATGCTGTTCGAGTGTCTTATATTTATGTTTTTAATAAATTCAATATGATAATCGAAGTATTTCTTATTTTTTTTTTGTCTCTCACTCTATAAATATTTATATGAAGGTTAAGTTCAGAAGAGACACAATAATAACAAAAACACACGAACAGTAGGTTTATGTTAGGAAATGCCATTCAATCTTGTAGATACTTTGTTGTTGATTTTATTGATATTTATTAAATTTTTTTTAAATTTAAATATTCAAACTATGTATTTGAATGGTAATATGATCTGATTTGTATAGAAATTCTAATACAGTCTGAAATTTTTTTTTCGGAAAGAGAGGCTTAGCAGAAGCAAGTATTAGTTTTCTAAGCTTCAAGACGGATCTCTTTTGTTACCTTCAACTGTCGACGACTTCTGATACAAAATTCAAAATGACACAAATTAAATCCAAACTCAAATTAAAATTCATTAAAAAAAAAAATACGTACCTATATCCGGTTTCCGGTAGAACAAAAAGTAGCAAAAAACACTACTAAATATAACAGTCTGTTGTAGTTTAACTTGTGACAAACACCAGACGGATCAACCGACACCTTGTTGGGTTTATGGTTTTATAAGGTTTACTCGAATGATAGCGCAATATAGAAGAAATTTCATACACATGTCAGGATGAGGAGTTGTATACCATGAGCATGACAGACAGACACACATGGTGGCATTGGCCCCACTAAACATCAACCGTATACCATTTATTTATATTCAGCTGAGAAATTCAATTTCCCACATCCTTGCCACCATCTTGATGGAAAATATGGTCTCATATAGTGTTAAGGATGTGATGTGCTACTGATGCACACCTTCAGATGATTTTTTTTTCCCTGACACAAGGTGAAATGAACGAGAATCGTATTAAGATGATGTCTGTCTTGAGCTTCTGGTTTTTTTTTTTTTTTTTTTTTTTTTTTTTTTTTTTTTGAAGGATTTTCGGATGAGATTGAAACTTTGTTGGCAGCGGGAATTTGTAAAAATGTATCTTTTCTGTTTTTAAATTTATATTTTTAAGGAGGAATGATTGAGAAAGAATGTATTGTATATGTCGTTTTTGACATGAGTTCTGAAATCTTCAACACATATGTCCAATAAGTTTAAAATCAAACGGATAATCAAGCAATCATTAAAGCAAAGTTCACACGAAAAACCACAAACAAAAGTTACATATCCCAACAAAAGTACATAATTGATACAACTTTTATTTACTTACGTAAAAAGAGTCCATTGGCTAGACACAAAATGTAAATAAGTTAAACCATCTAACAAATTTGAAACTTCTCAAAAAAAAAAAAAAACAAAAATTAAAATACCATCAATTTATTCAAGTAAATATATTCATGCAATGAAGAAGCTTATAGTATAAAGAGGAAGAAAAAAAAATAAATAAACCGCTTCGACTAACATGAATAGCTAAATGCCACATTTGAAAGTAAAAACCTACTGCAAGACCGGTTAAGGTTAGTTAAAGTTTTATGCATACAAATATTGCTGTATATAGTATTTATATCCGTAAATTTTTTTTAAGGTCTCTAAAAGTTATCTTCTGTACCATTATCCACTAATCCAATTGGAACGTAACCGAAAACTACATGCTGCAAAAAGCATGCAAATAGTTTTATATTCCTCTCTGTGCATCGCTCTTAAATGTTTACAGTGGGATATTTAGTCGAAAAAACTTGCCAAAGTTGGATTTTTTATTTCTTTAAAAGTTAAGTAATAATAACAAAGTTGTTAAAAATGCTACAAAAGTTGGTCCATAATATTTTTCTGTTTTATGGCCGATTAAAGCCCTTTTAACTGTTTAACAGGCTTTTAAATATTTAAATGACGTTTGTTCCATAAAAAATACGTCCTTTACAAATCTAATAGCCTGTTAAATATTTGTGAAACCGAACATTAGTTTAAATTTATTCACTCTCCATTAAATCTAAAGTTGCCATTAAAAATATGAAATTTATAAATTTTTTATTTATTCGTGCAATTAGCAGTTTTTGTGGTGTCCTCCATTACCTAAATGTTCATTTAATTTAAAACCTGTTTTAGCTAAAACGACAAAATACTACTTTTAAGAAGAATTTTTAGCCCTAATGAGGGGTTAATGTTGGGTTTTCTAACTAACTTTAACTAAAAAAAAATAATAGTCAACGCTAATTGAGAATGAATAAATAAACGCTACATTTAACCATATTTAGGGCTTAAAAGACGGACAATCAGTGACAGAAATAACAAAGAAGTATTTAAATTTAAAGATATGGCATCATTTAACTTATACCTAGTAGTAGAGTGTTCCAACTTAATAGAGTGTCCTTAATGACCCTAAGCGACGGTTTAGTTAAGTCGACATTATCTGGTTTTTAATGAAGTGTAAATAAATTGGCCTTTACTGTACTGTAATAAACAAAATATAGTATTATTTATTCAATTTGCTCCAGGAAGCTATATACGAATTTTTTAGAATTAAACATTTGACTAAACTAACCCTACAAAATATATAAAAAATAAATAGAAAATTTACAGGGTGTTTTGTGTAAGATGGCACAAAGGACTTTAGCGTGTAGGAAACTAGACAAAAGTCGTACTGGAAGGAGGAGTCAATATCCCCCTGTTTATGTGGGAGGAGCAATAAAAAAAAAAAAACTTAAAATAGAAACAAAAATTATTGATAAAACAATGGCAACACTAACAATGACTTGCCATACATTTTTTAAAGGCAGAATAATCAATTTTTAGACAAAACCCAAAAACGTGGGGTTGGAGACTCATATATAAATTTTTAATAATCTAAGTGACTGTAATAAATCTCCGTCTCAAGTTCTTAATTGCCAGTTTAGCGGGAAAATATTGGTAGGTTTTTCTAGTTAATTGGTCTAAAAGCAGAATTTTACAATTTAATACTTAAAATAAAAGGTTAAAGGTCTTGTTCCGATTTAATTTGCAAATTGTTTCATTATTTAATATCCATATGACTTAATTAAGCTTCCTTACATGGCTTGAAATTTTTATATGCGTTAGACTAATTTATACCAATCAATAGGTAAGTTAACAAAAATATGATACTATTCAATTCGCTATAGCAGTGAAAATATTTTAACAAAATATGTAATTTTTTGTACTTGTGTTGTAGTCAGTTAGTTCTATGGTGTGGTTATACCAGTCAGATAGACTAATTTTTTGTCGATTCAATTACGTATCAACTGGCGGCGGTGCGCATATGAATGAGGACATTAACAAAATATTTCTGTAAAAAGTATGTAATTTTCAGCAGTGAGCAGGCAGCAGGCAGTGAGCTTTATATTTATACCAATAAGACGTATACTTTTAATTATTCTATAATTTGTGTAATTTTATTGATTTACTTGTACCAACTGGCGTGGGGACGCATATAAATGCGAACATTAATAAAATATTTGTATACAATGTATGTAATGTTTAGCACTTGTGATATCGGGAATCAGTATTGTGTTTATACCAATCAAGATGTATGGTTTATTATTCAGTAATTTTTGTAATTTTACTGCCCACTGGTGAACAAATCAAAATATTAATACAATTTGTGTGTATAAAATATGCCATTTTCGGCCATAGCTTGTAGGCTGTCAGTTTTTTTATACCAGTCAGACGGACATATCTTATTTGCTCTCATTCAGTGTGTCGTTCTAAGTTGAAATTAAGTTAAATACATTGTTTGTATTTATCCACTTATTGGTATAAACTGGTCTAATGTTCGTGTAACAAATTGGTCGAATTAATTGAATCTCTATTCAAAACTAATATATATTTAATAATTTGAGTTTTCAATCATGTTTTCTGGGTAAATATCCTACCGTGCATTCATTGCATCCGCAAAAGATACTCGAACTTAAACATTTAGATACACTTTTTGTGTTGCTTTTGTTGTTTTTCTTTTAATTTTTTTTTTGTTTTGTGTGTTGAATGTAAAAATGCTTTATTAGGCGAAAATACCATTGGTTTCAACATCAAATTCAAACCATAACTATATCTTCTATCTCTCTCTCTCTCTCTCTCTCTCTCTACCTTTCTCTATAACGATGATAAAGACGATGAAGCTTGGAGCTTCTTTTGAGCGAAAAGTTGGCATTTTTCTTGTTCATGCGAAAAAAAAAATCGACTAAGAAGTGGTCGTTTACACGATTATAGGGAGCAGGAGCACCTCCGAGCTATATATACGAAGTGCATTCTGCATATTCATTGAGCTGATATATAGAGGGCATTGTTTAAAAAAAAATAAAAATTTTTGTTTGTTGTTGTTGTTGTTGAGTTACCTACTTCCTCATTTCTGATTTGATGATGATTATGGCAATAGAGATGGTTGCTCGCAGGTTGAATGTGGTTTATTATAACTTTTTTTTGTGTATATTGTTGTTGTGCTATTCTTGTTGCATTTCTTTTAAGCTAATCGGGTAATGGTCGAGTGGAGAAGCAGTGAGGATGCTTTGTCGACTTTCAGAACTAGAATTATTATTGGCAACAGGTATATGTGTATAGCCAACGAGGTGAGACTTTTTTTTTTAAATATAAATCAGAAGTGTTATATATTTATGAAATGCGGAAAAGAAGAAAAGATTAGAATAATAGAGGCATTTTCTTCAAGGTGTGATAATTCCTTGTTTTTCCCCAATCATTTCCGGATAGAAATGTCTGCCTAGCCATAGGAATACCCTACAAATGATAATGCTGATCTCGCTATTCACAAGAAACTATTGATTTGAAAAAAAAAAAAAAAAAATTTCTACAAAAAATAGGGTGCTTTTAGTATATATTGTTCGAAACACCTTCGACGGTTTATATATTTTTTCGGTGAAAAATTTCAAACTTATTCATAAAATATTCAGGCCTTAAAAAAATATATATATTAACCTACCTGGCAAATTAATTTTTTTTAAATATTTTATTAAAGTTGAAGATATTTTGCAGCACAGACTGTATTGCAATTGATCATAAACGAAAACCAAAGCATCGTCTTTGCACCACACCTTAAACCTAATTTTATTATATAGGTAGCCCCGTATGCGCTTCATATACCTATACCCAATTCAAAGGCACGGCAAGTGAAGTGAGTCAGCCGCAATTAAATTCTCATTTATACGCATTTGATTCGTTGTGCAAAACCAATCGATCAATGAGCAGTAGGTATAAAGGATTTGATTAGAATATGTAGAGAAGATGTAATTATTGTTAACCAATTTATTGTATTGCGGATTTGAATTGCAGATTCAAGATGATTGTATTTGTATCAATGCGAGAAAAGCTGATGCTGTACGACTGGTAAATTTAATTTAGCTCACAATAAAGTTCAATGTCATTGTACAAACGCAGGTATATGAATAGAAGTATTAATTAAGTTTTGGCGAAACAAATTAAAATTGTAACTTGCGATTAGTTGCGGTATTTTTTATGATTTATTGGTTTATGCGATTTAGTAGAATTGTAAAGTTTTTTTTTATGTCATATTTAACGAGTTAATTACTTCAATCAATTTTAATTGTAAAACTCCATATTTAATGTTTTGAACTTGTTTTACTAAAGATAAGTGTGTGGGAAAAAATTACTTCTAGATTTTAATCAAAATGAGCTTTTCGATGATGAAGAAGATAAAACTTTGGTTACCGTCCGTCGGACTGTGGGACGAAATGGGATTTTAGCGATTTTCGGGTATACCTATAGGAATTTGTGTAGGTTGGCGCAAGACAAGAAAAAAATCGTACAGGATGGGGAGTCTATTTCCCCCCGTTTGGAAGGGTGGCGTAGTATAAAAAAAAAAAATGGCGCAAAATTTCAAACAGCCTGATGTTAAGGTGTTAGCATGATACTAGTTAACACTTTCCTAACTTTAAAGCTCTTTATTAAAATGTTGTTAGTTTTAAACACCTTTAACCTAGTATCATACTAAACCTATTTTTTTTTTTTACGAAACTCAAGCTGAACGCGCCTAAAACAGTGACATTTCGTGCAAAAAATGAAGCAAACATACCTTTTTAAAATTGGTCTATTTTTAGTCATATGTTAGATATGTTAAAAAGATAAAACAGCAATCTGGCGATTTTAACTTTAGTAAAATTTTAAGAGATAGATAGATAGATGTTAAACTCGTTTAAAATTAGAAAAATCCTCTTTTTAATACTAGTATCATACTAAAAATGATTTAACACTTTACTAAATCGTCTAAAATTTTGCGCCAATGACTTAAAATAGAAAGAAAAAATAATAAAAAAACAACGGTAAAACTTATAACGTTATTGCAATTTTTTGTCTTACAACTAGAATGCCATTCTTCGATAATTTACTTTTCAAATCAAGTTGCCTCAGCAAATAGTTTTAACAAAATTGATTTTCAAACTAAAAATTTTGAAAAAAAAAAAAATTAAAAACCGGGGATACATTTTGATTCCTGTTGGTCGGAGAAAATAAGTGTGTGATCTTCAGATGTTATTGGGAACACACTATTTCGGGCGGTAGGTACTGTTGGAATTCTCCCTCAATGTATCAAATAATGCAGATTTTTTTTCAGTTTGCCGCCATTTTGTTATACTGTACCTTTTATATACATACTTCTTAATATACCGCACAGATGGCAGCACTTTACTGTTGATTGATTAAATACTTGTAACAAATAAGGCAAAATTTACCTGTCCAGTCAGTGTCCACATGTGACCTTGAAAACTATTTTTCCGAATTGCTTACAAAATGAATTTCGCTTTATGGTTTATGAGACTTTTGCTTTTTTAAAATATTAATCTTTTATACTTATATTTATAACAAAATAATATAATAATTTAAAAAAAATTAGGCAATGAACAACCACTCCCTGTTACAAAGCATACCCGCGGCTAGTGATTGTTTAGGTACACAATTAGTCGAATATCGTTTAGGTCTGCAAGTATCTGTGAATAAATTTTTTTCTAAATGGTAGTATAAAGATTAAGGGACTTTATAGTGTTATTACCGATTTTCTTCCATTGAAAAATAACGAATAACAAAAATATGCATGAAGTTTTACAAAAATTGTCATTGGAATTATTTAGAGGCAAGTATTGAGAGTCATTCCTGAAAATTTCATGCATATTGGAGAACATTTTCAAAAAGACTTTTGGCGCGCTAAAATCCCATTTCGTCACACAGTGCGTCGGTCTGTGCGTCCACTGTATATCGAGTTAGAGTCTAAAGAGCAATTTTATTTAAATCCCTAGAGGAGTACTGCGAGTTTTTGTTTTAGCTTATCCATACCCTCAGGTAAACAAGTATAAAAACACGGATACAAATATTTGACTATACATAGGTAACGTTAGGTTTTTGGGCTGATAGAAGATCTTATTCCTATCGCACTTAGATCAATGTACATCCCTTGTGATACCGTGGAGGATTGAACGCTCCCAATAAGTTAACCTATAAAAGTTTTCATGGATTGTCAAGCCATTTGGAGGCTTTGATAAAATTCGACGATTTTTCCCCGGAAAATTTGGAGAGCTCTTCTAGGTTATCAAAGAAGTAGTTTCCCAGGAGTTTGTATCTAAGATGCGAGAGCGCTGGGCAGTGACATAAGAAGTGAGAAGACTCCTCATGCACCTCTTCATCGCCACAACCTCTGCACCTCTGCATAAATCATGCGTGCTGAGTATCAGTTTTTTCTTGTGGTACTTCAGCAGATTGTGTCCAGTAACGATACCTACAGAGAGTTCAGTGCTTTCTTATTTAGTTTTAAAACCCTGTCTGTCATTCCCTTGTCAAAACGCGGCCAAAGTTTCTTGGTATTCGCACAGGAGTCAAGCAGGGTCAATCTTTCATTTGTTTTCTCATGAATTTTCTTTGCCACATTCTGTTTGAAGGTGCAGATAGGTGCATACAGATAAGTTGCCAAAACCTCAGCTTGAAAGACACTACTGTTGTCAGGGAGTCTAAATGAGCTGGCTAAGTCAAGAGTTTCCGAAAAGAATTCCGCTTCAACTCCTCCTTCCATTTTTGACCCATCGGTGAAGACTGCTACCGTTGGGTCGCTGATGATATGTGGATGGGTGACATACCATTCCTGTCTACTAGGAATTTTAGAGGTGAAAGGTCTATAGAAATCTAAGTGGGGGGTAATGTTGTCTGTGCACACATTACTACCTATACATTTGTTAAGAATCTGAGCGTAGCCGTACTTATTCCGTGCTGATCAAGACCGGCACGTTACTGTGAATGGGGATCGCTGCCGTTCAATGATAACCGAATATTTTTGGCCCCAATTGGATGATATGGACTTGGAGGACATTTGGTTCCAACAGAAAGGCGCCACAAGCCACACAGCGAATGTCACAATCAATTTATTGGAAACCTAGTTTGGAGAACGTGTTATCTCACGAAATGGTCCAGTCGCTTGGCCTCCTCGGTCGTGCGACTTGACGCCGTTAGACTTTTTCCTGTGGGGCTACGTCAAGTCTATTGCCTATGGCAGCAAGCCAGCGACGATTGATGAACTTCGTACGAATATCGAACGTGAAATTGCAGCAGTATCGGCCGATTTATGCTTGAAAACCGTCGAAAATTGGGTTCAGCGTCTGGACTTCTGCAAGCGTGCCCGTGGTGGCCATGCAGAAGAAATCGAGTTCCATACATATTGGCATCGAACGTACTTTCACAGGAATAAAGAATCTCATTGATATCCAAAACCGTTTTTGTTTTATTTAAAAAAACTTTTGTAGCGCTCTTATTGAAAAACCCGATAGAAACCATGGACAGGGCATGTCCTATTTGCTCACTAATAGTGGATAGGAATTTCCCTGTTGCTATTAGTGCTCGATCTCGATCGAAAAAATAAACGAACCCTTCCCACTGTCTGTGGATAATAAATAAATAATAGATTGATTTACCAATCTTCAAGAATTGCACATTTTCCAACAACTGAATTCAGCGCTATTTCAGCACTTCGCAATACATTTATTTCAATATTTTCCAATGAAATATATGGCTAAATTAAAGAGCTTCCAGATGGGCTAACAAAGCTCACAAATAACTTTGAATAAATTGCATTGAAATATGATCTTCATCTAAATCAGGAAGCTTAAAATTTAAATTTAAATTGTTCGAGTAATTAAAACACAAAATGCCACCTTTCAGCAAAAAAATATAAAAATAAAAAAAATTCCTGCACAAGTGCAAATTTATAAAACCACTTGTCCTGTGTGTGTTTCAGCCAAAACCAAAACCACATCATTTGTTTCTTTAAATTTAAAATGTCTGTGATGCTCGCATTTGTCTCCTTCCACCTCAAGAGCGATTTAACATTTTGATTTGTCTATTTTTAATGGCTTCGCACAGCTATTTATCAAAACTAACCCAAAAAAAAAAAACCTGAAATCCCGCTCCAACGAAACAAGATCATCAAATCTAACGCGTATATATTATATAGCTGAGGCTATAAGTGGTGGTCAGCGGAGCAGCGGAGGCATAGATACTCTAAGACTTGAGGAAAAATGCCACTGCCTTTCGGATTCTGGTTTCAAACAACTTGAAGATGTGATGTTGTTGTCTTTTTTTTGCTTCTTCTTAATGCCAGGTGATGATTTGTTGTGATTGAGCCGCGCGTCTGGAGTGTCTATACTACTATATACCTACTCGAATCGTATAGGTTTAGTTTTTCTTGCGGTTTCCCAGATAATTATCTGATCCAGGAGTAGAGGATCCACCACGAGCTCACCATCTAACCAAACGCGCATCAAACCAAACCACCTGTCTTATACTCGTATCGTCGTCGTCGGTCGGATCGAGCTTCCTTTATCTATTGACAGTGAGCGAGTGAATCTTGCCTTATATTGGAAAATTAATTGATTAAAGCTGATGTCATCGTTATCACTGTTATGCAATTAAACGGAGTTCGATGTCTGTGTGTGCGCGAGACTGGATGCAGCCAAGCCGCATGGACTGGACATTGGACTGGAATATAGATACACGGACACTCTCCTCGTTGCAAGATACTTTTTTAATAGCACCGTTAAACGGAAGCTAAATTACAGTTTAGAACTGCTCATCTTTTAGAGAATGTGTTTTTCTTTCTTCTTTGGGGGAGGGGGGGAAATTTTTCTTTCCTCTCCGGGCAAAGAAATTGTGTAAGTTTTTTTTTTTAAAGATGACAAACGGATGCGAATTATAACAATAATTACATCTTGTCCGACCTGGGGGCACCATCAAGTTCTTTGGATAGACCACAACAACTGTAAAACACTATGTCATCTATGCACAACAACACAACTTAATTACTTTCTTTTCTATCGCTCAAGATGGGCGGTGGTGGTGGTAGTAACTCAATGTTAATCTTTGAGATACATTTGATTATTCTTTTAATATTTTTTCTTTCATATCAACGGGTACTTACAGTAGGCGCGATCAATAAGTGAACTCATATAAGTTGTTTTTCAATAAAACCATTTAAAATAGTTAAAAAAATGTTAGCCCCTGTCAAAACTTATTTTCTTTTGTGGGAATTACTAAGGATACACAATTAAAGATCTCAACCAAAATTCATCTGTGTCGGAAGACTTTCGGTCTGGCCTTTGTGTTGTCTAATTTTTCTTGGGCTTGATAAGCAACTAATTTTAATTTTGTTATATTGCTATACATATTTTAATTAGTTTTTTGAAATAAAATTTTGTAAAATAGTCTAACTTAAGTATCTAAACCGAAAGATTAATATTTTCTGTGTTCACTTATATCTGACCCTTACTGTATACTGTGCACTCTGTAGTTTACTGTATATACGAAGCTGTCACAGCTGCATTTTATTTTCACTGAATTTTAGTTACTATTGTTGTTATTATTGTTATGATTGTCAGAGAGCAAGACAACTGAAAGAGATTAGTGCATTATGTAAGATGCGGGCATTGCTTTATAGAGTGTTGTAATTAAAAAGGCATTAAACTGGTGTGTAGGGAAAATCATACACATTTTTTTTTTTTTTTTTTGTTTATAATCCCCATCCTTATCCTTATGTTTTATGTGTAACCACACCACGAGGTTGAAAGTTTTGACTTTCAAATCATTTTACTTATGTAGGGTTTAAAAAGGCATTTTTGTTTAAGAGTCTTAAGAGTCTTCATTAAGAAAAAGTGGTGTAAGGAAGCTTGACTTGGGTAGATCTATCTATTGTATTTATTTGCCGTTTGAGTTACCTATATATTAGTACGTATAAAGCGCAGTTTTAAAACTACCTTTAGATATCAATACAAATTGATTTATTACTCGGATAGTAGGTAAACCCAACAAATTTGTTGTTCATTCAAAGGCATTAATTGTGATAATCGACCCGACAACCACTGTTTTCAACTTAACAGAGACAACCGAATTGTCAAAATGACAGCATCTATTGTAAATTGTACAGACTGTAAACAGAGACATATGGTTGCAATCCACAATTCAAAAAATTAAAATTTTTGAATAATTCCAACTACAGTCAAACTTCTTTATAACGTAATTCTCTCTATAGCGAATTTCATTATGTTCCCCTTGCAGTATTTAAAAACAAAATAATTTCTATATAACGAATTTTGTATAAAGCTTCTTTATAACGAAGCAATTTTGTGTTCCCTTGAGGGTTCGTTATAAAGAAGTTTGACTGTATTTGTTCACGAAAAATAAGTTCCCAAAATATTTTTCTTTTCAAACTTATAGGTACTTAAAAACAAATAAAAATGTTAAATTTTCAATTGAATTAACTATACCATCATCTGGATCCAGAATTATTAGTGCTTGAAAATACAATCATTTCGCTTCTAGGGGATTCTCCAATCAAACATTTTATTAGTTAATTAAATCTTGTGTTCCGATGTTCTTGTTTTATTGACCTTGTTTCGTGATTATAAAGTCATTAAAACAATTAATCTTAAAATGAAATAGACTGTGTCTATATACACGTTCTTTTTATTCTGAGTCAAGTTGAACTCTACAGTCAATATACCGTTTTAATTAGACAAGCTGAAGTGCTTTGAACCCTTGTTGTCAATATATTTATGGTGAAGTTCAAATGCATACTCCAACAACTCAAAGATTTAATCAGGGAAAGGACTATTGGAAAATTTATTTCGAATTTACAAAAATCTAGCGCGTGTAGGTCAACTCGACATAAAAAAAAAACTATATAGGAGAGGGGAGGGTTTGTTCCCACTGCCATGCTTTACCTTTTTTTTTTAAGCCAGAAATCTCTTCTTTTTTTTTTCTTTTTAAATAAAGTTGTTATAGTGAACAGTTTTTAAAAAAATTATTTTTCAAACTCAAAATTTTGAAAAAAAATTAAAAAAAATTTCAAATTAATTTTTTTTTTCAAAATTTTAGGTAATAAAGCCCAATTTTTGTTTCAAAAAAAAAATTTTTTTTTTTAAATTTTGTTTGAAAATTAATTTTTCAAAAGACTTTTGACTAAATCAACTTTATTTATAAAGTGAGCTGCTAAAACCTAAAACAAAAAGAAAATCTAAAATTTTTGCTCAAACCCCGATTTTGTAGCTCGCATAATTTTTTGTTTTTATAAAAGTTTCCGCTCAAATAAGACGTTACTCTTATGTAACGGTCAAAATTTGAAAAAAAAAATTTAATTTTATAAATTTTTTTTCACTGAAATTGCAGCTTTTTAACAAATGCTTATTTGGTTATGTGTATAACGTCTTATTTTAACTGAAACTTTTATGACCAGATAACTATGGGAGCTAAAAAATTGGGGTTTACGCATTTAACTAAATTTAGGGTAACTTCAAATACGTGCAAAAAAAAATTTTGGTTGGCTGATTTGTTTTTTTAATTTTCGGACAGTAAAATTTTGTTATTTCCAATTCAAAAAGGCAAAGTGTCGAAAAATGTATTGTTTTTTTTTTTTCCAAAATTTTGTAAATTATTTGATCCTTTAAAAAAAGCTTTGGCTTGTTTTTTTTTCTCTAGCAAGTATAATTTAAAAAAAAAATGATTTAGGTCAAAAATACCGATTTTTCGTACTTTACTCTTAAATGGCGAAATTGTTGACAGATAGACTATAATATTTACTAGAAAAAAATATTTTACGTATTTCTTTTTTCCAAACGAGGCATCAAGCCAAAAATGGTCAAACTATATGCGGAAAACCGATAGTTTCTAGACTTTACCAATTGGTTATAAAGGGTTTTCCATTAAGGGCGGGTCGATTTTAAAATTGAATAAAACAAGTTGTATATGAGATATCATTAAGGTTTTATTTTTATTTGAGAGCCCTATCAATGACATTATGTGTAAAATAAAACATCGGTTAAATGGCTTCACTGGGTGGCGCGGATTCGAAAGGTCCAGTTTTCGATGACTTTGGCGCATTAATCAGGCTGAATTTGACCGATGGCATCGATTATGTTGTCTTTGAGGTCCGCGGCGGTTTGCAGCTTATTCGTCTCCAGCCCAAAATCCACACCAAACAGTAACTTTATTTGGATCCATTGGCACCTCGTGAATCTCGCGTGTGAATTGGTGTCGTCCCAAATCCGGCAATTTTGCTTATTCACGTACCCATTCATCCAAAAATGGGCCTCATTGCTAAAGATGATTTTTCGACCAAAATTGGGATCAACTTCCAACTGCTCCAAAACCAAAAAGTTTTATCATTTGCACGTGTTGCTAGACCCTGTAACTTGCAATGATGATTTGTCTTTAGTAACTGATTGAAAGACGGTATTTTGACAGCAAGTAAAAGAAACAATATGGCCGCCACGAGCTGTCAAAATCAACCCGCCCCTATTAGAAAAACCCTTTATAAAAAAAATATCATTAAAATCACGTTACTGTAAACCCCCGGATCGGTCGGAATCCTGTGATTGACCGGTAATACATAAATGTTGAAAAATTTAATTTTATTCCATATTCCATTCCGGGCATTCAGTGGTAAATGATAGGCGTTAATCTCAGCGTAATCTTACAGCGAAGCCAAAAGCATACGCTGCACTGCACGCACACACCCAAACTCCCCACATGCTGCTCTCCTTTGTGACAGTGCTGTTATGCAAAGACTAAGCGCCAGTTTCACAGTCGACACTTACCCGAATAAGTGGCACTTCAGTTTCGAATATTAGGACTTCAGGCTAGGTTTCATCAGTGTTGCCGCTGAACAAAATTAAAAGGGGCCCGAGATAAAAATAGGGGCAAATATACAAAAATTTGAGACTAGAGAAAATATGTACTTAAAAAACAAAACAGTACACATGAGTGTAAACTTAAACTTAAATTTATTCAAAAAATTAAAAAAACAATTTAATTCACGCAATTTATTACGAATTTATTAATTTAGTTCAAATTAAATTAATATTAAAAACTTAAATTTATGAAAATTATTTAATTACGAACGGCAACGCTGAGTTTCATAGCCAGCGTAAGTGGAACTTAAGTCACCAACATCGGAGACTTAACTCCCACTTATTTAGGTAAGTGTGCACTGTGATAATGCGCATTAATATATCACATTTCCCACTTAAGTGCCACTTTTCTGACTGTGAAACTGGCCCTAATTCCTCTGAAGAAGATTTGCTTAAATAGGTAATTACAATTTCATGTGAAAATACAGTTCCTGATGGTTTCTCAAACATTTTAAGAACCAAAAATGGACCTACTTTAACTAACAAGTTTTAATTTTTCAATTGAATTAAGAAATATGGTTGAAGAATCATCAAGAATCAGAAAACATTAACTTATATTTAAAATAATTGCTACTACTTCTAATTTTATTTCTTATTTGTGTATGCGATTTTTCCAGGAATTTCAATCAAAAAAGTTATAAAATTAAGTTGTAAAATTTAAATTCCAACATACACGAGGTATACATCACCTCTTTTTTAAATATTTTCTAGTCTACAGCCTTGTGTCTATGTGCATGTCAATCAATTTAATATAACGTTATATCCAGAGGCTAATCATTAATTGCTTTTAATTTTTTTTTTTTTTTATTATTATTTTTACCGATCAGAAAAAGAGTTCATTACCATCTGCGAAAAAAATCTGGTTCAACATAGATTGAGTTATGCTTCATGCTACATATAGTTGTTAGTACATTGACTGCATGTTGTCGGCTCACTTATAAATTCGCAAGCCAGCATAAGTACATATCTGCTGCATCAAATATCAACATCTGTCGGTATGAAAAGTATAATAATTAACTTACCACTCAATCTATTTAAACGTGTTACATGCAGAGAGAGAAAAACTATCTGACTGGCCTGTCGCATAACATGATCATCTTTTAAAGTAAGCTTTTTCAATGACGAAATTATTGTCTTCGAGGTAAAAAAAAAACAGTAAACACATTTTGTTGTAAGTGAAATTTGTTTTCACATATCAAGCCAAATAGTCTCTGAGGTAGTGTTGCAAAATAAAAAAATATGCACGACTGCATCGCACGAACTTGTTCTTGTCGTTAAACATACTGTGTGTAACCTCACATTGAAGATGCATGATGTATATATTTAACAAGAAAATATTAAAAGAGTCAAAAGCACTAGAAAAATTGTTTTTTTTGTTTGATTTTTTTTTAATAAAAAATGTTTTTCAAAATTTTTAAATCCATTATTGTTTAAACTATTGAGAAGCATCAGATTGCTAAATAAAAACAAAATCGGTCCAACCATGGCGAAGATATACAAGAATAACCCTAAAATAAGATCATTTTCTCAAAAAACGTGGAATACCTAATTCCGTTATGTGAATTTATTGAGAAAAACCCCAATCGCAGTTTTTTTACAATTGCTTTGGTCATTACTAAAGGGTCCGCCAAATAACTTCTTTTTTTTTTAAATTGGCGCAAAACATCGAGTGTAGCTTCGGCTGTGTTGCACGTAGCGCCGTCCTGTTGAAACCAAATGTTGCCAATATCCTCCTGTTCAATTTTTGTGAACAAAAATTCGTTCAACATGGCCCGATAACGATCGCCATTGACTGTAACGGCCACTCCTTGCTCATTTTCGAAAAATGGCCCAATTATGCCTCTGGACCAAAATCCGCACCAAACAATGACTCGTTTTGGGTGTATGGGCTTTTCAATGTATGCGTGCGGGTTTTCTGTGCCCCAAATGCGACAATTTTGCTTGTTTACTACCCGCCAAGATTAAAATGAGCTTCATCTGAAAAGATGATTTTTTTTCGCAAAATCGGCATCTTCTCTAAGTCGATCGCAGGCGCACTTAGCGAAGCGTATACAAAACCATATTCGTTCAGCGGTAGGATAAAACTAATTATCTGTCAAATCAGACATGAGCTAAGTGTTACTATTCACGAAAGAAGCACTAGTTGAAAAAAAAAACGTTAGATGGCGGACCCTTTAGAAGGAAGTTAAAGCAAAATCGTTATAGCCGTTTTCGAAAATATTTAAAAAAAAAAATTTTATATGACAGCTACCCGTTCTAATTGAGCTAAAACAAAAATTCGAATTTTTCCTCTAGGGAATCACATAATAATGCTCTGTACCAAATTTGAACCAATTTGGCTCACCCGTTTAGGCTCTAGCTCAAATTACAGTGGACTGTTACTATCGATATTTTTGGTCCTAAAAATTAAAAAAATAAAAAAAAATATACAAGAATGTCCAAAAATACTAGGTGTTTGAAAAATTTTTTATGAAAACAGCTTCAGGGGTTAAGGCTTAAGCCGAATAGACACTAGACAGCCAGAAAAAAAAAATCTAAGACCCACTTCTTTGGCTTTAATTCAATTCAATTTTCAATTGCGTAGATCATGAAGAGCCGCGAAGAGTTCAAGAATGTACAAGATGATACCAAAAAGTTTAAAGTTCTAAGGGATTGAGAGAAAGTATGTTTTTCATAAATTTGTGACGGTGTTCTAGTTTGAATAATTTTGTGCAAAAAATATACACCACCTATGTAGCATCAAGATATTGCTGAAGCGAACATCCAAGGACAAGCCGATGATAATGTGATATGTGCTCGTATCTCCGAAGTCCATGTACATATCTGATCATGTTATTAAATTCGACAAGGATTTTATGCTGGGATAGGGAATCAGGTTTGCAGTACGTACACGGTATTACCATAGGTAATTAAGGGCAAAAGCAAAGTTTTAATATGTCTAAGCTTAGTATTTAGTGGAGTAATGGCGGCAAATATCCATAGTTTACGCAGACCAGTGTTAATTCTACAAACTATATAATTTGTGTGTTTTTCGGCTGAAAGTGTTTTATTAACCCTAATACCCAGACTAGTAACAGTTTTCACAAATTCAAGCTGAGATTGGAAGAGAAAAATTAGAGGCAGAAGTGATGTATCAACATGTTTTTTAGAAATCGCGATAAGTTGTGACTTTGCTGGGTTAAGTGTAAGGCCATTTTGGAGTGACCAATTGAATATTGCTGTGAGAATTTCATTAAATCTACATACAAAATCGTCGTGCAAGCCAAGCGGACGGGATATATGTAATGGGTGATTTTTTAAGAGGTTTAGAACTTTTTAAAAAAAAAAACACACAAAAAATTCGAAAAAATGAATGAAATATTTATTTGAATCGATAGTTTGAACCTTGCAATTTAATGTTTAAAGATAATTTCATGCAAATGTTGACCGCGGCTGCGTCTCAGGTAGCCCATCTGCTGAGTCCAATTTTGGCATACTCTTTCACACATATCGGCCGGTATCTCACGAATGAATGCATGGATGTTGGCTTCCAGTGCGTCAATCGAAGCGGGCTTGTCCCTATAGACATTAGCCTTGACATACCCCCACAAAAAATAATCTAATAGTGTCAAATCGCACGATCTAGGCGGCCAATTGACCGGCCCGAAACGTGAAATTAACTGTTCACCAAACTCGCCTCGCAATTGCGCCATTGTTTCGCGTGCTGTGTGGCATGTGGCACCGTCTTGTTGAAACCACATATCATGCAAGTCAAGAACTTCCATTTCGGGCAAAAAAAAGTTTGTTATCATCGCTCGGTAGCGTTCACCATTGACAGTAACGCTGCGATTCGCATCATCTTTGAAGAAATATGGCCCAATAATGCCGCCGGCCCATAAACCGCACCAAACAGTGGCTTTTTCGGGATGCATTGGTAGCTGTTGCAATGCTTCTGGCTGATCTTCACTCCAAATGCGGCAATTTTGCTTATTTATGTACCCATTCAACCAAAAATGAGCCTCATCGCTGAACACAAGCAGCGCGCGATGACCATTTCGAACCGAGCACGAATTTTGATAGTAAAATTCAATAATTTGCAAGCGTTGTTCATTTGTAAGACGATCCATGGTTAAATTGCAAACCAAACTGAAGCTGTTTGACAGTGACACAAGGTACTAAACACACGTCAGCTGTCAAAACCAGTGTTGCCAAAACCAAACCAGCTTAAAAATCACCCTTTATATACATCTGAACATAATCAGCAAATAGATGTAACCGCACATTCCAACAAACCTTTGGGAGGTCATTTTCATTTATAAAAATTGAAAACAATATAGGTCCTAAAATAGAGCCTTGCGGTACACTCATCTGCAAATTCAAATAATCAGATTGCATTTGACCATAATCTTCACTCTTTGGCTACGGTTACAGAGATAATTTTTAACCAGAAGCATGAAACCCAAAATAGTATTTCAGCTTTTTGCAAAGTATATCATAGTTTACTCTGTTGAAAGCTTTTGAAAAATCTAGGAGACAAAGAATAGTTACATTGTCTGTTTAATCGTTATGAAATATCAAGATTGATCAAAATCTTTAGTTAAATAATTTTTAACAAACACACTCACGAATATTTATCTCATTTTGTTATACTAACATCATAGGTATAATTAACCATTTTACGGCCTTGATCCATATGAGCAAGTTCATCCAATAAGCCAGTAAACAGAGGTTTTATTCCAGCAAAACAATGCCGAATTAAATTTATTATTCCAATTTTTAGATGACTCTCCATTGAGAAAATTAATGGCAAAAGAGCGGCCAATATCTCAAGAACGCCTGATCGCAAAAAAAAAAATTGTGAGAATCTATTCTAGAGTACATATAGGTAGTTGTGAATATCTCGCTTTTGTGTAACACACTTTCTTAGGGCGATTTTGTTAACTTATGTTCAACTTGCCGGAAAATCCAAAGTTGGCCAACTCCGGAGTTGGTTTGAACTCCAGATTTGATCGGCAAGTTGAAAATTGGTTTTGTTCACTATACTTCAACTCTCAATTTAGAAGTTGAAATTCAAAAGTTGGCTAACTAGCAGTTTTGGAAATTTCCCTAAAACATTTTTGACAGATGACTAAATAATTTGTCAGTCTCAACTCTTGATTTCCAAAAACTGTCGCTTATTTTAAAATTTGAAAAATGATTTATAAAAGCCATGGCATAGAAGATTGTAGTAAATAAATTCAATGTTTCACCGCCTGGAAAAAGTAGTATTATTTGTTTTGTTTATTTATTTCTAACATTGGCTGAAAATATCGGGTTTTTCAACAGGGACGCTACAAAAGTAGAGCAACAGGGACAGGAAATGACGCCATATTTCTTGCCGCTCTTTTGACATTTCTCTTCAGTAAGGTTTACCATTTCATGATGAAAATATAAACGAGCCCACAACGAGTCGAAATTATTAAAATTTACTACCGAAATTCGGAGTCAGTGGCCTCAACGTTAAGAGCGCTAGGTCCAATTTATGGTCGTCATAATCGTCCTAGCAGATCAACAGTTGAGCGTCTAGTGGAAAAATTTGAATCCACAGGCACAGTACAAAATGTTCCCGTGCCAGTGAGACAAAGAAGTGCCCGTAGTGTCGAGAATATTGCTGCCGCTGAGGCGCTGAGGCTTTAGTTGCACAAAGCCCAAATGTGTCTCACACACGTCGTTCTCAAGCGTTGGGCATCTCTGTGACGTCGTTGTGGCGAATTTTGCGAAAAGATCTTGGCCTACATCCTTACAAGATTAAATTGACGCAAGAACTGAAGCCGCTTGACCACCAGAAGCCTCGTATGTTCGTGAATTGGGCTGAGCAACAACTTGAAAATGATTCGGATTTTCATCGAAAAATCATCTTCAGCGATGAGGCTCATTTCTGGCTGAATGGCTTCGTCAATAAACAAAATATGCGGTATTGGTCAGGCAGCAATCCACACGTACTCCATGAGTCATCATTGCATCCCAAAACAATTACGTTTTGGTGTGGTTTATTTGCCGGCGGCGACATTGGGCCGTACTTCTTCCGTGATGATCAAGACCGGCACGTTACTGTGAATGGGGATCGCTACCGTTCAATGATAACCGAATATTTTCGGCCCCAATTGGATGATATGGACTTGGAGGACATGTGGTTCCAACAGGACGGCGCACAGTGGTTCGGTTTGTATGGGAGAGCGGAAAAAAGTCTGTTTTATCTGAACGGTTCAACGGATTTAAATGAAATTTGGCAAACATGTTTATATTAGTCTTATACATATTTGATCAAAATTTGGTTGAAAAAAAATAATTAGAAACAAAGTTATTGACATTTTTCTAAAATTTGAGGGATTTGATGTTTGTATGGGAGAGCGGAAAAAAAGTCTGTAACATCTGAACTGTTTAACGGATTAAGATGAAATTTGATTCGCATTTTTAAATTAGTTTTATACACATTTTGTCAAAATTTGGCTAAGAAGAAATCATTAGTAAAAAAGTTATTAATTTTTTTTTCTAAAATTTGAGTGTTTTGATGTTTGTATGGGAGAGCGGAAAAAAGTCTGTAAAATTTGAACTATTTAACGAATTTAAATGAAATTTGACAAACATGTTAGGATTAGTCTTATACATGCTTGGTCAAAATTTGGTCAAGAAAAAATTGTGAGAAAAAAAGTTATTGACATTTTTATAAAATTTGACGGTTTTGATGTTATATTTAAATAAAAGTTTTTTTTAGTAAAATCTTAACTTTTTATTTTGAATAAAATATTATTATTAATTAATATATATATTATAAAATTAAATAAATAAATAGATAAATACATAAACAAAAATAAATAAAAAACAATTATGAAGTAGTAATTTTATAACGCTAGAATGAGGTTTTTAGCGTCTGCGCTGATTGGAAGTATTTTCTTTTTTGCCTGTGGCCTTAAACCTGTTATTATTGGATCTGAGGATATGAGTATATGATGCATCACATCTTCATTCGTCGCAATTCGGCTGCATTTTCTCCGAATGAAACCTGCGGTAGGCTTTATAATCCTTATTTCGGCATTCTTGGGCTTCCTCGGAGAGCGATCCAACAGGAAATGCACAGCTTTTAATTATTTCTTCTCCATGAAATGAGAAATAAAACGTTTCTTTAATTCTGACAGCACAGTTTCTATTTGCTCAGAAATTAAGTTGGGGTATTTCATTTATCATGACCATTAGTAATAAGTTCACTACACAACACCGAATAAGGAATTTCGATTGAATCCATTTTAATGTATTGAATTCACTATATATGTTTGTTATTATATTTCACTTCACTTTCACTTTTTGGTTGACCAAAGAGTAAACATTTTTCTTACACACCTTGCACAAATGCTCAATAAATCAATGCTGACTTTTTTTTCATTAATCCTTTATATATATAGATTTAAGTAAGAGATTTTATTCTAATAAGCCATTACTAATCCTTACAGGTAATAAAAAATTACGCAATACAGAACAAAAACAAAGCAATAAAACTTTAAAAAGAACACCTTTTTTATTTTTACCTGCCCTACTTTTAGGGAAAAATAAAAAAAAAATAAAAGATTATCCCTAATCCTTTTCTTTATTTTGTATTAAGCTCTATCATATAATTCAAAATATCATAAAACTATATTATTTTTCGTGTGTTGCTTTCAAGAAAATTGAGTTGAAAGTTGAAAAATTTTCCAGGCAGAAATAAATGGTTTCGCAAAAATCGAAATTCTCAGCCCTGGGTCAATGTATTAATTTTGTTTTATTTTTAAAATAAAGTTTGACATTTTTCCTTAAAATAATGGGCTTAACCAGTTCATTCTGACAATTAATACCGAAGTAATCAAATTTTTTGGTAAACACCACCGTCAAGACGGAGTTTTTTGAAATCCAATTAAGCGAAACATTTTTGAGCATAACTTCCACATCTGCACGTATCTGCAGCTGATTTTTTCTGTGCTTTAACATGAATGTATGGAGCATATGGTGGCATACTTACTTTTTTGGTATCTTTTGGAGCTGTTTTTTTAAATCAAAAAGTTTTAAAAAAAAGCATTTTTTCTAAGTACTTAAGCTTCAGGCTGCTTATAGAAGGTATCTTTTATAAATAATTAATATTTTTTTTTATTTTTAGATGATCGAAAATAGACCAATTAAATTATTAAAGAAGCTAGAGAATTTACCTACAGGAACTTCGGAAAAAAACATCTCAAAATTTGTTGAAAATACGGTTCGCGATTTGAGTAAAATTATTTTTCAACTTTGAGGGCTTGTAAATCAGTACATACAATATATATGTTAAAAAATACTTTTAAATCATACCCTCGGATTATCTAAGAGTACTTAAACATAAAGTTTAAAACGATAGACATGACTTTTTCAAAAGACTTTTTTCCGCTCTCGCACCACTGTGCGGCGCCACAAGCCACAAAGCGAATGTCACAATCAATTTATTGGAAACCAAGTTTGGAGAACGTGTTATCTCACGAAATGGTCCAGTCGCTTGGCCGCCTCGGTCGTGCGACTTGACGCCGTTAGACTATTTCCTGTGGGGCTACGTCAAGTCTATGGCCTATGCCAACAAGCCAGCCACGATTGATTGCTGAACTTCGTACGAATATCGAACGTGAAATTGCAGCAGTATCGGCCGATTTATGCTTGAAAACCGTCGAAAATTGGGTTCAGCGTCTGGACTTCTGCAAGCGTGATGCCCGTGGTGGCCATGCAAAAGAAATCGAGTTCCATACATAATGGCATCGAACGTACTTTCACAGGAATAAAGAATTTCATTGATATCCAAAACAGTTTTTGTTTTATTTAAAAAAAAACTTTTGTAGCGCTCTTATTGAAAAACCCTTTACGTTCGTTGAGAGCGGACGTTTTCAGTGCCTGCTGATGATGCTTCTGAAAGCATATCTGTAGGAATATCTTTGGTGGATAGCATATAAGCGAATCCTGCCATCTCCGATGATGTGACATATTATTTAAATGATATGGGGACGTGATTGTCACAATCTTCGAGGAGGGTTATAGCATCAGTGTGCTGGAAAATATGCATAAGCCAATTTCAAGCAGTCAGCCAACGGTCCATCCAACTGCAGACTGTTGAAAACCAAGTAGACTAGTCATTGTTGTCGAACCAAGGTGCAGTTGTTGACTTTCAAGGTACAAATAATTTTCTTCATCTTCGCTGCTTGAAGATGATGGCCAATCCTCCTAGAAATAATTATTATACAGAACATTTTTATTTGTGCTTATTTTATTTTTTACTTATTTTCGACTTAGAGTGAATAAATAAAAATCAAACAAAATCCCAAGTTTGCTCCTTTAACTTCTACAATTTTCGGGAGTTGAAAAAATCCAAAGATGATCAACTTTGAATTTTCCCAACTTTAGAATATCGAAAGTTGAGACAATCAACTTCGAGTGAATAAAAGCAAATTCTCAAGTTGAAAAGAGAAATCATCAAGTTGTCTTCAACTTCGAGTGAACAAAATCGCCCTCAAATCAAAAAGTTGATGCTATAAGCATTTACCTAACTTGGATAAAAATCAAAAACATAATGAAGTTTATTTATCACTTTAATTTGCAAAATTGTTTGATGACATAACAATTTGATGAAATGTTTTTAATGATGGTGAGAACACAAGATTTCACAAGATTTGTATGTGCCCTAAAAGATTGCTGTAACTCCAAAGTAAAACTGTTTTTGTTTTAAGTTGAAGGATAAGTGAATGCCCGGAAGTTTGTTTTTCTAAAAGTAATCTTCCAAAAATCAATCATCTAAAAATATATTCTAGGCTGAAAACTTGGTGATAGCTCACACTCAAGTTTTTGTTGTATCATTAAAACCTTCAAAATTCATATAATGGAAGGAAAAGCTTTGCCACCTTACCCCTTTTAAAATATAAACATATATCAATCACCCTTCGACATGTAGTTATCAATACCTTCTAAAATTCATAGTTACAATTTAACTAATTTATGAATATCTCGCACTAACCTAACAGACACACAATTAACTTTTTTTTTGTACAAAATTTACTATCAATCGATTCAAGGCACCTGCATTAGTGATAATAATAATTAATTTAAATGAAGCAAAATGACATTTAAAAAAATCATCAAAACAAACAAATTAAATATTCTCATTCTCACAAAATCATTATGGAATGCCGCCGCTGCTTTCATTTAACCTCGAATCAACTCAAAAAAAAAAACACCTTTTATTTAAAGAAAAAAAAATGTATAACAAACCTATTTAACCGCACTGATTAATTAAGATTCAATTTAAATTTAAATGGCTGGTTTGCGGATATATAAGTGGATAACTATATCTCCTGCCCCAATTCACATCACAGGCCAACAACAATTAAGCCAATCATAGTTTATCTGACAGAAAACAAATTCTCAAAAAAAAAAAGAAAACAAAAATACTACAACCTCAGAGACTCATAGCCACCAATTTCACACCGTAATTTATAATTTCCAGAAATGAATCGACAGTTCGGACTCGGGCGGGCGGCTGGCCTGGCCTGGCCTGGCCTGGGCTGAGCTGAGCATGGGCATTGGGCATCCCCATCCATGTCATTATCAATGCCAATCCGAATGTGTTTGTGTCTGCGAATCCAAATAGATAATCAACATAAATTACATCTGGTCCGTTCGTCCGTCCGTTCGTTCGTTCGTTCATTCGTTCACTCAAAGAAAACTCAGAGCGAATACAGCAACAACAACAAAATTATATAATTAACCGGCGCGGCGAATGTCAGTGAAACGCTTCATCGCGTTTCAAGTGTATCTATGACTATATGACTAGGCTGATGGTTGAGATATACATTCAACTGACCGCCGCAGATGCACACTTCAAGATAATATACACAATACATGAACACCAATTCACTGCCAATACAGCGGACAAAGATACGAGTATAGGTTACTCCAAAGTAGGTGAAATCCAAACATACAAAGTTTATCGCATTGTAATTCTTATGCGGAAAGGATTTGTGTTATGGAAATTTTAAAGAATTTTCTCCAATTCGCTGTTAGCCGTAACATAGCAATACACTGAGAAAAAATGTGAAGCAAAATAAACAATATATCGTGGCGATATTTTTTGCAAAGCTATCTAAGTGCTAGGGTAAAGTTTTAAAGATGGAAATTTTCTAAATATTATGTGTGTAATTGTAATTTTAAATTCTTATAGATTAAAATTTTCGTTGATTTAAAGTCGTTGACTTCAAGACGACTTCACCTGTCTGAAGTCATTTTAACTTATTGTTTTAAACCCATTCAAAAATGTTGAATTGCAATTCAACTTATAAAGGGTGTTTTTTTTGAGACGTGTCGTTTTCAATCTGGCAATACTTTTTTCGGAATTGGTCTTTTTGACAGCTGTCACTTAATTTATGCTTAGTTTGGTTTGCCATTTCATATCTAATAGACTTACTCCTGAACAACGTTTGCAAATTGTGCAAATTTATTACCAAAATAATGGTTCGGTTCGCGCGATGCATCGCGCGGTGCGTCCAATGTTCGGTCGACATAATCGCTAAATCGCATAAATTCGAGCAACCATGGATCGGTTTCGCACTACGGTTACTCTAGTGGATAATGCGCATCCTCATAGACACCGTACAGTGCGCATCGAAGACGCTATTGCTGCTGTGGGGCAGAGTATCGAAGAAGACTCGAATGAGTCCATTCGTCATAGCGCGCAATTATTGGAGCTGTCGAAAATTGGTCCTCTCGGCTGGAATTTATTCGAGCCAGCCGCGGCGGCCACTTGCCCGAAATCACTTTTAAAACATAATGGCAAACCCTTATCTTAATAATAGAGCTAAATTCTTGGCCATAACATTAAATTATATGCGTTTTATTTCTTCTTGAAAACCACACGTCTAAAAAAAACACCGTTTACATAAATTTAAAAATTTTACTTCAAATTAATTTTGAAATCAAATCAATACAATTGTTAAAATTAAGACAAATTAATAAAATTATTGATATTTGACTATTGTATTATTTACCTTGAGTTAAATTTTTACGCGAAAATATTTCTTTGAGTGCAACAAGAAAACAAGAAATAAAAACTTGCCATAACAGCGCGTGTTCTTTATGACCATCAATTCCACTTGAGATTCGTGCTCACGAGGTAAAAGTGGTGAAGTAAGTATTCGTATACATCTATCTATTGAAGTTCCTATACCTACATATATACGCCACAAGCAATGATGGTGCTGATGATGGACATAATGATTCTGGTTTAAGCGCCTGATAGAATCTATTCAATGTGTCCGTGTCCACTATACGGCCATTTTGAATATTAATACTATAACACAAACTACCGTTGTAATGTGCCTGGTTCCTTCAGTTTTATTTGATGCTTAGAATCTCCTTTCTATAAACATTAATCAATTTTTCTTTGTATCGAGGAAAAAAAAAGAACTTTTTGTCGATATTATTAAAATTGAATTACTTAATTACGAAAATACAATAATACTAGTATATTATGTAAGAAACAAAAGATATCGTAAACTAATTATTATTATTTGCTTTATGAAACAGGCTGATAGTGGTAGGTAATATAAGCAAAATGTCTGAGTACTTTGGCAAAGTATGTACCTAAAATAATTACATTTTGAAGATAAAAATATAATTTGCACAATTATACACGTCAATTGGGAATAGATGTTGTGAATTTTTAACGAAAATAATTTACATATTTTTTTTAAAGTTGTTTGCTGATTGGTATAAATTGGTATAATACACATGGCAAGAAGTTTATTAGACCATTCGTAAAGGAAACATTTTGAAGCTAAAAAGAATTAAGTATTTAGTGTGTTAGATTTTATTTATTTAGGCTATTTGCTTTATCCAACGAACTGGTATAAACAAAAACTCTGTCATCCTTTGCCACAAGTACTTAACTAAAATAAATAAAATTTGCATTAGAATAGTGTTAAACTGCGCTCTCTATTCAGCAGTAGACAAAAACTTTAGATATATTTTTGTTTATTTGTTTTCTGATTGGTATAAATATGTATAACGCACATAAAGAAAAATTACTTGGGTCTTTAATAGTAAATACAAATACTTTTAAAGTTAACTCTTTTTATATACCATATGTATATTGGAAACTTTTGTAAATATATTCGCTATAAAAGCTTGACTGGTATAAAATAAACAAAATTTACTTTATCTTCTACATCAGTCGGAAACACGTAATTTCCTCGTGTTTTTTTGTTTGTTTATTTTTCAAGCACCGCTCTCTCTAATATGAAGTATATATAGATTAACACGAAAATATAATTATATGATGATTGGTATAAATTGGTAAAACCCACACATCAAGTAGTCGAGCACTAGCAGTCGATAAAGAATCATTTGAAGCTTCAAAGGTTTTAATATTTAGTGTGATGAATATATTATTTTAGATATTCGCTTAATTCGCCTATCTGGTATAAAAACAAATCTAACATCTTTCCCCGCAAATAACTAAAATAGGTATAAATACGTTTTACACAGATAATTTACATAATTAGAAGTGTATGATATCCAGTGAAACTACGATTTCTAATTGAAAATAAATGAAAAATGTATATATGTTTTGTTTTATATCTGTTTTTTGTCTGCTGATTGGTATAAATTGTTATAACTTACATGCCAAATAATTAGTCACGTGATAAATTTAACATCTCGTGTGACGTAAAAACGCAAAATCATCCGAATAGTAATTTAAACATTTTTAAGCTTAAAAGCTTTCGACATTAGGAAAATTGTATGTTTTTTTAAGAAATTCGCTACAAACGCCTGACTGGTATAAAAAAAACTTACAATAACATTACGTTACAAGAGGCATACACAATAAATGTCTGTGTGTTCTTAAGTTATTTTCTCATGCCAAGTTATGATATCTAATTAAGGTATACACACCAAAATAAACAAAAATGAGTAAGTCTAATTTGATAAATTTTGCAGAAAAGCAAAAAACACGAAACAAATTTGACGCTCCAAATAGAATTGATTTTTCCCTTTAGAAATCGGCAACAACTACGATATATTAGACAAAAGTGATAAATTTTGTTTCTTAAGAAAATGGCATCAACATTTCAATTTCGACCAAAGTCGACGATAACTTCTGATTGGTATAAATTGGTCTAAATCACTTGATTTTATGCAGCGTTATTGTGAGTTTCACCCAAACAACATTCCACCCGGAAAATTTGACATTTCACTTTTCGCCTATTGCGAGTTTCCCTCGAAATTTCATGATCGAAAAATTCCCCTTATTGTAAACATACATTTTGGGCGGAATGAAATGTCATTTTCACTTCTTTTTTGTGGGCGAATAAAATTTCTTTCGGGGGAAACTCACAATAGCTTTTAAAATTCCGGGAGAACAAAAAATTTTTAAGTGAAATATTTTTCGGGTGAAACTTACAATAGTCCGATAGTGTTTTTTGGGATTTTGGGCTTTTGAAATTTGTATTTTGTATTGAAACTCTTAGGCGGCGTTTATTATATTATTTCTGTTAAAAGTAGAACTCACTAAAAAACAAACATGATTTTTGTATTATCTATTTACAAATAATCACCCATGTCCATTTATTTAGGCAGTGTTTAGTGCCAACAACAGCTTAATTTACTCTCCTATTAAATTCGAACATGTGGTCAAAAATGTAGTCCTCCATGAAGTCCTTTCATGTATACTCGTACCGTATGTGCCTACCTAAATACCTTTGTCACGTTTAGACCTGGGTGAGAAAATTGTGTTGTCAAAGTTGACGTGCAATGGTCAACTTTGCCGAAACGTGATATACAAACTTCTCAAGACCAAAAAAAAAATAAATAAATTAACTTCTCTTGTAGACAGGCCATTACAATGACATTGCTACGAAAAGAATACACTTTATTGCTTTCCAAAAAAAAAAAAAAAAAAACAAGATGAAGACAAAATCATTATTTACAAAGCTTCATTTAACCCCACCAAGAAAATAGAAAAAAAAACGAAATTCAGGAAAAAAAAAACTTATGAAGGATCAAGAATTCATGAGTTGGGATTTTTTGTTCACTCTGCTTATTTTTCATACTTCAAACCCAGACCCGATTAGATACGTGCCAGGTTGACAATTTCAAAGATTTTTTTTCTAAAAAATCAATCATGGTTTTGTTATAAGAAAGCTTCAGTGCATCATAGAAAGTGCATGGTATCAGGGGCATCAGGTTACCGCAGCATTGTGGCATCTGTCTTCTGCCAAAATATAGTATGTACTTCGTCACCGTGTGTTGTCTTATATAACAGTTCAGCTGTCGGAGATAAACGAAATAGATTGACAACGAAAATCTGGCTACGCTTAATTTTTGATGTGTTGTTACAGGATAATATAAAGAAGACGTGTGGTTTTCAAGAAGAAATAAAACGCATATAATTTAATGTTATGGCCAAGAATTTAGCTCTATTATTAAGATAAGGGTTTGCCATTATGTTTTAAAAATGATTTCGGGCAAGTGGCCGCCGTGGCTGGGTTGAATAAATTCCAGCCGAGAGGCCCAATTTTCGACAGCTCCAATTGTTGCGCGCGATATCGGATGGATTCATTCGGGTCTTCTTCGATAATCTGCTCCACAGCAGCAACAGCGTCTTCGATGCGCACTGTACGGTGTCTCTGAGGATGCGCATTATCCACTAGAGTAAACGTAGTGCGAAACCGATCCATGGTTGCTCGAATTTATGCGAATTTGCAATTATTTCGGCCGAATATTGGACGCAGCGCGCGAACCGAACGATTATTTTGGTAATATATTTGCACGATTTCCAAACATTGTTCAGGAGTAAGTCTATTAATTATAAAATGGCAAACCAAACTGAGCATAAATCAAGTGACAGCTGTCAAAAAGACCAAATCCGAAAAAAGTATTGCCAGATTGAAAACCACACGTTTAGAAAAACACCCTTTCCACTCTGTCATTAACTTTTAAATTTTTAGTTGAATGGTAAAACTCCGATGATTATAAATAAGTATATTTTAGTTAAAAAAAAAAAATTGAAAAATACTTTTTTTTCTAAGGAAAATCTATTGTTGGTGTTACAATAAGTCAACGTGTAGTAACATTTTAACTTGCTCTACATCTTACTTGCTCTGTAATCTTTTTTTTTTTTATTCACCAAACCCTAATAAACATACTTTTGTATAGCTTTTAAGAAGACAGAATTACATATAAGCTAACTATTTCAAAAATATAAATAACATCATAAAGGAAATAGCTTTTCCTTAACTTCTGTAAGACAGCGACTTTTATATCAAGACATTAAGTCAATACTATAGGGATTTTTAACCACGTCGTTTTATAACAAAATTCTCTCAAGTTGCCATCTCTTGCAGTACAAAAATCTAAATAAATAAATAAATTAAAAATTAAGTAAAAAAAAAATTGAATAACATTTATTTACAGAAAAAACAAAAAAAAATATATAAAAATGGTGATCAAAAAAAGACTTCAATTAAACGTCATAAGAAATCTAATTAAAATAACTGTTTTAGAAAAAAGTGATTTGAGATAAAAATTGAAAAAAAAAAATATAAAAATAAATAATAATAGTGATAAAAAAATAAAAAGGAAAACAAAAAATGAAACCACTGACATTCGAGTCAATACGAAACTTTCTTCGTACGAAGAAGAAAGGAAAAGATAAAGATGGCATCGGCGGCATCATGGACGCGAGTTTCAAGCGTAGCGATTCATTCAAGCGAATCAGCATCCGAAAAAGCTATCTAGATCGGGGTCGTAAGAGAGCTGCGTTACGCGCCAAAGCAATTGGCGCCAATACTGGCAGCAGTTGTAGTGGCAGTGGCAGTGGTAGTGGCAATCATCATTGTTCGCCAACAACAAGTGGGATGATTGTCGAAGAGCTTGAAGCAAATCCAATTTTCAAATTAGACCGAAGGAACGATAACTATAATCATCATCATAATCATAATCATCATCATAATCATCTTCGACCAGCAACAACATCGTCGATAGCACAAGCTAAAGCCAATAATCTTCCGGCGGCTATGATGACTGTGCCGGAGGTGAAGAATGGCATATTCATTGGATCATTGCGAAGAAACTCTGTTGCTGAAGCTGAAGATGAGTATAATGATGATGCTGACGATTGCGATGAACATGTGTATAATGGTGCTAATAATCCACACGGTGGTGGCTGGGAAGATCCCAGGAAGCCGCTGCCAAAGCAAGAGACTGAAGTCCAAGTGGTATCGGTGGATTTTCAAAATTCGAACAGCTCCGAAACTATCTATAATGATGTTCTCGAAGAAGTCTATGCTGGTGGAGGTGCTAATGTGTCAACTGTGTCCGTGGGAAGTCTACAAGACGACGATCGTTCTGTGATATCTGAGGAGAATATCTACGAGAAAGCCGATTCAGTTCGGTTAGCTCAAATAGAATCGCGGGGAATCACTTTCAAGACATTCACACCTGCAAAGCACTATCTCGAGACTAACTTCGACACTTCTCAGGAGGAGCTCGATGATTTTCCCACAGCAAGCTCGTCGAAGAAGTCCGACGATTTGTCAAGTCGGCCTAATGTTTCCAAGACCACACTGATCTACGAAGATCCTTTTGATCATATCCACCGAAAACAAATCAAAAACTACTCCGGCGAGAGTATAGTTATTCACATCTCAGGAACGGATAAGTCCGCTGCAGATCCATTGACGGGATACCCACCGAAACAAGATGCATCGCCGATCAATCGATCAACCGAAATCGCTGATCATTATCAAAAAGAACCTCCGGCAGGAAATGCCAAGTGCACCTATGAGATCTTCAAGGAGTTGCAGATGTCCAAAAACGCTCCTGTTAGCCCTCCCAAAAAAACCATTTCAAGAAGTTCGTCATTTTCGGAAGTGCATTATGGGATCAGTACGATATGTGAAGATCCCGATCAGTCCCCGGAGTACAACAAATATCAATCGTTTTCCTACGATCCCGAAGTCGAGATGTACGACGATGCTGACATGATCTCCCCGGACAGTTCCATACCCTATCCCCTTAGGGTGAAGATTAACCCATTCACCAGGCAGAAAGAGCTGTATGCAGTCAACTTGGGGAGGATCTGGAAACAGTTGAATCTAGGTCAAGGTGACGATTTGGACATGCGTGGAAATTTCAAGAAGAAGAACGAATCCTTCAAGTCGATGTCTTCAAGGGATTCCGGCTTTAGCTTGACCCTGACAAAGCCGAAGAATTTGTTTCGGAGACGGCATGCCCCGGAGGCAAATAAAGACTTCCGATTTCAGCGGAATTCCTCGAGGAAACGTAAATCCCGCCGAACTTTAGCCCCCATAGCATCTCCCCTCGAGCTGAATCCGAGTCAAGATCACTTTGTTAAAGAGTTCGAAGAGTTCTGCATGGCTCGGCGAAGACGCATGAAAGCGCGGAAGGAATATGCCGACGATACCTTCAACCAGGAAATCAACGATCTTGAGGCGTTCTTCGAGGAGCATCTGAAGCGCCTCAAGGAGTACTATTTGCAGCGCAAGAAGATCAATGATGCCACGTTGAGTGAGATCTATGCCGATATGTCGTCAAGCGAGCAGACCTTTGAATTCCCCCACCCCGACAAGCGAGTGACGAACAACAAGAAGAAGTCCAAGTGTCTGTTTCAAGAAGTTCGCACCTTCAACGATGAGGATCACCACGAGGAAGATGCCTATGCCAGTATCGGAAACCACCGAGACACCGAAGACCTATTCCACTATCCGAAACATTGGCGCATGACTTCGCCGAGAAAACGGACCTTGGGGCGAGGTCGAAGTACAGGACGTCGCTACAAGAAGTCCGATGCCTACAAATCCCGCAGGGAGATCTCTCTGGCCAGTGTGTTCCCCTCCGTGTACGAATCAGATGCCATACCGTCCGGCGGCGGCCACCAAGGTGGACGTCGACGACAACAGAAACAACCACCGCCTTCAAACCCCGACGGGACTTGCTCGTATTGCTTCAAACGGCTGCGAGAAGCCTCACGTCGATGCTCGTCGATCGCCAGCGATGAGTTCAGCGAGCAAGAGTTCCTATCGAACTGTGACGTCTGCTGGAACTGTGATAATCATCTAGCCGATTGTGTCTGCGCCCCGATTGCCAGCACCGACTACTGTTCCTGCCGATATGCTTCTTCGTTGGCAGACGCGAATTCAGGCAGCCCGTGTGGTCGCAAGAAGATTCGTCGGAAAAAGTCCAAACGAAAAGTTGGCAAGAATCATTCAACACTTAGACGACGCTGCACTGGGAGTAAGTTTTCAAAAATTTAATTATATTCTATAAGGGGGAGGGAAAGGTTGGCTATTGGGGGATAAGGGCGTCCCGTTGTTGAATCGAGAAGTAGAACTTTTGCAAAAGACAGAGATAGATTTCTGGATAAAGTGGATGCACTTGCAATGCTTAGAAAACTGACACCTCCATCGAGCTCTTCAATATATACGAGAGGAGTTTTCATATTCTGATGGCAAATGGCAATGTGGACAAAGTTTTGCATTTCGAAGTGAATTTTCAATGAACAAGTGCAGTTGGGAAAAGTAGTAGTAAACAATATTTTTTTTTTTTTTTCTTTAGTTTTTGATTTTGTCTACGAGATGCTGAAGAAGTTCTCTTTCATAAATTTTGCTGAGTATCCTTACAAAATTTTAGAAAATTTATTTCAATTATTTATGTAGGTATCTAGGTAGCGTCGTCTTTTTGAAGAAAAAGGAGCCGGAAGCTAAAAGTAGGTATATACATAAGAGCGAGGAAGGGCCCATTTTTGAGAACAGAGACTTCCGTCATTTCCTTAAGTCAATAACAGTTGATTTTTTTTTGTTTATTTTGTTTGTCTTAGTTCGCGGTGAATAAAACGAAAGAAACGCGAAAGTTTTTTTTTTTTTTTTTAGAAAATCTTTGAAGTTGGAAAATATACTCAGACATACATAAATATACAGCTAGGAATAGATTTCTAGGAAATTTCAATGAGTTTTATTTGTTAAAGAATTCTCGCGTTGGTGGTTGTGCGGGGGGGGTATGCATGATGTTTTGGGTCTTGGGTGAGAGTTGGATTTAATTTGATATTGGAACATTTAAAGGGTGTAATACAATTGAAAGTTTTTTTTTCGAAGAAGCCTCGATGTAAAATTTATGACAAAAGGAGACAGATAGAAGTTTTGTCTTGACTTAATTTTGAAGTTTGGAGAGATAAACTATTTCGTTGTGAGATGGGGATTTTTTTTGAAAAGGCCTTTTATTGTAAAGTCACTAGGTTGAAGGTAATAATGGTTTAACTTATCATATTTGCATATTAATGAAGGAATTTCTAACTTCGTGGAAATGATAGGAGTTACATTTTTTTTTTTGTTTCTCATTGAGGTCCTATTTTAGTTGACGCCTTGGAGGATTTTGATAAATTCCGACTGTACTAAAAAATTGCTGCTTAATTAGGCCTTTTATACAGACATTATGCGTGCTATACGCTTGTTAGCGGCTTGTGTGTAGCTCACGTTAGTTAAAATAGATATCCGGTGAAGAGGTTTAAGCTGCATGTATGTAGGTATTCTTTGGTATTGCCAAGTTCACAGCAGTAGTAGCCGGTGGCTTGATGGTTAGTGCATAGGACCGTCATGAAGGGGGTCGGGGTTCAATTCTCAGCCTCGTCCACCTACAAAAAAAAAATCGCTACTGCCTCTTGCGAGGAAGAGACAAATCTTCCAAGAGTAGCTCTTGTCATTAATAAGTGCCTCGTTTGGATTTGGCGCACAAGATGGGTTAGAAGTCACTAGGCCTTGGTTCTCCACGAGCTATCGTGCCACCAAATTTTTTGTATAAGCTTACAGCAGTGTAAATCGCTTTTATTAAACACGACGACGTTCAGTTTGAAGTACCTATACCTTTTTTTCTAATCCACCATTTTTTCATTTGTATAGGTTAATCTTATACCGCCAAGGGGTACTACCGCCTAGAACTTGGGGTTTTTTTTTCGTTTTTTTTTATATCAGAGCCCTTCACCACAAAACTCCATGCCTTGTCTTTTGAAAAAAATCAAGCAAATTTGTGTTAAAGTTCTCATGGAGAATTTGGCTTTCTTATAAAGAAGAAAGTCGTCTGGCAGACATCTGGCACTATGACAGACGTTTTTCCCTCAAATATACCAATTTTCTTGACTAAATAAAATACACTAAAATTCTAGCTTTGTGATAAAGGTTTCAGAAAGAATCATACTTGTTTCATACGAATTTGTCTGGCAGACATCTGGCACTATGACAGACGTTTTTGCCTCATACACACCAATTTTCTCGTGTTGATACAATTTAAATTAAACAAATCAAAATCGAATAAATCAAGATTTCTCTAATTGAACTCTCTCATTACTGAAAATACAATTTGGCATACTGAAAAAAATTAGTTGTGTCGTTTTAATTTTGCAAACGATAAATATATAATTATGACCTCAAGCTGCCTACTCTATTACTCAATAAAGTAACATACAAAACTGGGAACAAGTTTTTCGAGCTCCCAATTTGAACTGAATTCTCAAAGCAAATACGATGCAGAAAATATAAAGATCAATGGACCGATATTGAACCAACCATGTCCTTGATCAATAATTCATAAAATAAGTTGCAAAATCCAACCCTACATATGCGAGTACAGTTCACAAACAATTTGACTTTATAGTTTTTTTGTTTTTTTTTTTTGTATTATTTTTGGCACCGAACACACAATCCAGTTGCAACAAATTTTCGTTGCACGAATTTCCATTGAAAAGTCAATCTTGTATGTCAAAACGTATATCCACACAAAATATGTATATGTCTAGTTTGACAGCTCTAAAGTTTACTGCACTACTTTGGTTCGGACTTTGGTTCGGCACGAGTGGCACACAAAGGTTTGTTCTCGATAATTCCTATAACCAACATGCGGAGATCTAATAAATCTTGACACATATCTCAGTGTGTTGTGAAGCTATGTATATAGAGCCGTAACAGTAAATTGAATTGAAAACAATAGACAAAGGTGTTCTTTGAAGGAGGGAATAGATAGGCACACTCCTTATGTATCTATGTATATACATATATTTATATGCAATGCATGGATATTATAAAGAGTGATGGAGAATTTAGGCTTGGCGCCAGGTGTCACCGGCATTGCGCAAACCCCAAAAACCCCTTACCTGACTGCCCTACTGTACCGTATTTATCCATATCCAGGCATAGTGCGACACCAGCCATTCAAATTTCCATGTCAAATGTCTTCGGTGTGTGTTTCTTGTGTGTGTTATTAGTGCACCGAACCGAACGTTAAGATAGCGAAAAATATATATCTGAAAATGTCTTCAATGGGAACTAGTTTTGAATTTAATTTTTCAATTTTTTTGTTTCTACGGCAAGGTCCAAAATTCACTTTGAGTAATATTTTATTTGCATCGGACAGTGGGGCAGGATATTTTAAAAATTGGTATAAAATATCTAAGTGTATAACATAAAACTGAGAAACCTAAAGACTGTTCCGTGTGCATTCCCTAAAAAAACAAAAATATAGGGTGTTTAGACGGTACGGCCGATTTTTTTTTAAAAAATCAACATGAAATAGAAAAAAAAAATTATTAAAAAACAACGGCAACACTTAGAATATGTCATGCTTTTTTTTCAAAGCAAGAAATCCATTCCTTAATTCTGTTTTTAAATCAAATTGTTGTAGTGAATACTTCAAATTTTTAAAACAAAATAATTTTATTTAAAAAAAAAAAAAAACTATTTTCTTTCAAAATTTTACCTGATTAAGTAGTGTTTTTATTTTTAATATTTAATCCTCCTATTAATTTTTAGACAAAAACTAAAAACTATATGCTTAAATGTCTTTTACTATTTAGTTAAATTGAAATTTGAAAAAAAAAATTTGAACAGACATTTTTTTTCCAAAATTTTGAGTTTGAAAATTTATTTCTCGAAAACTATTCACTAAAAAAATCTATTTAAAAACAGAATTTAAGAAGAGATTTCTGGCTTTAAAAAAAAGTATAGCATGCCATTGTATGTAGATGCCGTTGTTTTTTAATGATTTGTTTTCTATTTTAAGTCGATTTTTCTTAGAAAATTGTCCCTATCGCCTAAACGGGGGGTAATAGACCCCCTACCTCATTTTTTTTTATATCACCCCAATCCACATGATTGGCTTTTTGTCGCACCTTATAAAAAATACTCTGTCTTTGGTGTAAAAAAATTTCTAAAAATCCCGTTTTCGAGAACAGAAATCCAAAAACCGGTATTTGACAATTATTTCGCTGTTAATCATGCCAAATAATACACTTCAACATCAGCCATTTTTTGTGCCAAACTGATGTGAGCTACCCCACTGTATGTCGCAAAAAATTACACCCATAAGTGTCACTATAAAATGCGAATTGCTAAAAGCTGCAGCCTCTATACTCTGCCTGTAGAGATGTGGTCGTCTCTGCCCACGTGATTATTGAATTGTGTAATTGAGTAACTAGTTGCAGGTTGGGGTTGGGATTCGAGATTTGAGATTGCGGGACAGAAAGGAAAAAAAAAAAAAACAACGAAAACATAACGAAACCAAACCACAAACGCATGTCACACCCTTTCAGGTGTCGAGCCCGAGCGAGATGTATAAATTTTTGGCGGCTGAATCTGATGGCAAGTTTTGTGGCTTAAAAGGGAGGCACGCATTCCAATGGAATGTGTCCACCACACACTTTGTTGTTGTTGTTTCTGTTTTATTGGCAAACCAAAGATATACGACCGAGGACGACGCGAAACCTGTTAATTAGGAATTTGGTTGATTGGAAACGAATTGGAAATATGTGGTCCTTAAGTGAATGTGCGCCAAGTGGATGTAGTTCAATTTGTTGCGGGTGGTTTGGAGCAGCAGCAGCAAAAGTAAAGCCATCATCATGAGCAGGAGAGTCGAAAAACAGATCAACGTGAAAAATATGTCACCAAAAAGTCGAGGTGTGTTTTTACTTTGTTTTCCCACAATCAAATTGTTTATGCATGTAAATGAGAAAACACGCCTTTCATTAGGCCAAATTGCAATCCGCCGCAGTTGGCATAGAGACAAGAGGTTTTTTTTTTTTCTTTCTTGATTTTTCTAAAGTGGGTGTTTTAGTGTTGTCGTCAAATAACAAAACGCCCACTTTTTACTCAGTTCTTTAATTACAGTTCTACCCACAAGAGTGTGGTAGCGCTTACCTATTCCGTTTCAATGTAAATCAAATGAACTGGAAATTGTTTGTAGTTACAGTTATTGGATGCCAAACCCGTCATTATCACCTTCAACTGAATTTGCGCCTTCAAGCGAGTGAATTTTAATGTTTTACACAAAAATAATAAAAAAAAAAATCTAAAACCATCGTTCAAGGTAATAGTTTTAGTTTAGGTCAGTCGGTAGCAGCGCAGTAAAATTTTAAGTCGTCACTTTTCTTGTCAAAATTCCTCGAAAACTTAAAGAAAAACAAAAATGCCAGACCAAAAGCCCTTGCTTAAGAGTCCTTGTAGGATAGGTAACTGAACTGGGGTCGGTTAAATAAATAAAAAAAAAAAAACACACTGCCTTTCGGTAAAGAAATTATCAAACGTCGGTAAAGCTTTGGTATTAAAATGGACCTCCAAAAAGTTTAACGAGTGTAGGAAGATACTTGCCTAGATCCATTTTGTAATATCACAAGAGACCAACAATTGATCTAAGCAGACAGCTTTTCGCCTTTCAACTTTTTTTAAGAAAACTGCGCTTTTCACTTCCTAAATCAAAGGTGGTCGATTTGGATTTCTTCTTTAACAGGGACTATTTTTGAATTCTTACGTTTCTGCCATATTTTTATTTTATTAACTAATTTTAATGTTTCTCTTTTTTTTAGGTGATATCACACAAAAAGGATATGAAAAGAAACGATCAAGACTGTTGCAGCCATACATGACAAAAGGCAACCAAGGTAAATTTTTCAATCATTTTTAAATAGAAATCTTTTTAAGAAGTGAATCTATTCGTGTGAGTCTGAGTGTATGTTGTGTGCCTGTATACTTTAAAATGCTAATTGAATAATTTAGCTTAACAAACCGCGTTCGAAGGAGAAACATATATAGAATATGCTTTATCGTGTTTGTATTCTCTAGTTATGGTTTAATTTAATTCTTAACACAACTAACAGAACACACTTTCCCCCACCAAAAGCGCACACCCAAAGAGCCATCTTATATACCTTTGTTGAAATGCACCTACATTTAAGCTAAAGGAATATACAAATAGGTATGTATACAACATGTGAGCTGAAACTTAACTTTAACATCAGCCTTAATCCATCAGTCAGTCTCCTTGACTACCAACAAGCATTAATTGCCTTTTAACATTTAGTCCAAGGAAGAATCTTTTCTTAGACTTAAAATAATAGGGTGAATTTGGTTTGACACATACTTTTCAACAAACCCCAATAGCAACCAAATATTCAAATGGGTTTTACTTCTAAATAAAGTACAAAGTGCACAAAAATATAATGAAAACCATTTACACTTGTTTTTGGCCAGTTTATACCAATCACGTTTCTGTTTAACCGCTGATTGGTATAAACTAGTCTGCCATACTCCTGTTAATTTCGTAAACTACAAAATTTCCGATTTTGAGTTTATATGTAGGATATTTCGTGTTAGGGCCCTACTTGATGACTTATCGTTTCAAAAAATTTGAGACAATGGCCTAACTCGAAATTTGGTAGAAACTCGAAATCGAAAATTTTGTAGACAGAGATTTACGAAATTAGCGGCAGCATATTCAAATGAAAATATGAGCAAATCAAAATAATTTAGTGATTTTTACCAACATTATGTCATAAATTTTTTATACCAGTCAAGTGCACGCTGAAAATATCCAGAAATAAAATGAAAAGAGAACGAGCAAATCGAAATAGCAACAGAAACAATTTGGTTTTTTTTATACCAATGAAGTGCGCTTACCAAATATCCACAAACTTAATGAAAATACGTGAAAATACAAATATTTTCGAAATATAAACTAAAAAAGTCAGATCTTATCGTAATCGTTTATACCAGTCATGTGCACATATCAAATATCCAGATAATAAGAAAAAATGAGCAAACACAAATATTTTCCAAAATTACATAAAAAGAACAATTTTTTTTTTATACCAATCAAGTTCACATAGTAAATATCAAAACATTTAATAAATATCGAAGCAAATACAAATATTTTCGAAATTTTTACTAGAAAAAAATGAGTTATTTTGATTATACCAATTAAGTGCACATATCATATATCCAGACATACTATAAATATACGAGACAATGCAAATATGTATTTTAGCATATGTGTATTTAGAAAAGCAGTTTTTTATTGTTTATACCAGTGAAGTGCACGTAACAAGTCAAGTGCACGTATCAAATATTCAGAAAATAGAAATTTAAAAACAGAAATTTATTTAAAAAGAACAAATAATTTTATACCAATCAAATATACATACCAAATATTCAGAAATAAAATGAAAACACAAGCAAATACAAATATTTGCGAAAATTATACCATTAAAAGTAATTTTTTTATTTATACCAGTTAAGTGCACATAGAAAATATCTAGAAGTTTACAAAAATAAGAGTGGATTAAATCATATCAAAAGATATTTATTTATTTTTTTTTTTTTATACTCTTCAGTGCACATAGCAAATATTTAGAAATTAAATAAAAATACGAGAAATTACAAATATTTTAGAATTTTTTACTAAAAGAAGTCAGTTTTTTTTTATATCATTGAAGTGCACATAGCGAATATATGCATACATACATAAATAATTTAATGAAAATACGAATAAATCAAAATACTTCCGAAATGTGTCAGATTTTGTTTCGTGTATACCAGTCAAGTTCGCATGACGGATTTCCAGAAATTAACCAACACACGAAAAATAGAAAGCTTAAGAGCTTTTTTTCTACAAATCAAACAAAATTTAAATTCAAAATTTACTAACCAATTATTTCCTAAGCACCACTGACTGGTATAAACAAAAAAACTGACTACCTACCTTCTAGCTTCTAAAACATACTTTTTGTACAAATATCTCGTCAATCCGCGTATTCTAGTAAATATACAATACCAAAATATATCACATATTTGTTTTGTCTTGTAATTGGTATAAACTAGTTGAATTCACATAGCGCAAATAGGGTATCACATAATTGCTCCCAAATAGATTACAGTTTTTCATGTTCATTTTCTCCTTAGTTTGTTATCTTATCTTTGTCTATAGCGAGAGACACGACTCAATAATACATCCTCTCATTCTCAAGACAGTCTATATATAGCTCGGTGAAATATGTTACCTTAGATCGGTTATGCGATCTCCGATGGAACATGTTGGTGATTAATTGGGATTTTCTTCTTCCAGTGGAGAAGTTGGGCTACAAAAACAAAACAACAAAAAAAGATTTTAAAAAATTAGAAGTGAATATCCTACTCGTACATATACTGCTGGTGTTGTCACAGAGTTTCCTGCTGTCCATTCCGCATACTTTCATACACAGAAAAAAGGTTATTCTAAAAATAGGACAACGTATGTAGGTACAGCGTAGAAGTTCTTTCAATCTAATGAATTTTCGCTGGCTGACCATTGGTTGGGTGGTTTTATTATGTGGTTATCCTATAGTGCGTGGTCGTTACAGCTCAGGCCAACCCACTCAGCAGCGAGGACGAAAACGAGGACGATGTTTTGTGGTTATTTTTAGAAAATTTTATTTTTAGTCAACCTAAACCTATACTACATGAAACAAGTTCGGTACCTACATCGTTCCTAAGCACATCAGAGTTAAATCAACTACATATATAGTTACATATTTATATTCAACCGGCAACCAATTAACTCAGCCCATAGTTGCACGAGTCGAGTATAATTATTTTTCTTTTGTGTCCCTGAAAACCAACCATAGAAATTTCGGACTTTGTCCTTCCTATGCCTGTCGCTGAAGTTAAACGTGACCACATTTTCAATTTTCATTTCAGGCATGTGGTTTAGTTTTTTTTTTTTTTTTGTGGAGATTAAGTTCTGTGATGTGAAGAAAAATTTGAAGATGAAAATGGTTTCTCGAACAAAGAAACACACAATCAATGATCTGCGACATGGGAAAGGTTGGTCAGTCTCAGTGGAATGGGTGAGGTTGATTTTAATAAATTAAGTGGTTTGCGGTGATGTTTTATGCAAATTTTGATTAAGATTATTTGATTGAGATGGGAGATGATATTGGGCGGCACAATGGAGCAGTGAATGTTGAGGAATTTGGATCAACGCACGCTTCACTTATGGGGTTCTCTATCCCCACGATATGTTTAGCTTTCATTTCCATACAAATCTGTACTTTGAGTGCGACGCTGACTGCGTGGGTCCCATGATGAAAATATTAGAAAGCATAGCATATTCCCGTCATGAAAGTTCGCGCTCTTGCTAATTATTTTGTAATGTAATTAGTTGCTTCAATTAGAGTGAATTGAGGTACTTATATCTATGTAAGCTCGCCCCCTTTATCAGCTTTTTAGTAGATATAAGGCCATAAAATCAACTAATTGCCATGCTAGACTTTCGATTCAATTAGTTTCAAGTCTTCAAAATTTACTAAAAAAACTGAATCCCATGTGCCGGAAAATGTATCTGCCAACTGCATGCAGAACTGCACCTTCAAGGCAACTGCGTTTTTTTTTTACTTTTTTTAGCAAGAGTGTTTTATTAAGGAATAACGAGAGTTCTTTTAGCAAAACCGATATTTGAAAATCCAAAATGGCGGTGCTAACTTCACGCTTCGCAAAATTAATTTTTTGCCATAAAACCTGGAAATATGCATATCTTTTTTTATCTTTTCGGTTTTGTACAGAAAAAACTTAGCACGCAACAGCACAACTTTGCTTTTTAAGAAAATCGTAATTTTGCAAGAAAATTTTTCCGTAAAATTTGCAAGGTTGCGAATTTTGGAAAAATATTTACCTCACTAGGCAGCAAAAGTTGAGCAGAGCACATTACAGCACAATTTTTTTTTTTGAAAATCCAAAATGACGATGCTAACTTCACGCTATGGGGCTTCGCAAAATTTCCTATTGCCCATAAAAGTTGAAAAAATATGCGATTTTTTGTTTATCTTTTCGATTCTAAGAACGAAAAATTGAAAATCTTGATTTTGCAAAAAATTTCATGCGTAAAATTTGCAAATTTGCGAACTTTGCAAACTGATTTACGGCACAACTTTTTTTTTTGAAAATCCAAAAAATAATTTATTTTTCACATTTTGCTCGCTGCCTAAAGGAAGAAACTTCGTAAATAATTTTCGCATCAATCTTAAAGTAAAGTTAATTGAAAAAAATTGTATCCTTTGTTCGATTTCAAAAAAAATTCATGAGCTTGCATTTTAATAACACAAGCCGCTTAAAGTCTGACTTAGGGCTTTGACTTGTACAATGTAGATGTATGTCTTCTCATAAATCAAAGTAAACTCGGTCACTGTTAAAATGTTAACCGACTAAGATTCAACTAGTTCTAGAAGACCAGGTATAGGTAAACTATACCAATGGACCTCTATGTAGGTTGGTAAACGTATAGGTACACCTTACCTATGCCTCATCCTGTCAAAGTCTGTTCTTAAAATAAAAAAAAAAAATAAAATTCTGCCTTCCTGCCTGCGGGCTTCAAACAAGCGCACCATCTTGTCAATTTATTTAATTTTTATCGCTGGTTTTCACAATCGTAAAATCCGTGTACTTGAAAATACTTTGTCGGCGGTTATTGTTGTTGCTGTTGTTGTTGTTTTTGTGGCTGGTATGTATTCCTCGGGGCTATTAAGCCTCCTTTTATAGGATGTGTTGTTATTTTAAGCGTCTACAACACATTCTAGGATAATGGTTGGTTCTATGTAGGTACTTATAGGTACCTACCTAGTTTTTGCCATCACGCGCTCGTTAACTCCATTCTAGAGAGACAGGACATATTCATCTCACAATATCTTAGACTTGGGTGTGTGGACTTGATGTGTGTGTTTCACTAATATTAAATTCAGTTTTTTGTTTGTGGCTTGCGGGAGTCAGTCGTTTGCTGTGATGGCTTCAAGGTTGCAAAAATGAATGTCGGGATGGTTTTTTTTTTTTGGTGTAGCCATCTTGCTTGCAAAACCGTTGCGGAATTTTCAATTAAAAATGAATTTTCTTTTCAATGATGATTATAATGATGATGATGATGGTGATGGCGATGGAGATGAGAATTGCAGTAGCAATATAATGTACAGCTTATTTGCTGTGAACGAAAAATGCGAACAATCTTTGAGACATATTTTTTTTTTTGTCAAGCGTTGTGTTACATTTGTGGGATAAAATGTATACGTACACTGAAAGAAAAAAAAAATCACTGTTCAACATCATGTGGTAAAGTTTAACTTAAATTGAATATTGCATTTAAAAAAATTAGCCTTTAAACATTCTCATAGACATGAGGAACATTATAAAAAAAAATTCAATTTATTTAGTGAAGTATTTTCTGAGATCATTACGGACAAACATTTCAAATTTTCCGCTTTTTATATGAAAGCAATGGGCATAATGACAAATATTGACTTGTTTTTGAAAAATCTATCGATAACACAACAAAATGAATAAATTATGGCCTTCAATTTTAAATGACCATATTTACCCTTGTTTACCCTTCATATAATTGAAGTTTTTCCCTCTGCGTGTCTAGATGAAATTTCCTTATATCATATAATTTTTTATTTTTTTTTTGTAACATCTATCCCAGAGGTTAGGTAAACTAAAATGAGTAGCATGTTCGGTATAATAGGTTTCGTGCTATTTTGTTCCTTTAAAGGAAGCGGGAGAAATGCTTTATGCACCATAAAGGGGCCTTTTCGGCGTTGATCCATTGATTATACCTGTGTGTTGGACTCGATTAATGCATCCCGACGAAAACTCCTCCATAACCCTTTTTGGCGTCTGACCCTGGGACCCCTCTTTGCATTACTTCAAGGGGTTTGTCATGTTTTCCTTGCAGCATCAACTTACGTCCCATGTTCTACCTTCCCTTGTAAAACGTTCCTTGTAACAAGTTTCATGTAATACGTTCCGTGTAGTACGTTCCGTGTAGTACGTTCCGTGTAGTACGTTCCGTGTAGTACGTTCCGTGTTAATACTTACCATTTAGTACGTACCATTTAATACGTTGCCTTTAATACGTTACTTGCAAAACGTTGACTACATTACGTGTATTACGTTACATTTAATACGTACAAGTTGCGATATGGTTGGATTATGTATATTATGTTTCAGTAATAAAAATCTAGCGTTCAGACGAACATTCATGTCTACACATCTTAGCCACGAGCACTAAAACATTTTTATATCTCCTTGAACATTTTTCACACGAAGAACTATTATTATTTTTTTTCTTTCAGTGTATCTCAAAGGTATTATAAATTGTATTATTTTATAATTATAGTCTACGTTGTGTTCCTGCTGATGGTGTGTGTCTTAAACTTTAAACAGCAGATGAAATATCGGCGATTTAGCTGACAAGTTGTTGACGTTAAGAAATTGCTCTGGGAAAACGAACGTTGAGAAACACATCCACCATAACCACACAAAAAAAAAAGAAATACAGGATTGTATTTTTTTTTTTTTAAATAATGCAATTTATAAGAAGGATTTGATCTCTATTTATAGAATTTTATCATAGTCCTTCTTGTTGAGGTGAAACAGTTTTAATCGTTAAAAATAGATAAATTGTTTGTTTTTTTTCGTTTTGTTTTCATTTTTCTTTCTGCGGAGTGCATTTAAAGTGTTTTCCCGTCTAAGACGATGATAGGTAGGTATCATGTCGTTTGTGGATCAAAAATGGCATCGTTACAAAGAACAATAAAATATTGTTAATGTTTTTGTTGTTTTGCAGAGAAAATCTTCAATTGACCATTGGTCATGAAATATGAGAAAATACTCATTTAAGAATGATGAAAATGATGGAATTCGCACAGATAACAAAAAAAAAAAAATCAACATGTAGCAACTTAAATATAAATCATCACTATACGAGAAATCAGTATTTTAATTTAAAAATACAAATTTTATTAAGTTTCGAGCCTCTTCCAGAACAAGAAAAATTTTGTAAAAATAAAATTCGTCACAATGGGAGCTACACTTCAGAAGTGAGATTTCATTGTTTTCCCTTAGATATTGAATGAAAACTGAAATATTTCGACAGACTCAAAATATTGAAAAAAAATTTATGTAAATATTCTTGTTCATAGAAATAAAAGCATAGTAATTAATGGACAATAGAATAATGTAAATTTATAACGGGTGATTTTTTAAGAGGTTTAGAACTTTTTAAAAAAAAAAAACACAAAAAATTCGAAAAAATGAATGAAATATTTATTTGAATCGATAGTTTGAACCTTGCAATTTAATGTTTAAATATAATTTCATGCAAATGTTGACCGCGGCTGCGTCTCAGGTAGCCCATCCGCTGAGTCCAATTTTGGCATACTCTTTCACACATATCGGCCGGTATCTCACGAATGAATGCATGGATGTTGGCTTCCAGTGGGTCAATCGAAGCGGGCTTGTCCCTATAGACATTAGCCTTGACATACCCCCACAAAAAATAATCTAATGGTGTCAAATCGCACGATCTAGGCGGCCAATTGACCGGCCCGAAACGTGAAATTAACTGTTCACCAAACTCGCCTCGTAATTGCGCCATTGTTTCGCGTGCTGTGTGGCATGTGGCACCGTCTTGTTGAAACCACATATCATGCAAGTCAAGAACTTCCATTTCGGGCAAAAAAAAGTTTGTTATCATCGCTCGGTAGCGTTCACCATTGACAGTAACGCTGCGATTCGCATCATCTTTGAAGAAATAGGCCCAATAATGCCGCCGGCCCATAAACCGCACCAAACAGTGGCTTTTTCGGGATGCATTGGTAGCTGTTGCAATGCTTCTGGCTGATCTTCACTCCAAATGCGGCAATTTTGCTTATTTACGTACCCATTCAACCAAAAATGAGCCTCATCGCTGAACACAAGCAGCGCGCGATGAACATTTCGAACCGAGCACGAATTTTGATAGTAAGATTCAATAATTTGCAAGCGTTGTTCATTTGTAAGACGATCAATGGTTAAATTGCAAACCAAACTGAAGCTGTTTGACAGTGACACAAGGTACTAAACATACGTCAGCTGTCAAAACCAGTGTTGCCAAAACCAAACCAGCTTAAAAATCACCCTATATTTTATACTGTTTTTAGGTTAAAGTGAATTAAATTTCAAAATATAATTGAACAAAAAATTTTTGCTTGAAATATTTATTATTATTTTAAATTTGATTAATTGAAACGTCTTTTTCAAGACATTCAATTGTTAGATAAATAATAATACAATAAGACAGAAATAAGACATAACTATAGGTATATAACATATAATATATTGTTATAAATTTAAGTTTATTTTTAGAGACCTGAAGAAGAACGTAACCACGTTTGAAACGTCGTCTTTTCGAAGTAACCCTTAATAAAAAGACCTAAAGCCCACTTAGGAGAAGCTCAAAAGTTATAAAATAAGGTCACGAAAAAGGAAATATTAAAAGCACTAAATATAAGAGGTGTTTTTGTTTTTTATAGATATAGAACTTGGAAATGGAATAAAACAAAGATGATTTTTTAAATTGACATGAAATTTACTTTGTTCGAAAGATAATCTTCTGGCATTATAATTTTGAATATGATTTCTGGCATATGTCCCCCAAGGCTGGTTCGGACGTAGTCTAATCTGGAGGTCCAATTTTCGATGACTTTTTTCAACATTTGTGGCCGTATATCGGCAATAAAGCGGCGAATGTTATCCTCCAAGTGGTCAATCGTTTCAGGCTTATCGGCGTAGACTAGCGACTTCACATATCCCCACAGAAAATAGTCAAGCGGCGTTAAATCGCACGATTTTGGAGGCCAATTCACGGGTCCGTAACGTAAAACTATGCGGTTACCAAACGTTTCCTTCAATAAATCAATTGTGGCACGAGCTGTGTGACATGTTGTGCCGCGCCGTCTTGTTGAAACCACAGCTCCTGCACCATCATGGTTGTTCAATTGATGAACGAAAAAGTCAGTAATCATGGCTCTATAGCGGTCAGCATTGACCTTAACGTTCTGGCCAGCATCGTTTTTAAAGAAGTATAGGGACCAATTATTCCACCAAACAGTCAGTTTTTGTGGATGTAACGGTGTTTCAACATACACTTGAGGATTATCATCACTCCAAATACGGCAGTTTTCTTTATTGACGTACCCATTCAACTAAAAGTGAGGTTCATCGCTAAACAAAATTCGCTTATGAAAATTGGGATCAACGGCAATCTTGTTTTGGGCCTATTTGGGCGTAATTTGGAAGCGATGTTCAGGCGTCAGCCTATTCATGTTGAAATGCCAAACCAAACTAAAAATAAATCAATTGACAGCTGACAAAATGGCCGCCAGTTAAAATAGTGTTGCCAAATTAAAGTTCTATACCTCTAACAAAAACAGCCTTTACAAGTTCTCTTGCCCGGATATTGTCCCATCCATTCCAACACGCTGGCAAATCTTTTGTAAGAGGGTTTCTATTGTCGTTCTTTCGGAAGAGATTGAACTGTTCTTTCTTTACAAAAAATCACGTGCCTGATACACTTACTTATTTATCAAAATTATCCATTTAAATAACTTGGATAAAAATATTAAATGAAGAATTGATTCCTGGCTTTAAAAAAAAAACTATAGAATATTTTGTAAGTTTTTCCTTTGTTTTTTTAATATTGTTCTTACTTTAAGTCAGTTGTTTAAGAAAATTTCCCGTCCCAACTAACCGGGGGGTAATAGACCTCCCTCCCATTATTTTCTCGACCCAAAACTATGCGCTTACGTCGCGTCATATGTAAATCACCCTGTATAGGCAAGTTATGGATTCGCAAAAAAAAATCGAAATTGAGATTAAAATCGAACCTAACATTAAGATGATAGAAATCACGAACAAAGAGAGTCCCACAATAATGTGTGTCTCTACATCAACCTACAATGAACTAATTTTCTAAAAATTTGCTGAGACTTCAGGTTCTTAGGGTTACCGAGCGTTTGAAAGGAAATCGTTCTGCAATTCTTACTTCGCAATTTACAAAACCTTTTCGCAATAATTTTTTCGCGAATTTTCTAATTTCCTTTGGTAATATTTTTGTTTTTTTTTTTTTTTGTATATTTAATCTAGATTAGAGAAGAGAAATAAAATTTGTGTGTGGAATAAATGATAATAAATAGTTCTGCATTTTGGTTTCTTACGATAGGTTCATGTCTTAATGAATTTTGCTCGCTCAAAAAGCTTATTATATTCTTGTGCCAAATAATAAAATGTGCCATAATGTAAAACTAAATAGATAAGAAATATTATGCGAAATAATGACATGCGAGGTACAAATTGCAATGTATAAAATGCACAATGATATATTATTGCGAAACAATAGTATTACGAAGCACAAACTTGCCACATAATAAAATGCGAAATGATTAAATTGCAAGACAAGGAAGTGCCTCCAACCAAATTTAATGCAAGACAAGAATTTGCAAAATAATCGCATTGCTAAATCAAAAACAAAAAAACAAAAAATCGTGCTAATAAGCACTAATCGCAATTTATTTGAAAGCACAGCGATATTTTGGAAATAAAAATTTCGCATAACGAAATCTCGCAAAGTTTTAAAAATCTAGAAAAATAAAATCTCGCAAATTAGTAATCCCGTTTTTCATAGTTTCGCAATTACCAACTACCGCTTTTAACAATATTGCAATTGCAATTTTATAAATTGTGATATGCTCTTCTTGCACAGAGAGCCAAAATCACAAGATTAGCCTCCGGAAGTCCAAATTTGAATCATTTAGAACCGATTTTTCTATCATCAGTCAGGGGAATAAATGGGAACAAATGTTTGATTTATCCGAAGAATAAGTAAATACTATCTGGATGTTTAACTGACTATTGAAAAATTGGTCCTTAGATTACTGCTAGGGATCAGAACTAGAGAGCATGGCCTGAGCGAGCTTTGACCTGAATTTGGAAAGCTTAAAATCCGTATTAAGAAGAATCAATAAATAAAGTCCGTGTCGCTATAGCTCAGCAGCCACAAAAAGTCAGCTTCATAGAGAAAGCCGGCCATTTTAAGTAACATTATTTTTTATTGTAACTTATTTAAATTATGAAACAAAAAACTTATACACAATTTCGGAAAACAAAAAAAAAAAAAAAAAACATTTTAACTTTTTAATTTTTATTAAATTTTATTTTTAAAATTCACTAGTTGCGAATTGTTTGAACATAATAAATACATTTTTCAACCAATTTTTCCGATGTTTCGTTTCTGAACAATACTCCCATTAAGTTCGCTTTTAAAAAGGAATTCTTTTCCCACTTGAACATTCGTTTGAACAGAAAAATTTGCTTCCGGTAAATATGGTGGAAATTTTTCAACATCAATTTTCATATCTTTTAATGAAATGTGGTAATCCTTAAAAAATACGTATATTAATGTTTTATTGTTAAATATATTCTCGATTTAGGAACTCACTGCGGGAATAGGACATTTGGGTAATTCTCCAGCTTCTGCCATCACATCTCTGTAGATATTTACTAAAGTCCCTTCAAGTTTTCCTTCAAAAAAAAGACAGCCATCGCCGCCTTGTATATTAATTAAAGTCATAGGTTCATTATTGCTTCTGATAACATCAATCTTCAATGAATAAGTAATTGTTGGGATTTTGCGGGCAACTTGCATGTCGACAGATGCTCGACCCTGTATAAGGGTTTTGTTAACATAACAATGAGCCTCACTGAAATATTTGGGATTAGTGGTGCAATTGAAAGAATCCATTTTTATATCAAAACCACGCTAGTTAAGAGTATTAAAAAAAAAAAAAAATAAGTATGTAGGTTTATAAGTTTTTAATTACTTACTTTTCCATAAGTGGTTGGTATGACGAAACAGAAAAACAGCAAAACGCCCAACGTTAAGTTCATGATGTCGTAAATCGATCAATTTGACTTCGAAAAAGGCTCGAACAAATTTATACCAAAAAATATCAATTTTTTAAATGCAATTTTAATTGCTTCATTTGCACGCGATAACCGATTTAATATATCATATTAATTAATGTTGTTTTAATTGAGCATTTGAACGTTTAGTTTGGCCAATGGCCTGTTGAAAATTAGACTTTGTTGCAATTATATGTAGTTTAACCTTGTATCATGCATATCCTTAATCACATCTTTAGTCAACTGTGATGGTCTTACTAAAAGGCCAAATTACCGCCATGTTTGTCAGTTTAGCCGTAGGTTTAGTCTGGTTTAAGCGATGTACGGAGATGAGTGAATATACAAATGTGCACATGAAGTTGTGGATTGCGAATTTACGTTTGACAGTTCTTCAGAAAATAAGTTCGTGGTCGCGTAGAAAATAATAAAATACAAAATTTTCCAATTGAAATTAATTGTATGCAGTTTTTTTTTCTCTATTGGAACATTTGTCACTTCGTCGAAAAGTTAAAACAAAAAGAAAGTTAATATGTGCGCAAATCATGTTTGTAATGCAAAAACTGATAATTTTCGAGGTATGTATTTCGAAAATAAAAAAAAAATTACAAAACCCCTTTTTAGCCTTTTAAAAACCTTATAGCTCAGATTTTCAATTTTTTGGAAATTTATTTAACCGTTAAAGCAAAACTCTACACAAAAATTCAGCATTCGATAGTGATTTTACTTTTTAAGTTCAGAGCAAAGCATTGAACTGTCAAAAAAAATAGATCTATTTTTCTTTTTTGGACGAGACTAGAGACATGCCACTTTATAACAGTTTAACATTTGTTCGTCATTAAAAGTGGGCGTGTGTTTACGCGCTTCGTGCGACTTGAAAAAAAACCTGAAGTGCCTGAAATGTTCCCACCGATGGAGGGCCCTGACCCTGCGGAGCCACATAAACAGTATTTTATAAGGAAGTGACTCTTAACATGTCAATTTTAAAAGCTCTTAAGATTTTGATTAAACTTCGTACCTGTAATAACCAAGTCACTTGTTAGAAAACTGCGTTTCAGGTTCTTGTCAAAAAATTCCCATAGGGAATAAGGTATTCCACGTTTTTTGAGAAAATGCGGTTTTATTTTTGGGTTATTCAAGTAAAGGGTGTTTTTTTTTAGACGTGTTTTTTTTCAAGAAGAAATAAAACGCATATAATTTAATGAATTTTTAGCTTAATTATAAAGATAAGGGTTTGCCATTATGTTTTAAAAATGATTTCGGGCAAGTGGCCGCCGCGGCTGGCTCGAATAAATTCCAGTCGAGAGGCTCAATTTTCGACAGCTCCAATTGTTGCGCGCGATGGCGGATGGACTCATTCGGGTCTTCTATACTCTGCTCCACAGCAGCAATAGCGTACGCACTGTACGGCATCTCTGAGGATGCGCATTATCCACTAGAGTAAACGTGGTGCATTCCGATCCATGGTTGCTAGAATTTATGCGATTTTGTCGACCGAATTGGACGGCGGCGTGATGCGTCGCGCGAAACGAACCTTTATGTTGGTAATAAATTTGCACAATTTGCAAACGTTGTTCAGGAGTAAGTCTATTAGATATGAAATGACAAACCAAATTGAGCATAAATCAAGTGACAGCTGTCAAAAAGACCAACTCCGAATAAAGTATTGCCAGATTGAAAACCACATGTCTTAAAAAAAAAAAAAAAACAATCTTTATATCTTTTTGATGGTAGGACCGATTTTGTTATAATTTTGCAATCTGTTGCTTCTTAATAGTTTAAACAATACTGCATTTACAATTTTTTAAAAAAACATTGTTTAATAAACAAAAAAAAATTAATCAAACAAAAAATAATTTTTTAGTAGGTACTTTTGACTCTTTTGATATTCTCTTGTTAAATATATACGTCAATGTGTGGTTACACACAGTTGTTAACCACAAGAGCAAGTTCGTGCGATCAATTCGTGCATATTTTTTTTTTTTCATCAGAGCAAGCTCGGATCGAGCTGAGAATAAAATGACTGAGCAACCGGAGGAGATCACTGACCCTACTTCATACAATATTCATGTAATTTGACAGATTATTCTTCATATTATGACAACTCAGTGCTAAAGTGCTTTTCAAAATTAAAATTTAAATCGGAGAACTCAGACTCGGCTCCGCTCATTGCAAAAAAAAGAAAAATGCTTATTATTGGATTTTTTTTTTGGTTTGGTTAGTTTGGAGGTTTTTTTTTTTTGTATAATTGTCCATGACTACCAAGAAATATTAAAAAAAAAAACATAATAAATAAATTTCAACCAATTTATCCGATTTTTCGTTTCTGCACAACACTCCCATTAAGTTCCAATTTAAAAAGAAATTCTTTTTCCACTTTAACGTAAGCTCGAGCAAAAAAGTTTGATTCCGGTAAATATGGTGGAAATTTTTCAACATCAACTTTCATATCTTTTAATACAAAGTGGAAGTCCTTAAAAAAAAATACATACATTAATGATTTGTTGTTAAATATATTCTTGATTTAGGAACTCACTGCGGGAACAGGACATTTGGGTAATTCTCCAGATTCTGCCATCACATCTCTGTAGATATTTATTAAATTCCCATCAAGTTTTCCTTCAAGAAAATTACATCCATCGCCGTCGTGTATATTAATTAAATTCAAAGGTTCACTATTGCCTCTACTAACATCAATCTTCAATGAATAAGTAAGTGTTGGGATTTTGCGGGCAACTTGCATGTCGACAGATGCTCGACCCTGTATAAGGGTTTTGTTAATATAACAGTGACCCTTGCTGATATATTTAGGATAAGTGGTGCAATTCAAAGAATTCAATATTATATCAAAACCACGCTAGTTAAGAGTATTAAAAAAAAAAATAAGTATATAGGTTTATAAGATTTAAATGAATTTCAAATTTTTACTTTTCCATAAGTGGTTGGTATGACGAAACAGAAGAACAGCAAAACGCCCAACGTTAAGTTCATGATGTCGTAAATCGATCAATTCGGCTTCGAAAAAGGATCTATAAGAAATTTATACCAAAAAATATCATCTCCGTATTGCGAATTATTCAAATTCAATTTTAATTGCTGCATTTACACATGTACCGCGATATAATATCATATTAATTAATGTTGTTTTAATTACGCATTTGAACGTTTAGTTTGGCCAATGGCCTGGGGAAAATCTGATTTAATTTTATATTTTGTTGACAATTATATGTAATTTAACCTTATCCATGGATCTTTAGTCAACTGTGGTCTAACTTAAATGACGCCAAATTACCTCCATTTTTGTTAGTCACTTTGTCAGTTAAGCCTGTAGTCTGGTTTAAGCGAAATTCGGATGAGTGAAAATACCTACAAATCTGCACACATTATATGGAATGCAACATGAAGTTGTAGATTGCGAATTCACGTTTGATAGTAAGTTCTTGGTCGCGTGGAAAATAATAAAATAGCCTTTTAAAAACCCTATAACTCTAATCTTCAAGTTTTTTTGGGAAATTATTTAACCGTTAAAACATAACTCTACACCAAAATTCAACATTAGAAGTTTTTCCTTTTTTTTTTGTTTCGGAGCAAAGCATTGAACTGTCACAAAAAAAAAGATCTGTGTTTCTTTTTTAGCTGAGACACATCAGAGCGCTCAACTTGTGTTACTTTATTTTTTTTTCAATCACAACTAGCTCGGAGCGCGGGTTCAGAATGAAATAACCGAGCAACCAGAGCAAATCGCTGAGCACAGCCAACTTTATATACAAAAGTCTTTTAATTTGAGAGATTGTTCTTCATATTATGACAATTCAGTACTCAATACTTTGCTCAGGGCATACTAAAGCTACCAAGTAATATTTAAAACAAAAAATTTCACTAAGCAAGCGTTTTCAAGAAATCGAAAAATAAAATGGTTTTTCAAAACTCAAAACTGATAAACCATCATATTTCTTAGTTTAGTGGAAGTGTTAAGTTTTATCTTCTGGAATGCAATTTAAGTATGAACTGAACATGTCTAAAAAAAAATCCAATGGAGGCACAAAAATCCATAGCAACATATCGACGAAAACTACTTTTTGAACACGACATGACCGCCGTTCAAAGCTTGGGCATGAGATTTGACGTTTCATGTGTGTGAGAGTTTTTTTCTGGTTCTCGCTGTATGTGGTGGTAAATGTTGAAGGCAAACGGTAGAAGTAGTGGTGAAAAAAAACTAGAAATTAAAAAAAAAAAAATGTTTCACAATTTAACGTTACTAAATAGTAGGGGAGACCGGAGTTAAAAGTAACAGGGGTAAGAAGTAACAGCTAAAAAAAAAGTGTTCCCTTTAAAATCACTTTTGTTTGCTAAACTTTATTTGTGGATTATGTAGCTCAAACGTGAATATGCCATTTCAAAATGGTTTGACCGAGTAATCTTAAACGTATAAGAAGGAGCATCGGTTTTAGCAAAAACTGTTACTTTGAATTTTTAGTCAAACCGATGCTAAAATCTCTTCTAGTTTCTTAAGAAATTGAAAATACCAAAAATAAAATTTTCTTAAAAAGTTACTCCAATCCGTTGCTAAATATTAGGTTGCTCTAAAGATTCTTTTTCCACTACATAGGTAGTAAAGTAGATTAAGTTATTTTCAATTTTCTCAAAAAGTCCAGTATTCTGTTTTTGACTAAAAATTAATAAGAGAAATGAATTTAAAAAAAAATAGTACTTAATTCTATAGTTACTTTGAAATATGTTTTTTTTTTAATTTTTTTTCATTTTTTTTTTCATTTCTTTTTCATTTTTTTTTTTTCATTTCTGTTTCATTTTTTTTTCATTTTCTTTTCATTTTTTTTTTCTTTTTTTTTTCATTTTTTTTTCAATTTTTTTTTTCAAAATTTTTAGTTTGATAATTAATTTTACAAAATCTGTCAACTAAACCAACTTTATTTCATAAGTAAATAAAAGAGTAGATTTCCTGGCTTTACAAAAAGAAATAAAAGGTCGTGGCATTGTAAGATGTTAGTGTTGCCGCTGATTTTTAATATTTTTTTTTTCTGTTTTAAATACAATAAATTTTTTAAGAAAAATTACCCTCCCGGCTAAAACGGATTGAATAGAATTTTCAAAAAAATATATTTTTTGGATTTTTTTAAAAAAGAATGCAAATTTTTGTTTAAAAACACAACTATGCAGGTATTTCAAAAACGACTCCGTCGATTTTTATTAAACTTGGATAAAAGGTGTTGTTCAACATTATATGAAAGATTTTAAAACATAAATTATTCTTTTATCCAAAAATAAAGGTACCTCCCATTCAAATGTTTAAAAAACCATTAATGAAAGTCTTTTATTGCTCAGAAACAACTACTACGATTTTGATAGAATTTTCGATTTTTTTAAATTATTACAATCAGCCCAATTCTAAATGACAATTCCCCGGGAAATGTTTCCCTTTTCCCTACTCCCGTATTCTAAACAAAAAAATCCCGGGAATTTCTCTCGGGGAATTCGGAATTAGAGTAGGTACTACTACTCCCGAGACAACACGTCTCCCGGGGTGTTATTTTCCCGGGGAATGTTTAGAATTGGGCTGAATCTACTCACATTTTCCAATATTAACAGTAGGTAGGTACCTAACCGATTAAAATTAAATTTTGTATACAAAAGCTTGTAAGAAGTTTTAATAATATAAAATAATATTGCACATCAGTATTGTCAAAAATATTATTTTTGGGTTTTAAAAATATGTTCAAAATTATTTTTCGAGATTCGATATTTCAAAAACGGGTGCATGATTTTTTTTTTAAATTCAATTTTTAACTCCACTTTAATCAATAAAGGACGCTACAAAAGTAGAGCACCAGAGACAGCAAACGACGCAACGCCATATCTCTTGCCGCTCTTTTGACATTTCTCTTTAGTAAGGTTTGCCATTTTATGATGGAAAGATATACGAGCCAACAACGAGTCGAAATTATTAAAATTTACTACCGAAATTCGGAGTCATTGCAGTGTCCTCAACTTTAAGAGCGCTACGTCCAATTTATGGTCGTCATAATCGTCCTAGCAGATCAACAATTGAGCGTCTAGTGGAAAAATTTGAATCCACAGGCACAGTACAAAATGTTCCCGTGCCAGTGAGACAAAGAAGTGCCCGTAGTGTCGAGAATATTGCTGCCGCTGAGGCTTCAGTTGCAGAAAGCCCAAATGTGTCTCACACGTCGTTCTCAAGCGTTGGGCATCTCTGTGAAGTCGTTGTAGCGAATTTTGCGAAAAGATCTTGGCCTACATCCTTACAAGATTAAATTGACGCAAGAACTGAAGCCGCTTGACCACCAGAAGCGTCGTATGTTTGTGAATTGGGCTGAGCAACAACTTGAAAATGATTCGGATTTTCACCGAAAAATCATCTTCAGCGATGAGGCTCATTTCTGGCTGAATGGCTTCGTCAATAAACAAAATATGCGGTATTGGTCAGGCAGCAATCCACACGTACTCCATGAGTCATCATTGCATCCCGAAAAAATTACGGTTTGGTGTGGTTTATGGGCCGGCGGCGGCGTCATTGGGCCGTACTTCTTCCGTGATGATCAAGACCGGCACGTTACTGTGAATGGGGATCGCTACCGTTCAATGATAACCGAATATTTTTGGCCCCAATTGGATGATATATAGACTTGGAGGACATGTGGTTCCAACAGGACGGCGGCGCCACAAGCCACACAGCGAATGTCACAATCAATTTATTGGAAACCAAGTTTGGAGAACGTGTTATCTCACGAAATGGTCAAGTCGCTTGGCCGCCTCGGTCGTGCGATTTGAAGCCGTTAGACTATTTCCTGTGAGGCTACGTCAAGTCTATGGTCTATGCCAACAAGCCAGCGACGATTGCTGAACTTCGTACGAATATGGAACGTGAAATTGTAGCAGTATCGGCCGATTTATTCTTGAAAACCTTCAAAAATTGGGTTCAGCGTCTGGACTTCTGCAAGCGTGCCCGTGGTGGCCATGCAAAAAAAATCGAGTTCCATACATAATGGCATCTTACTTACTTTCACAGGAATACAAAATTTCATTGATATCCAAAACCGTTTTTGTTTTATTTAAAAAAACTTTTGTAACGCTCTTATTGAAAAACCCGATACTTAAAATTGGCGTACCAATTTTGTTCTCAAAAATTTTACAAAATTTTGTATAGAGTGATTCGCGTTAGGTGTGGCAAAAAGCTAGAGCGTGTAGGTTGTTGGGTCGAGATAAGAAAAATTTCGTATGGGAGGGGGTCTATTTTTAATAGCGTCTATAGCACAAGTTGGTATGATACTCAGATTGTTGTAATATAGGAACCATTTAGGCTCTTCAATGCTAGTTGAAATCCGTTCGGATTCGGCAGAAAACTCTAGATACTTCCTATTCTGTTGACTGACATGAAGTTTCTTTTATGACCAACCATACTATTAATTTATTTTCTTTAATATTTACCCCTATTGCGATTTGCGATTGTTGGTTGATAGTTGATAAATATTGATATTTTGGTTTTTCTAAACTCAATTTACTGAAAATGTGATCAACTATTCATTGATATTTGTTAATTTTTTTTTATAATTCACAACGGTCTGCATTATTCCCAATGGCCAAAACTTTTTTCGGTTTTGTGGTTTAATATCGAATTTCAATATTTATCAACTATCAATCAACAATCGCAAATCGCAATAGGAGGAATTAATTACTCAAGGGAGCGAGGGCCTTAGAAAATATACTCATATAATAAGCATCGCATGTAAATAAATTAATCAAACAAAAATCTTTTCTCAGTTAAATTTTAGTAAATTTATTAAAAAAAAATTCAAAAAAATATTAAGGCAGATAGTACAAAAAAAAAATACATATCGAGGAACAAAGTATACGAAGTGAAGTTGAATCAATCGAACAATTTACTACAATTTACAACCCAATTTACAGCTCTTGGGGCTTCCGAAATTTTTGAATAACCCTCGATTGTAAGATTTCTTCGCATTTCTCATAATGGCAAGTCTACTTTAATAGTGCCACACTCTTCTTCATTCATCTTTTGTACCCAATATCAATATTATATGCATTTAAGGTTTTTTTTTTTTTAATTGAAAATTCTCAAACCTACTTCCCCTACAAAATCCCTTTAACATAACCTCAACCTCAAAGCTAAATAATTATATTTTCAACAAAATAAAATCGTGCCAAAAAATAATACTCAAGACAACTTTTGTCATATTAAACGTGTCAGCAATCACCTAATTTAGTCTTTAAAATTAAAAAAAAAAAAAAAAAAAATTAATTACAGAAAAATTTCCACACACTTTTTCACCTAGAAGCAAAATGACCATTAAGAAAAAAACCACCCGCACTCCATGTTGTATAAGTAGTTACCTACAATACAACCTACCTTCGTCCTTGTGCTTGTTTCCACCAGCTGAAATGTCAATTGATATTATAAAAAAAAAAAAAAATTACAGGTCACACCATGGGATATATAAAACAGAAGAGTCCTTTTCAAAAGTTAAGCACACGACAAAATGTCATTAAACCCGCATGTGTTGCTTAAAATAAACTCAAGAATTATTGTTCACACCCATTAAGCTTCTGTCTTTCCTCATTTATACTTCAAAAAAAAATATCTTCTCAGCTTGTACCCCCCCTCCCCCTACACACCTCCTGGGCTCTTCAAGGATAACTCGCCCCGATTTGTATATACTCTAAAGCCTCCCTTGTATAAAAAGTACCTACCTACCTCTCGCTGCTGTACCTATACTTGTTACGTCATTTTGAGTGACACATCAAGTTAAGCTACTCTCGTCGAGGATGTCATTTTGATTGAAATTACTTTCGACTCTAACACATTTACATTTACATTTATCCACCTAAAATAGAAGGACATCCTCTCAGCCGTGTGTCCTTATTCATTAGCATAAGCTGTGTGGAATTTTTCCCACGGAGAGGCTGGGCGGGGAGGTTCTCTTCTATGTTGTTGTTGTTGTTTTGGGAACCGGAAGTACTTGGAAACATCCCAAAACAACATTTGGCAGGTGGATGTCGCTCTTTGTGTGTGCTGCTATTTGGGAAACGTGTCAAAATCAAATGCTTGTATGCTAGTGTGTGTGTATTTATATGGTTGCATGAAATTTGTATAGTATGTCCTAATTCATTAACAGTTAACTAACTTTTTGTATCCAACATATTTCTAAAAAAAAAAAAAAAAAAAAAAAACATTAATAAAGGTGGCGGTGGTGGTGCTAATAATGCCGGTAATGGAAGCAGTAATAATAGCGGCGTTGGTAGTGGTGGTGGTGGTGGAGTAGTAAATATGCCACCGTACTACAATCTAAAGGATCAACATCTGCAACAACAGACCGGAAATGGTGGCAGTGGCAATAATGGTGGAGTGCAAATTTCTAGCGAAGGATACAGCTATGTGACTGAAGTCCCGTCGCTGCCATCGTCCCACCATCGGCATTCCAGTTCCCACCACAAATCCTCATCGTCCCATCATCATTCCGGAAGTGGTGGTGGTGGTGGTGGTGGTGGTGGTGGTGGTGGTGGTGGTGGTGGTGGTGGCAGTGGTAATGGTGGCAGCAGAGAAGGCGGAGGAGGGGGCAGTAGTGGAGGCGGTGGCGGCGGTGGTGGTGGTGGTGGACATCATCAGAATCGAACACGAAGGACACAACGAAGAGTTACCCACAACGAGAAGCGATATCATTCAGGTCGGGGTCGCTTTTGTTTATTTTGTCTCTTTTTTACAGAGATAACACTTTTGTTTGGATTCTTTTTTTTTTGTAATCTATAAAAAAAAGCACCTCCTCCACCTTTTTTTATTTCATTTTCTCCAAATATCACGTTGGTTTATTTTGAATTTATTTATATTTTAAATAAATTTGTTCATTGAGAATTTTTTTTATTTTTTCTATTTAATAATTTTATTTAGAATTTTGTGCTTTTTGAATGAAAGGTGTGTGAGATATATGTATACTATACTTATACATACATATGTATGTACACTTGTAATTGTGTATATTCAATGGATTGCATGGTTTTAAACTTTTGAATCAATTTCTAAAAGTTTTTAGAATGCATGATTGTTTTTGTTTTTTTTCTTGTGTAAATACATGTTTCGGCATTTTATTCAAATTAAATTTTTGTGATTAAGTTATTGAAATTGTCAAAAGATAGATAGAAAAAGTATTTTTTTTTCTTTGTAAAACAAAGTTAAAGAAAAAATATTGATATGGTAAGTAAAAGAGTTAAAATGTGAATCATGTATTATTTACTTATAAAAAACCAAATTTATATAACAATTTTCTTAGTTTAATTTATTAAAAATGTCAAAGTTTGTTAACAGGTTTATTAAAAATAACAAAATTTCATAGTATTAGGACTTATTTCACAATTTGCGTGTGCTTTTTTACACCAAGCCCGAAAAAGATGGGAAGAAAAATACGATGTCGAGGCTAAACATCTGCTTCAATTTTTAGGTCAAATATAAATGGTGCTTTTTTAGACGTGTGGTTTTCAAGAACAAATAAAACGCATATAATTTAATGTTATGGCCAAGAATTTAGCTTTATTATAAAGATAAGGGTTTGCCATTATGTTTTAAAAATGATTTCTGCCGCGGCTGGCTCGAATAAATTCCAGTCGAGAGGCTCAATTTTCGACAGCTCCAATTGTTGCGCGCGATGGCGGATGGGCTCATTAGGGTCTTCTTCGATACTCTGCTCCACAGCAGCAATAGCGTCTTCGATGCGCACTGTATGGCGTCTCTGAGGATGCGCATTGTCCACTAGAGTAAACGTGGTGCGAAACCGATCCATGGTTGCTCGAATTTATGCGATTTTGCGATTATGTCGGCCGAATATTGGACGCAGCGCGCGAACCGAACGATTATTTTGGTAATATATTTGCACGATTTCCAAACATTGTTCAGGAGTAAGTCTATTTATTATGAAATGGCAAACCAAACTGAGCGTAAATCCAGTGACAGGTGTCAAAACGACCAACTCCGAAAAAAGTATTGCCAGATTGAAAACCACACGTCCTAAAAAAACACCCTTTATAACATTGAATAGAAAAAAATCAATATCTCAGCAATTAATGGTTTGCACAGTAAAGGACCATGGGCATTTTGGGCGCAATTTCATTATTGCTCAGCAGTTATTAAACCTATGACATATGAAAGCTTATCAAGAGTTCTTTATTTTACTATATACCAGCTTAATTGAACTCGAGTGCGAAATGGTTTTTTGGCGCATTTTATACAAAAAAGTATTAAAAATGGAAAAAAATTATTTAAAAAAAGTGGCAACACTAACTAAAAAGTGTTTTACCTCTTTTGAAAGCCAGAAGTTTGCTCTTTTATTTTATTTCTAAATCAACTTATTTCTATTAATAGTTTTCGAAAAAATTACTTTCAAACTAGATAAATAATTTTTTAAATAATTTAGTTTTTTTAAATAATTTTTTTTTCCATTTTAAGTACCTACTTTTTTATAAAATGTACCCAAACACCGTTTTCGCTATCGATTTCAATCAAGCTGCTATATAATGAAATAAAGTAGTCTTCATAAGCTTTCATATAACTTAAGTTTCATCACTGTTGGGCAACATTGAAAAAGGGCCCAGAGTCCATACAATTTTGCCCATGGTCCTAAACTAAAAAGTATATTAAAATAAACTTATCTCTGAATTTTATTTAAAAATTATTATCAATATTTCCCGAAGCCTCCAGACTTGAAACACTTTCAAATTGAAAATTTCATATAAAAAAAAAAACAACTGCGAAATGTAAACCCACGAATGAGTGACATGTATGTGACAGATAATTAATGCGTTTATTATGTGGGTGCGTTCAAGATTGCAATATTTGTATTGAATTTGAGCTCTGTTTACATCTACCCCTGTTTACATTTACTAACATTGACCCTTTACCTTCAATAAAGGTTTTGAAACAAAATTAAAATTCGTTTTAATAAAACAAATTGTTAAATTAACTTTGTGGAGAGAAATTTAGGAAGGCTAATTTCTGTCTTATCTCAGGTAGCCATCGGAATCGCCATGACTGTATGGTAAAATGCGGCATTTTGGAAAACTTGAATGTCCAAAACTAATGATTTTAACGGGAAAGTTGTCAAGAAGAAAATTAAATCATCTTTTAGTCGCTCGTTGGTAAATTAGTTTTAACTTTATTTTTTTTTCATTTTTTCCGCATTTTTCTCGTTTCCTAAGAAGTCCACATAAATGTTTGCCAAATTAAAATTATACAGAACAGAGCCTCCAGGATTTCTTCTATGTTTTTTTGAAAGGGATGCGATATCGCAATTAAAAGTTATACCTAGTTGTGGAAAGTTCAAAAGCGTGTTTTGGGAAATCTGACAATGTACAAAATGGTGAACTTTGTACCTATTTAGGGAGCGGGAAAAAAAACTCCATACAAACTGAACCACATAGGTAACAGATTTTTATGAAATTTTCAGACTTGATAATTAATGAGATGAGAATTGAACACAAATACGGCTATACCTACTTAAAAAAAAATTATATAAAAATATATTTTTTTTAAAGAAATTCGGTCATACCTACTCGTCCAACGTTTTTTCCACGCCCATTTTTTTTTTATTTAAACTTGTTTTTATTTAAGCAGTCTTAGTTCTTTAAAATCTCAATCACTTAACAAATTTTAGTGAAATTTTCAATCACGATAAAGGAAAGTACAGGGTATTTTTTTTTAGACGTGTAATTTTTAATCTGGCAATACTTTTTTCGGAGTTGATCTTTTTGACAGCTCTCACTTGATTTATACCTAGTTTGGTTTGCCATTTCATAATGAATAGACTTACTCCTGAACAACGTTTGCAAATCGTGCCCAAATGGGCCCAAACCGAGATGGCCACCACCGATCCCGAGTTTCACAAGAAAATTTTGTTCAGCGATGAAGCTCATTTTTGGTTGAATGGGTATGTTAATCAGCAAAATTGTCGTATTTGGAATGATCATAATCCAAAAGCCATTGTTGAGACGTGTCGCTGCCGTTGCATCCTCAAAAAGTCACTGTTTGGTGTGCTCTATGGGCAGAAGGAATCATTGGTCCATATTTCTTCAAAAATTAAGCCGGCCATAATGTTACAGCCAAGGGGGAACGCTATAGATCCATGATTAATAACTTTTTCGTGCCTGAATTGGAGGATGTTGATCTGGGCGACCTTTGGTTCCAACAAGACGGCGCTACATGCCTTACAGCAAACGAAACAATCGCGTCGTGGGCCCTTGGCGTGGCCTCCAAGATCGTGCGATTTAACACCGCTGGACTATTTTTTGTGGGGTTATGTGAAGTCGCTTGTTTACGCAGATAAGCCCGAGACGATTGACGTCTTGGAAGAGAATATTTGGGGCACAGAATAAAACCCAAAAAGCAGCCATTGTATGAGCTATGAAAAAAAAACAAGGTAAATTATTGACATTTTTTTCAATCATGGTTTTGTATTTACGTTATTATTAAGAAAAATAAAATACTTTATTCCAAATATACTTCAAAATCATATGTACACATTGGCAAATCAAGATATCCAGCATAGACAAGATTTTGATGATGCAAGTGCCTGCGGTGCGAATTAACGACTTCGCTTAAGAACTATAAACATGTAAAATGCTTATTTCCGTTCCGTAAAGCCGACAAAACTACGTCCTTATCTAATTTTCGCTCTTCAATTCGGCTTTAAATAAAAACCATGTCACGGACAAACACTATACCTATACGTAAGAACCCACGTGTGATGCCTTACGCTGTCCTTCGCAAGCAGATGTACCGACGTTAAGTCAATATCTCACAGTTTTCGGATATAATGAAGAGTTCCTTTAGACCAGAATTCTAATAATGCACTCTCTTACAGCCCTGTCCATAAAAACTTGATCGTAACAACCTTCGTGTCCAATGTATAGTCCTTGCATTTCTTTTTTTTTTTTTTTTTTTAAATATCCCTTAAAAGAAATTTAACCTAAAAGGCTTTAACTTAAACATATTATTGCAAATTCCCTCAGCTTACACCATATAGACGTGTCACAAAGTGCATATAGTTGCTGATGCCTACTTTAAGCTCTAACACTCCTCCTCCTCCTTTTCTCCTCTCAAAGGAAAACCTTAAGGTTAACAAACAATGAGTATAATGGAGCTTATTTTGCATGCAGTAAGTGAAACGTCTCAAGTAACATAAAATACTGTTTTACGTTACTTAGTACATGAATAAATGCAAGAGTAGCATTCTCTCTGATGCCTGCAATTGCGCGAACACTAAAATGTTACAAAAAAAAAAAAAAAAAAAAAAAAAAAAAAAAAGAAGCCAGCAGAGTCTGCAATTCACTTCAGCTCTCGAAATATAAAGTGTATGCATTCCATTATGCAATATGCAAGTGATAGCATCTCTATATATCTTTGAAATGCAAACTTTACCATTTACCACGATAAGACTACAACAACAACAACAACCATACAAAAATCTATGTTGGAAAAATAACATTCAAAATTAGCCCACGAAAAAAAAAAAACAAACACAACTAACATACAAATTGGAAATAAACTTGAAGGAAATGCAATCTATGCTTAAGATACTTTTCCATCTTATCTCGGCCTAACCGACCGACAGTAGAAACCTTGCTCTCGCCATAATATATGTATACGTCTGTGGAAATGCGAAATCCATTATTACATCAGTCTTTATACCTACTTTGGTTTTGCCGCGGAAAAACTTTAAGTCTTCTTTTTTTTTTTTTGCTTTTTGTCTTATTTGCGTAGATGGAAGTTTGTTTGCTGAACTTTGAAGGAATAGGGTGCCCGCACTGATTGTAATGTTAGTCGATTTTTTAACTCTCATAACATTTTGATGACTAGGGAACTTTGCTAACCTGTTTAATTTTAATCTTCGGATTAATTTCGTATTCTTTAGATTTTGATGGCTTTTAAAAAAAAAAAACTTTGAAATGTCAAAACTTTGGGTCAAATCGCACGATCTGGGTGGCCAATTCACGTCACCTCCGCGAGAGTTATAGCCTTACCCTCAAATCGCTCATGTAGAATATCCATTGTGGCGTTTGTTGTGTGGCACGTAGCACCCTTCTGTTGGAACCACATGTCGTTGACATGCCCTGCCCATGTCATCCAATTTGGGCTAAAATAAATTATTTATCATCGATCGGTAGCGTTCTTTGTTGATGGGGATGGCAATGCCATCGTCATTTTTGAAGAAGTCCGGACTCTCACGCACATCGGCGATGTTTTCGGTAGATCTTGCGTTTCGTTGACGTACGGGGGTTGACATTATTGTTCACTCAATCGGTCAACTCAACTTTGGCCATCAAACGTTGAACAGTCGACTGAGAAGGCCAACCATATAGACCGTAAAATGGGCGCAACGCACGCATCATTACCACAAGAGATTCTGGTAACTTGCAATAATGGTTTGGCATTAGTAACTATGAATAATAAACAACAAATTTGACAGATGTCACCAAAACAACATGGACGCCACAGGCCTCCAAAATTTACCCTCGCCAATTGAAACCCCCTTTATATCGGCAACCGAAAAAAATTGTTTTACTCACGAAATTGTCAAAGCTCTAAAATGTTCCCAGAATTTGAAGGAAAAGCCTCCTGCACACTAAATGTCCCACATAATAAATTCTCCAAAAAATAATAAACCCAAAAAGCGTGTCACACATTGTCCAGCGTCGTCTCTTTTGAATTCAATATAAGAACTGCCTCGAGTTCGAGTTCATATACCTATCTAGCATTTTCAAATATGTATACAACTTATCTTTCTTTTCATCATCACTCATACAGATATAACAAGTTTGACATCTTTTTTTTTTCGAGACAAAAATATGAATTCAAATACCTTTGACTGCATATTTCAATGAAAAGATCGCATCACATTTATATAGAAAGGAAAAACTTAACCTTCGGGTTTGAAAGACAAAAAAGAAACATCCCCGGATATTGCTGTAAGCTAGCAGCAGCCACATCAAATGACATATTCATCTAAAGGACAGAGAGACGGGTATAGGAGAAAAAATTCCCTCAATCTATATTTTGACCTATTTAAGGGAATCTCTTGTGTGTGCTTAGCATAAATCTTAACACTATGTCGATAGTCCAAAGTTAATCTTTCATATTCGCAAGTTAGTTTTTTTTTTTTATTCATCTCTCTTTGGGCGAAGTTAAATATGAATCGAGGTCTTACAAAAATCCTCATCGGCTGAATCAACAGAAAATTACTTCAAGGACATACACCCTACGTCTCTAGATTTAATCCAGAGTTTGGGGAAAAAAATAACTTATTTTCCTAAAGTGGAGTCTTAAAACCCATAAGTAAATTTGAATTCCAAACAAAATATGGGCATTGCACATCCAAATCCAAGAAACTCGGAAATTGGGCAAATACATACATCAAAACTTTCAAAATTCCGGCAAAGTTGAATGTCGGTAAAAAAATGAGTATTGCTCCAGCATTTCTGTTTTTTTTTTTTGTCAAGGAAATATTAAGTCAAAAACTGAAGCTTATAAAATTCTGCACAAAAAAAAAAAAACAACACTTTTCCTCATAAGAGCAATAGATTTTAAGGAAAAAGGAGGCAAACGTTACGATATCAGTATTGGGACGTTTTTTTTTTTACTTATTAGATACTAATTTTTCAACATTATTCAAAATAAAGACAACATTTTCAATATACACTTGTTTTTTTTTTTTAAGCCACATATCCATTCTTTAATTCTGTTTGTAAATCCAAATTTTTTTTCCAAATTCCCAAACACTAGAAGACATTTTAGCATCTGGGTTTTAGTGTTTGACTTAAAATTAGTAAGAGCATTGAATATAGAAAACAAAAATACTACTTAGTATCTTAATAATAAAAAAATACTATTTGAACACATTTTTTTCACTGTTTTTTTTTCAAAATTTCGAGTTTAAAATTGACCTTTCAAAAACTGCTCACTTAAACAATTATATTGAAAAATAGAATTAAAGAATGGATTTTTGGCTTTAAAAAAGTTTCTTATAATTTGTTTTTTTTTAATGATTTTTTTTAAATTTCAAGTCGATTATTTAAAAAAAATTTTCTCCCCCGCCGGAACAGGGGGAAATAGACCTTTTTCCCATAAAACTGTTTTTCTTGTCTCGACCCAGCCTTATACGTTACACGCATATTTTAGGCAAAACATCTTGTATAATGTCGCAGCAAAAAAGTATTTTAAGAATTACACGTGATCTGAATCAAGTGACTTGGAGTGTTATTCTAGATTATTTAGTTAAAATGTAAATTTACTACAGATATTAGATTTCAGTTTTGTGGCTAGGAAGTTGACTTTTGATATCGAATTCATCATAAATTAATCCATAATAATCGTTGAAGAATAAAACACTACTCAGCACAAGAACCACTTAGGGGAGAAGAGGGCACTTTTGAATGCCAGGTCACTTTGAACAATGCTAATAAAATCTTAACAATATTTATTTCGAAGCTGAAACAAGAAACAAATATAGGTACCGTTATCTTTACACGTCAACAATATTTTCGTCACCTGATTAGTAGCTGGGTACATAGCATACTCAAATCTTAGGCGTACATTGCATTTTTTAAATATTATTTTTTTAGCAGTCTAAATTTGTTTGTAAGGTTTTTGGTTTCAGGGAATGTACAGCTTCATTTTGAATCACAGAAAGGTTATAATTTCTTGATGATTATGTTAGACATAATTATGGATAGGGTTTAGCTAAGTTTTCTTTTTTTTTTACTTTATCGTAAGAAAATATCGAATTTTAATAAACACAGTCCATTTCAGACTGATTCCAAAGGGGATTGCCCATTTCTGGCCCAGAGTGTACACGAACGAGTTTGATATCAAATAAAAGGTCCTTAAAATAGTACCAAAGTTATTTTGATATGTTAATAAACACATTTTGAGATATTGAGTTTTAACTTCTGGAAAAGCCACTTTTTTTTGCGCGGTCTTTGCCACACCGATATTTCAAAAAAAAACAGTGATGACATATACTTTTTTAAGCTCTAGTTTAAAGCTTATTTTATTTCCTTTAATTTCATATAAAATGAAGTGTACTTAAGTGTCTATTTGATATCAATATCATTTTTCTACGTAAATTATCTCACCCGTTATGGACAATTATTTGGAAAAAAAAATCAAAAATCCTTATCTTTCAATCCCCAACTTCAATCCCAAATATCTCGACTTTTCCATCAACGATTTTGAAAATATTTTACTCATGTATTTTACCCACGTAACCTTTCATTTGATACCAAACTCGTTCGTGTACACTCTGGACCAAAGTTCCATTATAAAATGGGCATTCCCTTTATGTACTTTGTTTTGCTTTTTATTTAGCGTTTTGATTGTTTTTTTCTGAAATCTTCTTACAAATTTACACACGGTTTTCTAAAATATTTAGTTGTTTAGCATAGGAAAAGTGTACAGCAAAATGCCATTCTGCGAAAAAATTGTATTTTTATTATTATTTTATTATTTTGTTTTTAAACAATGTTGCCAAATCATGTCGAAAATCTTGGTAATTCACATATAATTTAAAAATGATAAACTCTATCGAAAATGCTTTGTGCAAAACTTGTAGATCATGCAATTCTATATAAAAAAGTTCTCGACACTTTTCTTCCTCCGACTGATCGTTAAGAAGATGTCGCCATTTCGAAAAAAAACGTAAAATGATGAAAATGTCGGGTTTTCACCTCAAGGATAAAAAAAAAGTTTTTTTAAATGGCGAAGTTGTCGAAAAATAATTAATACTTTATAGATTATAATAATTCTTACAAAAAATAAAAAATGACAATTTTTTTCAATACGAGCTATCAGTTAAAAGATATTGCGGCTTCGAAATTTTTGACAGTTGACCTTGAATAACGTTGTATTCAAATACAGTATTTCATTTGCCAAAGTGAACATAATTGCGGTTAAGAATCTTCACTTGGAATTTTTTTGCAACATTTCGTCAGGGTTATTTTTGACATTTATTTGCCTTAAAAATTTGATTCCTCGTATAATTTTTGACAGTTAAATAGAGTTACACATATACATACATGGAAACGTCAAAACTTATAGATTAAATTTTACCCAAAATCTTTTATCTTCAAATTCAACCGCACTCTAGAGCCTCCCTCTAACCATCAAAGGTTTACATGTTGGGGTAGGTTTTGGACGAAACGGTCCGGGAACCTTTGAATAGGATCTAAATAAGTTATAGAACTAGACTGGGATCCCATCAATCTAGTTCAAAAAAGTTCCACATTTGGAGTATCTTTGAACATAAAGACCCATTTTTTTATTTTCGTAAAAATATAAAAATAAATAATAAAATTTACGCAACAACAGATTTAAATTATTATCAAACTTTAACTCCATTTTTCATACCAAACTCACAGATCAATAATACAATCACACTTGTTTTCAAAAAACTAAAACAAATAAGTGTTCAAAGGTGTCCCCGCTTTCCCCTATACACTCAACATTATAGTTTAGATGAAGTTTAGGATAGGCGTAGTTTAGGTATATGGTGTGCGATATCCTTCCTCTGCAAACAATTTATAAACTTCTCCCCCTAAGCCACTTGAAATATTGATTGGAAATTAATTCACAAAGTTGGATAAGACCAGATGTGGATGTAAATGTAAATGGAAGCTGGTCCTGAGTAATTATGTGGTGGGTATAGAACAATAAGTTCTATAGGTATCAGCAAAATTCAGATTTTGAATCGACTTTAATTTACATTGTGGTTTTAATTTAATTATTTTTATTTTTTATAAATGTTTAAATTAAAAAAAAAAAATATTTAAATCTAAAAGATTTTACTTCATGGAAATGTGAGTATTCTTTTGTGTGTGTGTGTAAGTGGTCCGAGAAGAATGTTTTTTTTTTTTTTAATTTTAAATACACTTTTAAAGACCTTTTAATTCTCTACAATTTAAATAAAATGCACGACTGAATCGCATGATCTCGATTTCTTTTAAGATGTCATAACTTGCCATACAGTACCTACATATACCTGTACTGTTACCCGTTTCTGGGCGTATTTGGTGAAAATCGGTCTAGCAGTTTGCCAACAATAAGGTTGCTTCAGCGCATGAATTTTAGGGCTAATTTCAGAAAGCACGGTCCGATTTTAAAAATTCTTTTTTTGTTTGAAAGGTAAGATTATACTAAGAGGGCTTTAGGGATAAATAATATTTAAAAATTGGAAAAATGCAAAAAAAATGGTATTTTTCAAAATTCATTCAGGTAGTGATTGAAAGGTGACATTTTGGGGAAGGACTTAGAGGATAAAGTTATATATTTTTGCAAAAACATATCTTTTTGTAGGGCGAAATGGAGTAAAAACAAAGAATGGTACCTATAGGATTTTTAAAATTATTTTTATATTTGAAAGGTAATTTTAGATGTAGGTATACTTGGAGGATGCCTTAAGGACTTAATATTTTTTTTTAGGTATTTTGTATAGGGTGAAATAGGGTAAAAATCGTATCCTATTTTAAGAATACTTTTTGTGTTTGAAAGGTACTTAGAGGATAGATTACTTGCTCTATATTTTATTTAAAAATTAAGCTTATCGTAAGGTGAAATAAGGTTAGAACTGCAGATTTGAAATAAGGACTTTAAAATTTTGGGTAATTTCTTTCTTGAATTGCAAAAAAATACAAATTTGGAGCCCTATTTCAAAGTGATAGATACATAGCTTGTCTATGGTTGTTGAAAACAGTGTTGATTACCACATTTTATCAACAAAAACCCCTAAATTTTTTTTCAATTTTATATTTTTATTTACAGCTCTTAAATTTGTTTTTAATTTTAAATTTAATTAATTCACACAGCTACAATAAAAAAAAACATTTGTAGAAAAGGTAGATACTAAGTAATAAAAGAAAATTTGTTTAGGGTTTTCTTCACAATTTCTGAGTAAAGTTCTGATTATTTACTCGACATTCAAATTATCCTCAAATTAAATCCTTCCAGTAAAAAAACTTAACGTTTCACATTTTTTCGAAATAATAAATGTATGTACCAAATAGATGTTCCAGTTTTCCAAAAAAAAAAGTTTTGACTGATGAAAACTGGAAAAAAAATAATGAATAATATTTAAAATGCCAAGCACATAAATTTGCTAATCCTAATCGACACTTAATCGGGCCATTAAAATGCTTTGAACGTTAATTATGAGCTATACTTTTTAGATATTGTGAAACATAAGGGAGGTTGATAATTGATTAAAAAGTTCCAAATTGCTTATTTAGAACTTTAATCCAGTCCAGGTCCAGTTTTTCAGTGCGCGATTAAAGTTTAACCCGAGTTAAATCATCATCAGGATTAATTACACAGATGCTTTTGATTTTTTATGCAAAGGGTTTGTTTAGTCATTTCGCGTACATTCGCACTGAAAAATGGCTTCCTCAGTTCACTGTGCGTTAATTTAGTTCTAGAGTTAGCTCACCCTGGTTTAATTCACCAGAAATTAATATGAAAATAAAAACATACCTAAAGGAATTAAAATTTTTTTTTGCACTTCTTTAAAAAAGTTCTAATACTTTAACGTCATCTTCGTTTTGGATGTCGCGTTGGTTTGATACATTTTCTCACTTGTGAAAGTTTTCAGCATTTCTTCTGTTGGTTTAAAATTCTGACACCCAGAATGTAAGGAATATCTAACTCGTGGAATACTGTCAGCTGTTTAAATACCTATACTATTTTTTAACCTTTTAGCTCTGAATTAATCCCCCCAGATTTCCCCCCAAACATCTTGTCCCCCCAGATAACCCCCAACGACAAAAAAAGCCCCTAAATCTAGGGGGAAAACCCATAAACTGGAAACCCTGGTTGAAAAACAGCATGTACTGCTTACTCCACAGTGAAGTTAGCTGTACATGAGATTACACCCACTAAATGATGAACTGAAAAATACGGAATAGAAATGCCAACTCCTGTTGTGGTCCCAACTTCACAGACGTTAGATATTCATCTGTAAAAAAAAAAACAAAACTTTTGATATAAAATTACCCAAAATTCAGAGATACAAATTATAAAGGGTGTTTTTTTAGACGTGTGGTTTTCAATCTGGCAATACTTTTTTCGGTTTTTTTTTTTACAGCTGTCACTTGATTTAGGCTCAGTTTGGTTTGCCATTTCATAATTAATAGACTTACTCCTGAACAACGTTTGATGCAAATCGTGCAAATTTATTACCAAAATATAATGGTTCGGTTCGCGCGACGCATCGCGCGCTGCTTCCAATATTCGGTCGGCAGAATCGCAAAATCGCATAAATTCGAGCAACCATGGATCGGTTTCGCACCACGATTACTCTAGTGTATAATACGCATCCTCAGAGACGCCGTAAAGTGCGCATCGAAGACGCTATTGCTGCTGAGGAGCAGAGTATCGAAGAAGACCCTAATGAGTCCATCCGCCATCGCGCGCAATAATTGGAGATGTAGAAAATTGGGCCTCTCGGCTGGAATTTATTCGAGCCCACTTGCCCAAAATCATTTTTAAAACATAATGGCAAACCCTTATCTTTATAATAAAGCTAAAAATTCTTGAAAACCATACGTCTAAAAAAAACACCCTTTAGTACAAAGTTATGTAATTAATAATTTCTGAAAATCTCTACAAGAGCATCCTCCCACAGTTACATTTCTAATTTCTAAAGACAATATAACGCCTTATACTCTATTCGAGACATCAGTTAACCTTTTCAGCGAATTATCAAATCTCAAAAAAACACCTGCTAACTTGGGACGAATTCATGTCCTTTTCTTATATTATTCTTCTTCAAAAGAAAATTAATTTCACATAAAATCCTCTCGTCGCGTAGTCGCGTCGGGGAGGCGGGTGTCGGGACAGACATGTTTTTGCATCAATTTTTCTGTCTGTCTCCTTTTCAGACAAAATACATCTATTTTATTATTTTTGTTTTAATTATTTTGATCCTATAAGACATCGCATTGTAATCCTTCACCGTCATACATAGTAATGTGTGGGATGTCCAAAAAATACAGAGTGTTGTTGACTTAACCTCAAACCTTATAAATTAAATAAGATGATTCTCCGTCATAAATTGAAAGATAAATCTTTTGAGGAGTGTATAGGATAAGGGATCTCTTATAAGCCTCGAAAAATTTGGAAAAAGGCTAGACATTCCCATACCTCTACAAATTTGGAATATTATACATACCTAGGTATAGGTTTAAGAAAAAATAAGCGCAGAATCAAATTAAAATAAATCAGCCCAAGGACAATATTTGAATATATTTGACCCTGGACAGGACGAGTCAACGAGCTTATGTCAAGCTTAACCTTTGATGTAAAGCTGTACGAAATACACACTGGTATGGTTTATTTGTGTGGCATTTAATGGTATTTCTTTTGTGAAAAAAGAATTTAATGTAGGCTTGTAAATATCTTGCACTGTTTTTATTTTTTCAAAAGTCAAACCTTGAAGAATACACCGAACAGTTTCTAGCCCATCAAAGATCCAAAAAAAGTCAGCCCTCAAATAGTTCTAAGATTGAGTTCATAACACCCTTTATCAAAATTAAAATTTTGTATAGTTCCAGAGAGGCAAAACAAACAAAAGCCAATCGTTCAGAGGTTGAATACATGGAACATGGATGTTTTTGTTCTTTAGTTTTCACATCAAGGATACACTTTCAACCCTCATTAGTTGCTGGTGTTCCTGTTTTAATTTTTGTGTTTCTGTATTTTTTTTTTTTTTTTTGTAATTCCTATTATTTTTTGAGAGCTAATTTCTTTGTTGGAAGGACTTGCTGAGCCACTGAAATATTCCAGTAATTTAATGTGAATTTTGTTGATGCTCTTAAAGTCTCATTTAAAAGTAAAATGTGAATACTTTTGGACACTTCAACGTTCAACCATCATCATCATCATCATCAGGAGCATAAACAGAAACAGAAGAAGCACCGCACATCGAGCCTTCTCGGTACATCAGAGAGAGAGAGAGAGAGAGAGATAATACATAGAGCCTCGTGCTTTATATCCTGGATCCTACTATTGTTTTTTTTTTTTGTCTTTCTTTTACAGTGTGAATGAACTTGCATATAGTATAGTGCTCCACCAGCTCATTCACATCCTCGTCGCGGTCCTCGTCATAGTTGTAGTCATCGTCATCGTCGTCGTCATAAACGTAGTCAGCGTTCTCGTCCTTATTCTGATATGCAAACTGAATGATGACAGCTTTTGGTTTATTTTTTTTTTTTTGCATTTCAACTCCTTAGAAAAAAAAAATTGTATTTTTTTTTTTTCAACATTTTGCTCTTGTTTATGTATTACGTGTGAGATTGTCTTTCCATGAGAGTCCTTTGTGTACTTTTTTCTTGTGGAGCAATTTTTCTAGGTCGTTACTTTAGAAAGATGATTATGTTGCAAGGTGGTGTTTTCTAGTTCTTTTTTCAATTATTAATCCGACTGCTTTAATGACAGTATTGCCTTAGGGTTTATGTTGGTTGTTTTTTTTTTTTTTTGCTCTTTTTTGTAATAGATATCTACCTACGTCCTACATGTGAGACTTTAAGGACTTCTTGCCATTTCGAAAAGAGATTATCTTTCAAAAGTTATGAGGCTTATGTTCTGGCTTAAATGGAATGATTTAAGAGGAGCAAGTCTCTAAAAAAGATATTTTTTTGCTTATATGTATTTTATTGGTCGCAAATTATAGCTCTTCGAGAGGTTTCAGTAAATGTAGGTCCATTTATTTTTAATTGAATTAAAGACTTATGTGTCATGCCACGAAGTTTACTAGACTAAAATTTGTGATATAAGCGATGTGGTGGACAAAAGATTTAATTATTAAAGAGAGAACTAACTAAAGACCACCCTGGTTGATGATGCTGGTTGGTTGAAGCCCAGGTCCACTCCAGGTTGTTGCTCCGGGATTATTGTTCGGAGATTATTCGCGTAAACATCACGGTCTCTTGCGTAGCCCAACAGAAAAAAATCTAACGGTGTCAAATCGCATGATCTTGGTGGCCAATTGACCTCGCGTCGGCAAAACGTGAAATTACTCGACCAAGAAACTTCTCATGCACGTAATAAAGCCATAATTGGTCGTGTTGTGTGGCTTGTTGTCCCGTCTTGTTGAAACTACATATCGTCCAGGTCATGATCTTCAATCGCGCCGGCCAGAAAAAATCGGTTCAACGTTCAATTGCTGCGAACGTCGGGAAATCGCAGCAAAATTTTCGACTAAGCGTGCATTACGATGTTGTACAGGCCTTACGACATCAGTATAACGCTTCCACAAATTTACTTGCGCAGTAGTTCGATTATGCGTAATGCGCGAAAAGTGGCTACGTTTGAATATTATTACACTTCAAATGTTAGCTGAGTTTGACAGATGTCAAATGTCAAAGAACGTAGATGCTTAAAAATTGAAAACGACTGGACCAAATTGGATACTTCCTTTTGCGGGTTTGTTCGTAATTGCTACGCAAAGGTTTAGGAAAAAAGAAATGAGAACAATTCTCGACAGCTGGCGCTGTAGGCGCATACTTCGTTTTTCAGTTCAATTCAATTAGCGTTCAACACTGTAGGCGGTTAGGAAATAGCTTTTAGGGTATTCTTTTTCAACTGTTGTTTTTTGTAGGGTGAAATGGGGAAAAAATAAAAAAATTATCAGATTTTGTTATACATAATGTGAAATAGGGTAAAAATAAAAATTGACCGATTTAAGAAATTCTTGTTTTTGAAAGGTTTTTCTTAGTAAATGGCTTAAGGGATTTTCTTTTTAAAATGTTTTCAAATTTGGTTTTTTGAAGGGTTATATGAGGTAAGAATAAAAAACTATCCGATTTAAAAATTCTATTAGTGTTTGAAAGGTTGTTTTTTAGTGTATGACTTTATAGATTTTTTTCAGAAAACTATCATTTATAGGTCGAAATGGGGTAAAACGAAAAGTTGAATCTGATTTCAAAAAATTGTTTTTTTTACTACCAAAATTCTCTTTGTGTTGGGAAAGTAAAAAAATTTGACTTAAAGGATCATTGTTTTACATATTTAGCCATTCATAACGTGAAGTTGGTTAAAACCCATAAAGTAGTATTCGATTACAAAAATTTTTTTAAATATTTATTTATATTTTCTTTTGTAATTTGTATGCGATGCTTAGGTTTGTCTAGCCGTGCGAAGCCGGGCGGGCCAGCTAGTCGCTTATAATTTATAAAAGTCTTTGAAAAAAAATCGATTTAATTCTGCTAAAATTATAGAAGTCAAATTTTTCAAGGTTAAGGTATTTAAAAAAGATGAAATTACAGCTTTACAATTATGAAAATGTGCGGGAAAATTATGCGGGTTTTTATGCATTTTTATTTAAATCATGTACCTACATATATTATGCAAATGTGTACGTATTAAAAAAAGAAGACTGCAATATTGTAAAAAGAAATGTGAAATCACAGTTAACCTACATCTGGCACATCTGACCGTGTTTTTATTTTATTTCAATCTTCTCCAGTATATCTACAAATAAAAACATTCGGAAAAACATCACACGTCACATCCTTATCAAATAATTTCCCTTTTATACTCCGAATCCTTAAGATTTCGATTATTGAAATTCTTTTTATTGAATTAAATATTTTGATTTTGTTACGCACTCTCTTTCACTATCATTGAAATCATATGTATTTATGTAGACTTAGATATTAATTGAAAATCCTTGTTCTATCCTTTTCATTGTCGTTTTAAGATAAGTCCTTTTCCGTGTATATATCCTTCTGGTGACAGAAATAAAGGTCAACAGAATGAATCTTCCTTATACACATTAACATCAATTTGAAATAAAAACATAAATGACTTTACCTGTCGTTTAGAATCTAAATAGAGTGACGTTTTATAAATTGTCCATTACCTAAGAAAAATTTAATTCAATTGATTTATTAAATTCTAAAAACAAAAATCACAACAATGAAGAGAAAAATGACAAAAAAAAAGTGACATAAATCCCTACAACTTTACTTTACTTACTATAAAAATCCTTTTTGTGTTTAAGTCCTTAAATCCGTTTCAGTGAGTGAACCTTTATGGTATTTAGTATAATGCCTTGCACTATTTTATCATTGTTTTATATTTTTTTTTTTTGTTCATGTCAATGCACTTGTTTATCTCACAATATCCTTAAGGCGGTTGATAAATGAGGCTATAGAGTAAAAAAAAAAAAAACAAGAAGAATGAACAATACAATTTCATTTTGCTGGCACAGTAGTTTGATTTAAGGAAAATATATTTACTACACTTTGTCTGTTTCTTTTTTGTTTTTTGAATAAATCGATTTCTTTAATGATGTTGTCATTTAATTTTTTTGTATCTTCCTTTACCTCTGCTCGTGTGATATTTAAAAAAAGTTTATGGCAACTAGTTTTAATTTGTTTCGTATACAAAACTTGTAGTCACAGAAAAATAAGTTTTGAGGCTAAGATACTCCTTTGTTTCCCCCTCCCTTCTGTGAACTGGATATCCCTTTCCTGTGTCTTCCGAAACATTTAAAATGACAAGAATGTTTACTAATGCTAGATTTACACGGCTGACAAATTGGCAGTACCTATTTTAACGTTTAACTGTCAAAAGAAAACGAAAAATGCCAATTTGTCAGTCGTGTAAATCCAGTATAAGATTAGTATTTTTTTTTTAATAAATTTATTTTCGTTCACTTAATTGTGCATAATTATTTCTACAAAATTTGTTTAAATAAATTCAATTTTTATTTATGAAATGTTTTATATCAATTTTTATATATATTTATATTTTCAATCTTTTGACAATTTCATCACAAAAAGTATGCATGTTGTAACTATTATTATTATTATTATTATTATTATTTATAAAAAAAAAAACAATAATTTTCTGTCACGAATGTTGGTTGCACTTCGAACTGATTATTTTCACACAAATTTATATTATATTTCAACTTCTATTTATTTTTCTTAATTATTTATTTTGATTATATTTGTTTTTTTTTTTTTTTTTTCTTTTGTTTCATATTTTCTACTATCGTTTCCTACGATTCTAATTTAAAAATTCACAAAATAAATAATTCAACACCACAATTATAAATTTAAAAATAAACCAAAAAAAATATAAAATCCAGCTGGACCACTTACATCAAATGTAAAACGTCCTGGCGTTGACCTAAGCAGTCAGTTGGCAGCCCTATCAGCTGAAATAGCCGCCAAATCAAATTTCAAAGGAAGTCGTTCTTACAAAACCGAACAACAAGGCTCCCAATCGCCATTATTGCAAACGCGCAAATATTCTGGCAGCGGTGGCAGTGCTGGCAACAGCAGTGCTTCGTCCAGCATGGAAAAACAACAATCAGCTGTCAGCAAACAACAACATCAGCAACAGCAGCAACAAGTGCCATTAAATTCAAGGACATCCTCGGCGGCTCAACATGTGGCGCCGCCGTCACATTCGATATTACAAACATCTGCCAATCTGCTGGCACCAAGTGCAATTTTGGCAGCTGTCAAATCGATGCAAAGTAATAAGGTTTTGAAATCAGCAAGTGGCAATATCAAGTCGAGCAACAACAACAACAATGGTAACAGCCGTAGCAAGTCTGAATCACCAAGTGGTACAGTGCTAGGTGGCGGTGGCGGTGGAGTAGGAGTAGGAGGTGGAGGACACACTGGAGGTCCTGGTGGACGAGCTGCAGGATGTGTAGTAGGTAATAGCGCTGAAAGAACTGTCAAATCTGATCAAAGTAAGAATGCCCAAAATGTCAATGCCAATGCCAATGCACAATGCGCACAAAATAATCGACCCAGTCGACGCTTGGGAAGGCACGAAAGTCGCTACACAAGTGGTAAACGCAATTTGATATATTTTGTCTCTCCCGTCCAATTTAAAAAAAAAAACAAACAAATAATATCTACACCTTCATCCTTTTCTAATGTCCTTATAATGTCCTCTCACACTCATTTATGTATTCAAAGTTTTTATTGCAAAACTATGTCTTTCCTTTCATTCCTATTCCTCCGCTCTTACTTATATAATCTGTAAGCCATTATTTTTTGTTTATGTATTAACCCTTAACACATTGACATTAATATACAAATATGGACTGCCTGTCAAAATTCAACACGATGCATAAACTTAACCCGGATTAAGTTTGAGTGTTTATACAGCTGTGAATTAGTTCAATAATTTCCGCCATTATTGACTTTTTATTGAAGAGCCTTACCTAGAAACGATAGCCATTCAAAGCTAATGCTACATTTCCACCGACAGTTTAACACTGATTTAATTTAATCTACATTTAATCTTCTTCAAATCTCGAGATTTGATCTTCCCAATTTAGTAGGCTAGTAGATTATAATTCATTTTGTGTTAATCTCTTAAAGCAAACAGCATCCAAATTGAACTAACCTATCGCACTGAACGCATTCATTCGAAAATCGTTTTTTTTTTTTCATAGTTTGACATTAATGAAACTTTATGTCCCACTTGAACTTCATAAGAAAAATTGAAACACCATTGCAATTTGAAAGGTCTCTGGTCAAAGTTAATCTTCTTCTAAATTTATGAAATTTTAAATATTTGCTTTCAGGAACATTAATCATAGTAACGTTTTAAGATATTTTGGAAGTTACCGGGTTATAGTTATTAAAATATTTATTAATGTTTTCCTCCCGATGACGTGACATTTCGTAGAAATTGACGCTTTGTGATCACGCGATTAGAGTGACGTTTAATGGATGTTGTTGATTGCTCTTGTTCTTAAGAAACATTGATTAAATTTTAATCTAAGATTATTTTTCAGTGTACAAATTGCGTAGCAAGAATAATTTTCCAATTTTAACTAATCTATTGTACACAAAATTAGCAACATTTTCATTTTGACACTTGCTGTCAAAGTTAATCAGCTTGTAAATCTGCTTTGGCGGTGGTAAAACTACACCAATTTATTTAACGTTTTTTCTCATAAAACTGAAACAACATTGTGGTCTAAACAATGCATTATGCTATTTCAACCCCCAGTTTTTCGGTGCGAAACAATTTTAGCTAAAGGGTATTAAAAATCAAAATGAAAAAGCCATAATTTGAAGTTATCCACTATATTTTGTGAAATCTGGTATTATGATTTTAGTTGATATTTGGTAGTCCATATAAAATAATTTCAATGTCGTTATCATTCTTTTCCAAATAGAACAAATTTATTAACTTGCGTGTATCGCTTGGTATGGTCTCGCTTAAGAATCTCAATTACAAGCAACCTATGTATATGTTGTTGCAATATTAACATATAGGCATATAGGTATCAATAAAAAATATTATCAAATATACCTATTTAATGCTTAAGCTAACCTTGATAACTATAGTAATAATATTTGGTCCTAACATCCTCCTAACCTGGTCGTGTCATTCATTCACTAATACTCGTAATAACCCTGCTCTAATAAGTTCCAGCTATCCTTGTATGTAGCTGGTAATTTGTCAGAATCAAAAACAAAGGTTTGGAAAGCTCTATAAAAGAAGGAGCTAAAAAAAAACGCTTTCAGGAATCAACTTTAAATTTTGGGATTTTTATTACTAAAATATAAGGAATTTTTTTTTTTAATTTCCTAGGAACACTAGGGTTAAAACGTCTAATATATATTATCTTAATTTTATATCTAAATCTATAGTTCAATGGGAAAAGTTTACAGTACATACTTCTCAATAAATAAACCATTGGAAAAAAAATGTCAAAAGTTAAAATTGTAGGGTATGCATTTCTATACAAAAAAGAAGAGCAATACATTTTGTTAAAAAAAATGCGTACTTTTCACTGCGGTTAAATGAACAAAGCATATATTAACAACTTACATTTTTACGAAAAAAAGTATCATTAGATTTTTTTTTTGTAAAAGCTTAAGCACTGACTTTTTGACCTAAAAGCTTAAGCACTGACCCAAATTGAGGGTACTTTTAAGGCAATTCTTATAATTCAAAACAAAGTTCTCCACCAAAATACAGCTTTGTCTGATTTTTTGTCGAAGTTTGAGCTTTTTTTGTCTAATTTTCCCACGCTATTAACCCTATAGTAAAATCAAAAATATGGTATGCAAAAGATTTTGAGACGTCAACAAAATTTAAAGAATTCAAAATCAAAACATACAATACAATTTTAATAAACTGAATTTATAGCAGATTTTAAATCTATTGTGAATAGTAGTTGTTCATCAAGTGATAAAATTAGAACTAACGTTGTGAAATAAAATTGTTATTTTATAAAATTTTATTCAATGACAAATTCAAATAGTGAAATACATGTATTAAATACAAATTGATATAAGAAAAAAGCACGACAAACTTAAAGAAAAGTTCTTCGCGATAGCTTGTGATGTGTTTTTTTTTATTTTCCAGCCGAGGTTTTGCTCGCCGGTCTGCCAGGGTCGGTTTTGAAGAAAAACACTAAACTTCAATTTAGAAGGTCTTATAACCTTATAACAAATTCCTTATTCATAAATTACTTATATAATATCCAATTATACACCAGCTTACGAGATGGGTTTACTTATAATAATAGATCAGCAGGTATATGCCCCTGGTGGCAAGACCAGAGGTAGGTATAGGCCCCTGGTGTCAAGATCGTAGGTATAAGCCCCTAGTGGCAGTATTAACTAGGCTTACGCACTAGTAGATCACAGGTACCAAAGCCCCTGATGGCCTACTTAGGTTACAGGTATTTCGCCCCTGATAGGCTATAATAACTAGGCTTTACGCACTAGTAGATCACAGGTACCGAAGCCCCTGGTAGCAATTAGACCTAATCGACCTCACTCGTCCACAGCTTAAGTGAAACTGATTTATTGAATCAAGTTTACTCTAACTCTATTGACTTGAGCACTGACCGAAAAGGTGATTTTCATTCGCCGGAGTGTGATCCTGTTTATGTTGTTGTTGTTGCTTCGGCCTCATATGCACATCTCGGGTTGTCGTTCCGATTCTAAAGGGTATCGCAAGGTTGCCGGTTATGGGTCGCTAATTCTAAAGGTGCCTGGTGGGTATAGCGATGTTGCTGATACTGATAATGAATTAAAGTGGACAGCATGTAACACTTCGTTACAAGCTGAAATGTCAAATCTAATATCCATTCACAATTAATACAATTTCTTCTATATATTCACAATAAAAGTTAAATTAATCAATTGACACTCGAGAATTTGCAATATATTTATCAATTGATAAGTTATTTTGTTAATCAATAAATTGGTATTTAAAAATCCTAATGGAAGCCTCTGACTAAAGTATGAACATTCAAAACTTACTTTTTGCAAATGCATTTTGAGGAGTACATCGGATTTCAAAACTCTTATTTTCGCACTCGTGAAATTCACCTTTTGGCCGCCATTTTGGATTTTAGTTTTTATTAAATAATTCGGTTCCTGTTAGCCCTACAAACAAATTTTGAGAAGATTAAATTTTGATGACTATTGGCTGAATTTTTAAAAATACTTAAATAATATTGAACTTTGTTTGTCTGTAATTTTTTAATAAAAACAATATCGAAAAAATGTTATTAATACAAAAAATAGAAAATTTAATTCTACACACTTTTTGTTTACAAATGTTTTTTTGTAGGGCTAACAATAACCAAGATATTTAATGAAAACTTAAATTCAAGATGGCTGCCAAAAGGTGAATATACACGATTGGGAAAATCAACTCTTCTTCGGCTTGTTCAAATTATAAATGGACTGCTACAATCAAGAGTGGATTTAATGATATGTAATTCGTTTAATGTTAAAGGTGCCAAATGCTATTGTTAAACATTTTAAAACTAAGCACTAAGAGCAGGAGGCTCTCCTGAGGATAACAAATTAGTTGAAAATTGTTGAATCATAGCATAACATATAACTTCTATCACGTGTGTGTCTGTGTACTCATACGTACCTTTTTTTTAATTAATTTTTTTATATTTTATAAACTTTTTATGTGTGAACATTTTTTCAAAAAAAAAAAAATATAGTTTATGGGCAATTGAGAAAATTTTTATACAGAGACAATAACAGAAAAAAGTGATTTTAAAATAGTCCTTCAAAATTTATTTTAAATTTGCTTCACTGACCTGTCGATACACTTTTGAAGAAAGCCTACATGAAAAGGCATCAACCAAATAAGAAAAATTGATTAAATTTGGTCCTTATAGAAAAAGTCGAAAATAATAAAAATTTTTTGTCTGTGGGTATCTTATTAGTAAAGGGTTTTGTAAATATCGCTTATACAACCTAAAACTTTTGGATCACTTGCCCAGTACGTATTTTTCTTTTTGAATTTCCCTTGTAATATGTAACTGCGATATCCTGGCTGTATTTTAGACCATGAAAACGGACATACACAAAATAACAAAATATACATAAATCAAATAAAAAAAAAATTATAATAAAAACCTGAACCATAAAATTCTATAGTAGATATACATTTTTTTATAATTTAATTAAATAATCTACATTTAACGTTTTCAAGATTGTTAATTATGTTTTTTTTTTTTTTTAATTAATTAAAACACATTAAAGTTTCTATAAATCCTTTGTAGAGTTAATTTTTCAATAAAATATATTATTAAAATTTAAGTTATAAAATTCTCTGTATTGCGCACTCTTTTGAAAATATTTTTTTGTTTGTATTTTATTTTCCACGCTTTGCTTTCACTTGCGTAAAATAGTCTGCACATTTTCACACGTATAATTGATAGTTGTTGCTAATATGTACCTGCATAATGTATATGGGACACAAATAATTAAATAATTAGCTTGCATATTGTTGCATGATATTCATCATAACCTCGTCTTATTTTTTTTTTTTTTCTTTTTTTAATTCTTTTTTTTTTTTTCCTTAATTTTATTTTCTACATCAATTTTCTGTTCACATAATATCATGCATTTTTGTTCATTTTCAATCACTCTTACGCCATTTTCTTCAAATTTCTTTGATTTCCTCCATATCATATTAATAAATTCATACACCTTTCAAATTGCAATACATACATTAAAAAAATCCGAATAAAAAAAATAATAATTCAACTCATTAAAAATATGTTTTTTATAATAATTTTTTTTTTTATTTTTCTCATTTAATCTTGTCTTTTTCGCAACATAATTCGTGCATCTCGCTAAAATGTCATCTTCCACATCACTACAAAATATGATATTCAATTTAAAATAAAATATCAAAATTAAAAAAAAAAAAAAAAAAAAAAAAACAAACAAAATCTTTTGATAAAATCCGACAGAAGTTAGACAGGAAGCGGTGCAACAAGCTCTGGCCGCTCTTAAGAACCGGCCAAAGCCAAGTTTACCGATGCCATCGAAACGTAGTTCGGTTTTAAATCGTAGTCCTGATCGGGATCATGATGATACAGGTGAGGAAATTAAAAAAAAAAAAAAATTATTTTGAAGGACTGTAATTTGTTTAAGAAAAAAAAAAATTGTTTTACAATACTTACGGGGCCACAGAGTGTTATAAGGGTACCACCTATACCTGTACTTCACTTCCTAGCATGCTGTTCGATTTTTTTTTTAATTGATACCCCTATTGCGATTGTTAATCGTCAATTGATAGTTGATAAATATTAGAATTAGGCACATAAAAGCTTAATTTATTTAAAAAATGAACGACTTTTCGTTGTGACTAAGTTCACTACTTAATGCGCCTTATTAAAATTAATAACTTTAATCTCTGAGAAGCTTCTTTTCCCAGAAGTCTCTATGCCTTCTTCAGTTTGAATTGACCCTAAGGTGACCTTCAAGTCCAAAATGTAAATACCTATGTAAGTTAATATTTAAACTTGCGCTATAAATGTTGCGGATGTACAGTAACAAAAGAAGGAGTTTCCATTAAAAAACAAAAATCGACCTTGAAATAACCTTGAAGATCATCGTCAAGGTCACCGCTGACTTCCTCGTTGAAATTCACTTCAAGAATAATCTTAACCCAATAAAAAATACAACAATATTTCCCTTCGCCCCGATAAAATTTACGAATGATAAAAGAATCTCTTGTAACACTCTGCACCCTTAAATCCAAAAATAAAAAAAAAAATCCTACAAAACAGGTATGTCTTCCATTAAGTGAAAATAGATCGCACATTCATTTCAGCCAAATCATTCTTCATTAAGCGTTTTAGTATTAAACTTGTTTGCCTTTTGAAAAATTGATTATAAAAAAAATAAACTAAAAAAAAAACTGAAAATCAAAAATAACACTAATGTCTTTTTTTTTAGAATTTTTTTTTTGAAGTTTTTCTTTTAATTAATATTTTAAATAACACAAAGCTGGAGAATGCCGTGATTAATGATTGAAAACAAAAATAAAAAGTTTTAATTCACACCACTTTCACATAAAAAGTAAAAATAAAAAAGAACTTAACAGCAGCAACAGCAAAACAGAGAGTGTGCAACTATATTTTTTTTTTTATTTATATACAACTTATTTATTTAAAAACTTATTCAATTTTATTTTACTTTACTTTCTTGTTATTATTTTTTTTTTTTAATAAATATTAATATTTAAATTCAATAAGTATTATAACAAATAATATTAATAATTATCAAAATGGCTGCTATGTCCTTGTGACTTTTTTTTTTTATTATATTTTTATTAATTTAATTAAATATGTCTTGCTGTTTTCTTGATTTTGAATATTTTTTAAGTTTTTTTTTTTATTATTAAATAAAGCAATAATATTTTTACAAAAAAAGAAACATTTTTAATAAAAATAATACATTTTAACAAATATTGAATAAAAATAATTTATTTTATTTTATTTTAAATAAAGATACAACAACTGATGACGAATCAATACCAGAAGAGAGAATTTCAACGCCAGACAGGGAATATAATTATCCACGTGATCATATAAATAATTCCAGAGAACAAATTATAAAACCACCAATACGTGATTCTTCAGTTGGTGGTGGTCATAAGAATTTTTCCGATCGAAGACCACAACAAAATTTACCTCCACCGGTAAGATTGTTTTATTATATGTATACTCTTTTATTTTAATTTTTTTTTTTTTTTGCAGCCACATTCCGACACATCGAGTGCAGGATCACCGCCAGCTGTTCATAGAAAAAATAATTATGATTTTACTGATATTTCTGACTTCCAAAGACCATGTGAGTAAATAAGCTTCGTTCGTTGAACCTTACCCAGGGCTGACACAGGTTTTTCAAATTTGTGCATTCTTCCTTGATTTATACTATTTGAATCTACAATTTTGCAAAATTCTTTGTTTAAAAAATCGTTAAGTTTTGCTGTCAAAATACTGAGGAAAAAAACATTTGAATTTTCTTTCTCACTTTTTGACGGAGCAAAATCTCTGATCTGATAATCAAACCAATTATGTTTTTAAGTTTGATCTGTCAAAAAGCTAAATTCTGACATTTTTCAGTTTAACTGTCAAAATCGTGAGAAAAAAAATTAAAATTTGCTTGATCACTTTTTGACGGAGCGAAATCTCTGAGATCTCATTTTCCTGAACGCGCCTAATTATGCAAATCAAAACTTCATTCTGGACTTCTGGAGTAGGGTTTGATTTCAGCTAAAACAAATAACTCCATCTATATTATTTATTATTTTATAACCTACACATTTATCTCTAAAAAAAAAAAACAAATTCTGACATTTTTCAGTTTTGCAGTCAAAATAATTCGCTTTCTCACTTTTTGTTGGAGCAAAATCTCTGATCTTATAACAAACCAATTCATTTTTTAAGTATGATCTGTCAAAAAGCTAAATTCTGACATTTTTTCAGTTTTGCTGTCAAAATCCTGAGAAAAACCAAATTTGAATTCGCTTTCTCACTTTTTGTTGGAGCAAAATCTCTGATCTGATAAACAAACCAATTAATTTTGATTTTTATCTGTCAAAAAGCTAAATTCTGACATTTTTCAGTTTTGCTGTCGAAATCGTGAAAAAAAATATTTGAATTCGCTTTCTTACTTTTTAACGGAGCAAAGTCTCTGAGATCTCATTTTCCTGAACGCGCCTAATTTTGCTAATCAAAACTTCATTTTGGAGAAGGATTTGATTTTAGCTTAAACAAATAACTCCATCTCCGATCTTAATTTAGCTATAACCCACACGTTTACTGTTTTTTTTTTTTGTACAGATGTTGCTCCCGATATAACCCAATTTAACAATACTCGCCGCGGTGCTGATCGTGTCACCCGCTATGTCAATATATCGCAAACCGATGCAGGCGACACCGGCACAGCAGGACGATGGAAAGTCTCAGCTAAAATTCAACAACTGCTGAATACCCTGAAACGTCCCAAACGTCGACCATTACCCGAATTCTACGAAGACAATGACATCGAGCTCGAGATCGCGGCAAATCCAAAAGATCCAAATGCACCAAAGCCCGAAGGTAGCACCATGTCATCGGTGCAGGGTGAACAATTAGCTGTTGCAGCACAGCTGCCACGTTCTTTGGAAGCAGCACTACAACGTTTCGGAACAAATGCATTTAAATCGCCAATGGCTACGGTTTTGGATCCAAATGGCAAGATGACTACAACTTTGACTTACGGCAAGCTGCTGTCGCGTGCACAAAAAATTGCTTATGCTTTAACGACAAAGGTCTTCAGTAAGGGACCTGAGCAGATAACATTGAAACCAGGTGATCGAGTGGCATTGGTGTATCCAAATAGTGATCCGCTGAGGTAAGTTTTGTTTAAACGATAAACGCTCATAAAGCTGTCATAACAGTGTGTGTCTTCTTTTCTTTCAGTTTTATAACAGCTTGGTATGGTTGCATGTTCCGTGGATTGGTGCCACTGCCAATTGAACTGCCTTTGTCCAGTTCAGATACACCACCACAACAAGTTGGATTCCTGTTGAGTTCATGCGGAATAAGTGTCGCCCTGACATCGGAGGCATGCTTGAAGGGCCTTCCCAAATCGTCGACCGGTGAAATAGCCAAACTTAAAGGTTGGCCCAGGCTCCACTGGTTTGTGACTGAACATTTGCCAAAACCTCCAAAGGACTTCAACGTTGGCAATGTTCGGATAGAAGAAAATGCCAGTGCTTATGTGGAATATACCAGTGACAAGGAAGGCAGCGTAATGGGTAAACTTTGTTCTTAAATATGCCAAACAGATTTTCATGTGTATATCGTAATTTATTTATTTTTGCAGGGGTAACGGTGACCCGCCAAGCAATGATGAATCACTGCCGTGCATTAACCATGGCGTGTCACTATACAGAAGGAGAAACAAGTGTCTGTGTGCTGGACTTCAAGCGAGAAGTGGGCTTGTGGCACGCAGTTCTGACATCAGTGCTAAACGGCATGCATGTGCTGTTCATTCCGTATGCCCTAATGAAGCAGCGACCATCTTCCTGGATGCAATTGATCACAAAACATCGCGCTTCATGCTGCCTCGTGAAGAGTCGCGACTTGCATTGGGGCCTGCTGGCCACCAAGGATCACAAAGACATTTCATTGTCATCGCTTCGTATGCTCCTGGTGGCAGATGGTGCCAATCCTTGGTCGCTCTCGTCGTGCGATCAATTTCTCAGCGTTTTCCAGTCGAAAGGTCTACGATCTGACGCGATCTGCCCGTGTGCTAGCAGTTCTGAAGTCTTTACGGTATCTTTGCGTCGTCCTGGACGTTCCTCAAGCGGATTTACCCAATCGGCTACTGGGCGAGGTGTTCTCTCGATGGCTGCTCTCTCTCATGGCGTGGTTCGTGTGGACAGTGAAGATTCACTCACTTCGCTTACCCTTCAAGACTGCGGTCAGGTAATGCCTGCAGCCCAAATGGTTGTCGTGCGTTCCGAAGGCACTCCAGTTCTCTGCAAGACGGATCAAGTTGGAGAGATTTGCGTCACTAGCGGTGCGACTGGTACGGCTTATTACGGTCTCGAAGGACTGACCAACACTACGTTCAAAGTCCAACCGCTCGTAGACGATCCGGATCCAAAGGATCCCAACACTGGCAAACCCATATGCGATGAATTCTTCGTACGTTCTGGCCTTCTTGGTTTTCTAGGACCTGGAGGCTTAGTATTTGTATGCGGATCTCGAGATGGACTCATGACTGTAACTGGACGCAAACACAACGCTGACGACATCATAGCCACTGTTTTGGCTGTTGAACCGATGCGTTTTATCTACCGCGGCCGCATCGCCGTCTTCAGTATTAAAGTTCTGCGTGACGAACGTGTTTGTGTGATTGCCGAACAACGTCCCGATTGTTCCGAAGAGGAGAGCTTCCAATGGATGTCGCGAGTATTGCAGGCTGTAGATTCGATTCATCAAGTCGGAATCTATTGTCTGGCTCTGGTACCACCAAATCATTTGCCTAAAACTCCATTGGGAGGAATTCATCTGTGCGAAGCTAGACGTCGTTTTCTTGAAGGCTCCTTGCATCCGGCAAATGTATTGATGTGTCCACATACTTGTGTAACAAATCTGCCTAAGCCGAGGGAAATCCATCAAGGTATGTGTGAGAGTTTTGTGACTTTAATTATTATTATTTACTTTTATTTGTTTACGAGAATAATTTTTAAATGCATTTTTATAGTTTGTTGAGTTAAATGCTTAGAAAAAATGGTGTTAGATGCTTTTGCAAAACATATCAAAACAAAAGAACATGTTGTGTGTTTGCCGGAATTTGCTTATTGTTTTAGTGTAGATTTGATGATGCTGAAGCTAATGTGCGATTACAAAATAAGGAGTGGTGAATTTGATAAAGTTTAAGGAATCTTTTGATGTATTAGTTTTCGTGTAGTTAGGGGTTGCAATACAGAGAATATATAGGGGGATTCTTAGGTATAAGCTAAACTAGCTTTCTCTGTTGATTTTTTGAAGAGTCCATCATTTCAAAAGATTTTAGTCTTTTATTTTCATCAAATTCAAACTAAAATAGCTTAAGAGACGATTCACAAGTGGATTTTCCTGAAATTACCTCAGTAAATGTTAATTGACCTGCCGTTTTGGGGCTTTCCATGTCTGGATTGTCAATGCCACTGCATTTTTTATACCAATTGCTTGTTTTTCTTATAGCTAAATCTCTCCGATCGGGTGGCGCTTAATTTGTTGGACACAAATTATTTGAATCAGATTCTCAAATATTTTATCCCAAAAATACAGCTTTATATCCTTTTTGTTTACGAACTTTTATCTCAGAAGAGAAAATTTAAAATTCAATGGGAGGGGTTTTGGTTGAATATCTTTATGTTTTTTTCACTTTTAATTCAAGTTATGAGTAAGGTTGCATAGACTGAAATTTTCAATGAAATGAATACAGAAGGTTTAAAGCCGTTTAACTTTATTTTAATTTAGGATTCTGTGTCGAGTGCTCTTAGGGCTCACGTAATCGACCTACCAGGGTATTCGATCTCTAGCTCTTTGTCTCCAATCTCATTACACCAACGGTGATGTGGTCTGCCTCTGACTATTGTTTTCTCTAGCCACCAATTTTCATCTGCCATGGAGAACGTCCATCCCTCTGCACCATGCATTTGCAGGGATGACCAATGCTATGTGCAGAATCTCCTTGCTTCTGTTCGAAAAGACTTTATTCCTTAGTTGCTAACTTATCAAGAAATATACCAAGCTTGATTTAAGCATCGATCTGTCTAAGTAGACAAATTCATTGACCACCTCGAATTCAGAGCTAAGTTATGGCTTTCAAATTGTACAAAATTTGGGTATCGAAATCGATATTAAATTCTGTTGTCTTCTTCTCCAGATTAACCCCTGTCGTTCCTATCATATAATCATCAGCGTGGTTAAAACAATCCACCTGTAGGCTCTTAGGGTCGAGTCCTGTGTTCGATTTAGACTTGCTGATCTTATTTTTAATCGATTCGTTAGAACTTAAGGTGATCAACCAGGTCAACTTGTCGAGGCTGCCCATTGACGGTATTTTTGTTTGCATTGCCATTTAGCAGCTGGTTTAAATTTAGTCACCTATTATAGTAAATATAACTCGCATTTGGCGAATATGATTTATAATAAATTATCAATAAATAATACCAATAAATTATTCCTATTTCGTGACCTTTTTTTAAGTTATTAATGTAATAGTCCTAAGCGGGCTTCAGATCGTTCTTGATATTTTTTCTTTTTATTACAACAGACGACGTTTCGTACGTGATTACGTACGACCTGAAGCCCGCTTAGGATTATTATATTAATATTGGAATAACCGTTTGCGATTATTGATCAGTTGAAATGTTAAAGATTTGGCAAATTTAAATGCCCCTCTATAGCTCTAGCGAACTTTCGCTTTTGTCTGTCAAAACAAATAGATGGTGAACTGTAATTAGTGACTTTTAACAAGCAGTGTTTATTTTTGAAATATTTAGCCGCAAGTTATAATAGAGCCTTTCTCTCCAGATGTTTAGCAGCGACTGCTTGTCCAAGGCCGATGTTGAATCATGTTGTTGCCTCTTTCACTCTTTTATAAAAACTCCGCTCCGCCTCAATTTTTTCTTAAACATCTTCAAATCACCTCGACTTAACCTTTATCATGCTTTTTTATTTTCTCAGCCTAAATGTGTATCCATTATTCTTTCAACGTAAAGCTGGCCAGCTGCCCTTGTTTTTTTTTTATATCACAACCTGTGAGTCTTCATTTCGGCTTGTTTCCCTGAGGGCAGTCGGAGTCGCTCCAAAGATTTTTCGGAGGTGGTTGTGGATGACTAGCACCTCTGCTGCATTATTCCTGATAGGTTGTCGACATTTCTGTTGGTGGGCTTCTAGGTTTAGTAGTGGAAGTGGCGGTCTTTTCCGATTCCAGCCTTCTAAAGTAAAATTTTCACCTCATGGTTGATGTTCGCCTAAGATCTTGGTTAGATATTCACACACACAGCTTAGGACAAACCAGGAAGTTGTCCGATTCGATCTTTGTTTATCTAAAAAAAAACGTACTAAATGTACATGTGCGCCCAGTATGATCAAACATTTTATAGATTTGGATTCTGCCGTCCGTGTCCATTCGAGGCAATTACTTATACTTTTACCAAATAGTTTTTCTTTACGTGGCTTGTTCGTGCATGTACCTTTTGGATGACCAAAATTATTCAGGAGCTAGTCCTTTAAAGTGATCTTTCTCCTCCACTTCCTGAGAAGATAACTCAGATGTCACAGTTCCTGGGCCCAATATATCCAACTTTCGTCTTAAGTTCCTCTTTTTGATATGTTGCAAGTAGATTTTACACCGCCCGCCATACTGATAAATAGCTAGAAAAGTCGCGTCTGCGTTTCCTCGCTCTTTATTCTTTTAAGGTTCAATACTAATCATTAGTGATAATTTCACTTCTGGCATGTCCTACTAATATTGGTAATGTGATAGTATGCTTGTTTGGGCATCTCCTTCAATCAAATTCGACCGCCTGAACAGATTCTTATGAAATTTTGACTTTCAAGTCGAATAGGATTTTATAATGCAAGGGGATTGCGGGGCGGGCCAACAGCTTAACAACTCCATAACAAAACTAGCCAATAACAATTTTATGAAAAAAAAAAAATAATACTAATGTAAAATTCACCACTCTGCAGTAAACAAATCGTTGTAGGTACGCTTTTTACGAAGTTTACAGTCAACAGCATTTGCTTATAGAATTTGCTTGGTATATACATACATTTATGGCATGCAAATAATAAAAAAAAAAAGTAAAAGTAGCATAAGAGCTCTCTCTCTCTCTCTCTCCACAATTGCTTTAGTAAGACGTGTTGTTTATCTAACACAAATCAGCAAAAAATCAAATTTTTTTTTTTTGTAAATTACAACAACAGCTTTTTGCACTGACAAAATCTAATCATTCAAAAACTAAACAAAATCATCAACAACAACAACAAAAAAAAAACAAACTCTTACTAAATCAATATGGAACCCGTATTTCAGTTAATTTATCAATTAATGTACTAAAAAAAATAATGATTTATTCATAAAAAAAAAAAACAATTTTAATATATGTTTTAAACCACACACTATTTTATTTCGATGTTTTTTTCTTTTTTTCTTTTTTCCATTCGAATGCTGCTCTTGTTGTTCTTAACTGACAAAATACGAATAATTAATCAAAAAAAAAAATACGAAAAAATATATCAAACTTATAATCATTTTTAATAAAAAAAAAAACAAACAAAACATAAAACACTTCATACTCATCCACAACAACAAAAAAAAAATACACATTTAAATCATAATTGTTTTTTTTTTCCTTACAATTAATTTTGTAAATTTTATTAATTTATGTTATACATGCGCATTTTGTTATAAAATTGTTTATGACCAACAATCAAATTCTTCATAATCTTTTCATCGCGTTTTAATACAAACAATAAAAATAACACTTGATTTTGTAAAAAAAAAAAAAAACAAAAAACAACAACAATAACAACTACTATTACATCTATTTTAATTGGCATATTGGCACTGGATCTCACCATCAATCAATTTTTTTTTTGTATAACAAAAAATTTAATATTAATATCTCACCGTAAATGTCTAATTTATTTTGCGCTATTACTAACAAAATTGTGATTATGGTTATACAAACAAAACAAAAAAAATTAAATAATCAATAACAATAACGCGTTTTTCTTGGGACATTGGTCACTTGCTACTATATAACTCCCACACCCTCCCATACTGTCTCTCTTTTCTTTATATATATACATACATTTATATATAAAATAAATATTTGTATCTGTTATTGTTAAATTTATATATATTTTTTTTTCTAAATATTTTGCATTCAAATTTACATTATATTCGAACATAAAACAATAAAATAATAATAACAAAAAAAAAAAAAACAAACAATTAAAACACGGTTGCATTGCCAAATACAATTCAAACAATTCGATCAAAATAAAACTTAATTTGTAAATATTTTTTCTAAAAAAAAAAAAAAAAAAAAAACAATCAATCGAATCATAAAAACAATACAAACGAAAAAAAAAATCGTGCAAATATTAAAAATAAAAATAAACAGCAGTGCAACCAACAACAACTAGTAGTAGCTTATCTGGATGTGGTATTACAGACACATCAGTTGGACCGGCCTCAGTAATGGTTGGCAATCTGGTGCAAGGGAATCGATTGGCAATGGCTCAAGGACGTGATATTGGATTGTCAGAAGATAGCGAGAGGAAGGTATGTTGATAACAATTACTGCTGTCGATTCGTTTATTAATTAAAAGTCTTTCTTTTTTTTTTAATTGCAGCATCAACTTATAACGGGGGTGTTAAGATGGCGTGCAAATTCTGCACCCGATCATGTTTTGTATACCCTGCTTAACTCAAAAGGTAAGACACATTCAATTTAAAATTCTTACGGATACAAGATCTTTTCAGGGGTACTGCCTCTTGGGAGAAAGTAATAATCCAAGAGTATTTATTGTCACGAAAAAGTGCCTCTAATCTTAGTTGTTAGGATTCGACAGAATATTGAATGTTCTCTTCATGATAAAGTCCCGACTACCAACACGCACACGCGAATGCTTCTTGAGAGTTTTAAGCCACTAGGCCCTGGTTCTCCAGGGCTACTAATTTTCACTAGAAACTTTCTCAGATTTCAATTAAAAAATTGATTTTTTTCGTGGCGAATGGAACACGATTTCAAATTGATTTTTTTTTTGTCATTTTATTTGTGTAGTTTCGTTTCTCTGTCAAAATTTCAATACAAATTTCTTCCCTTTTAGAAGAGAAAGTCCCCTTTCACACGAGGAAACTGAGTTGCCAGCAACATTCAGTTTGTGGGAGAGAAGGGCAAGAAGTAAGAGGGGAAAATGAAATCTCCCCGGTCAACGATTCGAGGAGATTTTTTTGACATTCCTCTTCACACACACAGTAGAGTGTGTTCAACCAAGGTATTTTAAAAGGAAACAACAGAAATTTTCCACAATTTTGTTTCTTCGTGTGAAAGGTTAAGGAGATTTTTAAGGAAATTAAAAGGAAACGTCAAAAAAATCTCCAGCAACTTGTTTCCTCGTGTGAAAGGGGACAAAGATGAGTTTGGTGAAGTTACTGATTTATTTTAAACTTTTCCATTTAAAATAGAATATTTCTCACATATTTTCAACACAATTTTTTTCCTGAAATACCTACATTAATCCAATCTGACAGCTGTAAAATATGCTGGTGTTAGTATATGGAGGGGTTAATCTGCCGAAAAATTTAGATATACAAAATTGATTTTAAATAAAAAACAAATCAATTAATTTTGCCCAGTGGAACGCAAAAATGGTCAAAATCGGCTTTTTGACAGATCCTAATCAAAAATAAATTGATTTATTTTACCAATGGAAAACCCCATTATATTTGTTTGTATTGTAAAATCATCACTTGAAATAAAACCTTGTTTCATCGCTTCTTAGAAACTATTCAAATAGGCATTTAAAATTTTGGTCAAAGCTTTTCTTAACCTCAAAACGAAGAAGGAGGTAAAATAACTAGGAATGACATAATACTAGTAATAATGTTAAAGTAACGACTAAAATAAGTTTCATGCCTACGCATCTTAGACAGTTTTTTTGTGTTTTTTTTTTCAACTTTAGGCCGAAGTAACGAGTAATTCGTCCCACTGTAAATGTAAGGAATGGTTTTTTTTTACTCAGTGAACTTAGAAATGTACTTATCTACTTACTTCATATCCGGCTCCCAATCCATGAAGGGTCTCTGATTGAGATATTGCGGTCTTACATCGGTTGCGGTCTCTCGCAACCTCCCTCCAGTCGTCGAGACCAAGCTCTCTTGCTTTTGTTACCGCCTGGTCCCTGTAGCGGAGGTTAAGTCTTCCTGATGGTCGTCTCGAACCTGGGGGCTGGGATTTGTAGATTTTCTTGGTTGGAGCGTTGTTGTCCATTCTCTCGATGTGGTCGAGCCAGTGTAGTCGACGTGTTTTGGCTCTTTGGACTACATCCACATCTTAGTACAGCTCGTACAATTCACGATTGAATCTTCTCCTTCATTCGCCCTCTTCGCATATAGGACCAAATATCCGCCAAAGAATTTTTCTCTCGAAAGTGCCCAGTATCATTTCCCCCTTTTTGCTTATCGTCCAGCACTCGGCGAACTGGTAAAATTAGCGTTTTGTATATCGTGCACTTTGTCTTTCGACAAAAGTTTGGCCAAACCGAAGTAGCAGCGGTTCACTAGGGTAATTCTTCGTCGGATTTCCACTAAAGTGTCGTTCGTTTTTTTGGCAATTTCAAAAATAACTGTTTATTATTCCCCCAGTGGTGAGGCTTAAGGAGTCGGTTTTATGTTTGTCAAGCAGTACAAAAATTACACAAACAAAAATCAATGCATGACTACGCAAATTTTACAAAAATTAAAGACGCTGGCTCCCAGACTGGAGTTTCTAGTTCAGGAATAAATGCTTTCGGGAAAGCCACAAAGGTAACTGATGGTTAGACTTTTAATATTTACGAAAGCTCAAGAAATAGGCCAAAGGCTCGCAAGTATTTGTATTACTGGAACTTGCCCTGCAGCAGCGATGGAGGTTATCCTTCATCTATCCCCTATACACTTGTTTAACGTTCTTCTGAGGGAGCCATTATGATATTTCCAAGGAAGGGGACTGAGACTAGAATTAGACTGCATGTGAATTTGTATAGTAACAAACCTAATTAACATTCCAAGAGATGGCATGGTTATAAAATATAACTTCTAGAAAAACTTCCAAAAGGAGTTGAGTTACAATAAAGGTTGGCTAGGCCCAACAGTCAACTATTGTCTCATAAGAAATGCCATCAAGTGGCACACTTAAGGGACTGCTGTAGGTATTTTTGGGCCTACAGTACCAAATTTTCCATGGGACAAATCACTAGCATATTCTTGGCGCAGATCGAGAAAGGTTTACCACAACCAAAACATTGCCATTATGTCAGATAGTCAAGCTTTACCCAAAGCAGTAAGCTCCTCCGCCATCAGCTTCAAACTAGTCTGGGAAAATGTAGAGTTGTTGAATGTATTTGGAAAGAAGAAAAGTGTGACACTTCAATGGTTACCTGCCCATGAAATTCTCAGTTTAATGAGGAGGCAGACTCTTTAGTAAAAATTGGCACAACGACTGCAAAATAATAGGAAACGTGCTTAAAAAAATATAATTTAAATATAGAGGATGCCAAAAGTTCAACAAAAAAAGACATTACAAAGTATTACTTGAGAACTTCAACCAATAACTTTCCATAGACTGTATCAGCTTAAGTATAAGACCAATTTAAATAAAGGGTCTATTCACTGGCCACTGCCTGCTAAAAAGACACCAAGTATTCTTGGCCTAGCAACAAGTTCTGTTGACAGATGATGTGGTGCACTTATTCAGCAAAGAAAAATAGTGTTAACATCTTGTGTTGTCTTTCTTCCCCCTGAGGCGAAAACTCCTTTTTTTTTTCTTAATTCTAAACCAATTCCTTTCTCTTTCATCGTCTTTTTTTTATATGAATATTCTGTTGCTTCTTTATTTTAAAATATTAAAAAATATCTACTAGCATTTTCGTAAAAATCGTGTTTTTTTTTTATAAAGGTGCTGTTGCTAAAACACTTACCTGCTCCGAGCTGCATAAACGTGCTGAAAAAATTGCTGCTCTTCTTCAAGAAAGAGGAAAAATCGAACCGGGAGATCATGTTGGTAAGTGTTAAAATTATATGCCAAATTGTAACTTATCATTTCTAAATCATTTTTTTTTTTTTCTTATCTTTTTTCAAGCTCTCATCTTTCCACCGGGTTTGGATTTAATTTGTGCATTCTATGGCTGTTTATATTTGGGTGCTGTGCCGATCACAATTCGCCCACCACACCCACAAAATCTCATCACAACATTGCCAACGGTGAGAATGATTGTCGAAGTGTCAAAGAGTGGTATTGTCCTGTCGATTCAATCGATCATCAAATTGCTGAAGTCGCGTGAAGCTGCTGCTTCAATAGATCCCAAGAGTTGGCCGCCCATCTTGGACATTGATGATAATCCAAAACGTAAATTGGCTGCCGTAGCCAATTCGACACTGGATTCGACGGCGTATTTGGACTTTAGTGTATCAACATGTGGTCGATTGAGTGGAGTCATCATTACCAACAGGTTTGAGTATAAATATTCAAGAACTGAACATATTGATTATTGGCTTTTGTTTTTTCTTCAAATCTAGATCCCTTTCGAGTGTGTGTGCCAGTCTGAAGCTAGCCTGTGAGTTATATCCATCACGCCATGTGGCACTCTGCCTGGATCCATACTGCGGCCTGGGCTTCGCAATGTGGACCTTGATCAGTGTCTACAGTGGTCATCATTCGATTCTTATCGCACCCTATGAAGTCGAAGCAAATCCTAGTCTCTGGTTGGCTACCCTATCTCAGTACAGAGTTCGTGATACCTTCTGCTCGTACGGAGTCATCGAGCTGTGCACGAAAGCACTTAGCAATTCGATACCAGCACTTAGACAGAGAAACATTGATCTGCGCTGTGTAAGGACATGTGTAGTTGTGGCCGAGGAGCGTCCTCGTGTCCAACTAACACAACAATTCTGCAAGCTTTTCCAAGCCCTCGGACTGAATACACGTTGTGTATCAACATCGTTTGGTTGTCGAGTTAATCCAGCGATTTGTGTTCAGGGTGCCAGTTCGGCGGAGAGTGCGCAAGTGTATGTCGACCTGAGAGCGTTGCGCAACAACCGAGTGGCTCTGGTCGAACGAGGCGCGCCTAACTCATTGTGTCTAATTGAATCTGGCAAGCTGCTTCCAGGTGTGAAGGTTATAATCGCCAATCCAGAGACCAAGGGTCACTGTGGAGACTCACATCTGGGTGAAATATGGGTATGAACAACACTCTAACCTCCTTCATTCCAGAGTAATTAAAGTAATTGTATTTCTAGGTGCAATCTCCTCACAGCGCTAATGGATACTTCACCATTTATGGTGACGAAACCGACTACAATGATCATTTCAATGCCAAATTAGTTACCGGAGCAACGACTGAAGTATACGCCCGCACCGGTTATTTAGGATTCTTGCGACGCACCGAATGCTCCCAAGCAGTATCGATTTTGGACGAAACAACTCCCAGTATTGCCAGTCGAGACAGTGACACAGAATCATTACATTCTATGAGCCAATTACAACATAATCTATCGTCGATTTCCATTGGCAATCAATCGGTTGGTGGAACTAACAATCAAGATCAAGAGCTACACGATGCTGTTTATGTGGTAGGAGCTTTGGATGAAGTAATTACATTGCGAGGCATGAACTATCATCCGATTGATATTGAAAATTCTGTGTTACGCTGTCATAAGAAGATTGCCGAATGGTAAGTGGACATTTTGTACCTATAATCGAAATCGTGTTAACTTTACGCAATTTTTTATCTTGCAGTGCTGTTTTTACATGGACAAATCTACTAGTCGTAGTTGTTGAATTAGATGGAAACGAATCAGAAGCTCTGGACTTGGTACCATTGGTTACGAACACAGTTTTGGAAGAACATCAATTGATTGTTGGTGTTGTTGTTGTTGTGGATCCAGGTTAGTTTTTGCAACGTAAATATTCTTTTAATAAGCTTTCGATCACTTGTGGACGTGTTTTAGCTGTTATAGGAGTTTAAAAGTGTTGAAATGTTTTTTTTTTTCTCGCTAGTTTAACATTACATTGAATTATTCATCCTCATTCTCAAATCTATATATTTTTAAGCAAAATTGGAGAGTGTCTGTTATTTCGAAATAAATAATTTTTCTTCTTTAGCACATATATGTATGTATCGCGTTCCTTGGTGTGTTTGTCTGGGCGCTGAGGTGTACACCGAGGATACCGCAGGGGTTAAATTCGATTTTTTGGTTTATCTCGTCTAGAGCAGGTAGCTGCTATACAACAGTACCTTTTTTTTGAAATTTTCTCGAAAACGACTCTAAAGATTCTGATTAAATCTCGTACCTGTTATGAATAAGTCAATTGGTATCGGTTTTTCCTAAACAATTGGCATAAAGGAAATAGGGTTTTGACTTTTGTAACTTTTTAACGCCTTCATCGATTTTGTTGCAGTCCGTTAATGCCATACATCTTCAATGTTTAGGCACATTATGTCTTTTAAGAGTAAATTCGTATGACCCATTCGTGCATTTTTTGCGTATGCGCTTGTAGTTCAAAGTCTTAAGCCCGTTTGCCGAAATGAAACATAAATCATCCATTATCCCTACCTATATTGAACGTTAAAATTTTTATTTGAATTTCCAAAATATGAAATTAATTTTCGAATTTGATTTGTATCTTTCAGGTGTGGTTCCCATCAACAGTCGTGGCGAAAAACAACGTATGCACTTACGAGACGGTTTCCTAGCAGATCAATTGGATCCCATCTATGTTGCATATAACATGTAAATAAATAAACAAATTAAAATCAGAACAACAAATGAAAAAAAATAAGCAACATTCAAATGGAATCGTCTAAAGTTTCCATTCGTCTTAACAAAATTTTTCGCATAAAAATATTTAATAATTATTATTATTGAAGATAAAAAAAAATCTATTACCTATAACACACACACACATGCATATACGTAAAATATGTATTTTTTGATAATCCCGAAAAAAAAAAACAAAAAGAAAAAATAAAATTCAAACGGACAACAAAATTCATAACTAAGAAAAAATTTATTTGTGAAAAAACACATTCGAAAAAAGAAACCAATTACAATAAATAAAAAAAAGCCTCAAATTCATCATTAAAACTAAAAAAAAAAATAATATAATATTGATAAAACGTATGTAATAATAACTATACGAACATTTTTAGATCTATACACATTAATATATATCCCGAAAAAAAAATAAACATTTTAATATTAAACAAACAAAAATGAAATTCGGACAATTTTCTAGTTGTAGAATCCCAGACCACACACAATAATAAATTTAATTTTGTGTTTAAACTTTTTATTTTAGTTAAATTAATTTAGTTTTTATCTCTTGCTAGGCATTTAATAAAAATTAAAAAAAAAAAAACAAAACTTAATAATAATTAAATGAATAAATTAAAAAACAAAAGCAATCTTATAAGAATTTTTTACAATTGATAAATTAATAAAAACAAAATAAATTTAACTACAAAATAAAAACAAGGAAAATAATTAATTAATCAATTCGGTAATGATTGGGCTAAAGTGTATTTTAAGAATAGATTACTATGAATTAGTCTTCTTCTTATTTCGAAATATCTTATATGTATAATTAACCTGCACAATAATCCACTTAGAGAACATACGAGTGGATGCAAGATAATTCACATTTGTATTGTTATTTTAAACGAAGACAGATGAAATTAAATTAACAAAAATAAATAGTATTGTTTTGTTTGTTTCAATTCGCATTACCTAATTGATTACAAATTATATTATTGTGCTCCTTCGTAATTAAACATTTTATGAAATGAAATAATCTTCTGAGAAAGATAAATTATTGTTAAGATGTGCATCAATAATAATGATTATTGTGTTGTAATAATTCAATGTCGAAAATAAATAGAATACAAAAAACAATGTTTTGTTTAAGTCTCCGTTTGAATACGTTTAATGAAACACATAAAACACTGTTTTCCTTCATATAATGTAGCCTAAGAATGAAAAATAGAAAACGACAAATATTTTCTTAGAATGCAATGTTTTTCTTTTTTAATTAATTTCTTTTAAGTTGTTAGAATAAAGCAACATTTAAAAAAAAAAAAAAAAAAACAATGCATGTTGCAGTTGCTTAATTCTAAAGATTTAAATTTATTAAGATGATTTTTTGTTTGTTTTTTTTTTTATACTTTTTGTTCGTTTTTTTTTCCTTCTATCACTTTATTAAGTGTTTTTAACTCTCTATCTTTTCCATGTGATTATATAAAATATTTTTTTAAATTATAATAAGTATTTTTTAAAAAAATATTTTATTTTTTTTATTATTTTAATAGTTTCTTAGTTATTATGGCCAATAAGTGAATATAATAACGTTTATATAAATATATAAATATAGAGGTAAATAAATTTTCAAAAATAAATGCAATCTGACTTTTATTTTTAGACGAGACTAGAGAAATGCCAATTTATAACAGTTATAACAGTTTATCGCAATTAAAAGTGGGTGAACGTTAACGCACGACTTGAAAAGTAAATTCATAAACTATTTTCGAAAGAAATAGGCGTTGCTTTGCTTTTGCAAGCAGCCATCATAAATAATGGAATTCATATAGAAGGCAGTAATACAAAATACAAGTTGCGGTTGTCGATTACCAATCGATTTGATAATTTTTTATTGCAAGTTTGATGAAATTCTTTCAAAAATGTCCAAACTGTGAAATATTACGAGAACTCACAGCCCTATTATGCTAATCTTTCGCGTGAATATTTGTATTCTGCCATTCGCGTGAGTGAAATGATTGTTCCATAATGCGTATCAATTGCGATAAAAATTTAATTTTAAAACAATAAGATTATTTGTAAAATTATTATTAAAAAAAACAAGTACTGGTTCACAGAAGTTCATAAATAGGTGAAACTGACTGGGGAAGGATATAATCTTCTATGAAAAACTAAACATTTTTTGTACCTACGAGAACGACTTTGAATTAAAATTCACACAAATAGACAAAAATGTTCACAGTGCGAAAACGGACCTACAAATAATATTTGTGCACTGGTACCGCCTACATTACCCCCAAAATAGAAAAAAACTCGACTTATGTTGTAAGAAATTTTGATTCCAAATGTCGGTAGTGTTCTATTAATATGTTCTTCGGCTTCACTTCACGCCCACGGCCGGCGGCATGGCGGTCTTAGTTCAATACAACCTGAACCACTTAAATGATTTTTATGAAATTTCAATCAGGCATGACATGACATTTGATAGTAATAGGAATGAACACCGCCTACTCACACGGCCTAATTTTAGAAAAAAGTCATTCAAACCAGAGCACCGAGGTTAATAAGAACTAGGGTTGTGTTTTAAGAGAACAAACCGCAAATAATAAGGAAATACATATATCTTCTATTATAATTAACAATTCAGTCTATTTATGTGATATGTATAAAAGCTAACTTATGCGGGCTGTAGGTCAATTAAAAGATGTTGTTTGTTACGACGTTTCGAAGATGAAATGTTCTTCATAGTGCAATTTATGAGATATGTTTGAATCCAATACTCAACGAGCACAAGGAAACACAAGCCTGATTCACAAAGCGTAGAGGAAACGAGACGTGTCGAGAACGAGTTGTAGTTATCAAACCAATTTCAAGCAATATACCAGAGTATACACAATAAAGCGTTTCTCGTCGTCACGTCACGCTTAAGTTCGAAAAATTGAAAAAAGAAGCGACATGACGATTTTCATTTTTCGCTAAGTTATTTACAGATTTTTCAAGAAATAAATTTTATTAAAATTTTTAGATTAAGAAGTTAAAGGAAAATATATAAAATAATTTTTTAATCAATTGAATTTTTTTTACAAGAACGAGTTTCTCGTAAAAAAGCTCACCGCATTGTAAATTGTAGGACGATTTTATAAAGTGAAAAAGTTGGCAGCGCTTCTCGTCACGTTGACGTCTCGTTTTCTGGTCGCATTGTGAAACAGGCTAAACACTTGTTTTGAAAAAAGTACATTCATCCAAAAGTTCACGATGATTCAGGGAGGCAGCATATTTGTACCTAATTTTAAACTTCCTTCCCGTTCCTCTACTTTCAACAGTCTTTCTTACATTCTGAGGAGTGCAGTTTATCCATTGACATCCGAGTAAGGTGATGCGGTTTGCCTAATAATCACCCTTCCGAAACTATAATTTTACAGGGGCAATACTATGTAACTTTATTATGCTTTCTAAGCTATTCGAAAGTGGTTTTCAATGCTTAAAATAAGTGGTAATATGTATAAATATGGGATCAAATGTTATTGCTTCCAACTTTTTGCGCTGTTCTATTCCAGTTTATAAGCGCTTGCAATAGAATTACCGAGTTGAGATTTTGAGAATTCCAACATTTTTATTGTAGAATCGAATAACATATTTGGGCCCCAGTTTTTGGGTTTCTGATTCCAATATTAACTCAAAAATTAACGTTTCAACAATGTATTTATTAAAAAATATAAAAATTAAAAACAATTAAAAAATATAGATATATATTAACATATTGCGAAGTTAAAATTTTCTATACATAACTCATTACAATGAACTTTGTTTTTATTTTTTTTTTTTATTTTTATTATTGATTTAATTGATTACACTCATTTGTCATCACAGTTTCCCAAGCCTTTGCTGTTTCTGCATTTAAAACCTGTTGTTCATATGAAAATGATAAAAGTACTGAGGGTAATAACTGAAGATATTTGTTAGCGAGTGATGTTTCTTGCAGGACACATCGCAAACTAAATGCACTTTTTCTTCCAAGCGTTCCAACTACACCGTTTTGAGCGACTTCTTGTTGATGGAGGGCTTGCACATCCTCAGGCTGTTGAGAGTATAGATAAATGAAAAATAATTAATATTTATTATTTACCATAAATGACGGAAAAAAAATTAATTAACTTACGGCACTGCCACGTATCACACCTTTAATTTTTTGCTTATTTATTGTAAGCATTTTCGAGAGGGCTCTCTGATGATCGGAAACGATTCCTCTTTCAACTCGATCACAAAGATCACTAGAAAAAAAAAATGAAAAGATTTGATGAGTTTGACAGTTCAAAATACATTTGGATTACAACGATAATATGCTCCAAGACCCTGTTCTCCACTTCCTAGCAATATATCATATAAAAAAATACTCATACGCCACAGTGTACATTCCCTGGTTTCCGAGAGAAAAAAAAAATCGAAAAACCTTAGATGAGACACCCCACTGAGAAATGTATTTAATTGTTGTTCCCATCAGGACACTGTTTAACATGAGATAGTCGTGCGTGATCGAACTTACCTGTGTGCAGTTAAAATATCCAGTAGTAGATTAATTTTCTCCGTTATCGCATAACTTAGAGTTGCTGAACTTTTCGTTGTTGTTGTAACTGTTGAATTGAGACTCGATTGCAGAGAGGTAAATGATTGATTTTTAAAACAATTAGAGCCATCTGCAAAACAAACAAAAAAATATATACATATATCAACGTGATTAAGGGCCGTTTTCTGAAACGAAACTTAAATGTTTAAGCGCTTATGTTGAACTTTAATATTTAAGTTTCGTTTTAGCAAATGGGCCTAAAACTGTTTATTCTAGAAATATCTTTATTTACCGATATTCTTCAAAATATTTGACATTTCACTAAAATCAACAGCTTGATTTTGTAATCGCTGGGAATGTTGCTCGAGCAGACGTTTCAGTCGTATCACAGAATTAAGCAGTATTCGCATATTCTCTCTACTGGCCGCAAGTCTTCCTTGGTCTTCCAAAGGTAAATCCTTCAAGAACAAAAAAAAAAAAAATTTTTATTTTTTAAGGTTCGTATTCGCAGTAATTAATTATTTTAAAATAGGTATATGACTACAAAAATGACAACCTGCTGGATTGCCTAAAATATTTAATGTGTATATTTGTGTTTAGGAACATTTTAAATGTTTGCAACTTATTTTGAACTGAAAGTAGATTATGCCATTGCTCATCGAAGTAATAGCTAAGTCGGCATTTATATTGCCCTGTATTTCCAATGCCGATTTTGTTTGTTGTTGTTGTAATCGTATGAGATTTCGGGGTACAGCCGAGATATTGCACACGATTTTTCCATTATCTCTCACACGATTAAACAAACATTGGAACAATCGGGAAATGTATGTAAATGCTGACTAAACAATGCTTGAAGCTATTTGTTGTATACATAAATCTTGCGTTGAGGAAATATTGTTTCAGAAACATTTCTAAAACATTGTAACAGTTTTTTTTTTTTTTGAGCGATTATTAAGAAAGTTTGGGTTTTTATTTTTTGTTAAATGTTGTGGAAATACTTCTGAAACAATAAAGAAGCTATAGAGAGCAAATTATATTTTTTTTAGATGTTTAGAAACAACTTTGAAGCAACATGTTGTTCCTATAGATACATCAGATGAATTGTATGCAATATTTTCGTCTTCTATCTTGTACAGCTACAAAGTAAGCCCTACTATAGTGTAGTGACACTATAAATTACATATGTATTTGTTTTTTTTTTATCATTTACTGACCTCATTTTCACTGAGCGCCGAGTATTCATCAAGCTCCTTTGAAAATACCGCCCTCAGATGATCAATGTGTTCATTCGACTTATCTGTGAGGAATGTCTCAAGCATCGGCCCAGAACTTAGTAATGGATGCTGACAGACTATTTGTAGATACCGCTGCAGACCTCGTCGGCGTTCTTCGAGAAATGAGTCGAGCATCAATTGTTTAGGAGGTAAGCGTGGCACCATTCTATTTAAGTTTTATTCATATCATTAGCTTTACAAAAATTAAAAAAAGAACACACATTTGTACATTCAAATAAATGACCCTGACTTACCGATAAGGAAAACGTGAAACCAACAAGCTATGGAGGGTGACAAAATCATTGTATCGTCGAACAACTGTGGTTTTGTATTTACGCGTACTAATCTGAAAAAGTTCAAGACAAAAATAACTCAATTTAGATTTGATATACATTTGTACATATTTTTGTAGAGGTCAAAAAAGCTTATTTTTTTACCTCATATTCGGAATGCTTTAGAATGAGACCTTTCTTTTCTGGCACTAATCGAATTACCACGTTATCCGTTTCCATTTTTTTTTTTTTTTTTGTTATAAGTAGAATAGAGATTCCGTTTTAGAGATTATCGTTCTTTGCTATCTGAAATTTGAAAAAAAAAATAACCTTCATAATATATGTATGTATGTATAATTGTAAGGAATAGTTGTTGCAGGAGAATATTTGATTTTTTTCTAACGTAGAAAAAATATTATCGGGTTTAAACTGCTCGGAATATTCAATAACTTATGTTTTTATTTTATTGTATTATGCTTTAAAGTAAAGTAAAGTAATCAACATACAGGGTGCTCTCTTTATAGTTAGATGTATATAATTTTAAAATTTAATAAAACATAAACATTAAATCAATAAAAACTAATGGCTCGAACGTAGTGCAATCTGGAAGTCTTCGATCACTTCATTGAGCAGCTAGGGCTCTGTATCGGCAATTAGGTACAATTTCCAAGCACTTTTGTGGCAAAAGTCTGTTCATGGTGAAATGGAAAATTAAAGGTACTGTACTGAGCACAAATAAGTTCTGTTCGTTAACCTTCAAAAACTACCAATTTCTACCATTTTGGTCCAATTTAATTTTTTGCATTTGAACTTTGACATAATTCTGCACCAAAATTGGTTGAAAATGGTCAATATCGAGAAGTAAACGAACATGGGTAATATCTGTGATCTGTCAAAACTAATATCACTAGAAACAGTGTTGCCACAATTTAGAAAAAAAAAGTTAATTCTCAAATTTATAAGACCCATTGAACCTTTTTGCGAGTTTCGTTTATCGATAAACGACTTTGGTCAAAAGTGGATGATATAGAAAATTTAAAATATCTTAACTCGTTGTTTTCTCAGATTTCATCTGTTTTTTTTTTTAACAAGGGTTATACAAATATTAAGCTCTCCATCAGCTAGCTTTGGGTACAAATTTCAAGGTGGCGCCCAACGTTTTGATACGAACGACTTTTAACGCATCGAACCATGAACGACACTCGCAATAAGAGACATTAACGTTACTAAAAGATTAATTTATTTTTTAAGATTAATTCTCTCTGTCAATTCAACATGAGTGCTACGATTGACTCTGAACCAAAACCTCTAATAAATTAATATCTCTTTTCTTTGAATCAGTACTTCATTACTTTGCTGAACTTTTTTCGTTTTATTTACTCTCAATTTCTGTTGGTAGACTTAATTAATGAAAATCAGAAGCCTTTTCAAAAAAAAAAAAGGAATAGAACTGCATCTTCAAGTCACGCATAACCAATTTAGTAGCCATTTATGACATAAGCAGCATTATCTTAAAAGAACAAGCAATAAACGGATATAGTAAAAAGCATGTTCCTGTTATACCATACACTGAAACACAAATTAGTTGTGTAAATTACAAAGCATTCAACTAAATATTTTGAAGAAAAACGTAGGGTGACAAAAGATGAATTAGTTTTATTAATTGCATCCACTTAAATGATCATAAAAGTCCAAATAAGCATTAACGGCTGCTTTCATAAATGCATGGTTGCGAAAGTCTGACAAATGCATAACTTCCATAAATGCAAATGATAAATGTCAGATTTTCATAAAAGCAAGCCGCAAATATTTGCAGCGCAAATGTGCAACTATAAAAACTCATATGCAATCTGAATTTCTTTATTAAAGAAAGAGATAGGTACATAGTATAAACGATTTCCTTTTCTTTATTGTTCCATCTGTCAAATTCTTTCCCTATTACCTATGACATATGCCACAAATCAGAAGAAGTGTTTATAAATGCAGCTTAAAAAACATGCGCAAATATTTTGTAAGAAGTTTATATGATTGCAATTGATCGCATGTAAACAAAGCAACCATGCATTTATGAAAGCACCCTACATGATCAAATAACATTGCATGTTTGCCTTTTCTATTAAATCAATTTATTGGTACATAGGTAAGTCATTTTCGAGTGGACGTCCGGAGTTACTCCTTTTAGTCCAACTTTTCCATTTTCGATATGAATGGAACAGTTCCGAAATCCAACCCAAAACCTCATTATATTATTATGATCCGAAAGTCAATCCTTTTCGAAATTGCTTTTCGTTCCGTTTCTGAATTGGTACTTTGTAAAACTTTTCAAACTTTCTCTCTAGAAATGTTCTTAAAATCTTTTCTTTTGCAATTAGTATACAGGGTGTCCAGTAAATAATCAATTACCATATTACCTTGCAATAGCAGGCCTTTCAGAAAAAAAAAATATTTAAAATAAAATTTCGCATGTCATCATCATTTTATTTAAGAATTTTCTCAAAAAACTGAACCACGAATGAACGATTTTTATACATAGTATACTGAAATAACTGGACTAAAATGTAGGGGTACCTAGATATGACGGACGTGGCGTGAATAATTTAATTTGAAAGTCACAAAAAATCCTACAAACTTTAAAACCTTAATTCTCTCTCCGTCTGTTCTCCACATTCAAGCTTATAACTTGAGTTCTGATGATGGGATCTTACAAATTGAGATTTTAAAATCACGGTAAAATAATAGGCTACATTTATAGGAAAAAAAATTTAATTTAAATTAAATGGAAATTTGAATTGCAACTGTTTTATTTTTTTTTAGAAAAAAAATTAAAAGGGAAGTCGGTAATAATCGTGTTTTATGGATTCTTGTATTTTAATTTTATTTTATTTTTTATAATATTTTTTAAATACATGTGGACAATCCCTTGTCTTTTGTTATATTTTGTACTGAAAGATCATAAACCTATTATTTACTGCACACCCTGTATAGATAGTACATACACCCGAACTAAGTTTTGAAATCCCACAAATGGGTAACAGGCTGATATAAGCATTTTATTGTTCTTCAAAGTCTAAAGCATTCAAAAAATTTGGCTTATTCAACCACCCCTCTCCCCCGGCGGCTCTTTCCTGCCATTTTGTTAATTTTATTTTTTTAAATCGATTTATTTTAATTTTAATTGGTGGGAGATAAGAAGTGTGTAAGCAGGAAAAAGTCAATTTTTTATTGAAATTTTGAAGTGGGTTGCGCTCTGTTAAAGGGAGGCAAAGTTCTGAAAATGTCAAGATGAATATTTTTAGCTAATATAATATAAGGAGGGGGAATACGCCCACGCCAATTTGTTTGTATACTAAAGTCCTTAAAGAACAATAAACTGCAAATTCCAGTCTTTGACAAATTTTTGGTAATCTACATCCCGTTTTTTCGTCTACATTGACTGTACTATAGCACTTATTATTATATTATTATTTAGTTAATTTAAAACTTTTACTTTCCCTTAAAATGAGACACCCTGTAAAAGTACCACCTGCAAAGCTTATGTAAACAATGACATCAACATCAACAATTTCTCAAATACCCAACAACAACAATCTGATGACAAACAATTTGAAAATGGTACAATGCCCGAGAAAATGCCATTTGATTGTCTTGGAAACAATGTTGAATATTCTCATCAAATTAACTGGTATACACACTTCGCGCTTTCATTTCAGATAGATGACTTCATTTAACTTTACTTAAACTATAAAAAGTCACTCACCTTGTTTCCAAACAAAATAACAAAAAAAAAAACAACGAACAAAACCAAATTATTAGCCCAGGGGGGCAATAAGGTTTAAATTTATTGTTCAAAGTTGATGGATGCTCATCATTTGAGTTACGACAGAAGTTATGGTGGGTGCTGAAAATGCTTGGCTTTCTAATAGAAATATGTACTTATAGTTTGGGAGATTCAGTTGCAGATTAAAAAAAAAAAAAAAAATTAACACCGGTGGGATTTACTCTTATGGTTCAGGGGTTCGTCTGAATAAAATTAAAAATGAATTCACTGTTTCTTTATTTATTTATTCAATGGATTTTTATTTTGAAAATATTGTGACGCAATTTAACTGCAATATATTAGAGCTTCACCTTAGAAAGAAATTTTAATTTAATTTGTTGACTAGAAATATGGCATTAAGTAAAGAAAGAATTTGAATATTAAAAACAAAAAATTATCAATTCTATATGTACCGAAAATCATAGTCAATTTTAAGCTAGTTCAGAATTTTGTTGCGTTAACGTGGGATCCAGGTTGATACTGAAAATATGTTTTAAGAGTTAAATCGTGTTTAACTCCGAAGCTAGGATAATCCTGCACAGAAAAACTGGAAGTTTATTATTATTATTTTATATTATTACTTCTTAATTATTCAGTTCTGTATTTATTGAGCCCTTATTTATGTGTTATCTTAAATTTCAGTTTAGAAAAAAAAATGAGCTACACAACATGAAGGTTTTATAATACAAATTCTATATACTGCTGAAATAAATCAGCCAAGTAGAAGACTTAGCACTATTTTTTTGGAATTATTGATTCAAAATACTCAATAGTCAACTTATGTATGAGTCCAAGTGATATCGCCGATACAAAACGCCAAGTTTTATGGACTTAAGGCCGTCAAAAGCTATTTTGAGCTACAAAATGTGCAGGCAAATATTCAATAACGATATTAGCCGTGTTTTATTGGTAATTTTAACACAGCCAAAGCGTTTTATTGGTACTTGATTACTGCGCTAGCTATAAATTACCAATAAAACACAGCTATTATGGAGCGCTTTCGAATTTCTCCACTTCACCTACAGGGGCCCTTAAATTTTCCTTCCTGGGCCCAAGTTTCTTTTTATCGTCGCCATCGGCCCTGGCGATGGGTTACTATAAGGCTGCTTGAACATTTTAAAACGTGTTCAATTTCTTAAGTGCAAAATAAAAACAAATACTGGAATTAAAAAATAAATCACTAAAATACAAATTTAAAGAAAAAGTTAAAGTTAAGATACGAATTATTTACTATTTCGATTAATCGAAATAATTTGAAGTTAATGTGCAAATTCATCTCATCGAGTGACTAACGAAAATAAATAAGAAAATACATACAGCTCATCACCTTAGCTTGACAACTTTGATCAAGTATAGTTTTTCTGAAATCTTAATTAATTGAAAATAAAAATTAAAATGGATATGAATTTAAGTGAGTATGCCAATGAGGTTCTGATTTGTATGCAAATGGCACATATATGAGAAATATTACTCAACAAAAACTGTTATGACAGTAAAGTGACATCATACTACTTTACAAATCAGACAAGCATTCGTAATTAGGTATTAATTTTTTAAAGGTTTAAGGGTTTGGCCAGAAAAGGATTTTAACTGTAATTCTATAAGGGAAAGTCTTCGAATAGAAACACTAATTTTGCACTGAATTTTGAATGAGATAGTCTAAGAGCCCTCACCAAAATTTGTTTCTAGAGAGGCGTGAAAACAAACTTGGTTCATAAATTTATCCCCCAAAATAGACTAATATTCATTGAAGTGGTTTTGAATTATGTATGAAAGTATTTGTGGCATAATTTTAACTATGACTGTAAGATCTAAGTTCCTCCATTACGTTTGTTGGAACTGCACGAAACTAGTTAGAAAGATTAGAAAGATATTTTTGCTTTAACGATTTTAAATTTTGGGATGACAAAGTTCAAAACATTGATCTAGAACCTAAAGGAAGGGCGGAATGATTTGCCTAAAATTTGGTACAAGATATTTAATTTTCTGGTGAAAAAACTCGAAGTTTTGTTTTAGTGTATCTAGCAGGCCATGCAGAAGTTTCTTTATTTTAGTTTTTAATTTTGTGTGATTTGCAATAATACAGTCTCACATGCATGACATGCATTTGAACAGTGTATATGCCGCTTTAGGAAATTGAATTTTTCATCAACATTATAATGGGTGATTTTTTAAGAGGTTTAGAACTTTTTAAAAAAAAAAAAACACAAAAACTTCGAAAAAATGAATGAAATATTTATTTGAATCGATAGTTTGAACCTTGCAATTTAATGTTTAAAGATAATTTCATGCAAATGTTGACCGCGGCTGCGTCTCAGGTAGCCCATCCGCTGAGTCCAATTTTGGCATACTCTTTCACACATATCGGCCGGTATCTCACGAATGAATGCATGGATGTTGGCTTCCAGTGCGTCAATCGAAGCGGGCTTATCCCTATAGACATTAGCCTTGACATACCCCCACAAAAAATAATCTAATGGTGTCAAATCGCACGATCTAGGCGGCCAATTGACCGGCCCGAAACGTGAAATTAACTGTTCACCAAACTCGCCTCGCAATTGCGCCATTGTTTCGCGTGCTGTGTGGCATGTGGCACCGTCTTGTTCAAACCACATATCATACAAGTCAAGAACTTCCATTTCGGGCAAAAAAAAGTTTGTTATCATCGCTCGGTAGCGATTCGCATCATCTTTGAAGAAATTGGCCCAATAATGCCGCCGGCCCATAAACCGCACCAAACAGTGGCTTTTTCGGGATGCATTGGTAGCTGTTGCAATGCTTCTGGCGGATCTTCACTCCAAATGCGGCAATTTTGCTTATTTACGTACCCATTCAACCAAAAATGAGCCTCATCGCTGAACACAAGCAGCGCGCGATGAACATTTCGAACCGAGCACGAATTTTGATAGTAAAATTCAATAATTTGCAAGCTTTGTTCATTTGTAAGACGATCCATGGTTAAATTGCAAACCAAACTGAAGCTGTTTGACAGTGACACAAGGTACTAAACACACGTCAGCTGTCAAAACCAGTGTTTCCAAAACCAAACCAGCCAAAAAATCACCCGTTAAATAAGAACTTAAGAGACACATCTAAAAAATAAAAGCAAAATTCTTTTGATTAAAATAACCACCAACATAAGAACAAAAATAATTTTCGATCTTGACGCAGTAGCACCAGTTTTGACTCAGTAACACAGATCAGCTGTAGCATTTAGTAATTTCTAACCGAAAAAATGTACCCAACTGCCACTTTTCTTAAAAGAAAATTGAACTTATTTCATGCCTTTTTGGATTCACATTGCATCTTTTATTTGGGTAGTTTATTTCACAGTTCGGGGAGATATCTAATTATCCTTCTAGTGCGTTGGACTATCGCGCCAACGCGACTCTCTATGGGTTCGAATTCAGTAGCTGTATGTAGCCTTTTCCACATCAATTTGTTTTTAATTCTGCTTATCGATTAAGTTATAAATTCCCAAATTTTCATTCGAACAGTCATCTCGCACACAGGAATTAACTTGAGAGTGAAAGTCACTCCCGGTTTCCCATGAGCTTTTGCGTCATGTCACTTTTTTTTTAATTTTACAGACGTTTCGAATAACGCTAAAAAACCGACAGACCACCCCTGACATAAGTCACCTAAAACTTCTGAAATCGTCTGTAATGTTCATGTACCTATACCTTCATATTCGGTTTCAGCATATCTACAAATTCGAAAAAGTCGCAACTTCTGATGATTCTGTCGTTTATTTTTTTTTATAAACTATACAAGTAAAATTGATTAAAGTTCTATAGGTAGAAAGAGAAAATCTAATTTCAAGAATTTTTAGCCATTTTCCGACGAATTTTGCGAAAACGAAATGGGTAAATAAAGCATTATCATGCAGTTTAGCTGTTAAATATAGCTTATATGTACATAGGTAATTACAAGAGAAAGTGTGTGTGATCCAATCGTGTATTTTATTGATGTGTAAACATCTATGCTGGCGGTAGAGTGAAAAAAAACGTGAACGTTCGTGTGCAACGTTACGATCTGCATACTAGGATGGGTGCGTTCAGTGAAAAAAGTCTTAACATCCCCTTCAAGCAAAAACAAGTCCGTTTTGGATCCGCGCACGTTGATGTTTACACATATTAACCGTGAGTCCCGGCACTCACAATTTTTTTTTTGTTTTCTATAAAAAATTACACCAGATACCTAACTCTTCTTAAAATACCCTATTTGCTATGTTTTATTTAAATCAATTTGTCTGTCAGCTGTTTTATTCATACATAAACAGAGAAAACCAGACAGAATAACGGAACTAATTTTACATATAATCTCTAACATCGTAATTTTTTTCACCGCAAAGTTCAACTCCTTTCAAGAGTGAAATTAAATTAAACAAGGCGGATGGCTTTTAGACTTGCATTTCCTTAGCTTTTAAGTTCGTAACTTTTAGTAAAGATCCCCATTAATAAAGGGTGTTTATTTTTAACTCGTGTTAGTATTTAATTAAAATAAAAAATCATTTATAAAAATATTTTTGACATTGTTTTTTTGTCGTCAACACCATCTTAAAAATGTCTTAGGTAATTTTATACTTAAAGAGTTGCTGCCTCTATTAAAATTAGCCCAGACGTGTACAATTTCTTAGTTTTTTAGTGTTTAAGTTGTTGGTAAATTGTCTTAAACCTGGTTTTTTTTCGTCCAATCCCCTCAGGGATTGCAAAAAAAAATGTGTGAGTGCCGGCACTCACGTTTTAGATAAACATTAATAAATAAATGTTTACACATCAAAAATCCACTTGTCGTCAGATTTTAAAGTTTATCACACGAAGCTCTGAACTTCTTAAAGCATTTTCTATAATTTCGTACCATTGTCAAGTTATCAAAACTCACAACAAAAAAATAATTTAATATAAAATAAATACAATAACAGTGATAATGACAAGTGACAGTTATGCTGGATTTACACATCTGTCAAATTGGCAGTATTTCTGTCAAAAAGCTGACAGATTCATTATTTTTCCTGTTTTCTGACAGAAAATATTCCCATTTTGTCAGTTGTGTTAATCCATCTTTAATCTATTGTTTGACTGACACATACAAAAAAACACCCTATACCTAAGCTATAACAAGATTTTCTCATACACTTAGACTTAAACTGCTTCACGACGATCGTTTTAAACGTAAACTGTTTATCTTTTTCAAAAGAATACTAGAATCGCTGACTAATCCATTTGGTGAATGGGGGGCTGGGCGTGATGGAGGAGGACGCTTAGTAATGGTAAATGGTGCCATTCAGTGACAGGCGCTAAGCCGGCCATGCTCAAACGAATAAACCACACACAAAATTTTATCAATTGAAATGCACGCTGTGTATAAATAAAAGCAAGTATACTTACATACCTACATATGTAGCTAAATATTCCAAGATACATGGATAAATTTAAAAAAAATAAAGCTGACAACAAGTTTAAACGTTACAATATGTAGGTAGGTACACTTGCACGGATGAATATAGGGGGGCTTTGTTATATTTTTTTTTTTTTTTTTTTTTGAATTCTTATTTTCCTTTTGTTTCAATTTAACATTTGTGTTTTTGCTGTCGATTCTGATTGTTTATTCACACTTCATCATCACATTCCACCATCTCACCAGTGCCTCACCGCAACCGCAACGGCCCTCACGCCCACCACCCCCTTTGCCATCACAATTCAATTTAAATTCGATCTTTCAAACAGAACCACAAAACTACAAAACTTGTGTCATTTCAACGTAAACTCGACAAAAGTTTAACTTGTTTTCCATGACATGAACGAGACAAAAAAGCTTTAGATTACTGGTTTCCCTTTCCGAAATATGTATATAATTACGTACCACTACTTTTGTTTTTTTTTTTTGATAAATTATTTATTGTATCCACAAGATTGATTGTGTTGGTAGTTTTCCGATGATTTTTTGTTTTTTTTTTCCCCGAAATATTTATAATTCTCACTTAATCCACATCGAAGCTACGAACACAATAATTTTTGGTGCGGGGGGAGAATATTTTTTAGTTTTTTCTTTTCTTTTCGAATTTTATTTATTATTTAAATATCACAACATGACCGACATACGAACACAAAAAAAAAAAAAACAAAACAAAAACACAAGATTGCGCAATATAAACGTTTTTAACGACGCAGCAACAAAACACGACTGATTGACAATAGTTTGATCGGTTTCCCCGATGTGGCGAATGGCGATGATGGCAGCATAGAGCAGCAGTATACAGCAAATTCCATCGAGGTTGTTCATTTGGCAGTGCGGCTTGATATTTTGTGGAACGTAAGCTTATTTTTTTCTTTCGGTTCGTTGTTGATGTTGATGGTTGTGCCTTGTGGTGCTGCGCTGCGACCTACGCGACGAGTTTGATCTCTGCGATGATGCTTGAAAGTTGCAACAACAAAGTGCATCTTAAAAACACGGAGAGAGGGACATCCGTTTCGTAGATAAAAAAGTTGTTGATTCATGTGCATTCCGATGGAACTATGAGTTTCCAATGAAAATATGCAGATTATGATTTATGATTTATAGTCAAGGAGTTAGAGTTGAAATAATAAAATATTTACTCATATCAACTCGGTGGATTTTACGATGAAAATGTGTCAACTTCTTACTTCTCCTACAAATAGATTATTTAAAAATATTTTTTTTTTTAAAGTACAATAATAAAACTTTGGAAAAGACTAGAGAAATGCCAATTTATAACAGTTTTCTACCATTAAAAGTTGGTGGGTACCAACGACTCAGAAAAAAAAAAAAACTCATGGTGCCCCCTGCCCAATGTATGCCCACCGATGGAAGGCGCTCTACGGAGCCGGGACTTTAGGTTAATATGTGTAAACATCAACGTTTTTCCAAGCGCATTTTTTAGGATTCATATTTGGATCCGTATGCAAAGTTGTTCATACATTTGTTGATTACGTGCACGGATCCCAAACGGACTAGTTTGCTTTAAGGGGATCTTCAGGGTCCAAATTACCACATCAGTTATCGAGTAATACGTGACTGAATTATGTGAGTTTGGCATTACCGCTCACGTTATGGAGCCATCATCCCAATAGGTTTTACTCGTTCATTCGATCACTGATGGCACTCACTCGATCAGTCACTAATGCGGTAAATTTACCCTAGATTGTTGTCACTGAATGTACGCAATTTCGCAATTTCGTTACGTAACAGGTTTCATCGTAAAGGGTGACCTCTTAACGTCGCACAGAAGAAAGTCAATGTTTGTATTTCACTTTACTGCCGGCATAGATGTTTACACATAAAAAAAAAACTGTTATAAATTGGCATGTCTAGTCACTTCCTAAAAATTTTACTATGCAAACTAAGGCAATCTGGAAACTTCTTAGTAAACAAATTTGACTTCATAAGATAGATCAAAGTAGGTAACACAAAAGTGTTACCATCTCTGTATAAAGTATAATAAGATTAAATTTGAAACACAAATTAAATATGCTTTAGTTCGTCAACATTTTTATTATAAGTCTTGCGGCTTTTTTTTAAATTACAATTTAATAATCTCCACTTTGACATTGTGGTGCTGAATCCTCTTTGCATTTGTATTGATCAACTTGTTGGAAAGCTAAACAAAAAGTAGTAATTTTAGATTATATATAGTAAAATGTATTTTTTTGTTGATTAATAATTTTTGTTTACCTCTTTGTGGGTTCAAGCAGTTGTACTTTTCAAGAGCACATGGTCCTTTCATCTGCAAGTAACAACGACCATTGTAGGCACAAGTTGGTAGATCTAATTTGGTACATTTGTAGTCACAATGAATTGGTGGAGATGGACCGACATTTGCAAAAACGCCACAAATACCAACTATAGAAAATTATTGAAATTATTTTTTATTTAAAAAGAAATAATGAAAATTTATTAATTTAAACTCACCAGCAAAAAGGACAATAACGGCAAAGAATTTCATTTTGAGAGTATAAAAGTTGATGTTATTGAAACAAGAAAATCGCGGTTTGTATGATGACCATGGTAAGCTTACATTCTGTTTATATACAAAAAAATGTAATTCTTAAATTCTCAATATCGCACTCCACTTAAACGAAATGAAATACTTAAACAGAAAAAAAAACGATTACTTACATAAAAAAAATAAGTATTTATTTTAAGAACGTTCCGAAAATAAAATAAAATTATTTTAAAAATAACTTCATGTTCTAAGGATGTATTTCAATTTGCATAATCAACGGAAATATTTTTTTTATAAGTTATGATTATGATGCAATAAATTTAATCTGAATTTGGATTTTTATATTTTATCCAGGACCAGTTATGAATTCGTATAATAATGAAATAAAAATCAGCTTGGGCTAACCTAAAGATAAAAGTTTTAACTGCAAGTTATTCAATGTATACCTAAACCTATAACTATTGTGAAAACAAAAGTATGTACATGCAGATGCAATTTATTCTATGGAATTATGTATGTACTTCTCCATATTTACATATGTATATGAATTCCCATAGAAAAAGTTCGTAGTGGGTATACATTTTTTTTTCTTTGTGTAAGTTCACAGTTCGACAAAACTAAATTTTTCGCTTCAAAAAATGTTTGGCACATTAATCACCCCATAATCATAACCAAACCATTCGTGTGGCTTATTTTTTCTTATGGAACTCGAGCAAAATAAACAGAGATTTGTATGGTTTTATTGTTATATCAATGGCGATAAATTTTAAATAGCCCATTATTAAGATATTAGCATGATATTATTAAAGAATTTGCTTGCAATATTTTTTGGATTGAATTAAAACTTAAAAAAAAAAAAAAACCATAACACTTAAAATGTTTTGTTTTAAACCCATAAATTTTGTTTTTTTTTTTTTTGTATTTTGCAATGCTTTTGAACTTGTTTTTTTTATAAGATGGACAAATACCTAGATGTGGAATTTTCATAGCGGTACCTACCAGTGGCGTGATAGTAATAATTTGAAATGGAAAGTCGAAACAAATTTAAAAAAATGGACATTTAAAAGTTTTTTTGATGCCAATCGTTTGTGATTCGTTTGTGACTGTTTGTGACAACAATATAAAGTTTTGTGACTCCATGGTTATTTAGTTATTATCAATTTAAATAAAAAGTACCAGTTAGCCAACATATTTCTGAAAACTTAACTAACATAGGGTTTTTTGTGTTCAATCGGTCAGAAATCGTTTGTGACAATAATAAAAACGTTTGTGACAACGTAGTTTTTCCGAAAAGTTAGAAAAACTGAGTCAGCTTCAACGCACTTCAATTTTAATTTATGGTTAATGGGCGGAGTTATGTCTATTTGCTTACGAATGTGGCTCTGATTCATGATGCTGAGGTAAATAATTATGGTTTGAGGTGACAGTTCATGTGTAATTGTTCCATTTTAAATATGAAAGAGGGATAGGCCTTATTTAATGTATACACATAGGTAGGTACATACTTAATCGATTGAAAACTATTATTTGTAAAATCAGAATTGTTCAAAATAGCTTGTTGGCATGTATTTAACGTACAAACGCAGCCAACGATTTCATTACCAGCATAGCCAGCAACCTATTTAAAAAAAAAAATGGTGTTCGCTGGATTGTTTAAAAAATTGGAATTTACCAATAAAATCGTTTGTGACAACCTAGTTTGTGTTTTAATTTAGGCCTATTCCTCTTTCATATAGGTATATTAAATGGAACTATTACACTGAACTGTCATAACAACATGTTGGTCACCTCAAACCATAATTATTCACCTCAGCATCATGGATCAGAACCACATGCGTCAGTAAATAGGCATAGTTCCGCCCATGAACGATAAAATAAAATGGAAGTGTGGTGAAACTTACTTAGTTTTTCTAACTTTTCGGAAAAATTACGTTGTCACAAACGTTTTAAGTGTTAAATTCAGGAGTCACAAACGATTTCTGACCTTCTGACCGATTGAACACAAAAAAACCCTATGTTAGTTAAGTTTTCAGAAATATGTTGGCTAACTAATACTTTTTATCTAAATTGATAATAACTAAATAACCATATAGTCACACAACTTTTTATTGTTGTCACAAACAGTCACAAACGAATCACAAACGATTGGCATCAAAAAAACTTTTTAAAGTCCATTTTTTTAAATTTGTGTTGGTTAACTGAAATGAGCTAATTCTATGTACCGTCTTGAAACATGATCATGTACTTATAGGTCGTATATCTGTTTTCCACATTAATATAGTTCAAGTCATTAATAGGAACAAATTTAAATTTACAGCTCGCATAGTTTCTTTAATTATTGAAGTTTCCGCTAAAAAATAAGTCTGAAGTTAGCGGACGAAAATACGAAAGTAATAATTTTCTTGGTGCTCAAAATTGTAGTTTTTTAAATGCTTATTTGTTGCCCAAAAATTATTTTTATATCTTTTATGGATCATGTTAAAATTTATGTCAAAAGTCTGAAGTTAGCGGATATAATCTTAAAAAAAAAATGAGATTTTCAAACTTCCGCTTTATTTGAACGGACCTGAAATGCACTTTTTAACCTTTAAAGCTACTTAATTTTTGCTCAACAAATAAGCATTTATAAAGCTACAAATTGGGATGCCAATCATTCTTTTAAATTCGTATTATAACTTCAAACTGATTTTAGCAGAAGCTTCAATAACTAAGAAACTATGCGAGCTACAAATTTTTCCATTTGCGCAACAAATTAGAATTTCATTAACTACAAATTCAGACATCAACATTTTCTGATTCCGTAAAAAATGTCCGCCGAAGTAAGAGACGTGAAAAGTCATTAATTTGTAGCTTACCCTAAATTGCTTTATCGTCTACAGTTCTTTTCAATTAAAATTTCTTTTTATGAAAACATGCTCAGTGCTTTTTTTTAAACTAAAATACATTTTTATTGTCATATAGAGTTCCATAAAACTACCAACTTAATTTATTTTGGATTAGTGTTAGGACCAGGAGTCTGTGGTACAAAAAATAAAACGAAGTATAGTTATTGTGTATGAATATTTTCTGAAAATAGCGATTAAAAAAAAAAAAATTCAGAAGCTTTCATTAATTTTTTTCAAAATAAGAAATGATGCTCTGTCATTTTACCCAAGTGCAAAGACTTTTATCTTGATGATTCGAGTAATAGAACTCAAGATATAAGCTTTTTAAGCGAACATTATCGGATTTTTTTTTTGAATCTTTTGATGTTGATTTTTTGATATGCATTAAATCTCAACAAAAAAAACGATAGGGTTTGTATCTTGAGTTCTTTTAATCGGATCGTCAAATATTTAGTTGTCAGTACTTACTACTACTAAGTATAACTATCAACCACAGCTTTAAATGAAACAAATAAGATGCACTTTTATACTATTTTTTTTTTTTTAAGAAATTCTTAAAAATATTTCTCTTCTAAAATTGAGTAATTCGAGTGGGTTATAAGTTCACAATTTATTTTAACCATATGTGTCAAAGGTTATCATTGAAACACATAATTTAACATTTAAATTTTTAATAGTGTGTCATTTGCAAACAAAAAATAAAAATAAAATAATCCTATGTTGTTTATATCTCCTGGGGATACCTTTCACCCACTCTACCTCATGTCTTTTCTACATGATAAACAATTTGTCATGCACTAACTTAAGTTGTATTGAACGCACATAAAATTTTAATATATAGAAATGTAGGAATCTACAAAAAATATGTTATTCATTTTTTCAGGCATCAGATCAACGAAAGACAAGATAAATGGTACAAACTATTCTCGAGTAAAAAAATTTACAGTTTTTTGACAATATTTTTTTATTTGAAAAAATTGTCAAAAATGTTTGCAAACAAAAGATTTAGAGAATATAATATTTTCCTACAAATCTAAATAAAAAATCCGTTATAGGGTTAATATAGGAGCCGAGAAAAACGTATATAAACGGCTTTTCCAAAATGGCGTCCCCTTCCATATGTTTTTCAGTCCCGCAAATTGAGATTTAGTTTAGTGTTTAGTCTCGATTTAACCCATTATATTTAATTTGAACTTCAAATAAGTACTTTCAAAAAATGTACAGATTGGTCATTTGAAACTCCCTATTGCCTGTACTTACTTACCGTTTTTATGCGATTGTGGAATATTTTTTTTTAAGAAAAAAAACTTCTGATTCCAGACAAGATGAAGACATGAACATGAGAAATTGTGTTAAATATGTTTCTATAGAAAGATATCAGTTTGTAGCTATATTTTAACTTACAAAAATTAAAATACATACATATGTAAATAGATATTTTTCTAAAGATAAAAAATCGCCTTTTATTTTAATTTGCAATTTCGCAACTGTCATCAATAAAACGCTTGTCACTTTTGACGTTAACAGATTCCATTACATTCCCTATTTATGAGATGAAAAACAATGTTTATTTAAAATTGTAAAACAGAGCACAAAATATGTTAACTAAAAACTTGCAGTCAGTCTCAGCATTGCCAAAGTGTAACCAAAAAACTGTTACAATTTTTTAAAATTTGTGTTTTGTCAATTTCAGGAAAATGCATCTGTTTATAACTTTTTAAAGTAAAACTGGAAGTACTTTTTTGTATTTTTTTTCTTTGTAAATATTTCCCATTGGCAACAGAAATGTATTCGTTAATTTAATGTTTTATTAATAAGATTGAAGGTAGTATGAATTATTTAAGTCTTGAGGGAGAACACACTAAAGTTCCTATCAAAAAATGAATATTTAACTTAAAAACAAGTATTTTGTTTTTGTAAACAAACTTGATTTGGTAAATAAACAAACAGATTTTGTAATATTTTGTTTTTTTTTTTTTGTTAGAATCTTTTTTAGTTTGTTAGATTTTCATTCAAAGACATGCGGCAACACTGCTTGAAGTTTCTTTAAAGCACTAATTTTTCTCTTGCGGAAATACCTACCTGAACTTCTTTTTATCTGCAAAAATTAATAAAAATCGAAATTTTCAAAGCGAACTGACAAATATGATGTATTTAATGAATAAAAACTATATTAACATTCCATATTTTAAATATTTAGAGCGGTTTGATGTAACGAAACTTAAATATTTTTGGTTTTGTTTGTCGATGTTTATCAGAGGTTTTTCCATTTTTATAAATTCCATTGCCATCATTAGATATAGGTACATTCTTTGTTAAATTTAATAGTCTCCTGGTTGGCATTGTGGAGCTGCATCCTTTTTGCAATCGTGTTGATCAACTTGATGGAAAGCTATAAAATAAATAAAAAATATATTTTTTTTCCGTTGACAAAAGAATATTTAAAATCTTTTACATTTTTGTGGATTGAGACAGTTGTATTTCTGGACTGCACACAAGTTCTTCATTTGTATGTAACATTTTCCGTTATAAACACATGTGGCAAGCCGATCTGCTTGGTCGCAATCGTAATCACAATGTTGAGAACACATTGCGACAGCAACTAAAACTGGAACGATAAAATTATGATTTTTAGTATAAAAGAAATGGAAAAAGATGTGTAATAATATTTTAATTTTAACTTTACCAGCAAAAATAACAGCTACAGCGAGGAACTTCATTTTCTCTTTTGTTTTTTTTTTCGAATAACTTGGTAGTTAGTTGAAGTGAGGTTGGAGATTTGTGATGGTATCCGCTAAGTTGCAAGGTCCTTTTATATTCGAGATTTCTGCTTCCGTTTTGAAGTGTTGTGGAGGAAATCAAAAATAAACTGGCAGTGTAATATTTAATGAGAAGAGACGATTAAATGAAACAGAGTCGGTCTTAGTCGAAATGGCGCCCGAGGTGAACATGAAATGAACATACTAATATTTTCAAATAACTTTTTATCTGTTCCCAAAATGCTGGCGCAGCTTGAAAATAAGGCTTCTAAAGAAAAAAAAAATTGGATTTACAAAAACGATTACAAAAAAACCTTAAACTATTTTTATTTCAATTAATTATCTTATAGAGTATGCTGTATACATAATGTCACTGAGTCACTTTCAATATTCGTTCAATATTTTGATAACACAGTAACGAAATCTGGTGCATCATAACTAGATATTTATGAAACCATCAATTCCAAAAAATTAAACCCCTAAAAGCCGAAATTTCAACTTATGTGGTTTGGCGTTTTGCTTCGAAATATATCGAAACTGATGCCCAAAGTCTATGAACTAAATTCAAATAAAATAAAATGGGAGTCTATAAATAGTAGATAAATAGCCTCTTTCACAATGTGTGAGTAAAGTTATTATTAGTTAACCAAAACATAAATAGTGGCATAAATAATTGATTGAATTGAGACAACTGTGAATTTTTCTCGTGTGGATTTATGGCTCTGTTTCGGATAACTTATCAGAACTTTACCCAGACATTGCGAATAAGTCGATTTTTTATTATATTTAGAGAATTCAAAATATGTTCTTAGAAACGCCAATTCCAATCAGCATTTCGGGAGCAAAAAACAAATTTTCTGATAATATAAAAAAATAATGTTTTTATTTCATATTCACTCGGGCGCCATTTCACCTAAGACCAACTCTGTTTTATATTTTTGTTTCATTAAATTTCACTGTCGATTTATTTTTAGCTTTCTCGGCAACACTTCAAAAAGAAAGCAGAAACCTCGAATATAAAAGGACCTTGCAACTTAGAGGATAACATCACAAATCTCCAACCTCACTTCAACTAACTACCAAGTTATAGTTATCCGAAACAAAAAAAAAAAAACAAAAGAGAAAATGAAGTTCTTCGCTGTAGCTGTTATTTTTGCTGGTAAAGTTAAAATTAAAATATTATTACACATCTTTTTCCATTTCTTTTATACTAAAAATCATAATTTTATCGTTCCAGTTTTAGTTGCTGTCGCAATGTGTTCTCAACATTGTGATTACGATTGCGACCAAGGAGATCAGCTTGCCACATGTGTTTATAACGGAAAATGTTACATACAAATGAAGAACTTGTGTGCAGTCCAGAAATACAACTGTCTCAATCCACAAAAATGTAAAAGATTTAAAATATTCTTTTGTTAACAGAAAAGTATATATTTTATTTGTATATTTATTTTATAGCTTTCCATCAAGTTGATCAACACGATTGCAAAAAGGATGCAGCTCCACAATGCCAACCAGGAGACTATTAAGAAATTGAAAAAAAAAAACTATTTGACAAGGAGAATTAAATAACTAAACTACACAACTCAAATAAGCTTCCAAAATAGAAAAAGACAAGGAACTACAGTATAATATTTCCAAGGATGAATCTTCTTTTATTGAGTAAATAATAATTTTATAGAAAGATTTTTTTCCGAAATTGATTGATTGCTTAGAAATTCAATAAAAAATTGCTTCATTATTTATTTCATTAGTTTTAATTAATGAATTTATGCTTGGAGATATTTCTTCCAAAATATAAATACAATTCTTCACAAAACTATCACACTTTTGCGGTCAAGAAAATTAGCTATGTAGGATTGTAGGTAGGTATATACTTAGTTTTTGATTTTTGAAGTGAAAAATATTCAATCCAAAAAACTCTTTTGGATTTGAGAATTGGTTGGTTGGTTTCAATTCATAAGCTCTATTCGGAATATGATTTGTGAATAATTGAAAAATACTAATTATTTCACCTGATGATGATGCAAGTGTGGTAGAGTACAATTTTTGAGGACTCAGATTGATATGTAAATTGGCTTAATTTCTGCAGAATAGTATACATTCCTTTCTTATTTGAAATAAGTCAAATTCCAAATAATGGATTTACGTTTTTTTTTGAATCTGGGTCTAAGCTAAGCATATTTCTCAGCTATATATTTTGATTTAAATTTTGTTCTTTTCCTCGTTTTATTACAAAGTTGCGTGGATTCTTTTGACTAAATCAACTCTCCATTATGATATTTTTTGTAATAATTTCTTATATTTACAATCAAATGAACCTTGGTGTTTTATTAAATTTTGCTTATGAAACAGTTTACTTTGAGGAAAATGTAGAACATTAGCATTAGAGTTGAACTTAAATATTTAAGTTTCATATCAGAAAACCGCTCTTAAAGACATTAACATCCAACTATTTTATCTGAATTTTTAGGCCTATCAAGCAAACCCAATGGAGGCTTTACAGGACTTCGATTTTTTTTTTTTTTAAACTAAAGATTTCTTTTTGTAAAAAGTCCAATAAACTACGCCACCTAATCTACTGTTTGATTAACCCCTATAAGGCTACTTATAATTTTGTAGAGGAGAGTTAGAGCAATACTTGGTTGAATATTATTTTTCAAGGTAATGACATTTTTTAAAGCGAAGATCAAATTGATGGTGACTTGAAACACATCTAATTAATTTTGTTTCACAAATAAGTATGTGTAGCCATTTTACCTTTGTTTAAAGATTTAACCTTGAAAATACCATAATTAGAAAACAAATTGTTAGCTTCGTAAGCCAACGGCAAATCGGTGTTTTTTGAAGGTTTTGCATAAAATAACAGGATTCCACATGACGCTTGACAAACGACAAAGCAGTTTTAATAATTTATTTTAATTTCTCGATTGATTTTAGATTGCAAATCTTTATCATCGAAATGCTTACAATCTTAAAACAAAACTGAAAATACTAACAAATAATATAATCCCCAAAACATCAAAGTCCCGTAACTTATTGCATCTTTAATTTTCAATGTCTTGAAGTTTTAAAATCACAAAAACATTAAAATGTTAACAACTATGTAGAATGTGAACCGAAAACCGAAAAATTCATTCGCCAAATTGTAAAGAACACACCTACCCCAAATATTCAAAACCTCGAAGTACTATATAAAAACCCAAATAAAATTAAAACGTACATCCCCATAAATCAATGACACAAATACATAATGAAAATCGCGAAAAAATAGCGACATTTTAAAAAATTAAGAATTATTACAAAAAAAAGAATGAAATCCCAAAAACCCATTATCCCAAAAATTCCATATCTCTGAAATTAATAGACATCCCAATACATACATACACACAAACATACATACATTTATTCCAAAATTCGAAATGTCCATATCCGGCATTTCAAAATCCACGAGAGATTAAAATGTGTCAACTCAAAATCTCAACCCAAACATATCTTACAAAATTATCACTTCGAAGTATCAAAATTATGAAAAGTAAAATTCCAATAAAACAAATTTTATGTAAATCTAATGAAAATCTTAAAAGGAAATACCAAAATCCTAAAAAATAAAAATCCCATAAATAAAAACCTTAATTATTCAAAATCTCTAAACTTCAAAATCACAAAATATCGATTTTGTTGATAGCTAGCTACTTACAATAAAAATGAAAACCAGCCAGATTACCGAAATCCAGAAAAACCGAAATGCTTAAATCCCAAAATTTGAAAAACCCAAAATCATGAACAAAATTCAGAAAATTATATATAATCAAAAAAATCGTTTGGGATTTTGGTTTATTCTTTTTTTTTTGGATTTTCAGACACTTGGCTTTTAGGGATTTCGGGTTTTTGATATTCCAATCTACATAATTCAAATGCTAACAATTGAAAATGAATTTATATAAAAATCCCGAAAAGCCCAAAAATGCATTATTCTACATTATCAATATCCTAACCATTTAAAATCTCGAAATAAGAAAATCCTTAAAATTTCAAGTACCTTTGAAAAGTAATAAGAATCCCGAAAATTCATTATCCTTAATAATAAAAATCGCAAAAATTTAAATCCCAGAAATTTCTAATATTCCATAAATCCCACTTTAAGGGATTAGAATTTAAAAATGAATATTAATATAATTTCATACGAATGCATCAATTTCGGAATTCTTGAGCGACATTAGCTGAAAGCTCACCGAAGTTTTAACTGGAGCCTTTTAATTGGTTAACTTAAATTTGTAGCCTAAAATGCTTAGTCACCAGCTATTGTCTGTTTTGAAATTTGAACTGTCGCAGAGCGTTCAAAAGGCTTGTATGATATGTGGATGAATATTTTGACCCCTTTTTCAGGAAATTTTTAAAATTCAAGTCCATCAGGATCTTTGAAAACAATTCCAAAAAAAAACTTCTTCATCCCCATTTACCATTCTTTCCTCGTCTCATACGATTATCTACTATTTTTGTTCAAGCAACACGTACCTACAACAGTTACCCATATAGAAACAAATCGTATACCGTACCTGCTGAAAAGAAAAACCAAACAAAATCCCATATAATAGAAAAGTCCAGAGAGGTATACAAACCGGACAAAGGAAATTGGATATTATCATCCAGAAACAATAGACTCAATACAAGGGAAAACACCTCGGACAAAAGAGGCAACTGTATATGGCTGTCAATAGCCGGTCAAACAATAACCAAAGTCCAGCCAAACCGATTAATTTCTATTCTCTAGCTTTCGGGGGCCAAAAACTCAGCCCCATAAAAACCACATTTACGTGGGAATCTCTATACATACATATCTATAGGACTCTACGAGTAAATATTGGAAAAAGGTTCATGATGCTCGCGACTCACCAAAATATCCTTAGGGAAACGGAAAACAATTGAACTTTCCATAGCTCTCAATGCAATCCCACAGACACACACACGCATCACCACTTTTGGACTTTGGTATGTGTCTGTGTGTGTGTGTGTGGAATTTGTTTATGTTTGGATTGGCATTCATTGTTATAGGTTTTGGATTCGATAACAGATTCCCACCAGAATCAGGATCCCTGTATACTCCATCCAAAGAATGACCCTTGAATCAATTGACATACATATATAAAATAGTTGAGTGACGGACAAACGCCCACGTCATCATCGACGACAACCACGACGACCCAGACCGACTTGAATTTGGTGCCTGAGGTGAGTTTGATTGGAAAGGACGACGACGACGACGATGAAAAGGACCTCTTCTCGTCTGTGTTGATGTTGATGCTTGATGGTGTCTTTCGATTTTAATTTCCAACATTATCATCGACACGCACTTGACAGCGGCCGGCGCGGCGGGCGTGGCATCTAGCACATATAGAACGGAATCAATATCATGGAGTGGCCCTTGAGTGTTATGCTTTGAAACTATTGTCCTAAGCTTTGTATGTATATATAACTAGCAGTTCAGCATCGCCATGACACAAAATGTTAAATTCAAACAGAAGGGATGCCATCAGGCCATGGATTCGATTCATTGCGCACAGGACTTAAAATGACAAAGAAAAGATATATACGATTTTAAGTCCTTTTGTTTTCCTTGCCCAATTGCAATGACAATGGAAAAAAGGATATGTGGGGTATGTGGACGCAGTAGAGATGTGTGGATATGGAGAAATATATATTTTTTTTTTAATTTAAGCCCTAAATCTGAGGCGCTACTGGGAAACTTCGGATGCAACGAAAACAAATTGTTTGTAAATATTTAAGTCATAACGTTTTTAAGGATAAACGTTTATTGCAATATCCCGACTACGCACCATCAGAGAGGAATTGAAAGGATGAAGTCCCGTTTTTCAGTGTGAGATCAGCTAAAGCCTTTTTTAGGGTTGGATCAAAATTCAGTAAAATCGTTAAATAACTTTGGATGAAAATATTTCGAGAACCAGACCTTCCACGCGCTTTTAGTTTAGACGTCCGGATAGAGTTTGAAAAGACCTTTCTGTCCATCATTTTTTTCAAAAATCAATTAAAAAATTTTGGAAAAAGTTTGGCGAAATTTTTACGTCGCTGGAAAGGTTTGTTAATTTGCTATTCGCCACTGCAAACTGCAACCCCTTTCGAGGCTTTGTTGCGGAAATAACGCCATCGACAGCCATTTTAAGGTTGGATCGAGTACCTACACCATTTTGGATGTGAATATTTCGAGAACCAAAGCTGTCAAAATTTTGTAATTTATATCGACGGAAAGGCCTGTTAATTTTCTATACGCAGCTGAAAACCACAACCCTCTATAAGGCTTGGTTGCGGAAATATCGTTATGCAAAGCCCTTTTTAGGGTTGCATGGAAATACAGTAATTTGACTTTGGATGCGCATATTTCGAGAACCAAACCTCTAAAAGCATTTTGGATTTGACTTTTAGAAAGGCTCTTGAAAATATAATAAACACTTTTGAAAACCGCAACCGATTTCGAGACTCCATTGCGGAAATATCGCTATCCAAATACAAATACTTTTGTATGGTTTTACACAGAAATTCAGTAAAATCATAAAATAATAAAATCACTTTGGATAAATATTTTCGAAAACCAGACTTCCCACAAGCTTTAGGATCAGTAGAGTTTGAAAAAGCTTTCCTTTCCTAAGAATCATAAGAGTCTTTTATTTGTGTCTCTATAACGGCACGCGTACACCTAGTCCGTCATCGGCCGAAGTATGCTTGGCCGTTGGCGGCCGAACTCGGCCGATCGAACCAAACGTATAGAAAGAAGAGAGGGCGCGTACACCGCTGAAATCTGAAAGCGACATCGTCCGATGACGTCCGTTAATAAGCGATCAACTGACATATCCCAACATGTTTGGATTTTTCGCCAGTTGCCCGGTTGATTCTTAATAAAGTTCATGCAAATAAAAAAAATGGATACTAAAAAAAAGACCCGCACCGTCCGAGATTGGAAGTAGTGTATGCAGACGAACGTCCGAGACAGTCGTCCGACTAGCTTCGACCCGATATCGGCCGATGATTCGGTTTTAGTGTACGCGTACTGTAAGACTCATTATAAAAGGTTTTCCAATAAGAGGTGTTATTTTGATATTCAAAGAAAAATAGCATTTTTTGAGATATAAATCGGATGTTTATTTCATTATAAAGAAGAAGGTATCCCGTTAATAATGGAACACAACATCAGCCAAATGGCCGCCACGACCACGCTTACAGGACCATATCCTTTTCATGAAATTTTCCATAACCAAATCGCAAAGTGGCTGCCCTATGTCCTCGATAGCCTCACGAATTCCATCTTTGAGGTCTTGAATCGACGCTGGGCTGTTGGCGTAGACCTTATCTTTCACGTGGCCCCAAAGGAAGAAGTTGCAAGGTGTTAAATCACAAGATCTCGGTGGCCAATTGTGATCACCTCTTCGAGAGATAACACGGTCCGGAAACTTTTCCCGTAAAAGATCGATGGTTTCATTGCTTGTGTGGTACGTAGCGCCGTCTTGTTGAAAGTAAACGTTGTCCAGATCAATACCATCCGATTCCGGCCATAAAAAATCATTAATCATCTCTCGATAGCGCAATCCATTGACCGTAACTGTTGCTCCAGCCTCATTTTCGAAAAAGTAAAGTCCAATGACCCCGCCGGACCATAAACCGCACCAAACAGTCACGCGTTGAGGATGGAGAGGCTTTTCAACAATAACTCTTGGGTTTTCCGAGCCCCAGATGCAACAGTTTTGCTTGTTGACGTGGCCTCCGAGGTGGAAATGGGCTTCATCAGTCAAGATGATTTTTCGATGAAATTCCGGATCATTTTCATGCATTTCAAGGACCCAATCAGCAAAGACACGACGTTGTTGATGATCAGCCGGCTTGAGTTCTTGTGTTAACTGAACTTTATAAGCCTTAAGACCCAAGTCTTTATGCAAAATACGGTGTAATGACGTTTGTGGAATGCCTAATTCCAAAGAACGACGAGGAATGGACAAACCTGGGTTTTCTTCAACACTTTGGGCTACAACAGCAATATTCTCAGTTGTTCTTGAGCGACGTGCACGGGTTTTATTCTTCACATCACTAACTTGTCCCAACAGCTCGAATTTGTCCACCAATTTCTGTATTGCGGTCCGACAAGGTGCTTCACGACGACCCAAAAATGTTTTAGTTTTACGAACCGTCTCTGCCAAATTTTCACCATTTTTATAGTGAATTTTAATAATTTCAATGCGTTGTTGAAGCGTGTATCGTTCCATTTTTATTAATGGCGTAGTTTTTACTTGTCAAATGTCAAAAAATGACAGCTTCAAAAGTGACAGCTACCGAAATAGCGGGCTATTCAAAATAACACCTCTTATTGGAAAACCCTTTACATCAAAACGTTTGTACTTTACGTTAAAAGCTTAAAGCTTTTTTGAAGTGAATATTTTTGTGCTAAAAACATGACAGTGAAAAAAAACGTTTAAAATAATATTTTCATTTTTATTATTTTAAATCGACTTTAAGTTATTTTCTATTCAACATTATTTAGCCAACGTTTTTGAACACATTCCCTTCATATAGAGAGTCGAATTATACTTGGATTAATATCGCCTCCCATTCTCTTCATGCAAATGCATATTCAAATTTTTGCACATAATTTTTGAGATTGCATATATCAGTCTCACAGTCCCACAGTCCTCCATTCCCACACTCCCATTCCATATCAAACAGAATTTAATATTCAAAAGAGAGGATTCCCATAACCTTTCCTCCTAAAGTTCTGCCTTGAACTTCATATCTATTTCCATACAACACTGGAAACAGTAGACTCTATGTCGGCTTTCACCAGAAGTTCCCTTCACATCCACTCTATAGTATAGGTATATGCAGAATGACACGACACACACAATGTGTAATAGTATGTTTTTGTTCTATACTCTCCCAGTCCTGGTCCCAATCCAGCGCAACCAATCTCGAAACCACCCACTTATCACCCAAACCCCCCGCACACTAACAATAGAATGTCAAACCCCATTAAACTTTTTCTCGGTTAGCTGCTTTTGCTGGTTGCTGGTTGCTGGTTGCTGGCTGCTGCCACTTCTGTTATCTGAATAACACACGATAGTCGTTTGTTTTCGAATAATGGACATTATGCGCCATTATTTTGGTCTCATCCTTTTTTTACGACACTGGGGTTGCAGGCCCGCAATTATAACGGCATTTAGAGAAAACAAAATCCCCCGCTTTCTATGGCCGCTTTCGTATTAGAGAGCAAATTTAGAGCCAATTGAAAGAGCCTTTGTGGTCGGAAAATGTTGCCATGCCCTCCCCAGCGCCGTTGTTGGCAGCCAGGACGCACAAAGCACAAAAGTGCACTCACTAAAGGAATTAAGTTGATTTGTTGAGGTCGAAAATGGGTTTTGTGCTTTGCTTTTTCTACAAAAGAGGACTTTAACACATACAGGAGGGGGCTGTTGCGGGATCGAGATCGGGTTTCGGGTTGTGAATAGTATTTATGTATGGCTGGCTGCCAATGGGGATTTTGTTCTAACGGTCGTTTTTATTTTTTGGTTTAATTTATTTAGTTTTTTTTTGTGTGCTTTTTTATATTTCTCTTCTTTCGTGGATGCCTTATCAGTTGAGTAATAAAAGGAATTTGGGAATAATAGGAATAAAAATCCGCTTTTATGATGACAACGCGAAAGGAGTTTATATTGTGATGAATGATGAGTGATGATGCTTTGTTGGTATAGTATGAGAGGCTTAGAGCTGTGTTAGAGGAAATTGGCAAATGAGTTTTAGCTGGTTGTTCAACTTTATATTGGAAAACAGGGACCTTAATAAAATATTTATTTATGTTCTCCGTCTTCGTTTTGCAGAATAATTTTTTATTTTTGAAAATTTAAAATATTTTTTTTTTGTAAATTTAAATTCTTAAAAGTTGATTGGAATTAGTGAATCCGTTAATGAGAAAGCCAACAATTTAAAAAGGGGTTCTACGGAAGTTATCTATTTTTAGCAATATTTTTGCAATGTTACTTTCTTTCAAGTGTTAGTTTATTTAAGATATTATTTTATTATTAGGTATTTATTACAAATTTAACAAAATCTTTGAAGCCGTTTTAGAGTGAAATAAAATTTTACATATAGAGGTTTATTCTTAACTGTTGGTATACCTATAGTATTTTGGGTCTGAAATAAATTAATTTTGGGTGTGTATGTTTAATCCAACTGAAATATTGTTTTAAATCAAAAAAATTAGAAATAATTTTAAAATTATTTAACAAATAATTAATTTTGTATATACATATTAAATTTTGTAAGAATTTTTAACACAAAAATTGTGAACACCATAATTTTAACTACCTATTTATTAATGTTATATGGAGTTAAAAATTAAATTTCACAAAAAAATCATTAACCCTTTATTAAATTTCCAAAAATTAAACAGTTTTTTTTTTTAAATCCAAAAATATTTTTGTCGAAAATTTTGGTATGCAATATTATTTAAACTCTTTACAAGCTTCTGTATAAACAAAATTTATTATACCTAATCGATTATTCGTATAATGAGATAATCGAAAATAAAAAAAAAAACTTGCTATGAGAGGTACCTACTGTAAATAATGAAAAAAGCTAATTCGTGATAATATTGACAGAAAGAAAAATGTTCATCAAAATCGGAAGAGTTATTTTTGAGAAAATAAGATTTTCCTTAACTGTTTTTTTTTTCAAGTTTGTAACAGGGAGGTAAAGTTATTTTTGGTTATAAGAATAAGTTTTGTTTAAAATCTTTTAGATGTGGTTAAAAACCAAGTTTTATAAAAATCGATTTAGTCATTTTTTAAATATTGAGTTATATTTAAAGTGTATAAATTATTCTTCATTAAACAAATTGATCTAACAATAAATCAGTTTAACCGTTTCAAGAAAAACGATAATCAAATAAATAATAGTTTTGGAGGTAGGCACCAATAATAACCTACCTGTCAAATGGGAGCTCCATATCCAGCTTCTTTAACACTGATTGCGGTGTGCCCCAAGGTTGCCCCTTAAGCCCGATTATGTTCGCCCTTTTCATTGACGATGTCTCCCGTGATTTTCCTGGGGGTGTTAGGTTCGGAAATCTACTTATTAAGGTACTACTTTATGCGGACGACCTTGTTGTTTTGTCGGACAACCCCACCACATTACAGTTACAAATTAATAGACTTAAAAACTTTTGTTATAAATGGGACCTGAATATAAACACCTCAAAATCAAAAATTATGATTTTTGAAAGCACCCGTCGAAGGAGAAACCCGCTAGAAACATGGTCATTGGATCGTGAACCTATAAAGAGGTGGTTAACCAATTTAAGTATTTAGGTGTTCTATTTTGTAGCAATCTAGATTTCCGTCCCCATTTTAAGGAAAAATGCTTATCGGCAAAAACTGCAATAAACCTTCAATAAGTACATAGGCATCACAGTTAAATTTAGAGTTATTGAAGCTACTATAAACTCATGCTTATGCTATGCCAGTCAAGTTTTTGGTTACCAAGATCTCGATGAATTTGAGATAGTGCAACGCTTCTTTTTTAAACGAATATTTAAACTTTCAAATTATACACCAACTTACGCTATACATGTGGAATCAGGTATCCCTCCGATTTTTCTAAAAAATCTTAAATTTAATGCCGATTACATAGTAATAGTAATGCAAAGGTCAAATGAAAATCTTCATAAGCAAATGATGGATTTCGCATTCCGAAGGAATTTATCGCCGTTTAAAGATTGGTGTGAGATAGCAAATGCACACGGATTTAATCTAAACCTTAGTACAACTACTATTGCTAATTGGAAAGGTAAGTTTTATGAATGTATTGCATTGGTCGATGATTCATTGTATCTCAGTATCTCAGGTTCTTGAATAGGGCTCGAACCTCACTAAGCAGATTGGTCTATAAGCAACTCAATCACACTTTGTTTGTAAACAATTATTTTAATAGTAAACTTTCTGCAAATCAAATAGGTACTTTGTTTAAAGCAAGAACTGAGATGCTAAATCTGAATTACAAACCTCACAGAAATGATAATCCCAGGTGTAACCTCTGCAATCGAAATGAAATCGAAGATGTCAACCACTTTTTAGCCGTTTGTCCAATTCTACAAGAACTTCGAAGACTTTATTTTTCAAAGAGCTTTCTCAATCACCAGGAAGCGAAACAAATTTTAAACGGAGAGTGGGGTTGGAAGGACCTTTACAGTTTTATTGAGCATGCCTTAGATTACCGAAATAGTTTTTTAGAGTAAATTTAAATTTTTAAATATATGTTTATTTATGTATCTTTATCTAAGATGTAACGAGGAAATTAATGTATATTATAAACTTGGATATAATGTTTGTTTAAATTCAATCAATTTATTTAATTGTCTACATAATCTTTTTATAAACTTATTATAATCTTAAACTTTCTTTTTTTTATTCTCGATAAATGTCAATTTTCAGGCAGACGGCAAATATATTTTTTGCCATGCTAATGTTCTTATATAATTTTTCAAATGTATTTCGAGTTTTGGTCTAATAAAGAATTTGTAATAATAAAAAAAAAAACTATTTTTCGAATTCATTTTGTTTACTAAATGTAGATATACCTACATATTTAATTTAACTAATTTTTTTTTAGTCTGTGGAGGCAATTTTGAGAAAATAAGATTTTACTTTTTGGCCCAAAAATTTTGTATCGCAGGTACTCTTAGTTTTGCTTTTGAAAAAAACGTGTCTGTTTAATGTCTAAAAAAAGCTAGGTACCAAGTTTAAAGAAAATCAACCCATCCGCCTAGGCTGTAGCCGAACAGACAGACAGATGGATGTTTTTTTACGAGACCCACTTTTTTCGTCTTCTCTATCACAGTAATGTCAAGTTTGATCATAAAATTGTTAAAATTCAAGTAACAAGCAATATAAATAAATCACATACAAATTGTATACAATTTTATTGTTATTTAGATCGTAAACTTCGATGAACTTCGATGATCATGGTATAGAAAAAAAAATGTACATCCAACTTTCAGAACTTATAGCTTGTGAAAAAAGGTATTAAGAGGATCTTCTTAGAGCTCAAAACTATGTATTTGTGTTGAAAAAAAAAATATTTGAACAATTCAAAAATGCGATATTACATACTTCCACTACTTCTTGGTATCTGAATGCAAAATTGGAATAAAATTAGTTGGACTGTTACCGAAATAATAAAACGGAAACAACCGAACAGTCAGACAATTTCTTAAAATAATTTCGAAGCCATTTTCCCGACAAATCACTTCGAACTTTACGAAATTTAATCAAAATCTTTGAAGCCGTTTTCAAGGAAAATTAAAAAAATAAAACAAGATCTACTTAAAGGAGAGATAGAGATGAGCTAAAACAAAATTTCAGGTATCTCCTCCTGGAATCACATAAAATTTCCGCATACGAAATTTAAAACAAATTAGTTCTACCGTTCAGTCTCTAGATTGACGTAGATACAGACCGACGACGCGACATTATCTCCAAAAAAAAGTATTAGCTGTCATTCACGAGTAATAAAACTGTGAAATTTATAAATGGCTATGCAGTAAATAGAAAATTCCATATACCATTGTGGTTGCTAAGGTTATTTCTCAGGGCAAACAAAATTAAAATCAAGAACTTCTCTTGGAAAATTGTTAGAAAATCTCAACTTTCGTGCCATTTTATTCAAACAGGACATTTTGCCTGCAAAGAAACTAAATAAGAAAGATCATATTGCTGAAATAGGACGTGACAGCATGTCATTCCTGATGTTTTCATAGTAAACTTTGTAAAGGGTTTTCCAATAAGAGGTGTTATTTTCAATAGCCCGCTATTTCAGTAGCTGTCACTTTTGAAGCTGTCATTTTTTGACATTTGACAAGTAGAAACTACGCCATTAATAAAAATTGAACGATACACGCTTCAACAACGCATTGAAATTATTAAAATTCACTATAAAAATGGTGAAAATTTGGCAGAGACGGTTCGTAAAACTAAAACATTTTTGGGTCGTCGTGAAGCACCTTGTCGCACCGCAATACAGAAATAGGTGGACAAATTCGAGCTGTTGGGACAAGTTAGTGATGTGAAGAAGAATAAAACCCGTGCACGTCGCTCAAGAACAACTGAGAATATTGCTGTTGTAGCCCAAAGTGTTCAAGAAAACCCAGGTTTGTCCATTCCTTGTCGTTCTTTGGAATCACAAACGTCATTACACCGTATTTTGCATAAAGACTTGGGTCTTAAGGCTTATAAAGTTCAGTTAACACAAGAACTCAAGCCGGCTGATCATCAACAACGTCGTGTCTTTGCTGATTGGGTCCTTGAAATGCATGAAAATGATCCGGAATTTCATCGAAAAATCATCTTGCCTGATGAGGCCCATTTCCACCTCGGAGGCTACGTCAACAAGCAAAACTGTCGCATCTGGGGCTCGGAAAACCCAAGAGTTATTGTTGAAAAGCCTCTCCATCCTCAACGCGTGACTGTTTGGTGCGGTTTATGGTCCGGCGGGGTCATTGGACCTTACTTTTTCGAAAATGAGGCTGGAGCAACAGTTACGGTCAATGGATTGCGCTATCGAGAGATGATTAATAATTTTTTATGGCCGGAATTGGATGGTATTGATCTGGACAACGTTTACTTTCAACAAGACGGTGCTACGTGCCACACAAGCAATGAAACCATCGATCTTTTACGGGAAAAGTTTCCGGACCGTGTTATCTCTCGAAGAGGTGATCACAATTGGCCACCGAGATCTTGTGATTTAACACCTTGCGACTTCTTCCTTTGGGGCCACGTGAAAGATAAGGTCTACGCCAACAGCCCAGCGTCGATTCAAGACCTCAAAGATGGAATTCGTGAGGCTATCGAGGACATAGGGCAGCCACTTTGCGATTTGGTTATGGAAAATTTCATGAAAAGGATATGGTCCTGTAAGCGTGGTCGTGGTGGCCATTTGGCTGATGTTGTGTTCCATTATTAACGGCATACCTTCCTCTTTATAATGAAATAAACATTCGATCATTTATCTCATAAAATGCCATTTTTCTTTGAATATCAAAATAACACCTCTTATTGGAAAACCCTTTATAAGAAAATTTTGGGGAAAATGTTTCCCCTTGATATGTAAATATGTACATACCTATAAGTACATATTAAGCCAAATTCGAATTTTCCACTTATATTTTGAAAAAATAATTTTTTTTTTTAATTTGTTTAACTAGGATTACCTACACCAGAATGACAATAAAAGATGTTTTTCGTTTGTTTTTTTTTTTTATTTCTAACTGTTTTCTTAATAATGCATACAGTAGAAGGTTAAAAATATGGAAGTCCAAATATATTTTAATATTTTTGTTATCTCTTACAGTACCTACTCCCTCGATAATCTGAACTAATTAAAACAAGGCGTTTTCAGATTTAAGATGGCTTCAATATACTGGAACTTTTTTAGTTCTTATAAACTGATTGAAAAAAACTTTCGTAGTCATTCATAACAACAAAATAATTTCCTAAAGCACAATTTCAACATTTCTTAAGTTTAAAAAAAAAACATAACAAAAAGCATAACAATGTAAATTCTACCTACCTACATAACTGGAGGGAAACACTCTCTGGATAATGCAGCTGCATTAAAAACCTTGAAATATGTTGAAACAGTTAATTAGCCCTTAATATCGCACGCAAAACTCACAAGAGATATTTCTCTTACTCATATAATTATGTTGACGTCATGAGATATTATATATAGAATATTATTTATATATTTAACTGATTTAGTCAGCAACAAACCTACCTCAATGTCAATGTCATCATCATCATTGTCCACTATTCTACCTACAAACATTTCCTACCCTGCAACGATAGTTTTCTTTTTTTGTTTTCATTAATAAAAACCCAAAACAATCTTGACTAACAAAAATGAAAGTACATATCCCTAGGTACAACTCACCATAAGGATCTATAAATCTGACAAAAGTCCATTTACCTGTTGATTTATGTGTACACTGTACACGTGTAGGTATATACACATCATCAAAGGGTAAAGTGAAAGTGAAAACACCGCACGCGGCATTGATATTCGCCATTATGAAAAATCATGCATTCCCCAAGCAAAAACAACTTTTTAACCAAAACACCCCCAATAACAAATCAAACACAAAATACCCTTTATCCCCCAAACTATACCCCAACTCCAAACAACGTACAAAACAAAAAAAAAACTCTCCCCAACACAATGAAACCTTTCGATTCGCTTAGAAACATTTAGCCAACAAAAATATAAAAAAAAAAACTGAAACTGAAACTGAACGAACCCCCCATTTTCCAACTATACATACATACATAGAAGGAAGACCATCATCGTCATAATACGTAATTATCCAAGGATATTCCCTCTAAACAAAAACACCAGCCATTGTATTTACTGAAGCGTGGAAAAACCACTCCTGTGCCAAAAGTGTGTAGCTATTGGCCATTAGTCTCCAGGAATGCGCATGTCTCGGCCTTCATCCCTACAAAGGATTTTGGAATGAGTTCGATGTCCTTGTCCTGATGGCTCCTTTCCAAATATAAACATTTTTTTAAGTCTCCAATTTACTTGATTATTGTTTATTTTTAAATTTGAATATTAGAAAAAAGTCTCCACGGAAGTAGTGCGCATGATCACCATTTTGGCGGGAAAACTTCGCCAACCTACAAATAATACAAATAATTCAATTAGAAATTGCTATTAAATCTACACAACACTACACACATTGTTAAAGATACCTTTACAAATATTTACCCATCGACAATTCAATCTTCTGTTTTGTTTTTTTTTTTTCATATAAATGTAGTTCGAGAAGCAAGACCCCGTCCTGTCCTTATCAATGCCGACCGAATGCCGATGATAAGAGATTCACGTTTCTCATAGTTTCACACCATGTGTTGGGTTTGGTGGTTGAAATTGAATATCTCACACCTCTGCTGTCGGGGAACACGCGCACCTTGGTCGAATTTCTTCGGCTTCGGCTTCGGTCGCACAATAAAATCAACCAATTCGAAAAATGCACTCGCATCTCATACACACTGCTCGAAAACCCTCTGTCGATGAAGGGTAGCATAGCGCTTTATATCACTCACGGACACGCAACACGGACGGACGAAACGCGCCGCATTCTGTACGATAACGATAAATAATATTTGAATTTTTATATCGCATCACTTCGCATTGGGGGTTTTTGAGTTTTTTGCGCCTCTCTAACAACTTGTTCTATTCAATGTCATGATGTCATGTCACATTGTATTACGGAACGGCATTCGGTAAACATCGGATATTAGTTACGGAAATTTTTATGTGAATCCTTTCAGTTTTCGAGAGTAGCAGCTTCATATACCTTTATCGAACAGTTATTTTGAAAACCTTCATAATAAAAGGATACCCTGCAGTGATTTGGTGGAAATATTTTTGATGATTTTTTTTTAATTTTCAAAGTGAGAACAAGTGATTTTAATGTTTTGATAAACTATTCATGATTTAAAAAAAAAAAGTGTGATTTATAAAAAGGAAAATAAATAAAAAGGCAAATAACGGAAAATACAAACATTACTGAAGTAATTAACACAAAAATCGGATCATATATGCGTAAGTATAAAATGTTGCGAGGTTTCAAAATTTTCTTCTCGAATCCTTGGACTATCTACGATACACAATTTTACAATTTTTCTCGATTAATTATTTTTTTTTAATTTAATAAAACCGTAGTTTATTTTAAAATAAAAAAAAGAGTTCTAACAAAAATGTCAAAACATTGGGAAACTTCTGTTATCAAGTGGCAAAGTTGTGTATATTATTATTAAATATTTCAAATTGTTAAAATTTAACACTTAAGATTTTAAATTAGTTCATTAATTTAAATTTTAATATATAGTTAGTTTACCTTTACTTCCCAAAACTGTGAATTTCTACCAATTTTAGTTCAAAGTTCTGTCAACAAATTAAATTGGACTAAAATTGGTACAAACTGGCAGTTTTTGGAAGTTAAGGAACAGGGGTAATGTACTAACCTAGACCTATTATTTAATCAAAGTGTGACCATTGCATTGCTTGGAATAGCTAACTTTTATAAAACATAAATTTACAGATAAGCAGCCTTACTGTGAGTTTCACCCGAAAAATATTTCACCTTACGATTTTTTGTTCGCCCGGAATTTTAAAAGCTATTGTGAGTTTCGCCCGAACGAAATTTTGTTCGCCTATGAAAAAGAAGTGAAAATGACATTACATTCCGTCCGAAATGAATGTTCACAATAAGGGGAATTTTTCGATCATGAAATTTCGGGGGAAACTCACAATAGGCGAAAAGTGAAATGTCAAATTTTCCGGGTGGAATGTTGATCGGGTGAAATTCACAATGAGGCTGAAGATTTCTGCAAATAAAATCAACATTTTCGATATGTTCTTATAATAATAGGTAAATTTCGAAACTAAAAACTATTGTTAAAATGCGTGAATTAGAAGTAATTGTAACGTGAGGGTTTTTCTTGACAAAGTAAAACAATCGTTTTCTGTGAAACATTATGAATTTGTCAACGTTTCGTTTCAAAAATCTATCACAAACTTTCTTACTTTTCATACTTTCTGAAGGTGTATACAAAAGCAGTGAAGTGTGGTGGCTAATTTAATGTCATTTATACAGAATTTTCTTCAAGATTTTAACGGAGTCTAGCATGCCGTGTTAAGTATAGGAATGTACAGGAACATGAGATTTCAGAGACCTCAGAAATCTCAGATACATGCGAACAGGATTCCTCAGCGAAATTTCTCAGTTTCGCTATTAAAATGCTGAGGAAACAAAAATTTGGATTCGCTTGCTCACTCTTTGACAGAGCGAAATCTCCGATGTCTCATTTTCCTGAACGCGCCTTATTAAATTGAAGGCCTTTAACTCACATCTTATGAAATGGCTTGAGAAATATCTAAAAAAAAATCACTTTTATTTTGTCAAAATTGGTTTGCAAAACTACAAAGCAGATCTAAAACTCATCTCAGGGGTTCCTCAAGGTAGCCATCTTGGACCCCATTTGATATATCTTATATCCCCTTTTAACTATAGATCTTCCACTCTGAAAATCGTATGTCTCAGGAGGAGTTAAAGATTTTGCGATGTACTTATAAAGTCCTTGATCGTTCCTCCTGAACTGATATAAATAATGTTGTTAATTGTTGTTTCAAAATGCAGGCAAATGTCGTACACTTTTAGTCCATTGAAATGTTGAAATTTTGGCTAAAGCTTGCATTTTGTACAGGTCAAGGTTTTTTCCACAAGTAAAGGGTAAATCAGTGTGAGTATAACAAATTATTTTCGGGGTTAAAAGCCCCGCATTTGGCCGCCATCTTCTAAAAGGTAATGTAAAATTTTTTTTTTGAGATATCTTGAGAATATGTCTCACGAAAAAAAAAATCGATATATTTTTTTTGTAGAAAATTGAATTCTATACAATTTTGTTTGAGATACTTTTTAACGAGAAACTGAAAATAAAAAAGTAAGAAATAAAATAGACGGACATTTCCAAAGAAAATATTATTTAAAAGTTTTTATCTTTTATTTTGCCTTTTTCTTTTTTGGCTCTGAGCAAAGCTCTTGAGCACTGAACTCTCATTTTATAGGGAATCCATTTTTAATTTTATTTTTAGTAATGTGTGAAGTTAGGGATCGTTAAGAAATCCCGCAGCATGTTGTTGATTTCGAATGTAATATTTTTCTAGATTTCTGGACCTGTACAAAGGTGGTTCCTGGACCTGGACAGAGATGGAATTTTTTTTTTTTTGAAAAAACTTTTCTTTTGGAAAAGTTGTTTTGTTTCCAAAAAAAAAAAATTTTCCTTTGTCCGAGTTCCAGACCCACCTCCTGAATTTTTTTTTAAATTGTACAAAAGTTGTTTCCAAAAACAAAAAAAAATTGTCCTTTGTCCAAGTTCCAAAATAACCTCCAGAACTTTTGTCCCGGTTCCAGATCCACCTCCAGATCCTTCGTTCAAAAAACCAATTGTTCTACCTCCAGAACCTAGTTTAAAAAAAAAAAATTTGTTCTTTGCCCAAGTCCCAGATGCGGGATTTCGTGATACGGGATTTTGTGATGCGGGATTTCGTAACCAACCCATGAAATTGGCTTCGCTCAGCGTTTCGCTCGATTTGCTCGGTCATTTTATTCTGAGCTAATTGAACAAGCTCTGAGCTAACTCCAATGGAAAAAAGAAACACACTTTTTATGCTCTGATATGTCTGAGCTAAAAAAAAAATATATTTTTTTTTTTGACAGTTCCGTGATCTGCTCTAAGTTAAAAAAGAAAAACGCCAATTGATTGATTTAATAAAATTTTCTCTCAAAGTGTCCTTCTAGAGAATTCAATCCTCTACCAAAAAAGATTTTCACATTTTTTTTTTGTGGCATCACTCATGAATCTGAAGACATCGTGAAAACATATTTAACACCGTGTTCTCCAAGATGGCGGCCAAATGGAGATTTAATTATTAGAAATTCAAAAATCCAAATAATTTGAATTGAACTTAACAATCTTTACGTATTGACAAGGTCCCCACTATAGTCAACTAGATGAGTTGAAGTGAGTTCGCCGAGACGATACTATCTAGAATTGTAAACAGTTATTAACTGGGATGTCTAGAGGCTCTTTCAAAAAAATATCAATTCTTTATTGAAGTCCAAGAAATATTTTTTTTAAAAAAATGATCATACAAATTTGGATCGAAATTGGTAAAGCAGTTTATTGATAAAATCTAAATGTTTGTTCACTTTTGTTCACAGTTTTGCATTAATTAAAAAAAAACAATTTTTTATTAAATATTTCAATAGGTAGATACTCGTATTTTCAAATTTTGAAAAAAAAAACATAATATTTTTAATTTCTTGTGAAACATTTTTTTTTTTTAGCATAATGCTTTGACTATTCTAACTAAGGCAAAAACGTGAAAAAAGTCAATAAAAATTGTTATTCAACTGGATTACCGAATCCGGCGGCACGCGGCGGGAGTCAGACTCACTTTTGCTATGTACTTGACTACAGAATCTCTTAATTCAAGGACCAATCGCTCTGCAAATACATATTTTCCTTCCACATTTCCTCAAGGGTTTTTTTTGATAAAAAGCAATACAGCAATTTGATACGTAATTTTTTGAAAAAAAAAAAATTTTACAAGTTCTTGACTCTACATCTACAGTAAAATGTTGCAGATTATTACACAATATTTAGAAACAATAAAATTTGTTCTTATATAATTGGTTTGTAAGAGAATGTAAGATCATTCTCGAAGCGGAAAACCGGTTTGATAAATCGATTTTAAAATTAGCAGAAATATTGCTGCTTGATTATTCTACTTGTGCACTTAAGTAGATACCTACCTATATTTAGGCTCATAGTTTTTCAGTTTTGAGTTAGGCCAGAGTTAGCCAACACTAGAAATAAATTAAACCACAATTAACTGAAAAAGCAGATTTTTTGGTTGTGGATGCATTCGGAAGGACTAAAAAAACTCGTTGGATAAAACATCAAAAACATCTGTTCGGTTAATCCTGAGTTAACTCACCAATTTTGATGAGTTAGCTCGGGTTTAACTTTATTCTCACACTGAAAAACTGGACCTTAAACAAGTTTATTCGTGCACTATACGTAAAGAGTTTAAGGTAAATAAAGGGTCCGCCTAATAACTTCCTTTTTTTTTTTTTGAAAATGGCGCAAAACATCGAGTGTAGCTTCGGCTGTGTGGCACGTAGCGCCGTTCTGTTGAAACCAAATGTTGCCAATATCCTCCTCTTCAATTTTTGTGAACAAAAATTCGTTCAACGGCCACTCCTTGCTCATTTTCGAAAAATGGCCCAATTATGCCTCTGGACCAAAATCCGCACCAAACAGTGACTCGTTTTGGGTGTATCGGCTTTTCAATGTATGCGTGCGGGTTTTCTGTGCCCCAAATGCTACAATTTTGATTGTTTACTACCCGCCAAGATCAAAATGAGCTTCATCTGAAAAGATGAGTTTTTTGGCAAAATCGGCATCTTCTCTGAGTCGATCGCAGGCCCACTTAGCGAAGCGTATACACAACCATATTCGTTCAGCGGAAGGATAAAACTAATTATCTGTCAAATCAGACATGAGCTAAGTGTTACCATTCACGAAATAAGCACTAGTTGAAAAAAAAAAACGTTAGATGGCGGACCCTTTACTTATGCGTTCCTACCTTGAAACGTCCATCTGTTTAGGCTCTAGCTCTAGATTTACTCTGGACAAGTATGGACAAACAGAAGCACGTGAGGCGACGTACGACACTTTTCCATGTTGAAATGTCAAACAATATTGAGCAAAAATATCACGACAATTTGACACGACCCACGGGTTATCTGTCATTAATCCCTTCTAAAATAGTAAAATAAAATGTTAAGATTTGAAATACGCCAAAATAAAGTATATTGTTCAGTCGGAATGTATCTATGCACCTTCATTTAACATTTAATCGTTAGAGGGATTCATAAAGAGTCTAAAGCTAAGTGTACACGATTGATAGATTTTACAAAATTGTCAGACCTGACAATGTCTGACAATTATCTAAAAATGAGCTGACAATTAAGTTGTGTGTATATACGGTTAGGAGAAAATCTTACAATCTCTAACAATTTATTGTCAAAAGTTGGCTGATTACCTGTCATTAAATTGTAGGAGATTAGTAGATTTTCTCAATGGTGTCAGCTCATTGGTAGATACTTGTCAGACATTGTAAGAGAGAGACAGAAAATTGTACGATATTAAAAAAGTGAATCTGACAGTTTCTTCACTGTTTCAAACGTCAGACAACGATACAAATGTTCAGCCTTACAATTTATCGTCGTACAAATAATTATCGGACAAATTTTCTGACAAATAATTCTAAGACTATACATGGTTGTCAGACATTGTAAGCATGCTTTTCACTGACATATGTATCTAACAATTTTGTAAGATCAACCAATCGTTTCCGCACTAAGTTTAAGAGGCACTTTTCAACCAGCATAAAAGATTAAAAGTGAAGAAATTGCATTTTCTTAAATTAATTATAAGACCTATGAATTTAGCAAAGTATGTAAATATTTAATTTAACTTAAGTTTGATATTTCTTTCAACAAAAACATAGACAAACGCCATGATACCCCGATAATACCCACTGGGACGTTGCTGTTATTTTGTTGATGTTAACAGAACTGATTGGAGCCTTTATCGTCTCATCTGATGACGTCATGGCCATATAGCTCTAATGAAAAACAACTTTTTAATTTAACCGTTGAAATTCAGATAAAAATAACCAAATATTATTTTATTTTTTAAAATTTGGTTCTGAGAATGGACAGCTATTTTATCCAAATTTATAGAAAATTAGAAACAAAAATTCATCATCAAAGCTTGAAGAACGAGTACCTAAGTTATAATAAAATCCATTTACATGACCACCTCACCGGTAATGACGCACGGCGCAATGCCAATGACGACGCAAGGTACAGGAATTCTATAGGTACTGAAAAGTGATTTATTAAAATTAAATCGAAGTTAACAAAAACTGATTGTTTTTATACAATTTATTGTAAAGTTCCCTTGCAAAATACCCAGATAATTAAATTTATTTAATTTGTGCACCAAATTATCTGTTTAATACAAAAAAAACACTCGTTACACGGTAATGTCTGCCAAAATCGCGGTAGATATGGAAATTAAAATCGTTTTTTCGTCAAAATCTTCATTTTTCAATTTTCATTTAAAGCTTACTTGTTCCATTTGAAAAAATATATTAGTTTACATTTCCATTTCAGGCACTTAAATGATGGTTTTATTGCTAACACATAAAAAAACTGCTTTTATTTTGCTATTTTTAAAATTGTTGCTAATCTAAAAATAAATTAACTGCTCTAGTACAGGAAAGTTCGTCAAAAATCTATCGCTTCTTGATGGTACGAAATACCTATAGGACGGCTGATTTCCGTTGCATATCTGAAAGATACGAGCTGTTATAGAAAAAATAAAGTCCAGTGGTCATACTCGGTAATCAATCAGCCAACATTCGCACGTGTTAAAGGAACGCAAGATCGACCGAGAACATCGCTGCGGTCGGTCAAAGTGTACAGTAGAACCCGAGAGAGTCGATTCCTCGTCGTGCACAAGAAGTCGGCCTTTCGCAGACTTCAACTTGGCGAATTTTGCATCATGACTTGAGCCTACACCCTTTTAAAATCCAACTAGCCCAGGAGCTCAAAGTTCAAGGCCAACGCCGTTTTTTCGCTTAAAAAATGGGCTTTGGAGCGTTTAGAGCGTCATTGATCCGTACTTTTTCGTCAATGGCCGAGTTCAACGCACATCTGAATATTCAGAATTCTGAATTTTTGAAGCTCTTGATTGGCCAGCTGTCAGAAAAAGTTCTGAAAATTCAGATGACTTCTGACAGCTGGCCAATCAAGAGCTTCAAAAATTCAGAATTCTGAATATTCAGATGTGCGTTGAACTCGGCCAATGGCGAGAGCTAAAGAACGATGGCAACCAATATCTTAGGGCCCAAATAGACCTAGACGACATGTGGTTCCAGCAGGACAGCTGGTGATACGTGCCACACAGCAAACGCCACGATCGTCATTCTGCATGAACGATTTGAGGACAAGGTTATCTCCCGGTTATGTGAATTGGCTAGGGCTACCAAAAGATCATGCGTTTTGACACCGTTAGACTTTTTCCTGTACGGCTTCCTGAAGTCGAAGTTCAATGCGAATAAACCACAATCGACCGATGGCCTTAAGATGACCATAAAAAATAGGCCATCGCTAAAATTCAGCCGGATCTATGCGCAAGAGTCATTGAAAATTATACCACTCCGATCCGTGCCACTGTGGCATACATGGGCCTTTTAAATACAAAAAAATAAATTTTGTTAAAACCTCACACACAGCTTGTTTTAGTCCATATCAATTTCTTCTGCCCAGAGTTATTGAAAAACCCTTATATCTCCGAAACTAATGATTTAAGCTGAAAAATGTTACAATCAAAGTTTTTGGAAATAAAATTATCATTCAATTGTTCCTATATTTTTTTTGCAGGGACAATACTTGCGAGGTTATGTAATTTATTTTTTTTAATTCCTCGATTCTTACCGTAAATTGTTTAGCATACAATTCCAAATATTTTGATATCTTTTAAAGGATCGTGCGATATTGGAGTCCAAAGATATTTATAGCTCTGAAAAATCTGCTGAATTTTTAGAGATTAATTCATGGTATACCTCCTCATGGTTCTATCTCCTCTTATTCATGGTACACCTACGAATTTAAAAAATTGAAAAAAAAAAACACAAAAAAAAAACTTAAGGCTGACTAATTTTTGAAACAAATTAACCCTTTTTGACCAATCATCACTGACCTTTTTGATGGTAGATTGTTTTGGCAAATATGACTTATATGGGGTGCTTAGATCCCAGAGCCATTTACAAAGCTTTTGTTATTAGATTTTATATAAATCGTTTTTAATTTCGTGGCTCAAAACTTCTTTGCGGTAAAAAGGCCTGGGAAGGTGACATTTTCGAGATAATGGTTATAATATTTTTTTAAATTTTATTTTATATAATAGCCTTATAGTTAAAGCTATTTTAACAAAAACTTTTCACTAAAGATAAAATTTCAGATACTAAAATGAAAAATATGCAATTTTCTTTATATCTACCATTCACAGATTATTTTTATTCGTTAAAAATGATTTGATACGAAAACTCATCAAAACACCATAATATTATCCCCAAAAACCCTTTGTATACGAGTTAAACCATAACCCATCAACATCATGACGACAATTTCATCGCTTCTCAACCACAGCAGCCAAATGCCAGGATCAAATCAAATGATGACAACCTCCTCCCTCAGTAAACAATCCTCATCGTCGTCGTCGGTCAGTTCGCATCACCTCCAGGCAGACCACATAAAGCGACCAATGAATGCCTTCATGGTCTGGTCAAGAGGACAACGCCGTAAAATGGCTCAGGATAATCCCAAAATGCACAATTCAGAAATCTCTAAGCGTCTCGGAGCTGAATGGAAGCTTCTTACCGAGGGCCAGAAACGACCATTTATCGATGAGGCAAAGCGATTGAGGTAAGAACTATATATATTAAGAGTGTTAAATTCCAATGAAAGCTTGAATATAATGTAAAGGGCGTATTAGGCTTGATGGCAAGACAACAATGGTTGCTATTGTTTGACATTTTACCTTCCCATATTCTCGAGGTAAGTGTGTTCTATTGTTAAAGTGTGGGACACACTTTTATATTCATAAAATGTAAATTGTTATGATTTATGTGTGTAGGACAAGTTAATCATCAGTTATAGACAGGCTTCCTATCGAAATCGGGGAATGTTTCTGGGGGATATCTCGCCTCGATGTAGAGTAGTAGAAAACTATTCCAGGAATCTTAATCTTTTATGAAAGAGGAAATGTCATAAGAGACAGGGTTTAAAATCAATGGGTTGTTTGAAGGTATCTTTATCTTAAATATTTATATAAGTGTATACCAACATAAGGAGAGGGGTGTAGTTTTGATAAATGAGGAAATAACTAATCCCTCTTTTATAATTAATTGAATTTCTGGAACATGTGTTTGCAAATAATTACTTGACGTATTGTCAATCGTTGTGGTCTTGATAAGGCCATCATCCATGAAGTGATTGTTTTGTGTCAATAGTGATTTATTAACCTAGTATAGGGAAGCTATCATCACAATTCATCAAACTAATCGGTTTAAGTTTTGGTGAAGAGGGTTTGATAATTTGGTTGACCAAAAAAAAAAAAAACCCCATAGACATAGTTGACAATTTTATAATCATTTTTGAGTGTGATTATGAAAAATCAGTATCTTTTTTTGATAGATTGCTTTTTCGAATATAAAATAGAAAAATATATTTAATACAGAAATATACAAATACTTTAACTATAAACACTGCGATAACATCAAAACAATCGATTATATTGTCAAAATTCAAATATACTTGTCTGCGATAGATCGTCAAACCATTAATTTGTTGAAATTTAGGCGATAACACAAGCTTATAAATAATCATTGATTGTTTTAAATTACTTGCAGACAATTTATAGAGATTAAAAAAAAAAATTGTCTTTTCAAGTATTTGTGAAGCCTTAAATAAATATGAGATCTGATTGTATTTTTATGATAAACCCGATTGAGCGCATTTGGATGTGTGATGGGACAATCATTATTGATTAATACGAAATTATCAAAATTTAGATTTTAATCAAAACTTTCATTGCGATAATAAACGATTCTTAAATGGACTTCGTTTATTCTTAAAAATTATTTGGAACCTTAGAAAAGCTGTGAAAGTGATGGAAGTTTATGCGAAATTATTATTATTACAGGAAAGTCTGTTTTTTTTCCAGAAAAAAAACCTTTCTTAGGATTTTGTAACCTTCAGTTTCTCTTTTAGAAATGGCCATTGTTTTGGGCGCAACCGTTGGTTGTGGAGAAAAGTCCTTAAACGGGCTTCGTAAAAGATACATTTGTTTATAGCTCGACGAATATTGATTTACTTCCAAGGCCAGGTTTATTTATTTATTTTATTTATTTATTAATTTCATCAAGCAGATTTATACAAATAATATATAATCTTACAGGCTACAGATAATAATTTACTATTGAAAATAAAATACTTAATAAAGAAGTTAAAACAAAACAATATATATATTTCGGCCAAAAGTTAACGTAAACCACCAGGTTATGAATTTATCGCGCAAAAGTACTATACCAAAATATTTACGACGAACAACAAGAGATTGAAGGCCAAGAAGTTGACACCTTGTTTTATAATTTGGGATACGGATATTCCAGTTTAAGCGACAGACTACAATTCGAAAAAAAACTTTTTTTGTATGTTTTCAATCCTCTTGGAATGAACTTGATAAAATGGGTCCCAAATTATACAGCAGTATTCCAACGATGACCTGACATACGCATAAAAAAGAGATCGAAGAGTAAATGGATCCGTAAACTCTTTAGAGTTACGATTAATGAATCCAAACATAGAGTTAGCTTTTGCAACCACAAAGTCTATATGGGACCTAAAGCAGAGTTTAGAGTCAAAGATGACCCCGAGATCTTTCTTTTCATTAAGTATTAAAAGTTCCGTAAGTTCGATAGAATACTGAAATGCGAAAGTTGAGAAACTCCTAAAAAAAGATAGAAATTGGCACTTTTGATACACCATTCAGACAAGCGCCGAAGGTCGCTTTGGAGTAAATGACAATCACTAAGGGATTTAATACAATGGAATATTTTTATGTCATCCGCAAACATCAAACAAGAAGCATTTTTTAGGAAATCAGGGATATCATTGATCAAGAGCAGGAATAGAAGCGGCCCTAAATGACTTCCTTGTGGTACTCCTGAGGTGACATTAATTACATCAGACAGCACCTCATTTATTCGCACAAACTGATTTCTGCCATTCAGGTAGGATTCAAACCACTTTAAAATGTTTGAGTGGAAGCCAATAGATTCCAATTTTTTTTTTATTAATATATGATGGTTTACTCTATCGAACGCTTTAGCAAAGTCCGTATGTATGACATCTGTTTGAAAACCATTTTCAAGATAACTAATAATCAGATGACTAAAAATTGAGAGCTTCGTTGTTGTTGACCTGACAGCAACAAATCCATGTTGTAACGGGGAAATAATTTCTTTAAGAACAAAGCTAATTTTATCACAAGCAATTTTTGCAAACATTTTGGGTATCGTCGATAGTTTACTAATTGGGCGATAGTTAGAAACGTCTTGTTTAGAGCCAGATTTATGAATAGGTATAACATACGAGATTTTCCAATCATCAAGAAAAATACCCTTTTCAAGAGAAACGTTAAATAATAAAGTTAATGGTCCCGAAAGGGCAGCTACGCAGTTTTTCAAAACAATTGGAGGAATACCATCGGGTCCTGACAGCTTATCTTCATTCAGTCCGATTAAGGCTAATTCAATATCCTTGTTGCTTAAATTTAAGCGACCGATATCGATTGAATTTAAACATGAACTATAAGAAAGGTTAGAAGAAGGGATACTTTGAGGAGTATAAACGGAGTGAAAAAAGTTTGCAAATAGTGACAAGGTTACTAGATGTAGCTCCTGAGTATTGCAAGGTTAAGTTCACCATCAGGTAAAAACAATTTTAAAAACTATTCTATGACACTTTGACTCAACAGGTCAGGTAGTAAAATTAAAATCTACAAGATGTGTTAAAGTAGCTCGAACTTGGTTAAGATTAACACTGCGGTGATGTTAGAATCATGAAAAAATATGTATTTACAAGAATGTCATGTTGAAACTACATGATATCTTCTTAAATCAACTACCTACAATTTTATTAAAATATATTGCCTTGTTAATTTAATCACGAATATAGATAATGTTATTAAAATAGTGTAGCTTTTCATTTCTGCAACTATAAATGGGAAAGAGAAACCTCTAAATTTAACAATGACACTTTTAAAATTTTAACTTGCCGTTTTTCTCTGAGGCTGACTCAAATGCACCAAATATAAGTGGTCAACAATTGGCAAATAGTGGGTGTGGAAGAATCGGTATTTGGAAGAATATTTCTGAGGAAGAGCAAAAACATAAATTTACTAAAGCTATAAGCAATTGTCCCTCTCTATTGAAATCTTAATATGAAGTCAATATGATAACGCGTATTAACACTTTTGACTTCAGCAGAGGTTGCCACTTTCTTGATTTTTTAAGTGGGATATTAACTTTACACGCTAGAATATATTGAACAACAACATGAATAGACAACAAGATACACAAAACATATCAGCAGTCTATTGCTCTCTGGTCTCTCAGTAATCGAATTTTTCTGTTTCTTTGTTTCAATGTAAATTTAGACTAAACTTCATCCGAAGTGTCATTTTCTACCCTCCAATAGTTTTTTTTTCAATAATCATTTATACATTTAAATGTTCAAATTAAAATAATAATATTAAAAAGTGAGTTTATTTCTTGTTTTACATATTATCATTATACATCTTTGTAATAATCGTTTTTTTTTTTTTTTTTTTGTATAAATAAAGTTCCCCTGAAGAAGACAGCAACCCCTGCCGAAACGTCGATAAAGTCAATGTAACATTATTGTTTCATTGCAAAAATTAAAGCGACCAAAAAAGCCGACGAAAAAATCTCTTCCACCACATAAAGTATTAACTTTAACTTCTATACCTAAATATGTCAAAAATCTATCGAAATCGAAGTGCGACAGTATATAAAGGGTGTTTTTTTTAGACGTGTGGTTTTTTAAGAAGAAATAAAACGCATATTATTTAATTTTATGGTCAAGAATTTAGCTTTATTATAAAGATAAGGGTTTGACATAATGTTTTAAAATGATTTCGGGTAAGTGGCCGCCGCCGCTGGCTCGAATAAACTCCAGCCGAGAGGCCCAATTTTTGACAGCTACAATTATTGCGCGCTATGGCGGATGGACTCATTCGGGTCTTCTTCGATATTCTGCTCCACAGCAGCAATAGCGTCTTCGGTGCGCACTGTACGGCGTCTCTGAGGATGCGCATTATCCACTAGAGTAAACGTGGTGCGAAACCTATCCATATGGTTGCTCGAATTTATGCGATTTTGCGATTATATCGACCGAATATTGGACGCAGCGCGCGATGCGTGGCGCGAACCGAACCATTACTTTGGTAATAAACTTGCACAATTTGCAAACGTTGTTCAGGAATAAAACTATTAATTATGAAATGGCAAACTAACGTAGTATTCGCAGATTTTTGACACGCATCTGACAGTTAACCCACCAAATTTGTTGAGCTCATTCCAGATCTGAATTGACTAAAAAAAAACTTTTTTTAGGAGTTAACTCGGACTTAACTCCGATACTATAGGATGATCTCGAACTGAAAATCTGGGGTAGGACTTGTAGAAAATATAAGCCCTGATAGTCTCAATATTTCAAAAAATAGTCATTTTATAGAGCTTATTGATTAAAGGTGCACCAAAATCGTCTTTCAAATTTGTGAAGTTTTGTATTTTTGTGTGCAAATTAGTTAACTGATTGAAACAGTATAGTCAGCAATTATGAATTGCACCCGAAATTGGACTTCAGTAAAAGTTGCAAATAAACGAATTTATTTGTTGTCTCCTTGCCTCGTATAGGGACAAAAACTGAGCATAAGACAGCAAAACTTTAATATTTTTGAAAATCGTAATTGAAAAAAAAAATCCGTAAAACTTTACGGTTTTTTTTAAACATTTGTGACACCTGCCACTGTTTTTTTGAAAAAGGAAAATGGCGGTGCTAACTTCACTCACATTTTAATTATTATGTATCTTTAGGTTGTAGGTATTCTCCAAAAGCCTATTTATTGCTTTTTTTCAATTTATTTATTTTCAATTAAATTTAAAATATGTAGATATGTCTGTTATAAATTTTCGTTCATCAATAATCCTTGGTCTGGCACTTGGGAGCAGCATCGGCTGAATATTGGACTTCCGAAACTTCCCGGAAAGCTAAATTTTAAACAAAACAAAAATAAATTTATTATCAAAAATCAAAATCTAGTCTATTTTCAAATTGATTTTACCTTTTTGTGGGTTCAAGCAATTGTATTTATCCAAATGGCATTTGCCTTGCATTTTCAAGTAGCATCGACCATTATAGGCATAAATTGCAACATCTTCTAAATTACATTTGTAGTCACAGTGACTTGGAGGAGTTGGAGCGAGACTGATAACAGTAGCAATTAGAGCTGAAAATAAAACAAACAAAATTGTGTTAGTATAATTTATATAAAAAAAAAACAACAATTTAAAATAGTAGGTATTTATATTTATAAGAATTTTTGAAATTATAAACTAAAAATGTAAACAAACCGAAGAGAACAAACACTGCGGCAACGAATTTCATAGTGATTGGATTTTTATTTAAAGTTTTGCTTAAGGTTCACAAGGTATCAACTAAAGGTATACGGCCTTGAAATCAATGTGATGTAATTTAAGAATATTTCACGATCTTATATATAATTCTTTGGTTCATGAGATTTTGAATGTATCCATTTAAGGCTGCCAGAAGCGGGAAATTTTGTGATTGGATGATGCAATCATTAAACTTCTGATGGTCAATGTGGATTGTTGTTTATCGATTTTCTTTTAAATTTATTTTTAAAATTAGAATGAAACAAACGTTAAAAAATAACGGTTTCAGTAATCCTTGTTATAGTATTTTAAAATATTTATTTATGGACAAAATATCGATTTAAGTTATCGAGTTTTAATTATTTATTATTTTTTTTTTGGATGAGGGCTGAATACTTGTACTTCCGTTTTTGACTGAAAATAATTTATTAATCAGAAACAAAGCAATTGCGTTGAAGTATGTAAAAAAACGGGAATATCGTTAGTTTAGAATCGAATAATATAAAACAAATTGGCAAATAATAATATTTGTCAGTTTTATTCATCTTTCTTTAAAATAGATTAATATATACCTACCAACATAAATATTACACTTTAAGGTCAACAACATAAAAAAAAAACAATTCAGGAAATTCAAAGCAAACAATTTATTAAATCAATTTATTATAAAAGAAAGTAAACATTTTGAGGATTCCATCTTCTCGAACTCTGCCTCGCAACGCATTTTTCAAATGGCAAAAGAGGTGGTAAGTATCAATTACACCAGATCACGGTTGGAAAAAGGCTTACTATTGTACTAAATTCTGTACTATTTAGTTTTTGCAGTACGCAAGTACTACTTTTCAATTTTCAGTACAATTAGTAATTTTTGTTGTTAAAGCTAACTTTAAATGTTTTCCTCAAATCAATTTACACTTTACCTAAAAATTCAATATGCGAACCGCTAACAAACCCAATACGAAAATATTCCTCACCTGGGATGAACACCACCTTCATTTCCTTTAAAATTCTTAACTCATCACTCAAATGTCACGTACATATGTTTTAAATTCGATGAATTTCATACCTGCTATTGGTTTTTTTTTCGTGTAAGAACATTGGATGTTTAACTCGAAATTGACATGCGATGATCAAGGAATGATGTTTTTTTTTCATTTTTTCTCTAAAATAGATCAAATCATTTTAATTTAATTTTGTATTTATAATCTTGAGTGTTATTAAAATTAAACTACATTTCAGCTTTCTGGCATAAAATTCACACAGTGAAAATACAACGTAGATGTTTTTTGCAACCAATAGACTTTTTTATTTAACAATAAATTAAAAAAACAAAAATATTTATTTTAATTTTTGCAACAGCAAAAGTAAATAGAAAGCTGGAATTTTAGCAATTTTAAGAAAACAATAATTATAAATGTTCACAAAATTTAAAAATATTGTGCTTCCACGTCAAGAATATAGACTTTTATGTATTAAATGCTTTTGAAATTCGAGGTTTTTTTACGATACATTTTTGGTAACCTCACCGCCTTCGAGTCAAAAGAGAAAAAGTTTTTTAGTACTATTTTAATCAGTACTATAGAAAAAAAGACCATTTCCATCACAGATATCTCTTCATCACTGTCCCAGCTGTATGCCGAACTTATCGTTTAGAAGACGTTTGTTTTTGAGTTGAGGAGTGGATGGAAACTCCGATTAGCGTATACCGTAATAGACCAAGAGTCCACAGTTTTTTTGCGTATAAAAAATAAACCTGTGAGTCGAAAACTTTGGTAAAGTTTATCAGAGAAATTAAAGTCTTGCAATCCCTGATCGCGGCCTATATACCACGGCTTTCAACTCAAATGCTTATTTTTTGGCTAACCTTCACACCCGAAAATTTGATATGGGCTTTTAGACTATTATGCGCTGTGAATAGTTTTGAATTGATGCGTCCGTTGGGAAAAACCAGAACCATTCATACAAGAAAATGTTAAATAGTGCAAATACAGTAGACGCCCGATAAAGTGAATTACCGATAATGTGAATTTCTCTAAAATGTGAACCGCCAAAACTTTACATTGTCATCTCTCAATCTCTGTAATGTGAACTTCCGCAATTTTTTTAACTCTAAAATTTAAATTTCTTCTGTAAAAGTTTTTATATTTTTCTTTTTTTCTCTTGTTAATTTTTAGTGCAATATTAGGGACTAAATAACTATTGTTTGTCTAGATATATTACAAGGTTTGCCAGACAGTATGTGTCCTGCGATTTGTTGTGTTTTTTATTAGCATTATTTTATTTTTCATTTTTCTGAACTTAATAAATTTTGAAACTGTCTTAGGAAATGATTTTGTGTTGTTATAAATGAATACAAAAGCTGTTTCAATCAGTTTATAAGAATTGAAAAATGTTCCAGTAATATGAATCCCTCTAAATTCCGAAAACACCTTGTTTTAATTAGTCCACCAGTGGTGGATCCAGAAGGGGGGGTCATAGGGGTCATGCCCCCCCTCCCAGAAGCCTAGAGCAAAAGATAAACAGTGGTTATTGGATTTACTTAGAAAACTTTTGGACAACTAGTCAATAGTTGGACATCTCCTTATTTATAAACGCATTTTAATATTTGTCTAAATATATCCTGTTATTGATATACTAATATCCCTTTAATCTTTCAATTTCGTGGACTTTCATGGATACGTTTAATGAACATTTCATTAATTTCAAGAATAATTTTTCAATTCGTTCCTAGACTTACATTTGGCGTTGCACGTATACTCATTTTAGAACTGGGTTTGGACATCCAATTTCAGTGTCTTAGACAATCGATGGAAAATATTTATAAATAAGGTTTTGGAGTTGGGCAGTTAGACATACTTAAAAATAGGTTTATAAGCTAGAGTCCGAAATATTCCGAAAAAAGTGTAGATGGATGCAAACGCAAAGAATTTTGATTTGTACATCTATGGGAACTTGATGTAATTTTTATCAAAGCCTGGAACTTTGCTCGCTGGTCTACCTGGGTTTGATCTAACGAAGTTTATTTTGATCAAAATCTTGTTTAATGTACAACTTTATTATTTTAAGTAGATTTTGATATTATTTATGGTATCTCTGGATAAGGAACGGGTCTTGTGCGTTCTCCCAATTTTCGTTATTACAGTATGAATCCGTACATCGGATATACTCTCGGTAAGTAAACGGCGGGCGGTGGTTTGAGTAAGCTCTGCGATAAACTACTAAAACTGATAGAATCATGGACGAATCTAGTAAATAAAAGTCGTGTGGCATAAGAGACCCCTTATCTCTAACCGGGTAGTGTTTTTGAGTTACAACTATTTTTCGGGTATAATAAGAACCTTTTTTTTTGTATGAGTCCCACTGGTCTGATATCTTCTTTCTTCTGTACGCTATGTCCACTTAAAAAACATTTTTACTAACCTAAGAAATTTTGATGATTCTAAAAATGAACTGAATTTTACCAAAAAAGTAGTTATTTCATTCAGGCAACTTTAAGATTTTATAGTCGTCTCGGTCTCGTTAACTTATTCTCGGCTCGGTATCGTCTTGGTTGGGGCATTTTTTGCATTTTTGAAGATGAAACATCAAACCAGAGTTTGAATCTAGAAACTGCTTAGTATGTATAGGTATATTCATTGCAAAAAACAATTTTATAATTAAAAATTGCAATGTTTTAATTTTGTATCTTTTCTGCCAACATCACCTTTGTCAGCGATATTATCGCTATCTAAATGTAAGTCCGATACTTTTCTATATAATTTTGTTGGTGATTTGTCCTCGGGCAACGTGACCCCCTCCAAAGTAGTCCACATTATCGAGGGACTACTGTTGTACCTACTACTATGATTGAGAAGTTCGAAAAAAGTGGGTTTCGTCATGCCGTCCGTCGGCTTGTGCGTCTGTGCGTCAACTGAAATTTGAGCTAGAGCCTAAACGGGTGGTCTGATATGCATAAAATTTTGTTAAGAGCATTTGTATATAATATGATTCCCTAGAGGGAAATTCGAACTTTTGTTTTAGCTCACCTAGAACGGGAAGCTGCCATAAAAAATTTTTATCAAAAACCCAAGTAATTATATAAGAAAACTGGGTTTCAGGTTTTTGGCGAAAAAGTCATATAACGTAAATAAGCATTACACGTTTTTTTTTTAGAAAATAGTCTTATTTATAGGTTTTTCGCGTATGTTTTTCAATTGATTTAACTGATTTTGTTACAATCTTGCAATCTGGCGATTCTAGTTCAAGAAATATTGCAAACTGGAAAAAAAATCAAACAAAAAAATCCATTTTTGTGTTACTTTTGACCTTTTAACATTCTCTGGTGAAAGATGTTCGCTTTAAATAAAAGTAAACAAAGTTATAATACTTATTATTCTGTTTTTATGCTGTTAGTTCATAAGCGGAGACGTTTATCGCCATTAACTAAGCGGAATTGTTGTTGTATTTTACATGTAAATTACTAAGAAACACACCTATTACTGAATGGTTAAAATTTATCTTCACGGTGCGTCTGCATTACAGTTGTTAACCGCAAGAGTAAGTTCGTGCGATCCAGTAGTGCATATTTTTTTTTATTTTTTAAAAGAGTAATGTTTCAAATTAAGTGGGTTGTATTGTCATTTCCAATAAATTTACAAATGCTGTATAATTGTATTATTATAAAATTCCAGTAAATCTGGCAATTCCCTTGAATATATACAAACATAAATGCATATATTGTTTGATAAATAGATATCTCTACGTGTTAACATATAATTAAGTTACATGACTCACCTTCCAAACTTATACTTATCACAAAACACTCACGATGGCATTAGAATTTCTTTGAAATATTCAAGCCCTAATGACTGACTTATCTAAAATAAAAAAACCAAGCCAAGGAACTCTTACGCAATACAGAGGTATAGGAATACTCGCGATACCTACAACAATATAATAACCGTTGATCATTCAATAAATTCGGAAATCAATTGTCGCTCTCTTATCCTCTCCATTGAATATCATAAACAAAAAAAATAAAAAAAAAAACTATGCAAACATAACAAAAACACAAATAATAAAACTGATAACCACTCCTTTTTTTTTTTCAAAAATAAAATTGTTAATGGTAAACATAAGAAATAATTTTAATCGAATTGAACCGCAATTTAAGAATGGTCGTCTTTGTTTGTCCAACACAAAAAAAAATAATAAAAAAAAAAAAAAAACTTTATTATTACAATTCGATTTTTTGATTATTTCGATTTTCACGTTTGGGGATGATGGTTTGGTTTGAGCTCCGATGGCTTATATGACTCTCGCATTGTGTGTGTCTTTTTTTTTTTTTGTTTAAACAAATAAAGTTTCATCAATATATAAGTCCTCGCTGAATAGGAGTATCTTTATAAGAACAACACCCAAGCAAAAGATAACATTTTATTGTAAAAAAAAGGAAACAATCCATATTCTGTTGTGCCCATAAGAGTCACCATCATGCCTTTAGATAACGATTCACTTTCTTTTACCTTTTTTTTTATGTCAAAAGGAGAACTCTTGAACAACACAAATATTGAATGTTTACAATTAGCCTAGGTGAAGAAGATAGTGTTTAGATATATCCGAGACCGAGGCGAGGGTTGAAATGGTCTTGGTCGTCCACAAGAAATAGGAAATACTGAGCGTTACCTGGGTATAACATTTTGTCGCCCTTGAAATTTCAAACATAATCCTTAGTAAGATTCTTTTGTTAGATAAGTTTTTTTTTATTTACCATGGAAATGGATTATCATTTGGAATTCATGAGAAATGTTTAGCTTTTATTTGAATGCGCAAATCAATTGATATAGCGTGGGATTCAAGAATATATTTATTATAATCAACAAAAAATAATAGTAAAAAAGCAAACAGGAGAAACTTAAGAGTATTAATGAATCGCATGCATTATTCCCCGATCTTCATATTAAAGTATTTAATATTTGTCAGTTCTCTTATCCAATTTCAAATAATTTATGCATATAAAATTTCCCTTTACAGAGCTCTACACATGAAAGAACACCCGGACTACAAATACCGTCCAAGGCGAAAACCTAAAACCCTGACAAAATCTCCTGTGCCCCAGCAAAACCATCATCACCAATCAACCAAAGACACAGTAGCACAACTGCAGCAAAAATACAATTTCGGCAATCCCCTCGAGCTGACTCTGAATATGCCACAACGAGTACCGAATTTCCCACTAGCACCACATTATCCATTGGATCCAACAATAGCCCTTGACTTGCAAGCACGTCTGCAGGCAATGTACGCGGGAAGTTTATACCATCCCTGGCGGTATTTTGGTTGCACCCCACTAATTAGTCCCGAAACACCACCATCGCCGCCAAGTAGCAGTGGAACTGGAATTTCATCATATGGCTGCATAAAGTCAGCCAACACATCGCCTACACTCTCGCTTCCGGCTCAACCACCACCGAATATCATATGACCAACTCCATTGCGGTATGGTGCCGCGGAACATGCTGTTTGAATGCCATCCCTGCCCATCCAAAGAAAATTAAAACAAACAAAAATATAATAATTAAAAAAATTGTACAGGTGCATAGTGTTATCCTGATGCAAATATAATTTGTAAGTTGTTGTAGTTTCATACGAATACTATTAGAATTAGAAAATTATGTTAAATAGTAAGAAAACAAAGATTATAGTTAAAGTTTAAAAGAAAAACATCAAATAGTATTAGATTTTATGGGAAAAACAAAAAAATGGCTATGGGTTCCCAATTTTTATTTTATCAATTACCATTTTGTGCAAATATCACAGAATCATAAAAATATTTATAAGTATAAGAAGAACAAAATATTAAAAATATAAAACAAAAAATAAAGTACTAAAAGTATATAAATAAATGTAAATAGTACCTATACCCACCAAAATGAAAACATATTAGTTTAAAAAATTCTTCAAAAAAAAAAAAAATAAAATAAAATCTAAAACAAAATTGTAAATGTGATAAAATATTTCGTTTTATAAATATAAAGAAAAAATTACTTTCTATACTGTTTTATTTTAAAGTTAAAAAATAATATTAACAAATACTTCTGTTTTAATTTTTAGTACAAAACCCCAGTAAAGTATACCAATAATATTTGTTTAGTACGTTTTATGTAATTTTTTTTTTTAGTTTATCTTAGTTGTTAATGTATAAACGCATTGTAAATATTAACACACACAATTTTTCTATTAAAAACAAAATTATAAAGAAAAAAAAATACTTATAACGTTGTTTTACTTATCGTAAATTTGTTTTAATCCAGCGTGTAATAAAGGGGTTTTGACAACCCTGAACCGTAAGAAAAAATAGATATAGATTTTAAAACAGATATGTAAGGTAAATTGGTCTTAAAGTTCTGAGAAAATTGAAATTAATGAGAAAAAGATTAGAGAAGAGAAGAGAAGAGAAGAGAAGAGAAGAGAAGAGAAGAGAAGAGAAGAGAAGAGAAGAGAAGAGAAGAGAAGAGAAGAGAAGAGAAGAGAAGAGAAGAGAAGAGAAGAGAAGAGAAGAGAAGAGAAGAGAAGAGAAGAGAAGAGAAGAGAAGAGAAGAGAAGAGAAGAGAAGATAAGAGAAATTGTTAATCGATAGTTGACAGTTGATAAATAGTGATATTTAACAAACCAATCGATTAATGTTTCGATCATTAAATACGCTGCAGATGCAAACCATTGTGACTTACAAGAAAATTGATACATATCACAGAATAGTTGTTCAGTTTTTTAATATATTAAGTTTTAATGTACCAAGCGCTTTGCTTTACAAATAACATTACGGCATTGTCTTGCAACCTTTATTCAAATACTAGATTTTCTTCTCAGCAATAGGCAGTATTTCCAAGTAGGCATGGCTACGATGTATTTACCTCCGTACAAAAGTCTATAATGATAACTCAAAGTCCGAATACCCGATTTTTCACCTTTTTCCAGCAACTACATAATTATATATTACATAGGGACTTTTATTTATTCTAAATCCAGGAATGTGCTCTTTAAAGATTAATAAATGTATCACATTCGTGTTTCTGAGTCTGCTTGATGAGAATGAACTCCACATTCATCTAACATGACATTTGGGTTTCCTTGTTGTCTATTCCTATACCTACATTCTGAGTTTCAATGTAACAAGGTAAACATTCAATAAGCTCAAACCGAAAAATGCAAATCGTATTAAAATGTCGATTTAATTTTATCCGAGATTAAATTTTGACGTTTCAACGTACAGATTCACCTTATTAGTGTCAAAAATCTATCTTTCAATAATTTTAGTCCAATTCGCACATCACGGCTCAAAAAACGTCAAATATTCGGACAGATATATCACAATTTTTTACAACTATATATCTTCTCGGAATGGGCTGTTTATTCAATACAATATCAAATAGAAATGTTATTCGCGAACAACGAAATTCACTTTAACTGAAGATAGTAACATCCCTGCTTAGAGTTGTTGGTCGAAAATATTCTGATAAAAGCTTTCTATATTGTACCTACTCTAATGCCTCGGTTCTAAAACTGTGTGTTTCAGAGTTTTTGAGTTTTGTAAGTAAGTTCGTTCCAGACCTTAAACTGTCATTTTTGTCACAATTTGTTGCCTATTTTAGTCAAATCCTGTTCCACACTTCAAAAATTTGGTAGTTTTTGGGCAAAAGAGAGAAGAAAAACATTTCCCCTTCCTGACAATTTGGGCAGAAATTGGCTGGTTTGTGTTCCGTGAAAAACTTTCAGTTAAAATTTAAATAACAAAAAAAAAAGAATATAAAGCTGTTGACTGAGGGTTGCCCAAGTGTTACTTTTATATTTATTTTAATTTTGATAGTTGTAGGTACTATACTCTGTGCAACAAAAATAGGCAGTACATGTCTTATGGGAAAGCTTTTTCAAAATCAGTAGCGTGCCATATTTTTGCACCATATTAAATTGAAATAACTCCCCAACAAAAAGTGTTTGCCCGCCCGTGAATTTAAAATAGCATCTGATACAAACCCAATATCCTATTCAAAGCACATCTGAGTGTGCACTGAATTGCTGTGCTGTGGCCAATGGCGATTGGCTGCTGCTTGATGTGCACTCAGAGTTACCCTTGTCCATTTGGTAATTCGTTCAGCTTTTTTCCCTTCAGTTTCTGTTAAGGTGCTTTTGTTTTTCGAGCTTTAACAAAAAGCTTTTAATGATGAGTGTTATAGTTTAGACTACGACAACCCTGTGAAAGCTTTAATGAACGAAAGATTTATGCAATCCACTGTAGCCAGAATGAGAGGCAAACGTCCTATCTTGCCTACACTGCCAATTTTTGTTGGACAGAGTATAGTTTGTATTTTTTTCAATCTTTTAGTAAATCAATTTATTTGTATAGTCTTTGTATTTTTCATCGTTATGCACTTGTAGTTAGAAGAATGCCAAATGATTTAAAAAAAATTTCTTATTGAAACTGTGAAGATTGTAAATTTCGTGAAAAGTCGTCCTCTCCAATCGAGATTGTTCAAGAAAGTGTGCAAAAATATGCGAAGTCAGTACGAATCGCTTCTTCTTCACACTGTTATCTGATGGCTTTCCAGAGGAAAAGCTTTATTAGGTAATTTTTCAACTTCGTGATGAGTTGAAAGTTTTCCTATAGTGGACAAAAATATGTCTTCATCTGTAAACCTTTTTGATGTATGGAATGATGAGCAATGGATTGGACAAAATTTGCTCATCTTACAGACATTTTTAGAAAGATGAACGAAACTGCTATACAGAATTGCAGGGAAAATCCTTAACGGTATTTTTTGCGAGAGACAAACTTGCAGCTTTGAATAGAAAAATTAATTTCTATGGCTTACTTGTGTACAAAAGAACTATGTTGAATGTTTTCCAGTTTTACATGAATTCTTGCAAGGAAACATTATGCTAGAGCTCAGAGCAGATATTGGCAATATGTGATCGCTGGACATTTGGTAAGTCCAGACAAATCTTTGTAAGATTATATTCCATTTCCAGATAAAAATACTGACATCGAGTGGGTACAAAATTCATTTCTAAAAAAAACCCACCCAACGACACTAAGCACACAGCAAACCAAACTCTTATAGATCTGCAGAGTCCTTCTTCATCAAAATATGTATTTGATTCTGTATTTTGGGTTGGTATTAAGAACGGATACCCTGAACTTGCCAAGAAGGCTGTATTAAATGCGTCGTTCTGTTGGAACCACGTGTCGTTCACATCCATATTATCCAATTGGAGCCTGCAAATATTGGTTATCATCGATCGGTAACTAGCGATATATACATACGTTGATGCTGATGGAAATAAAATCGTCATTTTCAAAGAATTACGGACTCCACGGTCAGCGACGATATTTTCGTTTTATATGGCGTTTCGTTGACTCAAGGACGTTGGCAGATTGTTCACTGAATCGATCGACACAAGCAGAACAAAGATATGTAAGTTGTAAAATGGGCTCAACGCACGTATCGTTGCCGCATATTAAAGTCTGATCATTTGGACGTGCTGTTCAATTGTGTAATTTGCCATGGTGATTTGGCATCAGTAACTGAATAATAAACAACAACAACAGATTTGACAGATGCCACCAAAACAACATGGCAGCCACAGGCCACCAAAATCCACCCGCGCCATTTGCAAAACCATAAATACCTATATGTGATATTTGCTTCCAAAGTGATATTACTTCGTTCCGGTATTCAGTTCCGAGTAGAAAATCCACAGACTTTTCCGGCAATATAAAAATTTTGAAAAATCTTGACAAAACAATTTTTAATGATTTTTTTTTAAATATGGGCCCCTGCAAAAAATGTCTTTAAATGTTTTTCAAAAATGTGTTCGAAACCCATCGAGCTATACATATCAACGGAAAGGGGCATCTTAAACCAAAAGCTTGTGGTATATGTCTGTTTCTGGAAATATTTTCATCTAAAGTGATTTTACACCGAGATTGTCGTAAGTTTCGTTGTAAATTTAATTTAAAATCATTTAAATTCTCTCAAACACTAATTTACTTCTTTTTGTTATTGTTGTAAACCTGCTTCCATAATGTGCCCTAATCTCAATCGGCCCAATACCAAATTTCAACACCAGTAAATCCCATTTAATATCAAACAAAGTGTGAAATAATTCAATTAGTTTTGCTTGATCTGTTGACACACAACAAAAAAAAACCACCCCTTTTGTTTTACAGAATTTGTACATATACTCCATCTCCAACCCTTCGTCGTTGCAAAGCCAACACAATAAACCAAAACAAAAGAATCTTATTTACCAACTTACAACCAAAGTGTACGACTGTCAAATAACATATCACGATAAGGGTTCTTCACCCCCACCCTCCACAACATCACCACCACCACTACCACCGAAACCGACTTACTGACTCCTTATCACACTTTCAATTTCTGCTCGGTATAGTCAACAAGGCAGCATCAGCATCAGTGGCATCAGGCGCTAGTCAAGTCAGCAACCCCTATGAATTGTTTATATACCGAAGGTCAACATTGGTACACCCCCACCCCCTTTGGACAACAACAACAACAAAAAAAAAACCCGCCTTCCGATTATTGGCATTCATTGAAGTACCACAAACATTTACACTTAATACAATGATGATATTCCGAAGGGAGATGGTCGCCTGGCCGGGTTGCAAGGGCGAGGAAAAGAAAATGAGCCACAACAAAAAAAAATACTAGGTACACGAAGGAAAAACTGAATCTTGATAAAAGTGTATAACAATGAGCTTCTTTATTTGCTCATCATCGCTCCCATTCAATTTTCCACCCCATTAAAAATCATTTTTCTCATAGTTGCTGTATATTTTTCGAGGAAACAGGAGGACGCATTTTCCCAACCTCATCCCCTTCTGCTCTTATTCCATCAGCCAAGTATAGGTATAGGTACGCTCCTGTAATAGTACGAAGTCGAAGTCATATCGCTTCGCATCCGGAGATAAAAAAAAAAAATAATAAGACATACCTACTAACCATACGAAAAACGATGAAGAAAAAAAAAATACCTAAGAAAAATAAAAAGGTCCTGCCGGCAAAAATAAATTCGTCCTTGTCCATTTGCCATTGCTTCGAATAAAAGGACTTGGAACTTATAAATAAAGAAGGAAAAACTCATAAAAACAGCAGAACAAGCTAAAGAAGTTTTTCTCTGCTGGCCATCACATCAGCAGCACACCATAATATTTTGTTTATTTTAAGGACCTTTTGACTCCTTATCTATCGCAGTTTTCCTTTCCAATCGTCTCTCGCTCTCTTTATCTTCGTCTTAATAAAATGGCTGTGCGTTGCGTTGAAGGACATTTTCGATGGTGGTTTATTTTTTTTTTGTATTTGTTATCAGAAAACAAACTCCTAAGCGAGCCTGCGACATTCGAAACCAATAAGCAACCAAAACAATGTCATAATTTAGATTTTTTTTTCCTCCCACCCCTCATACTCGAATCCCTTTTTTCTGTCAGCAAGGTGCTTACACTCCGAGTTGATTGGTGTACAATTTGCAGACAGTTTTATGATTGCTAAGGGGCTGATGGGGTCTTAGAATACACCACCAGCAATCTAGCGATGCGGAGTGTACTAATTTACCTCTTGATTTGTTCCCTAAATTATATTCAAAGTCCAATTGATTCTTACGGATTGATTTTGCGGTTGTAATAGAGTGAGGTGAAAGGAAATAAAATAAAGAATTGATAAGAAAATGAACTTGATGAACGTGAATATAAAAAAAATATGAATTTAAATATTTTCTAAAAAAAAATCGGGGAATGGGATTGTTCCCTGAATGATTTTCTTTTAAATTCCCTCTCCACCCATATTTGACTTATTAAGGATAAATTTCCAAAAAAAAGTATTTTCTCGGTTATCAGTCTAAGAATATAAAAAAAACGGGGTTTGGGTGCGAGAAGTTAAAAAAGTCCTTGTCTTGGTTTATTATCCTCCGAGAGTAGATAGGTATACATCGCGAATGTAAATCGCTAAAATAAAATACGAAAGGAAGTTTCATCGACGGTGTATTTTTTTTGTTGTTGTTTTTTTTGTTAGATGAGGGGTTGTAAATGAACTTTTGGTTAAAGATAACAAAATACACAAGCTTTGGCTGTAATGAACTTATTATCGACCTTGGTTTTGGGGTGGTGGGGGTAACTTATGCCAACACACATAGAATGAGGGAAGAATTCAGCTAATACCTACCTTCGAAACAAGATCTATAGAATTTTGAATTTTATGCTAAGCGAATGGAGAGCGGGAGGGGGGTTGTTTGAGGTCTTCAAAGTATCTTAATGAGTTCTTTTTTTCTGTTTCAATTAAAAATTAGATAATATTGAAAGAAAAAGAAATATTTTGATGGCAAAATAACGATTACAATTATTGTTTATTCGATTTATGTATACAATAATTCAATATAACAGTTATTGCATAAGTGGTTTTATTCTCTGGGCAAATATCATTCCGTAAAAAATATCTTACCTCACAAATACTAGACTGATCAAATCATCAATGAACATCATCAGTAAACACCTGTATTGACAATTCAAACTGAAAATACTGGCAGACCATCACCGGCATGGAGGAGAATTCAAAAACAAAATTTGGTAAAATACCAATGTTATTAGATAGCAAGCAATGCGCCTAAGCCCCAGAACAACTAGATTTTTGTTATTATAATTTATTTTTATTTGAGAGTTCGCTGCAGCGGGTCCCAAACTTTTTAAGCTGGGTGGAACCCTAAAAAAGAGCCAAATATATTATTTCGGAGCCCCAACTCTAAATGATAGGAAACAAATGAAAAGCAACACACTTCAAAATATTTTTTTAAATTTAAAATATGTAAAGGGTTTTTCAACAGGGACGCTACAAAAGTAGAGCAACATAAACAGCAAACGACGCCATATTTCTTGCCGTTTTTTTGACATTTCTCTTCAGTAAGGTTTGCCATTTCATGATAAAAAGATATACGAGCCAACAACGAGTGTAAATTATTAAAATTTACTACCGAAATTGGGAGTCAGTGGCCTCAACGTTAAGAGTGCTAAAAATCGAAAAATCATCTTCAGCGATGAGGCTCATTTCTGGCTGAATGGCTTCGTCAATAAACAAAATATGCGGTATTGGTCAGGTCAGGCAGCAATCCACACGTACTCCATGAGTCATCATTGCATCCCGAAAAAATTAAGGGTTTGGTGTGGTTTATGGGCCGGCGGCGTCATTGGGCCGTACTTCTTCCGTGATGATCAAGACCGGCACGTTACTGTGAATGGGAATCGCTACCGTTCAATGATAAGCAAATATTTTTGGCCCCAATTGGATGATATGGACTTGGAAGACATGTGGTTCCAACAGGACGGTGCCACAAGCCACACAGCGAGTGTCAATCAATTTATTGGAAACCAAGTTTGGTCGTGCGATTTGACGCCGTTAGACTATTTCCTGTTGGGCTACGTCAAGTCTATGGTCTATGCCAACAAGCCAGCGACGATTGATGAACTTCGTATGAATATCGAACGTGAAATTGCAGCAGTATCGGCCGATTTATGCTTGAAAACTTTCGAAAATTGGGTTCAGCGTCTGGACTTCTGCAAGCGTGCCCGTGGTGGCCATGCAAAAGAAATCGAGTTCCATACATAATGGCATCGAACGTACTTTCACAGGAATAAAGAATTTCATTGATATCCAAAACCGTTTTTGTTTTATTTAAAAAAAAAACTTTTGTAGCGCTCTTATTGAAAAACCCGATATATGCTAAAAAGCCTGTTTCACAGCGATACATTGTGAAGCTACGTTCCACACAGCGAACAACGCCACAATGTTCCGTTTCAACATCTACCCGACCCGCTCTTTTTGAAAAACCCTTTATTAAGAGTCCGCCATCTAACTTTTTTTTCAACTAGTGCTTATTTCGTGAATGGTAACACATAGCTCATGTCTGATTTGACAGATAATTAGTTTTATCCTTCCGCTGAACGAATATTGTTGTGTATACGCTTCGCTAAGTGGGCCTGCGATCGACTTAGAGAAGATGCCGATTTTGCCAAAAAAAATCATCTTTTCAGATGAAGCTCATTTTGATATTGGCGGGTAGTAAACAAGCAAAATTGTCGCATTTGGGGCACAGAAAACCCGCACGCATACATTGAAAAGCCGATACACCCGAAACGAGTCACTGTTTGGTGCGGATTTTGGTCCAGAGGCATAATTGGGCAATTTTTCGAAAATGAGCAAGGAGTGGCCGTTACAGTCAATGGCGATTGTTATCGGGCCATGTTGAACGAATTTTTGTTCACAAAAATTGAAGAGGAGGATTTTGGCAACATTTGGTTTCAACAGGACGGCGGCGCGGCGATACGTGCCACACAGCCGAAGCTACACTCGATGTTTTGCGCCATTTTCAAAAAAAAAAAGAAGTTATTTGGCGGACCCTTTACAAGAATGAAACTTTGCAGCATTGTGTTGTTTATATTTGTGGAAAGGCCTGTGAATTTTGTATTCGGAACTGAAAACCTCCAACTGTATTCGAGGCTTGGTATTGCCATCCAAAGCTTTTTAGTGTTGGCCCGAAGTACATTAATCACTTTGAATGCGACTATTTCGAGAACCAAATCGCGAAAAATATTTCAGTTTTTAGGTTAAGAAAGGTCTTGAAAATCCAAGACAAAATTTTGAAAACAGCGACCGATTTCGAAGCTTGATTGTGGAAATATCGCTTTCGAAACACCTATATAGGATTTTGGACAGAAATTAAGTAAAATAACTTTGTACGAAAATATTTTGAGAATCAGACCTTCAACAATCTTTTGGTTAAAGATGCCCCCAATGCATGGAAAAGACCTTTCTGTTGATATACCTATAGCTCGTTGGGTTTCAGACACTTTTTTGGAAAAAAGTCAGAAAGGTTAACTCATTTCTCAAATTCCTTTTTACTTCCTAAACAACTCCATAACTAAATTTGAAATTTTTATTCGAAAATTATTACATCACCCAACTAGCAATTTAACTTGTATTAGGTCCAATTTTTAAAATTTGGTAAGCTATAGCTCGAATAGGATCTGCATAAGGTTATATTGTACAAGTCCACTGTTTTTCAAAATATATTTTTAAAAACAGCTTGTTTAAGGCCTTTGAAATGGACATCGACAAGTTGTATAAAAGACTTGTGTACTAAAGTATGAAAAGGCCTGTTTAAGGCCTGTCAAAGTTGTTTCGCTGGAAGTCTGGCTAACAATAGCTCCTATACGATGTTAAAACAAAGTATATAGCTTGCTTATCAAAGCTTTGTTTGTTTTTAATATAAACACTGCTTATATAGAGCTTTCAGCTGAAAATGTGTATTGTAATATATATTGTGTGTAAGCAAATTGGTACAGATTGGATGGATCAATTCTGATTATAAAATACGGCTAATAACTAGTATTTAAGCATATTTTATAACAATTCTGATAATGAATCATCGGGAATTTTTGTTTGCTTTTGACAGTTTCATAATGTAGGTATTGGCTAATTGGTTTCCATTAGGAAAAATATAGCTTTTATAAAATGTTACTAGCTAAATAATAAAAATGATTGCATTCTTTGGTGAGCTATTTGTTCCGATTTAGAGAAAAAAGCGAGAATTTTGTTTTGCTTGTGACAGCTATTGCCTTCCATGAGAAAAATATAGCTTTTATAAAATTTCAATACCAAATTTATTGAAATGCTTGCCTTTTTTGGTGAGCTATGATTTCGATTTAGCCAAATTTGTTTTCATTGTGACAGCTAATGAGAGGTGTAGCTTTTTTAAAATGTTAATAGCTAATTTATTAAAATGATAGCCTTCCCATTGTCAATATCTAAATCATTAATTACACGACTGAGTCGCACGTACTTGCTTGTATAATTCAAGTTTCTTCTAAATCTAATTTTATATAAATAACTATAAATATATAATTTATACCGTTTATCTTTGACTAAAACTATAAGATTTAACTGAAAAAAAAAATAAAGGTATTCGAAATGAAAAGTTTTAAAGATTTAAGTTTTATGGTTTTTAAATATGCCCTGATGTTGAAAGTGGATTGTAGGTCGCAAAAAGTAGGAACGGTACAAGACACCTTCATATTTTCCAATTTTTATTTTTCTAAAAATTGTCAGTCAGTATGTTTTAAATTAATGAAACATGATTTTATCTAATAAAAACAGTACAACCAACAAAAATGTTGAACTTTTTAATATAGCTTAAATTGTTTTAAAATGGCTTTAAACGAATAAAACTTGGCATAAGAATCTATGGAAAGTAGGTATATTTCAAATGCGTACATATGTGTAATTTTTTTCAAATACTAACAGACTTTAATGATTCTCACTTCAAACTCATTATTTTAAAACCCTTATACCTACTTAGAAGCAACGTCCTACCTACCATGTTTGAAGAATACAATTTCATTGATTTACGCTAGTTCGAGGTATAGAGTCTTTAAAACGTACATATATAGTATATACGAATGCTTATATGCATATTATATCTTTTTCGTGATATCTATTATTATCGCTATAATGGTTTGACCAAAATCTCGAATTTGATTTTTTTTTGAAATCCAAAACATTGCCTTTACTACCTAGAGTTTGAAGTTAACACATGTATTGTATCAACTAGATCAAAATTGTCGTTCCTCTTCTGTATTACGAATTGGCCTAGTTGGTAGCGAGCTGGGTCAGTGATTGGGAGGACGTGAGTTCAAAACTCGGTAAAATCATGTAAGTACAATGAAGTTTTTTCAATTAAAATAAATTTCTATACCTTTCAGAATAAAGAGAAAAACAGTCCAAACCTCCTACATTGGTGCAAAAATGCAGATAAAATTAAAAATAATGCAAATTTAATTGACTGCACAAAATAATTTTCGTTTTCTTATACACAATACAACTGCATTGAGTGGCTTTTATAAGGCCTTAATGAATGCAATGCGAGTTATTAACCGAAGCAATAGCACTTCGTGGCAAGGTTTTAATTTCTTTAGTAGGCCTTTCTAAGACCTTATTATACAAGTGATTTGTATTGTTTTCTTTATTTTGCTTTAGTAAGGTCTTATTACAAATGCTATTTAATTGCATAGGACTTGTGATCAAATGTTTTAAGGGAATCAAATAGCTTCTTTAATGTAAGCCAAAATGATTTGCATAAGGCCTCTTTAAGTTACTATACAAGCTAGAAAAAAGCTTGTATTAACCCTAAAACAAGTCAAATTGCTAGTTGGGCATCTTCATAGAAACGAGTGAGGAAAAAAATTAAAAAAATCCAATTGCCAATCCAATCACAAAAAATTTTCCACAATAAGCCACTAACTTCTATTCAAATGTACAGAAGTAGCAAATTAGGTCTGAAAATACGAGCTTTTCTTTGGGATTACTGTTTTTTGTATTTTTAAAATTTATTTATTTTATGTTAATTCTTGAATCTTCTTTTTTTTTTGGTTGCCGCGGTATTTTACTTTCGCGACTTATTGACTTTTTAATCCTTAAAATAAATTTGAAAAGAAAAAAAAAAACAACAACTAATTTAAACTAATTTTCTCTGAATATAAAAATTACGGCGAAAAAAAATGCTTTCCTACGTACAATCCGCTAATTACGCACAATTCACTTGAAAAATAATTCTCTTCTTCGTTGGGAGAGTCCCCGCAAAAGACATTACCGAGTATAAGTCCTTCTGGGCTGCGGAGTAACCTAACCTGCATTCACACTCTTCTAATCTGCGTATCCTTTCTTATTTAGCGCAAAAAGGCATAATAACTTCTGAATTACTGCTAAGAGTTGAGCCAGAGCCCAAACCACAAAATCGGGCACCCTAATCTTCTTCTACACATAACAAGGGTGGTGATTAGTATAGAAGTCCTTTTCTTTTCCATTTCCTATTTGGGAAACCTCATTTTTCTATACGAAGGAAGGCGTGTGTGTGTGTTCAAGGACGATTTGCTTGTGTAGGTAAAGCATTCGGCAGACAAAAAGCCTCTCGAAGAAAAACTTCCCGAATTAGACGTCTCTCATCTAAATAAAGATAAAGGATATTCAAAGTGCTCGCTCGAGTTTGAGTGTCATATGTGATGTGCTCGAAATCACGTCTGGGCTGGGGTTGGAGTTGGAGGATGTCCTGAAACAGTTATACAAAAACGGAAGACAATGTGGCAAAGGATCTGTTACATAGTAGAAGATTCGATTTAATGCGATGATGTAGCGATTATGAGCTACGACGACACGGCAGTCGGCAGTGGTGTGACGGCGGCAGCGGCTGCTGTTCGTTTGATTTTCTTAAGTTTCGTTCCTCAAGAATATACACATAGAAGAGTCCTTATGGCCACAAAATAGGACTTCATTTGCCTGCCTGTTGTCGTCGTCATCGTCGCATTTGGAAATCTCCGCCGCACCGTGCCAAAGAGGAAGCGAAGGCGGTGTGAATATTCTTCTTATCTGGCTTGGAACACACGTCATATCTTGGCATTAATGTTTTTGTTGCTCCTTGTTTGGTTTCGAGAATCGAGAGTTGAGTGTTTTTTGGCTGACACCATACGACTATACAAGTACATGGCAATGGCAGTCTTTAGCTTAGTTTCGCTAGGATAAAATAAAGACATCTTTTTGTCGAAGGAGCAGCAATGGCGACGTCGACGGCGAGGGGTAGGTACCTTTACCAAAACACACAATGCCATCCCATAAAAGGAACATTTAATTTTAGTACAATACTTGTGTGAGTATAAAAAGGATATTTTCTTTTCTCATTTTAGGTCTGGAGCATAATCTTGTTTTATAGTGCAAATAAAGACTATGACGAAAAGGGGAAAATAATAGAAACAGATTAGAGATGAGAGTTAAGGGTAGAGAAAGGAGAGCGAAAAAAGCGGATCTGCCAGGATTGTGTGGGTTCTTTTGTGAGGAGATTCACCTACCTATACAATATTAAAAAATGATTAAATGACTAATTTATGAATTGTAGGATATTAGTTGTGTTTTGAATTGGGTTAAGTATATGAAATTCAATAAATAGGTATTGTAGGTTTGGAGATTAGAAAAGGCATATACCTAGGACCTGAAATTGGTTTAACCAAACTACTTTCAAGTGTTTGATGGAGGTCTTAGGAAATTTAAATAAATTCAAAAGGCTTGTTTTGTTCTATGAGTTGTCGTCGTTCTGAATGGAAGGGTTTACCTATAGAAGAGAAACTTGAATGAAAGACAGTCACCTTTCGTGAAAAAAAAAAATTATTTCATTTCAGAATTCTTTCTAAACTATTTTTAGAAAACACCGAGAAAAAATCACAGTGGAAAAAATCTAGATTGTAAGTATCTGTTGATCGAACAGAGTAAATTTCCCCATAAAAATGATTATTACAACTATTATCTTAGTAACAAATCCAAGCAAAATAAACTATTCTCTGTCCTGATGGCAAAAAAAAAATCTTTTTAAGCTGAAAATTGATACAGACCTTAATTACTCATCATAACCTATAAATAAACTTTCAAAAGTCCCTGTCAATCCCAAATCGACAAAAAAAAAGACTTTCAAGTCAAAAATATCGGTTTTTCAATTACTTTATGCTGTCGACAGGAAACATGCTTCGAATTTAGTTTAGTACATTTTGGGTTTATGAAAAAAATTCGTAAATTATTATTTTAATTAGGTATATTTTATTTTTTTTTGTATTCCCCGGTTTTGGAACGCCTGCCAAATTTCAATTTTGAAAGAGAGCTCTAATTTCTAATTAACAGGTGGATAGGGGTGTGTTCATAAGTTCGACAAAAGCAAATTTTAATAGAGCGTGGTATACTATAGCTAAAAAATGTACTTTTTGTTTCTTACTGTATTTCACCTATCTGTCAAAATTAAGAGCACGAAATAATAGACATGTTGTTCAGGTTGGTAAGATTTCAGAGACCTCAGCAATCTTAGATATACGAACAAGATCCCTTCAATAAAAGTTTTCAGTTTAGCTGTCAAAATTATAAGGAAAATAAATTTTCCTTTGGCCAATTTTTGAAGGAGCGAAATCTCTGAGATCTCACTTTTCTGAAAGCGCCTAATTGCTTAGCACATTAACTGTCGAGCTTAATTTTGATAGATTCTATAATTATTGAATATTATGTGAACTTTGCTTTTGTGAAAATAAAAATAATGGATTTATTTGGAAACAAACGATTTATCTCGATCACAATCACAAGTCAATGAAAAGCATCCATTTCATTTGATCAAATTCACTTGCAACAACGAAAACAAATCCTTTGAAATGGTTGAATTTAATTTTGTCTCAGATAACAGCTGTTTTATGTGAAAGATTTTCCACCAGGGGTCGGACTTCAGAATCAAAATTTCGAAGCAAACGTGAAAAATACGAAGTAAAACCAAGACTTCCGAAGAAGATTTTGAAATTAAAAAACAACACAGTTTTTACGTAAACGTTTTCTAAACTTATTTTTTTATTAAATTTATTTCCGAAAACTTCATCTCAGCTGCGGCGCTGCTCAACATAAATCTGACAAACTTTTGAATACAAATTCTTCCATATTATCTGTAGTTTCCACTATAGAGTACTAAAAGTTAGGCAAATCACTTTGATCTTTTTTACTTGTATCTTGAATCCGAAATGACCTCCATTGATCATTTAAGATATCAAAGCGCTTTTGAAAAAGGAAATTCATCGACCAGTTTTAAAATTGAAGTTGAATCCCCTTCTTGAATTTATTTTGGGTTTAAATACTTTATTAAATTAAGTTTATCGTCTTCAAATGCGAATCTTGATTTTGACATTTTGAGTTTATTAGAAACAACAGCGCTGTCTCTTACTAAATCTATGTAATAAGTGCTGCCTTTTCATTTATAGATTGTGGATTTTTTCAACTGAAAAAAATAGAAGTACATTTTGAAAACGCGAAGTGGGGTAGCAGATTAAATTTTGTTCTCAAAACTGAAGTAAGTCTACGTCGATTGAAGTGAAGTACGAACCCTATTCTCCACAACGCCGTCCGTTGGTCTGCATGCGTCTGTGCGTCCACTGTAATTTGAGCTAGAGCCTAAGCGGGTGATCCGATTTTCATCAAATTTGGTACAGAGGAAAAATTCGAATTTTTGTCTTAGCTCATCTAGAAATGGTATTTTGTTTTTTTTTTTTTCAAATATTCTCGAAAACGGCTATAACGATTTTGATCAAGTCAAGTGCAAGAAAACTGCGTTTCAAAAGATTCACATAACCGAATTAGATATTCCACGTATTTTTTTAGAAAATGGTTTTATTTTTGAGTTATTCACGTAGGTATATCTTTTTGATGGTTCGACCGATTTTTTTATTATCAATCTGGTGTTTAAAAACTATTGCATTTAAAAACCCTTCCTTGCCAAGCACAATACCAAGTTTAGAAATACTTCCGGTTATTAAAGTTACATTACGATAAACTTTTTTCCTATCCCAAATGAGTTGTAAAAGTTCGCTTTCGAGCCGATTTTTACTCAATTAAAATAAAAAGTGGCAGGTTTGCTGCACTGTAAAAACTTGTTGAGAAAGTTTTGCTATCTCCTCAAAATGTTTGCTTTTGCTCAACTATGTAGTTCCTTGTTAAATAGCAATGGATAATCGCAACTCAACAAACGAAACCTCTAATTCTGTTACATCGGGCGCCTTTATTTTGGTAATAAATTTGCACGATTTACAAACGTTGTTCAGGAGTAAGTCTATTAATTATGAAATGGCAAACCAAACTGAGCATAAGCCAAGTGAGAGTTGTCAAAAAGACCAACTCCGAAAAAAGTATTGCCAGATTGGAAACCACACGTCTAAAAAAACACCCTTTACATATGAATGTTCAATGTACTTATTCATGGGTACTTTTTCAACCCAATATCGAAAGCTATAATCTAACCACTTTAATTATTTCCTTGGGATATTCTTCAAGTTAGGTTTGTTTTTTTTCTTTCATCCACCTATAGCCTACTTCTTCAAGTCATTATTATTATTTTCCTACAAATCTACATTAATTTTAACACTAACTTTTGTCCATCCGCCCAAAAGCAGACATTGAAATTTATCACCATTATGTCGCGTGTTAAATGTTTTTTTTAAATAAAAGAACCCTCTGATTACCTTGTGGAAATGCCATTGTGTTGCTTTCCCATAACTTCTTCCTGTTGGTGCATTTCCAGCTCCTCACTATACCTACATCTCCCTCCCCCTAACCAAACTTTCTTTGTTAAGAACAAAAACAACAACACACACAATGAGCCGTAAGAAAATCATTTACCCAAAACGGAAACCTCCTTCTATAGTATACTCTTATTCTCGATTTGTTCTGATGCGATGATGGTTTTGTCTGTCTGTTCCTTTTTTTGTATTCTTCTATCTTAAGTACCATATTTGCCCCCAACAATGAAACCCAAAACATTTACTTTTATTAGTATATTTCCTCCAAAGACAACAGAGTACAACAAAACAACAACAATCGTCCGCAAACAAACGACGAACATAAAACCCAGAATCGTGGACACACAATCTGTGTATGGCAAAAGGAAGTTCTTATAGAGTTTGAGGAAAATTGAAAAGACTGGCGAATATACATGGGTACATAGAATGTGACCTTCCTTTATGCTCTCCTTTGCTAGCCACAAAGACTATGATACGAAGAAGACATTTTTGGCTTTAGTTTCACAATGTGAACTTAATGATTTTGGTCAAAATAACGGCACTCCTTATAGTCCTTGCCTCTGTCGAGAAAATGGAAGTTCTGTTAGTCCTTCGTTCAGTTTAAAGTTTGAAAATAAAAAAAGGTTAAAATGACAACTGATCCTTGATGCACGAGAAATATCTCACCCACATTTTGGCTCTTTTCCTGCAAAGAAAAAGATTTTAAGATTAAAAAAATAAATATTTAGTGTGAAGCGTTTTTACGCTGGTTTCTCGAAAACGGCTCCAACGATTTTGATGAAATTATGAGAGTTTGTTTCTTAGCAAGAAAAAGTTTTAAGAATTGGTTTAAGTATAAACCACCCACTGCCACTCCCAATGCCACGCCTACTTGACTTATGGCTTGGTTTCTCGGAAACGGTAGCTTATGTAAGTATAAAATTTTCAGGGTTTTTTCTTGTTAGCGTGAACAAAATTTTGGGAATTGTTTTTCCCCACCCACTGCCACGCCCACTTTTCTTTTATTTTAGGTAGTTTCTTAAATACATTTTTGACGAAGTTTTCAGGGTTTTTTCTTATAAGAGAGAATAAAAATGTAAGAAGTGTTTTAACCTGTGTACTGTCACTCCCAATTTCCTTATAATGGGTGATTTTTTAAGAGGTTTAGAACTTTTTTTAAAAAAAAAACACAAAAAATTCGAAAAAATGAATGAAATATTTATTTGAATCGATAGTTTGAACCTTGCAATTTAATCTTTAAAGATAATTTCATGCAAATGTTAACTGCGGCTGCGTCTCAGGTAGCCCATCCGCTGAGTCCAATTTTGGCATACTCTTTCACACATATCGGCCGGTATCTCACGAATGAATGCATGGATGTTGGCTTCCAGTGCGTCAATCGAAGCGGGCTTGTCCCTATAGACATTAGCCTTGACATACCCCCACAAAAAATAATCTAATGGTGTCAAATCGCACGATCTAGGCGGCCAATTGACCGGCCCGAAACGTGAAATTAACTGTTCACCAAACTCGCCTCGCAATTGCGCCATTGTTTCGCGTGCTGTGTGGCATGTGGCACCGTCTTGTTGAAACCACATATCATGCAAGTCAAGAACTTCCATTTCGGGCAAAAAAAAGTTTGTTATCATCGCTCGGTAGCGTTCACCATTGACAGTAACGCTGCGATTCGCATCATCTTTGAAGAAATAGGCCCAATAATGCCGCCGGCCCATAAACCGCACCAAACAGTGGCTTTTTCGGGATGCATTGGTAGCTGTTGCAATGCTTCTGGCTGATCTTCACTCCAAATGCGGCAATTTTGCTTATTTACGTACCCATTCAACCAAAAATGAGCCTCATCGCTGAACACAAGCAGCGCGCGATGAACATTTCGAACCGAGCACGAATTTTGATAGTAAAATTCAATAATTTGCAAGCGTTGTTCATTTGTAAGACGATCCATGGTTAAATTGCAAACCAAACTGAAGCTGTTTGACAGTGACACAAGGTACTAAACACACGTCAGCTGTCAAAACCAGTGTTGCCAAAACCAAACCAGCTTAAAAATCACCCGTTACATATTGTAATGTTCTACCTAGGTTCGATAATAAAACTTATTTCCTTTAAATAATAACGTCACAATAGTATGCAATTTAAAATTCACTTCCGGATACACTTTTACTTCTTATTTTACGTTATCACATTCAAAATAAAACTGTCTACTCGCTCGAAAACATCTCCTTATATAGGGAAGTAAATAGTTCTAGTCTTCACTAGTATCCACTGGAATATTCGAGTATATCTCCTTCTAGAAGTTTCCTTTTCAGTCGCTGACAGATGGAACATTGGAATTGATACTCAGCTGAATCACAAGATGGCGCTGTGAACGGTTGAAGGTTTGATGTTTAGTTGTTCCGATAGATGGCGCTGCAAATAGTTAGAGGATTTTCTCTTGTTTCAAATTCAAAGTAGTTGGGTAATTATTAAATCGTTGCAATATCTTAGTTTATTGGAAACGGCTTCAACGATTCTGATGAAATTATCAGAGTTTGTTTATTAGCGAGAAAAAAGTGTAAGGAGTAAAATTCTCCCATTTGCCACGCCCAATGTCAAGTTTATCTAGATAAGTGTAGTAAATGACTGCAGCCAGGGGGGTGCCAAGGAGTGCTGAGTGCCCCAACGGCGTCTCTAACGATTTGAATGGAAATTCAATTCATCCATTTTTTGACTTCTTCAGGAGCAATTTTCTGCCGATCTATGTGTCCTAGTGATATAAAAATGGGGAGGCCGTCATCATAAGGTTCGCACATTTCCGTCAATGTATCGCATCATACAAAAATACAACCTTCAAAAAGTCAGATTTTTTGTTTGCGTACTAAAGCTCCAACCAAAAAAACTGTTAAGTCAATTTTCGGCTGAACTGAGTGCTCTAGTAATATTAAAATATAATATTCATGATCTAGGAGTCGCCAATTTTTTTCATCGAGGCAACATGAGTATATTTAACTGGAATTTCGAAATCAATTTTGTTTAACGGACGCATAACCTGCCGCTTTTCAATTTCAATAAAAAGCTAGTAAAAAATGCAATGTTATCAAATCGTCTGCAAAAATTGTAATTCTTTCACCGAAAGTTCATAATAAAACAAAAAAAAAAATAGCAAATTAATTAAACATGCCTATATGCTCAATCAAGCCGAATATTTAAAACATCCCTTCCCCATATGAATCAACAAAGGCCATACACAATTAATTGACAGATTGTTCGAAATAATTGCTGAATAAAGCAACAATTAACTTCTCTGCGCAAAAGAATGCATTCATCGCACAAAAATGCATCGAAATCGGCGTTTTTTTCCCTCGTCTCCCGAACCATCATATCCGTCTATATACAATTGTTCGAAAATAACTGAAAAGTGTCAGCAATAATAGTCACGTCCATCCTGACCATTGCATGAGAATACAAAAAAACAGACCATTTTTCAAAAGAGGATAACTCCAGAATGACTATACCTATAGCCAAGTCATGGCGATGGAGCGTTTGTTAGTGAGTGTGATGATGAACAACTAAAAAAAAAATAAACCAAAATCTGACAAAACAATGCAATTTGGCATGCAATTCACACTCGATTGCGTTCAAATGGTTAAAATGGCCGGCGATATTATCGTGTTTTTTTTTCCAAAATGTCCTCCGATGTCCACAGTTGAGCATTGCTTCAGTTTAATATTTTTGCCTAACCATCAAATTGCCAAAAAAAAGATTTCTTTTCTCCCGAATTGTGAATCCCTTTTGCATCTAACAATCGACCATCAGGATTCGAGATGCATACTAATGACATGGACACAAACACAACACAGATTGGCAAATGCATTGTTTTTTTTTTCAAGTCTGATGGGAAGGACGAAATAGTAGAAAAATAACAAACACTAGGAGGAAAGTGTGAAAAGTCTCAAAACAAAATATTTTCTTTTCCAAGAGTAACGAAAATCCATCCTTAAGGACTCGATTCTAATTAATTCATAAGGACATTACCTATAGACAGGGTGGTTTTTGTTTATGGTGCATTCGCTAAGCCAGAAAATTCCTTTTTTATGATCGAACATGGTGCTAAAGATAGATATGGGATACAAATTGGGAAAATATACTTTTTATCTAAACAATAATTTCACCCTTCGTTATAGGTATATGTATTTATTATAGGGATGCACTCTGACTCTATTATCCTTTTAATTGTGTGAGCGCGGCAGTGCGGCCCATGTCAAGGCGAATCAAATAATACGCACGTGTCGAAAGCATCGAAGCGGATTAGCTATGAATTGTTTTGATTGTAGAATTATGCAGATATTGAGTATCGTCCTTGTGAATATAGAAGAAGGATAACAAATAAAAAAAAAGGAAAAAGTAAACACAAATGTTTGGGGTTGATCCTTTTTTATTCGTCGAAATGTTTTTTTTTTTGTTATAATGTCCGTGGAAATCTTTGTTTATTAGTTTAAGCGAAATAGAAGGTCACTTGAGGCGTTTTTTTTTTGTTTTTGTATGCGGAACGATTTAGGAATGATTTTTTAATTTTGAAAGTGGATTTCTATGATATTCAGTGTTGTTTTAATTTGTATTATTTATTTACGTGCGATTTTTGGTAAGTGCTTCAAAATTGAATAAATATTCAACTAAAAAAAATATGCAACTCTAAATTTAAGTTAAACTTAACTATATGATTGCACTTTAAAATAAAATGCACGACTTGCTGCAGTGATTCAAATCGATTCAATTCGATATATCAAAAAATCGATTTTTCGTTTTTATTTCTGAACGACCAAAAGCGTGTGGAAGGTCTGGTTCTGGAAATATTTTCATCCAAAATGATTGTTCGATTTTACTGAATTTCTGTCGAAAACATTCAAAAGCGTTTGTGTTTGGATAGTGATATTTCCGTAATCGAGCCTCGAAATGGGTTGCGGTTTAAAAAATTGTTAGTTAGATTTTCAAGAGTTTTCTAAAACTCAAAACCAAACTACTTTTAGAAATTTGGTTCCAAAGTCAAATTACTGTATTTCGATGCAACCCTAAAAAAGGCTTTGGATAACGATATTTCCGCAACCAAGCCTTGTCAGAGGTTGTAGTTTTCAGTTGCGTATAGAAAATTAACAGGCCTTTCTGCCGATATAAATTACAAAATTTTGACAGCTTTGGTTCTCGAAATATTCACATCCAAAATGATATTACTTTGTGAACTTCGATCCAACCTTAAAATGGCTGTCGATGGCGATATTTCCGCAACAAAGCCTCGAAAGGGGTTGCGGTTTGCAGTGACGAATAGCAAATTAACAAACCTTTCCAGCGACGTAAAAATTTCGCCAAACTTTTTCCAAAATTTTTTGATTGATTTTTGAAAAAAATGATGGACTAACCCCTTACATCTTTTTTTCAACTTTTAAAAAATGTTTCCAAAACCCATCGAGCTACACATCAAAAGAAAGGTCTTTTCAAACTCTATCCGGACGTCTAAACCAAAAGCGTGTGGAAGGTCTGGTTCTCGAAATATTTTCATCCAAAGTGATTGTTCGATTTAACTGAATTTCTGTTCGTAAAAACATTCAAAAGCGTTTGTGTTTGGATAGCGATATTTCCGTAATCGAGCCTCGAAATGGGTTGCGGTTTTCAAAATTGTTTATTTTATTTTCAAGAGCTTTCTTAAACTTTAAACCAAAATATTCTTCTCAGTTTGGTTCTCGAAATACCCGCATCCATGTTCCTTTTCAGCTTCATGCGAATTTTGTATAAGGGGAAAGTCTATTTTGTCTATTCTTACTCGACTAAAAAGTGAATGGTTTCTTGTAGAGAATCGCATGATCCAGACTTCAAATGAGACACTTTTCCAAAAAATTCGTTGTTTAAAGATTATAAACGTCAAAAAATATTTAGCTCCGGCCAAATCAACAAATTTGATGAGTTAACTCGGGTTTAACTTTAATCTCGCACTGAATACTATAGACGCTAGAATCGCGGGTCCCGTCCGTCACGTCCTTTTGTTAGCCGTTATATCTTCAAAATTATTATGAGTATTTCACCATTAATTGTATCCTATTCATCAAACCGTAACAATAACTTCATTTAAATGCTCCCTTTTATTGGTTGTAAATGTCATTATTTATCAATACAAATCGTTGCACTCGCTGCGCGTATATTAACTTTAACAAAACATACACCACAATACTGGCCATACAATAAAAACCCGAACCTCATCGTACCAAGTCAAGTCGGTTTAACAAAAAGACCCTTGTTGTATTCGTTCAATATGGCAGTGGCAGCTATATATTCAATGCATCATTCATTGGCAAATTTACTCTACCCGAAATGCGCGACACAAACCGATTGTGGGATTCCATTATTAAAAGGATGCATCCACCAAGGATGTTCATTATTACACCGCACAACTTCACGCACAATGGTGCACTCTTTTCTAAGCGAAAAATCATCATCATAATAAATAAAGCGAATCACGTTTCGTCATCAGTTCAGTCTTCAGAGTCGTCGTCAACCGCCAACTATAATAAAGCAGAGTAGCATTTCGACAGACTTGACCAATCCATCCTTCCACATTCCATATATTCAACCATCATCAGGACGAATAACGAAACGAGTCAAACAAACATCATCCATATAACCATTCTACCAATCTACGAATTTCAAACAGTTGCGGATTTAGAAGATTTGATGCTCTGATCAGTTTATGAGGGGCCGCCCCTGACGGATCTTGGGATTTTTAAAAAGTTTCTATTTTAACCTTCATATGTCTCATTTTTCTTGGATAAACGATGTATAAGGTATAAGGATTATAAGAGCAACTATTGTTGAGACCCAGGAGGCAAATCGATGGCCCTTGTTGCTTTATCTTAACTTTTCGGAACAATCACTGTTTAGCCTTATCTTCGAGGCTACATAGTAAACTGTCTTAACTCCAGCACACCTTTAAACTTTGTCTTAAATTTAAAAAAAAAGCCGTTAAGTTGACACCAAGAAAGACGATGGTTTGGAGTTAAGACAATTTACCAAACAGAGCGTTTCCGAAAAGTTAAGATAAAGTAGCATCAGGCTGACATCGAGATGACCCACATTGGTCCTCCCTGCAAATGCTTTCTACCACATTTCTATTGACAGAAAACTTGGGTTGTTTTTTTAATTTTTCTAAAAACACCTAAAAGGGGCAAGATTTCCATTTCAGAAATGATATTTAAGGCATCTGAACATTAGCCATTCTTATTATAAGCGAATCCAGCACTGCGCTCAACACATTGTTACTAAATTCAAATCTGCAATTGTCCTTTCAAAAATAAATAAACACAAAAAAAAAAAAAAAAAAAAAAAACATGGTTGACTTATAAAATCGCGTCACGTCCAACGCTTGCCACTATGTGTCGCCGAGCGAATAATAGAAGCAGGATCCATTCATCGCATCGCTCTGGCTGTAGAAAGGTAGGTATAGCTGGTGATGCAATTGTTGCCAGTAAAAAGGATACAATAGCGAAATTTAGTCGTCGTCGTTGCTGATCACGCCCCACTTTTCAATGGGCACGAGCTTCTGCTACTGATGAAGGATAATGCCACACCAACACCAACACCATCATCATCATCATCATAATAAGTTCAACACACACACACACACAATAAATATGATTTCTTCTTTGGTTTTATGCACATTGTGTGTGTTGTTACGAGAGACAAATAAAATTGTGTGTTGCAAAGCAAGGATAATAATAATAATACCTAGAAAATAAAAGGGAAATTAAATTAAAAATCTTCAATGCATCTTAAATTTTTGGTCTTTTGCTGTATTGTGTGAGTTTATTTATGTTCCAAAGGAAAAGAAAGTGTGAGTGGGCGGGTAGGGTTGGTTGGTTGGTTTTATAAAATTATATCGCGATTCTTTTCATGCATATACCATTCCAATCATCCCTTGCAATGTTGTGTTGGATTTTGTGTCCTTTATGGCTATTTACATGATTCACAGCACACAATATCCTTTTTCAATATAAAAACGAAAAGAAAAAAAAAGAAAACACGCAACGTAGAAGAAAGTAATAATTCACACAAAAAAATGATTTCCGGTCCGAATGTGCTCCAGTCAACAAAAAAAAAAAAATGAAGAAAACAAATAAGAAAAGAACTCTTTTTTTTCTCGAAGAAAGAGCAATACGTCCCAGCAGTCAGTAGTGGCGAACCCAACTGGGATTAGGATTTAAAAAAAAATTGTTCAGCGGTAAGATTTTGAGCGCATTGCACAAAGTAAAATGTGTTATGATCGGCAAAACTGGTGATTAGTGTTTGGTTAATAAATTGGTGCAAGATTTCAAATAGTTTGTTACTAATGGGTGATTTTTTAAGAGTTTTAGAACTTTTTTTAAAAAAAAAACACAAAAAATTCGAAAATATGAATGAAATATTTATTTGAATCGATAGTTTGAACCTTGCAATTTAATGTTTAAAGATAATTTCATGCAAATGTTGACCGCGGCTGCGTCTCAGGTAGCCCATCCGCTGAGTCCAATTTTAGCATACTCTTTCACACATATCGGCCGGTATCTCACGAATGAATGCATGGATGTTGGCTTCCAGTGCGTCAATCGAAGCGGGCTTGTCCCTATAGACATTAGCCTTGACATACCCCCACAAAAAATAATCTAATGGTGTCAAATCGCACGATCTAGGCGGCCAATTGACCGGCCCGAAACGTGAAATTAACTGTTCACCAAACTCGCCTCGCAATTGCGCCATTGTTTCGCGTGCTGTGTGGCATGTGGCACCGTCTTGTTGAAACCACATATCATGCAAGTCAAGAACTTCCATTTCGGGCAAAAAAAAGTTTGTTATCATCGCTCGGTAGCGTTCACCATTGACAGTAACGCTGCGATTCGCATCATCTTTGAAGAAATATGGCCCAATAATGCCGCCGGCCATAAACCGCACCAAACAGTGGCTTTTTCGGGATGCATTGGTAGCTGTTGCAATGCTTCTGGCTGATCTTCACTCCAAATGCGGCAATTTTGATTATTTACGTACCCATTCAACCAAAAATGAGCCGATCATAAAATGGAAGCAGCGCGCGATGAACATTTCGAACCGAGCACGAATTTTGATAGTAAAATTCAATAATTTTCAAGCGTTGTTCATTTGTAAGACGATCCATGGTTAAATTGCAAACCAAATTGAAGCTGTTTGACAGTGACACAAGGTACTAAACACACGTCAGCTGTCAAAACCAGTGTTGCCAAAACCAAACCAGCTAAAAAATCACCCGTTACTTAACAATTTAGTAACTTTCAAATTCTTTACTAAAATGTTCTTAGTTTTAAACAATTTTTAACTATGTATATGTAGTATCATACTAAACCGATTTTCTTAAGAATCTTAAGCAGAACACAACTAAAATATTGACAGTTCGTTATTATTATAAATGTATGTGTCAATTAGTTTTCCATCAGTTATCCAGACAAAATTGTTTTTACTGATGAAAAATTCAAAAACCTAATTAATATTTTCGTTGTCATGGAAATATGATAATCGACACTTTATCTGGCCATTAAAATACCTACACCCATATTATTGACTTGTTTCAAAACTAGTTTCAGGGTAGAACTAGTTTTATAGATGTTTGGAAGTGGACAAATCGGTATTATTCAAATATATTTTGACACCTAAAACTCGAAAACTTAAAACTAAAAAAAACTCTAATTTCATAAAACCGTGCAAAATTTGGGACTCTAAACTTCTATAAAACTAGTTTTGCTATTTAACTAGTTTTGGAATAAGTCAATAATATGGCTGTTAGAACTTTATTTATAAGGTTGACTATTCAGATATTGTGAAACGTAAAAGATATTGTGAAACGTAACTGAATAATATGTTCCAAGTTGCTTACTTAGAACTTTAATCAGACATTGTAAAACAAGCCCTAATGCCCGATTTCATAAAAATACACTAAAATCCTTTTTATCTAAAGTCCTCTTAAATTTTATCAGACCTTTAAATATTTCCAGTTTCACCATCTAAAAAAAACGAAATTTAAGGGAAATTTTAGTTAAAATTGGGTTTGCCTCACATCCCTGGATATGGAAATAGGTTGTTTCCCTCTCACATTCGAAATGTACGTGAAAAAGCATTATATGTATATTTGAAGAACGGATTCCAATTCCAATATGAATTCGGAATAATCTTGGACGTCTTACTATATGTTGCTCATCATCCTTAGATGAACAATCAATTATTCTAAAAAAAAAAACAAATTATGAAGGCTTTCCGATACCAACGCGAAACATTCGGAACGAATATGCGATGAGTGAACAATGTTTGAAGATTCACATCACGCCAATGTGGGTGCTCTCATTTATCTCCATGTAAATAAATTAAAAAAGGCGAAAGTCTTATCGTCGTTCGGAAGTATTCGCGTTGGCTTGGGAGAGCCTTATGCTGCATTTACACGACTGACAAATTGGCATTTTTCTGTCATTATACTGCCAAAAGAATGAATTTTTCCATTGTTCTGTCATTTTTTTTACAGTTAAATGCCAGAATAATGCCAATTTGTCAGTCGTGTAAATGCAGCATTAAAAGATTATTATTTACACACAAACTATATTTTTGTTTCGACCTATTCACAATTTATATTTGCAAGAAATTAAATAAAAAAGTCACTGCAAAATATCATCTATAATTTTCTTACTCGTCGGCTGACATCTGACATATTAGACTTCACAAATCACACTTTTAAAATTTATTGACACGAAAATGGGCTTTTAGTTTATAAGGGCATTTTAAAGCATTTTTAATTTAAAAGCACTTGGTGAAACCAAAAAATCCCATTTTAACTCTAAATGGGCTTTTAAATATTTAAAAGTCCTTTATGAAATCGGGCATAAATCGTCTAAAACTTTGCGCCATTGTCTTTTATTTAGTGATCAGCAGTGCTGGGGGATCGTCCCTTTTTGTGGGAATTTCGACCTGAAAAGGGAAAACCGACTCATTTCGTGAACATTTTGGGAATTTCTTTGTTTTCTTATGTTTAAGAACATTTTAAATTTAGGTTTCGTTGTTTATTTATGGAATTACATTTATTTATGTAAGAAATATTTGTGTATCGTAATTAATATCTGAAAATATTTTAATTTTTTCGTGGGAAATATCAGGGAATGTTCACACTGGTTGAATGGATTTCTCTCAAAAATGTGACCCATAGCACTGTTACTCAGTGATAATCGGCCTCTTGCCGAGAAAGCAAATTATGTTTTAAGCCCGAGGAAACTGCTAATGAAAGTGGAGTTATTTGTATAATTTTCCCCACGGTAAAAAAGCTTGTATTTCATTTTTAATCTTAGTGTGAACACAAATAATGAGAAAGAAGGGGTAGTTCTATATTCTGAGATGAGAAGGGTTTCTTCTCGCTGTAGACATGGTTGACGTTCACATTGCAACCGGTCTAAACACACCCATACATACATATTATAACGGGTGATTTTTTAAGAGGTTTAGAACTTCTTTAAAAAAAAAACACAAAAAATTCGAAAAAATTAATGAAATATTCATTTGAATCGATAGTTTGAACCTTGCAATTTAATGTTTAAAGATAATTTCATGCAAATGTTGACCGCGGCTGCGTCTCAGGTAGCCCATCCGCTGAGTCCAATTTTGGCATACTCTTTCACACATATCGGCCGGTATCTCACGAATGAATGCATGGATGTTGGCTTCCAGTGCGTCAATCGAAGCGGGCTTATCCCTATAGACATTAGCCTTGACATACCCCCACAAAAAATAATCTAATGGTGTCAAATCGCACGATCTAGGCGGCCAATTGACCGGCCCGCAACGTGAAATTAACTGTTCACCCAACTCGCCTCGCAATTGCGCCATTGTTTCGCGTGCTGTGTGGCATGTGGCACCGTCTTGTTGAAACCACATATCATGCAAGTCAAGAACTTCCATTTCGGGCAAAAAAAAGTTTGTTATCATCGCTCGGTAGCGTTCACCATTGACAGTAACGCTGCGATTCGCATCATCTTTGAAGAAATAGGCCCAATAATGCCGCCGGCCCATAAACCGCACCAAACAGTGGCTTTTTCGGAATGCATTGGTAGCTGTTGCAATGCTTCTGGCTGATCTTCACTCCAAATGCGGCAATTTTGCTTATTTACGTACCCATTCAACCAAAAATGAGCCTCATCGCTGAACACAAGCAGCGCGCGATGAACATTTCGAACCGAGCACGAATTTTGATAGTAAAATTCAATAATTTGCAAGCGTTGTTCATTTGTAAGACGATCCATGGTTAAATTGCAAACCAAACTGAAGCTGTTTGACAGTGACACAAGCTACTAAACACACGTCAGCTGTCAAAACCAGTGTTGCCAAAACCAAACCAGCTTAAAAATCACCCATTATATGAATAATATGATCCGAAGAGCGAGAAAGGTTTAAAGTTTTTTTTTTGTGGCCGTGTCAGTGGGCTGAAATTACATGTGGTCATTTCTTACGCATATTTAGCTAGACATGATAGTCTGAACATTTTATTAAAATTGGTTTGTTTATTCAGATTTTATCGAACTAAGACAAAAATATATGCTCGACTAGATTGTATGAACTTGCCCTTGTAGTTAACAACTATAATGAAGAGCCACGCATTCAAGATGCATGTTAATAGTTTAATAATGTAATGACATCTTTACGAAAAAAAATATTTTAAAAGTCAATTGAAAAAAAAAGGTTTTTTAATTAGATTTTTGCCAAAAACTTGAAACGCGCAGTTTTCTTAAAATATCTTCGGTTACGGATTTCAAAGTCATTTGACGTCTTAATTCATAGAGTTCTACCAACTATTTTAATAATGAACAAAAAAATTCAGTTTTCTTATTCTCCAAATGTCTCAAAAACAAGAAGACATTAAACCATTTATTTTTTAACGTTCTACTAACAATTAAAAAAAAAAAATTGAATACTAAAATCTAAACTGGTATACTAAGGCTAATTTGCTGAAACAAAACTTAAGAATTTATATTTAAGTTTCGTATCAGCAAACGGCTCTTATAATCTTTATATAAAAATGGATCGTGGTGGGTTCGGAAGAAAAGTCTGAAAATTCTCAACAGGTGGCGCTGTATGCGCACATTTCGTTTTTTAGTTCAATTCAATTACCGTTCAACATGTGGCGCTGTAGGCGGTTAGGAAATGGCTTTAAGGATATTCTTTTTCAACTTTTATTATTTGTAGGGTGAAATGGGGCAGAAATAAAAAAAAAATCGAATTTATGAAATTCTTTTTTTTTAAGGTTTTTCTTTAGAAATGGCTTTGGGGATATTCTTTTTCAAAAATTTAATATTTGTACGGAGAAATTGCGGTAGGTTAAAATTCATAAAGTATAGTATTTAGTATTCGATTACAAAAATTAGCTCAAATATTTATTTATATTTTCTTTTGTAATTTTTATCCGAAGCTTAGGTTTGTCTATCCGTGCGAAGCCGGACGGGCCAGCTAGTCACGTATAATTTTGTATATACACGAATTAAGTACAAAATAACTTTTTTTTTTTAATTTTGAGTTTGAAAATGAATGTTTCAAAAACTGTTAATTTAAATATAAAAATTTAAATACAAAATAAAAGAATAGATTTTAAAATTTTCATGAAGCTACAGTACAACACAATAAGTCTTGCCGTCGTCGTTTTCTTTAATAATTTGTTTGGCTATCCTCACATTTAATTGTTTTTCTTTATTTTAAAAATGCATCTGCCACGGTTTTTGAAACATCATATACCTTCCAGACTGTTGAAATTCTTTTTTTTTAGCGACATTTCTAACTCTTGTACTATTATGACTCATTCAGAATTGCGATCACACCCCTTTACTATCATTACTATTTCAATTTCATGTTTTAAAAAGTGGCCCGCACGCCATTGACTCTCCAGCACTGTCCTAAAAAAAAAAAAAACAACTCTTTGGTCAAGAGGATGATGGGGGATGGTTTTTTTTTGGTTGATGTTGAACTGTTGATTAGCATCTCCTTATATCCGGGGTAAAGGTCTCTTATCCTTTCAGAATTTTTATTTATTTCTTTTGACGAAAAGGACAACTACAAAGAATAATGTGTCCGTCCTTGGCATTTCTGCTTTTCTTGTAAGGCCATGTAATACGTATAAGCGAATAACCGAGCTACTATAGTAGGTATAGCGATGAAAGGATAAATTAAGATTTATTTCTTTTATGAATGCTAATTTTTTTGTTGTGTCCATTTTATTTGGAATTTGGAATTGATGTATATATATATATATAAAATATGTCATTTGGCAAAAAATGATGAGATGAATAATTTTTCTATATACATACCTACCTATTTCTATTTTTGGAAATTTCATAAGAACTAAGAACCAAATCTAAACTCGAAAAGAAATTGCTTTTCAGATAAGAATTTGTGTTTGTAAATTTTGCAATTTGCCTTATTTTTTTTTATCACGATTTGGATGAAAACGTCATCCATCACTCATCATGAAACTTATACGGCTATTAAAATTCTGTATTTCGTATTATTAGCCCAATCAAATAAAACTTTTAGGTCCAGTTTTTCAGTGCGAGATTAAATAGGTTAAAACCGAGTTAACTCATCAAATTTGGTGAGTTAACTCAGGATTAACTGAACAGATGCTTTTGATGTTTTATCCACCGATAGTCGTTCCACAAGCATTCTCCACCGAAAAACAGCTTCATCGGTTCACTGTGGATTAATTTAGGTCTATATAGAGTTACCTAGCTCTGGTTTAACTCAACACTGAAAAACTAGACCTAAGACTCATAAAATTAGGATAACTAGCCAAGCCATTTTCATGTTTCAGGCGCAAAACGAATGAACCACGCATGCCACATACCTATACAGCTTCTTTACGGACCAAAATGCGGACTTTTTGAATATTGTCTTTTTTTATGTTACAACACATTGACGGAAAGGTGGCAGCTTCACCGTCATTGATTTGCCATTTTAAGGTTTCTAGGGCTCTAAGTTTGCACTCGACTTAACAGATTTCACACTTGCTACAAGCTTAACACTCCTTTATGGTCTAAACAAATCGTTCTCGTTCTCTACGAGATGTCGCGTCACAATATTTATTTTGATTTAATGCAAATAAACTTAATTTTAAAGTTAAAAAAAAAAACCGTGTTGTTTTTATTTAAATAATGTTATATTGAGGTTCTATCAGGTTTTTTTTTTTATACATTTATATTTATAATTCTTATAGTTAATAATTTTATATCTAAAGCGGTTGCATATCATTTTTGATATAGAAACGCGTTTTTGGCAATGTAAATCCGTTAAAAGGACTCGACGTTGGAATCGAATAAGCACCCATATTGGGAAATGCAATAAAATCGCCATCCTTGAGATTCGGTAGCTTAATGTTATCGCAGATCTAAAACAAACAAAGTTAAAGAAATATTTTATTATTTTTTTATTTTAAATACTGAAAGTTTTCTATAGAACAAACCTTATCACACGCATCACAAGTTGGTCCCCAAATTAAACTGCTAAATGTTTCACTATCTGGGCTCTATAGTTGTAAACAATAAAAAGAAATTATAATATTTTTAATTTTTACATACAAAATATTTGTATACCTTAAAATGAATTGTATCGAATTTGATATCTTCATATAAAATACAATTAAATGTTCCATAAACCCCATCATTGACATAGTACATGACTTTTTCCAATTGACCATCTCGACCTCGTAGTTCACGTTTCGAAAAGATTTTGCAAATTGTTGTGTAAGCTGTCGCAACGAAATATCTTCCAGGTTCGGCAATTATTTTAACTTTAACATCACTCATGTATTTGCTTAGGGCTTTATTCACAAGCTCAGCAATCTATTAAAAATTAAAAACAGAATTAATTTAGTATATAAAATTAACAAATATTTTTTTTTCTTTTTTTAAACCTTACATTGGCAAACATTTCGTCATCATCTCCAGGAAATCCACCGCCAATGTCAAATAATTCCATATTGTGTTTGATTAGATTACCAGTTTTGTATAAGCTACTCCCTAGGTGAATAGCTCTCTCATAAGCTGGCAAATCACCGCAACCAGATCCGACATGAAAACTAACTCCCTTTACCTGCAAACATTTGGAAATATTGATTAAACTAAAAAATCAACTATGTTTTCTTTTAATTTAATAAAATCACAAAGAGTCTAAAACCAAGGCCACACATGAAGCGGCAAAGCAGCGCGGCGCACGTGGTTTCTATAAAAAAAAAAACAGACTAAAACCTTGAAAATACCGAAAGAATTCACAAGAAACTGTAAAGAAAAGCAACAAATTTAGGGTACGAGTCATTTGGCGGAATTCGTTTGGCTGATTTTCATTTCGCAAATTTCTTGTCTTGCAATTTAATCATTTTGCATTCCATTGTATTTGCGAGTTTTGAATTCCCTATATTTATTGTGTCGCAAATTAATAACTTTGCATTTTTCACATCGCAATCTTTATGGCGCATTTCATCATTTCGCATTATACAGGGTGTTTTTTAAGACGAGTGGTTTTCAATCTGGCAACACTTTTTTTCTTTTTGACAGCTGTCACGTGATTTATGCTCAATTTGGTTTGCCATTTCATAATAAATAGACTTACTCCTGAACAACGTTTGCAAATCGTGCAAATTTATTAGCAAAATAATTGTTCGGTTCACGCGACGCAAAAAAAAAAAATACACAGAAAATTTTGTTTAGCGAAGAAGCTCAGTTTTGATTGAATGGGTACGTTAATAAGCAAAATTGTGGTATTTGAAGTGATCATAATCCATAAGCCATTGTTATTGAGACTCCGTTACATCCTCAAAAAGTCACTGTTTGGTGTGCTCTATGGGCAGAGGGAATCATTGGGCCATATATTTCTTCAAAAATGTTACAGTCAATGGGGAACGCTAATAGAGCCATGATTAATGACTTTTTCGTGCCTGAATTGGAGGATGTTGATGTGGACGACCATTGATTACAACAAGACGGCGCTACATGCGATACAGCCAACGAAATAATCAATTGATTGAAGGAAACTTTTGGTGAGCGCATTATCTGGCGTCGCGTCGTGAGCCTGTGGCGTGGCGTCCAAGATCGTGCGATTTAACACCGCTGGGCAATTACTGTGGGGTTATGTGAAGTAGCTTGTCTACGCAGATAAGCCCGAGACGATTGACGCCTTGGAAGAGAATATTCGGCGAGTTATTGCTGACATAAGGCGATACGGCCCCAATTGCTGCAAAAAGTGGTAGAAAATTGGGGCTCTATCCTGGAATTTATTCGAGCCAGCCGCGGCGGCCACTTGCCCGAAATCATTTTCAAAAGATAATGGCAAACCCTTATCTTAATGATAAAGCTAAATTCTTGGCCATAACACAGTGACGTGCCGTGATGCTTTTAGTAAGGTGTTCACTAATTTTGTCTCCAGTAAAATTATCTCTTCTTGTGTGTTATGTTCTTTTCCAATCAACCAAAAAAATCGATGTTTTTTAAATTTAAAAATCTTCAAAGGATGTTTTCGATTTTAGGTCGAGTCTTCAAATCTCGGTTTTAAGCTAGATTTACACCAATTTTTAGGTTTAAATCAGGCATTTGTAGCCTGGTTACTTTTCTTAAGTAGGTGGTGGTGAGTTCTTCAGTTGAAAAATACCTTTAAAATAATTAGTGGGCTGCAGGTCAAAAAGAACGATGTTAAAATGTATACGCGATCGCGCTGGAAGCATTAAGTGTAACTGCCAGTTGTTAATTTTTAGAATACATATATAAGTGTAAGAAGGTTAAGGTCTTTGTTTTAGATGTACCTACCTCCTAAATTTTGTTGGCATATGATGAGCCTAACCATGCTCGAAACGCCGCATACATTTTAACATCGTTATTTTTGACCTACAGTCCACTAATCATTTTCAAATTGTTGAGAATTATGTAAGATCACAAATATAATTATTATAGGAAAATACCACTCACTCAATTACAAAAAAAGAGGCAGTGCAACTCAGAACTTTGTGAGCTTTGTGACCTGAACCTAGACCTAAAAACATATATGTAGGTATTAAGCGCAGACGATATTTAAATAAATGTTGGGTTTTTGACTTGCGAATGAAGTAAGAATGCTTAATATCGGTTCACGGATTATAAAGATGAAATAATTGATTTACGTGTTTTCCGAATTTCGATCTTAAATTTTCAAGTTTCGCGATTTACCTATTTATGGTATTTTTATTTATATAGGTACCTACAAATTATCTGACAAATATTTAAAACTATTAAGTTATCAATAAAGACTCCTGTCATACAAAGGTTTTATCCATTTTGATTCGTAAATATTGTAAAATAATCGTAATCGTAAAACAGTGTAAAACAAAGACGAAAATTAATTTTTTTGTTTGTGAGTGGGTGTAATGTTTTAGCTTTTTACACTTATATAATACTTGATTCAATTATCTTAAAAACTAGACAATTACTTTGCAAGTGAGAATGTTTTTCATTAGTCAGGTTGGGTGATTTATTCAATGAAATTAGTGAAATCCTTGAAAATCATAGTTTCCCGCTATGCTATTGAATTAACCGCTTTAAGACTACTGACTTATTATTAAAGCACAATAGACGTACAATATTGTAACACTTAACTTTTGAAAATTCTAAATTTTTTCATCAAATTTTCCGTTAATTGTAATTAAATATTAATCAATTTTGGCTTAACAAACCCTTTAAAAATATTTTCTTATTGATTGTTGTAAATATTTTTGCATCAAAAGATGCGCTAATATCTTACCTCTCTTGTGATACTATCTTGATAAAATTTCTTAGTATGTATCAAAAGTTATAAGTAATCTAGTGAGAGTCTATCGAAATTTTTTGTGATTTTTTTAAAATCAAAAAACCATTTCTCACTGAAATCGAGTCGCGGTTAACGACCAACCGCATACCCACATACATTTTCTTCGCTTTGACTTCAGCGGTGCGCTTGATGAAGCTGAACACCCGGGCATATACTATAGAGAGAATGAATTTTGTGATCTTTTTTTTTGAACTATCTTTGTATGTGAATTTACGCTTCCTCGGTGCGCTGAAGTAATGTGAACACCACAGATTAGCCATATGAAGATGAGAATGTTTCGTACGTTTCACCCTCCAAAACCCATTTGTTGACATTGTTGTACTTGTAATTTCTTCCCTCGTCGATGAATAGATGTGAATTGTAACAACAATTTAACCAGGAGTGTGAAGATCCCTACTGTCTATGTGTGAGGTTTCTATACACACATTCTCATTTGTTATCTGATATCTGACATCTCAAGCTTGTAGGCAAATTAAAATGGCTGCCGGGGATTCTTATCTTCATGTGGCTAATCTGTGGTGAACACCTTTGATTGTTGATTCATCGGAGAAGAGATATACTGAGTGAATTTTTTTACCTTCGACGAAAACGAATACTCATCGGACTGCCGAATGAAAGCACGAGCGAGAGTACGCTTGATGAAGTTGAACACCAAGGCATATAGGTACACATTTATAAGGAAGTACGAATTTCTTGCTCTTTTTTTTAATTTCTTTGCATGTGGATTGCCTTCACTTCGGTGCGCTCAAGTAAGAAGAACAGCCTGCTCGGAACAGACTGCTCGGAACAGACTGCTCGGAACAGCATGCTCGGAACATTTTTCGTTACTTTGAGATAGTTGTTCTGATTTTGTAAGCATTTTTTTCTAATGCAAGGACTAAAAGAACTTTGGCTACGCATGGAAATTAAGATTTTGCTAGGGTGTGCGGTGAACACCTGCGCACCTTCGAATAAACGTCACTGCCATAACATTAAATTATATTCTTTTTATTTCTTCTTGTAAACCACACGTCTAAAAAAACACCCTTTACTTAGTTTTATTTCAGATTTAATTCAGAGTTAACTCAGCACTGACAAATCGCCCCTATACAAATAAAATAAAATAATAAAAAATATAACAATTATTTTAGTGAATGAAAAATAGTTGATTGCCCCCTGATCATAATAATACGCAACTTCTGGAAGTAAAAATTATATCTTATCGCACAAAGGCAAAGACACACCCTTTTTTCATCATGACCACCCGCAAAATCAAAAGCCTTTAATATACGATTTAAAACATTATTGTACTGCTTGTGTCAACTATAGATTCTATACTTATTGTTGATAAGCTCGATATCTGTAGGTACTACGCCAACAAAAAACAAACAAAATAAAGCGTCTTATCATACATTTTTTTTTTTTGCAATGTCATCAAGGTTACCTATTGGGTTAGATTCGTATCGAAAACGTTTAAGAAAGTTTTAATATCTTTATATCAGCGCAATTTAATTAGATTTAAATTTGTTCTGTTTAATAACATAAAATGGATCTTGAAAGTAAAATAGATCATAAGTACACAGGAGAAAAACCACAGTGGTCATATTTGACCCACCTGAATAGACTATAAATTCAAAAATAACTTTTTTAACTGTGGATTTATGACCCTGTGCCAGTATTTATGTGTCTAGTCAGCTAGCTAATCAGAACTTTAATCAAACATTGTGAAATAGGCCCTAAGAATTTTGAAAAAAAAAATTATTGAAAAAAAAACTGTACCTACATAGCTATATAAAGGGTTTTCCAATAAGAGGTGTTATTTTGATATTCAAAGAAAAATGGCATTTTTTGAGATAAATGATCGGATGTTTATTTCATTATAAAGAGGAAAGTATGCCGTTAATAATGGAACACAACATCAGCCAAATGGCCGCCACGACCACGCTTACAGGACCATATCCTTTTCATGAAATTTTCCATAACCAAATCGCAAAGTGGCTGCCCTATGTCCTCGATAGCCTCACGAATTCCATCTTTGAGGTCTTGAATCGACGCTGGGCTGTTGGCGTAGACCTTATCTTTCACGTGGCCCCAAAGAAAGAAGTCGCAAGGTGTTAAATCACAAGATCTCGGTGGCCAATTGTGATCACCTCTTCGAGAGATAACACGGTCCGGAAACTTTTCCCGTAAAAGATCGATGGTTTCATTGCTTGTGTGGCACGTAGCGCCGTCTTGTTGAAAGTAAACGTTGTCCAGATCAATACCATCCAATTCCGGCCATAAACAATCATTAATCATCTCTCGATAGCGCAATCCAACTGTAACTGTTGCTCCAGCCTCATTTTCGAAAAAGTAAGGTCCAATGACCCCGCCGGACCATAAACCGCACCAAACAGTCACGCGTTGAGGATGGAGAGGCTTTTCAACAATAACTCTTGGGTTTTCCGAGCCCCAGATGCGACAGTTTTGCTTGTTGACGTAGCCTCCGAGGTGGAAATGGGCCTCATCAGTCAAGATGATTTTTCGATGAAATTCCGGATCATTTTCATGCATTTCAAGGACCCAATCAGCAAAGACACGACGTTGTTGATGATCAGCCGGCTTGAGTTCTTGTGTTAACTGAACTTTATAAGCCTTAAGACCCACGTCTTTATGCAAAATACGGTGTAATGACGTTTGTGGAATGCCTAATTCCAAAGAACGACGAGGAATGGGCAAACCTGGGTTTTCTTCAACACTTTGGGCTACAACAGCAATATTCTCAGTTGTTCTTGAACGACGTGCACGGGTTTTATTCTTCACATCACTAACTTGTCCCAACAGCTCGAATTTGTCCACCTATTTCTGTATTGCGTTCCGACAAGGTGCTTCACGACGACCCAAAAATGTTTTAGTTTTACGAACCGTCTCTGCCAAATTTTCACCATTTTTATAGTGAATTTTAATAATTTCAATGCGTTGTTGAAGCGTGTATCGTTCCATTTTTATTAATGGCGTAGTTTCTACTTGTCAAATGTCAAAAAAATGACAGCTTCAAAAGTGACAGCTACCGAAATAGCGGGCTATTCAAAATAACACCTCTTATTGGAAAACCCTTTATCATAGTCTGGGAGGTGATCGTATAAGATTAGAGCTATATTATCGCGTCTGTTGAGAAAGAAAAAATAAAACTGATGGCCTTAGTCGAATTAAAATTACCCCAGCAGGTCGTAAAATCACAAGGATCCGGCAATAAACAAAAATAAATCAAGGTCCGCGAACTTTTTCTGAGTTGGGAACCACTGTTTTAGCTCGAAAAAAAACTTCTGCCAATGCCAAATTGACTTGAAGTACAATTGAAAATTTGTTGCCAATCAACTAGCTAGTTATTTTAAGTTTAATAAATTTCCGCAGAGACAACAAATTTACATACATTCTTTTTAAATCATGTCGATAAACTCTATTACGAGAAGATTGGGTACGTTCAACGCATTACGTTTTGCATCTGAATTTTCAGATTTCTGAATTTTTAGAGCTTCCGATTGGCCAGCTACCATAAAAAGTTAGATGACTTTTAGTTACAAAAATCCACATCTGAAAATTCAGAGTAAAGTGATTGTGGTGGGGGAAATGTTGAAGTACTATACATAGAAGTTAAACTTAATGATTATCTCTGTGGTTAGTGGTTGATTTGGGATGATATCATCACGAACAAATTAATACTTTTTACATAAAAGAATTTATCGTTTATTGATAAGTGAGTTGCTAAATCAAAAGATAAACTATTCTTAGAAAAATGTTCTCAGAATTCTACATCGCAATATTGTGGAATTATTTTTGTATTAAACTTCACATAGTCTTGCTGTAATTTGTTGTTGATTTAGTTAAATAAATCACCACCAGAACTGCTGATGCTTAATTTTTAATTTAAGAATATAATTAAAGTTCTATTTTATTTCGTTTTAATGTAAATCGTTTAGGTAAATGCTAGCATTTGACACAACAACTTTGGACTGAAAATTCAGATTTTTTGTGCGTTCAACAGCATAAATTCAGATCTGAATGTTCAGATTTTGTGATTGAACGTGCCCATTGTGATTCTTTCAAAACAGAATAATTAAACGTAATTTTATGCGCCTTGCGATTATAAATATATCGCAAGTATAATATTGGCTTACCTATAGTAATTTAAATCTAGCTCTATGTTATAATTGAGCTTCAACCTTGTATAACCTTAGCGTGATATATCGTTTGTCAATAATAGTTATAATTATGTCTTATAAGTGTAATCATAACGGAGGGCGTTATGACGAAAGTGAATTCGGGTGTTCCACAAGGTAAGGTACTCACGCTATGTCATGCAAATCTAATTATGTTAGATTTCTCTCGCAAAATAGTTCGTATAATTTTTTCTCTAGAGTTTCGTCTTATTTTTTCCTTAAAAGTGCCAATAATATTGAATCCATTTTCATCCAAAGTGTAATTTCACAAAACAATTAAAAATGGATGCCCGTTCATTTTGGACAGTTCGAAGTAATTTTTTCATTTCACGTGAAATTGGAAATCGATTTCAATTCGATTTAGTCCGAAATGTAGAACATGGGCGTATGTGTGTTTTGATGTGTAAACATCTATGCTGGCGGTAGAGTGAACAAAAAACGTGGACGTTCGTGTGCAACGTTACGGCGTGCAACTTTACGATCTGCATACTGGGATGGGTGCGTTCAGTGAAAAAAATCTTAAGATCCTCTTCAAGCAAAACCAAGTCCGTTTTGGATCCGCGCACGTTGATGTTTACACATATAAACCATGAGTCCCGGAACTCACACAATTTTCTTACAAGCCCGGAGGAAATTGTTCGGAAAAACACGTGAGTGTATCTTGTTAGGGATGACAAAAAAAATTATGAAGAAAATATTGAATTATTTTTTCTGCATTTGATGCCATTTGTATTGAAATCAATTGCATCTCCGTGATATTTTGCAGAGTGTATCGGTCAGAAATATTTGTTCGCAATTAATCCAGACTTAACTCATCGAATTAGTTGACTTAAGTTGGAGTTAACTTGGAACCTAAATTGACTGCAAAACATGTATCAGAAGAGCACTTGGGTTTAACCCCGAAACTATTATGATTATCACACTACAAAAAAAATGGCTATTAGAATTTTGTTTAGCTAGACAGTGATGTTTAGTATTATTTATTCAATATAATAAGTAAGATTTGAACAACAGGTTCTAGAGTCTAACCAACCTATTAATAATTTTTGAATTTAAATGGATTTTAGATCCAGATTTATAAAATCTTTGTCCATAATATCCTTGTCAAAAATAATCTGGATGTTAGAACTTTAACTGGCCCTGACCCCTAAGAGCAATTTAAATTCAATTGGATTTATCTACATTGGATTAAGAGAATTGGATTCAAATGTTCATTAAAAATGAATAATATGGAATTGAATTAAATTTAATTTTAAATCTCAATTAAATTTTTAATCTGGATTAAGTGAGTGAATAGTAATATGGTAATGGCGTAAGATAGATAAATCTCTTATAGGCCCAGTTTTTCAGTAGGAGATCATATTAGTTCTTGCGTTAGACCCAAGTTAAATCTTGCAACATTTTTCTTCGTAAATTTGTATACTTAATTAATCTAGGAGTTAACCCTTCATAAATATAGTGAGTTATATTGGGATCAACTGTGAAATGATTTTTGAACATGATTTAGCAGAAATAGCCATAAATTAAATTAAAATTAATTTATATATGCAGAAAAAGAAAACATAGTTAATTCAGTACCTATATACTTAGACAATGATTTTTAAGTTATACTAAACTTAGATAAGGTTTATAAATAAAGGTACGATTGATATTCCTTAAATACAAGTAGGTACCTATAGAATATTATAAAACCACAGAAATCTATCAGCATTAGACATACTTATAATTTCTTTAAATTTAAATAATTATGTTTTTTAAGTAAAGTTATTTTAAAGAATATTTTTTGAAAAATAAATTTTCAAACTTAAAATTTTGAAAAAAAAATTTTACGTAATTAAGTAATAATTTTGTTTTCAAAATTCAATGCATTTATCAAAAACAGAAAATTGGATGCTTAAATGTCCTGCCTTTTTTGAGAAAATTGAAAATAACTACCTATCTACTTTACTTATGATCTAAAGAGTACAATTAAGCAACGGATTGGAGTAAAATTAAGGGAATTTTATTTCTGTTATTTTCAAATTTCTAAAGAACTAGAAGAGATTTTAGCATAAGGTTTTTGGTGTTTGACTTAAAACTAATAAGGGCATTGAATATTAAAAACAAAAATATTAATTAATAACGTAAAATTCTGAACAAAATTAGTTTGAACAAATTTTTTTTAATTTTTTTTTTTTCGAAATTTTAAATTCGAAAATTAATTTTTTAAAATGTATTCTTTTTTTAAAAACACAATAAAAGAAGAGATTTCTGACTTTAAAAAAAATGTATCATTTTATGTGTAGCTGTTGTTTTTAATATTTTTTTTTCATTTTTAAGTCAATTTTTTAGAAAATGTCCCCTCCTGGCTAAACGGGTGGGGGGAATAGACCCCCTCGGTCCCATACGATTTTTTTTCTTCTCTCAACCCAACCTACAAGCTTTTTGTCATACCGTTTGCGAATCACCCTGTATAACAGACGCAGATCAGTAATCGAAGTGAACGACTTCCTTCTTTTAAGTCATTATATCGTTTCATTAAATTATGGCTATGGCTGAAAAATTGATGGATCCAGTATTTTCCTGTTCTCTATCATCATAATAATATCATATTTGAGCAAAATCTTGAGTTCGAATATTTGTACGCATACGAAACTTGCCATAAAGTAGGTACCAATGTAATATTATAAAAGAATTACGGCCAAAAACTGCAAAAAATTAAAAAAAAAATGGTTACGTTAGGCTTGAGTCTCAAATTTATTTAATTTCAGCACCTTACACATATTCTTGCTGCTATTCTCTTGTTTACTTGTTCGACTTAATTTTTTTTTTATTTGAAACCATCTATTTCGATAGAAAATTCAATTTTCTACAAAAAGTTTTTGATGTTATACTGTCAAATTTAGCTTAGTTTCCGAGTTATACCAAACATATTGGGGCATATTCATAGTCACTTTTAAACTCCAGTTTATCTTAGACTGAGGTTTATTAAATGTTATTTACATAGGATAAGCCCAGGTCTACGATAAACTGGAGTTTAAAAGTGACCATGAATATGCCCCATTGAAAACTGATCAGTGTAACCATTCTTTCAAAAAAACAAAAAAAAAAACAAGGAAAAATTTAGTAGCATATTGGGTTTTGAGCACGCTCAGGTGCTATATATATATATAATATATTAGGTGAGTTATCAAAATACTTAAACGCAATAAACCATTATACTAAAAGGAAGATTCACTATAGCATGTAATGTGGCATATGAGATATTTAGAATTTAAAAAAGTAAGGCGAAGACTAAAAATTTACTAAAGATTTTATTAGAAAGAAAGAGAATAATTCAAACTTAACACCTAATTTTGGACATGCGAATTTTAAGGCAGTTTTATTTTTATCATTTTAAACATTATAGATTTAATCAAAAACGTTAAAGCCATTTTCAAGAAAATTTAAAAACACAAAAATTCTTATATGGCACCTACCCGTTCTGTAAAAGCTAAAATAAAAATTTGAATTCTTAATCAATGAAAGAATCACATAATAATGTTCTGTACCAAATTTGAAGCAAATCCTTTCCACCCGTTTAGGGTCTAGCTCAATGTACACACCGACACCGACTGACGGTATGGCAAAAACCACTTTTTTCGATTTCTCAATCATCGAAATGAAAATTATATGTTAACCAGTGAAATAAATAAAATATAATGAACATTCTTTTGCAGTTATTCCCCTTTGAAATTGAACAGTCACAACCTTGTACTTAGTTCAGGTTCGAAAGGTTCGCTGACACTAATTCTTGATATTAACAGATATTAACATTGTATTTGTTTAAATTTGTATCAGCATCAAGATGTATAAATATTAGCTACTCAAATTTGTCTACAAAAATATATTTTGCTATTATATTTATTATATTTTTTCAATGATAAAAATAATAATTACAAAATTTTGTACTTACATTAACATCAAGACTTTTGGCCAAAAGCATTAAAGCAGCTCCATCTTCTTCAGCACTACAACCAAATTTATTTCCAAGTGGACTCAATGCTTTATTTGCATCAGACCGAAAACGAATAACAACACTAGACAAAAAAAAAATTAAATTATGAAACTTAATAAATAAAATGCAATTTGATAAAAAAAAAACTTACTTCGATTCTGGATAGTGCTTGAATATTTTATAAATTTCAAACTCATTGTCCACAGTACTGTCAGTGACATTATTAGCTTTTGCGTATTGAATGTGAGAAATTGACTTCATTGGATTTGCGAAAATAATTTTTTCCGGCTCAAATCCAAGGCTTAGGACTTCTTCAATTTCCGGTTTTGAAGCACAATCAAAGCCAGTGCCTAGATCGCCAAGGGTTTTCAAAACGGGTAGTTCATCGTTGCATTTAATGGCTAAATGTAGATGTATAAAATATTTTATAAATATAAAAAGTTCAAGAATTAAAATAGAAATTTAAAATTTGTCCAAAAAAAATCACTTTTTCAAGCTAAAAAAAAAACTATGGAATCTCAAAAACTTAATAAAGTACGAAAAATTAATTTAAACAAAAACTTTTTCTTAGCCCAAAATGAATATTCGCTTAATTTTAATAAAACAAACCTCTAAAATTAAAACTTACCATAATACGGCATAATATTTGGCATTAGTCTTCTCCATTCATTGTATTTGCTGACAATGTTTGACAAATCACAAATATTAACAGCTGCATCCTGATCCTTTAGACTCCATTCATCGATTTTCGCTTCCAAGTCGAAAGTTCCTTTGTAAACTTGAATAGGTTGAAGTTCTACTGTTGTACACATTTTGATTTTTTCTTTTTTTGTAAATCACAAATTTAAATAATTAAAAAAAAAAAAAACACTGTTTCACACTTTTGACCAATTTTAAAACTTTAAAATTTAAACTTTTTAAAATGCAACTTTTACTGGGATGAACAATTCTCTAGGCAGTGCTAACGATAAATGTTGCCTGAAGCCAGTGAAGCTCTTAGTTTTATCAACTTGGCTGATGTATTTATCTACATACGATTATCATAATCAGCATCGTCTTGTTGTTGTTATTTCTGCCAGTTTAGGAATATCATCAATACGTAGTCCATATATACACACATAGACCAGGTATTTCCAAGCACACACACATTCATGTACAAGAGGGAGGGATAAATTTTGATGTGACTTTTATTCTACAATATTATAAGGTGTCGCTTGTAAATAGGTACCAAGATATTAACCTGGGTGTTTTCAATGGAAACAAAAATCTGTATACACAAATTGCATGGCCAAGCCATATACCTACCCAAATATTTACAATTTGTTCTGTTTTCTAAATTTAGCAAAATTAAAATAAAGATCGAAAACAATTGCGGTTCAATGAACAAAATAACATTGACGATATAAAATTGAAAAATTAAACTAACGAGCCTTTATACCTTGATTTGTCGAAAAGGGTTCGGGAATGTGGGTTCTGTGGCCTATTTCACCAAATTGCAATTACAATCACAAACTTGTATTTGTAATCTGCAATTAAAAATTTGTAAACTTAATTTATCTTTTACAAACAACAAACATAATTCCAACAAATTTGTAAAAAAGAGTAAGAAAAGTAGAGGAAATTTTAGTTTTGTGACTTACAAATAAAAAAAAATCGGTTTCACCACTTTTTTGCCATATTTGTAAAAAACAATTCTTTCTACTCAAAGACAAAGAGAGTCTACTGAGTAGGTATCAAGCGTATAGAGTGCACTATATAGCCTTCAATATTTTATAAAAATACATCAACCACGACTGCATAAACACGATGGACACATCGAATTCCTTTCAACAAATGAATCGATTCTGTTTAGAATTTTTTTCTAAAAAAAAACGATTCTTTTCTGTCAAAACAAATCTTGAGTTTTTAGCAAGATTTCACACTGATTTGCACACACACTATAAAGACTTGACATTTCTGATACGTCAAATTGAAATTCGCGGAATTTTTAGCAGACGAGTTGTTTATTTTTTGATTGCAACGAATTCTACATAATTTAACAAAATATTAAAAAATATATTTAGTTAATATATAGCTATAAAAATAATTTACTGTGCCTTGTTCATTATCAAACAAACATTTGAAAAAAAAAACCTTTCGCTAGTGAAAGACGTGATAAAAACTTTCAGTGCTAGTGAAATCTTTTCAATAACAATTTTCTTTAAAAATATACATATGTGCAAGTAGAAGTTCAAACAAATAAGATGCATCAACAAATTGACCCCGTATTTTATTAAAGTTATTAATTTAATTCTATTGCTAAAACATTGTTCTCACAACAAAAACAAACAACCTTAATAGTTTTTTTGAAAAATTTCTTGACGTTTTGCGTCAAGTAACACGAACACAATCACACAAAAAAAAATCGATTCTTTTTCGAAATTCGAATTCCTTTCAATTGACAGAAAAAAATCGATTTTAACATTTTCATTTTATGTTGATAAAAACATTTTTTCAGGCTCATTGCCAATCGTGTTTCAATTATTCTTATTAATTAATCTACCCTTATACGGTTTATGAAAGACTTTTACTTAAAAGCAAATTAATCTGCGAATACACGACCGATAGATTCTTAAGCTTTTTATCGCAAAATATTCACTTATATTACTATCGGTATACTACAGTGCCTGCGCCGTAAATACATTTTTAGGTTTGGAAAGATATTTTATTGAAAAATTACAAATTGTAAATAAAATTACACATGAACATTCTTCTGTAAGAATTTTTCTACAACTTAACAAATTTGTAAAATTCTTTTATTTGGTGAAACAGAAACTTATAAAAACACAAAAATTACTCGTGGTGAAACGAAAATAAAGATATTCCCACAAATTTCCTTTTGTAAAATACAATTACAATTTTTTAATACAAATATTTTGTGAAACAGAATAAATCGATTTCTTAACAAAATTTGTAAGAAATCGCTTGTAAATTACAATTTGTAAGTTGGTGAATTAGGCCACTGGCCTCTGAAAAAATTAATTTTTAGTTCAAAGACACGTTAAAAGCAAAATCATTGAATATTTGTTTGCCAAAATAAACCTGATATGATGGCTTGAATTATTATCAATTCTATCGAGGTATCCGTTCGGCAAAAAAATCCGAAACGAAAATCAAACCCGATCGGAACTTAGATAACCTTCGAGGTAGGTAGGTTCATAAGTATTCAAAATTTACTAATAAAGGGTGATTTTTTAGCTGGTTTGGTTTTGGCAACACTGGTTTTGACAGCTGACGTGTGTTTAGTACCTTGTGTCACTGTCAAACAGCTTCAGTTTGGTTTGCAATTTAACCATGGATCGTCTTACAAATGAACAACGCTTGCAAATTATTGAATTTTACTATCAAAATTCGTGCTCGGTTCGAAATGTTCATCGCGCGCTGCTTGTGTTCAGCGATGAGGCTCATTTTTGGTTGAATGGGTACGTAAATAAGCAAAATTGCCGCATTTGGAGTGAAGATCAGCCAGAAGCATTGCAACAGCTACCAATGCATCCCGAAAAAGCCACTGTTTGGTGCGGTTTATGGGCCGGCGGCATTATTGGGCCTATTTCTTCAAAGATGATGCGAATCGCAGCGTTACTGTCAATGGTGAACGCTACCGAGCGATGATAACAAACTTTTTTTTGCCCGAAATGGAAGTTCTTGACTTGCATGATATGTGGTTTCAACAAGACGGTGCCACATGCCACACAGCACGCGAAACAATGGCGCAATTGCGAGGCGAGTTTGGTGAACAGTTAATTTCACGTTTCGGGCCGGTCAATTGGCCGCCTAGATCGTGCGATTTGACACCATTAGATTATTTTTTGTGGGGGTATGTCAAGGCTAATGTCTATAGGGACAAGCCCGCTTCGATTGACGCACTGGAAGCCAACATCCATGCATTCATTCGTGAGATACCGGCCGATATGTGTGAAAGAGTATGCCAAAATTGGACTCAGCGGATGGGCTACCTGAGACGCAGCCGCGGTCAACATTTGCATGAAATTATCTTTAAACATTAAATTGCAAGGTTCAAACTATCGATTCAAATAAATATTTTATTCATTTTTTCGAATTTTTTGTGTTTTTTTTTTAAAAAAGTTCTAAACCTCTTAAAAAATCACCCATTATTACTAAATTTATTCAGAAATGAATCATGAAAAGATCACAAAGGTGACGAAATCGACCGAAAAAGAATTCACTTATGATACAATTAAAATACTTTTAGGCAACCATTTATGATCCGAAAAATCTTCACAATTATAGTAAAACAAATAAATTCATACAAGGATATTTTCAATAGACGAAAGCGAAAACAACAACCGTGTAAAAAAAAGAAAAGTCTTAAATCGAATATTTTAACCAAATTGAATGTGAAAATACTGTCCATATCCGCTTAATAGAATTGTCCACTTCCGAAGAAAAAAAATCAGAACAAAATCATACCGGCCATCCATAATGCACTACATGTTGTCCGCTGAAGGGAAACGCCCACATAGGAGGGGTGTTCGTTAAGAGGGCCTTCACTGTATTCCTATATGGCAAGTTATGAATTCGTAAAAACAATCGAACTCAAGATTTTGATCAAACTTGACATTACGATGTAGGGAAGACGTAAAAAGTGGGTTTCAAAAAAACTTCCGTCTGTCTGTTCGACTACAGGCTAAAAGGATAGGTCGATTTTCTTTAAACTTGGTAGCTAGGTTGGTGGCCAAAAGGGAAAATCTTATTTTTCTCAAAATCGGCTCCACAGATTTTTTTTTTTTCAATATTTAGTAGGTAGCTGCCGTTTAGTTCCAAAAAATGGTTATTAATGGGCACCTTCCAAAGAACCATTTGTTTTATTTTCGCTTTTCTCGAAAACCGTTCAACTGATTTTGATCAAATTTTGAAGAATGATTGATACATTCTAAATAATATTGTTTACCAAAATTTTTAAAAAAATATTTTTTGGATTCGAAAACTCAATACATATTTCAAAATGACTATTTCAATTTTTATTAAACTTTGCAACAAGCAGTATTTTGACATTATCTAGAAGATTTTAGGCAAAAATTATTCTTATAACCAAAAATAACGGTAGGTACCTCCCATACGAAATAATGTTTGAAACCAATAAGGAAAATTTTTTTGCTCAAAAATGAAAAAATGACTCCTACGATTTTGATTAAAAAAAAAATTGTGTATCGAAATTAGTAACATTTAAAATTATTTAATTTCACATTTTACTATTATTAACAGTACCTTTCATAGAAAGTTTTTTTTTTATTTTCTAATATCTCATTACCTGATTATCCAACTAAAAATACATCCTTTCTAGAATTTCTGGCTTTTTTCTAAAATTTTTTTAGTTCCGTGTCTGTCTGTCCAAAAATTTCTGGCTTTAATTTAAATTTTTAGCCAGTCAAAAATGTTTGATGTTTTTTTCCGTTCGGAATTTGTGTATGCCCCACAAGTTTCACCACCTTTGACCACATTTTTTCGTGTCATACGACCTGGCTTAATTTAATTCCTAAGTTTGGTTTTAAACGATGCAATTTCTTCTAGGGATTTTTAAGCACGTTGGCGAGGGACGTATGTTGTGGCTGGGGACCCGTGGCAGACAAAATTCCTGAGGTTGAATAAATTGCTAAGTTATCGCTCATTCTGCGATAGCTTGCGCAAAGTTACCATACATTAAAAATCGCTTCGTCTAAAAGGTATTTGCAATTCGAAGGAAACTAAAAAGGGAAAAGAGCGGTCTAAGCGATCTGGCTCGTTGATTAGGTGAATTTAATTTCTTTTGAAACTATCTCGTCAGCTTTTGTTTTGACATTTGATTGAGCGCTGAATGTTTGGAAACGTGTTCGTTTAGTTTAACTCTGATGATGAATTGCAACGTGCTAGTTTTTGAGAGGTTTTATCTAAAAATTGTGGTTTACCAAAAATGTATGGGAAAACTTGTGTTTTCGATGTAGGTTTTTCGCAAAAACGTTATTTTCTCAAAAATTGGGTTTCGGGACAAAAATTCGAAAAAAAAATTAGCAAAGTGACAGTCACCGATGCCGTATCTATAATTAGTTTAGATTATTTACATCAAAAGAAACCCAAAATAACAATTAAAATTATATTGAAAGCTGAATATTTGTCTGTAAATATTTGATCAGCTTTTGGGGTGAGGAGGAGGGTTATTATCCAAGTGTTCTCATGTTTATGATGCTCGCGTAACTCAAATATTTGTTCTGTCTTAGGTACACAGTTTATTTCTACAGTTCTTGCGAACTTATGTGTGTCCCGCAAACACTCATTAGTCTTACTAGACCTCATAAATATTAACTTTTAGCCGTATGGTGAATAAGTTAAGAAGCCTTTTAATACTACTCGATAATTCCACATTCGTGTTGTGCGGCTCAACAAAAGAATCTCTGGCGTATTTGGCGATATTATACAGAAGTTCGGCTCAAGGGTAAACTGACTGAGCATTTTCTAATACGATTGTATTATGGCTAAATTGCTTTGGGGGTAGAATCGTAAAATAATTTCATGGAAAATTCCCGTAGCGAAATGAATTAGGGGCGCGACAGCTCGTGCAGTACTAAGACCTTGAGACTAACGGTTGCAATCTCAACCATTTATGTGTGTGCATGTGTTGTAGTCCATTTTTTTTAAACGGCTTATTGTACTTATTGTGTTTAACTTTTAATGTTGCACATGTTTTGCTAAGTAATTATTTTTGTTTTTCAGTCTCCAAGCTGTTTACAATTTATGAGAAGATAAAAAATTAAATAAAAGATGCTTAAGATTTATTATTCTATTTTTTTTAATGTTATCACCTCTGAATTTAGCTTTTGCTATACGCGTAATTAATCATCGGGTTCTTTGTCTTCAAATTAAAGTTGAAAATGTGTAAAAATAAAACAAAGTGGAGTAGGTATATCTTATATGAATAAAACAAAACACATCTTTTTTAAAAAACTCTGCTCTGAATACACAACGACTTAACTTTAGTATGAATACATTTATGAAGACGTGTATTTTCCCATGAGCACCTGATGCTTATATTCTTATATGGAGCATCTGTTTTGAGGAGATGCTTCTTTTTCATTCGTGGTACCCCAAAATATGAAAACAATGCGTCTGATAATCGAATACTACGACAAATCGATGGCGGGACGAGACAACTTTTTTCTTCCTTTTTGCTAAAATTCCAAAATTAATTCAAAAATAATTTTAAACCTATAGGTATCTATACCTCTATCCCATAAGCGGCTTCTATAAATGTGTTATCAAATTAAATCTTAGACTGTCTTACTTTTGCAAAACCAGTGGTCTTTTTTAAATTGTATTTTACAGTTTACACCTGAAAAACCATGCAAAAGCATATAAAATCGCCCTTATCACTTTTATTTCTCTAATCCACTAAAAACAACTAAATTTATGAAAATGGTTGATGGGTAGCACGCCTCTCCAATGTAAAATCTAACGTTTTCAATGCAATACAGCCCTAACACAATCAATTTTCATCACTCTACGACAAAACAGTTACTCCTGAAAAGAATTCTGAGAAAGTGTATGGATGCCACGCCCCCTGAATGGAAAATCTCTAGTTTTCAGTTTTTATCCTTTTGCATCCATTACAAGCCGGCCTACCATTTCGGCAAATTTCAAGGTTCTAAAGGGTTTTCCAATAAGAGGTGTTATTTTGAATAGCCCGCTATTTCGGTAGCTGTCACTTTTGAAGCTGTCATTTTTTGACATTTGACAAGTAGAAACTACGCCATTTATAAAAATTGAACGATACACGCTTCAACAACGCATTGAAATTATTAAAATTCAATATAAAAATGGTGAAAATTTGGCAGAGACGGTTCGTAAAACTAAAACATTTTTGGGTCGTCGTTAAGCACCTTGTCGGACTGTTGGGACAAGTTAGTGATGTGAAGAATAAAACCCGTGCACGTCGCTCAAGAACAACTGAGAATATTGCTGTTGTAGCCCAAAGTGTTGAAGAAAACCCAGGTTTGTCCATTCCTCGTCGTTCTTTGGAATTAGGCATTCCACAAACGTCATTACACCGTATTTTGCATAAAGACTTGGGTCTTAATGCTTATAAAGTTCAGTTAACACAAGAACTCAAGCCGGCTGATCATCAACAACGTCGTGTCTTTGCTGATTGGGTCCTTGAAATGCATGAAAATGATCCGGAATTTCATCGAAAAATCATCTTGACTGATGAGGCCCATTTCCACCTCGGAGGCTACGTCAACAAGCAAAACTGTCGCATCTGGGGCTCGGAAAACCCAAGAGTTATTGTTGAAAAGCCTCTCCATCCTCAACGCGTGACTGTTTGGTGCGGTTTATGGTCCGGCGGGGTCATTTTCGAAAATGATGCTGGAGCAACAGTTACGGTCAATGGATTGCGCTATCGAGAGATGATTAATGATTTTTTATGGCCGGAATTGGATGGTATTGATCTGGACAACGTTTACTTTCAACAAGACGGCGCTACGTGCCACACAAGCAATGAAACCATCGATCTTTTACGGGAAAAGTTTCCGGACCGTGTTATCTCTCGAAGAGGTGATAAGGTCTACGCCAACAGCCCAGCGTCGATTCAAGACCTCAAAGATGGAATTCGTGAGGCTATCGAGGACATAGGGCAGCCACTTTGCGATTTGGTTATGGAAAATTTCATGAAAAGGATATGGTCCTGTAAGCGTGGTCGTGGCGGCCATTTGGCTGATGTTGTTTTCCATTATTAACGGCATACCTTCCTCTTTATAATGAAATAAACATCCGATCATTTATCTCAAAAAATGCCATCTTTCTTTGAATATCAAAATAACACCTCTTATTGGAAAACCTTTTATTATATTTGGATAAGTTCTCCATATAAAGGGAGCTTTTTTTAGACGTGTGGGTTTCAAGAAGAAATAAAACGCATATAATTTAATGTTATGGCCAAGAATTTAGCTTTATTATAAGGATTAGGGTTTGCCATTATGTTTTAAAAATGATTTCGGGCAAGTGACCGTCGCGGCTGGCTCGAATATATTCCAGTCGAGAGGCCCAGTTTTCGACAGCACCAATTGTTGCGTGCGATAGCGGATGGACTCATTCGGGTCTTCTTCGATACTCTGCTCCACAACAGCAATAGCGTCTTCAGTGCACATTGTACAGCGTCTGTGATTACGCGTATTATCAACTAGAGTAAACGTGGTGCGAAACCGATCCATGGTTGCTCGAATTAATGCGATTATGTCGATCGAATATTGGACGCAGCGTGCGATGCGTCGTGCGAACCGAACCATTTTTTAGGTAATAAATTTGCACGATTTGCAAACGTTGTTCAGTATTAAATCTATTAATTATGAAATAGCAAACCAAACTGAGCATAAATCAAGTGACAGCTGTCAAAAAATGTTATGTTATAAAGTGATAACATTATAAGAAATCATTTGAAAGTTTGTCGTTTACACATTTGACCAACTCCGAAAAAAGTATTGCCAGATTGAAAACCACATGTCTAAAAAAACGCCCTTTATTTAATGCTATTTTGTATGTCTTATATCTCAGGAAGCACCGATGCTTAGAAAATGAAACTTGGCGAGACGTCTGCCTGTGCTTGATTAGTTTAGCAAATGCTGCGAATATGAATTTTCTGACTTAATTGGTTCCCAAATTAGAGGGGGGGGGGGGGGGGTTGGTCGAAAATCGCCTGATTTGGTTCTTGTAAAAATGGTATATGGTCCCTTATGCTTGATAACTTCGCTAGAAACATTGATTTACAGAGATAATTGACTTTAAATAATTTTAAAATTCAAGATGGAGGCTACTCCCAGTGGAATACAATGGGAGATAACTTAGTACGAGTGTTCTGTAGATATAGCCTCTAAGGCTGTCCTGTCGATGTTTAAAGCAAACCTCGCTGTTCTTATACTCTAGAATCTAAATTAATATAATTTATTTGCTGCTCGAAAAATTTTGAACTTTGACCCATGTTTTCTGCAAAAATTAATCCGCTTTTAAACTAATTCATCAAAATAAATCAAATCCTTCTTTTATGTCTAAGTATGATAACACTGATAACATTATTAATAAACCTGCAAGCAAATTGCATCAGCTATTATAAAATAGAATAGAATTGTTTGCACAAATTTAGCATTTTTCACTTTAGGCCAAAGATACTAAGATAACGTAGAAGTAGATATAAGCTCACCTTAGATACAAGTTCCACATTAACTAAAATTTCAATTATCTATTTTCAGCTGAAAATAAAAAGGATGAACAAAATTAAAAAAAAAAAATTGCCGAGTTGGTTGATAATCATAAAAAAACATCTACATCTACCTCAAGTGCCTAAAGTTTAGAGGAAAATTGTATGTTGTCCATTTAAGTGCTTTCGAATAATTGTTTACTCCTTTACAATAAACTCTATTTCAATTGAGAATAAAAACCCAAAAAATATATTTTTTATTTTGTTGACTAATTCAATAGTTTATTACGTTGACTTTGCATTTTTTGTTTTTAATCCTTTAGATTGATCTTTTTGGAATTTCCCATTTTTTTTTTTAAATTGAAAAGAAGAAAAACAACAGATTCATTATCTACGTCTTCAACAAATACTCAATAAGTTTCACGCGATTGATTCCGGATCAGGTATAAGTTAGGTAAATCAAATAAGTTCCTATACTATAAAAATGTATATGTATACGTGGACCTATATATATACCATACATTTGATAAGCTGCTTCAGACTTTAATCGCAGATTATATCAACCTTTACCGGATTGGAATTTTTTTGTACCTTTCCCCAAATTCACGCATATGGTTCCGGATCAGTTTATTACTTACTTATTACTCACATTGAGCGCATTCATTTTTCAGAGTTGCCATCGAATGGTTTTGTTAACTATTATTCACATTTCGTTGCTGTCACTTCAGATAGCTACTTCAAACTGATTGCTGTTTATTATTTATTTGTTGAGGTGAAAACATGAAAAAAATGATTATTCTAAACTTTGCAAAACTTCCCTCTTTATTGAAGGGAATATATATGTCCATACACGTTAACTTGCTCTAAGGAAGGATATGTTTATGGTTTAAATAAAATATAGTATGATATTCAACGTTGAATTTTTCGTTCGATCTGTGCATTTACGTCACTTGGTGATAGAACCGCTTATGGAAAAAAAAAAGAAATGAAAACAAATATGAAGTGAATTACGTCACTCGGTGACAATATACGTGTGAGACAGATAGGATAACAACATTCGTAATATCATATCATGTATTCTATATACCTTGCTCTAAGCATATAAGCATTGATTTCGTGGTCAGCAAAAAATTGAGAGTTTTAATAAAAACTAATGAAACAAATTTTTTTTTTATAAATAAAAATTAATTTTGAATTTTAATCGTTAATGTAACTATGACAGCAATCCAGAGACAAAAAGTATTATGTGAACACCAACGACAGCTTAAGAAACATTCCTTCAACTAGCCCCACTCGATCTACCTAAAGATGAAGTTGGCGGCCAAGTATACTCTACGATTCAAAAATTATTTCTTATTGAGAATACTTTAATAATAATTTTTTAAATAATATTGTACTTGTACCTCTTTATAAAAATTTTCAAAGAAATAAAAAAATTTTCAATTTTTGAATCTAATCTACGGTTGGTAACCCTATATATTTGTCACACGTGAAAGGTTCCGGGACACCAAAGTACCATTGTTTTATAGCGATGTTTATCTCCAAATCCCCACGAGTACTGTGCCGGATTGATATCTTCAAATAAAAATATTCACACGGAATTATAAAACTTACTCGGGCAATAAATTATGACGCTAAGATAGCAAGTAAATTAGGAGGTGTGTTAACAAAAGATTAGGTAGGTATTAGGTATTTTGGCTGCTGTTTATTTTGTCGAGTGTATAACAAAAATGATATAATAGAAAGTGAAATAATTTTTATGAAAAACGTATTAATGTCATATCTATTGGGAAAGTACAAGAATTTTTTTTATCATGTACATCAGCTAGCGCGCACTTCATAAGTTCAAGGGTGATTAATACTTTTTTTTTATTTTTATTGAACTTTTATCGAAGTTTTGCGGCAGATAGATAACACGCGCCTTGTTTACTAAGAATTTAGCATGAAGAAAAGAATATTATTTTTAAGTGGGAACCCACTTGAAAAATCAATCTAGTTATGAATGAGGCTATAGAAAATTTTAAAAAGATACTAAATATAAGAAAGGGCTAGCAGGGGTTACTATCAAAATAAGTTATTTCTTCGCAAGCTCTGTACCATTTTGCCTCGAGAGAGAGAGAGAGAGAAAAAACTTTTAAAAAAACGTGATTAATTTGAGATTCGATCCTGGGAGCCTGGGACCTTCGTCGCGAGGGTTCCGCTTACCAGTCCAATTGCATCGGTATCTCCTATTAAACCTTTCCCTATTTTCCTAACGTATACGCACTAAGTTTCTCATTATAAGGGTAGTCATAATCCCTTCAGTGCGCGCATATAAAAAATAAAAACTTAAGTAGATCGCACCAGTTTTCGAAAAAATGACATCGGAGCTAAGCAATTTACATGTTTAATCCAATTACAACTAGTCCCCTTCGGGCATAGCACGGAGAAACACTGTGTTACCGGCGCGGCGTGAATAAAATAAAGGGTGCTTTTTTAAACGTGTGGTTTTCAATCTGGCAATACTTTTTTCGGAGTTGGTCTTTTTGAAAGCTGTCACGATTTATGCTCAGTTTAGTTTGCCATTTCATAATTATTAGATTTACTACTGAACAACGTTTGCAAATCGTGCAAATTTATTACCAAAGTAATGGTTCGGTTCGCACGAAGCATTGCACGCTGCGTCCAATATTCGGTCGACATAATCGCAAAGTCGCATAAATTCGAGCAACCATTGATCGGTTTCGCACCACGTTTACTCTAGTGGATAATGCGCGTAATCACAGACGCCGCGCCGTTCAATGTGCACTGAAGACGCTATTGCTGTTGTGGAGCAGAGTATCGGAGAAGACCCGAATGAGTCCATGCGCCATCGGGCGCAACAATTGGAGCTGTCGAAAATTCTACCTCTCGGCTGGAATTTATTCGAGCCAGCCACGACGGCCATTTGCCCGAAATCATAATGGCAAACCCTTGTCTTTATAATAAAGCTACATTTTTGGCCATAACATTAAATTATATGCTTTTTATTTCTTCTTGAAAACCACACGTCTAAAAAAACACCCTTTACTTGTTATCGTTGTCTTTTTAATATAATTATTTGTATGTTTTAAGTAAATTTTTTTAGAAAATTGCCCTCCCACTTCCGGATAAACGGGGGTGGGGAATGACCCCCTCCTTTTTTTCTAGAAGCTTCTGTTTAGAAAAATTTATCAAAATCAGTAAACCCGTTTTCGAGTGAAAGTCGATGTACCTAATTCTTAACTAAATTTGTTCTTAAAAAAATCTGTAAAACTGTTTTTGAGAAAAAATAAGATTATCTCTAACTGCCAAATAACGGTACCTACTGTTATTATTTTAAATTCAAACCATACTAAATAAATTGCAAGTAAAAAAGATTATCGGAAGTCATAAGATCGTAAATATTTTTGAACACTTTTAACATCATTATTATAATTAACTTAAGATAGACAATGCAAGCAATGATGAACAAAGAATTTCTGGAAACTTTCCTAAAGTTAAAAATGGTGCCCAATAAATCTTGGTATACACGGTTTTACCAGAATAAAAAGAACACCATAATGTCCACGAGAATAGTTCCGGATCAGTATTGTTTATTATTGTTATGATATCTTAAAGACCTCGTTATGGTTGCCAAATTAAGTTAAATTACAATTTGTCCTTTATATTTTATTATTTCTCTATAGATTTAACAACTTCTTTAAAAAAGTAAGAAACAAAGTGCTAGGTATTCGTTTTGTGTAGGCCTTTTAAAATTATGGTAAATACAGAATTTTTTTAGAAAAGAGTTTATTTCTGATTGAGAAATGCTCATTTTTGTGTTATACCCGAAAAAAATTTGAGATCAGCGTAAGCCTTCAATTTAAGTCACTGGGTGCGAAATTGGCAACACCATCATCAATACTACCACTACTATCATCCCAAAATATAAAATAACTTGAATACCATCTGGAAATTCTTGATTGGCAATCATGTTTTTTTTAACTCACGTGAATGGTTCCGGATCAGCAATGTCATATAATGTAGATACCTTTGTTTTGCACTTTTACCAAATTCCCATAGAAACGAAGCACCGAGTATCAAGAATCTTAATAAATGATATATAACTTTATGAGGCCGCTGCCGACGACGACGACTTAGAGATAGCAAAGTGACGTGTTGATTAAATATGGAGGTGTGTTACTTACTATAAGCAAACGACTTTAATTATATCTTTATAATGTTTTTGTTCCATCTGTTTAGCTATGGAGAAGATGGAAATGTTTATTCAAATTACAACCATAAGTCTTAACAAAGAACCAAGATTTTGATAATATTTGTATATAAACAATATTTTTTTTTGCTAAGGTTGATGTGTACGTTTGGGCATGTATTTGGCATTAATGTGTAATTTTGAGTTTTATAATAGCTTTATTCGAGAGGACATGAAGCTATATTCTGGAATTTTCGGAACAAAAAAATTAAAACTTTATATTTTTTGAGAAAATGTTTACTTTGCGGATTTAAGTTCTTTAGGCTGGGGTTCTGGGCTTAGCAGCAAGTTATAGCGATTAGGAAAACGCATCGGAAAAATTCTTCTTTTGGATAATTGAATGTGTTAACTCACAGTTTGAAAAATAAAAATGATACGAAAGTATGAGGAATCACTTGAAATAATTTTGTTCGCAAAAAAAATGTTCCTTGGGGTAAATATCTTTTCTGAAAAAAGCATTTATTAATTTTTCTGATGAAAATTCTGAACGGAAAACGAATTTGCATCCAAAAACTAAGTGGATGCTCGTGCTCGTATAATAATTAATACAGTAATTCAAAACGATAACCGATGTACAAGTGAAAATCATTTTATCAGAAAAGAAGCTTCTACAAAGCTCAACTTTTCAAAAAATATTTGTTTGATTTTTAAAAATTATTCATACCTACATTATTTTTTTTAATTCAAGATTTTACAACGACACAGCGAATTTTTTAAAATTTATTTTTTGAGTGTTAAATACCTAATTATCATGCATACAAATCTTTTTATTTTTATATCTTTTGAAAAATTGTGTAGGTATAAAAGTAATATGCGGCCACAAAATTATTAGATAAGGATTTTAATAAAAGGCATAGAAAACATTTTCTAACAAATATAAATTATAGGGATTCTGTAATAACGAATAACTTGGCAGTACTTCATTCTGAAAACAGTGTGTAGCTAGAAAGAGACAACCATACACGCCAACCGGGTTAGGATTTTGTATACCTAATACTAGACATGTTTTTTTGCAAGTCCATATGAATTTGTCGAAAAAAACGACATCGGGACTTGGGAACTTCTTGCGCAAAAATTGACAGCACTGTGCACTCTATGACATTTGTTAATCAGCTGTTTAGCAAAAAAATAATAAGATACAAAAAAAGAAGAAAAGTATGAACACAGATAAAAATTTATAAGTTAAAGCAAAGAAAACTCATAGGAAAGAAAGGTTAATAATAAATTAATTTTTACAGACACAAATTTACCTTTTGTTTTCCTCCGCCATCTTTTTTTCAAATTCTAAAGAAATTATCGATAACATATAAAATATATTATTTTGGCATCACCGTTTCTATCGGTACTTACAGTAAGGCGCCAGTTATAGCTTTCATTGAAACTCATCATTGAAAATTTTAATGATTGCTTTTGAGGCACTTAAAAGGCAAAATTATTAATTATTTTGATGCCAATGTATAAGTAGTGACTTAATTATTAATATTTGCCAAAAAAAAAAAATCATTTTGGACCAGCCGTCCGCATAAAATGACTTTTATTATTTCAATGATTGAACTACCTTATCAATGATCATTGAAAAATTAAAATTAATTTTATGGCGAAGTTTAGTCCCGTTCAATTTTTTTTTTTTTCACAAAAATTATAATTTAAGCCATTAGCCTTATTTCTGCATCAAAATAATTTCTGAATTCACTTCCTAAACGTCTCAAAATGAGTCATTAAAATGTTCAATTATGGTTTTCAATGAAAGCTATAACTGGCACCTATGTAAGTCCCGATAATTATCTGGACTTAGCTATGTAAGTCCATATGAATTTAAGCTGTTGTTGTATTTACGTGTTAAACTATTAGTTCCGATGTTGTTTTTTTTTTGACAAATTCATATGGTATTGCAAAAAAAATTGTGTGAGTGCCGGGACTCACGGTTAATATGTATAAACATCAAGATGCGCGGATCCAAAACGGACTTGTTTTTGCTTGAAGGGGATCTTAAGATTTTTTTCACTGAACGCACCCATCCTAGTATGCAGATCGTAACGTTGCACACCGTAACGTTGCACGACGTAACGTTGCACACGAACGTTCACGTTATTTTTTTCACTCTACCGCCAGCATAGATGTTTACACATCAAAAAAACGCCTACTAAAGTATCCAATTAATATTTTGAGAGGCTTTTGTTAAAGTTATTAGTGCTTAAGTCGAAATAGATAATATTTACTAAATGTGATCCAACACATACACAACAAAGAGAGCGTGAAGACCAGAGCCGCCAGCCACGATCTGTTTGATCAAGCCATCATCTTGATCTGTATGAAATCATTGAAATATTTAAAGTGAAGATTTTATGAAGGACGGGATAAATACAAGTGAAGATTATTAAAACCCATTATCTTTATCGATAAGGCCTACAGGGAACATCTCTTGTCCTAACTGTGTCACAATTTTTTGAGCCGTAAAATAAAATATTAAAATTAATAAATTAAGCATGCTTTTGTAAAGGGCTAAATAATGGAGAAAACAATTGCATTGATTCTTTTCAATAACACTCGCCATTTTAATTATTTTTTATTTCTGTAATTTTCGTCATTTTGTTTTTTTTTTTTGTTTTTTTTTTTTGAAAAAGCGATATCTTCTGCGCGATATCTTCTGAATCGGAAGAAGAAAAGTGCCAAAATATTTTTTCAATAGAAACTCGCATGATCTACAATATTTTTTAATTGCATTTACCGTGTAAAAATTACATGCGAAATGTCAATAATTCCGACACTTGACTAACTATACTTAACTTGGATAATTTTGTGTGCAAACACTCTCCGGCTATGGACTTTTAAGATACATTTCTTGTTATATTTACCAAAATAAAGAACATAGAATATTTCTTGAAGATTTGTACCTTTTTTTATATTTTCTTGAATTGAAAATTTCTTGTCTACTTGGCAACGCTAATCGAATATTATTTTTAAGCTTATCAATTGGTTGTTGTATTAGATAAATGTTTGTTTTGGATAAGTATGTGCTAAAAGATAAGCTAATGCAGAGTTGTAGGAATATCCTTTTACGTATGTATGTAGATAATGTAGTGTAGTTTTGGTATTTGGAAATGGCATGCAAAGAGAATCAAATAATTTTGCTTGCATGTTGTTTCAATTTGTCCAACGGCAAAATATTAGTACATACGGGTAGATGAAACATATTTGCACAGTTAAAAGTGACAGACATCAATTTGAGGCAACTGACAGATGCAAAATTGTGTGTACTTAATTTCAATTACAATATGATTCCTATTTATTTTCATATATGTATCGTAGTCAATTCCACTATTTGCTTTCAAAACTAAATACACAAATATCAGTTTTCACAAACACAAAGTGATGATTTTGACGTTTTTGTGTTTAAAAAAAAGAGAGATACAGTGCTAGTCAGCGTTTAATTGAGAAGAATTAAAACAAAAGCAAACAAATTACATACAACCATAGGTACTGTAATGAAAGAAACAACAAAATAAATATTTTTTGCCCGTACACAATAGCCGTGTTTTTTGCAAGCCCCGAGGAAATTGGTCGAAAGAAAAACGACGTCCTGTCCTGCAATTTACATGTTGAATGCAATGAGGAGAATTCTCGGGGCTTAACTTAAACATGGATAAAAACTGTGTTACCGGCGTGAATTGCATATGTACATACTTGTTATCGATAGTTTGTATGGGAACTCCATTTTGTTTCTGTAATGGCGTCGCTTATCACCCATCTCGTATTTTTTTTTCAACCAAAGCCCTCCGTGCGTGCCAAAAAAAAAACACTGCTAATATTAATGGTCCGGCCAATTAGTTAAAAATGTAAAAAAATAGTAAAAAAAACTTCTCCATAATAATCTACTATTAATGTTATTATTAATTAATTTATTATTATTATTGTTATTAATTTCTCTCGTCGAGCTGCGTATTGTAGCAGAAATAAATTTTTCGTTCATAATTACGTTGTGTCATTTTGTATGGGAATTTTCATTTCGCATCCGCTGCGAAAATTGGATTCGAACTTCATGTCCCAAGTTAGCCGTGGAGTACCTATGGGTCAACATTTTTAAGAACTAATTTTTGAAAAATAAAAAAAAATGTATGTAAATAATAAATGGTCCTCCAAATAACCTTTTTTTTTTGAAAATGGCGCAAAACATCGAGTGAAGCTTCGGCTGTGTGGCACGTAGCGCCGTCCTGTTGAAACCAAATGTTGCCAATATCCTCCTGTTCAATTTTTGTGAACAAAAATTCGTTCAACATGGCCCGATAACGATCGCCATTGACTGTAACGGCCACTCCTTGCTCATTTTCGAAAAATGACCCAATTATGCCTCTGGACCAAAATCCGCACCAAACAGTGACTCGTTTTGGGTGTATCGGCTTTTCAATGTATGCTTGCGGGTTTTCTGTGCCCCAAATGCGAGAATTTTGCTTGTTTACTACCCGCCAAGATCAAAATGAGCTTCATCTGAAAAGATGATTTGTTTGGCAAAATCGGCATCTTCTCTAAGTCGATCGCAGGCCCACTTAGCGAAGCGTATACACAACCATATTCGTTCAGCGGAAGGATAAAACTAATAATCTGTCAAATCAGACATGAGTTAAGTGTTACAATTCACGAAATAAGCACTAGTTGAAAAAAAAAAACGTTAGATGCTGGACCCTTTAGTTCATTTTTACCTATAATGAATATTAATTAACAAATAAAATAAAGAATTCCCTTATATTTTTTTTTTACCTCTTAATGAATTAGATACCTTTTATTTTGTTTTTGATGTCAAATTAATTAAAATAAAGATTAAAAAAAAAAAAATTAAGTATAAGACTTCAGTTTGTTTTGACGTTTTATCTTGAATATATTAGTGCTTCTTGACTGATCTCTTATCAGAAGATAATTTTTGCACCAGTGGCATGAACATAAGACTATTTACACTATACCTGCGTAATTAAAGAAAACATACTTATGCACAAGTTCATAGATAATGGCGACGATTTATGTTCATATTATACCTAATCCATTTAGACTTAATTTGTTTTTTTGATTGTTTGTGTTTTTTTATAATTCCCTGTTTTTTAAATTAAACAAAATTAATTCTCGTTTATTACTTAGAAGATTTTAAGTTTGAAAAGATATGTCTATGAAATAAAAACAAATATGATATGACATAAACAAAAATTATCTGATATTTTAAGAACCCACTTAATTCAAAGCATAGTCAGGTATTATTACCTTGTTATTGTTATAATATGTGTTTTAAGGTTTACAAGCAGTTTGTTTGAAAAAAAATTTTTAATCCTTTCGCAGTCTTAATTAGCATACTTCATTTATTTTCTTATGATAAACTCTAAATCACGGAAAATTACAGTCGAGAAAAAAAGAATGAATAAAACTAACTACATATAGAGTTAAACCAACATATTATTGGAACTGTAAGAACCATAATTTTGACCAATAATAATAATTACTAGTCCAATTGGAAGTTTTTTTGCGACCTTTAGTCCAAAATGCGTTTCGCCCAGGTACGACAATTGGGCTCATCAGTCGTACCTGGGCGAAACGCATTTTGGACTAAAGGTCGCAAAAAAACTTCCAATTGAATTTAATTCATCACAGTCCACTAAAACAAAAACAAAAACAAAAACAATATAATTTTTTTCTATTGTTTTCGTTCTTCTTCTTTCTTAATAATTACTAGTATCGCCTGTGGTCGAAATTCGACCATCTGTATTTATGTATTAATATTTATATATATTATATTTTTTTGCAGCTTTTGGTGTTGCATGTGTGCGTTGAGTATCCCTACCAGCGTTAGAACCTTACTCCAATCGGAGTAAATTTACTCCAATTTTGAGAAAGAAATTAAATCTACTCCACCACTTCGTTTTTTTTTTAGATCTACTCCTTTTTTCCCACACTAAAAAAATCACAAATTCTTTAGCCAAACTAAATATATGAAAGGGCTGTGTTGTTCAGTTTTCTAACCAACTCTGGCTCTGAACGTTTAATTTTAAAATCCTATTCAGTTCTGAAAGTGAATTTGAGTAGGTATGTGATTTATTTTGTTTTTGTTAAAAATACAATTTTTGCAGGTTTTTTCTTTTTTTTCAAATCTACTCCAGAAATTTCTTATTTACTCCACTTTTTTGTACAAATCTGCTCCGAAATTTCACTACTGATCCCTACTTATTTTAGTAGATGTAGAGTACATCATACGGAACGAAACAACAAATATAGTGTAAGCATTGACTTATTATATATGGACTGCTAGTTGGTTGTCAATTCCATACAAAACCTGCGGAAATGATGGTTCCAGTTCTCAAAGCGAAATCAGCGACAAATTCGGGCCTACCGACAATAATAAATACTATTTTTAGCGTCATCTGTTGCATATTTCGCCTTAGAATGAAATATCATTCATAGAAGGTAAGGCCATCTATTGTCATAGGAAGTCACCAATCGGCATAGTGTTGGGGGAGGACTGAAAAAAATAATTTTTTGATTTATTTTATAAAACCCCTGATTTAAGAGTCATATACGAAATAAAAGATTTTTCAATGAAATTTATTTTCTGCATTTCAAGAGATGTAGTGAAGGGAGATATTTTAAAACATTATTTCAAGGAAAAATTCGTACAATCGTATTTATAAACGCGGTCTTACTTAAGACGGCCGTCCAAGTTATAAAAAACATTTTTAATGTATGAAGTTTTCTAACTTTTTACCTACCTTAAGACAACGGAACCTATCTATTGTCTAAACCTGCAATATTGCAATATTTTTTGTATATATCAAATAAAGTATTTTCCGACTATTTCGAAATAATTATAAACTGTCTAACTAGTCAAAAATCTAATAAATACGACTCGCCCACTAGGCAACTTCCGAGCAACTTTTTAGATATCTTATTTTCTTGAAAACGTTCGTATTTTTTTAATTATAACTTATTCATAGGTTCATTCCTTTATTTTAAAATTCTGATTTTTGTGCATTTCAGTCCAAAATTCTGTCAAAGTTCATAAAAAAACAATAAAATTGTACAAAAATGCACAAAAATTTGGAGTTAAGGAACGAACCTTACTTTTAATTTATCAGTAAAATTTATCTCAACCGAAATTGTAGAGGATTAGAATTCCCTATAAAAACGCGCTTAAACTGTGTTTTTAAAACTACTAGGCGTGTTTTTTTTTTTTTTCAAGTCCATATGAATTTGTCGAAAAAACAATATCGGAACTAATTGTTTTACACGTAAATACAACAACAACTTAAATCTATATGGACTTAGCTAAGTCCATATAATTATCGGGACTTACGTACTGTAAGTAAGAAGTTCCTAAGTCCCGATGTCGTTTTTTTTTCGACAAATCCATATGGACTTGCAAAAAAACACGCCTACTATATGTAAAGCAAAATACTACCTCTACTCATTTACTTTTCAAATCTGCCAATTTCTACTAATTTTATTTTATTTTATGAACTTCGACATAACTAAAATTTGTACAAATTAACAGTTTTGAAAATTAAGCGAGAAGTTGTTTGTAAAAAAAGGGAAATTTTCGGATTTGGTTACGGGATTTTTTTTTAAGTAACCCTTAGCACTGGTTTGACATTTTTTGTTTGTTTTTATTTTGCAATTCAGTTTCAGAATTGTTCTGGATGATGTTTGTTTAGTAATTTGTTGTTATTAATTAAAAAATGTATGAAAACAAAGTTGAATCATTGCTAAACTAATTAACAATAGCAACCAATGAAATCAACAAACAGCGGTAATGGTTATCGATTTAAGTGAAAGAAAATTTTATTTGCTCCTAGACAAGAAGTGAAAAATCTCAGTCACGTCCAGCGCAAAGATATCAACGATTTATCTAAACTTAAACTCCTACGTGAAGGATGTCGGAAATACAGAATGCATGTATTGAAGAAATTGTAATATACAATTCGTAATTAATTTGTGTGAGGTGTTTTTCAGATAAAAATATTATCATAAATACTATATGCACTATCAACGGAAAGTAAAAGTTGGAAGTAAAGTTTAAATTTTGGCATTAATGACGTCTCAAAAATTACCAGTTTCCTTTGTAAAATTTGCGGTCAATCAAAGCACTTGACTACATATATGTAGTCCCTTGTGTCTGCTGAACGTACCCAATGAAAAATGAAATCAGATGGAAAAAAAATCCCTCAAAAAAATCCTAGATACAAATGTCAAACAGTAGTATCTGTATTTTCCGATAGGACTGAACTCGGCGCTTGTAACGCATAGCTTAAAGTGGCGTCAACGTGAAGTTGTCTCCTGGCAGTCCATATATAATAAGTCAATGAGTGTAAGCTACACGAAACACGTTGGAAGTGAACTTTTGATATGGTACACTACGCTCTAGTGTTGACAAACAGCCGTGTGTATCGTGAATTTGTTTTTTTTTTAGACTTTGTATGGGAAACCATTATTTAAAATTTTTACATGTAAGTAATCGACGGATTCACATAATCTCTTCTGATTGCACTTCTAATTAATAATAGCTTTCAAATGGTATATTTTTTATTTTCGGGCGTTCGGTTTAAGTTTATTAAAAAGGGAGTACAAAAAAATTGTTAACTTATTAATATAATGATTCTGGACAAAACAAAGAACTATTGTCTTGGCCCCAACCAATTTCATCTAAAAACATCATTGAAAATTGTAATAAGTCAGAAATTATTTTGATGCAAAAATAAAGCTAATGGCTTAAATTAAAATTTTTGGCAATTGGCAATTGGCAATTTTTCGGGCCCAAACTGCGCCATAAAATGAAGTTTAATTTTTCAATGATCATTGGTAAGGTAGTTCATTCATTGAAATAATAAAAGTAATTTTATGTGGACGATTGGGCCAAAACGGATTTTTTCGTTTGACAGGAATCAATAACTAATTCAACACCTTCAAATTGGCTTCAAAATAACCACTGATTTTTCTTTTTAAGACCCTCAAAATCAAACATTAATATTTTCAATGATGAGTTTCAATGAAAGCTATGACTTGTGCCTTAATGTAATGCACGACCTTAATACAAAAAAATATATCTGTTATTTGAATATATAACTTAAATTTGCCATATCATTAACTCTCATCAACCCAATGATTGGCACTTTTAAAAATGATTGGCATGGAAGGCAATGATTGGTATCCATTATCAATTATTTCATTTCAAGTCTTTTAAAATTAATAACATTAAAAAATGTAATTTTATAGATTTATTTATTTTAATGACAAACATCAAAGACTAACATAGTTAATACAATCACTTCTTAAATAGAATCGTGTTTTCGGCCTATCAAATCCATTGAAAGTGCTCATTATGGGAACAGTATAAGCCCCCATATTTGGGAAAGCCAAAATATCTCCTTCCTCCAGGCAGGGAAGTCGTACACTCTCAAGAATCTTAAAATAAATGAAAATTTAAAATTGTATATATTTATATAGTAATTGCCAATACTAACCTTATCGCATCCATCACAAGTTGGCCCCCAAATGAAGCTATCAAATAATTCACTATGTTCGTCCTGTAATGAAAAGCGATTTGATTGTCTTTATGTAAATAAATACATCGACTTTACTTTATAATCCCAAATCGCAAATTAATGCCTTCAACAAAGTCGAAGCAAAGCTTGTATCTTTGTCGGCAAGTTTGACCGATTATTACAGGAGAGTTAAAAAATGTAGCTTTATTTGTAAATTTAACTTATACTACGTTTCCATTAGAGCAAATAAGTTAATTTGCACGAAATTACGTGCCAACCATACGTACGCACCCAGTTGGAATCCATTTTAAAAGCTTACGTTGTGAAATGTCAAAACTCGGTTTTGTTGTTTTCTCCTTCTGTTTCTGTTTTTCGTAAGTTTTAACATTCCAAAGCTTTTTAAATGGATTCCAATTCGGTGTGTTCGTTTAGTTTGCACGTAGTTTCCAACCTAATTTAGTGCAAAAATTTAAAAATTTTCAACCAAATTACATCATTTGATGTAATGAAAACGTAACATAAAGCACTCAAAATTATGACTTAGCCAAAAAGCTTGATCTCGAAAATTTCAAAGCTTAAATCAACACATCCAATGCTGGATAACGTCAAAACTGGTGTGATAAGATAATTATTCCAAGTGTCAAATGCGTGAGAAAAAGTCTACGTAGGCGATGTTGACTTCTTGACGATATAACGGGGGCAGGAAGAAAAATATCAAATTCCAAAAAAGAGCTCATTATTGCTTTTACCAATATCATGTCATGAAGGTCAACCGATTCGTGTTCGTACGCACATACAAGTAAAGCCTTAACTTTAACTTGAAGCCGTGTATCATCTGGATTAAAATCGAGTTTACTTTCATAACAAGTTTAAACAAATAAGGGTGATTTGTAAGTAGAAATGTTGAAAATTAATTTATATGGATCAAATTTGTATCTAGTTGACACATGCAGCTATAGAATTTATTTTGAAAAGACATCTACTATTGGGGCATGAAAAAGTTCTAGGTATATACAAAATCCTTTTAAAAATGTTAAATTATTAATTCGAGAAAATGGCGCCCAAGTGAAAGTCACTCGTAATAAAATAAAGTAGTTTGCACGTTGCACCATAATACATAAATCCATACATATTTAAATCCATTAAATATAATAAAGAACTTTTACCTTAAAATGAATTGCTTCGATTAGCAAGTCCTCATACAACGTACAACTAAATGTTCCAAAGACTCCATCGTTAACATAATACATTGCCTTTTCAAGTCGTCCATCATCTCCTCTGACTTCACGTTTTGAAAATACTTTCGAGATATTGGTGTAAGCTGTGTGAACAAAAAATCGTCCTGGCTCTGCAATAACCTTCACATCCACATTAGCAAAATATTCAGCTAATGAGTTATTTACTATTTCTGCTATCTGTTCGCGGAAAAAAAAAGAAAAGTTATATTTTTATTTTTTTAAGACTTTTTTGTATAGTAAAAGTAATTTCATCACTTTTGCAAACATAAAGTCATCATCTCCAGGAAATCCACCGCCAATATCAAGGATTTTCATATTGTGATCAATTAGCTTTCCAAACTTATATAAACTGCTACCAGTTGAAATGGCTCTTTCGTAAGCTTCTAATTCAAGACAACCAGAACCAACGTGGAAACTTACTCCAATCATCTGAAAAAATAAACTTATTTCAGTTACACAATAGGAAAACAAGCAAAACTCACGATTGGATCGCATGAACTTGCTTTTGTAGCTAAAGGCTATACAATCCTGCTAAATATAATAATTTAATTGTAATTTTATGGTAATGGTTCAATAACGTTGTATAGTATATTGTCATTGAAAATGTGTAAAAAAAGGCAAAATTAATGAAATCATTTTTTTTTTTAAATTATTTTTCTTTAAAGATTTTAAAATTGACTGTAAAATTGTAACATATTCTACCCAACCATTTATGAGATATACATCAATATCTTTAACTATTAAACGAACGAAGTTTAAGAAAAATCGTTAAAGCCGTTTTCAAGAAAATTAAAAACCAAAAAACATTTATGGTGGCTATACTAACTTGTTCTAAATGAACTAAAAAAATGTCAAATTTCTGCCGAATTTGAAGCAAAATCGGCCCACACATTTAGTTTAGTTAAAGAAAGAGCCAGCGCCAAATATAGTTACTTCGTTTGATAGCACCTCTTAATGCTTGTGAGTATTAATCTGGAAGTCTCTGCCAACCATTAACCAATGGATGTGGGCTCCTCGAACGTCAAACCCTCAAAGTTGCAAACAAAAATCAATGAAATTACGTCATTTAATGATGAACATTTTAAGCTTTATTATGCACTCTCTTGATATTCTGAGTATTAATCCGAAAGATTACCAAGCTACAGCCAGTGGGTGTAGGGGCTATGATCCCCCAAAGAGGCAACACAAATCGACGAAGTTTGATTACAAACATTTTAAGCTTTTGTGTAGGTACTCTCTTTTGGCTATTAATCTTGAAGTCCTTAGTCTTCCATAAGCTTTGGCCGGTATGGGTGTTCTGGTCACGGCCCTCAAAGGAACAAAAACAAAGAAGGGTTGACTGGCGGTGGGAGGTATGACGAAACCCACCTATTTTTTTGTTCGAAAAATGTTCACGAAATTAATTCTTTTCGAACAAGTACAAATTAATAATTGATAAGTTCAGCTTTTAAAAAAAAAAAAACTAAATGAAAAATTTTATAAACAATTTCCGAATTATAAAAACTGATTAGTTATGGTTTTAATAATTCAGTAATTGTTTATAAATTTTTTTATTTTTTATTTCAAAATATGAATTTATTAAATTTTTTCAACTTATTCTATAAGAATTGATTTTGTTAAAAAAAATAGAAGTTATTTACGAATATACAAACAAAATGTAGAAGTCAAAAATGTTGGATTCGCTTGCTAACTTTTTGACGGAGCTAAATCTCTGAAAACTCACTTTCCTGAACATTCCTATTATGTCCGAAAAAAAATCAATAAATTATTGTGACACTATATTTTTCTATTAAAAACAAGCTATTTTATGGTATTTTTAATTGATATATTGTAATCCGCAGAAGAAAAATGTTTCAAATTCAACCGAGGGACAGGCTATCCAAAATATCTGAAAACCCAAAAAGTTAACGTTTTATTTTTGGCTCAGGAAAAAAATGCAAATAAGTCAAAATAAACTGTTTCTTCTGTCAGATTTCATAAATGTCCATGATAAGTTTAGGAATGTATTGAAATTTTAATAAATATGTCTGTTTGTTAACTTGCAACTTTTTGCAACAAATAACCAATCATACTTAGAGAAAAACCAAACAGACTGATTGTTCCGGAAAAAGGATATTTTAGAGCTTCCGAGTGGCATTTGGAAAAAAATACTCATATTAAAGTTCGTCCTCTACCTGTCAAGCCACTTTAGCTTTCAAATTTCATAGAAGGATTCCTACGGTGTCAACGGTTTAAAAATTGTCAAAAACATGATATTTTATTATTGGCTCCGGAAAAGAGCAATTCTAGAACTTTTTGTGAAAATTCGAATGAATGAAGTTTTCGATTAAGCATCCAATCTGTTTTGTTTTTTTTAGTTTAAAATTAAATGTAGATGCATTTTTTAAAGGACTCATGCCCGTTTTGATTGGTAATCCGGGAGAACAAATCGGATACGTGTGAACGCTTCTGCAACAATTCTGAAAACAAATCGAAAAGCAAATGTTTCTTCTTTTCAGAAGAAGAACTTCCATTCTATCACCAATCGAAAAGATGTAATGATGCATTACACCCTCTTCTTCACCGCCGCCGTTTATTAAATTGCATACAAAGCAATCCCGAATCACCGTTAAAAAAACGACTCTAGAAAGAGCCAATCAGAAGAATAAGAAAATATTAATAATACTTTTTGTTTGTGAAATTATAATTCACACTCGGTTCAAACCGAAATATATATAAGAGACCGTGGATGAGCACCATAAAATCGAGCTCTGCCACAGTAGAAATCAGTACCAATCCTTGGTACTTGGTGAGTCTCCATTTTGACTGACTTAGGTTCCAGAAGCGACAGTGGAAGTCCAGGTTTTAAGTAGTAAGAGTGACGTCTGCTATTTCAGATTGTAATTTAGTGACGTCTGCTATCTCAGATTGTAATTTAGTGACGTCTGCTATCTCAGACTGTAATTTAGTGACGTCTGCTATCTCAGATTGTAATTTAGTGAAGTCTGCTATCTCAGATTGTAATTTAGTGACGTCTGCTATCTCAGACTGAAATTTAGTGACGTCTGCTATCTCAGATTGTAATTTAGTGACGTCTGCTATCTCAGACTGAAATTTAGTGACGTCTGCTATCTCAGATTATAATTTAGGATATATTGCTAAACATTTGAATTGTATAAATCTAGGTTATAAGCTTATATAAATGTAAATAACTATAAGCATATATATATTGAATTGTATAACAGTACATGTAATTATAAGACAATAAGAATTGTATAGAAATTGTAAGAACCAGCGATTGGTGAATAAAAACAACCTCAAATACACTAAAGTTTGTTGCTTCTTTGGTAAAACCCTGTACCCGACGAGCAAACCTCAGCTTATGACAAAAAGCATCTCACAAAGACCATATTAGAATGATGCGAATATACGAAATGTTCTAGATGGCCAATCGAAAATTACATAAATGACTTATTTACGTCAAAATATGTTTGATTGTGAAGACGAGAGATACAGAGAATGTCATCGCAACAGCGAACGACTTGACAGTGTTTTTTGTTGGCGATCACACAACTTAACAACTTTGTTATTCAAACATAACGAATTAAGTACTTTATTGACCAAACTAGTTTAAGACGATAACTCTTCTTTTTCATCCCTAAGACCACAATTATTAAACAAAAAAACCTAAAATAAATATAATATGGTTGGTTTTAGAAGACGTTGGTGTTCACGTGATTTGTCCGAACCCTTGGTTTAGCTCTAGAGCATATTCAACTTCTTCTAATCTTTAATACTTTACTTACGTTCATATTGAGGCTTTTTGTCAAAAGCATTAAAGCACCTCCATTCTCATTCGCATCACAGCCAAATTTATTCCCCAATGGACTTAATACCTTTTTAGCGTCAGAACGAAATCGAAGAATAACACTTGAGTAATAAGAAACAAACTTATTTAAATTATGTAATTATTATAAAATCTAAAATTATAAAAAACCTCCGATACAAAAAAAAAAAAAAATAATACTCACTTTGATTCCGGATAATATTTAAACATTTTATATATTTCAAACTCATTATCCACAGTACTGTCGGTAACTTTCTCTGACTGAGCATATCTTACGTAAGATTTCGATTTCATCGGGTTTGCATAGATAATACGATCTGGACTGACTCCAAGTTCAAGTACCTTCTTTATCTCGTTTTTAGATGCACAATCAAATCCTGTGCCCAGAGAGGCGAGAATTTTCAACACCGGACGTTCATCGTTGCACTTGATGGCTTGAGAAATATCACATGCTATTTATTATGCTTGAAATATAGTTTTATATTTTCTTATATAACTACCATAATAGGGTTTTACATTTGGCATATATTTCATCCAAGTATTGAATTGATTTATCATTTGTGTCAAGTCACAAAAATTCACTGCATCATCTTCGTCTTTTAGATTTAGTTTTTTAATTTCTGATTTAAGATCTAATTTTTCATTGTAAACATGAATCATTTCGCATTCTTTTATGTACATTTTTGAATAAAAATAAAAAAAAAGGGAATAAATAATATGAAGAAATTTCAAAAACTTAATACACACTGTTCTTTGAGGAGTATTTCTTCTCAATGAACAATCAAAGTGAAAAAAACAAAAAAATTCAATGCGTTTTATTTATATATGAATTTACTTTGAGATAAGATTATCAAAGCACTTATCGGCTGTGTGGAGTTAATTAGCCTTTAATGGTTGTAGATAATAATTAAATCAACATGAGGATTGATAAAGAGCGCCAAGGAACTCAGTCTTTTAAGACGCTGGCACTTGAAACCAATTGCCACTTTTAAGACTCTAAAACAAATTACGACTTAACTCTCCTACTTTGAGAATGCGTCTCTCCTAAAAGAACTGATAAAAAGAGAACAACCTATGTGAAGACTTAAACATATAATATGAGAAAAACAGTTACCAAGATTTTTGTTTGGATCAAATAAATACATAAATTATAGACTTAAGTGTTAGTTTCGCTGGAAAAGGTAGTGAAAAGCTTAACCTTGCGAGATCATGCAGCGGGAAATATTAGTGGGAAAAATTAACCAATTGTTAAAACAAAAACATAACAAAACATAAAACTCAAATATCACTTTTCCGTACATAATTACTGCAGTCTGCACTTCTGTTGGAACTGTACTTTAACGGAACTTAACGGCAACGGAAATTCACGACACGCGTCAAAAAATTATTTGTATGTACGAATTTTCAGTTTTCTGAATTTTTGGAGCTTCTGATTGGCCAGCTGTTATAAAAAGTTAAATGTCATGCGTATTGAAATTGAAACGTGCAGTTTAGGTGGTGATAAACGGTTATAAACTTTTAAAAACTGTTATAATTGATTCTAGCCTCGTCCTTCATTAAAAGGACGAAACAAGAGAAATGCCAAACAGGCTTTTTTTTATTAAAAGGTAGACACTAGAGAGATTGCAATTTATAACAGTTATACCATTTTTTCGACATAAAAAGTAAGTTAGTATAAGGGCACTCCTCACGATTTGCAATAAACAATTCTGGTTACCCATAAAGTTTGCCTACCAGCGGACGCTGAGACCCGCATTAACAGTATATAAGCAAAACTGTTATAAATTGACATATCTAGTATCTAGATTCACTTCCTTATTCAAACTCATGCTAACAAGGCAAAGTATCTATACGAATGCCACTCGACACTTAACTAAAATAAAAAACTCACTTTTACAAGACACAAGTGGCGGGAGGAGCTGGAAAATAAATTACGAGAAATTAATTGGCTACTTGAAAGAATATCGAAGCATAATCATCTATAAGAATCATCTTACTAAATATTAACGGGATCTATTTTATAATAATTTGTTTTCTTTATAAATTTCGTGTCTATCATATCTTTTTTTTTCAAAAAAATCCCTCTTACTCATAATCTTCACATAAATATAAACTTCCCTAAAAAAAAAAAAAACAACAATATGCATTCTTCAAGAAAATCCAACATCCTTAATAAATAAGCGAGTTTGAACTCAAACTATTCCAACAAAATAAACCGTAAATTAAGGGCGATAAATTTCAAGCCCGATTTCCGTTTGAACAACCGTCATTTGCAAAGTTATTTGCCCACCGCCGCCGCGCCGCACAAAACTCCGCCAAAAAGAGTCCTTGTGTGCTTGCAAGGGTTTTTGGCGGAATCCTTTTCCTGGTTGGTTATCCTCTCGCTTATACATACATAGTTCGTTGTTTCATTTGCAACTTAAAACTAAGATTGCAATCAGGACATCATCGCGTCACAAGAAGGATAAAGTTTTCTGAACTTTTCGCGAAGAGTATCTGTGTATTATTTTTTTTTTTTGTTTTATTTTTGTAACTTTTGAACTTATGATGTTGTGGGTAGTAGATGTGCTTTTCAAGCTGTTTTACGCGAGCAACAAAAATATTATTAGCAAAATCATTCACTGATGTGTGCAGGAGATAAAATATTATAAGCTGACTGCTTTGCTTATACCACCGATATTTGCACACAAAACGAATTATTATGCGGAATTTTTGTAAGTTCCTTGCACCGGAAATAATTCCCATTCATTTGGTAAAAGTTAATAAACCGAATGAGAAAGGGTTGTTGTTAAACGCCAAACAAGGATCTTGTTCTCTTAATTATCCTACACGATTTACGATGATTTTTTTTTTCTCCTCTCTAATTCAAGATTATCCTTTAAAAAGAAGATTGTTTCGCCAAACTTTTCGTCGTGATAATTACTTTGGGTAAAAGTTGTAAGTTCCACAAGTTTTCTTCTTCCGTTAGTGGTGGTGAATGTTCCTTGGAAAAAAGGATTATAATTATTATAAAAAAGGAACGTCCTTCAAAAGTATCTTTTAGCTGCTTGTTTTGAGTTCAATCTTCCCTGTATAGGCAGGCACTTGAAGACCTCGTGTTTTGGTATAACCCGGCGAACCCCCCTCAATAAAATTTTCAATATGCATTCGTGCCGCATGATTGACTTTCCAATAAACTGTCAATTTTAGATGATGATGCACTTGGGTTCTTCCTCCTCCCATCAACTCCGTTCGGTCGGTTGGCTGTGTTGTTGCAGAAATGTCACACACAAAAAACACCCCCATCATAATATACAGCAACTGAGAATGAGAAAGCTGCCGGGAAACACACAGGTGTATGGGAAATGGATGGATATACCGTTGGGGTATTGTGTTCTGGCGCAAGGATAAACAACGTTCACACAATCAGCCTTGTGTCATGTCGTGTCGTGCTACCCTTAAAATGAGAAACAAAATGGGTGAGATAATTCAATTTTTGACACCCCCGCCCTGCCAGCAGCGATGGAAGCGATTCCATACAGAAAAAGCGAGAGATAATAGTTTGCAGGCGTGGTTGGGGATTTTAGAGGGGTTGCCGGCTAGGGTACATGGGTTTTTCAATATTTGTAGCGTATTTACGGTGTCGAGCGGGCTTATGCATTTAATTGGCCGTGAAAAAGTCAAAATGAAAACATAATCACAGCCCAGACAACTTCAATGTGTTTGGTGTTATGGGTTATGCATTCTGTGTTGGGTCGGGTCGGGTCGGGTCGGGTCGGAATGGGTTGTGGCATCATCATCATCATCGGTGAAGCCCCAAGCGTTTTTTATTTAACAAGCTTTTTGCTCTGTCTCATGGTGAGTGGCATAGTGGCTTTTTACATTATTCACCGATGAAGAAGGTGAAATAATGAGTTTTTGTCTGCAATAAAATAGATTCAGGCACATCTACTTGTTTTCATCATCATGGAAGTATGAAGAATGCCTCCAAGTGTTAAGTATACTACACACTCCTATACAAGAGCTGATGGGCTGGGAAGTGGGATGTTTTTAAATTAAGGACTGATTATTTCTAGACCGAAAACTATTTGTTAAATGAGTTTTAAGAAATAATTATTTCCTATAACAACCTGATAAAGGTAATTTTTGAGCGAAGAGACAGAATTTGTTTTGGTTTTACTTGTTACACAACATAATGAGATAGTTGAGGACCACAGAAGCGGAGTTTCTTTGCTAACCAAATAAGAGATTCTAGGTTCATTGATCCATCTGTGACCTCTTCTAACCACAATATATGTACCTATAATTTCAAATACAACAATTCTTGTTGCAGGAGATGGTTTTTATCAAGTACAGTGTTTGTTTTAATTCCGAATAAATAATGTAATTTCATTATCGCTCCATGAGCCAAAGAAAATTAGTCAAAAAAGGACACATTTCAAAAAAAATTCCGACAAAGTTGAATTTTGTTGGAAAGCTTTATTTGTATGTCTCAAGCATTTCCTTAAAGGAAGTGACTCTAGAAATGCCAATTATAATAGTTTTGGTTAATAAAAGTACTGTTTATGTGGCCCTTAGGGCAAGGCCCCAACTAACAAAATTCCTTCCGATTTCCGACATTAAAACATTATTCGTAGCTATAGTGCTTTTATAACCATTCTGGCTGGAAATCAAGTAGTTATAGGAGTTAAACTTGATATAATTCATCGCTAAGATATTCTTTGGAGCTACTTGTATCATTGTTATAGGCACAATGAGTCAGTTTTTCTATAATCACACAATATCCATACTATAAAATGATATAAAGTCTTAATTCCTGTATCGCTTGTATAATCAATGTTAAGATGCATAAATCTGCGAATGTATATTTCATTTGTATAAGATATGTTTATAGAAGGCTTATTGAAAGAGTTTCAGCAAAGACACTAAACCCGTCGGATTGTTATATAAGAATAATATGGTTCATATATAGGGTCAATAACTAACTTGAATAATTGATAAAAAAATTATTTACTAACACTACCGTCATCGAAAGTAATTTTGAACTACACTAGAGGATATATAATACTTAGTGCTCGTTTTTATTCCGTATTATATATCCTAAGAATGTATTACTGTCGATGACGGTAGTGTTAGTAAATTATTTTTTTTATCAAGTATTCACGCAGGTCATTGAACTGACTCATTGTACCTATAACAATTATACGAGAATCTCCAAAGAATATCTTAGCGATGAATTATATCAAGTTTGACTCCTACAACTACTTGACTTTCAGCCAGAATGGTGATATACATATTAGCACTATTGCTACGAATAATGTTTTAATATCGGAAATCGGAAGCATTTTTGTTAGAACTTTATACCTTCTCTTAAAGCCAACATTTAACTAAGTTATATTTTAAATAAGGTAATTTCATTAAGTACTGCCCGCGTTTCTATCTTTTTGAAAGAGCTTATGCGAATCAGTTGTATAAGATCATCGCTAATGAAACACTATATATTTTGTCTTCTATAACGATAGTATGTACTTATATAATAGTTTTAAAAGCATCTATAAGGAAAGCCAATGTGGCTTTTTAGGAAAGAATTCATGATAAAAGTGAACCCGATTCGACGCTAGGTTTGTATATTCGAGATTAGCGGAGCGGTTAGCGAGCAAAACTATTAGTGCGAAGGGACCAAGGTTCCTAGACCTACCTACAAATGTAAGTAATTTTTAAAATAATTATAATAACAATAATCATGACAAAAATAATAAAATAATTATCACTTAAGAACTTTGCAGATAATCATGTGTAAAAAGCTGTCAGAAGATATGAAAAATATAAAAATAATAGATAAGTACAAAATATTTTTTTTTTATTTTCTACATTTTTCTATAAGCATTATATACTTGTCACAGTAAATCTTCTCTTCATATCTACAATCGAAGCAAACGGTGCAATAAACCAAACATTCTCCGATTCTTGTTATGGTAATATATTATCCTATAGTACCTCTATAGCATAATTTTAAGTGTATTTCTCGGAGTAACAAAATTTACTCCATAAAGGTTTAATAAGAGTGAAAAAACGGCACCCTTTTAACTCTTTGGAGTACTATAACAAGCTTATATACGTGTGATAAATAGTAATAAGAAGCTTCTCTAGATAAATATAGAAGTAAAATTGTTAGTTGGGGGGCCCTCCGCCGGTGGGCATATACTTCGTGAACTCATCAGAGCTTTTTCCAAGCAGCGCGAGGTGCTTTAACACACGCCCACTTTTGTTGTTGATAAACTGTTATAAATTGTCATTACTCTAAAGTCTCGTCCTTTCTAAAAAGTACCCCACTTTTGTGGGCAAAGTTCAAGTTTTTAGGGGGTTAAAAGGGGTGAAGTAATTTTTTTGTGTTGTTGATTTATCGAAAACTGTCAGTTTTTTTTTTTTTGAAAAAAAGATACACAAATAAAATTTTTTTCGTAGGAACAATAGAAAAACTTTTGTTTTATATGGTTTAACACATCCTCTAGAAGTAACCCAGCTAAGAGCACTTTATAGAAAAAATAAATATTTTGTACCTATTCCTTTTACCCCACAAAATCAAAAGCTCTATCCTAATTAAAGGCTCTTTTTAGAAAATGCTTAACAGATAAAAATAATCATCTCCACCAAATTTATTCAGCTTTTCGAAGTTTTTTTTTTTTTGAAGTTTTAATGGACTAAAGGGTAAACTGTTCAACAGTGGATCATTTTTTTTTTTAATTGATGAAGTTTCCAAACTAAATTAAAATCTTACAAATTTTCTCTTTTGTTTCTTACAACCAAAACAAAGGAGAAGGTAAAAATAACAGAAGAAAATAAATAATAGAAACTAAAGATAATACGGAAAACATAAATTAAAGTAAAGATATTCTTGGTCCACTGTGTAGGTACTTTTAGAAATTGATCCAGTGTTGAACATTAGTATTTTTTTGGAGAACATTTATTTAAAAAAGAACAACTTATGCAGATATTTAACTTAATTACCACGGTATAAAAGTATAGGTATTCAAAAATAATTCTCAAAAAGTTTTAAGTTTGTTCCAGATTTTTTTGGGCAAAAATGGACACGTACAGTCTGTCAAAATTTTGAGGGGTGGGCATGAATTCCTCTCAGAGAGAAGAAATAACTGCAAAAAAAAAGTTTGGAACGCCTCTTATCGATTGTCATGCCACGATAGTGAGCACCGTCAGCTGTTATTGCTTGACCAGTCACATATTCCAAGAACAATGGTCCGATGATGATGATGAAATGACCAGTGCTGCCACACCCTACTCCTTTAGCATTAGATCTACTGCGCATAGTCCCAAACGAAAATCTACTGCGCAGCAAAAGAAATCTACTGCTCTTTTAAGAATTGTGATCACTACCCAAATTTAGCTCTAAGAACGTCCATCCTAAAATTTGAAATGCGCAACCATGTTCACTCTAAATGCATACTCTGACTATTTCAAATTACATTGTCTTGGCGGCTATCGGCTCAAAAACATCAAACTGGCTCATTTGCCTCTATATCATTTGTTTTTGTTTTCGTTTGGTTCTTTTTTTTCTTGGTTGTTTTTTTACTTTCTTGGATTTTTTTATTTTGAAAATGGACAAATTCAGTATTAGATCTGAGAAACCAACGTACTGCTGCAATCTTAATGTATTAAATGATTGGTTAATTATTATAAAGGGTAGCATGTAGCAAAACCAACGAGTCGCCGGCAAATCGGATAACAGAAACCAATGAAAAAGGCCAAGGAAAAGATTGTTGTAAGCAGCGTTGCCAGACACATTGCGCAAAATAATGCCTCACTTGCTAAAAAAGGTGCCTTCTTCAAAAAAAAAAAGCCTCATCTAATATTTTTAAAAATAAACACATATAGGTATGATTTAACTAATGAAACAATTCTTTATTAAAAAAGAAAACTTGGATAAATCACAATAAACATCTTGTTAAGGAACATTATTAAATGTCATTTAAATAGAACATTTTTAATTGAGATCATTCTATTCCTTAAAATCAAACATATTTTTTACTTAAATTTCAGATCATAGCAATTTTTATTTTTGGAAAGCGTCTTTGCGTGAAGAATTCCACTAAAAGTTTCTATTATTTCTCAGCTTTGTTTTATTTAAATATATATGCTATTCAACCGTCGCCGAGGATTTTTTTAAGAAAAGGAAACATATAAGAACCATCTCATTTTTCCAATTGAAATGCCTTCCTCCAAAACTGGGAAATAAGTTCTCCACAAACAACAAATACATTTAAAAAAATGTAGTTTTTTGAAATGAAAAAAAAAGTTTTTGTATATTTTAGGATCTACTGTGGTATATTGCAATCTACTGTTTTTTTTTCTGATATACACTGCGGTCAATCATCTATAGGGTGGCAAGGCTGGACATGACACGTTGTGGATGCGACAACTTTGACGATTAACATTTAACAAAGTCATCAAGATGAAAATGAGCCTCAACGCTGGAAATAATTTTGTATGAAAAATCACTGCCAAAAAAGCCTTGCCTATTTTCAAAATATTACTAAACAATGAATACGTACCTACTGTTCCATTGCGCTCCATTTTTATAATAACTCACAACTGTCATGCTGTCTTTTCTTTCGTTGGCAATACTTAACTGCAGAAATGGCGCGAAATTCAAATTTTGCATGAATTCTGGGCCACACCCTTAATAAGAAAAAAATATTACTCTGTCCCGTGAGCGCTCTCTTCTGCCCCAAAACTACCCAATTTGTTTCTCTCGGTTCCGTCTCTATTTTTTTTAATCTTTTCTCTAAGACATAAGAAACCTAAAAATTTTAATGATTCACTGTGGGACGTGGTTCACCTATGAAAAGGTAATCCTATAACTTCAATTTTCAAAACATCATATAAAAGAAAAAAAAGCGTCCTTGACCACTTACGTTGTGTTTTTCAAAATTTTTCTGTAAAACTTTAACTTTAAGAGTATTTAAAATACCAGGTCACTTTTTCTTAAAGAACTGACCTAAAACACATCTCTGCTGAAAGTACAAAAAAGTGAACCGATAAAATTTCTAGGCGAAGTCTTGCGATTAAAAACACTCCAAAGTAACGGATTTGATATTTGTTTACATAGTTCAAGCACTTATTGACCATTTTGTAGATAGGGGTGAGGGGGTAAGAAGAACCACTTTCTGACAAGCTTAACTTTTTCTTATATATTTTTAAAAAATCGAACAGAATTTTTTTACAAATAGTTGCTTAGTCTTTGAACTTCATCATAATAAAGGATCATTCAAGTTTTAAAAGGATATGCATCTTTATGTATAAAACAAACTCAAAAGTCCGTTTTACCCCACACTATTTATTCCCCTAACATTTAATGTCATACAAAACTACACTACTTAACACCAGTCAAATTGTTGTCCTTAAAGTGTCATCAGAACAACTGAATAGCTCCACCTCAAATTTCAAGCAAAAACCAAAAAAAAAAAAAAAAATAAATAAATAAATGCCCCACGAATAGAAAGGTAGAAGATTTCAATTTTTCTAAAAAAAAATATAAAAAGAATTTCACTCTTGTTCGCCCTTCGCGCGTTATCACCATTCAGGATGTATTGCGATATTCTTTTCTATTCATAGATATATTTTTTTTCTCTAAAGAAAAATCTCCGTTTGTAAGTGTGAAGCGAAGGATAATAAAAGAAATACAATTCGTCTCCTTCACATTCATTTTTCTGATAATTTCAATTCCATTCGAATATCGAATGTGTGTGTGCCTCTTTTCCCCAATCGTGTCTTCGTGGCTTTTATATTCGAATCAAATCCCAAAGAAAAGGATTTTACAAAATTTCCACAAGCTTTTTTTTTCTTTTTTTTTTTTCTTTTCTTATTTGCTGGATGCCGTGGGTATTTTACATTTTGCAATTCCATCGAAAAGAGATTTAAAAATGAATAAAAAGAAAAAAAAAAAACTCAGCTGCGGAGGAAGAAAATAACAAAAAAAAAAAAAAATGAAATCAAAAGGATATCTTTGGGAGTTTTCTTTACAAACAAACTAACACCACCATCCCCCACCCGCACGACCCACTCATATACCCAAAGCCAAACAACGTGTGTGTTAAAACTTTTATACACAATCAAAAGGATATATGCAGCGCACAACTTCATTGTGCAAGTGATTTGAGCCGAGATGAATCCTTTTTACATCCTCAGTCGTTGTTGCTTGACGCCGCCGTGTATCGTGTTGGTCTTGTTATACCTTTATTATTATTTGTATATGCCTTTAGAATTTCCCATCAATATAAACGTTTGTATCTCATTAGAATAGCAGATATGTAAAGATATCCCCAGTGGGAGTTTTTAGATCCTTCCTCTAGAGATTCTTTCTTCTTCAATGAATGAACGCTTTGTCCAGCAGCCAATGACTGAAATCTTTCTTATACTCGTTAAGCACAACAAGAAAAACACAGCTATCAATTTGTCGATTTATTTGAAAAATTCCTATATAGAGGGTGTTCAGTCGGCTATTGGTGAGCTACATTTCGAATTTAAGGTTTTAAGACTCGCTGGAACCGGAACGAAATGCTTGAACAACGACCACGTATTGTAGACGCTATAGCATAGCCCTTAAATCCAAAATGTTTTGCGCTATCCGCTGCTTCGCGTGTTTAAAAAAGACTCTCAAACCTCAAAGTTCACCACCGGTGAAGAATTATAATACTTTGTTTTACTATTTTTTACTGAGTTTTCGAAGGCTCTTTTCTAAAAACTGTTTTTAAGAAAGTTGAATTTTGAAAAAGCGATTTTTAAATAAAAACTAAATAATTAAGAAATTTCTTTAAAATCTTTTCAAAGCTAAGTTTTTTTTAAAATAGATTTAAAAAAAAAAGAGTTTCGAAAAAGAGGAAATTTTTTTCAAATTCTTTTTTAGAAAATTACTTGTACTTGCAAAGCTCTGCAATCAGTCAAAAACCTAGTCGATTGGTTTGATTATTTGCAAAGCATTGGAAGAACAATTTTCAAATATATAATTTAGAAAAACAAATTTTAGAAAAGCGTAGTTTCGAAAACTAGAATCTTGTTTTTTTTTTAAATTAAGTTTTTTTTCGAACATTTTGATTCCAAAGCTCTGCAAATAATTTATCAAATTAAAAAATTAATTTTGAAAAATAGAGAAAAACAGATTTTTGTAAAAACTTTATTTTAAAATTTTTGAAAAATAATTTAAACTGTGTTTTCAAAAATTAGCTTTTTCAGCATTAAGTTTTTGTAAATTCTGCTTCGAAAAGTCTACAAATAATTTAAAAAAATGCTGAGCTCACAATTTAAAAAAAAAAAAAATTTAAAATAAATTTTCTGTTTTTTGAAACTTTATTTTTCTTAAATCACTTTATTTTGAAAACACATTCTTTATATTTTGACTGTACTGCTGATAGGAAAAAATTAATTCCAAAATAGCAAATATTAATTTAAACTCAAAAATTGTCGAAATTTTAAATCTTTTTTGAAGATCCCGAACTATTCCATTCTTATTTTTTATTTATGTACTCTTTTAGCATTAATTCTTCTCTTTCAGTCCTGAGTCCATCCTGTTTTTTTGATTGAAAATGTATAGGGTTAGACCTTAGATAGATAAAGGTTTTCGACCAAATTAACACGAAATTTAAGTAACGATTCGAAGTAGTAGCCAAACTGTTGATACACCCTATATCCATCCATGCCATACCCATTCAACCATTCATATCCTTTCGCAATAATAAAATGTTTTATGCTCAACTTGTAAGAGTGCATAAGGATGATGTCTTCTTTTTCTTATGAATTCCGGTATTTTTCACGCACCCTCCTTCGTGTGACAATCGAAATGGGCTTTTAAGCGTTTTTCTTATTTCCTTATCCTTTTTGATTCGATTTTTTTTCATCCTTCTCACCCAAACAACAACAACAAAAAAAACACATTGTAATCAGGGTTTTGTTCGCATGCCACACGGAAGTGAGATTAGGCCGGTATTGTTTGCTAGCAAAATGCAAAGTGAATAAAAAGTAAAAAAAAAAAAAAAAAAAATAGAAAGAAAAATATGAAGAAGAAAAATACCAATGAAAGAAAGAAAAATGATATTTTGTAGTAAAATACGTGATGTCCTTATCAATGATATGGACCACAAAAAAAAAGAAGAATACAAGCAGTAAATTATTCATGTGACTGCTAAGGATGTTCCTGAGGTTGGAGGAAGGGGGGGGGGGGGTATCACGGGAATGTGTAAGACACAACGAGTCACTACAAAGGTTCGTTGTTTTCTGGTGAAGTCAGTTGAAGGTGCGGAGACTTGAATCTTTCATTGCTGATGGGGGTGAGTTGGTGAATAATATAATTTTAAGGAACCGTTTCAAGGTATCTTCTTCTATAAGTATAATACTATACTTTGAAGAACAGGATGGATGGAGAGGAACTAGAATTTTTGGTGTGAGGAAATAGCAGAACATAAAGCAAGGTTATCAGCAGATGTGAATCATATTGTGGCACTTTGTCTTCTTCAAAACTGTCGCGATAATATTTTTTTTTTTAAATACGGTATTTTAAGAGCGATTAATTTTGCTGTAGTAAATCGGTGCTACATGTTTCATACAAATTGACAAGTGAACATTTTAATTTTATGTTAAACTGTGGACTTTTGTAAATTTTTTATATTCTTTGGCATAAATGATTTTTGTTGCAAAAAAAACGCCCTAACTTCGTGCATGTAATGTCTACAATAGTTGAACTATCTAATATGTACTACATTTTAGGTTTTTACCATAAAATTCTAATAGCAGAAATAGGGGTTAGAAACGTCTTGAAAACCATATTTTCGGGTTTTTCACGTCATATACATACATAGGTATATCGTTTTAATGATAAGACAAATTTTGTTATAATATTGTTGAATCTGATGGTGATGTGCATCCACGACAAAACAAATGCTTCACAACTCACGTCACTTTGGCAGATTATTCGTTACCTCCACTCGTTAATTCTTCCTTAGGGCTATACTTATGGTATACCCAGGATTAAAAAGGCTGAGTTCAGGATTTTTAATAAAAATGATTTGTTGCTATTGGGCTTTTCGGGAAACCACCTTTGTCTTGCCTCCTTCTGGTTTTTACAGTTATAGAATCCTAGTAAGAGGTTAAACAAACAAATACAAACACAATAGCGAATGATCTTTTCAGTGATTTTTATTATTCGCATTTTTTTAATAAAAATATAAGTTTTTAATATTAATTGATTCTTAAGTTTTAGTGTAATAACATTTATTCAATAGTTGGAAAGGTCTTTGTGAGAAAAAAACAAGCATTACTAAGAAAAATACTTTATACGAAAAGTTTTCTGAAGTGGAGTCAGATTCACAAGAACAAATTTAATAAAATAACTAACATTTTGAAGTGTTAACATGTTTTTAACAATCGAAGTAGAAATTTGATCTTTTAGTTATTATAAGCAATAGTTTAAACAGAAAACTTTTTTTTTTACAATAATATTTTGAGCCAATTAAGAGATCACAATTCACTTTGTTATTATTTGAGCCATTGAAAGGCGATGTTCACATTGCACTAACACAATCAAAGAGTTTGTTTAACCTCTGACAAGCTTTCAACTGACGTCTGGGCAGACTTCCTAATCGCAGGGTCCGCAGGGTGATTTCAGGACTCAACGAACAAACCTAGAAGGTTCGTTCGGGTACTTTCTGGATTTAAAATTGCAATCTGTCAAATTTTGAGAGATGGAGATGAAACTCTCTTATGTCATTTTCGAGTGGACTTTCGGAGCTACTCCTTTTTCACTCCTTTTACTTCGAATTTCCCATTTTTTATAGGAATGGAACAGTTCCGAAATCCAAACGAAAACGACATTATAGTTCCTGGACACATTGACAATGCATCACTGCATACTCTGTGGCCACACACAAAAATAAACTTGCTTGGTGATGTAAGAAAATTGACAGCAGGAAACGGCTGGAAATTAAAACACAACACATGCCTTTGAAGTAAAGGTTGTAACGAAACTGCAAATAAATACAAGCGAATTTTGTGAACCTTCCAGCTCGGCGATCAAGTTATAAGTGTATAATTATCTGCCAAAGCGAAACGGTATTAGAATGAAACTAGCATCCCTGCACAGAGTTTTATAAAATTTAATTAGATTCGTACAGATTTTTGATTTTTCAGCCCATCTCTTTCCCTCTTATTAAAAATCATTCAATCTCTTTTACATTTTCATGCAAGTTTCATGAGCAATTGCCTCAATGTGTCCAGGCACATAGAGAGAAGTGACAAACGAAATACGAACGTTTTGAAGAAAAATTAGTTCTGTTTATTTAATCCAATTTAATTTTTTTTGTATATGGACTTTGACAGATCTTTGAGCTAAAATTGGCCAAAATTGGCAATTTTGGGAAGTAAACGAACAGAGGTGATGTCTTATTCTTTTTAAACTTCAATAAAAAATAAAAGTGCCAAATTTGTAAAAACATCAAATTGTAATTAAAAAAATAAATTTTCATTAAAAATAAAAGATAAAAGAAACAAGAAACAAGAAAATACTTTACATCTAATAAAAAAAAAACTAAAAGTAAAAGTAGACAACCAGCCATTTTGTATTTTTGTTCTTGTTCTTTGACATAATATTGGATTTTGACAGAACACAAAATTCACAAATTTCTGCCCGCAGAAATTTCTCGGGTCAAAATTGTCAAGAAGGGCAATTAATTAACTCTTTCCTGAGTGTTCTCTTCTGTCCTTAACTGTCTACGCAAAATGGACATAGATACGTGACCAGGTCAAACGTCAAAAACTAGTTTCTCTACCAGTTTTGGACTAGTTTGCGAACACACCTAATCTCGCCAATTTTGTTTGTTTCTGCGTTAAAAATTTAACATTAATCTATCATATCTATCTATACAAAAATTTAAATCAGTTCCACGCGCAAAACGTGCGTCAAATGTCATACACAGAAACAGGAAGCAGCCTATCTGTTGAATACCAAATCAACCCTAGCGCATTTTCCAACATAAAAGGCCATTTCTCAGAACTTTAAAAAAAAATATTACTACATAAATCACTTAATCAAATGAATTACAATAATGTAAGCATGAAAAAAGTCAACAAATTCATCTACCCACTACTTTGTATACCAACGGCTATAAGTTTTGCACGCATTGCATTGTTGACATGCAAATTGAGATATTGTTTCCACCCGCCAATACTGTCAACCGCGCATCACCGTATTTAACCCCCGGAGGACTATTATACTAACTTTATATCCAGAAATTAAAAATTCCCAAAACAAATTGATACAAGGGGGTTGGAAGCATAATAATTTGTTAATACATTGTTACCGCCTTTATACTTAACGCGCCACTGTGTCATGAGTAAACAAGTAATAAATTTGATCTGTAAATCTAATACAAATAGGCAAACCGAAAAAGTTAACATAACACGGACGGATTAGCATATAAGAATAATATTCATGCTCTTGGGGTGCAACACCTCGAGGGCGTTTCTCCAAACAAAGAAAGAAAAATGAATGAGACTAGAGAAATTCCAATTTATAACAGTTATAACAGTTAATTGCCATTAAAAGTGGCGTGCGTTGACGTACTTCCCGTGGTTTGAAGAATTCTCTGAGCTCTCGAAGTATGCTTACGGGTGGAGGGCCCTGGCCCCGCAGAGACACATAAACAGTTCTTCTATAAATAAATCTTTTAATTTGTATGTCTTCCAACTTCCAACCAAAGATACTGGCTACCCACGGACCATGGCAGGAATGCGCCTAGAGGCGCCGAGAGTCCTAATCCACCACTGAACACCATCATTACAGCTACGCCTAAGCATGTCACAAGGGTCACATTAAGGGTAGGTGACAATACGTAACATTTAACAGCGAATAACTTCATCGTCATCCCTTCGACCAACTCGCTGTATACCACCGCAGTAATGAGAATGAAACGCACTTTTAATGAGATGAAACATGCGTTTCCACGCGCAATACTCCAATCGGAAGCGAAGCCAAATCGAATTCAAAATTTTCAGAATCACAATCGCCCGATTCCAAAAAAAACAACCAAACCCGCAAATTGCATTACGATCTGTGAAATTACCTATTTTAAGGTTTTTTTTTTGTGTGTGTTTATTTATTTGGGAAATTTGTTTACTTAGCGCTTGCGGGACTGGGATTGGGTTTTTGGATGAACAAATCGCGGGTTCAGTCGGGTTGACACGGGATGCGATGATGATGATGATGGCGTGTAGCTTGTGTGGCGCGTTTTTGCCATTTACGCGGTTATTTTTATTTTCTATTTTTGAATAACAATCAATTCCAATCAGGAACGGTGGGGTTGAAGTTTTTTTTTTTTTTTGTAATATTATTTTGTTGATTGTACATTCCAGGGAAAATCCTGCTCGTGCAGCAGATTTTGATCATCATTTGTCGCACATGTAATTTTAATCACATGCAGTATGTACGTTGTAATGAATGAGATTGAAATTGCATTCGAAAAGTGTTGACATGGGATAAAAATAAAAAAAAAATAAATTCCCAATCTGATTTTGTGTTATATATTTGGATTAACTATTTTGGGTCGGATATAGAAGCACCAGCAAGGACATCGTCATCACGATTATTATCACGATGGAGCCCTTAACTGGTTATTGATGGGATGAAAATTGCAATCGAATTGAATTATATATTTTACGTTGGCTTTTGCGTTGGGGGCAGAAAATCAAATGCAGTTTTGTGTGAAAAGCATATTAGATATAAATGATGTTGGTATTTATACAGAGGTGCAGGGTGGTTCAGAAATAAAACACATTCGATAGATTTTTTTTATGAAAATCGCCTCTGATATGAAAGATAGTGATTAAGCGAAAAACTTTTAAAGCTGATATTTTTGATTTAATTCGAATGGTGTAGTTAAGTTTTCAGGATATTTAAAAGGTTAGCTACACCACCATGATTCCTGTTTGAGAAGGTTTTTTTTTCTCGGACTCACCCTGTACCTATGTCAAGTTTCTTTATCGCCATTATGATGCGATGACAAGGATAACTTTCAGTACAGGATAAAGTAATTATAAAATCAATTTTGAGGTTAAAATGAGAAATGTTTGAATTATTTGAGCAGAAGGATAGTGCTTATGCTAAGACGAGCTTTTGTACTTGAAGATGGTTATTTATGACGATAAGGTTAAGTATTCAATTTATATTTGATATAATTCGTTGAAGAATAACGTATGGGTATCATCAACAGAGGATATGCTTAAAAGTGCCAAAAGATATTTGATATGAATATAGAGAGAACCTCGAAACGATTTGCACCACATTCGTACGTTGTAAGAAAGATTAACATAGGTACAAACTTTTTATCCATTTAAATTCACATCTTGTCATTTTTTTAGGGGGGAGGGTGGACATCGCTCAGAGGAACAGAAACTATGGGAATTGAACGTGTATCTTTAAGCATATATCAGATGGAAGCTTCCACCAGAAGCTATTAAGTTCAGAGGCTTAGGCCCAATTTCAAAGTCAGAGAAAATGGCATTTAAGTAAACAACATGGAAGATTAGCCGCAATATCACAGTGCAAAAACTTACCTGAATAAGTAGTGGCACTTACAGCCATGGCCAAAATAACAGCAACACTCCCTAATTTTTAGTAATATTTTATGTAGTACTTATATTAGGCAAATATTCAAAAATGTTAATGTTCTATACCTATTTGGAGTAAGTAAGTAGGTTGTTGCGAGGCAAGAGGAAGGGAGGAATGTCGGAAGGCAGCATGAAAGGAAAAGGAATAGGTAGGAAATTCGGAAAGGAAGAGGATGGATTATGGAAAGGAATGTCAAGTTTCGGGAACGCGGCCTGCTGGCTATGCGCGGCATTAGCTCGTCGGAATGGGGGGGGATCTTGCCCCCGAAACTCGACCTCACCTGCAAACAAAACACAAATCAGGCCACAGAAAATTATCATAAAAAGGACCACGGACGGACAATCACCACTTCTAGGGTACTGCAGGTGTTGTTGCAGAAATGCCAACCCACCCAACCATGATATCCGTTGGCAATTTTGGATATCCCCAATAAAGGCGATTACCATGTTCCAGTCACACCATCTTCACCGAAAGGAATTGGCTACCTTCCGCACCCCTGAAAATTCCGTCTTCAACAAATCATGTTCCGTTCAAAACGAAACAAGAAAACACCAAAAATTTCATCCACAAAAGCGTTTAGTGAAGTTTATTGAAAGAGGTCGAAAAGTAACAGGTAAGTAGGTATTGTATACGAAAGACATTAGGCAAAAAGTTGTACTTCATATTCAAATAAATAAGATTAAAATCATTAAATTTGTTAATCAATCTTTATAGATATATCTATAGTAATGGAGAATATCGCAAACAAAAACTGAAGAAAACAAAAAAAAAGGAACAAATAAAAACGTGATTACTCTGCGTTTCCCAAAGAAAAAGGTAATTGTACCCTTTTTGGTACCCAATTGATGCACTACGTTGAAATTAGCGGTGGTAAAAATTCCCTACCTCAATAGAGCTCTTTGGAGGAGGACTGATTCCGTAAAATCTTCACGTGGGAGGAACGCGATCAAAGAAAATCTAAGGAAACACTAGCTATCACTTACAAAAAGGTATTTAGATGAAAATTATATATTTAAATTGAACAGTAAAAAGATTGAGGATTATCCCGAAAAGAATTAACTCGTACAAAATAAACTTCAACGCCACTTAAATTATAACAAAATTATTGTAGTTTATGTAAAAGTGCAATTACACAAATTATGAATCTGTATAATACTTAGGTAGGTACCAGAAATCCTTTTCCGGTAGAATGGAGTATAATAACTCGTATTTAATGTAGTTTTGACTGTGCTGTCCAATCTCTTTTCTTGTTGCACAAATAATATTGTTACTTTTGATATGTACCTTGCTTTTCCTTTTATTTCTCTTTTCAGACTCACTGTGGGGTGCTTTTCTCACTTTGATGGGATCTACTCGACGCCGTCAAGATCTGGTACTGAAGTGTACCGGTGCAGTTTTAACAGGACACCCGCTGGGTAGGATGAAAAGACACTCTCCAAATCAGCGTCTTGTATAGCAGCAACTAAGTATTGTCTAAAAAAACAAATCTCGTACACCCGAATTGGGAGTGGTCCGAGAATAGTAGGTATCAACCAAGAGGAAGTTGTGCTCCACTTAACAAAATTGTGTTCCCACAAAAAAAATGTCGTGGCGGCCAGTCCTTCACTGGTTAGCTGGAACCGCCAGAAATCAAATTGGAGTAGTTTGGTAACCTATGAAAATTTCATATACTTTAGCACCATTTCAATAAAAAAAACGTTATCTTTTGAAACTCACCCTCTGTGTTATCTTTTTATTTTTTTATCCTTAGCAATCAGGGTTTTTTAAAGGGCAAATGGTATACAAAAAAATCCTACTGATCACTTGAACACGTAAGTAACATATTATTCTAATTTGATAACTGGAGAACAAAAAAAAATTAGGAATTATTGTAAAGGTAAGTAAAACATCAAACGAATTCACCACGTACTTTATGCACAGCAAAAATAGGTTTCTTTTTTTTTTTGTATTTTTATAATGGTTTGTATATTATGAACGTATCAAAATCTATAAATCAGAGCTTAAAGAAGGTTCCGCTCTTGTTCGATAGTCAGAGGATAGTAGCTAGACATTTGGTCACCAGATCTATTTGCCGTAGGAGAATCATCCCACTTTGGTACAGCTATTCCTCCTCCCACATTATTCGGGTCATACGATCCAACCCATTCGCAAGTTGTTATTGTTATTTCTTTTTTCTTTTGTAAAAAAAAATCAATGTAGTTGTTCCTAAGATTTTTCCTTCATCCCTCATTTGACACTTTGGAAGCACTCCTCTATCATTTCAAATAGGGCTTCCTTCTTTGACCACTAGGTGGCGTTAAAGTCACAACCAAGACTTAAGGCTCGGTTCTCACATTGGGCGTCCACAACAAAATTCGTGCTTTTGTAGGATATATTCCCAATAAAGCACGAAGACAGAGGTCGCCCGTGATGTGTTATTATGCTCAAACATCCAAAAATCATATTGATTCCGGATTGAATAGTGACGGCTGGCCGAAATTCCCTATTTCGTTCACATAAAAAAACCTTCTCGCTTCCTTTGCAAAAGTTTCGAAAAAACAAGAAAATTTTTTAGCAAATAATGCGCGCACTAGCATCGCTTCCCTTGTGTGCGTGGCCTAAAAATATCCCTACAATTTCCCAACATACAATTTTTTCTTGCACCTGGAACGCGATCATCAACTGTCAGATGGATTGGGTAATTTTCGTTCATACATTTTCATTTTGCTTTTCAGCTCGGTGCCGCATGCAGTGTTTGGGATTCTTCTTTGTTTGGGTAAGTACCTATTAACAAAAAAAACTGTACTACTTCATAAAGTATTTTAGATTCTGAGACTTTCCTTCTTTATTTTAAGTTTTTGTTTTTAACTGATGTTTATATTTTGTTTTTCTTTCAGATTTCCTTCTCCAGACGCAACCCGACTCTCGGATCAAACCTCCCTTTTCAAATCGAAGAGGCAAGAGTTGTCTTTGGCACTACCTACTCAAAATTGCTAATGGTCGGTCTACTTTTATTGTCTTTTTAGAATTTTGGAGTGCACTCATGCTGCCACAACTACCCGGAGATACAGACATTATAGCGCCTCCCCGCCACCGATTCAAAATTTCCATTCCTGCAGGATTTAAGCAAAACGACAAAAAAGGACGCTGGGTCTTGGGTCCTTATATAAACGTGGGGAGATTACCCACGCTACCCAAGCCGGGCATTATTAACGGAAGTGCCGTTATGGTAAGCAAAGCGTACTAGCACCGTACTTATGCACAGTTATTTCACTTGCATCAACTAACATTTTTTTTTTTTTTTCAGGTTTCAATGCTGACGATACTCCGTCGCACCCCAACGCATCCAACAACCTTGCTGAACTCCTTCCCCGTTTAAAGCAACGCGAAAACAACCAGGGGCCCACGAAAACCTTTTAACTGTATCATCTGGTAAGTATTTACTTCATTCGAAATCCTAAACTTTTCATTTATTTAGTGTATCTAATTTTGTCCTCTTTTTTTTTTTTTGGTTTTCTATATTAGGCTGGATGATGTCGAGATTCAGAAAGGTCATTGACCTTCGAGTCGATGATGCCGCAGCACCAACAGTGGATTAATTTGAAATCTTCAGGCCAACAAGGTCAACGACAAGCCACAGCAACAAATCTAACGCGCTTGGTTACACCAAAGTGAAAAATTTTTTTCAAAGGGATATGATGCAGAAATTTCCAGAGGTCATTGACTTCAACAGCTGATGATTTATACTGAATGCTGATTAGAAGTTTGTTTTTGGTGAGTGTGTAGAGACCTAACTATCTTTACTAACAGTGTCTGAATTACAAGTAGCTAAGTATACACTTAGGAATAAATAAGTGTAAAAATAGATAAATAACAATAAATAAACAAACAAAAGCTAAGGAAATTAATACGCTATATCGCAGATGGAATTTTATTTTTCTTCCTTTGGTTATTGTAAAATATCACCGTTCGATTATCACAGTTTACAAACATATTTAATAATACATATATAGTATTTCGCTAATTTCGGATTTCGCTAATTTCGCAAATAATTACCCCGTACCTTAAAGGTGCAAATATACAAAGGGCCATGGGAATATTTGCTTATAAGATTATTAATCTTTGCTTTTGAGTTTTTTTTTTTTTGGTTTTAAAGCTTTAGAGATTTGCGTAGGTACCAAACAAAATATTTTATAGGACGCCTCAGACTACACATATGTGAAAATAAATTAACATTAATTACGCCAACAGTTTTTCTTTTGCATGAAATTAAATTGTTTCGTTTTTTTTTTTTTTTTTTTTTTTATATCAGGTACGTTGTGAACATATAGTGAATTACTTTGAACTTTAAACGCGTTATTAAGCTAGGATTTACGACTATCACGTACTTTATGACGGGTTTTGAAATTAAAGGAAAATATTTTTGAAAGTTTTAACTGTGATATGGGAAAGAAAATATAGTTTTTTTTTGTTAATGGGATTATTTCTGAATCTATTAGGTACGTTTTGGTGCTATTAAATAATAAAGATACTTTTTTTTTTCTTTTTTTTTTTTTGGTTTGATGTTGAAAGTGATTTTCAGCATTGAGTTCGTGCGTTTTGTGAAAAAATATCTGTGCTTCCGTAACGGTTCCAATACGAAGACTTAGTCGGTTATTGTTTTAAATCTTTTGCATGGAATATACCGATGTTCTTGCCATTCAGATTTTCAAGTTCGTACATGTTACTACCTATCGCTTTAATTATTCGGCATTTTATATACTTGTGGCATAGCTTCGCTGACAAGTTTCTTGAGGCGTCACTCAAAATAAAATTTCTACGAAATACCTCTTGTCCGGGCAGGTATCTAACTTTACTTGTACGTGTGTTATAGTTTTTTGCTGAACGTTCATTCGATTTTAAAATGTTTTCGCGAACTTTCTTACGTATGCACTCCAATCGATCGCGGCGGGGAAGTATTGTCAACTCGCTGTCGTCAACAGCGTTCAACTTTTGTGCCAGTTCATAGCTGCTACCGTGCATGATCATATTCGTACCGAACAACGCAAAGTATGGTGATACGCCAGTAGAGCTATGAACTGCACTTCTCAGGGCACATGCTATGTCGCTGAGATAGTAATCCCAATCGCGTTGATCGGTTTTAAGGTACGCACGGATTGCTGCCAACAATGTGCGGTTGACCCTCTCCGATGCGTTCGATTGGGGTGCATAGTTCGCTGTTCTCATATGGGTGATTCCATACTTTTGTAGGAAGTTTTGAAACTCCTTCGCAATAAATTGTTTCCCATTATCTGAATGGATAATGCGAGGAACACCGAACATGTTAAAAACCTCATGGTGTAAGAACTTGATAACGTTGGCAGTGTTCGCGTTTTTCAAACCTTTCAGGAACACGAATTTTGACATATGGTCCAAGACAACCAATACGTATGCATTCCCTGCTTTTGATCTGGGATACGGACCCAAAAAGTCTATGTATAATTTTTCGAATGGACGGTCAGAACAGTACGAGTTTACGATAGGGGGACGAGAAACTTGGCTTGAAGCCTTACACTCTTTACAAATACCACAATTAGACACAAATTCTCGCACTTGCACGGTCATATTTGGCCAGTGAAAATATTGCCTAATTCGGGATAAGGTTTTGGATATTCCACCGTGAGCTACTTTGGGGGGATTGTGAGCTTTTCTGATAAGTTCTTTTGTCAATCCAGACGGAACCCAAAGAAGCCATGAATGCTCTAGCATTAATTCTTCTCCTATTCTTCTAAACGCGCGTTTATATACAAAACCGTCTTTGACTTTTAGATCCGGGAGTTCATCGGTATTATTTTTAATAGTATCAATCAGGCTTAGATATTCTTCAGAATGAAATTCTACGGAGTTCAAGTCGATAAGGGGTGCCACATCCCCTATGTCCAGAGAATCTACGTGTACCCGAGAAAGAGTATCGGGGACTACGTTCAGACTACCCTTTCGGTGCTGTATGTCGAAGGCATACGACTGTAGGAGTAAACTCCAGCGAGCTAATTTACCGCTAAGATCTTTCATACTCATTAGCCAGCGTAGGCTAGAGTGATCCGTAATAACCGTGAAGTCCATGCCCTCGACATACGGCCTGAACTTTTTCACAGCCATCACCGCAGCCATGCACTCCTTCTCGGTTACACTGTAGTTTCTCTGGCTTTTATTGAACTTTTGAGAGAAATAAGAGATGGGGACTTCTTCGTCTTCCTGATTTTTTTGAAAAAGTACAGCGCCGATCCCCGCATCCGATGCATCGCACTGGATGTAGAACCTCTTCGAAAAGTCAGGATGAGAAAGAACCGGTGCCGTGGTTAACGTCTTCTTCAAATTCTCGAACGCTCTCAATGCCTCTTCCGTCATTCTAAATTTTTCGTTTCGCTTTTTCAGCAGGTCCGTCAGGGGTGCAGTCAGGCTCGAGAAATCTTTTATGAATTTCCGATACCACCCCGCTAAACCGAGTAGCCTCCTAACTTGTCTTGGAGTTTTTGGAACTGGAAATTCTACGATAGCCTCGACCTTAGCAGGGTCGGTTTTGAGCTTCCCACCACCAACAATGAACCCCAAATACTTCAGTTCTTTGAAGCAGAACTTGGATTTGTTCATGTTGATGGTGAGATTTGCTTGGCGTAGACACTCCGCCACTTCGTCTACCAAGGCGATATGTGTGTCAAAGTCTGGTGCCATGATAAGCAAGTCGTCTAGATACACGAACACCCGGTCCCTAAGTCGTGCAGGAATCACCTTGTCCATTAACTGGCACAACCTTTGGGCTGCATTGCACAACCCAAAGGGCATAACAGTAAATTGGTACAAGGGTCTTCCCGGTACCGCAAAGGCAGTCTTTTCCCTACTCTGTTTCTCCAGCGGTATTTGCCAGAATGCTTCCTTAAGATCTATACTACTAATGTAGTAGGTGTCGGGTAGTCGGCTGAGGAGCCCCTCGATATGTGGGAGAGGATTAGCGTTTTTCTTCGTCAGTGAGTTCACTTTACGAGAATCCAGACAAAGTCGGTTCTTGCCTGGTTTTCGCAGGAGGACCACTGGCGAACACCACGGACTCTCGCTCTCCTCAATGACGCCGAGGCTCAACATCCGGTCAAGCTCTTCATACAAAATGGCTTGTACCGCTGGGGAAACAGGGTAGTGACGCTGTTTCACAGGGGCCGCATCCCCTGTATCTATGACATGCTCCATGAGCATCGTTTTACCGAGACCGTCTCGGTCAAAACAGAGAAATTTCCGCCTGACTGCATCCAGTCTGGCCTGCTGATCGAGGTTCAGCTGATGAGCGTTCGAGAGATCTGCTTCATCAGTTAACGAAATAGAACTAATGAGGTTCGGAGCTAGCTGGAATAATTTCCAAAAATCTACTCCTAGGTAGATTTCTTGATCTAAGTTTGGAACAAGAAAGAAGGTTAGCCCTTTTCCCTTACCCTGGTATTCTACTTTTACTTGAACCTTCCCTACTATTGACTGACTCTTTCCGTCGGCGGTTTTGACTCCCGACCTAAAAGTTGTTACTGGGAGATTTAGTTCTTCTACTAGTTGCACACAGTTTTTTCCTAGGATGCTGACGCTCGCACCGCTATCTAGCAATCCTAGAACTTCCTTATTTTCTATCTTAACTCGAGCGTAAGGCCTGGGATCAGTTGACAAATCTATTATTGTGGAGGAAATTCTGCTTTTAACATCCTTTCTAATCTTGAATCTCTCCCTTGCTTTAAGCACTTTTTTAGAAGGTAACTGTACACTGTTATTAAAAATCCTATCTCTAGCCAGATAGTACTCCTTTATTCTAATATGAAGTGGTTTAATATTATAATTTGGGTTCATGAGGTGTTTAGCTTTATTTATTTCACCTTCCTCTCTTTTTAAAATTGTGATTTTCTCTTCACTCCCCATCTTACACGGACTTTCAATTATCTTTTTTTGAATTTTTTGGACTTCGGATTTTGAAATTACTGAGGGTTTTGTGTTGGGATCGAACGCGAATCCCCCGAACCCTTCGCGTTCAACGATCGGTTTCCCGAATTACAACGCTTACAATGCGGGGTTTTTACTCCCTCCTGTCCACACTTGTAGCAAAACAAGTTCTGGACTTCAGACTCACACTCAAAGTAGGTATGGCCCTGCGTCTTGCAGTTCCAACAAACCAAACTTGTAACGTCAGCATATTTCCTAGCAGGAATTTTCGGACGAGCCCCACCAAACTGGTAAGCCGCCAGCTGTTCGTCAAAAGGTTGATACGTTTCCTCGTATTCCAGCTCGTTGGCCATATATTTGACTGGTTGCCTTACATTGGACTTCAGAAACTCCCGTTCTCTTCTTGGAAACGCTGTTTCCACATCCTTGCAGGCGTTCCTCAGCTGATCCAAGGAAAAGATTGGCATAGGATACACCAAGCTCACAAATCGCTCGTTCAAGTTCTTTTTGAGGATCTTTACCAACTCCACTTCCGGAATCGGTATTCTTAATTGAGATTTAATTTTGTTGATGGCCACAAAGAAGTCATCGATCTTTTCGGAGAAACCTTGTTTACGATCAGTTATCTCACGAATTATTTCGTAGTCTGATCGAGGGTTTTTGAATTGACGCATCAGAGCATCTCTCAGCGTAGACCAGTTGGGCTGGTAATTGTCTCGCTGAAACTGCCAGAACCAGTCGTGGGCGTTTCCGGCCAGCAAGAGATGGAAATCTCGCAGAATTTCCGCCCACGGACAATCATATTGGCTCTGTAGTGTCTCAACCCGAAAAATAAAGTCTTCGACCGTCAGAGTGGCCGGAGGGCCTTCGAATTTAAGACCCCACTTATTGATTTTGATCGGAGCCTTAAATCCGGATGTTACTAATTGGGGTACAAAAGGTAGTGGATAGGCGTATGGAGTTTGTGGATTTGATATATTTCTGGCCGGACCTTGAGGACCATCACGGAATTCGTTGGGTTGGCACATCCTATCATGACTTCTCCTAAACGCTTCTTGTGGTCTCCTACGTTGCTGTGCCGGAGGAACGAAAGCACTCCTACTTGGATCAGGCTGAGGACGCTGCGGCGGTGGTGGTTGAACTGGCGGTGGAAACCTGTAAGAAGGCACTGGCGGTTTAGGTACCTGGTCATCATTTGGCGGAGTAGGTCTTCCTAGATTTAATTCTCTGAGGAATCCTTCCAGTTGATGCTGAATCTCATCTTTCAGAGAATTGGTGACTGCAGATTGAATTGAGTCTTTGCAGGATGAAAAAGCATCTACTACGGCTAAATTAATGTACGCTTTCAAGTCTTCCGAGAAAACCTTTCCCGTTCTATTATTGGCTGGTGGTATTTGGGACAAGCTCTCCAAAATATCTCTAGAACCACCCAGATTAGGTACGCCAGCACTAGCGGATCTAGGAACGGATCCCCTCCCTGTTCTTGGCAATACCGTTTCATTCAGCGAGCCGAAACTTATACGGGGAGGTGGAAAAGCTTCTGCTCCCACTCCACTCAGCTGGCTATAAGTAGGGGTAGGCACGGATTCTAAAGAGCCGTGGACTTGACGATTATCGATGGGAATACCTGAACTAGCGGGTAAATTGGACGTTGATCGAAATGGTCTGCCTTCAAAAGTGAGAGGAGAATGCATTAAGCGATGCCTCTCGCTATCGCTTAATTGTCGGCTAGCTGACCTAGTCAGTCGGGCATTATCCTCTATTTCAGCTCCCCTGATAATCCTGTTAATTCGATCGTCTTCGTCTTTATCGGTTGGATTCATTTTTCAAATATATATTTATACGAGAGACACGACTAAAAAACTCTTAATTAAAAAAAATCGATAGAACCAAAAAAAAAACGATTACTAAAGAACAACGGATGAGTTTTCTTACGAAACGTTTTCTTTTTCCCTTGACGTAATGCCAAAAGTAGGACAATTAATAAAGTTTGAATTAAGTTTGAATAAGAACCAGGTATAAGAAAGGTAACTGAAGAAAATTTACTATAGTAAGCCAAAAAAAAATTAACTAAACTAAGAAAAAAAAGAAAATTATATATTTTTTTGTCTTTACAAAAAAAAATATTAACCTTTTTTTTCAATTAAGAAAACTGGGTTTGAAAAATTCTATTTTTTTTCAAAAATTGTAACTTTGAATACGATTTTTCGGTTTTTGTATGTATGTATGTATTCGGGGTGTTTCAGGTAGCGTTTTCGATGGTTTCTGGCCGATATGGTATGACCTTACTAATGGTATCTTTCAGGAATAAGACTGCAGACGGACAAAAAAAAATCCGTTGAAGTGGCGAGGTGGGAAAGGATTGACAAAAGTAGAGAAAATGACTAAACGATATGGTTTTCCTCAGCGTTCCCGCGATTCTAGTCTGTCCTTTAGGACTTTGCTGGAAGACTTGAAACGTGAGGGGAAACCTAGTACAAAAATGTGTAGAAAACTCAAAACAGAAAATGGCGACGGCGCATCGATGTTCGGCGCCTCGCCAAACATGGTCACCGCGTCCTAATCGAAAAGTGAATTGACTGGACATAAGCGGAGGGAAATTGAAAATCAAGATAGGAAAATAAAAAAAAAATAAGGAAATGGATAAGGAAAAACTAGACAACAGACGTTATCTGTTGCTACTGCAAGTTCCCAAACATTCGTCGCGATACACCTGGTATGTAAGAGACTTTCCAGGTGCAGACTAACGAAGTTGGAGAACCTCACAGCAACAGCAGACAAAACGTCAAAACGAACACTAACCGCAGTCGCTATGAATTTTCAAGAAATCGTCGCAATTCACCTAAGTTCGTCTAAGACCTTCTTGGTGAAGACTTACGGTCCTTGAAAACCCATAGCAAGTTTGGTTGGGGACTTTCACAAAAACGTAGACAACAAAAATCTTCGCTAAAAAGCTCAGACGTTGGGCGCCATTTGTTGCGAGGCAAGAGGAAGGGAGGAATGTCGGTAAGGCAGCATGAAAGGAAAAGGAATAGGTAGGAAATTCGGAAAGGAAGAGGATGGATTATGGAAAGGAATGTCAAGTTTCGGGAACGCGGCCTGCTGGCTATGCGCGGCATTAGCTCGTCGGAATGGGGGGGGATCTTGCCCCCGAAACTCGACCTCACCTGCAAACAAAACACAAATCAGGCCACAGAAAATTATCATAAAAAGGACCACGGACGGACAATCACCACTTCTAGGGTACTGCAGGTGTTGTTGCAGAAATGCCAACCCACCCAACCATGATATCCGTTGGCAATTTTGGATATCCCCAATAAAGGCGATTACCATGTTCCAGTCACACCATCTTCACCGAAAGGAATTGGCTACCTTCCGCACCCCTGAAAATTCCGTCTTCAACAAATCATGTTCCGTTCAAAACGAAACAAGAAAACACCAAAAATTTCATCCACAAAAGCGTTTAGTGAAGTTTATTGAAAGAGGTCGAAAAGTAACAGGTAAGTAGGTATTGTATACGAAAGACATTAGGCAAAAAGTTGTACTTCATATTCAAATAAATAAGATTAAAATCATTAAATTTGTTAATCAATCTTTATAGATATATCTATAGTAATGGAGAATATCGCAAACAAAAACTGAAGAAAACAAAAAAAAAGGAACAAATAAAAACGTGATTACTCTGCGTTTCCCAAAGAAAAAGGTAATTGTACCCTTTTTGGTACCCAATTGATGCACTACGTTGAAATTAGCGGTGGTAAAAATTCCCTACCTCAATAGAGCTCTTTGGAGGAGGACTGATTCCGTAAAATCTTCACGTGGGAGGAACGCGATCAAAGAAAATCTAAGGAAACACTAGCTATCACTTACAAAAAGGTATTTAGATGAAAATTATATATTTAAATTGAACAGTAAAAAGATTGAGGATTATCCCGAAAAGAATTAACTCGTACAAAATAAACTTCAACGCCACTTAAATTATAACAAAATTATTGTAGTTTATGTAAAAGTGCAATTACACAAATTATGAATCTGTATAATACTTAGGTAGGTACCAGAAATCCTTTTCCGGTAGAATGGAGTATAATAACTCGTATTTAATGTAGTTTTGACTGTGCTGTCCAATCTCTTTTCTTGTTGCACAAATAATATTGTTACTTTTGATATGTACCTTGCTTTTCCTTTTATTTCTCTTTTCAGACTCACTGTGGGGTGCTTTTCTCACTTTGATGGGATCTACTCGACGCCGTCAAGATCTGGTACTGAAGTGTACCGGTGCAGTTTTAACAGGACACCCGCTGGGTAGGATGAAAAGACACTCTCCAAATCAGCGTCTTGTATAGCAGCAACTAAGTATTGTCTAAAAAAACAAATCTCGTACACCCGAATTGGGAGTGGTCCGAGAATAGTAGGTATCAACCAAGAGGAAGTTGTGCTCCACTTAACAAAATTGTGTTCCCACAAAAAAAATGTCGTGGCGGCCAGTCCTTCACTGGTTAGCTGGAACCGCCAGAAATCAAATTGGAGTAGTTTGGTAACCTATGAAAATTTCATATACTTTAGCACCATTTCAATAAAAAAAACGTTATCTTTTGAAACTCACCCTCTGTGTTATCTTTTTATTTTTTTATCCTTAGCAATCAGGGTTTTTTAAAGGGCAAATGGTATACAAAAAAATCCTACTGATCACTTGAACACGTAAGTAACATATTATTCTAATTTGATAACTGGAGAACAAAAAAAAATTAGGAATTATTGTAAAGGTAAGTAAAACATCAAACGAATTCACCACGTACTTTATGCACAGCAAAAATAGGTTTCTTTTTTTTTTTGTATTTTTATAATGGTTTGTATATTATGAACGTATCAAAATCTATAAATCAGAGCTTAAAGAAGGTTCCGCTCTTGTTCGATAGTCAGAGGATAGTAGCTAGACATTTGGTCACCAGATCTATTTGCCGTAGGAGAATCATCCCACTTTGGTACAGCTATTCCTCCTCCCACATTATTCGGGTCATACGATCCAACCCATTCGCAAGTTGTTATTGTTATTTCTTTTTTCTTTTGTAAAAAAAAATCAATGTAGTTGTTCCTAAGATTTTTCCTTCATCCCTCATTTGACACTTTGGAAGCACTCCTCTATCATTTCAAATAGGGCTTCCTTCTTTGACCACTAGGTGGCGTTAAAGTCACAACCAAGACTTAAGGCTCGGTTCTCACATTGGGCGTCCACAACAAGGTACTTTGTTAATATTGTTTATGTAAATTTTTTTGAAAACTTAAAGTGGTTTGCAAAATTTCCAAGTCCGTTTGCAGTAAGTTTTTTCATAAGCTGGTCATAAAAATAGTAACACTTGATTTATTTAACAAAACAAAAAAAACAAGTATTTCTGACGAGGATGACCAATGTCATTTTTCTTTATTTATAAGCAGAGAAAATTTAATATTTAGTTAGAAAAACCTTTATTTTTTAAACTTGCATGTTTTCGATTCGGCATAGAGCCGGGGATCGAAAACCACATTTCTTGGACAATTCTGCAGAAATCGGCTTTGTTGGAAGGTCTATGTTTACTAATATCAATCTTTAGCTCATTTCAGAGGTTCTCAATAGGATAAAGGACCGAAGATTGCGAAGACCACTCAATAACGGTCATTTTGTTTCGTTGAAACCAGAGCTTTGTTGACTTTGTCGAGTGCTTACGGTTGTTGGCTTGCTGGAAACGCCATTTAAGATGCTTATTTTTATCCTCCCACGGCAACATAACAGTCTGCAATATGCCCAAATACGGCTTCGTTATCATTATACCATCTATAACAAATATTGGACCAACGCCCCACAAAGAAAAACAACCCCATATACCATTATGCTGCAACCTACATGCTTAACGGATGGTTTTGTGTACCTCGGATTGTAGGTCTCACACTTTGGGCGGTGGGCAAACTCTTTACTATCCATTCCGAATAAATTTATTTTAGTTTCATCACTCCAAGTACATTCCTCCACTGTTTCTTGGCCTTAAGGGGATCTTTTCTTATATGGTAATTTTTCGAAAAACAAATCCGCTTCTGGGTATGTATTTTTTTTTGAGCAATGGTACGTTCAATGGATATAAAGCGTGAAGATCAACATCCTTTAGGATACGACGAATAGTTCTGGCACTGATTTGCGTTTCTATTTCGCGCTGCAGATCTTTTGAAAATGAAAGGATTCACCTTAGCTTTTCTTACCAAAGTGACTCTATCTCTTGCAGTCATTTTAGATGGACGCCATCTGGTTTCTTTGGTTTTTCTGGAGTTTATAGCATTAAACACAAATCTTGCAGATCTTCCAATGACTGTTTGCTATTTTTCTAATAGATTCTTCCCTGTTATGCATGGATAAAATGGCTTCACGTTGATCTTCAGTGCATTTAAAAAAAATTAATAAAAATTTCAAAACTATTCTTAGACTAAAATCTCAACAAAATTTTGACTTTTTCAATCAACAAGCTAACTTTTTTGAGCTTTTTTTAATATGTTGCTATTTTTTTTACCTGCTAATTTTGTAGTTGCAATCAATTTAGAGCAGAATATGACTAATGCCTTTTGTTAACTCGGAAGATTATAGTATAGTATAATGCAGACATTTTTGTTCACACATCCACCTGTATAAAGTGCAACATACAGTATTACTTAAAAATAAGAAGTGTTGCTATTATTTTGGCCATGGCTGTAAGTCTCCGATGTTGACCACTTAAGTGTCACTAAATCAGGCTATGAAACTGAGCCTTAAATCCCAATATGTGAAACTTAAGTGCCACTTATTCCAGTAAAGATGCACTGAGAAACTGGCCCTTATTATAACAACAGAGTGTCAATAATACTTGCCATCAGAAGACGGTATTCTCATTTGATTCCATTTTGTTGCTCAGGAACACCGTCCTCCGCGACTTTTAACACGCAACAAAAAATATACCATCTGAAAGGTCTTGGTGACCCCATAAAAGGTCAACTAGTTTTAGCAATCGGTCAGCCATAGTTTATAAAATGAATTTTTAAAGGTCAAAATCTTTATATACGAACTTGAAAAAAACTATAAAAAAGTGTCTGAAAGTGATAAATTATTTTTCACTGCGAGCAATATCTATGGAACTATTAGTACCTATCTGTGTTATGGGTACCTAATCAGATCGGATGAAAACTTGCTGGGTTATTTTTAGAGATGGTCTCTTTTAGAGAGAATATCAACTACATCACAGTTTGTCGACCAACAAATTCTCTCGAATACCACAGTTTTTGAAGGACCGTCTTAATAAAAAAAAATCCCAAAAATGACATGGGCTATACGAAAATGACATTACTTTCTTTTAAAAAAAAAAAACAAAATTGCAAAAGAACTTGCGTCTGGACACCACCAGAAAAGGTCTCTTCATATTTAGGTATACCACTCCTTTTATTATAGTCTCTTTCCATTACAAATATAGCTGAAGTTGAAATTCATTTATAACGCCCTCCAGAAATTGACACAGCCAGAACAATTCTATTATCCTCGATTAAAATCCCACCAACGACGAGGACGACCAGCATCACAGAGATTCACTTTCCACAATTCACCGAAGAGTTAATAATACAATAAAGGATGCCCTCAGCGATTTGTGTTTGCCATTTAAAAACAAAAAAAATAAACCTCAGCAAAAAAAGAACGATAATAAACGGAAAAAAAAGTTATATCCAAAAGCAAAACCAGAGAAATAACAATATAATAATATAAAACACCCGTGGAAATAAAAAAAAAAAAAAAAAAAAAAATAGAAAAAAAAGATGTCCGCAATCAAATGGAATTTTCCCACCTCCCTTTTTATAGAACCCCCCCCAAACTTGTGTGTGTGTGTGTGTTATTTTTTATTTTTTTTCTTATCGAAGAAAGAAAAGCTTGAATTGTTATGTCTGCCTGTGCTGATACACAAATACACATTCAAAAATACTGAGTGACCTCAACACAATAATAATTGTAAAAACAGAACAGGAGGAAATTCCATTTTCAGACTCAATCTCTGGTCGGTTGGTGGCTTCTGGCGTTTTTGTTTTTGACTCTTCAAAGGAGATACCTAGGTGTCAAAAATGGCAAAACAAAAAAATAAAGATGTGTTTGAATACCCCGTGGAAATTTGTTTTTTACCTCAAAGGAGAGAGACATTTTCCCGGAAAGCTGAATATTGATGATGTTGGGAAAAATAACCTAATTGAATTTTCGAATCGAAAAAAAAAGCAAAAGTGGTTGCAATGTTCTCCAAAAGAATGGGATGAAAAGTTTTAAATCGATCCGATGACAGTTGTTTTTTTTTATTATTTTCAAATAAAAGCAAACATTTAATTGCATTTTTGAATAATATAATTATATATATGATGGCGGATATTTATGCATAGATAGGTAGGTACATATAGGAACATACGTAAGTATTTATTTTACGATATATAATAACATACACATGTTTCATTATATACCTATAGATGATTTTAAATTAATTAAAACAAATATTTTGCAAGAAACCTCTAGTTTATAATATTTAGCTTAATTATATCAGATGTAAAAAACAATTACGTCAGACTTCAAAAACTGCTAATGCAAATAGTCAACTTAAGAAACTTGAATTGGATCATTCAGCAAAACTATCTGGTTGAGTGCGGGTAGATTTTTGAAATTCTAGGTATATCCCTCCTCACGCTCATAGACAAGGTATTTTATTTTTCTTGTTATAACTGTTGCTTGGAAAAACAAAATAGTTTTAAATGAGTGTCACTATCGAAATTTGCTAAGCCCTCGCTAGTTGCTTACCTTTTAGCTCCAAAAACAAAACAATACAATAACTTGGTTTGTTTGGGACCTTATCAGCGCGACACGCTAACCACTGAATTTAGTTGCAATAGAGAAATAAAATATTGAAAATGAATAACTAAATACAGTGATGGTCCAGTATAACGAATGCCGATATAACGAATGATCGATATTACAAACACTTTTTTCAAGTCCATTAGGTATTCTATATAACGAATAAATAACGAATAACAAAAAATGAAAAAAAAACATACATTCATACATTTAACGAAGAAAACAAATTTGTAAAGCAACTCTTGACTGTAAATGTGTTAATATCTATGTATTTTTATGATCGTATTGGAAGATACATACACAATTTTCCATTGATCAAATGTTTTTTTTTTTTTGTTTGTTATGTTTTACTTATTTGTTTTCGTTTATGTAAACAGATGCTAAAATATTTGTTCGCTATGCACAAAACTGTAACAGATTTGCAAAATACTGTTTTACCTTCTATCACCTAACGATTTGACATTATATCGTTCGTTAGATTGGACCAATACTGTACTTACTTAAATTTTTTAATAAGGCAAAACTTAAATAGGTAGCAAGGGTCTCACGAGTATTTGGCAGATTTTCCTCGTCTACATTTTTCCTACTGAAAACTTTCCATCCAGGTTCTTGACAAAAACTTGCTCTCTCTTTGGCTCCTCTGTTCAGCTGAAGCAAGCGCGAATGCATCGGTTTTCTTAGACAATATTACCTGAGGTTGCCGCTTACTAAATGGAAGGTGGAAAAAGTCCGGCATGAATTACGAAAACAAAACATTTTTTACTTTTACAAATGTTGCTGAAAAAAATCAAAGTCTTACCGGTAAATCCTAGAATTTCCACATTTTGGGGTCATACACATACATAAATACACACAAGCATGCATACATACATATGTACATACATACGTACGTAAATGTTCTTAAATATTTACGATTATTCTCAGCAAACGGATTTGAGGCAGCAAGAAACAAAGATTTTTTTTTCTAAATTAGAAAGGTGTAAACTTTATTTAAGGTAAAAATCAAATTAATAAATACAATCACACTGACCCTGATTTTAAAAAATATAACTAAACAGTTCGACCTACGTGTGGTTCACTTGATTACAGAGACACTCGACAAAATATTTAACTTTATCTAAATAATTAAAAATTTGTGTTTTAGTATAAATTATTTTGGGTATTAAGTATTAAGTAAATTAAAGTGGATGTAGGTAGGTAGGTAAATCGTTCATACTAGGTAAAAATTACGATTCGATCCTTTCGTTCCAAAACACTACGCAAAATAAAGTTTTTTTTTTTATTTTGATTGGGGAAACCAAACCAGTGAAATGCTTAAGAAAATGCTTGGTAAATATAGGTTATATGTAATTATATAAGGTCTGTTGGTTTACTTGCCAAAACTGCTACTACTTTATTAAACCGGTTTTCTTTTCACTTTCAATTGTCGCTTTAAATTATTGTTCACTGTTTTTTTTACCGTTTGGTCACTGCTAACTAAAAAAACGTTTTTTTTTAAATAAACTGATTTAAATTTTAAAATTTACATCAATTTTTATATCAAAAAGTGAACTTTTGAAATTTAACTTTTTTTTATTAAATGATACAATAATCATTATACAGGGTGGGCCAAATAAGACCTACTAATGCTAAACACGAATAACTTTTGTATTTATAGATATTGTCGAATTATTTTTTATAATGTTTAAGACATAAAGATTGAGAGCTTTAATAAATGGAATACAACGAGATCGCATAGCGAATATAAACTATTCAATTATTTTTGGAAAATGGCTGGACAATAATTTACACATTTTATGGTGTTCAAAATGTTGCAACAGCTGCGACAATTATTCATGTGTTGGCCAAATTTGATTGATATGGGAACATTATAGGGAGGTGAAAAGTATCTTTGTAAGTCGTATTTCTAAGCAATAGAGCAAGTTATTTAATTTTTGGTGCAGTGACTTTTAGGAGACGTTTTATACTTTTCAAAGCAAACATATTATTTTGTTTGAAATAATTTTGCTTAAAAATTCGCAATTTCGCCAGAAAAACTTTTAACAAGGCATATACAATTTTGAAATAATAAATAGTAGTTACAAAAATAGAGATGAACTCAGCCGGTTATTACTCTTAGCAATGCAAAGCGTGAAAAACTCCAAACTTAAAAAAAATATGGAAAATTAAACAATTAATGACAAGAATTTGGTATAAAGGAAGCAACTGAGAAATGGTATAGCAAAAAACTCACTTCTTTTCGAGGAAATCGTGAAATTAAGTATTTTAAAAATTTAGTTTAATTTAAATAAAATTTTTTAAGCTAATTTCTAGATACTCTAAATTTAAATCTTAATGTTTCATTATAAGTTGAATGTGTTTCGAAATAAATACATAAACACATTGTCTCAATTTTTATACATTTTAAACTTTAGCTTAAAAGCTTTCACTTTGAATTAAAATGAAATTCACAATTCTACAATTTAAAAGTTTATGTCTACAGAAAAACGTTAGAACCTTCAATTTGATGACACACACAATATTTTTAGCTTTGGGACGTTGTAATAGAAATTGTAGAAATTGAAAGAAAAATTCAGCGATTCAACGGAAGATAACAATCTAGGATTAAAAATATTTACTTATTTTGTTATTAATATTATTTACACTTATAACCAATTCAGTATGATTATGAAATCAGTGAAAAGTAAAAATAAAATCATATTAAACAGTTTTTGTAAGAATGTCTACAACCAAGCGAACCGCACTGTATTATAACCAGAACCAAAATCTTATGGATTGATAGATAGTACACTCCATAATGTAAAAATTATGTAAATTAGTCGATTTAGTACCGTTGACTTAAAAAGGTAGGTACTCAAACTTCGTTCATATTATTATTACGCTAAAGTTGTTCTCTTAGATACAAAATCTCTGGAAGACTTTTCTTTGTTTGTAAATCGTTCGTATCTGAAAAAAAGAAATATATGTATGGATATCACCGACATAATAATAGAATTTATTCAAATTTTTAATTTAAGTAGCAAAAAAAGGTTTGGGGTCATAATTCACCAAGTATCTACATATCGTCGGCTTAGAGGAAAAAACAGCTAACTCCGTTTTTGCACTTTTTAGAAAATAAAACTTAAAAACATATATTTTCGTAATGTTTGAATAGATTCAAAAAAATAAATAGTTATTCTATGCACCCCTTTTAACTCACTATAAAAGAATTGGTACGATTTGATAGGTTTTTGTATTTTTAGGCAATTTCCTTAATAATGTATAATGATAAAAATAAAGATGTTAAAGGAGTTAGCAGCAGGTTTTCACTCTAAGCCGACGCACATATATGTACATATGGAGCTAAATGATCTATCGAATATTTAGAAGAACATTTTGAATAAGATACAAAAAAAAAAAAGAATTTTGAATCGAAATTTACTAAATTTCACATCTTCATCTTGCTACACATTGCAGAAATACATCATTCAGATTTATAGAATTTTTTTAAACACAATTTTGGAAATCTATGACTTTCTCATGATGATCCCAAACCAAAAAAGAGTTTAACTTACGTATGGCGATAGCGTGCTACATCCGATGTACTTAGTGATGGCCTTGTTGTTTTATAAGCTTCAATTAAATGTTCATGAGTAACGACAATCTTGTCCGGTAAATTCTAGAACAAAAAAAAAACATAGTAAAAAATAATTATTCAAATTTAAAACACTAACATATGCACATATATTGAGATTAATTATCATCATAATTACTCTTGCTAAACGTGCAATTAGACAAAAGATAAAATACACAAGTGACAAAGGGGTCACGATACATAACTATAATAATTACCTTTACACCAGAACAGAACAAAATAGAGAAGTAAGAGTTTAACTAACTGTTTATTTTAACCCTATCAAAGGATTCAATTTGTTTTCACTTAATGACGATGACGACCGACGATATCTTTTTCAAACCCTTCTACACTTCTACAATTATCAACAATATGAAAAGGATAGAATGCACATCAGTTATTAGAGGTAGAATTTCATGGTCTTGTATCTGAAGCTGGTAATCTTTAATTAAACTTCATCCTTGTTCGTGCGTATTGAGTGCCTGGCACAGTATTTGAATACAGAAACGATGAACTAGATAAAAGGTGGTTGATTTATATATGCATACATAGATATGTATGTACGACGTTAAACAACAATAACGAGTTCAGGAAGGATAAATGACAACGTGTATCTATGTTTTATTGAATGTAGCTTCTGTCTTGTGTTGTTTTGAGAGATCATTGAGGTGTGTAAGTGTTAATTTGTTATTTAGCTTAATAAAAGTTATGAAGTTACGAACTTGAGATAGTGCGAGAACGACTATTTTATAAACCGTTGTAAGTTGATTAGTGAACTTTCAAACGGTTAATTATTTTGCAAACATCCCACAAATGAGGTGCAAAAATTCTCTAATGACCTTTGAACTTGAAAAACTTTCGCTTGCTGACCAATGACTGATACTAGTTGCCATTTTATGGCCAATTACTGACCTTTTAGAGAACATTCAGTTTTCTAGAAAATCTTACATATGAGGTGCAATAATCCCTGAGGCAAAATATCTATAGCGTTTTGTCAAACAAACCCCTTTCGGACTCATAACCTAAATATGTCTTACCTGATGACCACATTTTTCTAGTACTTCCTTGACTGCTGCCATATTTGCTGAAGTCAAAATACTTTGAATATCCGCACCAGTATAGTTTTGTGTCTTTGATGCCAGCCGGCCTAAGTCCACATTCTTGTCCAAAAACAGCGTTTGAGATAAAGTTTTAAATATACTCAATCGAGCGGCGGTATCTGGAAGTGGACACTCAACTAATCGATCAATTCTTCCCGAACGAAGGAGAGCAGGATCGAGTAGTTCGGGGCGAGATGTTGCCGCAATTACTGTGACACCATGTAAACCTTCAACACCATCCAATTCGGTAAGCAGCTGATTAACAACACGATCTGTGACACCAGTCGAATCGTGACCACGTTTCGGAGCCAAACTGTCGAATTCATCAAAGAAGAGGACACAGGGTCTGGCACTACGGGCACTGGAATAAAATAAAATGAAATACAAAAACAGCAAATAAAACCAAAATGAAGAAAAGGGAACATAAGAGAATAAGACAAGAAAGCACATCTTTTACCGAGTGAATAGATTCCGCACATTCTCTTCACTCTGACCAATGTATTTGGCAAGCAGCTCTGGGCCTTTCACAGAAATTGTTCTCAAATTCCACGAATTAGCTATCTGCGAAACCAAATACGTTTTACCAGTACCAGGCGGGCCAAACAACAGCACACCAGCTTGATTACGCAACGGAGAGTCACTAAATATTTTCGGATACTGGAAAGACACAAATGGTTCAATTTGTTTCAAAACGACTTCATGGAAAAAAATTCTAATTTCTTTCTTACTATTGTCGGCCACACTAACACCTCCTCCAGGACAGTTACTACCGATTCTAGTCCCGGAATCTGTTCTACCTTCAAACCCACATCACTGATCGCATCGGTTGGCTTATTGTTGCTGATAATTCCATGAAGGCAATATGAGTTCGTACTCTCCAGAGACTTAGCCAAATGGTCATTGGTCAAAATTGGATTGGTTTTGCCTGCAAATAGAAAATCTCATATTATTCCCAGAAATTCGATGTACAATAATCAAAATACCCACTCGTTCGGTAAGCATAAAATATAGCCCTCTCAACAAACTGCACCAGATCTCCCTTATTGTAACCCTCTGTCAAATTTCCAAACCTTGCCAAATCCAATTTTTCCGAATCGATGTGATTGCAAAGTTCCTGAAGAATCATTTCTCTACCCAATCGACCGAGAGTCGGAACTTTGGAAATAGTTTGGAAGAGATGACGTCCTCGTGGTGAATAGAGACGACGATTAAGTTTTTTTAAACTTGAAACTGTAGCAATAACAGAAATTGGATTGGTAGCTGTGTATTCGACAATTAAGTGCTGGACAATATCGGCAATACGATTGTAGTATTCACTGTCTTGAGTTGGTTGATCGCCAGTCGAGTGGGCCAGGACATCTAGATTTTCTAAGACAACAATTGCTGGGGCATTTTGAAGACAGGTTGTGAAAATCTCACGCAGATCTTTTTGTATCGATTCAGTCTGTATTTTTAATTAAGAGAAGAAAAAGAGAGAAATTAAAAAAGGGATTCGTTGTTTTTGTTAAGGAGTTTTTTTTTTAAGTCAAAGTCTTTACCGAATTCAAGAAGATTTTAGGTAGACTAAGCTTGTCAACTGATTTTGTCAGAAATATGGTAAATTTAGAAAGTTATATTGACGTTTAGAATTAAATTTGGAGCTTGAATCCGCTTGAGCTAATTTTATTGAAATTTTAAACTCACCTTTCTTCCTTTGCTGCGGGTACTGTAGAAAATATCATATGAACACGAATAAGGCTTCTTTACCAGTTCTTCTAAAACTCGTTCCACAATAACTGATTTGCCACAACCCGATTGACCTAGAATAGACCAAAAACAGAAAATAACAAATAACAATGCTCATCCTTATCAATTATAAAATTCACTTACCAGCAACTAAAATATTTCCTTGCCTGAGAACAGAGTTCCTCTGATCCAGACATAAATTCATTTTCAACTGATCCACCAACTGAACCACAATATCATCGAACTCTGGAAGCTTTATTAGATCCTTAACGCTCAGAATAGTGTCCTCTTTGGTGTCCACTTCCAAGACATCAGCAGCATTTTTAATCAAATCAGCAGCATAGATCTTGCATTCTTTCAAAAGCTGTGAATCCACCAGAGCATAACGAAAATGTTCCGGACTGATAAGTATCGTCACGATCATACCCTCGTCCAACTTAATTACTTCATCTTGATTGAGCAGCAGAGGTGATAGTTTTGTTTTATCAGCAATAAACCGTTTAAAGGCACTCTCTACAATTTTATAATGCGTCTTTTTGTGCGAATAGAGTTCAATTTTTTCGACAAAATTCAACACCATATGCTTGGGAGTCAAGGTAATTTTTTCGAGTTCATGCATTTTTAGTAATTGCATGAGATTCTCATTGATTTCGATGGTTTGATGGATGTTGTTAGGGAAATTTTCACCTTCGGCCACTACTTTAACCGTCACATAGTATTCACCATCCTCGGCCGTTCTTAGGCAGTAAACCTGATCGAGATCCATGAATTCTGGCAGATTGTTTTTGGTGACAAATATATCGGAGATTTGAGTACTGTCCTCCCATTTACCGGATATTGCACGGAACTCAAAGGTGCGTGTGTTTTCTCTTTTAAGGTCTTTTATGAGTCGACGCATTTTTTCCAATCGATTGACTATTGACAGGCGGTTTACTACCGAATCCATGCGGGTTAAGCTTTTTATATTGCTAACTGTGGTTGATCGAGACAAACCAGACTCAGAACTGGCAACAGATGACATGGTTTGACTTTTTGCAAGGCCATTGGTGTGGTTTTCGCCATTCAAGCTCGTCAGTCCGTTGGTGATGTTTTCAACTTTTGGTGCAATGATTATTTCGGTGGTGTGATTAATACGACCAAAGTTGATGTTGGGTCGAATTCGATCTGAAATATTTTTTAACATTTTTTTTTTAGCAAATACAAAAATATATTGGAACAGTTTAAAGGTGTCTGATATCAGACTTAACAGTTTAGTTTAAGACCAATTTTGTTAAAAGCGTTTGATTTCTTAAGGCTTTAAAAAATCCATTTAACTTTAATGAAGTCGCTTAAATACAATAAACTCACCAACTGTCAGTGTGACTTGCATTGACTTGTTGACCCAAACAACAAGGAACTGCGTGGAATTGATAATCTTCGTCTGGTCGAGCACATTGTCCGTCAGCTTCTCACTACTCAGTTCCTAAACAAAAAAAAAGAAAACGAAATACAATATCGTGATAAATAAGATTTGGCACTCCGGCCAAAGAAATATACACAAATTAAATAAGAATTACAATGATTTCCCAGTCTTTTGACGAAACAGGTGTCACATAAACACTCTTCAGAAGCTGCACATCATCTACCAGGGCACATTTCACCAAATCATTTTCTTTCAAACCTAGAAGAGCGCCAAACCAACAAAAAAAAAGATTACACATCTTCATCATCATAATATTAACAACAAACATCACAACACACAAAGAAGAGGAAGTCTTCAATTAAAATATCAGCATGAGAAGACGAAAGGTATAGAAAGCTCACCCATTTCCTTGGCAACTCTGGCATTGATCCCAATTTCAGTGTCTTTAACGGTGCCCGCGTGTGGCATCCACATTGCATAGTGGCAGTATTTTCCATAGGTCAGACTGATGCATCCGTTGTCCTGGAAAAGCAATCAATCTCACATGAATAAAGCAGTCTACACATCTTACATAAGTAGCCAATGTTGTAATCTAATCGGGCAACTACAGATTTTTCTTAAGAAATCTAAACTTTGAACTCACATAGGTGGACACCAGTTCATAGTAGTTCTCCGGCAATTGTATGAAATTGTTTCTCATTGGGCGGAAAGTTACTTTAAATGTGCGTCGGAACATTTTTTCTCCTTTTTTTGTTTAAACAGTCAACGTGTATGATGAGAAGAATTTATATTAATAAACAAATTACTAATGCAAAATCTACTTTTCAATACATTTGCTATACACGCACACGGCACTGAGGAAAGCACTTTTATTCTAGTTCTTGTTCTAGGTTCTAGCATCTAGCTTCGCAGAGAATTTTGCTGGGAAGAAAAATGCGAAGAATTTCTTTAACGAAAATCTTGGATTGTTGCCAAAATATAGATAGAAACGTCAAAAACAGCTGATTTGTGTTGTCTTTTGGTTGAATTAGACCAACAACAAAACCCTATGTGAAAAAAATGTAAATATAGTATGTTTGTGGATACGACACTTGGAACAATGCTGTAGATAGAGGGATATTGATGGTTCGTGTACGGACTAAAATTATTGTTTTGTGTAAGCGCAGGAAAATTATATATTAGTGATGTGCAAATTGAAACGAAAATTTAATTTTAAAATAAACGCTCCGTTTTAACTTATGGGGTTTTCCATTAGTAAATTCAAATTTCAGTTTAAAAATTGATTTTGTTTGTGGCGAATGAAATACTTTTTCAAATTGATTTAATTTTTTTAATTGCATTGGTGTAGTATCGTTTCTGTGTTTATATTTCAAAAAAACTTCATCCCTTGATGAACTTTTAGAAGATAAAGATGAGCGTGATGAAGTTACTAATTAGTTTTAAACTGGTTCCACTTATTTTGAGCGAATATTTCTCACAAAATATTCACACCTGAAATAAATTAATCAATTCAAAAAACATATTTGCAAACTGACAGCTGTAAATTATGTTGGTGTTAGTACAGGGAGGGGTAAATCTGCCGAAAAATTTAGATTTTTATTTTGCCCAACGGAACGAAAAGATGGTCAAAATCGGATGTTTGACAGATCTACATCAAAAATAAATTGATTTATTTTACAAATGGAAAACCCCGTTAGTATCACTTTTTAAAGTAATGAATATTTGTTTGATTTATGTTTTGTTTGTTTTAAAAGTTGTATGTTCCTACCACTGTTTCTTACTTCTGAAGAGAATAAAATCTTCTAAGTTCTGAATTTGATTTCAGAATCTAAACAAGAAGCATCGAAGTTCCGGATTACTAGTCGAAAAGGTGCTATAAGACTAGTGCGCTCCACTTCTCTCCCCAAATATTCAGCCTTATTTTGAGATTCGAATGAATAGCTATTTCGATAGAATAGATCTATTCATTCGAATGAACTTTGCATATTTTGAGAATCGAACGAATAATGTTCATTATCGAATGAATGCATAAAATGAACATCAGACGTTTGACATTTACTGACATTTCTATTTAATTTAGTGTGACCAAGCTGTTTTTTTTTCGAAGAATTTTTGTTTTTATAAAAATGATGGTCAAAATAATGCATTCTCATTTAAGAAAAATAAAGTAAAGATAAGTAATGTTAAAGGCCCGGTAAAGTTTACTATTTAAAAAACATCAATAAAAACTGAAATTTTAAAATTTGGGAGCATTTAGAAAATAGTATGGTAAGTTTATTGACATGAAAAAGTAACAAAATAAATTTAAAACTTTTGAATAGTTAAATACTAGATTTTTTTTAGCTTTCATGTCAATTTAATTGTGTTTAAAATTGACGTAACAAAAAAAACATGTAACTTCAAAGTCTCTCTTTACTTTATACACACCTGGTCACACTTTTCATTTTTCAACAAAACAAAAAAAGTAAAATCCTCGCCGGTATTTTTTTGTTATTTGTAAATGCTTGTACCTCATTGTTATTTGCTAGTTCATGAGCAAGAGTTTATTGTTTAATTTTCAAGAAAAACAGATGGCAATTATTCTATTTATAAGAAGTGAAGACGGCGGCGAAGAGCAGATATGGAGGAGAAGGATAATGGATGCATCAAATCCATTCAAGATTGAAAATCCCTTGGCTATCTCCGGATTTTCTGCCATCAATTTGATGAGAACTTCTTTCTGCTCCCGTTGAGTCTAATTAGAATGCGACCTTTAATTAAATATCAACAAATAATTCATAAAAGTATTTTATTTTCTTTATTTTTCAACAAAAATATTTGAGCTCACATGTTTTTTTTAATCTATTCGCCAGAAAATTTTTAACGTCAAATAAATGACATTTGTTTCGAATGATTCGAAAGTCAAAATTTGCTTATTTTTCAACAAAAAATGAACTTTCGTTTGATAAAGTGAACTTTCGATTCGTTCGAAACTCAAAATACAAACTATTCGAATTCGACTTACTTTCGCATGAAAGTGAATTTCAAAATAAGGCTGATTAGCTAAAATCCTAGCTAAATTTTGACATTCTGTTGCGTTGCTGGGCATGTCCAGGAAAATGACATCTCTGTCAAAAAGTGATCAGTATTTAACAGTTAATTTTGATCTGTTAAATATAATGGCATAATCTTTTTTTGATATTTAAGGCAAACTAATTCTGCTTGCGTCCCCCAAAAAAACAATTAATAAATCATTTTTGAAAACAAATTTTCGAATTGAAAGTTGGGAACTCAACCGACGATCAGCGTAAAATCCAGCTACCAGCTCAGTTAATCATTTCAGGCACTGTAGCATAGTCTGTGCAGTCGAAGTTGCCTGATGAGTTTTTGACACCAAAGATTTTAACTGAGAAAACTGCATTGGTTTTAAATTTGACACTACTTGTTCGACGATGACTGTTAAATTGGGATCATCTTTATTTAATAAATAAATAATTTTGATAAAACGAATGAGAATGGTTTTTATTCTTTTTTTTTCGAAATATGAATGCATTGAATTTTATACATTTCAAGACAATTTTGGATTTACGCAGCGCCGTTTAAAAGCCGCCGACTATTAGCTTTGTACTACTTGTATTACTTGTAGCATTGTTATGCAGGCCCTGGTGATATATGAAAGTAGAATCACGGAAACAACTATGGAATAGAAAAGAACGAAAGGAGAAAGCTTGAAATTTATATAAAAAAGCTCTTTGGTTTCTTGACTCTTTACTTGAATCTTTAAATGTTAACTTTCTATTGGCATCTCTTATTCAATAAAAACTTCCCAGTACATTTCCAAAAATAAAACCAACAAAGTCTTTTTTAATATTTTAATAAATTTATTTTATTTGCAATTTATTTTTAGTATTTATTTAATAAGTCAAAATAAAAAAAAAAAATAATTATAATATTTAATAACAATAAAATTCTATGAATATAAACTACAAAAATAAAACCACCCACAGAATAGCACGAACAAAATTCGTGTCTTATTCTCAACTAAATCCACATTGCTAAATAATTGACTATGCAATATAATTTTTTTCTTTTTTTCTTTAATTACAAAAATTAATTTAAAATGTATTCAAACAAAATAGAGAGAAATTATGCAAATAAAATCATAACAAATCAAAAAAAAAAAACTTATTAACCCCCACGATATGCACTTTCTCATCTTTTTCTAATTATTCTTAATTTAAATATTTGCATAAAGATAATTTCTTATTCGTTTTGATATTCGGTTTTGTTCTCTTTCTCTTTTTGTTCAAGCTTCGAAATGAGTTTTATTATTTTTTTTAACTTAAAATGTTATTAATTATAATTTGTTAAATGTACAAAATTCTCATGCAAATTTATGTATATGTATACATTTTTTAAGGAATATATAATATTTAAGGTTTTATATATATTATTTCATTAAAATTATTATTTATTTTGTTTTAATTTTTTTTTTATTTTTATATACAAAAAAACTTACAAATGTAGAAAAAAATTCTATGGTTTAATATCAAAATTTGTCATTGTTAGTATGCAATATTATTTTTTTGTTTTTTTCAATATGTATTTCAAAAAATTCAAAAATTCTGTTTTTTTTCCGGTATATATAATAATGTGTATCTATGTATGTACAAAAAAATTTGTTTAAAATACATCGACAAAGTGTAAAATGCTTGTATATAGAGATTTTACTATTGAATACTGCGTATAGTATAATAAATGCTTATGTATAAATATTTATTTTGTTTTAAATTTAAAATGGCAAATTTCAGAGACGAAAGTTTTCTAAAACCTTTTTCTTTAGTTTGTTTTGGTAGCGAAAATTAATTAAAAAAAAAAAAAAAATGTAATCGTAAGTAATCGAATTTGTTTTCCAAACAGAAGGCCTCCTGGTATTCTATTGATGATTTTTGCAGCAATTTATTATACAAAAACAAAATTATATGTATGTATTACCAAAAATATGTATAACTTCAAAAATTCGTTAGTTTTTTGTTAATAATAATAAATTTGTGCGGGCGTAGTATTTTTAATATCACTAAAATCGATTTATATACAAAAAATTTCATAAAATTTCGCACAAATTTTCAAACATAGACAGAGAGGGATGAGAGAGTAAATTTTTCATCTATGTATTTTGAAGACAAAAAAAAAAGAATTGAAAGCGATGAATAGATAGATATTCCAGGAATGTAGTATACAAAATTGCATAAATGGCTTAATTTGTTGTTGTTTAAGTTTAAACATCCAACTCTTCCAGAGTTCGTGAGAGCCTATTGTTATCGATGCGGCGTCGTTGGCTGCGTCGAACTGCATCTGCACGTCGATAGGGCTCACTCTTTAGATTCAGTAGTATGTCTTCCAAGGCTCCATTATAAACTTCGTCTTGTTGTAGAATCTTCTGTTCACGGACTGAACTGTTTTTGTGTGGTGTCGTTTTGCTTTTAAGCTCATTTATTACTGCTTCCTGTAATGAAATCGAAGTCGTCTGAGAACAGTAAACAGAATGGGAAGAAAGGACACCCATGGGAAAGAGGGAGAAAAAATAAACCCAAATTAGTAAAACCATGACACCATTGTGAAATAAAATTTTATTTTTAAGTATAAACTAAAAAAAGAAAAAATATGTTAATTTAGATAAATTTTGTTAATTATTTAATTTTTTGTTTGGGAGAAACGATGCAGAAAAAACGCAGGTAAATTTTGGTTAGTTAAGGTTTGGGTTTTGGTTGAAAATTAATGATGAATTTGAAAATGTATTTTGAAATGAAAATTAGCTGCTGACTTTGGATACAATTACAATAACAAAAACAACATAAAAAAGTACACACGCACACAGAATAAAATGTTTGAACAACACAGGTACAATAATAATATTGAGGCTTACAATATTTTCAAAATAAATAACATTTAACTCAAAATTTAAAACTACATAATTCAAAGAAAAAGATTGGATAGCTTGGATACTTGGGTTAAGTGGACTAAAATATAAAGATTTAAAACAGTGTCCAATCTGTACTCGAATGATAACTCTGATCTTCCTTAAATTCTTTCCAAATTTAGTAATTCAGAGGACTTTAATATTTTAAGCAAATAAAATCATTATCGTAAAAGGTTGATTTCATATGAACCGGCCCTCAACAAAATAAAAACAAAATATGACCTTAAATTGAAAAATAGCGACAGATTATTAAGAAATCTCCAATTAGTCATTTTGAAAGCAGTGATATCATTTATTATTTGATCAGAACTTATTTCGCATTTCGAATCACCTAGGCCCAGTTTTTCAGTGCGAGCTTAAAGTTAAACCTGAGAAACTCATCAAATTTGGTGCTTTAAAACATAGGATTAACTGAACAGATGCTTTTGATGATTTATCCACCGATTTTGTTTGATTAGTCGTTCCGCATGCATTCTCCACCGAAAAACTATTTCATCAGTTCACTGCGGTTTAATTAACTTCTAGAGTTAGATAACTCTGGTTTAACTCAACACGTCAACACTGAAAAACTGGGTATTAGCGGTTTTTTTTTTGCTACAGAAGTAATTTATAATTAGAACAAAGGGCTATTCACATGAGAGCGACCAATGACCGACTAAATACTAAGACTAAGATACTGAAATTTGCTCTTTAATTACTAAAATAAGATGGATTTGAAAAAAAAAAAAACAAATTGGTCGTGAATTGCAATTTGATTGTTACGAATAATTGTCAAACTCTATTCGCGTTCCACATACGATCCACACTTCAACGAACAAATTGTTCACCCGCGACTTACCTAACTTTAAAATCACTCTTGTAAGGTATGGAGAAAAATGGAGGCGGAACAAGACAGCATACTTAAAGGCGCTTAGAAAAATGCTGATGCTCCAAATGCATTTGATAAACAAAAAAAAAAAACTCAACCCGTTTTCGATCTGTGACGTAGGTGGTCTCAAGCGGCGGAGTGCGTAGTGCATACGGCTTCTAAGACTGAGCAAATCTGATATCGTGGGTTCGATCCCTATGGTGGACATGTAGAAAGTTTTTCAAAATAAATTAATTCATAAACAAATTGGTGGTAGCACCTTTAAGTTGTTGTTGTTTTTCAAAAATTCAATGAAATGAAAATGAAATTATGGTCAAGTCTAATAAACTGACATTCTAGTATGAATAGTACAATAAATAATAATAATAACCCTTGTTTTTGTTTTCTTGGTGGCGACGAATAAAAAAGCCATGTGAAAGAAATGTCAAAATGGACGAATATTCATTCATTCGTTGGTTGGTTATTCGCTCTCATGTGAATAGTCCTTAAGTTGGAAACCCTGTTTTTTGAAATTTTATTATTTGTCGACTTGAGAGCCGCTAACTTTTGTCCACTATCTTTAAGTGCTTTGCACATGAGACACGACCAGCGAACTGCGAATTGGGAGTAGTCACGAATTTTATCATTTCATTCACATGATCGTTCGCTGACAACTGAGAATTGTCATAAGACATGTACAAGTAAAATCAGTGTTTGAGGTACGAATTTTTTATTCGCCGGTCTGTGGAATGCGTCTTAATGTTGTGGATTGCGTACTTACGTTTTACAATATTTTTCCATTTAAACTAATTTCAAGAAGTGTTTTCTATTTAAATTTGTTGCTTAGATTATTTACTCACTTCGTTGAAAAGTTAAAACAAAACAAAAAGTTGATATTTGCTCTAGAAATTGCTTTAGAAGATTTATTCGTATTCGCAGGTCGCAGCTCATGTGTGTAGTAAGTCACTTTGCTCAAATTTAGACCTTGATTTGTTGTAATTTGTATATTTAAAAATAAGTACAAACTGGTTTCTGAGCAGTTGTTTTATATAGTGGTACGCGTCACACTCGTAACAAATATGTGTAATATTTTGTAAATACAAACTGATGATCAAATTTCATCGAATTTGAAAATTATAATTAGCAAAAAAAAAAACTGATTCCTGCAAGGAATGAGAAAGTGGGTCGTACACTACGATCCATAAACCAATACCTTTCCTTTTGTAAGGATAATGTGATAGAAAATGTGTCGCTTTATCAGGCAATGTATGCACAGTACAGGGATCCATGTATGAATCGTTTTAATTTTTAATTACGGACGAACGACACTACAGCGTATCGCTAGACCAACCTCCAACCCATAAACAAAATGCTGGAAAGATAATTTTGATGCACAAGAAGGACGGTGCTGAGGAGAGATATCGAAGAAATTTAATCCCAGTAATATTCTCTTAAAAATGTTCAGTTAGGTACTGATACATTACTAAAAAAGATTGATTCCTTCAAAGGAAGAGAATGTGGATCCTACAGTATGATCCATAAAACAAAAGACCAAGCATGAAAACAGTGATTCTCCAGTTGCAAGGAAATTCAAGTCTCGCAAAACATTTAAGCTAAGTCCATATCTGCCTTAACCTTCTTTTATTTGGCATTTCTCTTTTTTAAGCTTAACGTGTTTCCAACATAATACCTAATTATAGTTCCAGCGAAATGCTTAGCTTGGCATTTTTTGAAAGTATGTTCAATGATTGAAGTAAAAAATAAAAAAAAACCTATGAGCTGGTCATAAAGCAGACCAAAATTTACCAAAGGAACCTCCTTATCAATTTAAATTTTTTGATTCTGCTTAAAAGTGTGTATGTGTCTTGGAATAGAAAATCCATAACTCCAAAGGGTTAGTAACTATTCAAAAAAAAAACATAAAAACTACAAACGACACTACATTAAACATAAAATAAAGGACAATTACAACATTCATTATATTTTCTCAAACACATATCTTATTTTAAAAAATATATCAACCGCTCACTTACATTTATTTAAACAAATTTCACAAACGACTTTAATAAGCAACCATTTCCAAGTAACAGTTAGGGTATCTACAAGATATTATTTTCTATGTGCGTGTGTGAATGAATTAATCGATGCTCATTTTTGTTTTAAAATATATTTCGTGATTTAATTATTTATTCAACAGTCTTATTTTGTTTGTGTGTGTGTTATTTTGTTGTTGTTGAGAAATTATTTAATCACAACATTAAAGCACGTTCTAGCTTTTATTTCTTCAACATTTTATATAACAATCATAGTCAACATGAGTAGAAATGTCTATCATCTTCCCGAGTCGAATTGTTTAATGCTTTGTGTAGAAGACTGCTTTCCATAGTCACGCAACCAAGTTTCTATATTGCAAACGATTTAGCCAATTCCAATGATTTATTTTTTTTTTTTAATTATGTACAACAATTAAATAGATAGAAGAAAGTGTGGTAGAGTTTTGCCAATGTGTGGGCAGAAGTAATAAGAGGAAAATTAATGGAAAAATAAAAAAAAAAAAATTAAAATTAAATTGAAGCAAACATGAATTTCCACCAAAAGCCAAAAAGACAGAAAGATAAAGCTTACCTGCTGTTTCTTCTGATTCATCTTGTTCCTAAGGATTACCTGTTCGTTTTCCTTTTTACTTGCGGCCTGGGCGGCAGCCAACTCTAAACGGCGACGTTGCTCGTTCTCCTGGTCGTGCATCTAGAATTTGTTTAAGAATTTTTTTTTTAAGAAGCTTCGTCAAGTTAAAATCACATTACTTACCTTAAAAGCTCGTGTAAATCTTACAATCAATGCAAAGAACGCACTCGCATCGGCTTTTCTTGACGATTCTCCAAAGTATTCCACACACTCTTTGAATGCATCCTGTGCATTCTTCAAATCACATTTGATCTTCTTCAATTTGTCCTCGGAGTTGTTTAGGAAATCTCTGAGAATATGCGTTGGGGCACCTTTGACTCGAATGTCAGCTTCTTTCTTTACCAGTTCCATACCCTTTTCCAGATCGTGCATATCTGTTATGATGTTCTCCAGCGATACCTGAGCTGCTTTGTCCGTACAGAAAAGTTCAGTATCGAAATTAAGTAGATCAGGGAACTTTTGCCTTATTGTTGCTACAATATAGTGCAAAAGTGAGGATCGCTTGTCTGTTGATTTTGTATCGATGAGGGTGTCAAGACTTTGGAGTTTGAAGCCATAGGCTGGGCCACGTTTGCTGCTATTCAAATAATTTCCAAATGCAAGCACTATCTCGAGAACGGCTCTGAATTTACGCGATTGTTTCAGCGAATCAGAAGCTGTGTTAATTGCTTTAATTTGCTATAAACAAAAAGTTAAAGATGAATATTGAAAACAAAAAATCTTCATTGATTTTTCGAAAAAAAACCTACCGGACTTATTAAATGGACACAATCAAAGAAATTTCCCATATAATTCATAATGGACAATTTCGATGATATCCTTTCGACTTTGGCCAATTGCAACATGAATTTATCCTCTTCTGTAAGGAGGTTCTGATCTTTACGTTCGCCAATATATTCCTTATAGGATTTGACTTCAGCATCAGTTGGCACCATTTTTTGCAACATTTCAACATTCTCAAGCGAAAGTTTCTTCAGATCGAGACTATGTATCGCAGCTATCACTTCATCGATTGGCATATCTAGTTTTCGACGAGATATTGCTATAAAAGAAAAATTTTAAAAGTTTTATTATTGTTTATGCTTATTCAATAAAGAACATACCAATATTTCGTAATCTCGTGTGCTCTAGCAGTGAAACGTTTTCTGGTTTTTTAAAACGCTTGCTCGGATATTTATTGATGCCATCGACTTCGGAATTGCCATTTAGGATTGGACCACCAATGCCTATTTTGAAGCGTTCTTCGAAATCAATAAAATCGATCTGTTTGTGAATTTTTTCATCGTCTAATTCGTTGAAAATTGTTCCGCGAACCTAAAGAAAAAATTTTAAAATTATATAAATTGTTAGTCATAACAGATATTGTTGTTGTTTTAAATGATTTAAATGCAAACGATTTTTTTTTTTAAACAGTTGGTAGGATTAATGGTGCAAAAAATAAGCAATGTTGATAAGATTAACATTTTTAAAATGTGGAATGTTTTTATCTTAATTATATTTGTTTGATGGATGAAAATATATTTGCTATTCGTTACAATTTCGCAAAACAAAATATGTATTGCTGATAAGCTTGTCGAGAAATGTATGATGATTTTCTGGAAATTTCCACAGCTTCGTATGGGATGCAGAATGTTTACGAAAAGTGTATTTAGTACAGAATTATCCCTATTCCCTGGACCTTAATGATTAAGAGACGCTGAACTTAGTGGTACTTCCTATTTTTTTGTTTTCGAAACGGGGGTTTTGCAATTTAGGTCAAAAAATGGTACGAAAATTCAAAATCAAAAAAAAAAAAACTTTGTCAAAGTCAGGAATTTAGTCAAATTTATATTTGAAATATTTTAAAATAAAGGTATGTTTGAATGTGTACTTTCATAAATGAAAATAAGTTGAATGCAGAGTTGTACTAAATTTAGAGAACTAAGCCCGGAATGTTTCCAAGGGATGATAAATAATAATTTGTGTGTTTTTTGCGCAAAATAAATGATATTCTAACCTAGAATTTTAAAAAAATTTGACGGAAGCCCAATTTAAGGTCAACGACTAAAAAACTCGAAATACAATCTAAAATAATAGTTATAAAATTTATGGTAAATGTTTTGTTGTTTTTTTTTTATCTGGTGGCTGTATTTAAATATGAAGCCAGACTAAAAATTCTGACAGTAGACAATGATTGGTAAGCAATCATTAACTTATTATTATTTATTTAATAGTTGAAAAAGCTAGTTGGCAACTACCTTCTGCCAAGATCGTAAATCTTACACAAAATTTTAATCAAGTTGTCAACTGTCAAAATTTTTAATCTGATGTCAGATGTAAAAACAGCAGTCGGTAAAAATAATGACACTTTCAAAACTAAGTATTAAAGTTAATTGGAGTTTTAAGGACGTTGGCCAAAAATTTGGTTAGCAACTATTAACTTTCAGAATTGATATTTTGCTGAGTAACCCTTTTGGCTTGTTTATTATTCTGCGATCTGAGATCTCTGTATGTAAACAAGTGTCTGTTTTGTTGTCAAAATCTATAAGGCCAGTTAATTGATCTCAACAATCTCTTAAATATGAAAAGGCCTTATTCAGCAAACTTTCTCAGTTTTGTTGTCAAATATTGAGGACGAAATTGGTATTATATTGCTCACTTTTTGACAAGGCGAAATTTGTGAGATCTAATTTAATTGAGCTGAACTTAGAGATTTATAAGCAAATCAACTAGTTTTATCTTCCGTCAAATTGACGGGAGATTTCTGAAAGCTCAATTAACCTAGACTGGACTCATTCTTGCTACATGAAATTTCTTCTTTATTTCAATCTTTTTCACGATTTTTCGAGTTAGGGACGGTATTAACGTACAAAAGAGCTGTTTTTGCATTGAGAGAATTAAACGAAACAAGTTTACTGTAAAATGAGCTGTCATTCGGTAAATGCAATAGGTACGTTCAAGAAACATACAAAATTGATTCTCCAGCTGTTTGAAAATTGACAAAAGATGTAGTCAACTAACATTTGATAAGTTGACTGGAAATTAGCGCAAGGAAATCTTCTTCTTAACGCTATGAGTGACCAATTGGTATTATTAATAAAACAAGGAAGAATGTCAAAAACTATTAAATAAAAAAACCTCTCAAAAGAAAAGTTTCTGTTTCTATTTTCTTTATCACTGCATTCATCTGACAATGCGAAAACCATAAACGTTCTTTTATTTAACTATTTCTTAGCTTAATGAACAAAAAACAGAAAAACTATTCTCATCAAGTTATAATCCTCAACGTAATTCGCTCCATCAATCAAAACAAGAAGTCTCGCAAAGATGAGCTATTGCAAATAACGCATCACGACATCACGCAAACATTTTAAGACCTCACACCCAGCTACCATCATCAGCCAAAGAACTTAATCATCCTCGTGGTGTAATCTGGCTCTCCAACCGAGAGTTCTATACCTAGGATTACTTCTTTCTAATTACACACCCAAGGACTTAACACACACGCTGTTGAGCGTCGCTTGCGTCGTCACATTAACACTGTCCAACTGTCATATTTATGTCTCTCTGAAAATAAAATAGCAACACAAAAAAAAAACAAGGCTTGCCGAGGCTCACTTACCTGGTTAGGTTTCAGCGCAATCCAATTAAGTGTCGGCAACTTATATTTGGTTTGCACCTTTCGCTTGATGGTCATCGCTCCGTCTGGAGCGGGCATGTAGCCAGCAGCAGGTGGTGGTGGCGGTGAGAATGTTGACATAAATGGAGTAGGCGCTGGTGGGGGTGGCATTCGTGACGTTGTTTCGTGAGGGTGGAAGTTCGAGTACGCTGATTCGTTGTCCCTCAAACCTCCATTCATGCTTGGCGGTGGTGGAGGAACTGGGGGTGGGGGAGGAGGTGGTGAAATAGCGCATGGTAATGGAGGTGGTGGAGGTGGCGGGGGTGATATCGATGATGTCTGAGAATCTGGTGAACCGATGTTTCCGTTCATCATTATAAAACCACCTTCACCATTCGATCCGGAACGCGGCAGGGACTTGGTCAGAGTTTGCAGTTCGAGATTTTTACTCTGCAGCATGGATTCACGTTTCTTGAGTTCCTGCTCGTTGTGTTTGAGAATCTTGCGAAGAGTTGATACCTCTTCGTCAAATTTGCACTTCGTAACGAGTAGTTCTTCTCGTTCAGCCTTCAATTGCTCCATTTCGGTGTCCATCTCGGCAAGTTTATACATAAACTCTCGCTCCAATTCAGCGTTGCGGTCCATCACTCTGCCCAAATCATCTTCCAGCTCCTGAACCCTCTCCAAAGCGGCGGTTTTTGTCTCAGAGTCCTCCATTAGGGCGGCAACGTCGAAAACATTGTCCAAATACGCCGAGATCTGTACCTTGAGCTCTTCCGATTCGGTGAGTCGCAGTTTTTCTAGATATTTGTCCAGGCCCAGGGCCGTAAACTCATATTGCAGATGTACTCTGTAGTTCATGTCCTCCACGGAATGCACAACAATATTCATAAACTGCATGCACGCCACCATGAAGTCAATGTTGAAAGCCTCGAAATTCATGAAGTACTCCATGAGCGTCTGGAAGCGTCGCTTCTCTTGGCACACTTCTTTGAAATTGTCAAATGACGACAGGATGATCTCGTGGCCACCCTTCACTAAGCAAATAGCCGCCAGCAGCTCCAGCACCAGTGCCTTCGTTCGCAAGGACTTGTGGATCAAACTCAAAGCGATGCAATTAATCGCCTCGCGATGTTGGATCACCATGTTGAATCCATATTTGTTGTTCATGATGGCCCGCAGGCACATGATGCACACATGAATGTCATCCGTAGACGCACCCATATTCAACTTGGCAATGTGGCGGGAACGGCGTTTGATACTCGGACTATCAAGGACATCGGCCAGCGATGGTCGCAGGAATCCATTCGAGGAATTGTGATGATTGTATCGCGAGGACGAGTCATGATGATGACTATTATTGCCGAGGGTAGAATTATTTCCTGCCTCGTTATCACTGCAACCCAACGATTGGTTGGTAGTGCCGGCGAGATTCAAGCGTTCTTCGGATTCGGTTAGGGCTTCTTGTATTCGTTGTTCGTGGCGCATCATTTGCAGGCGAAAACTTAAATAATCAACGAGAGCATCCAGACCTTGATTGGTCTCGTCCAGGAACTCTTTTACCCACTCAATGTGGTTGGTGCGAAGTGAGATTTCTAAATCACGTAACACTTGCGTGGACGTGGACTCACCCACCATTTTTCGTTTCTGACAAAGAAAGTAGAAGAAAATCTGTAAGTATATGAGGCGCGCGGGGGAAAAACGGGAAAAACACACTGTGAGTTGGTTAAATACTGGATTAAGTTTTAGGCAGCTACAAAAATCTACTATAATACAAAACAAAAAAAAAAAAAACAAGCATACAAACAAGTATAAATTATAAAAAGTTTAAAGATTTTAGAATAAGAAAAAAGATAAAATAGAAGAATTATACAGGAGAATAAATGAAAGAAATTTGTTTAAAGAGGAAAAAAGAAGGTTTTTTGAATTTCATGGCAATAAAGTGCGTCTACATAAAAATCTAAGCAAAACAAAGAACAATTTCTAAGAGAGTTTAACTAAGTTTTTTGCATGCACACTAAGCTACAAAATAATTATATTCAGCTATAGTGCTGAAGCATCGATATTTAACAAACTCTTATAAATATATTACAATTCACTGCGCAAGGATCAAGAGTTTTGAACTTGTTTGGCGATTTGGCGTATCCTTTTGCAGTATAGTAGCTAAAGTTATCATACACAAATGTTTTAAAACATCCAAGTTTCCTGAAAGTTTTTCTTTAATGATTTTAAGACAAATTTTGAAATTATCAAGATTCTGCTTGTTTAAGATTCAAGCCATCAAACCAAGCCCATAAAACCTTCGTATAATATTTTCTTATACTTTGAAAAGGCCAATAATTGTCAACTTCACAAGAGAAAAAGACACGTGGAAACTGTAAAAATTTGTGTCAGTTGCTTTCAAATAGGTTTATGGATCTCTATAGATAAAAGAATGTGTGAGAGCCGGGACTCACGGTTAATATGTGTAAACATCAACGTTTGTGTAAACATCCATATATGGATCCGTATGCGAAGTCGCCCATACGTTGTTGAATACGTGCGTGGATCCAAAACGGACTTTGTGGATCTTTAGATTTTTGTCACTGAACTTCCCGAATATCCTACTGTGCAGCTTTTCGTAACGTTACGTGCTACATTTTAAAGTGTGACCTCGTAACGTCGGACAGAGGAAAGTCCACGTTTTTATTTCACTCTACCACCGGTAACGATTTTTACACATCAAAAAGATTGCGAGATTGCAAGAAGCTTAACGTGAAAAAGAGGGCGTGAAAACTATTTGGATAGCAAATTAATTACGAAGTTTATGCACATCATTCTGTGAAAACTTTTAGAGGATATAAGCGAAATTTGCTGAACTTTGGATTATTATTTATCGGGTGGGCCATCTGTTGGTTTCTTTTTGCATCATTGATTATTTTGACACTGACAGGCCTTATGCGATCAAAAATTGACAGAAACTCGATATTATACAGGGTGTTTTTTTTTAGACGTGTGGTTTTCAATTTGGCAATACTTTTTTCGGATTTGGTCTTTTTGACTACTGTCACTTGATTTATGCTCAGTTTGGTTTGCCATTTTATAATGAATAGACTCACTTCTAAAAAACGTTTCCAAATCCTGCAAATTCATTACCAAAATAATGGTTCGGTTCGCGCGACGCATGGCGCGCTGCGTCCAATATTCTCTGAAGCTCATTTTTGGTTGAATGGGTACGTTAATAAGCAAAATTGTCGTATTTAGAGTGATCATGATCCACAAGCCATTGTTGAGGCGCCGTTACATCCTCAAAAAGTCTCTGTTTGGTGTGCTCTATGGGCAGAGGGAATCATTGGTCCATATTTGGACCATAATGTTATAGTCAATGGGGAACGCTATAGATCCATGATTATTGACTTTTTCGTTCCTGAATTGGAGGATGTTCATGTGGACGACCATTGGTTTCAACAAGACGGCGCTACATGGCATACAGCCAACGAAACCATCAATTTATTGAGGGAAACTTTTGGTGAGCGCATTAACTCCCGTCGTGGGCCTGTGGCGTGGCATCCAAGATCGTGCGATTTAACTCCGCTGGACTGGTTTTTGTGGGGTTACGTGAAGTGGCCTGTCTACGCAGATAAGCCCGAGACGATTGACGCCTTGAAAGAGAATATTCGGCGAGTTATTGCTGACATACGGCCCCAATTGATGCAAAAAGTGGTCGAAAATTGGGCCTCTCGGCTGGAATTTATTTGAGCCAGGCACAGCGGCCACTTGCCCGAAATCATTTTTGAAATATAATGGCAAACCCTTATCTTTATAATAAAGCTAAATTCTTTGCCATAACATTAAATTATATGCGTTTTATTTCTTCTTGAAAACCACACGTCTAAAAAAAACACCCTTTATTTCCACGGAATGATTATGGGAACGTTGCGAAATATAGCAAAAATACTTCCAAAGTGGATGCTGTGTTGCCAAAATACATATACATATAACATATTTATGTACATAAAAGTTCTAAAAAAAAACTAAACTAAAAAGATTTCATCATGCATATGAAAATCTTATTTCTTTTTATTTTTCTACTCTAAAACATGCTTTGAAGTATTTGTGTGTACATTACGTAAATTGTATAGACTATAATTTTAACAGAATTTTGAAATAACTCCAAACCAAGTTTGTTAATAAATTTTGTTAAAAAATACCTGTAGCCATATCTTTTTTTTTTTTTTTTTGAAGAAAATTAAGATAGAAAACAAATAATAAAATCAAACATTTGTTTAAATTTTGTTTTAAATATTATTTTTGCAATAATTAATATAACTTTAAGAGAATTTTTGTTTTCTTTTTTTTTTAATTTGTTTACTTACTCTGTGACTTCGCGAAGCTTTCGGATCTAAATAAGTTCTTAGTTTATTTAAATAATGAGATGGTGGATCTTTCGCTCGAACCATTTCCTAAAAATAAAATAAAAATAATATCGAGATAAAAATAAAGTCAAATACGTATTTTGAACAAAAAAAAAAAAATAAATTAAATATAAATTTAAAAAAAAAAAATTCTTTATAGCGCATCTTATCTCAAACTTCTTTATAACGAACTTAATTTTTATCCACTTGAAGGTTCGTTATAAAGATGTTTGACTGTGTATGCATTATGAGTGGCTAAGTTGGTTATTTGATTTAAAATCCAGAAGTATTTTCTCTTGTTTTCAGAAGAAATACTCTCATTCGAAGAGTTTTACGTAGGAATTCATCTTTGAACATCATTTGGAGTTCGCTATCTTTTTGCTCTTAATCTTTTTCGATTGCTCCGCTGTTCACAACAGCCGGACATAGCCGTCCCAGTTTTTTTGAAAATGAAGACTATTCTTACATAAATTCAATCAAGTGGGTAATTTCAAAATACGGGCATATTATTTAAGTACTCTATTTCAATGTTATAAAGCACCTCAATTAGTTAAAAACTTTCAGACAAAAAATTCAATAAAACTTCTATTAAAATGTTTCCTGAAACCCTAATTGTGCGTGCAAACCATAACTTCACTCCCCTTTTTCATTCTCTGGCTTGACACGATTGTAATTACATTATCAAAAACATTTCCACTTACTTTGATAAAATCTTCATTATACATATTCCTAAAAGCTGTTTTACATCTTTCTTTACATTTAACTCCCCATTAGAGAAATTCTTTAAATTTTCAAAAACCAAAACTGAGAGGGTGAAATTGACATCTTGAAGACGCATCTGAATGGGATAAGTTTATTGCTAGCTGGCGTTATAAACCTTTTGAAGAGATGGTGTCTGTTGGGGTTGAACCCCCCTTATTTTTTTAAGAAAGATTTCAATTGAACATTTCTACAAGAGTTAACCCTCATTCTCATCAAATGTTTCATTAAATTATGCAATCAAAATAAATTGCCACTTGTTTGGTGTGTGGCGCAAAGTCAGGGAGACACAAAATTAAAAGACAAAAAAAAAAACAAAAAAAAAAACACAAGGAGACAACATCAATTTAGAGCGTAAATTTCCGTTTTTTATTCAAACACTTTTTCGATCGATAGACGATTTGAATTGAATTTTAATTGACCATACAAAAAGCGATGCTTTTAGAGACAGCAATGTATCGCATTGGACATTTGTATATAGTTATGTGTTTCGCCTGTTGTTTCTAATTTGTTTCTATAAATCTATAGTTTTTATATAAAGGTAGCTATATCTGTCACCAATCAAAACTAATGACGCAAATAAATGACAGATACTTAAAGCGCGCCATTTGGCTCCGCTGTCACACTACCATACTACCACACTACTGGTTATCCATGATATTGAAAAGATTAAGATATTATCATAAAACGTTGTTGTTTTTTTTTTATTATTATAGATGGGTGCCCATTGCACATAAAACCATTGTTTTATAGGTATTATTTAATAGTTTAATCGACAGGAAAGAAAAGACTCTTAAATGTTCGACCTTCAGACTATAAATACATAAAATATTTGCTGTTATTGATGAAGCTCGTTTAAAAAATGTTAATATATTCTTGTCCATCGCATACCAAAAATTAACTTGTTTGAATAAATTTGTTTTTTAAGTGCATTTTTATTATTGAGTTTCTCACAAGAAATGCATAAATATTATTTCTATTTTTTTTTTTTTTTTTTTTAAATAAACTGTATTTAATGTTTAAAACAAAGTTCAGGGTTTGTATTGGACTCCACAAAAGAAGAAGAACCTTGATGGGGAGCAATAGAAGACACTTTTTTATGTATTTCATTGATTTGACAAAACTTTGAAATTTAAAATATTTAACCGAGTATACATAACTCGTAGACATGTCAATGTCACTGAACTTGTTCAATGCATCAAGTTAGAGTTTTTAGTCAGTCAAATATTTTATGAACTGATTGGTTAGCGGCCAATGTCAGAAAACAAGGAAAACCTGAATGAGGGGGCGGCTGCCGCGTTAGTTTATAAAACATGAAAATAAAGGCAAAATCGAAATTCTTTGGAAGAAATATGTATCAGGTATTTGTCTGCTAAATATTTTTCGAGAAAATTAACGGTCATTCAACTTCGGTTTTAGAGTGGAAGTGCAAGAACCAGATATCTTGCCAATTTTGAAGAAATATATTTTTTATACTGAAATAACAAAAAAACATATAACGAATTATTCGGTATGGTTAAAAAAGAGCTTCGTTGACTCTTACGCCCATATGATTCACTTTCTTAATCCAGATTAAACATTAAATCCAGATTAAAATTAATTTTTATCACTTGTTTAGTCCACATTTAAATCCAATTCCGTAAATCCAATGTATGTAGATAAATTCATTTAAATTTAAACTGCTCTCAGGAGGCCAGTTCAAGTACATAAAGATTATTTTGGTCAAGGATATTATAAACATAGATTTAATTAACCCGGATTAAATAATTTTGGAATTTAAAGTCCATTTAAATCAAAAGTGAATAATAGGGCAAGTAGGAAATTTCGTACAGGAGTAGAGTTACATAAATGTATGTAAATAGCTGTAGCAAGAAATGAGCAAACTTCAACTTTCGGCTTCAGCTTCAGTATTTTGCTTTTCTATGTTTATTTTTCTTTCACATGAGTACATATTAAATACATTTTTTTTTGAAGTTTTCTTTTAATTTTAAAGAAAGTTGCTAAAGACAAAATCTCTTCATGTGCAAGAGGTCTTAAAGGCCAATCTTACCACCTTTGGGGTTAAGTTTCGAACCAATTTTTTGTTTCAAAGTTTCTTGCGAAGAAACTAGACATGATTAAAAATGGTTTTTTGTATTTGTATTGATAGTGTTATGCATATATATATGCACAATAGACAAATGGGCTAAAATAAAAAAAGCATTTTATGAAATTTGTGTTGGTTGCAGTTTTTTTTTTTGTAAATATCCCGAAAACTATCATTTTTTTGGAAAAAATGTTGGGGTAAAAATTTTAGCCTATACATATTCTTTCTTTTTTTGGAATCGCTACAATTTAAGTTTTGTATGTGCTTAATGTACATAAATAATTTTCCTCACCACATCGGGGGTAAATTATTGGGTTATTTTTATTGTGGTTTTCGTAGTAGATCTTATACATATCTATTAAAAAAACTTTAAAAAAATGCAAAATTCTATTACATACTTTACTTAAGTAAGACTTTAACTTCGAAAAAAAAAAACAAAACCGCTTAAGTTTGGCAGAAAAGTTTGTTCTTAAAAAAAAAATGCTTTCAATTTGTGGAATGAAAATTAAGTTATTCATAAATATTTCGCAAAGTATCAGTCTTTTTTCGAAGAATTTTAAAGGAACTACTGTAGCTTATAAAAGTCTAGACACAAAAGATTATAACACTTTTTTCTTAAGATCAATAGATTTTGAGAAAAACATGCCCTTTTCTCCCCACAATACCAAAAGCCCTGGTTCAAATTTAGGAAACTTTTAACTTTTTGTTTAGGAAATTCTGAACATGAACACATACAAATAAAACTCTCCAACAAAATTCTTTTTTTAAAAAAGTCTAATTCCGATGTCAAAGTCTAATTTTAAAATACATTCTTCGGTTTTCAAATTATCAGCTTAAAATAAAATAATTTTCACAACTGCGACTTAGAGCGTCCTTGATCGTGGTGAATTTTTCAAACTGTTTTCCTAAGACTTCGGACTCAAAGTATATAAAGTATCGGGTCAGTTTTTGTTTAATATTTTAGTCGAAATGTCGCAAGTTAGCAAGTATGTATAGCACGTTATGGATTCATAAAAAAATCTAACGGGAAGACGAAAAAAGTGAGTCTCGAAAAAACGACCGTCTGGCTGTCTGTTAGGCTACAGCCTTCAGGATGAGTTCTTTCTTAAACTTGGTACATTGCGATTTTTGGACAATCCCCCGACATGTTTTTTTTATTTTTTTAGGACCAAAAATAACGGTCCCTGTCATACAATATTTTTGTCAAAAAAAGAAAATCTTATATTTTTCAAATCGGCTCTACAGAATTTTTTTTGGTTAATTCAGTAAATTAAAAAAAAAAGGCAAAGGATGGCTTTAAGTAAGTAAAAATGGTTCTGAAAAAATTATTATTATGGCACCTCTAAAGTAGCATTTTTTTTAATTTTCTTTTTTTGGCGAAAATGTTTTGTCTGATTTTGATCAATTTTGTACGAAGATATATTTTAAATAATATTGTGTCAAAAAATTTCCAAAAAAATATTATTTTTCCATTTTTAATAAAAGCTTGAATTTTTTTTTTTTTGAAGACTCAATATAGACATACATATTAAACATGTCGGGGGATTGTCCAAAAATCGCAAGGTACCAAGTTTAAGAAAGAACTCATCCTGAAGGCTGTAGCCTAACAGACAGCCAGACGGTCGTTTTTTCGAGACTCACTTTTTTCGTCTTCCCGTTAGATTTTTTTATGAATCCATAACGTGCTATACATACTTGCTAACTTGCGACATTTCAACTAAAATATTAAACAAAAACTGACCCGATACTTTATATACTTTGAGTCTATATATATGACTTGGTCATGAAGCAGTTTTTTAACATAATCTGAAAGATTTTCAATAAAAATTATTTTTATAACCAAAAATAACAGTAGGTACCTCCCACACAAATGTTTAAAAACCGTTAAGGAAAATTTTATTTTGGTCAAACACGACTCCTACGATTTTGATAAAAGATTTTCTGCACTACGATCTACCACTTAACATTACTAAATTTTACCATTATTAACAGTAGGTATACCTCTCATAGAGCGGTTTATTTGATTTTTAAATTTCTCATTCTTCGACTAACCAATTAAAATTAAATTTTATACAGAAGCTTTTAATAAGCTTAAATAATATTGCGTATCAAAATTTAAAAAAAAATATATAAATATGTACTTAAAATTGGTGTACCATTTTATTTTAAATGTTTACAAAATTATGTATATAAAAAATAATTTTTAAAAACCCCTCCTACGATTTTAATTTTTTTTTCTTATAAATAACGATGTAGATATAAAAGAAATCAGATGGGCTACATCGCGTTGGGTTCAAGCATTTTAGAATTATTTTAGTCAATTTATTTCTAATTTTGTTGATTTAAAACAATTTTCCAGTTTAAATATGTTTTTGGAAGGTGGATAAAATATTGGCTCCCATAGCTAATATAATATTTCAGACTTTAGAACCACAGTGTGATCGCTCATAAGAGCAAGTTCGTGCGACCCAGTCGGGCATTTTAATTTTCTTTAAATTCACCAATTTTACAGCCTTGAAAATCTCCACGATAACGGTACCTGTCATACAACCCGTTTAAAAGTAATGATTTCTGCAACCAAAAAAGTCAATATGGGCCACTGTGCGACGGTGACGAAAAAAAGTCTCTTTATGGATCTGAAGGTCAAACTAACTCCTGTTAAGTCTCTCGTATCGATTCCAATTTTCGTGACGTCCGCTCGATCTGGTCGAAGATTTCATACAATTTGTTCGTATCGTGCGTACATGTTGAAACCGTTTGCGTAAATCAGTATATATTATCTTCTTCGATTTTGTGACGATCCGATAGTCCCGCTTCTTTATATAGTCATATTATTCGTAGTTGTGGTATTCCTTTATAAAACCTTTTCCGATATTTTTTGTAGGTCTAGTAGGTAACAGATAATTCTTTTTTTACGGGAGAGGTAATAAGGCTCTAACCAACCAAACCAACTCAACTAACAGCCACGAAGAAGCAATAGTCCCATTTGCACATGTCTGGTATAGATAAGGCACTTACATAATTGTTACATGTTGTCCCCTCTAATTTGTTTATATGATGGCTGACCGTCTATAAACGAATCAGGAAGTGTTCGGAAACTCTTTCAAAACTGATTTATTAAGAACAACATACAAAAAAAACTCAACAGGATGTCCATTGAAATCCACCATTTCCGATATCACAAAACAGACAAAAGCATAAGGTTCAATGTTCTTCACTGTGTATTTACTGCGAGCGGCACCCTATTGCAAAATATCTAATCAAAAATATAGTGTCCCCATAAATTTAATCTCTGCCCTTTTTTTTCAAAGGAAAAGGAACAGCTTTTTTAAAATACATACATATACTTCCTGAAAACTTAACGACAATTATTTGTTCGCTTATTCTGCAGAATTAAAGATAACAAAATGTTGAATTACAAAAAAATTAAAAAAAAAAATCAAAACAAGCCGCTTTTGAGATACAAAACAAAAAGTAACTCTGAGTTCTCTCTATGATGTTGTCATAGAACATAGAACAACTACAAAAAAAAAAAACACAAAGTGGTGGGACAACGACGACGACGTATGCTGCATTATGTTTTTGTAGCTTTGGTTTTACTTTGGTGTGATGGCAAATTTGTTAGACAAAAGCATCAAGTAAAACACAGAGAGACAAGCAAGCATCAGGCACACATATTATAACACAAAGTCCATCAGAGACCAGACCAACCATCAGACAGAAAGATATACAAAATTTGAAAAATGGCACACCATCGTAAAGAGGGGTTCATCATTTTCATCACAAAACAAAAGGCAAACGGAAATGACTGATTATACAGTCAGCCAGTATACCTATCTAGTAGATGTCGGGTGTGTGCATCCAAGATTTATGCAAATTCAAAGAAATATTATAATTAATGCCATGGCGATGGGGGTGACCTTTTTTTTCTGTTTTGTTTTTGAATGGAGATGGATAGAACTTTTGATGTGCGATTTGGTAGGTAGGTTAGGTACATTACCGTTTAACTTCAAAACAAGTCCGAAGAGTAGGTCTTCAGGTATACAGGTTCGTTCCCCAATACAATTTGTCAAAGTGGACTTGGAGAACTTTAGAAATATTCACTTGTTTTTTTTTTTTTCAAAACTATTATTTTATTTATTGTCTTTAGTTCCACTACTGAACTCGATGGGGAACCTTAAAATCAATGGCGCCAAATCACCAAATGGATATTTATCTTTTTTTGAATAATAACGGGTGATTTTTTAGCTGGTTTGGTTTTGGCAACACTGGTTTTGACAGCTGACGTGTGTTTAGTACCTTGTGTCACTGTCAAACAGCTTCAGTTTGGTTTGCAATTTAACCATGGATCGTCTTACAAATGAACAACGCTTGCAAATTATTGAATTTTACTATCAAAATTCGTGCTCGGTTCGAAATGTTCATCGCGCGCTGCTTGTGTTCAGCGATGAGGCTCATTTTTGGTTGAATGGGTACGTAAATAAGCAAAATTGCCGCATTTGGAGTGAAGATCAGCCAGAAGCATTGCAACAGCTACCAATGCATCCCGAAAAAGCCACTGTTTGGTGCGGTTTATGGGCCGGCGGCATTATTGGGCCTATTTCTTCAAAGATGATGCGAATCGCAGCGTTACTGTCAATGGTGAACGCTACCGAGCGATGATAACAAACTTTTTTTGCCCGAAATGGAAGTTCTTGACTTGCATGATATGTGGTTTCAACAAGACGGTGCCACATGCCACACAGCACGCGAAACAATGGCGCAATTGCGAGGCGAGTTTGGTGAACAGTTAATTTCACGTTTCGGGCCGGTCAATTGGCCGCCTAGATCGTGCGATTTGACACCATTAGATTATTTTTTGTGGGGGTATGTCAAGGCTAATGTCTATAGGGACAAGCCCGCTTCGATTGACGCACTGGAAGCCAACATCCATGCATTCATTCGTGAGATACCGGCCGATATGTGTGAAAGAGTATGCCAAAATTGGACTCAGTGGATGGGCTACCTGAGACGCAGCCGCGGTCAACATTTGCATGAAATTATCTTTAAACATTAAATTGCAAGGTTCAAACTATCGATTCAAATAAATATTTCATTCATTTTTTCGAATTTTTTGTGTTTTTTTTTTTAAAAAAAGTTCTAAACCTCTTAAAAAATCACCCAATATTAACTCCAAATGTGACTTTGACAGTGACAAATTTGAAAAAAGATATGTTTGTCTACTTTTTTGGACGAAATGTCACTATTTTCAGGTTAAGTTTCGTAAGAAAATACGTTTAGTATGATCCTAGTTAAAATTTTTTTAAAACTAAGAACATTTTAGTTAAGAATTTGAAAGTTAGTGACAGTGACATTTCGTACAAAAAAAAAGTTAGCAAACATACCTTTTCACATTTGTCATTTGAGCAGATCACGCGGAACTGTCGTTTTTTTTTTAGTTCAGACATATCAGAGCATAAAAAGTGTGTTTCCTTTTTCCATTGGAGTTAGCTCAGAGCTTGCTCAATTAGCTCAGAATAAAATGACCGAGCAAATGGATTCCCTAGGAAATGACAGTTCAGTGACTGTTTTATAATTAAATCTGAGGACTCTGATCATAATCTGCTCAGAGCTTTGCTCTGATCGCTCAGCCTCTGCTCAGCGCCAAAAAAGAAAAACGCTAATTGTCAAAGTGACATATGGAGTAAGTATGATACTATACTCTGTTCAACAAAAATTGTCAGTACAGGGAATATAGGACGTCTGACTCTCAATCTGGTTACAATGGCTTGCATAAATTTGTTCCTCTTTAAAGCTCCCACAGGGTTTCCGTTGTTTAAATTATAAATTCTTCACCTTTCAAACACAGATTAGCCATATGAAGATGAGAATGTTTCGTACGTTTCACCCTCCAAAACCCATTTGTTTACATTGTTGTATTTGTAATTTTTTCCGCGTCGATGAATAGATGTGAATTGCAACCACAATTTAACCAGGTGTGTGAAGATCCCTACTGTCTATGTGTGAGATTTTTATTCACACATTCTCAGTTTTTATCTGATAACTGCCAGTTCAAGCTTGTAGGCAAATTAAAATGGCTGCCGGGGATTCTCATCTTCATGTGGCTAATCTGTGCTTTCAAATACTCACTTCATAAATTTTTTCTCAAAAGCTTCAAATCCCAAAAGTTCCATAATAAAATACACAGAAAAAGCTCTTGAATTTGCTTACAATGGGGAAAGGTAACTCTGTTTGGGTGAACACAAACATCGTAGTTGATGACGACGAGCGCACGATCGTTCATCAGTATCCCTTCAGCAGTGCGATACAACGGTCATGGTGGAATGTACGACTTTTTGCGGAGGATTAAAACAACAATTCGCATACGGAAGTCAGTGGCTTGGTAATTTGTTCAGTGGATATTTTCCCAATTCAGTGCCGTGAGCGTGCATCAGGCGCCACTGCCTTGGAAAAAGCTCTCCCATAAGCCCTGTACTGTGATTTTTTGTTGAACAGAGTTAAAAAAGATAAATATACCTACATTTGGTGATTTTAACTTTAATAAAATGTTAAAATAATAGTACGACGCTATAACTCCTTTAAAATTTGGAAAATCCTCTAAATCGTCTAAAATTTTGGGCCAGTCTGTTTAAAATTTTACGTCATTATTTATAAAGAACCAACGTTTGTTTTTAAATTCACCTCTTCCCCCATACATATCTAATTTGTGCTGACGGACAAGACAATTAGACTAATGAAAGGATATCATTACGAGTACATGTGTAACACTAGCATTGTGTACTCTAGTAATGATACCAAATACTCCATCAAAACCTTCTTTTCGAATCTATAGCATATGAAGGTAGGAACAAAGAACAAACATTTGAAGCCATATCAGTCTCAGTTTGCGCCTAATCAGGTATAAATATCTACAATTGAAGGGCTTAAGTCTGAAAACACTACACCTACATACCTATACTAACCTTTTCTTCAAAGAAGGTATTTAATTGAAATGCAATCATGCGTTTTCAACATCAGAGTGGGGGTTTTCTAGAAGCTAATTGAGTAACTAATTGATGGACAGACAAAATGTTCAATGTAAGCTTTTCTATACCATTCATGGAGGAAGATTAATTTAAATGCATTTACTTTGAATTAACTTGATTATACGTTTTTAGTTTTTTTTATTTCAAAAACAAAAGAATAACAAATCAGGTCAAGGGTTTGCGTTGCGTGTCAGTAATTGGACAAACTCAGAGGTTAAATGTTGTTTTGTTGAAATAAAATATTTGTGTTGTGATGTGCCTTCATGTACAACACACTTTATTTCAATTTGTTTTTAAGGTCTGATTTTTTAACAAATTAAGGAAAGAAGCTTAAATTATTTGGTACTTATATCATCATTAGCCTTGCAACATAGTCTTGCAGTGTTTTTATTTTTTTTAGGTTGTCCAATTTCCTTAATAGACTCCAACTGAACACGCCTATAAAATAGTGACAGTTCGTGCAAGAAAAGTAAGGAAACATACTTTTTTTACATTTGTTTGTTGTCAAAGTGACATGTGGAGAAAGTATGATACTAAAAAATTAAAATAGACATTTGGTGATTTTAACTATTTATAATAAAATGTTAAAAAAATAGCACGGAACTATTTCGTTCAAAATTTGGAAAATACTATTTTTAACCCAACACTATAGTTAAAATGCTTAAACATCATGCTAACTCGATTAAATTTTGTGCCTGTCTCTATAATAAATTAAATAAATTGTAAAAGAGCTTTACCGACGAGTATACAAGACCACGAGACATAATCGTAAATGCCTCCAAACCTTTTTTTATTTTATTTTGTTCACAATAGTAAAATTATTCTATTCACATGAATAATCAAATCATACAAATGTGTAAATTTTGTGTGTCTCTAATAAACATAAAAACCATTTGAATTTATCTACATATGTATACGAGATACAACAAACAACATAATACATATGACCCAATAATCTACTCACCCATTGAATTTTATAATTCAATTATGCAGCATCATTATTCAATTATTTTTAATATTTTTTTTTACTCATTCGATGTGCACACACCCTTATAAGTTATTACAATCATATCAAGTCACTCATAACGTAAACGATAGTATCGTAAGAAATATAATTAATTATCTATGTTCGTATAGCGTAAAGATATCACAGTGCTGCCTTTCGTACAAGGTTAAAAATGTAGAACTCTTGAAAAAATGGTAATTAGGTATTACACTTTTCATATCAGAGACGAAAATATATTTTTTTAGAAAAAAATAATTAATTATTAGTTAAAATTAATATTTCAAAGGGAATATGGTTCATAATACAAAACCACCTTTCAATTTTAGAAAACGTTCATCTTGATGAAAATGTAACTTAACAGATGACCAGAGATGGCAGAAATGACATTTTTTTTGATTAACTACATTTGTTACGTTTGCTACATAAATGAGGTAATTAATGTAGTTAACGTAGTAAAATGTAGTAGAAGTTTCAAAGTTTCAAAAGTTTCTTTATTTTTACAATAATTTCATATTTAATTGTTTACCCACAAAGCAAAGTAGCGTTAACTGTCAAAATGTAGTTTGGGTTGTCAATTCAAACGCCAAATTGACAAAAATCGGCAATGGGACCATGAGCATTTGAAAAATTAATTGGCATTAATTATGCTCTAAGATTGGATGCCATCTCTGCAGAGGACCCAGAGAACAAAAGTGTACAACTTGTCCACCCTAATGCTGTTTTTTTTGGGGTTCCAATTTTGTTTAAGAATTAACTTTTGTGGCATAAACAGTCAAAATATTTGGATGAGCAGAGTAAAATAAACTGAATATTTTCGTCTTCATAACTTGATAAGGATATGATTTTTTTATAATATGCAATTTATCAAGACGTTTTCCTTTTGGTCTTCCATCTTTATCCAATTTTAATACATTTTATATTTAACATGCTCTTTTTTTTTTTGCAGAAATGAAATAAAGATACCAACATGTAAGTCCACCATTAATGGCAATATAAATTATCTTTTAATACGAGGGTTCCCACTTTTTTTTTACCAACAAAAGGTAGTACAAAAACCTCCTAGAAATGGTACCAAGAGGCCATCCCTGATAGCAATACGGTTTTCGAAAGCATATTAGCTTTGTTCGTTCCCAAAAACTGAGAATTTCTGTCAATTCAAATCCGAAGTTCTGTCAAAGTTGATATGAAAGAATAGAATCGGACTGAAATTTGTAGTATTGGGAAGTAAACGAACGGACCTATATCATTTCCAAAGGTGTCTTATTGGTTAATCCTGCGTAAAATCGAAGTCATGGCCTCATTATATTGATTTCAACGATGATATGTACGTGAAAGAATGCAAACATGAATTGTTTGATTTCTTTTTTTGCAAATTAAGTCGTAAATTACTGATTCTTTAAGTGAAAACAAACCTTTTTGAAATGACAACACGTTGCTTTTGTCTGTTATTGTTCGAAATTCGAAATGACTCATAACCATTCGCATTATAGTGATGTTTGTTTATGATGATGACAGAATGATTGGTGTGTGAGGTTATATGATTATTATTATCCACTGCTTTATCTTTATCGTTCCATTCATAAAATTCAAATAAATCAAATATGGTTCCTCGAAATGTTAAAAAAAAAAAACAGTACCTATTGAGCATCTGTTTGTTTCGCATGAATTACAAAGTCCAAAGATCGTTAAACGCGCCTCATAAAATTATGTCAATTGACATTATATTATTCCCTCTGTGATGTTGGTACTATTGTTGGGGAGAAAACAAGAGGGAGGCGACTTTATAAAAGTCAAAAAGTCAATTAATCTTACACACATGCATGTGTGTGCGTATTTTCATGTTTTTTTTTTGTTTTTTTTTTTTTTGTTTGCTGACAATCCCAAGCAATTTGTAAGCAATGCACGATCATTGGAACTCTCCGCGGATTATCATGGCCTGTGTCCGCGCTCTTGATGATAATGATACTTTTAACCAGTTCGCTGTTCGTTTGAATGCGGACTAAAGAGTCATTTCGCAATCAGAACGCGACGGTCGACCGGAACTTTTAAATTTATTGTTAAGGTCGAAATGGTTGGGTTGTATTGGATTGGATTGGATTGTATGAACTTAGGAAATCTATTTATACATATTTTAATATGCAGAGAAGCGTGAACTTAATCTTTTGCAAGCCAATCGATTGAAACAGAAAGTTGAAATCGTATTTTAGGTTAATATTTGCGAAAACTACTCAATTTCGAAAGGATTAACGGAAAAGTAGGCCGCTTGAATGATTTTATTCTCCCATCTGCCATATTTAGTTGCGGGCACTAAACGACTGATTCAATATTATTAGTCGTGTTTAAAAAACAATGTACATATTAAGGGTGTTTTTTTATAGAGGTATAGAACTTTAAGTTGGCAACACTATTTTAACTGGCAGCCATTTTGTCAGCTGTCAAGTGATTTATTTTTATTTTGGTTTGGCATTTCAACATGAATAGACTGACGCCTGAACAGCGCTTCAAAATTGTGTCCAAATGAGACACAGGTACATCCACAAAAAGTGACTGTTTGGTGTGTTTTATGGTTTGGTATGAAATAATTGGTCCGTACTTCTATAAAAACGATGCTGGCCAGAACGTTACAGTCAATGGTAATCATAAATTGAACAACCATGATGTGTAGGAGCTGTGATTTCAACAAGACGCCGCATAATATGTCACACAGCACGAGCCAAAATTGATTTATTGAAGGAAACGTTTGGTAACCGCATAGTTTCACGTTACGGACCCGTGAATTGGCCTCCAAGATCGTGCGATTGAACCCCGCTTGACTATTTTCTGTGGAGATATGTGAAGTCGCTAGTCTACGTTGATAAGCCCGAAACGATTGACCACTTGAAGGACAAAATTCGCCGCGTTATTGCCGATATACAGCCACAAACGTTGGAAAAAGCTATCGAAAATTGGACCACCAGATTAGAATACGCCCGAGCAAGCCATGGCGGTCATATGCTAGAAATCAAATTTAAATTATAATGTCAGAAGATTATCTTTCGAATAAATTAAATTTCATGTCAATTTAAAAAAATTATCTTTGTTTTATTCCATTTCAAAGTTCTATGCCTCTTAAAAAAAACACCTTTTATTTCAAACACAACAACAACAATGATATCCTTTATCCGCTGGACAAATGTGATAAGGATATCATATTCTCACTTCTGATGGTTTAATGGAACAAGAAACTGTTTCTAGGGACCTAGAAGTATGTGACGTAGAAAAGTTGAAGATGAATCACCGTAAGTGTTGAAAGGTTAGAAAGAGCTCAGATATGAATCTGCAGAAACTGTACACCAAAGCAAGTATAGGACTACTCAACACTCTTTATAATTCTTCTAAAATAATTTGCATTTTTCTAAGAAAATTGCGTCAACCTCGCTTTGCAAATGATATGCTACGCCTTCTACCAACTTTATACTAATAGATACTAAAAAACCATATCCATAAACAAAAATTTAAAGGTATAGTCTAGAGGTAGACATAGAGTCTATATAAATCAAAAACTAGTTGAATTTAGAATTAAAAAAAAAAAATTAAATATCATTCCCCAGTTAGAAAGCAAGTTCGCAAAAAGCTTGTAATACAAAAAAAAAACATATTATAAACAAATTCGCCTTCGGATCGAAATGCCAAGTAATAAATATCAAACCCACATGTCCATGTCCAATTTGAAATAAGTTAAATTATGTACATTTATGAATATCGTATGTCTGATGTGTATATAAAAAATCAGCAATTCGCTAATCATTTATCTGAATCTTTAATTTATTAAAAGATTGTAACTATAATTTGCACACTTTTTTTTCCCTCTCTCCATTTTTTTGTATCTCCGTTAAAATTAAATAGTATTTGCGCAGAGTTTTTTTTATTTTGCAAACAGGAACCGCAAACGCCAATTACCTACATTCACTCCGGTGATCGTAAACAAAAATTTATATAAAAAAAAAAATAAAATAAATAAGTTAAAGAAACCGCAGAGTGGCATCCTACGCACGAAAAAATAAAAAGAATTACGTTTCGAAACCGGACTGCAGCCAGTGGCGAAGCGGTATAGATAAATACATACATTCATAGTATATCGTATTCATCTACTTTTGGCATTTGCGAATTTTGTTGTTTTGTTTTTGTTTTGAGCGTGAACAACTGTGAACTGCGAGAATGTGTAGTAAATTGTTGTTTCACAGCTGTAGTTCGGCAGGTGAATTTCACCAGCATTTATTTATTAGGTTTTTTTTGTAGAATTTGTTAAGGTTTAATATTTTATTTCCACCAATAACTAATCAAGATTAACTGAAGTTTAACTCTTAACTAAATTTCCACTGACCGAAAAATCTAGATTCAATTAGATTTATCCTTACTGGCTGAACACAATAGACGCGCGTGATTATTAAAACTTATTTAACTACCAGAGTCGCGTTCGCGACAGGTGCGAAAAGGCGTTCAAACGCGCTTCTATTGTGTTCAGCCAGTTAATCTTCTTTAAATCTTAAAGATTTACAAGATTGGAAATTTATCTCGAAAAGTTTTCATATATCTAGAAACAGTATTTTAACAAATCGAACTAAGCTTTAGGTTTGAAGCTATATCACGCTGAACGCATTCATTCGAAAATCCATTTTTTTTAATGATATTTTGAATTTCCTGCCCTAAATCTATGTTTTATTTGCCCAGAAAAGCCCTTTAGACCAGTTTATACTTATGAGTGCATAAATAAATAAATAATATTAATTTAATAATGTTCACATTGAAACATTAAATCAGTTTTCCAACACTCTTTTTGTTTATACCAGTCAGACGGGTAGCGCGAATAATGCAGTTTCATATCGAATGCGTATATTAAATGTTAACGTTTTATACCAGTCAGACGCACATACCGAAGAGTAAGTATGGTCATATATTATACGAAATCGTGTATACAGTATAGGTAAAAATGTCTGAGAATATTCAGATTATTATTATATGATAGATGTTTATACCAGTCACGTGCTAATAGTGAATATAGATATAAGTAGTAGATGTTTTCTGTAGATAAAGTAGGAATATCAGAAAATAAAAAAATATCAGTGTAAAATGTAGATCACTATTGTTGCGTAAGTAGCCGTGTAGTTATTTATACCAGTTTATTTATATACAGCGGAAATTGATATTCCTGTAATATATGCGTATGTGGAATGTCTATGTGGAAAAATTTTATTTTTTGTATTCAAAAAGTAATTAATATACTCGATAGCTGTGACGCAGTTTTTTTATACCAATCAGGCGAATATATATAATTGAATTAAGTGCTTGTAAAATTCCCCTAAAATACTGAAGCTTTGATTGTGATCGGAAAACTGGTAACCTATAACAACTTTGGTGCTCAAGCCTGATGATAACTTCATGGCCCGAACCCAAATACATTTTTGCAAAGGCGCGCATTAAAAACTGTTCTCAAATCACGACAACAAATCGTCAGAAAAAAAAGAGAGAGAGAGAGAGAAGGACTCTCAAATCGACCCACGCAATCTGTTATGACAGGTTAGGCAATTTGAAAGGTGCATCATTTATATTTATATCCATATAATAGCAAGGTATGCATGTATTGAAAGGTGCATAAATGTAATTCTTGTTCCAGGCAAATATATCTGATGAAGCAGAAGCAGAAGGCTGTTAAAATTGGATTCTTATCACCCTGATGAATATGTCCGCGTGGCGTGGTCCAGATGCGGTGTTGTGTTACACACACATCATAACATAAAAACTCGTATCCTGTCAACCTGGAGGGTGATGAAATCCACTCATCGTTTAGCAGTTATTTTGGTCGGCAATACAAGTTGGATTTGTCATATCATATAATGAGGAAGTGATGATGTTGTGTTTACAAGGAACAAACGACGATAACCCGCCGCCGGCCGGCCGTACCACCGCACCGTTAGGCAGTTTTCATATGAAGTTATTGATCGATTGGAATTTTTATGATTGAAAATGCAATAAGAATCATTTCCTAAAGGTAAATTACGAATAGGCATTAGGCATATTAGGTTTCATAACTGGGGGAAGTTGATTCTATGAAAAGGAATGCCTTAGTGGCTTTAGGGTTAGTTCATTGCATTGGTTTTGGTGTTAAAATCAGGAAATTGAGATTTACTGAGATAAATGAAAGCTTGGTAGCTTGGTTAAAGAGGATTTTCAAAGCTTTTTGACAAGCTAAAGAAGCACATTCAAAGTAATAATATATAGAAGATGAAGTTTGAGAACTCCTAAGATTTTAAATAAATCTTTAAATAGTTCACGAGCGTCAGTTGGAAAACAAAAAAATTGTTTTTAACGCACTTTTAAATAATTTGTTTCCACGATTTATGTTTACATAAATACTATAAAGGCATATTTTAATATTGGCCACGAACTCGATAAACGGCCTTCTAAATATATAAAGAAATCAAACGCAAACGGCACGCCGGCTATGGCGTGCGAATGCCTCAGTCTGATATGTCTGTTTTTCGTCATTAACCTTAATTATACTTTTATACTTTTTATCCGGATTTATTAAATCTATGTCCATATTATCCTTGTCCTAAATAATCTGTACCTAATTACTAGATCTGGAATCACTGAGAGCAGTTTAAATTCAATTCGATTTATCTACATTGGGTTTAATGTTTGGATTTAAATTAATTTAAATCTGGATTAATTTTTAATCTGGACTAAGTGAGGGAATATTATGGACATAAGTGTATAACTGTTCCGTGCGCAAGGAGTGGAGAGCGACACAAGTGTATAACTGTTCCGTGTGCAAGGAGTGGAGAACGTCTTATCAGATTTATCGTTCTCATATAAATAGAAAGACTGGGAAGGCGAATTGTGAGAATTTATTTTTTTTAACAAACTAATTGTTACTAACTTACTATTTTCTGGTTTTCCTTCACTGCACTTGGTCGTATTTCAAGTTCAACAACTCCATTAGTAATATCTTAATTCTGACAGTGATCTTTTCTCTGCATGCATTATTGATATTGTCATTTGTTTGCTCCATTTTTCTTGCTCTAAAACAGCTATACAAATGAAATCAATCAAGAGTATTAAACGTAAACAAATGTTCATCTGCACGAGAAAGCCATCCATTATCTCGCATGAATGTAGTCACGATGTATAAAACACTCTCCACTCATTCATCCCATTCAAGGAAGACAACTTATGTATCTAGAGAATGAGTAGGAACTTCATTCGCACTTGATAACTCATCACTATGCATAATTAATGTCTCAACAATTCTATTGTCTTTAGTCATAGTCACACTATTTTTCAGCATTATATTCTCTTTGCCTCCCTGAGGCGCCGCCAAAGTACCTATTGTTTTTTTTTTTTACTTTTTTCCTCGTATCTTGAGCACGCTTGAGAATGTTTTAGAAAATTATGTGAAGAGATACAGTAAGCATCGTTTGATTAAAGACAGTTTATTTTCTTTTTTTTTTATTTTTGAATGCCATTCACAATTTTTTGGTTTAGTTGTTCAAAGTCTCATGCAAATTTCACTTTTTTACACAGACAATCAAAACACTTAGTGTAATAATATATGCACGAGAATACCTTAGCTTAGCGAAATAAGGTGTAAATGGGGCAGTTACCTAGCTCGGAGTTTAACCGGATTTAGTTAATCCTGCAAATAAATTATAACCGAGTTAACTCAAAAGCTATTTTTCAGTGGAGCATTAACTTTAACTCCTATAAGGCTCAGTTTTTCAGCAAGAGTTAGCTAAGACTAGAAGAAAATTAACCAGCAGATTTTGGGTGGAGAATGCGGAACGAATAAAGAAACTCAGTGGATAAAACACCAAAAGCATCTGTTCAGTTAATCCTGAGTTAACTCACCAAATTTGAGATAGAAGTGCAAAACTATAGAAATCAATGTTCCCAGATAAAATGAAAAATTAAAAATTTAATTCTCAATAAAAATTTAATCTAGATTAAAAATTAAATCTGAAAAATAGCCCTAAGAGGTTAAAAGCCAAATGAACAAAAAAAAGTTGGTGAAACTTTTCTTGTGTAGAACCGCATAGCAAACATCATATTTTTTCTCAGGAAAAATTAGTTTTCACGATATTAACATAAATGAAGTTAACCCCCTTCCCCTAACTTAATCTTTAGCCCTGGTTCAAATTCAGGCTACTTTAGGAAATGCTATTAAGATATAAAAATTAAGCTTTCCACCAAACTTCAGCTTTGTCAGATTTTTCTCGGAACTAGGCCTTTTCTTTTGTCTACTTTTCCTGGACTCTATCTGTCTTGAAACAAGTTAAACGGAGTGTATTTCTTTCAGTTCTTCTTGTACATACGAAAAAGGTAACTTTAATTTCATTATAATTTTTGCAACTTATTCATTGGGAACTATTAACACGTTGTTGTAAATGCATAATTAGTTCTTTGTCAGTGGGTTTTTTTGTTTATTATGCAACAGAGTAAGTTTAAATTACCACCGCTTTTATTCAATTAGTCAAAATATTTAACACGTGCCTTAAAGAGCCTTTTGTGCGTTCGGTTTGCATAATTACGTCTAGTAGTGGTTCATGGTATAAGAAGAACAACTTTTTACACCCTCAGTTTTCTTGAAAAATTGTCTTTCCTTTGAAAAACGCTAAAAATAGTTTGTTTGTTCATGAGTATTCATCAGTTAAAACATTGAGTCACGTGAAATAAAAAGGCGACTGTGAGACTTAGGGCCAGTTTCACAGTCGACACTTACCGGAATAAGTGGCACTTAAGTTTCCCATATTAGTAATTTAAGCTAAATTTAATAGCTAGCGTAAGTGGAACTTAAGTCACCAACATCGGAGACTTAAGTGCCACTTATTCAGGTAACAATGAAAGGTGATATTGTGTATTAATCTTTCACATTCCCCACTTAAGTGTCACTTTTCTGACTGTGAAACTGGCCCTTAATTTGTCAAAATTTAAAATTCTTCTTGAAATTTTGTTTACCTAAAGCTTTAAATTCTCAACTTAAAGTCAAGAACATATTTTGACGTACAACGCAATTTCTCTACAAAATATTTGGATTGGAGAATTCGCAACTTTGGGACTTTTCACAACTTTAATAAAAAAAAAAATAATGCTTGATTTACAGGACTGACAAATTAGCAGTTTTTTTGCAAGTAAACTGCCAAAAGAATGAATTTGTCCATTCTTCTGACAGTTTTTTGACAGTTAACTGTAAGTTTTTTTGTACGGTCGTACATGTGAAGAAGATTGTGCGAAAAACATCTATATATAAATAAATTCCATTTCACAAATAAGGTGAAAACAAAATTTTAGTGTTTTTTTTTGTCGAAGAGCGATGAAAGTTCTTTTTCCAGATAAAGATGTTCTAATTTTTCTCTGAGTCATAATTCCTTTTGGAGAAATCCATGAATACGAAAATTATTTTGTGACGAAAGAAATACTAATGGTTCCATTTTTTCCTATTTTCTCCAGAAGTATTTTTGTTTCTTGGAAAAAGTCTGATTTTTCTACTAAGTTCTTGGCATCTGTTTGACCTCAAACAAAACAACATACATTAATATTTTTCTTCGATGAATCATAACTTTCAATCGGCTAGTGCATTATGTATTTGTTTTTTTTTTTCGCTTCATATATAAAACTAGATCAGACCACACCGTATTTCGTCCTGACTAATGCGCATGCTATATGCTCAAAACCTCACATTTTTTATCAGATCACATCACATAATGCCATGAGTCCGAGAAGTGGGCAAGCCCCCTCCCGCCAGCCCCATCAGAGCACTTCACTGGAAGTGTAATTGCAATTTTATATTTAACACTAATGTAATTGCGTATAACCAGCTGATGGCTATTTGGTTTTTTGTATATCGAGAGGTTCAAAAGTTCAAAACAAATGTGCAATTGAAGAAGGCCAGTCAGTATATGAGTATCGTTTCAAGATTGGTTTTTATTATCTTTATGAATCACTAAAAATATATACCTACCTACCTAATGGCTTTCTCGAGTGCTGCGTTATGGGTGCTTAGTAGATTTATAGAGACATTCAAGTGCTTGCAGTTTAATTTGATTTGATATTAATTGAAAAATATAGGAGAAAGAAGTTTTATGTCGGAGATTTGTTTTTTTTATCATTTTACTCAAGTAGTGGATAATGGCAATAAGCTTATTGACGCTTACTACTGTTTGTCGTCTCACTTTGGGTATTTTTGTTATATTTTTATTTGTTATGACAGTGGCACTTAATTGTCTTTGTTACACATAAAGCTTGAAGTCATAAATTTGCTATAAGATATAATCAAGAAATACATTCATTAAATTGATACAAAAAGTCTGACTTTTGTTTACCAAAATGCAGAAGGTACCTTAAAGAGTATACACAATTTTTTTTATCAAAATCGTTCGAACCGTTTTTGAGGTAACAATTGCATCGCAGGTTCCCTACTGTTATTTTTGGAGCTTAAAATTCCAAGTTTGAAAAACATATCTTTAGCGGTTTAGTATATTGAGCTACAGACTAGAATTGCAGGACTCTTTCTTTCTTTTTTTTTTTTAAACATACGTTAATCACAAGTAAAAAGTGTATAAGTGGGTTTAAAATTAAAATCTTGTATGAGCTCGGTAGGGTATTTCGACAAATAAGCCTTACAGAAGCTTAAGATTTTCTGATCTCAATATAGAGTCTACCTATATAAAGTTCAAGAGCCGACTGCAAATTTTGGGAGTATGAGTTTAACTGCTTGAACACAATGGAGACGAAGCTGCAACTGGAGCTGCAGCCGGACTAGCTGTCAAAATATTGAATACAGATAATTTCAATGCTGTGACCACCAACTTTTAACTTTTGCGTGCAGCATTTTTGACATTTTAAAATTGATGGAGACGAACCAAGCCCATTGCAACTCGATGAGTGTTTAAATAGGGGCTGAAATGAGCTTCAAGCTCTATTTAATTCCCCATGTTTACAAAATTCAGAAAAGATGCAATCAGCTGACGCAACAATTGACATCAAATTTCAGAAATTTTTAAAAATATGGGACACCCTAACCTACAAAGCTGTCAAAAAGTGTCGAACGTGCTTTTATTTATGTACGTACCCACAATGAAGCTGCACGTAAATTAAAGCATATTCGACACTTTTTGACAGCTTTTGCAGCTGCAGCATTCTATTGTGTTCAACCAGTAAGGGAATGTAGGTTAGGGTGTCCCATATTTTGAAAAATGTCGGTAGTTATAAATATTGTTTTTTTTTGTATATTTATTGCTGGTTTTAACTGGGTCAATATTGTTTAAAAATATAGTCCTGCAGATATCTGTCAAGTCTATCAATTTTATAACAATTTTATCGAGATTTTAAGTAGAATACTATGAAAACTACGTGCATTTTGTGTGAAAAATTGAAAATTCAATAAGCACGGTATAATAAAGGGTGTTTTTTTTTAGAGGTATAGAACTTTAAGTTGTCAACGCTATTTCAATTGGCGGCCATTTTGTCAGTTGTCAAGTGATTTATTTTTAGTTTGGTTTGGCATTCCAACATGAATAGACTGACGCCTGAACAACGCTTCCAAATTGTGTCCAAATGGGCCCAAAACAAGATTGCCGCTGACCCCAATTATTTTCATAAGCGAATTTTGCTAAGCGATGAAGCTCATTTTTTGTTGAATGACGTCAATAAACAAAACTGTCGTATTTGGAGTGATGATAATCCTCAAGTGTATGTTGAGACACCGTTACATACTCAAAAACTGACTGCTTAGTGTGCTTTATGGTTTGGTGGAATAATTGCTCCGTACTTCCATAACGTTACAGTCAATGGTTACCGCTATAGATGCATGATTACTGACTTTTTGTGCAGGAGCTATGATTTCAACAAGACGGCGGGCGCAACATGACACACAGCTCTTGCCACAATTGATTTATTGAAGGAAACGTTTGGTAACCGCATAGTTTCACGTTACGGACCCGTGAATTGGCCTCCAAGATCGTGCGATCTAACGCCGCTTGACTATTTTCTGTGGAGATATGTGAAGTCGCTAGTCTACGCCGATAAGCCCGAAACGATTGACCACTTGGAGGACAACATTCGCTGCGTTATTGCCGATATACGACCACAAATGTTGGAAAAAGTCATCGAAAATTGGACCTCCAGATTAGACTACGTCTGAGCCAGCCCTGGCGGTCATATGGCAGAAATTATATTTAAATTATAATGCAAGAAGATATCTTTCGAATTAGTCAATTTAAAAAAAAACATTTTTGTTTGATTCCATTTCAAAGTTCTATAGCTCTAAAAAAACACCCTTTATTGAGATTGGGACTTGAAACTTGGAACCATTTTTTTTTTTTGCATACAAATTCAAAAAATTTCAAAATATTGGACACCCTAATGTAGCTTTATACATCGTGATATCGAATACAAAAGTCTGACAGGTTTTTTCTCAGTCTTTGATGGACCCGTGGTTTTCAAGAGTATTATAAATCCAATCCCGAAATATGCTCTCGGCTCTTCTACTAAAAAGGTACATCAGAAAGCAGCGAAGTTGAAATGAAATTATTTTTTGCAACGCAACTACCTTGACTTTAAAGATTTTATTACCGATTTCTTCAGGCGACAATATTACATAAAGTCTGTGTTAAAGGTAGGTATATTTTTATATTTATAATATTATGTGCGCTTGTAAAAAAAAAAATATTTTATTCACGTGCTTACGATATATTTCTTTTACGATTATCATGATACTATAATGTTCACGCATTTTATGAGCTTTAACACCTTTTTTGGTGTTATTAAATGTTTTATGAATAAATGATGATGGTCATATTATTTAGCACTGCGTTGGTGTTTTGTCAATTTTTACATTTTATTATTTTTATTGTATATTTTAAAAAGGTAATTCACCTCAAAACTTCTATTTATATACTTTCCATTTAAAAATCGTTGACACTGTATTTATTTATTTTTTTATTTTGGTTGATCTTAAATTAGTCGATTCTTTAAGAAGGTGTTTATAATGGCTTTGAGATCTTAGCACCCCGAAAAAAAGTATGTCATCTAAAAGTTTAATAATTGGTTAAATATATTTCAGCTAGGTTCAGGAATTGGTTAGCTATAGGAAATTTGTAATCAATGTTTAACATTTTCCAAAGACATCAGTGGTTCTTAGGCCCAGTTTCTCAGAGTTAAACCAGAGTTAGTTGACTCTAGAAGTAAATTAACGCACAATTAACTAAGGAAGCAGTTTTTTGGTGGAGAATGCATACGGAACGACTTAACAAACTCGGTAGATAAAATATCTAAAGCAAGTGTTCAGTTAAATTTGATGAGTTAACTCGGGTTTAACTTTAATCTCGCACTGAAAAACTGGACCTTAGAATCTCATTTCTGGGATATTCGCCAACAAAAAGTTTGTCATCTGACAGGTCTTAGTGACCTCATAAAAGGTCAAATAGTTCCAGAAATTGGTCAGCCATAGGTTATTATTTGCGATTTAGCTTAGAATTTTTTAAGGTAGGTACTTAGTATAGATTGAGACCTTGAACAAATCTTTAAAAATTCACTAAAAAAAACCTGAGGTTGACCAATTAATGAAACTAGATTAGCTTTTATGAAGTCACAAAGGCCTTTCAGATAATATATTTTTTTGCGAATATCCCTCATACGGGGAAAGCCGTTTATAATAAATACTACCCCGTGGCTTAATGGTAAGTGCGTAGGACTGTTATGCTGGAGGTCTGGGTTGGATTCCCAGCCTAGGCCACCTAAAAAAAAAGAATCGACTACTGCCTCTTGCGTGGAAGTGACAAATCCTACAAGAGCATGTATCTCTTGTCATGAATAAGTGCTTCTCACCATAGCCGTTCAGATTCGGCAGAAAATTGTAGGTCCCCTCTATTCCTGCAAGCAAACAATACGCACACAGGAATTGTTGAGAGTTGTAAGTAACTTAGGTTCCTACTCTTCACGAGCTGGCTCGCCACCAAATGTATTTTTTTCTTTGTTGTTTTAATATAAATTGTACAGTACAACAAAGATATAAGAAACTCTGAAAATCCAGAAAATTTATTTCTTATATTCGAATGAAAACACAGATATTTACACTTAAAAATAAATTATGTAAGAAGATACAACTAGTTTTACGAGATCAAATAAAGAAATTTTTCGAATAATGGGATTTTATTTGTAAGTTCTAAATTTCCATTTAATTATTAAAATTTTTTTTTACAATTATAATTAATCGTGTCTATTTTTCTCATTCACAGTGTGCGTTTTACTTATTACTTTGTATAGCTGCGGAGTTTACTTTTTATGGCATTTATACAACTTGGAATGAGTCAGTTAAGAAGATGTTGATTTGAATAATATTGTATATTCACAATCAGTCAACTTGCAACGTCAACAATAAATTAAAGATAAAATGCGCAGACCTTGAAAATGCCATATTAAGTAAATTTACATCAAAGTATCTACGGAAAAATTGCGTCTTACTGTTGTTTTAGGCACAAAACGGTGATATCTATTTTCCTTGTTTATTTGCATTTACATTTACATATAGAACTTGAAATATAAATTAGTACTTTTGTATTGAAGATTGTAATATTTTTTGAAATGTCATTCTGTTTGTTTACAAGATACGAAGCCGGTGAACAAATTCGGATAGCAGTGATTTCTGACAACACTTTTGTTCATATTTTTAGCCAAAACACAAATTAAATTAATTCATTTAACAAGACAGGTACTTGCTGAATAGTGTTGTTAAAGCTGACTTAAACCTAAAAAATAAGAAATTATTAAGAAAGTTGACTTAAAGCAGTAAAGTAATGAAAGTACCAATCAAGATACAATTCAAACGTTTTGTAATCTTTTTATTTGTACAAGGTGGCGCAAAACGAAACACCCCATTGGGAAGATGTTATAATTTTTGCAAATGGCGTCGCACGTCAACCATATTTGACATTTGTGAACTAGACAGCTGTAGTATACAAACAGACACGCATAATGGAGCGCTATACTCCGCTGACAAGCTATCCTCAATTTCAACAACGAAGAAGACGATTTTGCGTGGAAAATCATCATGATCGACGAGGCGTATTTCCACTTAAGCTCAAAGCCACTGTGTGGTGCGGCATTCATGCGGGAGGAGTGATTGGGCCGTATTTTTTTTTAAGGACGCGATCAGCAATACGGTGACTGTTATACTAGCCGGAATTGGATGAGCGAGGCTTGGTGAACATATTGTTTCAACAAGACAGTGCACACACAGCACGAGTCACAATGGATAATTGTGAAAGAATTGTTTCCTCGTCACGTAATCTTCCGTTCTGGCGATTTGGAATGGCCGATTTAACCATCCTAGACTTCTTTCCTTGGGTCTACTTGAAGTCACGGGTTAGTGCCAACAAGCCTCAGACAATCGCAGCCCTTAAGGAGAATATTCGGTTATCACCGGAAAGTCATGGAAATGCGATAAAACGGGCACAAATGTGTATCAACACTGGCGGCAGCCACTTGACGGATATCATCTTCTCCACTTAACAGACAAAATTGTAAGGGTCTAAATAAAGATTTCCATCACTCAAAATCATTTTTTTTTTTTAAATTTAGTAAAAATGTAATTCAAAAACAAAATTGGATGATTAATTTTGCGCCACCTTGAATATAGTACAAAATATTGACATGAAGGAAATGATCACATTGCATGACTTTTGTTTCTATTTCTTGAAATAATTATCATGGGTCACAAGCATAACACATTTCATAATATTCAATCACATAAGTCATGTCTATCACTTTATTATTACAAAATGAAATTACATAAACTATTTTCCACAATTATAATAAATTACTCCGTGTGCCCATACTATCTATCGATTAACCTCATTTCATTCACACTTCTCATGGAAAATTTGTTTCACACAAATATCTAGATACTTTTTCTTTCAATGCACTTTTGTGCGGTTATATGTCCAAACTAATTTTCTACCACGAATACAAAAAGAAAATGGTATTACCACACGACCCAAGCCAGACCAAGCCAACCAACCAATGAGAATTGACCGATGAGGCTGAAGATGACGATGATCATGATCAACATCGAAAATGATTACGAATTCGATAATTTACTTTGAACAAAACATCAAAGATCATGTTACCTCTGTCCACTGAGGTGAGACAAACAAAAAAAAAAAAAAAACATTGAAAAACAAAACATAAGAAACACATTTCAACACAGACTTTTTTTTTTTTTGTTCGATGTTTTTGATGCCAGGAAGAATTTTTACACTATGTTGAGCAATTTTCATAACATAACATAAATCATTGTGGAATTAGGAAAAGACAAAGGAATTGTAATCCATGTGAACATGAGAACCCCCGAGATGGCACACTGGCACACGTCCGCGCATGTGTAGACGCCTGAGGGCATTCAAGGAATGTAAAGTGTATTTGACAAGAAGAAAAAGAATGTCATAAACAATCACAAAACAGGGTGTTGCACCAGAAATATGGGTCACAATTTTCTAGTAGGGATATTTTGGTTTGAGCATATCCAATTCGGAGGAAATTTTTAAACGTCAAACCTTGGAAACACTCTCATTGAAGAAAGAGATAGGTATGTAGCTGTCGATAAGGAAACAGATTCATTCAAGGTCATAAATTTTGTCGTTCAATGTGCGAATTTAACTTTTCAGTGATGCCACTTTTCTGTAATTGCAGCAGGTCTACTGCACTTAACATTTCATGGGTTCTTTTTCAATATTACTCAACAGTAGCCGTGTTTTATTGGTAATTTTATAGCCAGCGCAGTAAAATTTCCCTTGGCAAACAAAAACATAGAGTGTCGATAAATTAGCCAGTAAAAGAGTGGATATAAAAGTGGATATACATAGTTAGAACTTTGAAGATGAAGATGGCGCTCTTGAAAATATTCATGACTTGAACCTTAATGTTGTTTTTTACTCACAAAATGGATGTGATCTATGATATTTGTAATTTGGTGGAGACAAAATGGATTTGAACTATCATATTTGTAGAGAACACAGCATAAAGTTGCTAAATCGTTTTATTAACACAGCCAAAGCGTTTTATTTATACTTGATTATTGCGCTAGCTATAAATTACCAATAAAACACAGCTAGTGATGAAACTTATGTCAAATGAAAGCTTATGGAGAGTACTTTATTTCATTATATACCAGGTTAATTGAAATCTAGCGCGAAAATGGTGTTTTGGCGCATTTTATAAAAAATATATTTAAAATGGAAAAAAATTATTTAAAAAAATGCCAAAACTAACTTAAAAGAGTTTTATCTTTCTTGAAAGCCAAAAGCCTGCTCTTTTATTTTATTTTTAAATCAACTTATTTCTATTAATAGATTTTGAAAAATTAATTTCAAACTCAAAAATGGTAAAAAAAAAATTGAATACTGATTTTTTCACAATTTTAATTCGCTTTTATTTCGTATTCAATCAAGAATTATTAGACGTATAGTGAATACTAAAAGCAAATTAAGAACTTAATTTTTAAAGTCCACTCTTTTGCACTTTTTTTTTAACCAGTGCCTACGTTCTGTAACTCTCGCATCGATAAAATTGGTCTAGAAAAGTTAAAAAATGAAACGAAACTCATAGGATTTGTTTCAATTCTCATCAATTAATTTTATCGATGGGATAGTTATAGTACGTATAGGGAACACCTGTTTGACTCGAATTTGGTTCAAACGCAGCGTTAACAATCCACACTTACGACCATGTTATTCTCCTGTTCTCCCAGATTAAAACTTTAATCCAGATTAAAACTTTAATCCACATGAAAACTTTAATCCAGATTAAAACTTTAATCCAGATTTAAGCTTTAATCCAGATTTAAACTTTAATCCAGATTAAAAGTCATTTGTCATGTTGTTTCGCTTCCAATATTAAAAAAAAATATATATAAAATAATAATAAATTAAGGAAGAAAGTGGGAAATTAAAAAATAAATCAAGATAAATAGAGTTTATTCTAGAAATACAGGAAATGAAAAGATTAGGAAAAGAAGACGACTTCGCAGAACTGGTGGAACAGAAGATAATGAAAATGCTATTTGTGGAACTTTTGGATATTTAAGAAGGGCTGCGTCGAAGATTACAATGAAGTATTTTCGAAGTATTATCGATGTGATGAAAGACATTCTTCCGGCTTTAAATGATGGTTACATAGGAATTTGATGGAGATTGTCGTTCGTATTTTATTGAGTTGCTGATTTTTGCAAAGCTTAAAATATTCAAATTTTTCATTATAGAGTTTGTAATATTTATTCTTAAGAAATTTCACATTTCCCCATATTAAAAGTTAGATTAAACGATTTTAAATCTGGATTAAAATATTTTACATCTGGATTAAAGACATTTTAAATCCATTGGATTTAATGCATAGTTTGGAGAGAATAATATGGACATAAATTCTAATTTTCGGATTTAATAAATCCGGCTTTAATGGTTGGATATAAATTTCACTTTAATCCGGAGTGAATAAAATGCCGATTAGTGACAGAATTATGATATTTCCCACAAATTTATAAAAAAAAAACATCGCTGGTTTTAACAAAACTTTACTAATATTTTTTTCTTAAGAAAAAAAGAATATTTTCACTGCGGGAACACCCTGTGAAGCTATTTAACTCGCCTGCAGCACAATCACTCAGACTTTAACAATCAATTACACTAAAATTAATGAAAACCCAGACCTCTTGACAGGAAATTGAGTTTTCATCTTCACTCTCTTGGATATAATAGAAAAGAGGCGAATTAGCCATCACCATTATCGGTGTAATAACTTGCGGAGACAACTTGTGCGGGGTTCATTAATCCTTCACTTGTTGTTATATTTGCGCCATCTCCTATAGCCCAAGCTAAAGCATCATGTCAGTCAGGCCAGCCCAGGGCCAGGCAGGCAAGTCGAATCCTAAACAGGAAGAGGAGAGGTCGGCATGTGTCTTCTTTCAGTTTGTCTATAGGTATTTTTTTTTGTGAATTTTTGTTTAAGTCTACCATTTGACTTTTTGCTGAAAAACCACACAAAGAAAAAAAGAATAAAACTAGTTCCTCTCGGGGAGTAGTGCCTATTTGTAGACAAGATGGCACATGGAATAGAATTTCAGGACAGAAGGCTCTTTGCAGAATATGCTATGTTGTGTTGTGTGTGTTTGAGTACTTCTATGTAGGTACTCATTTCATTGCTGACGTTCAAGACACGCCTCTTAGATATGTTAGATACTTTATGGCTAATTGCTGCAAGCGAAACACTTGGGAATTTGTGTGCATCTTGGTTTGTCTTTGTTGAGATAACAAAGTTTTATTTTTTCTTGTATTTTTCGCAAATTAAAAAAAAAAAAAAAATAAAGAAATATGTACTTCAAAAATTGTATTTGAGTTCATTTTGAGCGTGAAAAGAATAAGTAAAACAAAAAGTGAAAATATTTTGTTAAAATTGTCAAAAATTTTGATAGATGTGCTGCCAAAATGTCAAATTAAATATTTTAACGATGCCGACTATATTTAGTCTGGAAATAGATACCTATCTGAAAGATACCATCAGCTTAAATTTAAAAAAACATTTTCTTTCATAAAGGTTTTCGAACTTTTAAGCAAATTGTAGCTCTGGAACGAACCACTTTTCGTCAGATTGAATATACTGAGAGTTAGTTTCTTGCATATTTATTGCCATCTTAAAATCCCTTCCAACTCTACATAACCTATAAAAAGCTAAAGCTTCTCGCCATTTTTAGTTGGAATATTCTGGGATTCGATGATCGATGATCGCGTGATAGGTCAACGCACTATAACCACTAGGCCAAAGGGAAGGTACTATTAATGAATTCTTCATGAGTTTATTTTCAGCAGAGAAGATAATAAATGTCAGTTTGACACCCTCTAAGAAGAAAGTCATCGACATCGACATCGAGTTCGACAAAAATGCATTTGTCTTGAGTGCATTTGAAATGAAGCTATGTATATTATCTTTTTATTATTATTTTTTTTTTTTTTTTTCAAAACAAAGTAAGAATTTCCTAGAAGACCTTTTACTCTAAGTTAATATAGCCAAGAACTGCATTACCCACCCACACCCATGCACAACTACGAGTAGATATACATAAGTTCATTTGTTCAAAGTGCAATAAATTTTGTCGCCATGCAGACAACTTAAGTCGCCGTTCTTGCGGTTTTCCTTTTCATGTTGTTTTCATTCCAAAATAAACAAAGGAATGACTGAATCCAGAGTATACCTATACAAAAAGTACTTATGCAGTGGTTTTTTTTTTTGCTTGTAGACAAAAGTCTGCAATTTTGTCATATAAGAAAAAAAGAAACAAGAAAATTCGCCGCCATACTATAGCATGCCGGTTTCCTTTTACATAATCGTCGCGTCGTCGACGGACTTGAATTCATTTTAAAGTCGTCTAATGCCGCAAGTAGGATTTATTGTTATGCTACATGGAAAACATAAACACACAGCTACATTGTAAAAGCTGCATTGTTTTGTTAACAAATCAATAAAAATTATACAAATAAGACATTTTTAAACTTGTGCGCTATAAGCTTACCTGATCGCATATGATATCCCATTTCTTAACGTCGTCGTAATTTTTCAAAAGTTTCGCTTTATCTGGTGGTAGATCCATGGAGGCCTGCAAATAAAAAAAAAAGAAACCAAAGACGGATAAGTTTATATTTGACCCAAAAAAAAGTTTAAAGTTAGTGTTGTTATGAAAAAAAGGCTTAACCAGGAAGACTGGGAAAAAGGAACAAAGAAAAACGATAGTTTTCATTCTCATGTCTCAAAGTCTTGAAAATATATCTGCTTAGTAAGGTCTTGTTGTCATACTCAAAAAGGCGCAATCTGACCATGTTTTTTTTATGTGTGTCAAGTTAGCATTACCACTTCAAAATTTTATAAATCTAATAATTGGATTAATATTCGTGAATTTGTCGTAAATTTGTCGTGAAACAAAAAAAATTTGTAGCGCTTGTTTTTTTTTTTTAAATAACCCCTGACTTGACAGTCAAGTTAGCATTACCACCCCTCTAAAATGGGTAAAATGAACTCGACAACAAAAAAAGAAGTTTGCCATTAATTGTCGTGAATTTGTCGTAAATAAGTAGTGAAAGAAAAAAAAATTGTCGCGACAGTTTTTTTTTGTTAATCCCAAAAAACCTTAAAATTGCATTTTTCAGGGAATCCAGCCTTACCACCAATTTGATTTGCTATATTTTTTTTACTGATTGGATTTTTGATAACGAATTTGTTTAAACAACTGTCGCAAATCAACAATTACGACAAAATCGCGACAATTAATGACATACTTCATTTTTTTTCTTCACTCAATTTTACCCCTTTTGGACGGGTGGTGCCTTTTGAGGTATTTTCATATTTATTGGATTTTTTTATAGAAAAAAGGGCGCGACAAATTATTTGATGGTTCAACTTATTTACGGACATAGAGCGACAATTGTTTAAACAAAGTCCCTATCAAAAACCCACTCCGGAAAAAGATATAGCAAATCAAAGTTGGGTTAATGGTGGATTCTCTGAAAAATGCAATTTTAAGGTTTTTTGGGATAACTGGCGCGACAAATTTGTTTTCTTTCACTATCTACTAATTTACGACAATTTCACGACAATTAATGGCATACTTCTTTTTTTTTTGAGTTCATTTTACCCATTTTGGAGGGGTGGTCATGCTAACTTTACTGTCAAGTAAGCATTACCAGGGGTTATTTTTAAAAAAACAAGCGCGACATATTTTTTCGTTCACGAAAAATTTACGACAAATTCACGACAATTATTCCAATTATTAGATTTCTAAAATTTTGAAGTGGTAATGCTAACTTGACACAGATTTTTTTTTTTAAGTTTAAAACGCATATTTAGCAATGAAAGGTATACGCTATTACATATTAAGTAGGATATTCCAAAATATCCGTATACTTTGAAGCACTGAAGGTAGTGAAAATAAAAAACTGCGTTCCTCTCCAAATACCACAGATTTCTTTTTTTTTTCAAGATAAAATTTCGACTTGGGTATATCATAATCATGAAGTTGTAGCCGGAGTTTGCATTTGATCCTCCAGTCAAACTTTACCAAAATATCGATTGGGTTTTTTGAAGAAAAACCGTGGTTATATTTGGTAACCACTGTGACTGCAGGGAATAGAATGATGAGATGAAAAAAATAAAAAGCTTTATTGTAAAGTTAATATTAATGTTAATATTATAATTTATAAGAAACTAAAAAAAAATTGATTATTTTAGAAAAATTCTTGCTGCACGTACAGCTTAGGCCTACGCTTGTTGACATAAGCTTCAACTACACCAGTTCTTGTAAATGCTTGGTTGAAAGTCTTTTAGTATCAAGGAACAAGGGCAAAAGTAAACTTAATATTATTTGGAAATTCTATTAATTTGCTAAAATATCAAACACACACAAGAGGTCTGTTAGTTCTAAAAATTGAACTAGGGCCTGGTTTTTTTTTTGTGCTTAATTTCTTGAAATGTGTTGGTTTGTCGGACGAAATGTTCTTGTGCTTCTCCATGTTTCATTCAAATCCAACTTTTTGTATCCGGCATTCGAATTTTTTTTTCCAGAGAAAGATAAGCTTCCAACATTGAATACTCATCGTATTTTTGTAAGAGTTTCTTCAAAAATAAAAATTAATAGTTTCAAATCTTGTGTTTGCTTTCATTTCCGGTAGACATTCCGGGAGCCGAGAAATATCATAAATCACTAACAGCCCTATTAATAAAAAAAACGCTTATTCCACCATTATTTTACGAGTTTAATACACCATATGGGTTAAAATTTTCCATCAATATAAAAACAAAATGTTCGTGGAATAGTAAAGTGACGTTTACGAAAAATCCCTTAAGAAAATCTACTACAATAAGTAAAATGCCTGTTTGTTAACTTGAAAGTTTCGCAAACTTGTTTTTTTTTTTTTGTACGGGCTTTGACAGCAAACTGTGAAAATATGTAGAGAAAAAATAATAAAGCTTACGTTACCAAACACACTTTAGAATTCTCTTGTAGATATTATATTTCTGTCAAAATTATTATCATTTTTTAATTGTTTGTGTTGTGTCTGTTGTCCACCTCTTGTATCCCCATCTTCAACAATTGCTACGATTTTCTCCATATTTTCCTTGGAAAACCTATTTTTCTTCCTGAAATCCTCCTCACTAAGCAATTGCATTGGATCATTTCTGGTTTTGCATATTTAGCTTTCTCTTGTCGTTGATGACTGGTTGTACAATAATTGCAAATGGTTTCGGTGGTTAAGCTTTGTAAACGTCACTTAGTAGAAATTTTTTTTAATTAATAACATTTTGCTCTCAGTCCACGGAATAAGGCCTAACGCTTCGCTATTCTATTTATCAATTTGGCTGTTAGGAGTTAAAATTCACTTCTCGAAACCACTTTGTGACTGTTCTATAAGCGCAGCAACATATAAAAAAAGATTTTACAGAAAATTAATTTTGCCTTAAATATAAAATCAATATCGTGACTCTCGAATTATAGAGGGTGATTCGCATTAAGTGTGACAAAAAGCTAGAGCGTGCAGCGTGGGGTCGAGATAGAAAAAAAATCGTAACAACAACAACGGTAACAGTTGAATGTTATACCTTTTTTTAAGGCCAGAAATCTCTTCTTTTAATATCTTTTTAAATAAAGTTGTTTAAGTGAACAGTTTTTGAAAAATTAATTTACAAACTCAAAATTTAAAAAAAAAACTTTTTTTTTTTAATTTTGTTGAAACTAATTTTGTTCAAATTTTTTTTAATATTCAATTCTCTTATTAATTTTTAGTCCAACACTAAAAACCAGATACTAAAATCAATTATTATTTCCACTATGTAGGTAGTAAAGTAGATTTAGTTATTTTAAATTTTCTCAAAAAGTACAAGACATTTAAGCATCCGGTTTTCTTTTTTTGACTAAAAATTTATAAGAGCATTGAATTGTGAAAACAAAAATAGTACTTAATAACGTAAAATTTTGAAAAGAAAATAGTTTGAATTTTTTTTTATTTTTTCTATTCAAAATTTTCAACAACTGTTCACTAAGGGCTAGTTTTTCAGTGCGAGATTAAAGTTAAACTCGAGTTAACTCATCAAATTTGGTGAGTTAACTCAGGATCAACTGAACAGATGCTTTTGATGTCTTATCCACCGAGTTTTTTAGTCGTTCCGTATGCTTTCTCCACCGAAAAATTTGATCCATCAGTTCAGTGTGGGTTAATTTACTTCTAGAGTTAGCTAACTCTGGTTTAACTCACCACTGAAAAACTGGGCTTTAATCAACTTTATTTAAAAAGAAGAGATTTCTGGCTTTGCGAAAAGATATAGCATGGCCTTGTTGGTATTGCAGTTGTTTTAAAATAATTTTTGTTGTGTTTTAAGTCAATTTTTTTATTGAGAATTGCCCCTCACGGCTTAACTCGACCCAACCTGCACGCTCTAGCTTCTTGTCACATTTTATGCGAATCACCCTGTATAACACAGAAAATGATTCATTTGTTCATCAATAAATCACCTTAATTTAATTCCCAAAAAGCATATAATTCTTATTTTGTATAAAATCTTAAATTTGACATTAATACGATACTCAATAGCTGTCACCTCATTAACATTTGACTCATTCCATCTAATATGGAATTACATTATAACGACCGACCCCATGGTGTCATTTATTCGTCGCTGTTTGCCGCCTTGACCCTGATAGAACAACCGAACATCACTATACATTCAAACGTTCAACGTTAAAACTTCTTCTCTTACTCCCGTTTGGTAAGGGGGGGAAATATGATATCATACTACACTCTATAGAGCTTCCCATTTCCTGGCAAAAAATAATCTCATAGCCGCAATCAAATTCTCCACTCGTCTGAGCAATATTTTATAATCACATACATACACATACAGATACACGATTATAGTTATGTTTGTTTGTATGTGGTTTTTTTTGCGACTCGACAAACACATTGTGAATGACTAAGTGATGTAAGTATATCCTTAAGTTGCGGGTGGGATTTGTGTCAGAGCCTGGATATGCCGGACGGACGGGTAAAAATCATAAATCAACGATTAGAATCATGGAAATGAAGAAGGCCCTAACGTTTTTTATTTCTACAGGAATTAAAGGTGCGACACATAAACAATGGAATAAGGTTTATTTTTTTTAAATTACCTATGTATACTCTGAGGACAACAAATATACAGTAGGTACAGTGGCGCAATCTTGAAAATTCAATAACTCAGCATCAGGATACACAGAAAGAAATTAAATAGTTGCGTTGTAAATATTCATGAATATGTATTTTCATTTAAATTAAAATTGTGTTCGAAATAATTTTAAATTCAAAAACGAACTATTTCCTACAAACTATAGGCTAAACAATTCTAATTAAAGTCATAATACAGGGTCTTTCATTATGCGCTTCCTATCTTTAAATTTAAATAAAACAAAGTGTGTGTAAGATATCATCGAAATTTTTTCTTCGTTTGAAAGGCCTATCAATGCCATTATCCATGGAATATAGCAGCGTTCAAATGTCCACCGCGGCTTCTTTGGGTGACACGCATCCGAAATGTCCAATTTTCCATGACTCTGGCGCATAAATCAGGCTGAATTTGACCAATGGCATGGGCTATGTTGGCTTTGAGGGGTATGTTGGCTTTGAGGGCCGCTGTGGTTTGTGGCTTATTCGCATAGGCCTGCGACTTCAGAAAACCCTACAAGAAAAAGTCTAACGGGGTCAAATCGCACGATCTCGGTGGCCAGTTCACATCACCTCCATGTGTGATAACTGATAACTATGCCCTCGAATCGCTCGTGCAGAATTTCTAATGTGGCGTAAGCTGTGTGGCACGTAGCGTGCGCTGTCCTGTTGAAACCACATGTCGTTGATGTTCATATCATCCAATTCAGGCCAAAAGAAGTTGGTAATCTTAAGCGCTTGCCGTTGACGGTGATGGCCTGGCCAACGTCGTTCTCAAAGAAATATGGACCGATGACGCCGCCAGCTCAAGATCTATACCAAACAGTGACTTTTTCGGGATTCATTGGACGCTATTGGAATGCGTGTCAAGTTAGCATTACCACTTCAAAATTTTAGAAATTTAATAATTTGATTAATTGTCGTGAATTTGTCGTAAATTTGTCGTGAAAGAAAGAAATTTGTCGCGTTTTTTTTTTTTTTTTAAATAACCCCTGGTAATGCTAACTTGACATACACATGCTATTGGATCTCGTGGATTGGTATCGTCCCAAATTGCCTGTTGACCTACCCATTCATCCAAAAATGGGCCTCATCGCTGAAGATGATTTATCGATGAAAATTGGGATCAGTTCATCTGCTCCAGAGCCCATTCAGCGAAGACACGTCGCACAGTGGTGCGAGAGCGGAAAAAAGTCTTTTGAAAAAGTCATGTATATCGTTTTAAACTTTATGTTTAAGTACTCTTAGATAACCCGAGCGTATGATTTAAAAGTATTTTTTAACATATATATTGTATGTTCTGATTTACAAGCCCTCAAAGTTGAAAAATAATTTTACTCAAATCGCGAACTGTATTTTCAACAAATTTTGAGATGTTTTTTTCCGAAGTTCCTGTAGATAAATTCTCTAGCTTCTTAAATAATTTAATTGGTCTATTTTCGATTATCTAAAAATAAAAAAAAAATATTGATTATTTATAAAAGATACCTTCTATAAGTAGCCTGAAGCTTAAGTACTAAGAAAAAATGCTTTTTTTTAACTTTTTGATTTAAAAAAACAGCTCCAAAAGATACCAAGAAAGTAAGTATGCCACCACATGCTCCATACACTCATGTTAAAGCACAGAAAAAATCAGCTGCAGATACGTGCAGATGTGGAAGTTATGCTCAAAAATGTTTCACTAAATCGGATTTCAAAAAACTCCGTCTTGACGGTGGTGTTTACCAAAAAGTTTTATTTCTTCAGTATTAATTGTCAGAATGAACTGGTTAAGCTCATTTTTTTAAGAAAAAATGTCAAACTTTATTTTAAAAATAAAACAAAATTAATACATTGACCCAGGTCTGAGAATTTCGATTTTTGCGAAAACCATTTATTTCTGCCTGGAAAATTTTTCAACTTTCAACTCAATTTTCTTGAAAACAACACACGAAAAATGATATAGTTTTATGATATTTTGAATTATATGATAGAGCTTAATACATAATAAAGAAAAAGATTAGGGATAATCCTTTATTTTTTTTTTATTTTTCGCTAAAAGTAGGGCAGGTAAAAATTAAAAAGGTGTTTTTTTTTTTAAGTTTTATTGCTTTGTTTTTGTTGTGTATTGCGTAATTTTTTATTACCTGTAAGGATTAGTAATGGCTTATTAGAATAAAATCTCTTACTTAAATCTATATATATAAAGGATTAAAAAAAAAAGTCAGTATTGAGTTATTGAGCATTTGTGCAAGGTGTGTAAGAAAAATTTTTACTCTTTGATCAACCAATAAGTGAAAGTGAAGTGAAATATAATAACAAACATATATAGTGAATTCAATACATTAAAATATACATAGTTAATAATAATATTTTGTTCAAAATAAAAAGTTAAGATTTTACTAAAAAAAAAATTATTTAAATATAACATCAAATCCCTCAAATTTTATAAAAATGTCAAAAACTTTTTTTCTAATAATTTTTTCTTGAGCAAATTTTGACCAAGCATGTATAAGACTAATCTTAACATGTGTGTCAAATTTAATTAAAATTCGTTTAATAGTTCAGATTTTACAGACTTTTTTCCGTTCTCCCATAGAAACATCAAAACACTCAAATTTTAGAAAAAAAGTCAATAACCTTTTTTCTAATGATTTTTTCTAACCCAAATTTTGACAAAATGTGTATAAGACTAATTTTAAATTGCGGATCAAATTTCATCTTAATCCGTTAAGCAGTTCAGATGTTACAGATTTTTTATCCGCTCTCCCATAGAAACATCAAAACCCTCAAATTTTAGAAAAATGTCAATAACTTTGTTTCTAATTATTTTTTTTCAACCAAATTTTGACCAAATATCTATAATACTAATCTTAACATGTTTGCCAAATTGCATTTAAATCCGTTGAACCGTTCAGATAAAACAGTTTTTTTTCCGCTCTCCCATACAAACCGAACCACTGTGCGTCGCGTCGTTGTCTATGATCGTTTATACCTCCAGATCTTGGGTCAGTTGAATTTTGTACGGGTACAGGCCCAAGTCACGACACTTAATTCGCCAAGTTTTGGTTTGCGAAAGGCCGAGTTCTTGTTAGCGACGCGAAATCGACAATCGACTGCCTCGGATTCTCCTGCCCCTTTCGGCAGATCTTGCATTTCGTCAACGTACGGATAGTTGTTGATCGTTTACTGAACCAGTGGAATCAAATTTATCCACCACACTGCTAATAGTCCTCTCGGTAGGATGATTATCCGTAAAAATAGGCGAAGCGCTCGGAACGTTGCCCGAACAGAACACCCATTTTGATAAAACGATTTTATCAATTACACGTGTTGTTGAACGCTATATCCGTCCATGGTGATTTGAGAAAACAGACTGAAAAAATGACATCTAAATTTTATAGATGTTACTTCAACAACATAGCCGCTATCAACTATCAAAGTTCGGAAGCTCTATATTGGAAGACCCTTCATTTACTAATATTTCTTTTATGTCGTTTTCGTTTGGATGTTCGGAGTACACTTTTTGCACTCCTTTTTCACTCCTATTACTCCAAAAGTCTTCCATTGGCTGTTCCGAGTAATGTTTTCGGATTGTTCTTCTGTTCCCAATTTCATATTGGAGTAGACGAGGAACGGAACACATACATATAAAGGTTTTCGTTGGATTAATTGTCAAAAGTGATAACTATCTGAAGAAGCCATTTTGTTAAATGGCGCCTTTGGGTAGTGTGTGTGTAAATTTAGCAAAGTTGGTGTTTTCATATTCGATTGGAATTAAAAAGGAGTAGAAAATCTAATCGAAAACGACATTAATTAAAACAGACCATTTGCTCCAAGTAATATTCGTAGAATTGTATTAAACGCCGTTTGAAGTTTTGGCAAAATAAAAAACTGATTTAAATGAAAATTGGTTTAAATAATTTTGTTTTTATAAATTTAATTATTTTTGGGTTTATTTATTTTAATTAATTTAATTTAATTGACCTGAATGAACATGGAGTAAAATTCAAAAAGCGACACTTTTACGAATATGCAGAAATCTTTTATCACAAGCTGTGAATAATTTGTCTTCACTTTTTCAAAAGTCAAGCAGCTTTTATTTTTTTTTTTATTACCAATCATTGTCATTTTGTATATGCTTTAAAAAAAGTAATCTCCAAAATTTGTTCCGCATTCTTTCCTTCTATTGTTGATGTTTTTTTTATCTCGCTACGTTCCGTTCATTGTTTAAAAAAAAATGAAAAAAATAAAATAAATGCATTTATTGGTAAAGTAATACCCGTGGCATGGAGTAGGTACCTATAATGCAATTCTAAAATAAATTCTTCAACAAACCATAAAGTCTAAGCTCTAAGCCATGAATACTTTGATACCTGCAAACATTACAAAGAGTTGCGGATAGACCTATTCAACACAGTACCACTCTTGCACAGAATCAACACGAGCTCGCCTCCCTGCATCAGAAGCCAGTTGTATCTACATATATCTCCTTCCTCTGATGTTTTCCTAAAGCACGACCATGTCTAGTCTACTTATTTAATAAATTAACTTCACCTCGATAAAATGCAAGGTAAACAAGAATAGAACCCATATTACGGCGCGGCCTGGTGGCGGAAAATAATATATAGAAACAGGAAAAACTCACTAAAATAATAAAAAGTAAAAAAAAAAAAAAAAAAAAACAATACAATACAAAACCAGAGGGCGCTGAATGAAGAAGCATTTACATAAGCAAATGAAGACCGCGGCACGATTTTATTCATAAAAGTCCCGAACTTATGGTAAACTCATTTGCGTCATCATTAGCAATGGTAGAAAAGAACAGAATTGGAATCTGGAAAGGTTGATTATGGAAATTAATATTTACTTATGAGATCTGCAGTGTTGATGCTTTTCTTATGGTCTTTTCCATCTCGCAGCCGTCTTAAGTGAGTTTTGGGCCCATGTCACATCGAAGGCTTTATAAAGGTGTTCGTAGCAGCACTCGATTTGAATTTAAAATTTTCTCATCTCTGAATTTTGTAAAAATGTAACTTGTCAAGAAACAGTCAATGAGAGAAATAGCAGGTAATTTAAAGATGTGGCAAAGTCTGGCAAAAATCAAAATTCTTCTGAATATTGCCCCAGAACCTTCTTCTTTATTTGCTTTTCTATACTCTGTTTCAAGTTCTGGCATTCTGCTGATTTAGGTGATTGGGCCCCAAATGATCTCAAGGCCATGGTTGCTCCCCCGGCCTAGTATCTGCCTTTCTTTACGTCTGGATTTCTGATTACAGATGATGAATAATCTATAACAAAATATACATACATGTGTATATAAATCCTTTCGAGAAAACACCTCTGTTTGCCCCGACGAATTAAAAATGCAAATATACCAGAAAACCAAGCAGTACATCAGTTATACGTGTCAAGAGTGCTCTGGTGCCTGTATGCGCACTTACGTCATTGAGAATGCATTTTACTGATGCACAACCCAGCACATAATCTCCATAAATGAAAAATCGCTTTTAAATGACTTTCATTAAATATCGATTAAAATCTCAGAAAATGTTGATTGCTAGCCCCATACGAACAAGAACAACATTGTAAGTAAATTGAAAGCCTTATGTACCTACACCAAAAAAAAAGGTGTGGGCTTTTCCACACTTTCCATTTTTTTTTTTGAATCCATTTGCGGAAATGAAAAATTCTTTTGTAAACAAGAGCACTTAAACATTAAACGGGGAACAAGACATTTTTGGCACAACACATACATACCTAACACAAGACTTTTTTCTGCGCTGAAAAATGAATTCTTGTCGACAAGCTTAAGGGCCATTAAGAAGACATATTGCATTGTTGCAAACGAATTTTTTTCTTTGCACAATGAAAACATTAAAGGAACATGTACAGAAAAAAAAATAATGAGGCTAAGAACTTCATGTAAATTATTAAGAAAATGGGTTATTTATTTTCCTAGCTATATTATATGACTTTTGCAGACTAAAATGTATGTGTATGTACACCCATAGTGCTTATGTTTTTATTTGAGTTTGTGTGTAAAGCTTTAAAAACCAGAAATGCAGTAGTGAAAAATTACCTTTCATTAAAAATTCGAGTTCGCATTTAATTAAATGCCAATTCATATTTCATGGCAATTATGGATCTCGCAATACTCGATTTGAAGAAGGTATTGTGTTTGCTTTTCTTTTCACGATAAATGAGTAAATGAGCACTGATGCAATACGAATCACTGCGATTATATCATCGCTAGTTATATAATTGGTTGCAATGCGAAATCAATGCGAAATCCATGCAATCATTAATTTTATTTTGATAAGTTCAGTTTGGAGTTCGTGTGTATCTTCAAACCTATTTTATTAATATTCCGCAAATTGGTATTACAATTTCGCAAACTCATATTTCAATTTCCCAAACTCATACATATTACAATTTTGGAAACTGATACATACCTCTATTGCAATTTTACAAAATGATATTACAATTCCGCAAACTGCTATCACAGTTTCGCAAACTGAAATTATAATATCGCAAACTGAAACTATAATTTCGCAAACTGAAATTACAATATCGCAAACTGAAGCTATAATTTCGTAAACTGAAATTACAATTTCGCAAACTGATATTACAATTTCGCAAAATGAAATTTGAATTTCGCAAAGTATAACTGAAACTTCAGCAACTGATAGGTATAAATATATGTATAAATAAAAATTAGATAAATAAGAATAAGAAGTTTGAGATTTTTTTAAATTTAAATTTTGAAGTTCCGAATCGAGTAGGTATGCTTTTAAAGGCGTGGGTATCTCCAAAACATATATTCTCGCTGTGGTTATAGTGTCGCATAGTGATATAACAATTTCTCTAACTGATACAACAATTTCCCAAATTGGTATTACCATTTTGCAAACTTCTATTACGTTTTCGCATATTGTACTATACAATTTCGCAAGCTGATATTAAAATTTCGCAAACTAATATAATAACTTCGTAAACTGATTTGCATTCAAATAAATATTACAAACACAAAACTACAAATCTGTTTGTTACTATGTGTGCCTGTCTATTCTCGCATTTTCTGGAGTTTATGCCACGCAGAAGACCTTTTATCTATATTGTCATGGATTTCCCTATATACGCTGCTAAAAAATATATCTCAGACTACGAACCCTCGTCAGTTGAAAACGCCTACCACGGTATTGACAACGGCTTACCCTTGAACCGAGTGCAACATAAACCCAAATATTTAATTACCTTCGACCTAAACAAACATAAGTTGAAGCCCGCACTTTTATTTTCTACCCGAACTGTCAAACGTCAATTCACAATCCACACCATCAAGATGCATTCCACAAACTGGGGCATAGAAAATTTGATCGAATTTAACCTAAAAACAATGATTTTTCTTGTTTATGTTTCATGTCAGCGACCAGTGACCATACGCACGTGAATGAAATGTCAAAATTCGTTTACATTCGCAATTCTTAGTTCGTTGGTCGCGTTTCATCTTTCATGTGTAGGGAACTTTAAAGTTATCGTGATTTTTTTTTTATTGATGAAGGAGATACTTGAAAAAGTTAAACGCCAAAATAAGATTATTAACAAATATTTGTTAAAAAATAAAATAAATGGACATACAATAACCATATACTCTACCAAAACCTGTAACCACTTGGAATACATGTCAAATACCTATTCTCACGTTCTTTCAATTTTATGTCGCAATAAAAAAAAACACCCAATGACGATGTTGATGTCTCAAGTTTATTGACCCACATTACTCGATATATTTTTATTTATGTCTGTCTGTCCCCTATCATCGACGCCGCCGGTCGTCGTCGTCGGTCGCCATCGCCATAGTCGATTCGTCGTTGGTCAGTTATTGCCAATTTAACAAAAATAAAATTGAAACTTTCCCATGCATGCAAGTATCTATATAGTATCTGCTGTTGTTGTCGTCCCCTGCGCTCCTTTCAAACATATAAAATTGCTGCAATATGCATAAAATTTAAATTACCTCCATTTGGATGGATAAACATTTATAATGCAATGAATTGGATGGATTGCACATCAGGTAAAGTCACGTATAGACCTCCTATAGGTATATAGGTACGTCTGAATATAAAAATGATATTAAAAGCAAATGCATACATATATACATCCAAACTTATATATACATAATAATAATGTGGCTTTTGTAGTCTCTTTTGGGGAAAAATCGATTTATATAATCAAACCATGGAAAAATAATAAAACAAAAAAAAAAAAACAATTTTATATTAGATTTTGAGAACCTGAAATGTAGTTTTTGTTTTTGTTTTTTTTTTACGATGAAAACAGGAAGCCAGCATGACCTTCAACGTTCTTTTATTTTGCAACAAGCTTTGGCCATTAAACATCCTGCTGTTCATCTTCGTTATAAGGTTCTAGTTTTACCTCCTCTTGTTTTTATTTTTATTATCCAATTTTATTTTATCTGCCCCTGCCACGATTGTAAAGAAAAGCTTCGAAAACAGCTCTAATGATTTTAATATCTTTTTAACTTCAGGTCAAAGTACCTACTTTATATAGAATATTCCGGATTGTAAAGTATTTTAAAGTCGAAATTGATATGAGATAAGATTTAAATAGAGAATAGCAAAAAGTCAATCCAGGTATTCTATATTCAATTGCAGCTTTCCAAGCTGAATTTACTTCTTTTAAAACTTCGCAAATGTTTTTTTTTTATGCAAGTCGCCATTCCATTAAAATTATATTTAAAAAACAGAAGAAACAAAGCTTGGGTGAAATACAACAAAACAAGAACTGATGTATAGACTTTAGAACTTTCATGAATCTTAAACAACTATTTTTAGACTATTCAAACTCTTTATATGAAAATTATATTCAGAAAACAGAAAACGAACTCAAAACTAACCCAAAAAACTTTTGGAATTTTGTAAAATGTAAAAAAAAATGTAGACGGCTACCCTATCTCTATGTCGTATTTAAATACAACTAGTCATGAGCCCATGGTTTTTAGCTAACATGTTTGCAAATTATTTCAAAGATGCTTTCGACGACTCAAATTTGAATGAACCAGCCTCCTGTTCCACCGTACCTACTTAATTTCCCCCACCTTAATTCAATTAATTTTGCAATTAGTGAAGATTGTATAACTCTAAACATTCAGAAACTTGATGATTGTTATAGCCCGGGACCTGATGGCGTGGCATCCTTTATTTTGAAGAAATGTGTTTCTTATCTCTCATATCCAAACTAACCTTATTAACGACCCTAAGCAATTTTTTCAATTTGTCAATTACAAAAAAAAAACCGATGGCTACCCGACCTCTCTCTCTTTCAACAATGAAACATCAAATGATCCACAAACTATCGCCAATTTTTTTGCATCGTTTTTCAAACAATCTTTCACAGATGACACTTTTGTACCTGACTCTGCTTATTTCAACTACTTACCAAATTACTCACTTGGGCCAATTCTCCCTCGCACCGTCAACCCATTTCTCGTGGAGAACAAATTAAACCAACTCATTGATGAATTCTCCCCAGGTCCAGACGGCCTCCCAGCTATTCTATTAAAGAAATGTTCCTAATCGATTTCTCTTCCTCTCTCAAAAATCTTCAATTTATCCCTTACTCAAGGAGAATTTCCTGAGCTTTGGAAAACTTCTTTTATAATACCAATACACAAAAATGGTCCGAAAGGTGATGTTAACAATTATCGTCCTATTGCTAAACTCTCATGTATACCCAAACTCTTCGAAAGCATTTTTTATGAAACTTTGAGTTTTCGCTGTAAGTCTCTCATTTCCCCTAGACAACATGGCTTTCTCAAATGCCGATCAACAACCACTAATATTGTTGAATTTGTGTCTTTTATCCTGTCAGCTTTAGAGCATGGAAAGGAAGTCGATGTCATATCCACCGATTTTAGTAAGGCCTTCGATAAAATCTCCCATAGACTTATACTTTTCAAACTATCCACCTTCGGTTTTGAACCCATTTTATTGAGATGGATCTCGTCCTATCTGGAAAACCGTTACTATAGTGTTAGTTTTAGATCTTCTTCCTCTTGCCCTTTTTAGCCACGTCCGGAGTCCCCCAAGGCAGTCACTTGGGTCCTCTTCTTTTTATTCTTACAATTAACGATATTGAATTGGTTATTAAATATTCTCAAATTTCTCTCTACGCCGACGATACCAAATTCTTCAAGACCATCTCTTCTTCACAGGACTCTGCTCTTATCCAACTCGATCTCGATAATTTTTTCAGTTCGGTGTCTCAAAAACTGCTTATATTTAAATATTGCCAAATGCCATTCAATAACTTTTTCTCGAAAATGTTTTAAGTCTTCTCCCCGTTCTTATCTTCTTCACGATCAGCCCCTATGTGTCGTCGAATCTATACGTGACCTTGGTATATTATGCGATCAGGAGCTTAATTTCATCTCCCATTATGACGACATAATTCTTAAGGCCAATTCAGCACTTGGGTTTGTTAAACGTTGGTCCAAGGAATTCTCCAACCCATACGTGACCCGGTCCCTCTATATAACATTTGTCCGTCCTTTGCTCCAATATGCCTGTCAAGTATGGTCCCCTTACCAACAAATTCACATTGCCAGAATCGAGAGCATTCAACGTCGTTTCCTTCGTTTTGCTCTTCGAGGTCTGTCCTGGAATAATCCCTTGATCCTTCCTCCCTATCAAAACCGCCTTAAACTTATCCACCTTAACTCACTAGAAGAACGAAGAAAAATTCATGAAATTCTCTTCATTCATCGACTTCTTACAGGCTCAGTTGACTGCATTACTCTTTACAACTCTATTTTTTTTAATACCAACCCTCGTAACATACGAAATCCCCTTCTTTTCTATATACCTCCCCACCGTACGTCTTATGGCTCTATTGAACCAATCTCCCGTATGCTGCGGAGTGTTAACTTATACGCAAGCAACTTCGATTTTAATCTCAGCTCCCCTTGTCTAAAACTCCGTCTCCTGAATCATCCTCCTCACTAACCACTAAACGTAGCTATAAGTTTCATAGTTCTTAAGCTAGATTAAGCATTAGCTTGTAATTAAGCCGAATAAATGGGGGTACTGCCCCCACCAAAATTAAAAATATATATTCTTTTTAATGAATCTTTAAAAAGCTCAATTTTCCCCAAATTTTGGAAGAGTGCATTTATAACGCCCATCCATAAGAAATGATCAAAAAGCGAAATAACTTATTACCATCCTATCGCTAAACTGTCTGTGATTCCAAAATTATTTGAGTCAATCATATGTAAGGTTCTCTCTTTCATTTGCAGCTCAATTATTTGCGATAATCAGCATGGTTTTGTTATACAAAACTCAACTACTACAAATTTGGTCCATTTTACGTCCTTCTGTCTTGATGCTTTTGAAGATAGGGAGTAAGTTGACTGTGTTTTCACTGACGTTTAGCAAAGCGTTTGACAAGTTATGTCGTAAAACACTATTACTTAAACTCATGAACCAGGGATTTAATGATAATTTTTTTAAAATGCATCTCGTCTTATTTAGAAAATAGATGCTATAGTGTTTCTTTTAGAAATGAGCGGTCGGCTCAGTTTTTCGTTAACTCAGGAGTTCCTCAGGGTAGCCACCTGGGCCCAGTTTTATTTATTTTATTTATAAATGACATAATCTCGATCATTAGAAATTCTTCTGTCCTTATTTATGCTGATGACGTTAAACTTTACAAAAGAATAAAATCGTCCACTCACTGTATACTTTTACAAGATGACCTTGACAGATTTAGGGAATGGTGCAATTTAAATCGTCTTTTTTTTAAATATCAACAAATGCAAAACTATGTGTTTTTTCACGTAAAAAAGACACAATTACACATATTTACATGTTTGATTTGTCTCCCTTGAATAAATTGTCCGTATTTTCTGATCTTATCATAATTCTGAATTCAAAACTGACATTTAATGATCACTTAAATTTTATAATTAAAAAGGCTAATAGGGTCTTAGGATTTGTAAAACGTTTTTCGCGTGAATTTCTTCTTTATGTATCTCTTGTGAGACCATTTCTCGAGTACGGATGTGTCATATGGGTCCCTTACTACTCTGTCCATATAACTAGATTGGAAGCGGTGCAGAGAAGATTTTTACGTTTCTGCCTTCGACTTCTCCCATGATCACAAAGACTTATTCTACCTCCTTATTCTCATAGATTAAAATTAATAGACCTCCTATTACTCTTTAAACATAGGCAATATCTTCAATTTTGTTTTATGGCTAGAATTTTAAGTGGTTCAATAAAATCTCCATCAGTTCTGTGCAAGATAAATTTTAGTTTTAGTCAGTCAAGTTTAAGAAGACAACAGCCTTTGATTCCATTATTTAGTAGATCTAACTATGGTGCATATAGCCCTCTTAATCAATTAATTGCAATTTTTAATAAATTTTACTTTCTTATTTTTTTCCGTAAATGACAATTTTAAATGTAAAAAATTTAAAGCTTTGTTTTATAATAATAATATACATTAAGAATTTAATTATTTTATAAGAATTTTGTTGTACATATTATATCAAGATAACAAAATATTGCAACGTTAGAATTTAACGATATGCCAATAAACGGCAAGATTTCAGCTTTACTGCATCTATAGTAGCCGGTGGCGTAATGCTAAGTGCGTAGGACTGTCCTCCCGGAGGCCTTGGTTTAATCCCCACCCTCGCTACTTGCGAAGAAGTGACAAACCCTCTAAGAGTATCTCTTGTCATGAATAAGTGCCTCTCACCTTAGCCGTTCGGATTCGGTAGAAAATTGTTGGTCCACTCCTTTTCTGCAAATAAACAACAAGCACACAGGAATCGTTGAGAGTTTTAAGTCATTAGGCCCTCGCTTTCCACGAGCTGTTCGCTCTTTATTTTATTTTATTTTATTTTATTTTATTTTATTTTATTTTTATACAGTTACCTACTTAACATTTGAGCACTGAAAATTATTAGGAAATATGGCGCCATGCCATGATATTACTTGCCATATTAAAATAATTACAGACATTTAAAACCGAAAAAAAAACTTGAACGTGAATTGAAACTATAAGTCAAAGACTAGCGAGGTCATCCGGCATTTCCAAGAGGAAATTTAGCAACTAATTATGAGTTCCATAAATCTCCATTATTACTTAGCTTCGCAACACACTTTAAATAAATTAGACAAAAATGAGAAAAAAAATAACAACGACTTCTTTTGTGTGATGATGGGCTTGGTCACACCCCGATGATGATAGTGCTTCTGTCCTTGAAAACAAAAACCAAAAAAATACCCAAATGTTTTCTGTTGGCAAACGAAACAAACAATACAAACAACTTTTGGTTTTCAAAACGACTTATGTATACCCAACAATGACCATCACAATCATTCTAAGTGAAACACCACATTTCCACACCCACCCCACCCATACGCATCACTCATAATTTTTTACTTAGAACATCCACCATGCGTGAAAAAAACGCATTTCCTCCTTTTGTTTTCACGCCCTGGTTTTTTTTGTTTTTTTTTTGTTTTTTGTTTTTAATCAAATTTGCCAACTTTCGCTTTTTTTTTATTTTCTCGTGGAAAAAAGATACTTTTGCTCCCCTGCTGGTCTCTGTCATGTATGTATGTTTCTCCGTTACTTTATCATCTCGGGGGAAACAAGCGTAAAATAAAACATTATCGACGCCATAATATTTCAAAGAATGAAACAATAGCAGATTAACAGACATTAATTTTTAACGAAACAAACAAACAAACATTTTAATAAATTATTATGATTTGTTTAGACTATACAGTGAGTGGCAGTGGCGGAGGCGGCGATAAGGCTATCAACTGTAAAACAACAACAAAATCATCAAAAGCAATATGAGAAGCAACAAGAAACCAACAAAAAAAAAAAAAGTATCATCATTTCTCTGAGGAGCCACTTACTCAGTTCAAGTTACAATTTTTGTACTCTGGTTTAACTAATTTATCACGATTCACAAAGTTTGAGTGCGTAAAAAGGCGGTTTGTCGACTCAAGAACCATGACGGACTTGACTTGATGAGATGATTCCTATATTATGGGGTGCGTGTATGAGTAGTGTATCGATGGGATTGTTTTGTTTGCTTCGTCCTTATCAGCAATCTATCCGAATAAGTGCTTATATACACTCTATGTCATTTGATTGAGGTCGATTAAGTTGATAACTTTTGTATTCCCAAAGTGTAAGTTTGGAATGTTGTCCCCAAAAAGAAAGAATCGAGGGACTATCAAAACGCACTTTTTCGGCTATACCCATTCATTGGTTTAAGGCGACGCGACGCCTGTTGCTCACTTTATCTTGAAAAAGATGCTTTTCAAAATCTTCAGATTCTACTATCTTTTAGTTCTCCATACAATTGAAATTATTTAATACTAAACCAATACAAATTATTGCCTTCTTTCACCACGACGCTGAATGTTCCAAAGAACAACAATCAGTCAATAGGTACTATTTTATACAAACATTTGACCTCAATCAATTGACACGTAGTGTCTTAAGGGAACATGAAGGAGTATCTGGTCTGGATAGATTGCTATGCTACGCGTCATTTATCCATGGAACATCTGCTTTTCATATTATTGGTGTCAATCTTTTCTTCTATCTTTTTTTTTTCGTTTAAGTTTGTTTGATTTTCTTTTCATTTATTTTTTTATAGCTTAGTGGATATACAAGTAAGATAGTTTATCGGATGAACTTTCATATCGTTTTTCATTCAATTAACAGGAAATGAGTGTGTTTTATCATTTAATCATTGTAAAAACAGCAAATAATGAATAACTAATGATAAAGGGTGTTTTTTTTTTTAGAGGTATAGAACATTAAGTTGGCAACACTATTTTAACTGGCGGCCATTTTGTCAGCTGTCAAGTGATTTATTTTGAGTTTGGTTTGGCATTTCAACATAAATAGGTAGACTGACGCCTAAACAACGCTTCCAAATTGTGCCCAAATGGCCCCAAAACAAGATTGCCGTTGATCCCAATTTTCATAAGCGAATTTTGTTTAGCGATGAAGCTCATTTTTTGTTGAATGACGTCAATAAACAAAACTGCCGTATTTGGAGTGATGATAATCCTCAAGTGTATGTTGAGACACCGTTACATCCACAAAACTGACTGTTTGGTGTACTTTATGGTTTGGTGGAGTAATTAGTCCGTACTTCTTTAAAAACGATGCTGGCCAGAACGTTACAGTCAATAGTGACCGCTATAGAGCCATGCTTATCTTCTGACTTTTTCGATCATCAATTGAACAACCATGATTATGAGCAGCTGTGGTTTTGGCAAGACGGTGCAAGATGTCACACAGCTCGTGCCACAATTGATTAATTGAATGGAACGTTTGTTAACACGCATAGTTTCACGTTACGGACTTCGTGAATTGGCCCACAAGATCTTGCGATTTAACGCCGCTTGACTATTTTCTGTGGGGATATGTGAAGTCGCTTATCTACGCCGATAAGCTCGAAACGATTGACTACTTGGAGGACAACATTTGCCGCGTTATTGCCGATATACGGCCACAAATGTTGGAAAAAGTCATCGATAATTGGACCTCCAGATTAGACGGTCATATTCCAGAAATCATGTTTAGATTATAATGCCAAAAGATTATCTTTCGAATAAAGTAAATTTTATGTCAATTTCAAAAAATCATCTTTGTTTTATTCCATTTCAAAGTTTAAAAAAAAACACCATTTAGTTAAAGAACTTAAGGATTCGATATTACAAAAGATCTCTTTGACAATTTTTGATGTGTAAACATCTATGCTGGCGGTAGAGTGAAAAAAACGTGAACGTTCGTGTGCAACGTTACGTAGTGCAACGTTACGGTGTGCAACGTTACGATCTGCATACTAGGATGGGTGCGTTCAGTGAAAAAAATCTTAAGATCCCCTTCAAGCAAAAACAAGTCCGTTTTGGATCCGCGCACGTTGATGTTTACACATATTAATCGTGAGACCCGGCACTCACACAATTTTTATATAATACTTTCGTAAAAAAAATCGTAAATGGAATTCTATAGATTTTAATAAAACGATGATAGGAAATACGAAAATAGCTGTTTTCTAAATTCTTTAATGGTCGATTTTATAAAGCCCTTTTAACTGTTAAACAGGCTTTTAAATATTTAAATGACGTTTGTTCCATACAAAATACGTCATTTTAAAATTTAAAAGCCTGTTAAATATTTGTGAAAACCAACATAAGTTTCTGTGCCTGTACTTCAAATCTGTGTGTAAGCGGCTACAAGTTGAGAAGTTGAGAAGTAGGGACGGTTTACTTTAAATTTTGGCAATTAGGTGTCCTCCATAACACGAACAAGTTGGTGTGGTTGGCTAAAAGCTCAGCTCTTCTAGAGACAACTAAATTAAGGTTGAATATCCGCAGAGACAATTCAACTCAACTCAACTCAACTCAGGCATATAAATCTGTTGGTAGTGTCGAATTTTTGTCTGGAAATTCTCAAAATTATTTATCAAATCATTTATCTAGTTCTTCAATTTTTTGTAGGTACACGAACTTACTTTCAAATCTTCTAAAAAAAACACAACAACAATAATTTTCAAATCTAAAATGGCTGAATATTGCTTTCGAAATTGTTACGATTAGCATTTAAGTGTTTACTTTACCCATCATCGCACCCTGTTCTGCACTTCAAATTGGATTGACCATGAAGTTTCAAGGCGTCAATTAGGCCACAATAAAAGAAAACCATCTAACACTTCTCATTTATGTATCTCTGCATAAGGTATAGGTACCCATATCCAATCCGCATGCAGCCATCACAAGAAGATAGTTTCAAAAGATACTTTTTTCCTCTATTTCATTTCTCTGGGCTATGATTATCTACTAAACACATACATAGGTGATTCTTTTTTCTTCTTTTTTTTTTTGTAATCAACGATTGGATATGGATGGAAGTGTTAGCGAGTTATTTGTTGTTGCTGCTGTCTTCATATTCCTATCCCCTTGCTCATTCACATCACATCAGTATTTTTAGTTCTAAGAATTTATTGAATTCTGCATACCTAAGGCATGGCGAGGCGATGGATGGCGGCGGCGTCATCATCATCAGCGTCAAATCGAAACCGAACCGAACGCGTGTTGTTGGCACACTGCAGCTGGCCAAAGGTAAACATCTGTGAAATGAATCGAACAAATGTTGTTCTCAAGTAGGTATACTTTACCTACTCGTATCTATATGTATATATTGTATATCCCGGCTGGCACAGCGGCCATGAACTGGTGGAGTTCTGTATCTGTACTTCAAATTGTATTTTCGATTTCAATTTCAATAAAACATAAATAAAATAAAGAAAACAACAAAAAAAAAACCAACTGAATGACCAGAGGAGAGGTGATTTCTTCCAATCGAGATTGTAATCAACAATTCACAAGCCACACACCGTGAAATGATATATCCATATCCATACCTATACATACCGACTAGAAGTCATTGTCATTGGAAAAAATAAATTCAATTCATATAATTTTTCATTCAAGTATATTCACCCACACTCGGAATTTATTTTCGAATTTAATTCAATTAAAAGGAATCGAGAGTCGGAAGCAATTCTTTAATTTATAGCTATAGTTATGTGGTTTTTGGAAAATAATGCTTATTTGTCATAAAAGATATAAAATGGTTATGGATGTGCAATAGGGAAGCATGGAGCTAATCGAAACACTCATAAATACCAAAATATGTATAAAAACAATAAAATTCTCTACATCAGATCAGAAGTAGGAAAACCCAGAAAGAAATGGTTGGCCAAAAAAGTCTTAGAATAAAAAGTGAAAAACTCAAAAATGTTGAAAGTCTTTGTACGTACAAAGGATTTTTCGACCGTTTTTTGTGAAAATTTACCTTAAGGGTAAGGTAATTCACTCCGATTTGATTTGGATTTTATCCAGCAAAAGTTCGAGTAAATGATTTAAAATCTCGATAAGAAGAATTAGTAAAATGCGACTAAATTCTTTATAATATAACCAACGACGAAGACCAAAATTGAAGCAAAAAAAACAGCCACTCGAAGCTTATTCCAAGAGTGATTTTATTTTCCTATAAGTTTTTTAGCACATAGGTTTTAGTACAGAAAAGTTTTAAGCAATTTTAGTACATGGTAGTTTAATTAAAAAAAGATGGTGAACATTGGTTTCTTGGCGTTAAAGGGAATTGCCCATTTGTGGCCTAGAGTGTACACGAACGAATTTGGTATCAATTGAAAGGTAAAGTGAAGATCGATACATGAGTAAATTGGAAAGTCGAGATATTTGGGCTTGAAGTTGCCGATTGAAAAATAAGGATCTCAGATTTTGTTACAAATAATTGTCCATAACGGGTGAAATAATTGATGTATAAAATTATATTGATGTCAAATGAAAGCAAACAAAAATCAAACAGAAAAATCAATTTTTTTTCATTTGATATCAAACTCGTTCGTGTACACTCTGGGCCAAAGGCACCTAATTATGCATATGGACCAGGAAAGACACTATTCAAGACAAGAGAAATACCTTTCATTTGATATCAATATCATTTTTGTACGTCAATTATTTCGCACGTTTAGCCTAGTACGCTGCTGATGCGAAACCAAAAATCAAAAAATACAAAAATGACACAACGAAATCATAAACGAAAAATTTTGTCCTCCTTTACATTTTGCAGTATGCTCTTCGATGAGCGAAATTGATAATTGTAGCAGATTATTTGCAGAGTTCTTCGCTCTTTTTTCGCACTCAAATAATTGCCCGGACCATTAATTGTATACGGAAAAGTGACATTTGAGGTTTTTTTGTGTTTGTATTTATTGTATCTTGTTGTAAATATGTGTATTGGTGCGACGTTTTCAGTTGTCATTTTTTTGTTGTGGTTTCCGCAAGCATTTCGTTGTCGTGTTGGAGGCCACCGAAAAATTTCGTTTCGCATCAGCATTGTACTAGGCTTTATGAACACATATTTTTGTTAAAAACATTAAAATCTTTATTTTGGAATTTGGTGGCAACTTCTAGCTCACATATCTCGGCTTTTCCATGAACAATTTTAAAAATATAGCACTCATGTAACAAGCTTAACGTCATCTTTCATTTGATACATTTGATCCAGATGAAGCATTTGATTTGAGTAGAGCATTGTATGTTATTTTTCGCGTGAGTTTTGGACATTTTTCTATGGTGTTATGTGTCTTGGAGGAATGCCCTTTATTGTGTGCATTTCATGTGCGGTCCATGCAATGCACTGGTCGCGTTTGGGGAAATATCCAGAACTATCACCAGGATAGGTTTTGTGTTTGTTTTAATCCCTTATGAAAACAGTAAATGCAAAAACAACAATGCATATCTGAAAATTTTGGAATATGTGCGGAAAGCCTTTTTAATAGCTTTTCGAAAAACACTATTAATCGTTTTAGATATGACATTGTTTATCGATATAATGTCCATAAACAGTGGCAATATGTATTTTTGAGACTGCATTAACACACGTCCATCCAATGGATTCATTGAAGAAAATGATAAAAATTACTCTAAATCACTAGACTGCCGATTTGAAAGTCCTATAGCTAATACCGAGTTCTAAATAGTACTCCGCACCAACTTGACAGAACTAGGGCTTAGTACTTATGTGAAGAAATCATTTGGTACCGATTTGAGTACTAATTTAAGGACTAGTACCGGTACAAGCATTAGGACTCTGTGAAGAAATTGGCCGTAAGAGTTTTTGTCGGTGTTTTTTTTTACAAAAAAATGATTTATTTTTTGGAGAAAATATAACCAAAGGGATTTCACAGATCAATGTGTTTGTGTGCTTTTCTTTTTTCTATTTTTTTTATTATTATAAAATTAATTACAATTATCAGTTAAAATTGTTTTAAACAAAAGCAAAGTAAACTGAAAAAAAAAAAACAAAAATAAATGCTGAAAACTGAAATGTCAAAGCAAATACCCATTCACAATTGTTGCAATTTATTCAATATTCACAGAATTTATCAATTCACAATCGTATAATAACTAAAATTCTATCAAAAATGATAAGTTGATTTCGTTTATGAAACAATTGCTATTTGACAACACTAGAAAAGCGGTATTAATTAAAAAATGAAAATTTGGCAGTCTTTAGTCAAGCTGCCTTCTGAAGGAACTAAAATTTCGAAAAATAAAACAATTTATCGAATTGATATATTGCTGTATAGGTATCCATAGCTACCCTACGTGCCAACTAGCTCCACTTTACCTTATCTTATTGCTTACAACCTGTCAATAATAAAGTGTGTGGGTTCGCTTATAACGGTATCAGATTTCTTTCGAATTCACATTTGTTGAAAAATGCATATTCAACATTTATAAATCGTGATTTATAAATAATACACTTTTAAATATAAATAAACCTCAGTAGGTAAGGTAGATACTGGAAATATTGCAGTTGTATATTATACACAATTCAAAAGTAGATACAATTGATTAATTCGCTACCGGTTGTGAGTTTTTTTTTTGTTTAATTCATTTTTGTTTAATAATTTATTTTTATCTTTAGTAAGTTTAAAGTTCATGTCGTATTGACCAAAAGAAAGGTATACATATACGAATATACATATATGGAGGTACCTACATAATGAACGTTTGTTTATATTTTTAAAGCATTTCAAGTATTTCGAAGCAATTTCAAGCATAAACAAAAATAATATATGTGCATAGATTAATACTCTTGTACAGGGTGTTGTTAACTTAAATATGGGTTTGTTATAAAGTAAGAATTTTTTTGGTATGTTCTAATAAATATTCTTGTTGATTCTTATGCTTTTAGGGACAAATTTTATTAAATGTATCTTTTTGTATTTATTTTCATTTTATTATAAATATTAAGTTGTAAATATGTTGAACAGGCCAGATAGTGTGATAGTGAATGTTTGACTATTCAGTTAAAGGTGTGGTTTTGAGTTGAGTCCCCTTTTAGGCAACATTATTTTCTGTAGGTATACCCGTATTCTAACTCAATGCCGCCCATGGCATGGAATTTCATGAAATGAACAATGATAATGCTCAAAAATATCGAAGCTGCATAAAAATACGGGAAAGCAAATCAATACAAATTCACAGTATTCTGTGGAGCGTTGGACGGTGGCATGAAAAAAATTCAAACTCTTTTTATATTCCATTATATAACTTAAATTAAAGCTAATTTCGAAAAAAATATTGCTGGTAATTGCTCCAAATACCGAAAAAATGATAGAATTACGTATTTTTTGACAAAACACGAAAAGAGGGAGCGATTTTTTCTTGTTGTATTACTTCCCGTAATATTATTGAATTTTAGTTTTATTCGAAAAAAAGAAGAACTTGTGTTTTTTTCAGGTGCCAGTAATAGCTTTCATTGAAAACCATAATTGAAAACTTTAATGACTTATTTTGAGACGTTTAAAAAGTAAATCAGCAATTATTTTGATGCAAAAATAAAGCGGATTACTTAAATTAAAATTTTTGTGAATAAAAAAAATTGATTTGGATCCAAACTTCGCCATAAAATGACGTTTAATTTTTCAATGACCATTGGTAAGATAGTTCAATCATTGAAATACTAAAAGTCATTTTATGTGGACGGTGTGGCCAAAACGAACATTTTTTTTGGCTAAAATTAATAATTATGTAAGTCACCACTTTCAAATTGGCATCAAAATATAAACTTTTTTTTTTTAGGTCCCTCAAAACCAAATATTAAAATTTTCAATGGTGATAATGAGTTTCAATGAAAGCTATAAGTGGCGCCTCATATGGCAAGATGTTTCTGAAATTGTGACACGTTATATTTTAGCTAGGCGGCAACGCTGATTCCGTGATACCTTTATGTGAATGAAATGAATTTACTCTCATAATGACAATTTGTGTTCACAGAAATTTCTTGGACAGAAGAAGAAGGATTATCTTCTGTGAAAAAAAACTACGATTTTGTCAGGACGGGATCGTCCTGACTGAAATTCACATAAAATTACAGAAATTCAGAAATAGGCTTTTTAAATTATTAAAAAATAAGTCATTTGATTTGAAAAAAAAATATAACTTACTATAGGTACCTACTTTGAAAACAATTTCCTTACAAATGAGCGTTTTTTTTAATCAAATGTCGATAATTTTTTAAAAAACTTACCTGCAAAGAAAAAAAAAATGAAGTTAGAAAAATTGTGAAATATATTAAGATTTAATAGAAAAGATTCATTTAATTTGATAATACATATTTCAATTTTGTAAACCAAGAATTCTAAGATGGACATAATGGGTGTTTTAATATATTGTGTATGTCTTCTAACTATTTCCAGATATATGTATACATATAGCAAGCATTTTCTCCAAGTAGGAGGTATAAAAATTGTGGTAGATATTGATTCCGTTTTCGTTTTAATTTAAGATCAATTCAAAATTAAATGAACAATTTTTCGAATTCATTATGCGCAACATGTCACTACCTAACCTTGGCATATTTGAATAAACCAACAATTTCAGTACGATTCGACCTTAATGTAAAACACAAACAACTTCATACGATTTATATTTATGTGAAATCTAATATTCCATGGGTTAATTTTATTGATCTTCATTGTTTAAAACAAAATTTGGCTTATTCCCCTCTCCACTCTTAAACTATCTAGTTTCGAATACTGTTTGTTAGAGAGAAAAAAAGTATATGAAGAAAACGATGCTGGCGGGAAATAAGTCCTCGGGAACTAAGTCCACTTAGTTCGCGCAATAAATGGGAACTAGATCCACTTTTGTAAAGTGGACTAAGTTGCCGTGTAAGGTAAGGTAAGATGTTCACTTGCTAATGGGAACTTATAGTAAACATGAAGAAGTAACTAAGTTTCAAAAAGTTGAATAAAAACTTTAAAATAAGGCCACACTGTCTGTAGTTAGTGGTACAAGAACTTGACCTTATAAAAGAACTTTATAAAGAGTTTGACCTGAATATTTTGTCACATGTGGTTTTAAATAACGTATTGATCAAATGTCGCCGTCTACAGTATATACACTGCCGAAGCCTTTTTTTCGAAGTTTGCGTGCATTTTTCGATCATTGTAACCCGAATTTAGGTGATTTCGTTTCGAATTCTTTTCTTTTTGACATTTGAAGATTCTGCCACAAATTCACAGTTTTCTATTCTACAGAAAGCAGTCTATGTTATTCCGAAGGTTTTGGTGTGATGAATTCGAATTCGAACTTAAAATTAAAAAAAATAACGGTTGTTTTGATATTTTTGAGAAAATATATTTACGACAAGGTAATTTTTCAATAAAATTAATAACGTTTTCTGAAAGTAAAATGCCTTTTCTTAATTTTCTAATTTTTTTTTCTGCTTTGAAAAATCTTTAGTAAAAGTTTTTTTTTTCAAAATCAATTTTTCAAAATTTTTTTCAGGGGGGTAGGTAATTCCGTAATTTTTAAAACGATAATCGTCCAAACCATAATCGTGCACGTTATCGTCATCGATTTGTTTCACTTAGCACAATCACTATCGCCTCGTCAATCGTTTATTATAAATCACAGTCTGAGAAGGATTGACTTTTCAATCATTGTCATAAATGACAATTCTGTAATTTATTTTTGTCAGTAACGCCCAAAAAATATTAATTTTTATTAAGAAGAAGTGAAGAAAAGTGCGGACAAAACGTGAAGTCGCCTAAACAAGTCGGTTATCCACCTATCCTTCAAACTACATATAATTAATTATAGGTTAATTAATTTGACGGTAACATCTATTAAATCTTTTGTTTATTATTTACTGCTGCCAAATCACCATGGCAAGTTACACGATTGAACGACACGTCCAATTGAAAGAACTTTAATAAAAAAATCTTTTAGGCAACGATACGTGCGTTGCGCCCATTTTATTGTTTACATGGTTGTCCTTCCATGTCTATTATCCAAGGTTTCGTGCCCAAATTTGAGTCAACCAATGCAGTGGACAATCAGCCAACGCCTTTGCGTCAACGAAACCCAGGATCAACCGAAAACAGCTACCCACCCTTATTCAAAAAACCCTAAATATCATAAAATGCATAAATAGCTTACAAAAACAAAAAAAAAGACGACACAAGGCGATAGCTTAATTGGTATCGTTCAAATGCTAACGATTTAACGATCCCGTTTTGACGATTTTTGAGTTACGGAGAGCAAATGTTCGATCGTCAAGGCGATATCTTTCAGTCGATAGTGATTATTGCTTTTATACGTGCTTCAAAGCTGTCGTCAAAACGATATCGTGTGGCGATAATCGAATTACGGAATGACCCCTCAGGGCGAAAATTGATTTTTTTTTTCTCAAAAACTAGATATCGATTAAAACAAATTGATTTAAAAAAAAAATTAAAAAATGACATTGAAAGTGTTGCCGTTGTTTTTAATTAGTCTTCTATATTTATTATAAGTATTTTTTTTTAGAAAATTGGCCCACCCACCTAAACTGGGGATGATAAGCAGAAGTACCCCCACCCTCTTCCATATGATTGTTTCTGTTGTTTCAAATCCAAATACACGCACTCTTGCCTTTTGTCGCATTAACTTTGAGTTAGAACAATATTCGAGTTCACATGGTAAATCTATATTCGTTCCAAACTTCGAGGCAGCTCTATATCTGCGAAACTCGCCACTGGAAAGTAGAAGTTCCCGTCGCGTCGTACACTTATCTTGTTGTGTCATAAATTTCTCATGGTCGGTGTCTTTTTTTAGTTCGTGGTGGAAATTTCATATAAGTCCTTGATTATAAACGAAAGTTTAATTTTATTTTCTAAAAGCTCTGAACTTCCTAATTTCTCATTTCGCTTCTACTGAAAAATTGAGTTTTTTTTTATAGCTGTGACATTATTATTCTCAACGTGCCATATATACCTATCTATATACACTTAAACAACACATATTCCCGAAAAAAGAAACAAAAAATACAAAAAAAAAAACCCTTAGTCATCACTTTTAAAGTGCATAATGGATCCTTTAACAGAATCACAATGAATTTCAATGACAAATTTATACTCATATTTTCATTTTCAAAAATAAAAAGTCCCACTTTTTTTGCGGTAGATATATAGGGGAGCAATAGGTACACATATGCAAATTCATTGAATCACTTCACTTAAAGGTTTAATTGTGCACTCAAGTGGCTGAAAGAATATTAAAGACACAAATAAACGAGAGAGTGTAGGTATAATTTGTCCCTCGCCTAATCATAGTAGAGTACCGCCACCACCACCACCACCATCACCATGCCACCTTTTCCATCATACAACCCGTGCATATTTTTATTTTTCGCTTTCATTTCTACAATTATTCTTCTTTTTATGTTCATATTTCAATAGAATGAGAAGCACACTCGTATAGTCAAATCAGCAATACGAAGCAGCTCGTGTACCCTAGTTATTTAAAATGCGCCCTCTTTCGTCATTCAGCTACATAAATATATGGATTCAGCTATACAGCGTTAGAATGGAAGGTATACAATAACACAAGAGTGAAAGAAGACATAACCATCACATCACCGCTCGCGCATATACCTACCTAATACCTAACTACTATGCAAGGAATGATAATTATTATTTCCTTTGTTCCCGGTTTCTGGATGAGATGAGCGAGAGTCGAAAGCCCACAATATAGTCGAGTGATATAACATTGCATTTATGCAAAATTGCTTTCATACTATCGGTATGCCTTACTTCGAGTATTAGACGTCATCCAGTAGTTGTTTAGGTCGCAACATATTCAAGTTATATTGGGACACTTCTAAACCTAGAGCTCTTAAACTCCCTCGTTTGCCACATGAATGATGGATATTCATAAGCATGCTACTGTGATGAGCACACACTTAAAAAATTATTTAAATATAATTAAGCTAAGGGTGTGTGTTTATGTTGGAGCTTCGATAAACGATTGATTCTAGCATCGATTCGATGTAAATTACTCGCAAATATGCTCGAATCCATGCTTGAATCGAATTTATCAAATTTTTTAAAGAAATACTCGTCGATGTGAAGGAAATTTTATCAAATTCGAAAGAGTCGTTAATGAGACAAATAATAATTTAGGATATAGCTAAGGCAATGAGGTAGATAAGTCTTCTTCCTTGGATTAGATTTACAAATTCCTAGTTTGCAACAGGGTTCCAAGCATAGAGTACCTATATTACCTAGAGAACCGACTTAGGCGGTCGTTCTCTTCCACCCTATAAGCTGTACTGAGAGGAAAATGCCCATTAAGTTTTGTATGGGGTTGTTGTCCAATGCATTTTAAATGGGACCGAACCAACATGGCTTCAATTGAAAGGACTTCGCTCAAATTGCTCAAAGTGCTCAATAAGGTGGATAAGACCGCCCAGGGATTCAAAAAAAAATCCGTTAAATTCAAAAATTGAGAAATTTATAAATTTCGTAGTCAAATTTCTTTTTTTAACCTTTTGTCAACCTAAACTATGAAGAATATCGGTCATTGTTGCTCCCGGGTAATAAATTAAATAATATTTTTGAGTATTTATGTTTAAAAAAAAAACAAAAACACCTACCGAAAATTGGAAGCGCACTCTAGTTTCTTAGCTCAAAAAGGTACCTGTCTACGATTTAGGTGTGCAAATCGTAGACACGCACCTTTTTGAGCTAATGCCACCACTTTGTTCACAATTAAACCGAAGACACGTACCTTTTTGAACTAATGCGCCAATTTGTTTTTATATCCACCATTCACACGGATTCACGGATAAGGAAAAAATAGTAAACTAAGAGAGTTTTCACTTACTCACCTCAAATAAAATTTGCGGGTGTTTAAGGCAAGAGGGGTACCGGTCGGTTCTCTAGGTAATATAGGTACTCTATGGTTCCAAGTAGACTCCGACTCTGTTTCTAACAGCCATATTATTCACTTCAAGTGTAAATAAGGTTTAAGGGAATTTTGACCCTGTCCTATTAATCCGCATATTTTAAACTTTTCAAATTTAACTTTTGTGGATAATATTCACTCAAAACTCGCATTAAACACGAGGGATTAAAAATACATAACAACCGCATGTAAAATTGTTTAAACTTGACTATAAACATACGGAACGTCAATAATTGGCACACATAGATTTATGAATGAAAAAAAAAAATTCGAATCAAACAATAATTCTTAAAGTGTACCTCTAAACTGAAACTTTGAAAGCCAAAAATATGACTCTGAGACGTGATATATTCAATTCAAGTCTTTCGAATACAACATCCGCTCATATGGAAAAGAGAACAAGTGTATATATGCTTTGGGATATTTTTATATTTGCATATGTATACCAATGCAGCATTGTGACAATATTCGCAGAACTCCATCTGGCGGATTTGGGGTCGTGTTTTTTTTTTGTTTTCATAAACTTTAGGAGTAAATCATAAATTAAGACGAAGAGCAACGAAATAAGGTTCGCAACTATATGTGGACTTCTTATATTAAATGATGAATGTGTTTGGCTGTTGTTATGTCTGAAAAGGCACATTAGTTATATGTTGCAAACTGCATTGCTACTTATTAGTACATACATACACAAATACATAATGCGAGAAGTACACTTTGCAAGAAAACAAAAAAAAATAGCATAATGAAGCACATCCTTGGCTCCATGAAAGGAAATTTCTTTGGATTTTTTTTTGCTTTCGAATAATTCATTTTTCATTTAGAAAACACGTATTGTTGGTCCTTTTTTGAAAGAATTGTGTTTTGTTGAAAGGAAAAGTCGGAAATGGATATGGAGAATTGTGTCAAATGCGTGAGTATGCGTTTGTAATAATGGCAGGCGTTCAGTCAGAATATTATGTTTGCAAGAATTATCATAATTATGAGGTCGGTTATAAGTTGAAGATTACTATGTTAATTACGGTTCATTTCTTTAGACAATTTTGAGTTGAAATGAAAGCGTTCTCGTAAACTTAATTGGAACTATTTTTGAGTCAAAATGAAAAGGCAAATATTCAATAGAGTTTTGTGTTTAATCGGATAGGTCATCTGTTGGATTCTTTTTGAGTTTTTCTTTTTTAGTTCAGAGCAGAGCCTGAACTGTCAAACAAAAAATTGTGTTTCTTTTTTCGCTCTGAGTGTTCAGAACATCAAATTTTTGTTTTTTTTTTCGTTCTGAACAAGTTCTGAGCGTGTTCAGAGTGCGCTCTATGAGCTCAGAATAAAATAACTGAGCAGACAGAGTTAAATGCTGAACACAAGCATTTGACAGTTAAGTGTGCAGGTGTGTTTAAAAAATAGTTCAGAGTGCTCAGAATACGCTTCGTTCAGAGGACGTTCAGAACATGCTCGACATGCTCGGACTCTGTTCAGAGCTCTATTCCGAACTAAAAAAGAAAAACGCCTAATACATGTTATTTGAACACTGACAGCTCAAAAAATTGACAAAAACCCAGCATTACATTTCCGCTGCACAAAATGGATCGATTTACGAACAACAACGTTTGGAAAAATTTCAATTTCACTTCCAAAGTGGATGCTGTGTTGCCGAAACAGTGCGAATTTCGAACGCATACATTTCGGTCAAAGTAATGACTGCAGCAACTAAAGCTGCTGTACAGAAGATTGTGAAGAATGCTCGCGTGACACTGGTTTGCTGAATGATAACCGAACATAGATATTCCCGTGTTCGTCCTGTGCGCTCAACGGAGAATATTATGCAACTGTTCCCGAAAGTGTGCGCCTAAAGTGCCTTGCACATATGAGACGCGCACGCGACCAGCGAACTGCGAATTGTGAATGGCCGTGAATTTTAACATTTCATTCACATGATTGGTCGCTGACAAGAACAACTGCGAATCGTCACAAATAAAATGAGTGTTTTGGAGGTTAAATTCAAACGAATTTTCCACTCGCCATTTTGTGGAATGCGATGCGACCTGATGTTTTAAATTGCGAATTTCAAAATTGACAGTTCGCAGAAGATGTTCTGTTGATATTGGTCGCGTTTAACTAATTTTACGCAGTGTAGAGTATTTATTCACTTCATCGAAAAGTATGTATATGTATTTGCATTTGCAGGTTACAGATGATGTGCAAAACTCTTAAGTGAAGTAGCGGGATTATTGGCTCATTTTTCTTATAAAACGACGATAGAACAAACGCTACAGTCAATAGAGGGCGCTATCGAGGGATTATAACCGATTTTTTTGGCCAGAAATTGAGGATTTGGACTTCAGCAAGCTATATGGTACCAGCAAGCCGTTCAAAGAACCGATTTATTGCACATCTAGTTCAATAATCGTGCATTTAATTCTTGTCGCCACGGAGCTTCGATTTGACGCCGTTGGACTTTTTTTGCTTGGGCTGTCATTAAAAATCGATGCTATGCAAGTAATCCAGACGATTTAAGAACTCAAGAACGATAGATATTGGTAAAATAGGGGGGAAACCATCCAAAATGCATTGAAAAATTGGGTTGATAGGATGGCCAATTGCCAAGCCAGCCGAGGCAGTAGAAGAATTAATCTTTTGAATTAGATAATCTAAGGCCACAGTAACGAGTACTCGCTAGCGAGTTGGCATTAAAATACATTAATTGTCAAATTTGTGTTTGTCCCACTGGCTGCTCTACACGCTTCTCAACTGGCTTCGAAAAATTCAAGCCAGCTGACGAGCGAGTGGCTAACGAGACGCTTAAGTTTCTGTGTATTAGTAAAAAACTAAATAATGAGTGTATGTATATCGCAACTCGTTCGGGAGTACTCGCTTGTGTGGCCGAATAACCGCTACCGTGAACTCGCTCATGTGACATCAGGGTTAAGGACCAATAGTTGACAAATATTGAACATCTCAAAACAAAGAAAATCGAATTAGAAAGTTTCCATCGAAAAAAATTAGTTTTCATTTCTCAATGCCTTGATATAATTTTACCAGCTACATATTATTTTTTTATAAAAATTATTGAAGAGTGTTAAAAAATTTCATACAAGAGAGGCGGTTGGTTCTTGGCACTGTCAATTCAAAAATCAATTTTTAATTTCAGAATTTTGTAACCAACGTTCTAATTTTGTTTTTATTTTATCACGATGTTAATCTATTCTCACCAAAAAAATGAAAAATGAATAACTAAGATTCCTGACCCACATTGCGAGCTTCCTTTTTCCGACATTCCTCATCGGTTACTTAATTTTGAGTCTTATTAGGCTTAACACATTCAGTCGAACAGCATTTCACCCGGAAAATTTGATATTTCACTTTTCGTTTATTGTGCGTTCCCCCCAAAATTTCATGATCGAAAAATTCCCCTTATTGTGAACATTCATTTCGGGCGGAATGTAATGTCATTTTCACTTCTTTTTTGTGTAGGCGAACAAAATTTCGGTCTGGCGAAATTCACAATAGCTTTTAAAATTCCGGGCGAACAAAAAATTATAAGGTGAAATATTTTTCGTCTGAAACTCACTGATTTTATTGAACTACTTTTTAAAAACTTCTTTTGGTCCTTTTTTTTTTAATTTCATAGAAGTAGGTAGCAAATTTTTATCCATCCATATCTTCTTGTCATACACATTGTTAACTACAATTGAACAGTATCTGCATGTGGGCATCATCCATTTCAATCGATTTTGATGAGATTTGACTGAATCTAATTAAATTACGCCGATCACATTGAAATTGCGATTCATTGTGTTTCAGGCCCCACCCAACACTGGACTTCTTTTGTGTGAAGAATGAGATATGAAATTCTGATCGTTTTTAAACATTGTAAAGGGTTTTCAAATAAGAGGTGTTATTTTGATATTCAAAGAAAAATGGCATTTTTTGAGATAAATGATCGGATGTTTATTTCATTATAAAGAGGAAGGTATGCCGTTAATAATGGAACACAACATCAGCCAAATGGCCGCCACGACCACGCTTACAGGACCATATCCTTTTCATGAAATTTTCCATAACCAAATCGCAAAGTGGCTGCCCTATGTCCTCGATAGCCTCACGAATTCCATCTTTGAGGTCTTGAATCGACGATATATCACAAGATATCGGTGCCCAATTGTGATCACCTCTTCGAGAGATAACACGGTCCGGAAACTTTTCCCGTAAAAGATCGATGGTTTCATTGCTTGTGTGGCACGTAGCGCCGTCTTGTTGAAAGTAAACGTTGTCCAGATCAATACCATCCAATTCCGGCCATAAGAAATCATTAATCATCTCTCGATAGCGCAATCCATTGACCGTAACTGTTGCTCCAGCCTCATTTTCGAAAAAGTAAGGTCCAATGACCCCGCCGGACCATAAACCGCACCAAACAGTCACGCGTTGAGGATGGAGAGGCTTTTCAACAATAACTCTTGGGGTTTCCGAGCCCCAGATGCGACAGTTTTGCTTGTTGACGTAGCCTCCGAGGTGGAAATGGGCCTCATCAGTCAAGATGATTTTTCGATGAAATTCCGGATCATTTTCATGTATTTCAAGGACCCAATCAGCAAAGACACGACGTTGTTGATGATCAGCCGGCTTGAGTTCTTGTGTTAACTGAACTTTATAAGCCTTAAGACCCAAGTCTTTATGCAAAATACGGTGTAATGACGTTTGTGGAATGCCTAATTCCAAAGAAAGACGAGGAATGGACAAACCTGGGTTTTCTTCAACACTTTGGGCTACAACAGCAATATTCTCAGTTGTTCTTGAGCGACGTGCACGGGTTTTATTCTTCACATCACTAACTTGTCCCAACAGCTCGAATTTGTCCACCAATTTCTGTATTGCGGTCCGACAAGGTGCTTCACGACGGCCCAAAAATGTTTTAGTTGTACGAACCGTCTCTGCCAAATTTTCACCATTTTTATAGTGAATTTTAATAATTTCAATGCGTTGTTGAAGCGTGTATCGTTCCATTTTTATTAATGGCGTAGTTTCTACTTGTCAAATGTCAAAAAATGACAGCTTCAAAAGTGACAGCTACCGAAATAGTGGGCTATTCAAAATAACACCTCTTATTGGAAAACCCTTTAAGTAGATATAAATATTGTGCAAACACATTTATTATCCCCATAGTTGTATAATTATATTTTAAAAGATAAATTTCTCTTTATGGAACCGCAACATCATAACAACATCAGCATAAGTTGAACTTTCTAACCGCAAATAAACAAATTATTGGTTTTCTGTATCAATCATCAATTTCAAACTTAGGTACTAACATGAAACATGACATGTAAACTACACCAATTGATGTGGTGTTAAAAATACGTCGTTCATAATTTCTCCTCCATCAACAGCAACACATTGGAAACCGCAATTATTGAAATAAAAAGTGTGCCCCAGTGACATGTCAAAATATGACAATGCAAAATTGGATTGGCCTAAAAAAAAAAACACACAAAAAAAATCGTCATGAATATGAACAGAACTCACCCTGCATAATTGCATTCTTCTCTTTGAATTCAAGTTCCATGGCAGCAATGTCATCGGACTTTTGGTGCCATCATGATATCCATAAAATAGAGACACGGCCGCCATGCGCCATTCAGCAGCACATTATTTTCGCTAGCAATTATAGTGGCACATTGTGTATAGGCCTTTAAGCCATTTATAGAGTGCGGGTTTTGTCGTTTGTCTATGTGAACTTCTTTAGTTCGTTTAGTGCTGCATTGGTGCAGTTGCAGTGCAACACACAACAACACAGTGATTTGTGATGCGTCCTTCCCTATGGCAAAGTATATCTACAACGCATACTTGTGCATAAAATTGATAACACTCGAATTGGCACTCTGGCAATTGACGTGTTTATTGGCTTCGTTATTCTTATGTGCTTTAGGTGATTTTTACACCCTATTTCATCTAGGGTATGTTGAGTTTGTTTATACAAGAATCGATGGTATACAAAATAATGATATTTAATGAGCTTAATGAATTTTTTTTTTTTTTAAGTGAACTAGGGTTAAGAAAAATATGCACGACTGGATCGCACAAACTTGCTCTTTGGGTTAACAGCTCTTTATAAAGCCAAACATTGAAGATGCACGATGTTATGATACCTTTAACGAGGAAATATTTACAGAGTCAAAAGTATAAACAAAATTGATATTATTTTTTTTCCAACATTTTTGAATGCAATATCGTTAAAACAGTTGAGAATCACCAGATTGCAAAACTATAACAATATCGGTCTAACCATAAAAAAGATATTCCTGAATAACCCCAAAATAAGACAATTTTCTCAAAAAAAAAGTGATTTTCATATTTCCATATGTGAATTTTTTTTTACAAAAAACCTGATACGCAGTTTCCTTAAAATCACTTTGGTCATTACAGTTACGAAATTTAATCAAAATCGTTAGAGCCGTATTCGAAAAAATTTGAAGTGAAGAAATTAAAACAAAATGATGAAAATGTACATAAATGCCTTGCACTGAATTAACTACGAGTTTTTTTGTTGAAATGTTCCTAATTTTCGTTAGAATAGGGTATGATAACATACAGCTCCAATTCTTTTCAATAAAATGTTTGTACCTTAAACAAAAAAAAACGCATTTAACCAATAACGAAAACGTCGTCGTAGTCTCTCAGAGGCAATGTCGGCGCACTTTGCGCATAAACTCTAATTAAATCAATCAATCAAATTGATAACTCAATTATTTTTGTCTCGTTGGCGTTGGTTAGCCTTTAAGTCTAGGCATCTGTGCAGGATTTAGTTTTAGTGTTTTCTGCAGATTTTTTTTTGTCTTGTTTTTTTTTTTTTCTCGGTCTTTTGCAATACTCGCATCAGTTGTTGAGTGTTCTTGAGTCTTTTATAGTCGCAGTGGTAAATTGTAGCACTTATCCAAGAATTACGGTTGTGCTTGCGTGTCAGAAGGAAAAAGGTTTCTTTTTTTTGTTGTTGCTGTTGAATGCAACCAACGCAATCCTTGTCGATTTTCATTTTAATTAAATTGAAAGTAAAAATAAAAATGTCATGTCTGTGGTGATGGTTGTTCTTTGTGTTGGTTGTTTCATTCAACAAGGCACTTTCGAATGAAGCTTGAATTGGACATCCATATCATCATCATGCGGACAAGGACAATGCTATTTTGTTAAAAAGAAAATAATAATAAATCGTGGTTGTTTATATGTCATGATCCTAATTATGGGATCAGTGTTGACGGTGATTAATGAAGCCTTGAGAGAAAAGTGTGCGCATTCTGCTCAATTACAAGGATGATTTTATAGTTTTTTTTTTTATTTTTAATGTTGTTGGTGTATTTATTTATTTGAATGACTTGTGAAGGAGGAGTTTTTCAATTGTTAGTGAATGAACATCTCCTTTTTTTTGCCAGATGATAGTTCCGCTTGTGTGGATATTTAGCAAAGAAGAGCGAGTTCCTTTGATATTTAAATGAAGACGCCAGATGTTTGTTTTTTTTTTTTTTTTTTTTTGAAAAATAAATGTGTTTTATTCTTTTAAATTAGGTGCATATAATTTGCAAAGACTAGAAGTTCTAAGAACTATATTGAGAACTTGTTCTTTTCGCAGATACAACTAAGTTAGGAAGAACATACTTACAATTCAATCCATATGTGTAGATTTTATTTAAATGTTAATTTTAAACTTTCAAAATGCCAAATTGTTTATATTTATAAGGTTCTTAGAAGTACAAGATTGAGAAATTGTAACAAAGGGTCTTGTGCATAAAAAAAAAGACATTTTTTTTTTTTTGTTGAAGAATATGCTAGCTAAATGCATAGCTTTTACTAACGGGTGATTTTTTAGCTGGTTTGGTTTTGGCAACACTGGTTTTGACAGCTGACGTGTGTTTAGTACCTTGTGTCACTGTCAAACAGCTTCAGTTTGGTTTGCAATTTAACCATGGATCGTCTTACAAATGAACAACGCTTGCAAATTATTGAATTTTACTATCAAAATTCGTGCTCGGTTCGAAATGTTCATCGCGCGCTGCTTGTGTTCAGCGATGAGGCTCATTTTTGGTTGAATGGGTACGTAAATAAGCAAAATTGCCGCATTTGGAGTGAAGATCAGCCAGAAGCATTGCAACAGCTACCAATGCATCCCGAAAAAGCCACTGTTTGGTGCGGTTTATGGGCCGGCGGCATTATTGGGCCTATTTCTTCAAAGATGATGCGAATCGCAGCGTTACTGTCAATGGTGAACGCTACCGAGCGATGATAACAAACTTTTTTTGCCCGAAATGGAAGTTCTTGACTTGCATGATATGTGGTTTCAACAAGACGGTGCCACATGCCACACAGCACGCGAAACAATGGCGCAATTGCGAGGCGAGTTTGGTGAACAGTTAATTTCACGTTTCGGGCCGGTCAATTGGCCGCCTAGATCGTGCGATTTGAGACCATTAGATTATTTTTTGTGGGGGTATGTCAAGGCTAATGTCTATAGGGACAAGCCCGCTTCGATTGACGCGCTGGAAGCCAACATCCATGCATTCATTCGTGAGATACCGGCCGATATGTGTGAAAGAGTATGCGAAAATTGGACTCAGCGGATGGGCTACCTGAGCCGCGGTCAACATTTGCATGAAATTATCTTTAAACATCAAATTGCAAGGTTCAAACTATCGATTCAAAAAAATATTTCATTCATTTTTTCGAATTTTTTGTGTTTTTTTTTTTAAAAAAGTTCTAAACCTCTTAAAAAATCACCCATTAGTAGCTTAATGTTAAGCTTTTACTAGTAGCTAAAGCTAGAGAGTTCCAGCTTAAGCTTTGTTTTATGTAGATACGTGAATAAAAAAAAAGATTATACGCTCAATAGATTTATCCTAAAAATTCCAGCATAAAGCTTCATATTTTTAGCTGTCATTTGTTTATTCATATATTTCTGCTTAGGTAGCTTTAGCTGAAACTATTATCTTATAGACCAGAAAGGTTTTTTATATTTTTAACTAACTTGTTCTAGGTTCCGTGTAGAACAAACATTTTGAGATTTAAATCAAATTTAACATTACTATAGGCATTTTTCTTTTTTAGTTCAGAGTTTGTTCAGAGCAGAGCAGATCCTGATCGAGCGGAGTAAACTCTGAACAGAATGTGTTCAGAGCACTCCGATTTAATTAAACACACCTGAGCAGTGAGTTGTCACATCTGTCAAATTGCATGAAAACTCTATGAAGTTGGCTGCGCTCAGCTTTTAACTCCATTTGATCGGTTATATTCTGAGCTCATGAAGCACGGTCCGAGCACAAATTCCGAGCTCTGAGCGCTCTGAGCTAAAAAAGAAACACATTATTTTTGTTTGACAGTTTGGACTCAGCTCTGAACTGCTCTGAATTAAAAATTAAAATCGCCTTATGAAGGATGGATAAATCCACAAAATACCGTGCGTCGGTTTGTGAGTTTGTATACGTCGTCGACTGTATACACATTGAGCTACAGCCTAAACGCGTTGGATCGATTAGCTAAAATCCATGTTCACTCAGATATCTTAGAAATATCTGATAAGTCTCTTAAAAATCAATCAGAAAGTCAGTGCAATTTTCCTTTAAAAACCTTAATAAACCATAAAAGTCGTCTTCACTAATTTTCTAACATTTTCTACAAAATGTTGGCCATATAAGCTATAAACTCCAGCGTATTTGAACTATAACTTGAAAGAATTCTAAAAAATAAGAATTAGTAAAGCTTTCTAGACAAAGGGCAAACGAATTTAGAAATTTTTTTAGCTTTGACTTTAATATTTCAGTTAAGCTATTTTTATCAAAAACATTGAAAATTGAGCTAAAAAAAACAAGTCTAAGCTGCATGAATCTAGCGCGTTGGCTATTTTAAAATAGCTATTACAAGAAGACATATTTTACTAGCTAGCTTAAGCTTAATTTTAATCACGCAAAACCTAGCTTTTACTTTAAAAGCCATGTTTTAGCTTTAGCTTTTTTTATTCAGAACAAGACCGACATTCAGTGGTATTGACAAGACAATAACCCAGCAAAAAGGCAATTTTTTCAAAAAACTGTTCAAAACCATATTTCTCCGTTATGTGATTTTTTAGCAAAACCCAGAAACGCAGTTTTATTGCAATAACTTAAGACATTAAAGGAACTAAGATTAATCAAAATCGTTACAACCGTTTTTGAGAATATTTCGAAACAACAAAATCATTGTATGGCAGCTACCCGATCTAGATGTATAGACTTCTTCACAATCGAAATATTCAGTTTGATATGAAAACCTCGACAGATTTTTCTCCACCAATACTTACCCTATTGAGCAACTAAAAATTGTTAATTCATACAAGTACATAGATACTTAGGTACATACATGTATCTATCTTTTTTTAAAAGTTAGTTTTAGAGCCCACCAAAAATTCGGGGAAGCATATTTTCTTATATATTTTCCCATTTCCGTTCTTTGTTTGTTCAGCACTTACTGGTAGGTATTTGTCTTTATTTAATACAAAATTCTTAAAGCGATAAAATCTCTCTTCTAAATATATAATATATCCTTTCCTTTCAATATAGGAAGTGTGATGCTCCCACACCTTCTTCATAGCGCAGCGATGATATCCTTTCAAAGGAAGTAATTTCCTTTTCTTTGCTCAGGATCTTTTATAATAGAGACTTCTATCGTCCGGAAATTTAATATAGAAACGTGAGCAGAAAAACCCTCAACTAATTAGCACGGTCTACTGGTAGAAAAGGGAATTCCTTTATTTACCTATTTATTTTTTTTTTCTGGCTCGTTCAAATAATATCCACACACATCCATCCGTGCATAGATTTTAAGACAAAGGATTTGCAAGAAGTAAACAAAAATACAAAAAAAAAACATTGAACTTTTCCCATCATAATGTGTGTCTTCAAATACATTGACCCCCGTCATATATATATTCATACATCAGGACTTGTATAGGATAGGCAATTGAAGAAGGTTGGACGTTGACTACCATGTCCAGACGGGAGAAAATAAAATGTACATACACGAGAAGCATTTACCCTGAACAGCATGTCGAAGGTAGTACCTAGCAAATACTGTACCTGTTAAGTGTCTACCTTTGTCAAAAGTCACGTTCTTTTATATGTTTAGGTATATATGTACGAGGGACGGGAGGGATGTAAAAATTAATAAAGGCTATAATGCCTGATGTATAGCGCTGCAACAACAAGGAAAAATACCATGTTTTGAAGAATATTACACGACAACGAAGGGTTTACTGGGAATTCATGAGGATTTACTTCCTATTTTAGCACAACTATACACATACACTACACATCCATAATGTATTTAGTGGATTTAAGTTGAATGTTACATTTAACACCTTTTTTTCTAACATACTTTTGCTCATTGCATACAATTGGACTTTCTTTGAACATGTTTAGTTATTTTGAGTAGGTTGTTACTTTTGCTTCCTTTGAAATGTTCTCGAGAACAAAGGGAAACTGTATAAACTCTGAGTTAACAAGTTATGAATTTCTAAGCAGTTATTTCTGGACAAAGCTATTTGCACAATTTTCTGTATATTTAAAAATAAACAGTCATTATACCATTATTATGATATCATTCTTTATTAATTGGCGACTCATTAACATATCAAAGGTCGTTACAGTTTGTTGAGAATTATAATTAATTGAGTAATTACTCATATCACATACGAGTATGTTTGTGCGATGTGCTGAAATACAAACATTTTAGACCACAAAGTGTGAAATTGGGTAATTTTCGCTAAGATTTCCATTTTATATAAAACAAAAAACCACAAAGCAAAACGAAAATAAAAAAATTGATTATTAAAAAAAAAAATGGTAAAGTGGTAGAATTCATGAGAAAAAACTAACTCGAGTTTTTTAATCAAACTTGACATTACGATTAAAGGGAATACAAAGGGACTGGCATCGGATGACTATACTGGGGATCGTGGATCTAAGCACCCGATAGTGGGATATTCGCAAAAAAGTATACCATCTTAAAAGTCAGTAATTGGTCTAAAATGGTCAAATAGTTTCAGAAATTGGTCCATAAGTTTTTTTTTATAATTTATGTAAAGTATTTTTCAAGATCGTAGAGATTTTTAGCACTTAATTTGTGGGATATTCGAAATCTGAAAGGCCTTAGCGACCCCATTAAAGGCAAATTAGTGATAGTAATTGGTCAGTCGTAGGTATTCTTAATAGATTTTTAAAGATTTTTTCAAGCTCCAAATCTTTAACGTTTGGAATTCTAATTTCTTCAACTAGTTGACCTTTTTTGAGAATTAAGTGACCTTTGTTTCGAATATCCCACAAATTAGGTGCTAAAAATCTTTTTAGTTTAAAAATGACTGAAACTATTCAATCTTTTTTGACCAAATACTGACCTCTTAAATGAAATACTTTTTTCCAAATATACGACTTATATGGGGTGCTAAGTTCCCGGAGCCCTTTACTGGCCAATCTAATATGTCCACGGCGCGGGTCATTTTATTTTTGTTTGACACGTAATTTTGAACAATATTTTGCGTAAAGTGCTACGAAATGTGATGCTATTAGCAAGGAGGTGCACAAACGAATCGTTTTGTTACACATCTTTTAAGCGCAATTGTTCGAATTCTTCACGAAGAGATAAGTCGGGATTTATTGATTATCACTTTTTTTGACCATCGGAGAGTCTTTCGATTCGACAATAAGTCGTCGACGATTTTAGACCTCAATATAATCCCCTTGCCCACTTCGTCACCAACGATTAAAATTTTCGACGACTTCAACTTCTTTTAGGATCAAAAATAACGGTAAATATCTATTTACCTTTCAGGAAAATCTTATTTTTCTCAAAAAATTGTTTTACAGATTTTAAATAAATCTAATCGATAATCCCCAAATTGAATATCCCTAAACTTGAAAAAAAAAAACACAAATTAAAAATATCTTTAAAGCCGCGTCCAGATCAATAAAAATTTACGTTGTTTGCGCCTTATATTTGCACCGAAAATTTAAATTCATTTTGGAATTAATTTTTGCTTAGAATTCCGCACGTCAGCGCTCAGTTTGCGCGGAATATTATTTTAATAAACATGATTCAACAATTTGACCACATCAAAACAACTACATATGTTTCGCAAGTTTTTGCGTGTATTGCGCCCTAAAATTCACCGGAATCGGATAGCGTGTGTTGAATGTGACACAAACTTGGATGCGCCAGGAAGTCCACACTGTTGTAATTTTTTCCGTCTACAAAAATATTTGCGCCGAATACGGCGCAGGCACATAATGCAGATTATTATTGATGTAGACCATGTCTTAAGAGACGTTAGTACGTCCCATACATCCCAAAAAAAACTATTAATTTCAGGACTTTAAAATTCGGAAGGCTGAGCTTTTGTTGGTTACAAATTGAGAGGTGGTGAAAACTGGAAGAACCTTTTTTCACCAATTTTTTTTTGAAGATAACTTACCAGCTTGATAATAAAAACAATTTCCACTGAAACTCAAAACTCCATACTTAATTATTTTTTGCATTATAAAAAATCACGCATGAATATATTTTTCCCCACATATTATAAGTAGGCAATTAAGTCAGCCCAAGTATAAAATGAGTAATTATAAAGTTCTCCGAGCTAATTACTAAATAGATACCCTCAAACACCCTTCTCCAAAACCCGCAACAAGTTCATCTTCCGACTAAAAAAAAAAACAAGTTCAATAACTATTACGACGACCTTAACCGCTTATACCTATCTAGGAATTACATAAATAAATGTACGAATATGTTTTCGTATTCCTTGTTTAATTTCACTTTTAATTGCCAAGCAGTCGCCACTTGAAACAATAGGTATATATAAAATCACAACAATTATAATTGTCATTACCACATCCATTGCTTCCAGCTCTGGCTAGAAAACAAATGCATAAATCTATACCTGGTTGTAGTAGAACATGTTATTTTCATGGCCACAGCACGTTCCAAAACATGGGTGTGATTCCATAAAGGAAAACTTGCAACGAATTACAAAACAACTTGGCTCATATCTCATATATGCTTATTTTTTTTTTTTTTAAGTTTTCAGTTGACGCGACTTTTGATTGCGATTTAAATGGGACAATAATTTTGGTATTTTTTTTTTTTTTTTTTACAAAATAAATTATTCTAATTGTGTGTCCACAAAGTGAGTGTGCTTGAACGACTCTCATAAGAAATTATTTTTGTTTTCCCCACCGAACAAATCCGCTTCCGTCAGTTTGTTTATTTATTCGAGTATGATTTGTTTTATAGATGACTGCGACATTTTTGTTAATATAAACAGCTTTTTTGTTGAACAAAAGCTATGAGTCATTCAATAAGATATGAATTTTTTTGTGTTCATGCCGACTTCCGAATGTTGGATATGTGGCGTCGCACAATGACGACCGGCATCGACCGGCACACAGTGGAATTATTAGGTAAAATATGGGGACAGATTTCTGATTACATTTGCAATACATAATTGCTATCTATAATACTGACAACACACCGGATCAGTCAAAACGTGTTTTTCTAGCTTATCAAACAAGACACGACAACAAGGCGAAACAAAAAACATGTTTTTATGTTTTTATGACTGCTATTGTCGAAAATAATGGGTGATTTTTTAAGAGGTTTAGAACTTTTTTAAAAAAAAAAACACAAAAAATTCGAAAAAATGAATGAAATATTTATTTGAATCGATAGTTTGAACCTTGCAATTTAATGTTTTAAGATAATTTCATGCAAATGTTGACCGCGGCTGCGTCTCAGGTAGCCCATCCGCTGAGTCCAATTTTGGCATACTCTTTCACACATATCGGCCGGTATCTCACGAATGAACGCATGGATGTTGGCTTCCAGTGCGTCAATCGAAGCGGGCTTGTCCCTATAGACATTAGCCTTGACATACCCCCACAAAAAATAATCTAATGGTGTCAAATCGCACGATCTAGGCGGCCAATTGACCGGCCCGAAACGTGAAATTAACTGTTCACCAAACTCGCCTCGCAATTGCGCCATTGTTTCGCGTGCTGTGTGGCATATGGCACCGTCTTGTTGAAACCACATATCATGCAAGTCAAGAACTTCCATTTCGGGCAAAAAAAAGTTTGTTATCATCGCTCGGTAGCGTTCACCATTGACAGTAACGCTGCGATTCGCATCATCTTTGAAGAAATAGGCCCAATAATGCCGCCGGCCCATAAACCGCACCAAACAGTGGCTTTTTCGGGATGCATTGGTAGCTGTTGCAATGCTTCTGGCTGATCTTCACTCCAAATGCGGCAATTTTGCTTATTTACGTACCCATTCAACCAAAAATGAGCCTCATCGCTGAACACAAGCAGCGCGCGATGAACATTTCGAACCGAGCACGAATTTTGATAGTAAAATTCAATAATTTGCAAGCGTTGTTCATTTGTAAGACGATTCATGGTTAAATTGCAAACCAAACTGAAGCTGTTTGACAGTGACACAAGGTACTAAACACACGTCAGCTGTCAAAACCAGTGTTGCCAAAACCAAACCAGCTAAAAAATCACCCTTTATATGAATAAGAACATTTTGTTTTAAACTAGCGTCGTTGTCGATTATTACACACACGTCTTAATAGCGCAATCTTCACCACCGCACACGACAAAACAAAAAAAAAAACAAAGGCGAAACAGAAAAACATGTTTCGATGTTTTGCAAGTTTTCGTTGAAGTTTTTGTTTTGTCTTATGTCAACACACACCAAACAAAACAGAAAAATGAAAAGATTTTTTTTCCTTTATTGTGTTTCGGTTGGTGTGTGTTGAAACAAAACACGTTTTCTTGCATTATGGAACAAAAACGTTTTGTCTCATTCGGTGTGTTTTCAACCTAAGGCGAGTCACGACGGGAGTGGTACAAATTTTTAAAAACAAAAAATCAGAAAGTTCAAAATGTCGAAAACTCAAATTTTCAAAATCTCAAAAAATCATGTTTCTGCAAAGTTGAAAATGCATACAAATTGACAGTCTTATCATCAACATGACCAATTGTTTATAATGACTTAAGACAACAAAACAGAACTCAACAATTTAAGAACAAACTGCATTTCAAAAAACCAACCTTTAATAGGTTAATCCAAGATCACTTTTTACAAGCTTAAGGCACTCCCCATGTTAAAGTTTAATTCGATCAAAAATGAGCTGAGAGATTTTGACAAGAAAATTGTTGTTCGGAATCTCTTTTCTCTATCTGTCAACATAACCATTTTTGATGCAATTTGGTATTGAAATGGGTTTAGTTCAAATACAACCAAAGGCATTAATTTTTAAACTAAACTTTAGTAGAATATCGAATGTTTTGAGTAAGCAATTTGTCTGATTTTAGTTCCACTGTAAAGCGATTGGTCGGCGGTTAGCACACGCGGCTTATAGTCGCCCACATCAACGGGAATAAAATTATTAAACATACTCAATTGCGCATAATAATCATTAGTAAAAATATATGTATACACCTTCTTACATTGGTACAACACATGCCTAACGATAGCTATGTTCAAACTAGAGGGTTCCACATCGGAGACGCTCTAAGCTGTGTGTCGGACTCCAGCGGACTTATAGTCAGAGTTAGCCAGCCGCAATACCTAATATTATACCGGGTCCTCTAAAGCATGACTTCAACATCATTCTTCAATCTTTTCCCAGTTATTTTTATTTTAAATTTATAATAAATACGAACGTGCTTGGAATATAAATGTGCATTTTTTTTTGAACTTCAATAACGTTAATAACCTGTTACTGATGTGAAATTCAATTGAATAATTTTTCTTTATTTTTGTTTTGTTATACCTCTGTAATAAAATTGCAATTAGAAATGCTTTAAGTTGGTATAATGCAATAATATAATTGTTTTAAAATATTTGTTTAATCAGACACGAACTAAATTTGATAAATAAATATTTTAATATTTATTAATATGTTTTAAATTCAATGAAAATAAAAAAAATCAAACGGAAATGAATTTTAAACAAAAAATATTTTATCGCCCATTTTTTAATAATTTTAGATATACACATATTTAGTTTTGCATTTATTTTATTTTGTTTTTAATTTATTTTTGTTTTTTTTTTTATCTTGTTTTGCTTTTGCTATTTGTTTTTTTAATTTGTGTTTTGTTTTTTTTTTATTTTTGTCATTAACAGCAGGTTTATATTGTGCTGAAACCCATTTTCTAAATTACATATAACAAACCTCAAGAATGAACGAATTTAGCTTTATATTCTTTTCTAGCAGACTGCCACTATAATGACAGATAATATGAGTACCGCATTATTTGACCTCGTATTTCCACAGGTGTGTGTCAGAAATTATGGCAGATTGGCTGTTGTATAAATCTGACATGAGTATAATTTTTTAAATAAAAAATTTCATATATTAGGTCTGTTCCTGAGATTTTTCGCACAGATCTGGCTTAGTGCCAAATTTTGAGGAGTGGGGATGAAATGCTCTCAGAGAAGGAAAACTGTCAAAATGTCGGGAACGGTTTGCGCACTACTGTGCACTTATTCGGGCCAAACTTCACAATTATACTCGACTAGGGTTACCGTAGATCAATGATAAATCTTGGTAAACATTTTCAAAAATTACAACTCAAGAAAGTAAATGTTTAAGAAAAATTATACGTACTAATCTCAAGTTCATTAATATAAAAACAAAACAAAAATTCTTTCTTATACATTAAATTATGAAGCCCAGTGTGTTTTTTATTCAAAAAACACTAAAATATACAAGAAATATGTAATATTTAATTTAATATTTTATTCTTCAGAAACAGTTTTGGTAAAGGATTTATATTTAAAACAAAATATTTGGTCAGCTGAAAGATTAATAAAATAATAAAAAACATACCCATCTACTGAAACTGAAATAAAAATAACACTTGGTAAACCTTGTTATTTGAATTCAACCCACCGACAACCGCTGTCATGTGACATACGTCAACCTGGTAAGAATTAGCCAGAAGAAATTTTTCGGAATAAAATTGGTAAGGAGGGGAAATGTTTTACTCTCATTTCAGCGCTCTCTTTAGCAAGAAATGGCACAATTTTGTATGTGTGGAACGGCTTCGGACCAAAAATGACTAAATCTGGCAGTCTGAAACTGTTTGAAACTAGGTGCGGAACACAGCTATTATGAGCAAACAATTTCAATTGATTTTTTTTCAAACTTTTAATACTTACTATGTAGGTATGTATGTGATCTTGTGACTGGTTTCCTTTGGGCAAGTTCAAACTCTGTTAACACTTTAACCTTAAGTTCAATCGTTTATTCAGATGCGAGTCAATTTTTAATTGAATTAATATTAAAATGACTTACGCGCAGCTGTTTCCACTGCAATACTCAATCAACCTTTTTGTTTTTAATTGTGTTTTTATACATTTCAAGACCAATTCTTTTAACGATTCCACCCAATCAGTGCGGTTGAAAATTCAACCATTCGACTAGTTACCAATTTCGTCTATTTAAATAACGTTAATAGCAAAACAATTAAAATGCCTTGTTTCAGACCGGAATACATTATTTTTGAAATACTTGGAAATTTGGTAAAACATCAATTTGGCAAAGTATTTAAAGACGTACATAAATAATACACTTCACAAGATCAAAAGCTGCCTTGAGTCAGAGTCATAAATGTTTCATCCAAACCATTATAGCCATCAGACAAGTTTGACTTGTTGAATCACAGATGTTTGAAGAAGTAGATACAAATTATCATTAAGCTATTTAAGCACCAAATATATTATCCCCAGCTGCACCTAGTGGTTGCTTTTATTATAATCTGTTGAATATTTTTAATATGCTATAATACCTACTTCTAAATCATGCGATATATACAAATTTTGTTCAAGCTACATTTTTCCCAATGAACGACATCAATGTACAATATTTAACATACATAGATACACGAAAAAAATCGTTAAATGATAAAACAAAATCTACTTTTAACGTTGATGCAGAAGTTCAAGAAATTCAACTTATAAAACATTAAACAGCAACAACAAATGTGCCCTTGAGTTTTAATTACAAAAACAATCGTCTTCCATACATTAACTATAATATATGACATCAAAGCTTCTTTTTCCTGAATAAACATGAGTATAGTGTAATTTGCTAAAATTTGAAAAAAAAATTAATAAGCTGATTCAATTGGTGTTTCGTTTTAAGTTAAAAAAAGAAAAAAAAAAAAACCAACAAATTCTTCATTGCAATTTCATCCTGCGTAGATACTCATACCAATGTCAAGCATTTATAATGTGCACCATAAAGTCCACTGCACTCCCTGACGATTAATTTCTGACTTTAGACGTTCTTGAGGTCTGCGTCATTTATACTTCTTTTTCTTCTTCTGCTTCTGGTTGTATCGCGACATCAAAGTGCCATACGGTCATGCGGCAATATACTATCCGCATTCTGTATCCATTCAACCGATTCCTTGTTGTAGGGGAACTCAGACTTAAATAGGGTACTATGGTGGAATGTCTCAATTCCAGTCGTGAAGATTGTTTTATTTTAAACTTTAGTAAAAATGGTGGTTACAATGACAGCTGTCATGTCAATTTGTTTTAATAGTCACGAAGTAAAATTTGGTGAAATAAAATTTAATAATTATTCTTGCAGGAATAAATTAAAATTAAAATAAACATCTTGCATACGCTAATCTTCACTTGAGTGTCCCATTTTGGCCCGAGTTCCCCTATTCCCACATTTTTTAAGAATATAGTTTTTCCTGTAGGTATGTGTATTTGTAGTTATTCCAAAACGAATATGGATCCACTTTTGTTGTTCGCCAAAATAAAATGCAAAACAAGACAAATATCTTTGAAATGCCAATCCAAACACACGAGAGCATGATGATGGTGCACAAGAGATTGTTCCGAGACGGAAGGAATACTAGTGAAGAAAACTGCTACAAAATGACTCATATTTTCATGAATAGTTTCTTGCTCGCAAGAGTTTATAACTTTTGTGGATTATTCTTCTGTTGTTATATTTTTATTTTTGTACACGCAAAAAGAAGTACATATGTACCTACCTACCTACATAAATGTATCTTGAAATCGCGTACAAAAATATCAAGAAGCTCTTGTTTGGGTAAATTCACTTTCAACAAAAGTTACGATTTGTTTAGCTGATTATATTTTTTTTTTATGCTGCTTTTTATTTTGTTGGTTTGATGATGAGCAGATTATAAATGTAATATAAAGATACTTTTCCATCTCACATCATTTTGCAATAAAAATAACAACAACAACAACAAAAACATCAGCCAAACCAGTCATTGTTTTGATGTTGATGTTGATGTTGATGGTTAGTGGTGGTGCTGCTTCTGCTGTTGCTGCTTAAGCTGGATCTGGTTGTGGGAGATGACTCAGTCACCGTATCTCCTTTTTTCCTAAACTAAATATGTATACAAAAAACAAACTACAACTTTGGATTGAATTCAATTTCATGTTGTATCTTTGGTTGATACCTCATGCTTTGTGGCTTATAGTTCGCTCCATAACATTTGCAAAACTATATTCTCTTCCCCCTTGCTGCTTGTTTTGGCAATAGTCAAGCATATCCAATATTACTTTATGTAGGTATATAGGCATTGTTGCTATTTGTTGGGGAACAAAACAGGATTTTAATGTAGAGCGAACAAAAGTCCAGAAATGGGTTTGCGATGGTTTTGTATCATTTTTTTTGTTTTCTTCTTTTATTTTTCTCAATGGCATTTCTATGTAGGATACATGGCATCAAAAAATGTCACGTACGTAATTGAATCGCTTTTTATACAAAATCGTTTTTTTTTAAGATATCGGCAAGATTAAGCCTTTCTTAAGTATAAAAGTGGGATGTAACCTGGTGAGCTAAATCGCTATGTGCGTAAGACTGAATACCTCTTGTTGGCCTGGAATTCACCAGCTTATTAATACCACATTAATTTGAGAGCATGGCGTTACCTCGAAGCGAACCTATCTGGCAACCTTATTAAAATTAAAGCTTTATTTAAAATCATCTGTTACATCTCCTAAGAATTGAGCTTCGTTATTTTAGTAGGTTTTCTTCCGTATCTACACACAACTGCTTTATTTACAGTTTCTAACTTTAATTCCTTGATACACTGTACATATACAGTACATATACAATACATGTTCTTTTATGTAGCTTTATATTGACCATGTTATTTGGTTGATCAGCTTGCCATCAAAGTTTCTACAAGGAACCGGTTGACTAATTTTTGTTTTGTTGTTGCCTAGAATGGATTTATATTATTAGGATAATAAAACAAATTTCTAGTTTAGTGAAAGGCATATATACATACTATATACCTACACCTAAGAGCTTGAGAAGAATTTTTGAAATAATCGTTATTTTCCAGAAGGGTGACTTTGCCCCATGGGAAATCAATTTGATATGCCTGAAAAGCTTTTGGGGGTATTTTTGACGAGAGGAAATACAAAATTGAACTTTTGTTGACATTATTTTAGCTTCTAGTTCGTTTTTGTCTTTAGGGATCGTATAGAAATCTGTGGTTAAAAAATACTTGAAATATTCATTTTAATAGAATAGAAGATAATCACCCCCATTGCGATTGACAATTATCAATTGATAGTTAATCTACCAATTTACAATATTAATCAACTCATGATTGACAATTGCAATAGAGATGAATGATAATTGTCAAGTGAATCATTTATAATCTGACTCAGTAGTTTGTACAACTCCCAAATTTTGTTTATTCATTCGAAAGGGAGTTCATCGGATATCATAACCCTGATTTTCACCTTTTGGCCACCATCTTGGATTTTAGTTTTTATTAAATATCTCGGTTTCTGTTAGTCCTACAAGAAAGTTCGAAATACAAGAAGTGTGGAGAATCAAATTTACCTACTATTGAAAAAGTTACAGCCCAACAAAGTTAAAAACTTTATAGTTAAGGTTAAAGAGTAGAATAGACTTTAAAGTGAGGTTTTACTTTTCATTCAAGCCATAAGCAATATAACAATACTTTTAGTTTTAAACACAAAACCGACTCTTTCCACTTTGGTTCCAAAGCAACAATTGAAGCCAGAATTTTTGAGAGGTTGCGATATTGCAGACCAAATTTATGGCTCTTGCTGACGAATGAAACAACTTAAAATGTATGTAAATCTGATATTACCATTGGAAAACGCCATTAGATGAAAAATCATTTGCCTAATGGCCGATTTCATAAAGCCCTTTTAACTATTTAAAAGACTTTTAAATTTTTAAATGACGTTTGTTCCATATAAAATACGTCATTTAAAAATTTAAAAGCCTGTTATTCGTGAAACCGAATATAAGTATTTTTGAAAGAAAGTTAATAATCTCGTTTAGAATTTTAAAATGTATAATTCGTGTGTATTTCCACCCCACAATGATTAACAAGAAGTTTAAGTCCCCTTTCACACGAGGAAACTGAGTTGCCAGCAACATTCAGTTTGTGGGAGAGAAGGGCAAGAAGTAAGAGGGGAAAATGAAATCTCCCCGGTCAACGATTCGAGGAGATTTTTTTGACATTCCTCTTCACACACACAGTAGAGTGTGTTCAACCTAGCTATTTTAAAAGGAAACAACAGAAAGTTTCCACAATTTTGTTTCTTCGTCTGAAAGTTAAAGGAGATTTTTAAGGAAATTAAAAGGAAACGTCAAAAAAATCTCCAGCAACTTGTTTCCTCGTGTGTAAGGGGACTTTCTTTGATAGTATATTTCAAAATGCAAATGCTGTTTCATTTTTCTTTATGGAGTGGAAGCGAGATGAAAAGATTCATTTTTTGTCAAACGAAGAAGAAAAAAAATCAATTCTTTAATAAATCCATTCAGCACGATGTTAGTTTGATTTGTCCTGAATTTGAAGCAAATCTGTCCATCCGTTTACACGCCGAGATGTACAGACCGAAAGACGGTATGGCGGAAACTTTTTTGGACTTCCATCATCGTATAATTTAAAGTTTGATTAAAACCTCTAAATTTTTTTTTGCATGAAACCAATACTTGCCCTTTAGAGCAAGTAAAAATAAATACGTAAAAATAAAAACAAAAAAAAAAAAACGTCTGAAAATTTGACGAATTACCAGAAATTGTTTTGTTTTCACGTTCACAATTATGTCAATAGGAAATAAAAACTATCAAAATGTATGTTTCTTTTCAGTAAGCCCACGCTCATGCGATAAAACACACAATAAAACTTTATCTTGAAAAAAAAAAAAAACAACAAACATCATCGCATTTGAGATTGCTTTTCTAAGTAGTTTGAGTTAACACACAACACCCAACGCCAGAGGGAGCAGCATGTGCATGTTAATTTCCAAGAAGAACAAAAAAAAAAAGTGGAACGTGGCCAATTATTATGTTTTGATTGATTGTTATTTGATGTTTTACTGAAGATCTTGATGACTGACGATATACAGAAAGCAATAAATATTATTTAAATCGATTTTTGTTAAAAAAAAAAAACAAAACAAGAATTATTAAACAGAAATTTAAAATTTTTGTATGCGATATTTGTTATGGATATGTTAATTGGAATTGACAGTAATTTATCGGTCATTACATTTGACATTTAAACTTGAGATGAAGTATTTTGAAGAAATCAGAAAAAAAAAAAAACAAAAATCCACAGAAATAATTTCAATCAAGATTTCAGAAGCGTTTCAACCTTTTTGACCAGTTTTTTTTTGTTGTTGTTGTTTTTGTTTACAATTTATGACATGTGGTAATATAAAATATCAACATGACATCTGACAGACATAGCTTTTCTGCTTACGGCATTGTTTTATTCATGATGATGAAGTTTCGAGCGCGAATGACTAATACTACGTTTTCACTGAGCACTAAATCGCGATTTAAGAGGATTTAGCATAAATCCTCTTCAAATCTCCAAGATTTACCATACAAATTTAAATCTCCTCAAATGAAGATTTAAAATAAATCTCATTGAAATCTTCTTGCAAGAAGGAGATTGTCAAATCAAACAATCCTAATTTTGTAGAACGCACCCTTTTAAACGTCAGTTTTTCCATTGAAATAAAAAAAAAATTATAAAATATTTTTGCGCGTTGGCTGTAGGAATAAAATTGCAAGTATTTACAATGTATTTCATATATTTATAATAATATTCTGGTAAACAATACAAATTCCAGATAATGCAATAACTAAAACACACAAAAAACAACGGACAACCTAGACACTGGAGGATGGGGAGCTTCTCATTGAAGAGTGGGCCGAAAAATTGTGTTTTTTTTTCTGTAATTATGGATTCTCCTATACTCTAATGTTATTTTGAAGAATAAAATAGTGTGATAACAATAGATTTAGGTTACTAGACTCATTTTTAATAAATAGTTTATTCAAAATTAATTGTTTTATTGCTCAAAAATTGTTTTTTCCGTTCGCTATACGTTTGCAGATTATATTTGTTTTACTCTGGTCAAATTGAGGTGACAATTGAATGGCAGTTCAGACTGAAAACGTCAATTTAATCTCCTTTTTTGTGGTGAAAACACTTCAAGATTAATTTTAAATCTCATACCTTAAATCCCGGATTATCTCTTGGTGAAAACGTAGTATAAGCTAATGGAATGTTTATTTCTTAACATCTCGCTTGAAAATGTTGTTCGATAATAAAATTAATGTCAGACGTCTTTTCAAAGGCCAAAAGCAATGTGTATGTATGACTTTTTCACTATTTGACGTCTTCTAAAAGGCCAACAGCAAAATGAATTACTCTTTTACTATTTGACTTTTAACGAACTTCAATCTTTTTGCCTCATCAATAGAACTCTGCTCAACAGCAACATCATCTTCATCTTCATCATCATGTGGTTTTAATGTCGCTCATTTATGCACGCACGTTCGTCTAAAATCATGGTGTTTTTTTTTTCTCTGGTTTTTCTTTTGGTTTGCACTTAAAATCTTTGTATTCTTCTTCTGGTTTTTATTACACTCGAGTCTTGCTAGCTAAATGTGAACTTGATTGGATTACGCCCTTGCCCTTGCCATTTGCACTCCTCTCGATTGTGGGCCAAAAGATGCCATGGGCTTGAACATGGCCATCAAGCCATTCTCTGCCGCCATCAGCAGCATTCACTCCTATGTGTATCGAATATCTCATTCCGCTTTTGTGCTGATGGATTCCTCGTGTGGTTTGGTTTTGGCGGTTGGTGGTGATTCATGAATCCTCTTTTAGAACATACTGTAAATACCTTAGTAAAAAAAAAAACACACACATATGTATGCCTAGCTGGAGTTTACCCACACCATGGACATAGGTATATGCAAACATTGCAAACGCTGCTGCTAGCTACTACTTCTGATGCCTTCTTGCTGCTTCTGCAGCCATCAGAGACTCTAATGCTTAAGTGTGGTAAAAGTTATTCTTGGAAAAACGACCATTGTGTTTCATAAAAATCCGATTTAGAAGGGTTGCACTCTTTTTTCCTCCTTCTCCGCTTCCCGTTCGTTGTGCTGGTGGAGGAATCGTCTACGTCTTCGATCACATATCACGCGCCTGTCTAATGTATCTGGGATGAACAAGACGAGTATCTCATATTAAAAGGATTAAGAATACGTAAAGTACGTGTGCTTCATGTGTAGATTTTATGAATGAAAAGACTTCGAAGTAATTTGGTGTACTAAAGTGAGTGCATTCAAAACTGTTGCCAGCTGAGTTGTATTATTTCGGTTTTAAGCATATTGAGAATTTCAATCAATTTTGTTGTTTCATTTTTTTTAATATGGAATTTTTAGTACAATACTTGATATAAGTTAATAAAAACTGGTTGTACCTACTTGGAAAAAAATTGCCTCAGTGGCGAGGCTGTGTGAAGCCAGAACCCCGAACTCAAAATTTTTATATGTATCATAACACAAAATTGTGTTCTTTACCTTCTTGGGTGTTTTTTTTTTTTTTAAGATTTTGAGGCTTGGAAAAAATTAATTTTGTGGGGTTTGAACTTTATTTGCATGGTTCGAATTTCATTCATATCTTTAGCTGGCAACATTTGGCTCATGCCATTGGGATTAACAAAATAAGTGTGATGCACATACGCATAGAATATATTACACATACCTACCTATTGACAGCAAAATAAAGAGAAGGGGAGCAGAAGAAGATAAGGACATAGATTGATTGAAGAATGTCGATTTTTTTCTATTGCTTTTGCTATGCCCATTTGTGTTGTTTTATTTTCTTTGTTTTTTCCCCCAAAGTAAATAACTTGGGATTTTTTTTTGTTCCTTCTTATTCGTATTCATCTATAAGCCGGAAGTTATTGGAGGGCATTATCCAAATGCACTTCATCTTCGTGTACTCTCTAAGGTTATAGCTTGCAAATGGCGAGGGTGTGATTATGATTACTTTCGGTTTCTTTTACTCTACTTTTAATGTTGTTGGTTGTATATTTTTGTTTTGTTTCATTTCTTTTACTTTTTCTTTCTTTCTTTTATTTTTTTCTTTTATTAAGTAAATGTGGGGAATTTTTGTTTGCATCGACAGAAATATATATTTGTATATCTTGAGTGAATCAATGGTACTCTTGTATAGAAAAGTTACATTTTGTCAGAAAGGGGCCGAAGGGGAGGTTGAATTTATGACAAATGCATTTGGTACGCCAGTCGTTTAATAAATTCAAAGACGGGGGTAGATATACCTACCCGGAACAAATATTTATAGGTTCATTACAAAGACATTCGATGAGATATGAAATCGATTTGGATTTGTGGTATTTTTTTTTTTTTTTGAATACACGGTGCATGCACTCATTGAGATTTAACTATGTGACTTAGGGGTGAAATCTTTCTTTAAATCGTTTTTTGTATAACAAGAAAAGTTATTAGATCATCAAAAAATGCTTTCCTGTCACTTTAAAACAACATGGTGATTTAATTTTTTCCGACCAACTTGTTAGGGATAAAATGTTTGCCCAAGATTAGTCATAAATTCTATCAGAAGAAAAAATGCATTAGTCGCATTTTCCGCCTAACTGAGCTTTATTTATTGTTTGTATTTAGTTGATTTGTACGTTTCTCTGTCATTTTGCTATTAATATGCATAATATGTACATATGTATGTATGAATGTAGCAGATCAAAGTCAGCTGAACAAAATTTGATGATGGTATTATAAGACGATTAGGTTCTAACATTTGAACACCTGCATTATGGGATATACATAGGTACATATGATAGTTAGATCAATCATTGGACTTAATATACATTTTGTCTCTCTATCCGTATACCTAGCCAGAATTCAGAGCTAAGAATCTGTCGCCTCTTCCATTAAAAGTTTATCGCAGCTAAAACCTCCATTTTCTTTATCCCCAAAACATGCACATTATGTATATCTGCATGAAACATTGAAACAAGACAAGGTGGTTGGCAAAATTTTGAACGAAACACACTCCAGATCCCTCTAGTCAATAAATGTATACCTCCCGAGGGAGTTCTGGTGAGTTTCTTAAAACTTCCAAAGAAAAGTCTTTAAGTTCTTTATTAAATCGCTGCACTCAAGTAGGATTGGATTTTATAACTGTTTCATTTTTTTTTATTCCCTCGGAAAATGAAAAAATTGGTGCTTTAATTTTCACACACACTATAAACAGAAAAGAAAAAGACTAAAAAAATATTCTTTGGAACATCCGAAATTTATGTGAATAGTAGGTGTCCAAAAGGATTTCATACTGAGTACCGTGAATTTCTTTGAAAAAAAAAACACCTTTACAAAATGAAAGTAGACACAAAAAAGCTCTGTAGGGGCTTACCCTTGAAATAGAAAAGATACAGATCTACAAAATTGACTAATGACCAGCATTACTTTTAAGCTGCTCGTAGCTTTAGAACTCCACCCCAATAGGCCAGTCGGCAGATATGTTTTTCCAAAATGTTAAAATATGCTCATCATATTTTATGATTGGAATTGGTTAGTATTGGCTTAGTTTTTTACACAAAACTATAAACTAGACTTACGTTTGCTCTCGTATGTGGTTTGACCGAAAAATTCATCTAAATTTTCGTAACTTACTCAGTTAGCTATCGTAAACAACAACATTTTACATACTCATATTGTGATTTAAATACATATGCACTTGCATACATACAATATTAACATATACAATGTACATATGTACATACATACATACATACATTATTTACATATTCGTTCTTAAGTTTGCATCGAAATTGTCCTTTGTTAATCACGTTGCTGACCACAGTAAACGTGCTCTCTTTATGCTAAATCTAGAGAGTTTTTGCTTCAAACATTTTACACAGTGATTCTTATCTTTAAATTTATAAATGAATCTAAATTTGTTACGAAGGAAAATTAAGAGGGAAAACAAATTTATTTTGACAACTTACATCAATAAATTCAAAGAAAAGATTGGAAAATTCAACTTGAACAGGCAGTTATCTATATAGGTATAGTTCGTGCTGGAGGCCTATTCTAGTTGATAATAAATCAATGCGCTATACACCAAGCCAGGTCAATTCAAAGCCGACACAGTGTGCTAGTTTAAAACATTTTCCATAATCGGAAGAAACTACACAATTATTATTATATTGGTAAAATAAAGCAACAACAATATCAAATGGGGTCCCCATTTGAATTTCAAGAGAAACCAACCATAATCTTACTAATGCAGCCAATAAGTCCAAAGTCGAACGTCATATCGCTGGTGGCTGCCGGCTGGCGTCTTTCTGTAGATTTGAATTCTCTTCAATTTCTGCTTCTTCTAGGTTTTGTTGAAAAAGTTTTATTTCTCCATTTCTCAGAAACTATTTATAGAATAATTTCCTCTGTGACACAACGGAATGCCATAAATAGCAGAAATGATCCCCGGCTTATGCGTGCGTATATGTGTATAAAAGAGCTGTATGCATTATGAGCAGTCGTGCGTTAGAAGGGCGCACGCGACTCGTTTAAAATAAAATGGTGGGTGCACACAAAACGTAATGCACCCACCCACCATCACCCGCCGCCGCTAATAAGTATCCAACGAAGTCTTAAATTTATCAGAAACAACTTCCTCTTATGAGACTATTGCCGACATCTGAATCTTCCGGTCTTAATTTTGCAATTGTCATCATCACTTAACACACTCAATTGATGATAGGCTTAGTTTCCTGTTGTTGTTGTCTAATTTTAGATGTCTTCTTCCCTTCTTTCCGGCGAATTTAACTACATACATATCTATTCTATCTGCGAGTTTGTGTTCATTTGAAATCCTATTCTTTATTTGTTTATGAAAATCTTAAAGATCATAAATAACAACAAAAACAAAAACTTGTTTTTGTGATCAGAATTCGATTATGAATACCTATATATGTACAATGTAGATGATGATCGTTTTCAATGGAACGGGAATTAATTAAATCAATCTTTTACGACATTCGGTTTTAAGTTATGTGAACGCGGTTTAAATTAACCCAGTGACCTTTTGATAATGCATGTACACATGCATATAAACACAAATTGGTTAAAAAGTTTTGTTTTAATCTTGTTGTTTTTGGAAAACAGCTTTGCGGTTAAGAAATGGAATTTTGTAATGATGTCATCAGGAAATATAACTTTTAATCACCATGTGAAACAGGAAATTCTAGAGTTACTGTTATTACAGAACATTTGAATGATTGATAAACAGTTTTAGAATAACTGGCTGAACACAATAGACGCGCGTACGCCCGCGCCTGATTATTAAAACTTATTCAACTCCCAGAGTCGCGTGCGCGGCTGCGTCTCCATTGTATTCATTTTAACACATGCCTTGGACTTGCATCTTTTGCGTTCAGTCGGTAAACTGCAACACCTACATAGAAAAGTTTTTCTTCAATTTTATGTAGGTATGTACATTTTTTTTGTAAAATAGAAGTAAAACTATAATTGCCGCTATTTTTCGAAAGCCTAGGCGCGTTCAGGAAAATGGGATGTCAAAGATTTGTCTCCGTCAAAAAGTGAGGAAGCGAATCCAAAGGCCTGCTTAAATATTCAATTTAAAGGACGAAATATGTGAATTTATACCAGTGTAAAGACCTTGTTAAAAGCTAGACATTTGGTTTTAGAATACATTTTTAAATTTTATTCAAATTTCTATGTCTATTTTTTCAGCAGTTGCACTTAATTTTGCAACTATGTATAATTGGAATTATTGTTGCGTTCTTATCAGTATAATTATACCTATACCTATGTATGTATGCACATCTCATTTCAATTTACGGTTTTCAACAACTGCACTTAACTTTGCAACTATATACCTACCTATAATTGGAATTATTCTTATCAGTATAGGTATAGGTACCTATACCTAGATCTAATTTCTTTTTTTTTACAAAAAACAATTCGACACCCCATTAAGCCTATGTAGCATACCACCAATTCAGTAAACACAACAATGCCACTAATTTTCCCATAAATCATTCGACAAACAAAGCCTAGGTATAATATGCAAATGAAAATGCGAACCTAATTGTATCTCACACAACCCTGATTACCTACATATGTAGGTACCTATTTGTTTATTTGAAATTTCGTTTTTCATTTTATTGTGGTAGAGATTTGTATCATTGAACTCTACCGTTCATCGTTCTTCAAATGCAAATGCGTACCTGCTATACACACACATAGCCACTAGCCAGAAGTAACCAATCATGCTATTAGAGGAAGGGCTCCAGAATCAGACAAAGAGAACGACCAATATTTAAACTTCTGTAGGAACCAGAAAAAGAAAAAAAAAAAAAAACATTTCCAAAAAGAAAACAAACTTACCAGAACTTTAGCAAATCGTTTATCCAGCTCTGCTGTATCGGGAATCGGTTGCTGTGGGCGACTCCTGATGCTCGATTGTCGCACATGATATTGATTTGTCGCCGCCGAAATGGAACTCTGCGGGGAGTTCACATAGAGCAGATCGTGCTTGTTCGGGAAACTGGTGACTATGCTGCACACTCCTCCGTTTCCCGCCGCACCGTTGCCACCATGGCCCACGATGCCATTCATCTGCGATGCATTCCCATCAGACAGCGAATCTGATTGTGTCAGAGGTCGAGATTTGATTGTTCCCATTTTTCCGAAACGCAAGAGACTGATTCCTCCGAATCCCAAGCCGGTTCCACCTCCTCCGCTGACGCCTCCACCTCCCCCTCCGGGCTTGACTTCTCTGGGTCCCCTGTCACTGCTACTGCCGCCACTTCTGCAGTCGTCGTTGACTACAGCTGCCGCAGGGTCGACGAAGCAGAGCTTTGTCGGGCAACTATAAAGTTGCTCCCAAATGGAATTTAACAGATCCAGACCACCAAGATAATATTCAAACGGTATAATGAAAAATAACGCACTCGTTGAGGCTGTTTCATCCGGACAGACATATGGGATACATAAAATTTCGTATTTATTTAATTAAATAAAAATATATATAACTTATTGGACACAATTTTTTTTTTTAATGATTCATTGGCTTTTCAATTTCAGTAAGAAATATATCAAAGGATAAACACAAAAAGCAGCTAAAACACAAAACAATGCAAAGCAATCAAAAGAAAATATAAAATCACAAATATTTTACAACTCCGCAAAAAAAATATACTAAAAAAACGAGGGCCGAACCCCAACTCCTTTTTATTTTTATTTTTCGAGTGTTTTGAATTTCCTTTATTTAATCGTAAGTGCAATAATAATCAAATTTACAAAATAAGAATCAAGAAAGCAGCTTAGAAGAGAAACAAAAAAAAAAATTGTTTAAATTATTGAAAAAAAGCAACAGGTTTAGCGGTAGCTTCGCGCCCGGAATGCAGTTTTCTCGGTTTTTGGGATTTTAGAAGAAACTATTGTGTGTAAAATGTTGTGAGTGTATGGGTATGAATTTTCGGGTAGGTGTCCTTTTGACGTTTTGGGATCGTTTCCGCGCGGATGCAAAACGAACACGGCCCGGTCTGGATGTTCTTGTTCTCCTTCTCGTTGTTGGTGTTGTTGTTCTTGCGTTGTTGTATATAGTTTGAAGAAAAACCCTTTTTTCCTTTTTGTTATAAAATAATCCCAATGACCAGCCGGCTAGTTGAAATTAAATTAAAATAATTCACAACACTACGTGGGAATTGTTTAAAATGATAAAAACAAAACTGCACCAGCATCTTTTTTTACTTCAAACAGAAAATGTATTCTCTATTCAAAAAGAAATTGGATATAATTTATGCAAAACACAAACACATACACAGAACAATGGGTTAGTCGCCTTTTCAGGGTGCGACACAAAATTAGTGAGCGTATTTTCTGCGAAATGTGAACCTTTCACGAACGCGACAATTTTATGACTGATTTCGATTTTGTTAGCTGAATGCTGTCGGTGGGTTTCTTTTCGAAATGTCAAATTTAATTGGGTGGATAATTTTTAGCTGGCAGTGCCCGTGCTGAATAAATTTTGACAGCTAGAACTAGAATGAAAGCGTTCGAAGCTTCTGTAATATATTTTAAAATAGTCGATTTTAGCCATTTTTTTATTATAAGAAGTGATTATCAAACAACATGACTAACAACCACAACACGAGATCCAGTTCTCTATAGAGATCATATTTCATGAACCAAATACACAGACGGCAAGACCACTTTTTTTGGTCTTCTAAATACATCATCGTTTAAAAGCTCGATTTTTTTCAGACGAAACTAATAAATATAACTACTCTATAGAGCGAGTAAAAAGAAACAAATATTTTTACCACACCACGTATTAAAAATATTATTTTATAAAATACATTTTTATGGTGTGAAACTTTGTTTTGTACACAAACAGAATTCTTATTTCTAAAACATAATTATAGTGCGATAGAAAAACTGAATAATTAAATAAATAATCCAAACAGGATGATATTTATGTGGTTTTCGTTTCGACCAAAAAAAACGATTTTTTTTTTGATTTTTTTGATTTGTGACAAGTTTTTCCTTTCTTTTCGACCAAAAAAATCGAATTTTTGTCGATCTGAAGTCGATTTTGCAGATCTCGATTCTTAGCAAGATTTACACAGATTTTCACACGCACTTGCACACACATCAAAGAAAAGTGACATTTATGAGTGTTTTTTTCAAAAGTGGCACTCACACAATTAAAAAACAAACTAAAATCACGTTTTCTGTTCCTTTTGCCAATAAACTTTAAGATCTGACACCCAAATCTGAAATGGTTGAAACGAAAACCACATTAAAGAAGAATTCGAAAAAAAATCAAGCCTCTTAAGATATCGTGTAATAGCATGACTTAAAGGCTCTTCCAAACCGGCGCCAAACATTCGCAGCGAAAAAACGACAGCCAGAGAACGTTAATTATGGGTACTCTCATTAATCACCATGTAAATAAATTGGGACAGGCGAAAGTTTCCTTGTCGTTTGAATGAAAAAATAAAACTTCAGCTGATGAAAATAAAGGCTCAACTACTTTCACGACTTTTTGCAAAAAAGTAGAAAAGTGAAAAACATGCTATAGAGATGGCTGTGTGCGAAAAAATGATATTTGATCTGTCAAATCAATTTGAAATGAGAGATCAAACACAATTTTCGTATGCTTAGCACGACTTTTGTGTACAAAACGTAAAAATCTCATTCCTACATCAAAATTCAAATACCATGAATCCGGTTTGTTAACAATTTGGGTTAAGTAAACAAAATAATTAAATTATACATTTCCCAACATATCTATTATTTCGATATCACAATTCCAAATTAATAGCAAAAGATACTAAAAGCTGGGTGTTTTGACAGTCTTCTTACAAACAGAAATTTATGTAGCACAAATTCTCAAGTTGTTAAATGGAGGGAAAATTATTTGCTCTCTCGTTGTAACTTTTTTGAGTTTCAAACAGGAATTTTTTGACAATTTATGCAAATTTCACGTTTCCAAACAGATCTGTAATAACAAAGAGCCTGTTTAGATTGGGAAGATTGAGTACAGCCTGGTGAGTCTCATCGTGTTTACATTAGGTGTGTTCCTTTGTACTTCTGGCTGTAGTCACCTACTTCTACTCTGTGGTCGAAGTAGTTTATTAATCTAGTTACAGAATGTTTCCAAACAAGAAAAAGACATCACCAATCAAAGGAAATTAGGTAGTAGATTATTGTTATTGACAATTTTCTAGTTAGAAGTTAAATAAGAAAACAAATAACCGAAATTAAATTGATATTGAGGTTAGATTTTACTTTTGGCAAAATGAAAGCATTCCATTCATCATCTACTGGGAAGTACTAAAAAGTACTTTGCAAGGCCCAATGGAACGCTTCTATTAAAAACTTTTTTAACTTCAGTGAAACCATATCCTTAAGAAGAGCAATCTCGAACGCACTTCTCTCATGTCAATTTTTTCCCTAAATTCTGCACTTGCTTGAAAAACAAAACACGCTAATCCAACATCCAAGCAGGCAGCTGCTGGCTTATTTTTTGTTTCCCTATTTCAATTTTAATTTTTAAATAAAATAAATATAGACGCAAAATTAATTATTTTTATTACCAAAGCTGTTCTTAAAATCGATTAACGATACCTGCTATATAAAATAAAACCCAACAAATGGATGTGGATCGCCAAAATAAACCAAAAAAATCAACTCGGAAGCCAAATGAAAACTTCAAACCCACGGCCACAAGCACAGAAGAAAGTCGTCCAAATGTCAAAACAAAGAAGCCACCACTGCCAGTTCATCCACCGAAACCTTCACTGAGTCGAAAACAAGCAGGGACGAATTGGTCAAGTGTACTAGCGGCCATTAATGCAGCCGAAGGACCAATTACTTTACCCGAAGCAATAGAGGCAACACGAAGACCAGCCCACACCTCTGAGGCGCCCACAACCGCAACTCAGTCTAAAAACCGTCGTAAAAAAGATCGCCTTCAGATTGTGGCCATGGATTGTGAAATGGTTGGAACAGGACCATTAGGGAATGACGACATGCTCGCCAGGGTTTCGATTGTCAAAAAGAGTGGCGAAGTAATGATGGACAAATTCGTCAAACCCAGAGAACCAGTAACCGACTATCGCACCAGTGTCAGTGGCATCCGACCCCAAGACATCGAACATGGTGAGCAATTCGACAAAGTACAAAACGAAGTTATTGCCATGCTTCAGGGAAAAATCCTTGTTGGCCACGGCATCTACAACGACTTGGCTGTCCTTCACATCAAGCACCCAACCACGAACATCAGAGATACTTCCAGATACAAGCCGCTTGCGCGTCTTGTATCCAACGGCCGAACACCGAGCCTGAAGCGACTTAGCCAGGCCATTCTGGGCAAAGAGATCCAAATTGGCGAACATAACTCCGTGGAGGACGCTCGGGCAGCAATGAGCATATACAATCGCTTAAGCGTAGACTGGGAAAAGTACATCGAGAAGAAAAAATACTCCCACAAATGAAACGAACTTTTTTTGTTTTGTTTTTATTTGAAAACTATTTATTTCTATTTCTCACATCTAAATGTTTAACGAAAAAAAAAACTTTGTCCTATTTTTCAGTTTCCTTGCGAATATTACAGACAAGGAAATTGTATTTACATTTTTTATAGATTTATAAAAATATGAAAAATTTGTTAAGTTTCTTCACCCTCTTCGCTCAGAATCCGTTTATGTAATATATAATAATAAAAAAAGATCTATCTTCATCTAATGCGAAAAATTGAATTTATGTTTTGTCTTCAATTCCGCCCGATATGTGTGAGCATTTTTTTAAGCTATGCTCGGTGATGATGACGTCTTTACTGGTGGTATTACTGTTGTTTCTGATTTTATTGCATCCTCTTCTTCATGAGATGAGGAAGACGGAGATGAGGATTCCTCTTCCTTTAATAATTGCCCTGCAGGTTCTTCTGTTGTTGCCGTTGAAGGGCTATCTATTTGACTATTTTTAATTGCATTGTGACGTTCGAGTAGCTCCTTCCATGGGTCGACAAGCATCGATGGGTGGTAGTAATCGTTTCTAGAGCTGTTGTCCGATTTATTCTAGAATAAAAAAAAAAAAAAAAAACAAAAATAGCCTGTAGCAGTAGCGGGAGATTTTAAACAAAACAGTTGTATGTAGTCGAGAAATTTACTTGAATAATGTTGTCTGTTTTAGTTGGAGCTTGTAAGAACTTGAAGCTGGAAGATTCGTCTAGTATTCATAGTTTCAAATTGGTGAATTCTTTTTATGTTTATGAGAATACAGAGTCCACACAAATATCAGAAATAATATTAACTGGCTAACTATTAGGTAGTACAAATGTTGCTTCTTTCTACATAAGTTACTCATTGTTTAGCATTGAAAATGGTTTAACGATTAAGAATATGAAACAATGTACACAGTGACATCAGCCAATCAATAACGATTAAGATGAATTGGTTGGTTCTTTGCGTGTTATTGGGAATGTATTCTTTTAAAAGTTTACCAACACCGACTGAAAGAGGGAATGAATTTTCCAGGTAAAACTTTCTAACAAAATGCTTAGCCCAATTCAAGAAGAAATTCAAAATGTATTGTTTTCGAATGATCTAATAAGAAACACCTGTTCTTTGAGTCGGCTTGGCCTACCAATTTCTTAGACCAGAAATGTTCATTTCGATACCCATATAAATTATGAGAAAATAAGACTAAGACTTAAGGCGCCAAAATCATATTTCTTGTATATTTTGGTTTTAACTTAAATTGATTCTGATCGATAGTACCTAGTTCCTCAGAACAGAACGCATTGTGAGCAGGTAGACAAGCATAGCTTGCCGACATAATGTGGCTAGACAAGCGTCTTTTACCCCAAACAAAAAAAAAAACTCCATTTTTTTACTTACGAATTTCTGTCCATAGTACGGTTGCTGGCGATTCCCACTGTTGCTGTACCTTTGCTGCTGTTGGTTGTAATTTTGTTGGAAGTTACTTTGATAATTACTCTGGTTATGATGATAACTACCTCCACCTCCGCCACCAGCACCACCTGAATTATTCCCACCACTTCCAGCTCCTCTGTTTACATTGAAATAACGATTATTCCCGCCATTACCACGTCTCCGATTATTATTATAATTCGATTGGTAATTATTACTGTTGCTCTGGTTATTATAATTATTTTGTTTTTGAGGAGTCGATGATTGTGCTCTAGATTTGCCAGCAAATTCATTTGGCACAAAACCTTCCGTTTGTGAGGGATATTGGGACAGGTGTCTTGCGTAAGGTGATTCCAGGTTTTGGCTGTAGTTTTTGTGTGGTGTGCCCATTTTCAAAATTCACAAATTAAATTTTTAAATAACACTTTTTCTTATATTTCTCAAGTTTTTATGTAAACAAAATTTGTTTATTCTTCCAACTTCCTGTGACAAGCGAGAAAAAAAGTATCCTAGTTCCACAACACAAACCACACCAACAAAATGGACAAATAGATTCCACATTAATGAGAGAAAAACTCATTCAAATTCGTTCAACTAAATGGCTGTGTTCAGGGATAAAAATTAGATTAAGGGTCGGACCACATTTGCATTTCTGATCTATGTTTATTAGGAGTTCCTAATTCTATTTAAATTTAAAACAAATATGATATTGTTTTCGAGTGGTCGTTCGGAGCTACTATTTTTTCACTCTTTTTACCCTAAATTTGGAACAGTTCCGAAATCCAAACGAAAACGACATAAATATATATTAAGGGATTCACGCAAAGAAATATATTTTCGCTTTGCAGAAAATATAACTTTCCGCAGGACGTTTGCATGAACACCCCTTAGAAATAATTTTGAAATGTCACATCTAAATTTATCAGGTTTATCTATCTTTACGCTTTCCGCATCAAATTGATGAGATTAATTTATCAGATCTGCAGAAAAATATTCCCATACAAATTTTGTTAGTTCGTTTCTGCGGAGATAAAATTATCTGGTTTCTGATGTTTATCCGGGTTTTTCCCCGTTGCATGAATATTAACCCTTAATATTTGATAGAATTTAAAAAACATATTTTTTGATATAATTTTTACTTTCCTGGTTTCACTTTCTTGTGAGCTGATCTGTCTCTAATACAAAGTTTTCATTAGAGCTGAAATAGGGTAATTTCGCAAATAACAGCAAAAGTGTTTTCATTTCAAATTTGCTAATTTCGTTTGACAGCTCATTTCATTTTGACTTTGATTCCACGTTGAATGGATTCCACTTGGGTTCATGAAGTGTTCACTTAATTTCCTACGTAATTTTCTTGCAAATTTTATTGAAATTACCTCATTTTGAAATGTGATTTTGTATGGGAAATGAGGTAATTTTGAATCGAATTTGGAAATTTTCAACGAAATTACCTCATTTGCTCTAATGAAAACGTATTGTATAATATTGTATCTCCCAGCGAAATATTTACAATTTGTAGTCAAAACCCATTTCGTTGAAAATTCCTAGTAATTGGGAAATATACGAACCTGTCAACGTCAAAAGTCATTTTGTGACAGCTGACAGAATCAAAATCGGGTCAAGAGGAATAAAACCTTTACTATCGCTGCCAAAATATGAAGCCAATAAAACTGCAGTAATAAAATCAAATACTACAATAACAAATACAAACTGGAATAATGTTGAAAGAAAATAATTTTTTAATTAACAAGATAAAATACTATTGGAAGGTTAGATACTTATGGCGGTCAGCTACTTATAAATTACTTTTATTCTTTTTCCTTTCATTTGTCTGTGAGTGGGTAGTTTTTGAAGTATAAAGGCTTAACTACATAAGCCCAAAAAGTGAAAAAGTACAAAAGTGAACATTTTCAAACTCATTTTGGAATAGTTTTTCTGACTGGAAAACTTTTAAAAATGATGCAGAAAGATTACATTTTGGTTTAAAAAAAATTTTGTATATTCTTTTTCACAAAACAACTGCGCTTGCGGGAAAAAAAATATTTTTACTTTTGTACAAAAGTACTTTTTGGCTTATTCAGTTAAGCCTTTAACACTGTAATAAAGCCAGCTGCATGTTATTTGTTTGAAACAAAATCAATTTGTATTTATTAATCAAAGCACAATTTGAGTAATTTTGCCACTAGAGTTCGTTTTCACCGATTTTGTGCAAACCAGGAACGCCATCAGCTTTTATCGTGCATTGGTCTCTTACTATTGTGATTCGGCCATAGAAGAATTTTTTCAAACGTCAAACTTTGTTTTGCTGCGAGTTTTCGAAATCAAGAAAAAAACTTTTTATCATCAAATTCTATTAAATATTTCTTCATGATAATAAAAACAAAATGCTAATTCCAGAAGATCAACAAAAATACAAAATACTTGTCGAAAAGTTATATCGAAAATGCCAAGATACCCAAACAGAAAACGAACGTTTGGTCCTCCGGTAACAAGGAAATCCCAAAACAACTACATATGTATAATATTTTATTAATAAAATTATAAATATATCTTTTTTAGAATAACTAACACAAAAAAAATATTGAAAAGTCGCATAAGAGATGTTGAAATACTCAAGAAGCGATTGGATCGATACAACGATAACTGGCGACACGTTCCCATGGTTGTTCCTCATCGAACTCGCAAAACTGAATTAAAACGAGGTCCAAAACCGAAACCCAAAATTCCTGGCGAAACACGAGGACGTGGACCTGGTAAGCAAAAGAAAGCCAAACTAAAACAACAACAACAGGAACAACAAATTCCTCCAACTCTAGCAGATAATACATCCCCCAATAAAACGACTGAATAGTTTTTACTCATTAGTCAAACAGAAAAAATAGTAATTTCTGTTTCTTTATTTTTATTGTTCGTTCTTTTCTAGCCACATGACTAAGTAGTAATACAAGAAATAAAAGTGAAAATAATATATGAAAATACAGAAAATATAAATGTGTTTTAATAGCAAATAATATACATGTATAAACATCAATAAAGAAAGTAGAGACTCGAAAAGCAGGTTTATTACTCGGTTTGTCGAAGACGAGCCAGACGCTGAGAAAGCTCATCTTGCTCCTGTGAGACTTGGGTAGAGGCTCCAACTGTTGAGCTTTGTGGTCCAGTTGGTAGCTCCATGTTCAATTCCAATCTAAAAGAAAAGGAAATTCAAGTTTTTAATTGTATACAATAAAACAAACAAACAGACGAAGCGACAATAGTAATTAGCGGACATATAGTTTAAGGAAACTCAATTTAGATTTCGAAACTCAAGAAAGTTAGACATAGACCTAACTGGTTTTGGGCGCAGATCCACTGTAGCGTTACCTTTAGAAGCAAAACAAGTAATTTTAATTTATAAATAAAACTTGGGAACTTTGGACTTAGTTTACGTTAGCTAGCATTAAACAAAATCCTATAAAATCAGTATAGCTTCTTCGAGTCTTAATATGGAAACTTTAATGACGAGCTAGTTTTTTAAAAACAATAAGAGCATTTAAGAGGGAAGCGATAGTATAAAGGATGCTCGCTTATAATTTATTTAGCCAACTGCGTCCAACCTAGTGTATTCATGGCAACAGTTGTGTTGGTTAGTTTAAAAAAAATTCTTTCATGATTTCTGATAAGCCAATATAGGAATGATCGTGAATACGAGATTATCCTAGTTCCTAATAAAGTCGTGTTATCACAGTACATGTGAAATGATGCATTGGTAATTCCATTTTTCACTAAACGCATCAAAAAAAATTATATGCTCGAAGATGTCATGTCAAGTTCAGTTTAAATCAAGTTCAGTTTAAACTATCTCACTTACCCAGCTTCATCGGCGACTTGTTGCAACAAATTATCAACATCACCCTGTGGCACAGATGTAGTTGTCGTATCCGACATCGTGTTCTCCATCACTGAGCTCTGTACATCTAGATCTTCGAATTGCGTCTCGAATTTCTCCATGAGGTTTGATATCTTCTCCAAATTCATTCCCTTCATAGCTGCGTCCATGGCCTTAACAACCCCAGCCATGGAACTAGTAACCTTTCTAGTTGTCAAGGCCGATTGCACTCGACTAGCAACAGCATCAACTCGGGCACTCATTCTCAAATAGTTGACAGCTTGATTCTTCTGGCGAATTGCATTTTCGGCATGTATTCGAGCTACATCCATGTTGCCCTTTTGAATGGCTTTTTTCGCTTTGGCCTTTTCGAGTTTTTCCTCTTTTTCGCATCGCTTCGACTGCCGTTCCAAGTCCTTGACAGCAAATTTGAGATTGAACATGTGTTCTAGATAATTTCTTAAGAGTTATGGAAAATAATTTTAAAATGTTGCACTCCATCAATTAGTGAGTGGAGGGAGGTGGTTCAAATTGTTTATGAATGTGAACAAAAGTGGATAAATTAATTAGGTTTTTATCTTTTAAAAAAGGATACTTTCCATTGCAGAGACAGACATATCGTTACCCAGTTTGATTACTTTTATGGAAAATGAAACAAAAAAAAAGTTAATATAAATTCGAATGAATTTGTTTGGGAAATTAGACGAAATTTGTGTTTTTTCTCGAAAACAAAATTGTTTTTCCTCAGTTAAAGAAAAGTGAATCACTTTTTTGGGGAGATGACAGCATAGATGTCAATTTTTGACATAGGAAATCAATCTTTCTGGTGTTTTAAGCGACATCTCTGGGGAGGAAAATACATTTTTGTTAAGCGGTCATGGGGACATCTATGAGGAATGTTACAAACCAAAAAAGAAATTTGAAGTGACATCTCCTGGAATAAAGTAAAATATATGAATCGTAGACATGAACCGTGTACTAAAGAAGGAGAAGTCAGGGGAAATCTTTGAAATGAGATTTCTTGCGGGTTAACATTCGACAAAATAGCCGAAAATAGAGAGTGATAGATAAAGCTTATACCGAATGGTGATGCGGGAAAAATTGACAATTGACTTGGGGAAGGGCATTTTTAAATTCTAAAAAGTGATACATGGATTCGTATTTATTATTTCCTCCCGGCAAGTTCACTTTAAATTTTATGGGATGATTTGTCAAAGGAATTTGGAATTGGTCAACGAAATTACTTGCCACATTTTATGTTATGAATAGTAGTATTGGTCTGTATCTCTTCTGATTCAATATTGTACGCCAACGAAAGCGATATAGTAACAAATTATAATTTTCTTTTCCTTAATAATATAATAACATACTCGTAAAATATTATAGGTTTTCCCCTTAAAAGCTTTTTATTAAGCTAAGGGTGAATATAACAGAGTTGCTTGATATAAGACTCCATTTTCGAATAAAAAGACATTTTTCGAAACTAATTGCATATTTCCCTTTAACCATTATACGTTATGCTTAAATTCGACATTATATCGACATGCTATAATCTTCCCTTTTCCCTACATGTGAGTATTTCAATGTAGAATTTTCTAAATTTAAGGAGAACAATGTTCGCCCTTTTCGAATAAGGAAATAAAATTCTCCTCAAATATAATTTGTTATGTTTACTTAGGTTCCATCTGTTGAGATATTTTCTTAATTAGTACCATTTTCAATTTAAAAGGGTTGCTGAATCGGGAATGTATGCATACTAAAGTTGCGATTTTGATTTTAAATTTTTAACACCGTTAAATGTTATTTTTTCCTGTGCGAATTAAAGTTAAATTCCGGTATTTAAACGGTCCAAAGATTAAATTCGATGGGATGTTGGCGCAAAAATTTAAGGATTTAGTATCATGTTAAAGCATTTTTAGTATGATGCACGAAGACGAATTCAAAATTTTAAATGAGTTAGCATCGTACTACCTTTTTAACATTTTAGTAACATTAAAATCACCAAATGGCAATTTTACTTTTTTAGTACCGTACTAACTCCATATGCCATATTGACAATAACAAATGTGAAGAAGGTATGTTTACTTACTTTTTTGCATGAACTGTCACTGTTTTATGTGTGTTCAGCTGGAGTTTATTAAGGAAATGGGATAAGTATGATACTAGTTAAAAATTGTTTAAAACTAAGAACATTTTAGTAAAGAGCTTTAAAGATAGTAAATTGTTAATTAGTGCTTTTGTTAACTCATGCTAACACCAACATCAGGGGCGCAACATTTTAAACAGCCTGATGTTTGGAGTTATGCACTGTTCTCAATTTGTTTTATGTATTTTTATCTTGAGGAGCAAATTTAAACATCCCAGTTCATGCTTTTGGTATCTCATTAAACACGTTATTTCAAACAAAATAATGCCACAAATATGAAGTCAACTTATGCTGGATTTACACGACTGACAAATTGGCAGTATTCTGTCAGTTGGCTGTCAAAAAACCTGCAAAAGAATGGAAAAATTCATTCTTTTGGGAGTTTACTGACAAAAACCTTCCAATTTTACAGTCGTGAAACGATTTTCCCATGGGTTTATAATTTTGTTATATTATTGAAGTAAATATCTGAAAACAAAAATTGGCGTACAATCGTGACTAGAAGCCATTTTGAATTTTTACATTATGATTCAATTAATTGAATTATATTCAATCGCTCCCACTTAAATGGAAGTAATTGTCTTTCGAATTTTTTAAGCATCTTCGTTCATATTTTTACATTATGGCATACTAAAATGGTCACGCAGTTATAAACATTTAATTTGATGTCCCGCAACGCATTGCATTTTTTTGTGAGATTGATGGATTTGATAATAACTAGAGCATGATAAGGGTGGAAAAGGGTTGGTAGAGCGATAAACGAATTTGTAATAGATCACCCCGATAAAAGATTCAAACAAAAAAATTGTGTGAGTCCCGGGACTCGCGGTTAATATGTGTAAACATCAACGTGCGCGGATCCAAAACGGACTTTTATTTGCTTGAAGGGGATCTCAAGATTTTTTTCACTGAACGCACCCATCCTAGTATGCAGATCGTAACGTTGCATACCATAACGTTGCACCAAGGTACATATATTTGTGTACTGTGACGTTGCACACGAACGTTCACGTTTTTTTTGTCACTCTACCGCCAGCATAGATGCTTACACATCAAAAACTAGCTATGTATGTAGGTACAATGATGAACACACAATAATTGTTTTCTTTTCTTTTATTTTGTTTAAGGGACTAAAGTGAAGATAACTTGTGTTTGGCATTTTCCCAGAACTTATGAAGATACCATATTCTCCCCTCTGTATCAAATCGTTTAAAAGAATTTTTGTAAGAAATTGAAAACAATGGAGTAAAGGCTTTTAAATTTTTTTCAAGTAATAGGTTTCAATAAACCACTAACCACTTCCTCTTCGTCTTCAGCACTGTTACCATTCAGATTCAAGCAGTCTGTGTCACAACACAACGCTCAATACATGGTTTCAGTAGGTAGGCAGGTATATGTTTCTGAATGACTTGTCATCTATTTGTAAACAATCCTCGATACAACTTAATGCGAATGACGTGCAAATCTACTCGACTAGACCAAATTCTGAAAATGTACCTACATAAATGCGAACTGGATAAACTTGTTACTAATTTTGGGGCCCAGAAGCACAGCCTTGAGTGTGCCATTATCATAAGTAAGTCAGTAAAAGCGAAACTGGGAGCTTTTGTTCAAAAATACTTTCATCGTCGTCATGCAATTTAAGTTCTTTAATTTACACTTCAGATAAAAAATATTGTCCCATGTAAGTATTACAAAAGTTTTGCAAGTAAAAAAAAAACCCTCGACGTAAGTAAAGTAAGCTCGTTCAACAGAAAAAAATCCTATCTCCTCTTTACAAGCCCGCATGATGTAACGATGGCGGAAGACAACTTTTCATTGTTGAAATCTGTCTAAAGCATCCGCACACACATTCAAATTTTTCCTTCGTTTCCTTAAAGAGGATAAGGAACGGCAGAAGGACACCACATGACAAAAAAAAAAAACAAAACTGAAGTATGTAAATGGCGTATCGACAAGCACCATGACGACATAAAGTGTTAGGCGAACTATAAGTTTTGAACAAATTCTGCCTTGCTATTCATCCTGATGCTCTTGAGTGCTATATCCTTGGTTATCCTTGGTGTTCCTTTTATACCGCTATACATAAACATATATTCATATAAAAATATCTGTACACATTGAACCTCCATATACATCCTATTGTTGTGGCAGAGAGGATAGCTGCAGTCAAGTATAAAAAAAGTCAAAAAACGCGCAGTCAACAATTCAGTAATGGGGGGATCTTGAAGACTTTTTGACGAAAATGTTTTTACAAGTTTTTGAATTTTATATGTTCGTTGCACTACTATATACAACATAAGACGAGGTTGCTTCCTTGCAGGAAGGAAGTTTTGAATTAGACGTCACAGTGTATGATATGAATGTATAAAGTTCGGATGAAACATGGTGGCAAGAAAGATTTGGAATATTACTGATGGCAACCGTTACTAGGGGTTGAATTTCGTCTTTCGTGTCCCTGAAGTGAGTCCTTGAATGATAAGTTGCTTCCGCATTTTGCGATTTAACTATGTGGGGATTATGTTGCTTAGGTTTTAGGAGTTAGGTAGATATACAAAACTTTTTTGTATAGCTAAATGGTATTTCAATTATGTATCTCTTTGCGTTGTTGATCGCTTTCTACAAGAAGTGTTTCTAAATCTATATATAGAAAGCACCTACGCGAAACAAATATTTACATATATATTACATGGTAGTTATGTCACTGTAAAATCCCGAAATGTGGTTCAGCTAATATAGGTACACAACTTGACCTTTTGTTGATAATATGTAATATTTTCTCATGTTATCTTTTAATTCAATTTCAACCACGTAATTACTTTTATCGCTTTTAAATTCAAACTGTCTCTTTGAGATAAGCGGATATATTGCGTTGGGCGCCATTTTGAATTTAATGTTAATTAGTTTAATATATCACTCAGTTGCAACTTTTCACAAAAATGCTGATGTCAAAAATTGTTTGATATTGAATTTTATACAAGTTCGAATGCCACAATTTTTTCTCCATCTGAAAATAAAAATACTATTGTATTATTTTCTTTGATTTTAGGTTAAGCCGAAACGTGTTAAATCCCTCAACACACAGCGTTTGAAGCGCTTAACAAAATTCGTGTCAAAAATCATATAGAACATCAAATGCAAAAACAACACTATGGTTCGATCAATTAGGTTCTTATTTTTAATTTTTATAAACAAATAAAGAGCTCTTCTTCTGAATAAGTTATTCTATTCTATCTATTTTTTCTATTTTTCTGTACCAGACAATAATTACTATTCAACTATTCACGAATACAAATACAAAACTTCAAAATTGAGTAAAAGCAATTATAGACCGAGTGCTTAAGTAACGGATTTACAGACCTGATACTAATACATAAGTGAAACTTTATCACAGAAAGATCTACAAATAAGCCATTTTTACACTCCGGTTCACTGTATTAGGTCTTTATTTTATAACCACACAAAAATAAGGACCTAATCGACCTTAACTTCACTTAATGGATACTTGTTAATTTCAATCCGAAATAACAATAACAACTATTGCCCGTGCAATACATCGGTGCCTTAGTTCCTCCAAATAACCTCGTACTTATGTACATGTGTAGTAGGTATCTACATAATCCAAATTAAAATACACAACTGATATAGGTAATAAAAACATTTTTTAGTGCGAAGCTTTTCTAATTTTTTTCTTTGACAGCGAGATTTTTCGAAATCGAGAATCAATTATGCAAAGTTGTAATACATACATAATTCAAAATTTTCAAGTCGGATAACTTTGCATTAAAAATGCGAAATTTCGAACTTATTTAAAAAATGCGAGATAACGTTAATACGGTATTCTCGCACTATCGAATTTTCGTATTATATTGCTTTTCAGTTTGAAGGTAGGTTAGGCACATAAATTCATAATGTTTGTACATATGTACCTACATACGCAATATAAACTACCAGATAATATCGCATTGAAAGCAATATTTACTAATTTTTCGCATGTGTGGGATTTTCGCAGATTCCTCGCTTTGCGAGATTATAATTAGTAATTCGATATATTCTTATAAGCGAGTTTTCAGTAGAGATTTTAAAAGTGCCCGAGTTTTACAATGCGAGATATTCAAAACGAGATTTTGAAATATGGTCAATCGTTATAAACGCAATACATACCATATTGTGGGAAAGGTCAAGAACGATACATCTACCGTAAGCCTTTTTCGGAAAAACTTGTATATTGGTGTGCAGTTGTTTTGTATATAGAATTGAATTTTTATAAAAATGAACTCAAGAAACTATAATTTCGCCCCCCCCCCTCCTTCGACTAATATAGACACCAATAAATATATTATTGAGAGATCAAGGTTTAACACCTGTGTTTAATGACATCAGGTTATTCTTAAAATACAACCCACACGAATATCTATCACCTTCACCTCAACAATCATGTGAATCCCAAATAACTTAAAGAACAAGTATTATGTACTTTGGAACTTTTCCAAAAGATTAAATTCGGAAGCAACCATTGGAAGAAGAACAAAATCAACAGGCATCACATCATCAGGGAAAGGCAAGGCATGGCATTTCATCCAAAAGAGAGGTTCACAAATTCAGAGATATTTTTCTAGCAAAGACAAACAACGATTACAAAAAAAAAACCCCACACCAGAGACCCCAACTTGTTCCGTAGTGCGAAAACCTAATACGCAAAGTTGTCTTTTTTAGCGACACTTTTGACGTGCATATGTCACTTTAACTTTATGTTTCATCCTGCTCTGTATTTTCATTAGAAGAGCACTCTGAAATCAAATAGCAGCAATTTCAAAGACAGCAGCAGCCATCAAGCATAGAAAGTTTTTTTTTTTTCTATTTTTGTTTGTGTAATTTACTATGAGTGTACCTCATGCACGTCTTGTGTAAAAGTTCAAGAAGTTTTTGTTATCAAAGAAAGTCTTTTCCATCTCCTGGAAACTTGCCACAGTTAGAGTAACTTTTACAAAGGCATAACGTATCACCCTGACGACAATGAAGGTCGGCTGGAGTATGGAGTGGGTTGGCGTTGGAAGGTTGAGTTATATACCTAGGTGCCATTCTGTGTAGGCGTCCATGTGTCACCTATATTGCGGTAGGTATATTATATAGGTAGGAACAGCATAGCCTAGTTTGTGAGAATTTGGTTTTTTTTTTCTGCCACTACTATTCTTCGGAGAAAGAACTTTATATTTTGTATATTATTTTGTCTTAAAGAGGTTGTGGTATTTCTTACATATTATCTTTCTCTTGATGGTTTCATCCGAACAAAAGTGGTTACTCATTACTTTTTGAAGGATATGGTTTTTCTTCTTGTTATGGGATTTTGTTCAAAATCATTTTAAAGGCATACCATGCCACGATGCAAGACCTATGGACTATCGGAAAATCGGCTTTAAATTGCTTTAAAAACATAAATATATTTTAAAGATAACATGGTTTACATTCTATTCCTACAAATACGTAGGTATATGTCTATACGTATAGAAGAAGAAGGCAAGGAAGAACTATGTACTCATTCAGGTATGAAATTTTTGTATTTCTGGAATGGACCATTTACCTATAGGGAATGAAAGGTACACATACGTAAACAAAAAAACCAAATGCCAAACATTTGACAATAATGTAACAAAAAACCATATTGACACCTTGAGTGTAAAATATTTGGCAGAATGTTTAAGCTTACGGCTTATTTGTCACATGAAGCTAAAAAGAATGTACATACAATACATATGTATATAGGTAACATTTTACATTGGTAGACATAGGTTTTTTGTTGTTGGTTCTATAGAGCAGGAAAATCGGTTTCGTATTCGAAGATCGGGTAAAGCTCAGATATTATACTCTATTCGGATTTTCTCGAAAACGGTTTTGACTTTACTCTGTACAAATCGGTTATCTGAAACAAAAAATGTATTATGGGGCTATTTTTTTGCCGTTTTCATTCTTTAGTGAAAGCTCCGTTTAATTGAAGCAAAAATCTCTGAATGAAATGAAAATTTCAACTCCGCATGACTTTACCGCACTGAATGCTACCACCAAATTTTGATTCGAAATCGTACACACCTTTTTAATTTGAAATATAATTTTTTTTTAATTTCATACACACATTTCTTGTCATGCGTTCAGGAAAAAGAGAGTTTGCTCCGTGATAGAGCTGAAGCGGGTGAATCTAGAAAAATTGTATCTGTATTCTATAATGCTATAGCAGTTTAAATGCAGTCGAGCAAAGGTGATCAAGAACTATCAAGGGAATCACTATTGTTTTGATTATTTTTTTTTTTGACAGAGCTCCGCTTATATAAAACAAATGCTCTGCAATTATGGTATTCTAATTAAGCAGAGTTGACTGTATATTTTGTTGTTACCAATGTCTGAAAACTTCGTGATAATAGAATACAAATCGACAAGCGACAGAAATTAAGCCAAAAGTCAAATAATTTCTCCAAATTCCAATATAAAATGGATATCGAGCACTTAGGTTCAATTTTTCAGTGCGAGATTAAAGTTAAATCCGAATTAACCAGCAAATTTGGTGAGTTAATTCAGGAGTAACTGAACAGATGATTTTGATGTTTTATAAACCGAGTTATTGTTTAGTCGTTCTGCATGCATTCTACAGCGAAAATTGTTTTCTCAGTCAGGTCTTAACTTCAAGAGTTAACTAACTCTGCTTCAACTCACAGCTAAAAAACTCGCTCTGAGCGACAAAATATAGTTTTTAAAATCGTTCCGAATCGTTAAGATTGTTCCGAAAAAAAAGTTAACAATTTTCACCCCTGTTCTGATTTCCGTACGGGAACGGAAACAAGTCCGTAAACGAAATTGATTTCCGCACGGAACCAAAAAAGGGGTTATGAATTTAACTTTTCGTTAGTCAGTACTCAAACCTTTTTTGAACGAAATATTTAAATATTTCAATAAAGATATGGCGTAAATTTTTTTTTTATAAAACAAAGTCGTTTTAGTTACAACACTTATAACTCAAGAACGGCTGGACCGATTTTAATGATCTCTGAATTGTTGGATTCGTCTCCGCCCCAAATAGCAGAATAATTATTGAAATATTGAAAAAAAAATACTTTGTAGGATGAAATGGGGTAAAATGAAAAAGACGTATCTGATAAAAAAAAAACTCTAACTACGTTTAAAAGGTTTTTCTTATGAAATGGCTATAAGGATATTTTTTTCTGAATTTATATATTTGTAGGCTGAAATTTAAGAAATGAAATTCTTCTTTCGTTTCAAAGGTATTTCCTAAGAAATATTCTTTATAAAAATTTTAATATTTGTAGGGTGAAATGGGGTAAACAAAAAAAATTGTCAGGTTTGTCTACCCGTGTGAAGCTGGGCGGGCCAACTAATATTATTATAAATGATTGGAAATCAATGCTAGCATTCAAGACAAATGAGTCATGAGGGCAACACTGGTAACAGATAGTCAATTTTTAAATTCCAACTTGGGCAATACGCGTGGTTTTTATAATTTTTTAATATTTTGGCCATTCCTTTCATTTCAAAAAAAAATGGTTCTCACTTACGAAGTCACTCTTCATTTGAATTTTTCCAAATTTTGTCAGTTACACTTACTTCAATTCCACATTAAAGTTAAAATCGATGGCACTACCAAAACAAGGAACAAATATAACGGCCTTTAAATGATGCCAATCAAAAATTAATATACATATTCACAAATTGTATACACAGTTCAAAACTTCTATAATCGGACTTTTAAATAAGATTTTTTGTATACGGCTTAAAATAAACTAAAAGGATTGTGATAATATTATTTTTTAGGGTCATCCTTGGGCACTCAATGTACCGAAATGATAACTTAACCAAATTAATCAAAATCTGAACCCTCTTTATACCGACAAGAGCCTCTCTGTATACACTCTTGGTCTGATTTCAAAGTGTAATTAGCATTTATTTGACAACAAACATAGATAGATAGACATGGAAGACGAAGCAAGACGACTTTTAGGATGATAAAGGAATCAAGAGGAAAACCAAAAAATAAAAAAAAAAAAAAATAAAAACAATCCTTATAATCGTCATTCGGAGGCAAATTATCAAAGTTTAAATTTGAGTTCGGTACAACCCACCGATAAAGACCGCCTGCCACGACGACGAGGACAACGACGAGGACGGCTGCCCGTTTTTGTTTTCTTTTTTCATCATAGTCTCTCTCTCTCTGTTGGTCCATACGTCCGGTTGACGGTCTTAAAAATGAAATTAAAAGTTCAAAAAGTGTTTATCGTTTATTGGGGTCAATATAGGGGAGGTGGTGAGCAAACATAGCGTAAAATTGTTGAGACCAATTTACCGACGACCGCACCCTGTAGCCTCAACTTAAGCCTTAATCGGTTCGGTACCCTACTCTTAATTTTTTTTTTTTTTTGCCAATTTTCTTTTTCTTCATTTGAACTAAAGGCTGTGTGATTTCTAGTTTTACTTCCGGGGGTACATGTTTTGGGTTTGTAATAAAAAAAAAAAAAAAACAATAAAGATCTTCTTTGTATGAGGACATGGCTTCACTGTGTCCAAAAGATTGAGTTAAAAAAAAAAAAACAGATATCAGAGAAATTTAGATTTTTAGCGCAAAAAATACAGAATCAAGCGAGGAAATACCGTTGTTCTCAGAAACGGATTTAACAAGGAACAACGTCAATTATATTTTTCGACACTAAGGTGGCACCTGCGGTCTATTACTTACAATAGAACAAGTGCTTGTTAAACAAGCAAATTCAACACGTGCTCCAAATTTGTGTACCACGTAACAACAAGTCTTCGGAAAATTTAACAATTGTTTTTATGTAGATCTTTCGACAAGTGGGAAATTTCACAACAACTTAACGCAAAAGATTTTTTTTTTCAACAAGTCCAGGTTAAACAAAAGACCGTTGACTTCTTGTTCTGTGTTATAGGCTCTGATATACGGCTCAAGTTAAAGTGATGATTGCAATCATACTTTAAGTAATATGATCAAGTACGTACGCCCCAGATGTACTTCTGTTTTTACTTGTTCACATTATACCCGCGTTCTATGTACGAGAGTATAAGCGATGTTCTTTCAGCTTGGTAGCTCTTTTGCTCATCGAGGAGGATAAAGTTTTCATAATCACGGAATTATTTTCTTTCGTCTATAACGTCCTGCGTCCTGCTTTGAAAAAAGGTCACCAGACTAATCAATTGCAAAGTTTTTTCTGTTTCTTCTTCTTTTTTTCTCTCTCTCATGGTTTTTCATGTTTTATCCTTCGTTCAGTTGGACGCTTTTCATTTCACAATTTCGATTTCAAGTACTAAAAGAAAAAAAAGGAAATTGTATGACCAAATGGAAAAAAAAACACAACGTCTTGCGTTCGGTTCGCTTTTCCGTCACCGCTGCACGTTTTCCGGAAAATCGACAAAAATTAATGTGAATTGTACCAAAAGAAAAAAAAAAAAAAGAATATCGGGGAAGATTAAATGGATTTTTATTTTGCCTCCCTTGTTCCTTTATGACACTTTCAATAAAAAAAAAAAAAAGAAAAAAAATAGGGTCAAGTTATTGTGTTCAGCCCCCAGTCAAGCTGCTGTTGCTTTAACATTGTGAGTGGTGTGATGGCGGCAATGGAACTATATACAACAAAACTTTTCTATACGCAACAATGAAATAAAAATTCATTTCAACCGATTTTCATTTATGGATGCGGCATCATCACCAGCATCGGCATTGGTACCGGGCCACAGTCACCCGTACTCGGTATATGGAAAATTGAATTGATTCGAAAAGAAAGCGAATGCCATTCATAGAAAAGGGTCTTATCCCCTAAATTGGGGCCATTGCCAAAATGAGTGCGGCAAAGTTGTATATAGAAAAAAAAAAAAAAAACAATCGGAGTAGAAATAAAGTTTTAAATCCTGCGGAAAAAGAAAAACTCATGGTCTGTAATTGTTTTTGCCGTATTTCTTCTGTTCTGTTTTAATTCCAATCAGGCTGGGTTTATAAGGTTGTGTCGTGGTTTCCGAAAAAGCATGTTTTAGAATACTAATTGAAAAGAACGTGATCCCGAAAATAACATAAGCATAATCAAACATCATCAGTACTTACTCTTGTTTTTTCATTTTGTTTCGTAATGAGGAAAGATAAGGCTCAACTTGATAAGTAAAATAAAAAATATGTATAATTTTGTTGTCTCTTTCTAACTATAGATATTGCGAATCTGGAAATTTTGAAATATGCAATCAAATAAAAGGTATAGTCAGCTTTCGGTTTTTGAAACCTCTTTCTGTTTTCGAAACCAAGCTTTACTTTTCTGGTAGTTTCTGATGACCTGAATTCAAATCTTACCTATAAGCTTTGCTCTATCATGTCAGGTTTTTGAGATCTACCCTTCAGTTGGAATATGAGTTTTTTGGAGAAAAATTAATTTTATTATGAAAAAACGTTTTGATTTTAAAATAAAAATAATTTCAAGAGAAATGACGCAATGAAGTAAAATCTGTGCTCAGATTCTAGGGGCATTCAAAACTTCCATAAATATACGGGGTGTTTTGCATGCTATGGGGCGTATATTGGGTCAAGACAAGAAAAAAATTGTACAGTAGAGCGTCTATTTCCTCCTGTTTAGGCGGGAGGGGCTTTACTAAGCTGTGTTTTTATTTTCTTTATTTTATTTATTCCATGCTCTTATTAATATTTATTCAAATTTTAAAAACCAGATGCCTTAATATTTGTCTTCTAGTTTTTGGGAAAATTGAAAATAACAGACATCAACTTAAACAACACGACGCTGACGCACGGATGAAAGTCAAACTACAGGAAACTTATTTATGTTATTTTCAATTTAAATTTCGTAAAAATAAATCGAACTCGAGATTTCGCAATAAAACATGACATTACGATGCTGGGAAACACGATCAAATTGGGTCCTGCAATTCTGTCTGTCTGAACCTCGTCATAAAGGGTGATTTTTTAGCTGGTTTGGTTTTGGCAACACTGGTTTTGACAGCTGACGTGTGTTTAGTACCTTGTGTCACTGTCAAACAGCTTCAGTTTGGTTTGCAATTTAACCATGGATCGTCTTACAAATGAACAACGCTTGCAAATTATTGAATTTTACTATCAAAATTCGTGCTCGGTTCGAAATGTTCATCGCGCGCTGCTTCCATTTTATGATCGGCATTCTCGACCTTCTGAGCAGTCTATTCGGAAGATTGTGACCAAATTTCGCACCAAATTTACTTTCTTGGACATTAAACCACCAACACGTTTACGTACTGTGCGTAGTGAAGAAAATATTGCGGCCGTATCAGCTAGTGTGACAGAAGACCGCGAAATGTCGATTCGGCGCCGTTCCCAGCAGTTAGGCCTTTGTTACAGCACTACGTGGAAAATTTTGCGGAAGGATTTGGGCGTAAAGCCTTTTAAGATACAGCTGGTGCAAGAACTAAAGCCAGCCGACCTACCACAACGCCGAATTTTTGGTGAATGGGCTCTTGGAAAGCTGGCCGAGGATCCGCTTTTTTATCGAAAAATTGTGTTCAGCGATGAGGCTCATTTTTGGTTGAATGGGTACGTAAATAAGCAAAATTGCCGCATTTGGAGTGAAGATCAGCCAGAAGCATTGCAACAGCTACCAATGCATCCCGAAAAAGCCACTGTTTGGTGCGGTTTATGGGCCGGCGGCATTATTGGGCCATATTTCTTCAAAGATGATGCGAATCGCAGCGTTACTGTCAATGGTGAACGCTACCGAGCGATGATAACAAACTTTTTTTTGCCCGAAATGGAAGTTCTTGACTTGCATGATATATGGTTTCAACAAGACGGTGCCACATGCCACACAGCACGCGAAACAATTGCGCAATTGCGAGGCGAGTTTGGTGAACAGTTAATTTCACGTTTCGGGCCGGTCAATTGGCCGCCTAGATCGTGCGATTTGACACCATTAGATTATTTTTTGTGGGGGTATGTCAAGGCTAATGTCTATAGGGACAAGCCCGCTTCGATTGACGCACTGGAAGCCAACATCCATGCATTCATTCGTGAGATACCGGCCGATATGTGTGAAAGAGTATGCCAAAATTGGACTCAGCGGATGGGCTACCTGAGACGCAGCCGCGGTCAACATTTGCATGAAATTATCTTTAAACATTAAATTGCAAGGTTCAAACTATCGATTCAAATAAATATTTCATTCATTTTTTCGAATTTTTTGTGTTTTTTTTTTAAAAAAAGTTCTAAACCTCTTAAAAGAAATTTGGAACTTAATATTAGTGATTCCCTAGGGGTTAAATTGAAATTTGTATTTAGCTCTAAAAATAGATCAGTACCTGCCAAACAACCGTTGTTTGTTTTGAAAACGGCTCTAACGATTTTGATAAAAAAAATTATCTTCACTATGACTTTTTGGTAAAAAAAAAATGTAACCAAAAATTAATATTAACGGCTACTGCCATAAACAATTGTATTTATAATCGTATTCTAAAGCCTTCCTAACTTTAGCACAACATACAACTCCAAAATCTTATATAAAAATTTAAACATTTTTATTTTTCTCATCTTAGACACCGAAATTGGTCTTCTAAACCTTTTCTAAAGTGGGAACTGAGAACGTTCAATGTCTACAAATTCAATCCGAAATTAATTTAATGTGTGTTGAACGTACCCAGTGACATTTGATTGACTATTGTTCTTATCTGTCAAATTAAAAATTCCTTTTGCTGCAATTGATTTTTTTGTAACAATATTAACATGATAAATTCGTTTAATTTCACACCTCATACCTTATCATGGTTATCCCAATTCTCAGACATTTTTCTCTTTGTTTGATTTTGCATTTTTGTTTTTGATTTGGATGCTTGAATTGAAAATGTTTGTAATAGTTGAAACAGCTGTTCTACAAAGTTCACTCAAATTGGCCGTGTTCAGATTTGTATCAAAAGCGATCTGGATAGCTTAATGCTGTTGTAATCCCGTGTAAAAACACATCTGATGATAAAACAGCTGTTTGCAAAAAAGAAATCTCAAGCTATCCAAAAAATTCTGGTATAGCTACTCATCTATCTAATGAGAATTGTCATGAACAGCTAAGTACAAGACTGATTTGAGCAGCAAATTTTGGTCGTTCAGAAACATACATGGATACTCGAGTATCTTAGATAGGCTATCCTAGTGAATCCTGAACGTGGCCATTCATTAGTTCATTCCAGATTGACACATTATAGATATGTCAGAGAATATATGAGGACGTATTTCGATAACAAGCCTGGATAGTTAGACAACTTATAGAATCCGTTTATAAATAGGGAGATTGCTAAAATATTTAGCCAATGAATAGCTGGGCAACTGTCTAAGCGTGTTCTAAACATATCTAATAATTACAACTGATAGTGGTTTTTTTGTTTGGGTTTTGATTTTATCGTTAACGACTTGACCGATTTCGATCAAAATTTTTATACGGAAGGTTCTTTTAAGTTTTAATAGTATTGCATATAAAAATGTAAAACAAATATTTGTTGTGTTTTTAAAAAAATCAAAACTTACAAACCGGATTGATAAATTGGTTTGAAATTTCGTGTTTAGGTGTAGGTATATTATTAAATACTAAAATTTTATTTATGTAAAATTAAAAGCGCTTAAACAATTTTCGATAAATTTAGTCCATAATTAATTTTTTTTAATAATTCAGACGGCGTTCTTCATTTTGAGATTAAAACATATCTAGGAGTTGGTTTAGCAATTTAGTTACTCATATAAATAAATATATAAAAATTATATTATTAATTAAATATATGCATAAATGTAAATTATAAAATCTTTAAAATTCCAAGAAACTTGAACCTCAAGAGCAAGTTCATGCGATCCAGATCCCGCATTTTATTCTTATAACTTTTAACTTTTTTATACTTTTCCATTTAGAATGTAATTGTTTAAATAATCTTATCCATTACTTTATGTGTATCTTTAATGCTTATACCCATTATATGGCATTGGGCAGCAAGAACAATTTCGTGTTTTATTTAAATTTAAATTATCAACAAGTTCGATTGTATTAAATTTAACAACAATAACTATAAATCAAATCACAAAAGGATAATAACTTTTGTATTTATATTCGACTACCCTTTGGCATTAAATTCAATTTACGGCAAGTACGCAATAGCCAATGATATTGCATGTTTAAAAAAAAATACATTTGTAAATATTCATTCAAAGTTTTAACCTTTAATTAAAGGGGATTTTCGTTGACATTATTGTGTGTATGAACAACATATTGCGGATTAAAAACGCCAATTTAGAATCAGTGTTTTTACTTGGTTGGCTGGACTGGATTATTATCAACACGCAATATTTAGTTTTTGGGTTCACATACATATTTAAATAGCTGAAAAAAAGGATTAATCGGTGTGTTGTTTGTGTGATGTACATATACACTTATTTTTTAATTTAATGTAATTGCATAAATTAATGTAAAATAACAAATGCTTTATTTATATTTATTTTATTCATATATAAGTACCTAACAGTAATGAAAATCTTTTTAAATTGTTTTTTTTTTTTACGTAATGGGAGTAGTTTTAACGAAAAATATTGAAGCTTAATATTATTGCAGCTTGAATTCAACTTTGAATCAGTTTTGGTTTTAATTTCAACAACTTTAAAGGCATTATGATCATAACTCTGCATGTATATAACAGCCAGTGGCGTAACTACGTGGGGCATAGGGGCAATGCCCCCGCCGAGAACCATACAAAATAATTATAAAAATGTTGTATATAAGATCATTTTTGTACATTGTTCCAAATATAAATTTTAAAAGAATATAGAGTTGCAAATATGACAACATTTTATCATAAACATTTTGAATAAACTCCTCCATTATACCATATAGCTAGCCTGTACCTTCTTACAGACCTGCTTATCTGTGCTTCTTCAAGCATTTTTTTTTTTTAGGTACATATAATTTGGATAAGATGCATCAAAAAGCTAAGGCATGCAGGCTGGTTCAAAACAAACAAAAATTTCTTAAAATAAACAAATAACTTTCATAAAGCTAAAATTCCATTTACAACGTTCTTTTTAAGTCAACTTTTTTGAGTGAATAGTTTTTGTGATATTAATTTTTATTTTTTAACTGATTTCTTTTCAAAATTTCACTATATTAAGCACTTCTTCTGTTTTCATTTTTCAATGCTCTTATCAATTTAAAGTCAATCACTGAAAACTAGATGCGCAAAGATCTTTTTGTTTTTGAGAAAATTATAAATAACACGAACAACTTTAGCTGAAAAATGCATGTTTCTCATTTTTATAAAGGGTATTTTTTTAGATGAGTGGTTTTCAAGAAGAAATAAAACGCATATAATTTAATGTTATGGGCGAGAATTTAGCTTAATTATAAAGATAAGGGTTTGCCATTATGTTTTAAAAATGATTTCGGGCAAGTGGCTGCCGCGGCTGGCTCGAATAATTTCCAGCCGAGAGGCCCAATTTACGACAGCTCCAATTGTTGCGCGCGACGGTCGGCGGAAGGACCCATTCGGGTCTTCTTCGATAATCTGCTCCACAGCAGCAATAGCGTCTTCGGTGCGCACTGTACGGCGTATCTGAGGTTGCGCTTTATCCACTAGAGTAAATGTGGTGCGAAATCGAGTCATGGTTGCTCAAATTTATGCGATTTTGCGATTATGTCGACTGAATCATCGAATATTGGACGCAGCGCGCGATGCGTCGTGCGAACCGAACCATTATTTTGGTAATAAAATTGCACGATTTGAAAACGTTGTTGAGGAAAGAGTCTATTAATTATTAAATGGCAAACCAAATCCGAAAAAGTATTGCCAGATTGAAAACCACACGCCCAAAAAAAAACACTCTTAAGTATACTTTGAGGTTCATAAAATTAAAAACTCTCTGATAACGCAAAATAGAAATAATTAAGCCATGGCTTTTAAACAAAAAATGCTCTTCTGAAAGGTTACGTTATTTGTCGTTTTTGATACTAATAATAGTTAGATATATATCAATCATAACAGTTAAATTATTTGTTTTATATTTGTTTTCCATTTAAAAAAAAATGTTTGACCCCCGCAGCACAACATCCTAGTAACGCTCCTGATAACATCATTCGGTGGTTGTATAATTCTGCGTATACCAAAATTCTGTGGCAAATCCCAACTTGGGGGTTTATTCAGTAGGTAAAGAATAAACAAATGTGAAATTCCTGTAAACATTGTGATTGGGGGATGCCTTGCCATATTTATATTTATATAAGCCTTTCGGTTACATATGTATTATTCCATTTTAACCTTTCAGGTTCGTCAGAAAATTGATGGTCACAAAGAAATGGTTGTGGAAGTTTTAAGTCCTCTAGGCCCTAGTTCTCCACAAGCTGTCGCACTGACAAATTTATTTATTTAAATTGTATAACGCTCAAATAAGACAACACTGCAGGTTTTATTATTAATTTTAAAAATTTAAATTTCAAACAAATTCAATGCTATTTATATAATTTATTTGTTCAAATTGAAAATACTTGTAATTTTGAATGCAAGTAGGATTGTTTTTATTTTTTTTTTTTATTTATTTAAGGGAAAAGAACTTGTAAAAGAGCAAAAAAAGTTTCCAGAATAACTCGATTAAAACGTTCAAAGTGAACTGTTCCCACTAAACACAATTATTATTAATTTAAAATTTTTGCATCAATTGAATAGTAGAGAATTAAAAATTCAAACAAACCATATAGCGGAATACAATTTTGCCCAAGGACTACAAGTCCTTTTCCATGTAAATAAATCAAGGAAAAACAGTTCTACTTGCATTCGAAATTACATCCGTTCATTGCTCTTTTAACCAAACCATAAAATTCAAATTAAAATCATCCAGTATTCAACACTGTCCAATTTCAGATGTAAATTTCCGCGGGAGTTGCAAGTTTCAACTACTTTAATGTAATAATTTTTTTTTCCTTCTACAAACGAATTCGTAAAATATAAATTTCACTCCCAGCATGTATAACAAATAAAGGATTGAAATGTAGGTAGGTACTCTCTAGGTCGGTTGGTCAGTCATATAGGTAACCATTACCTACGTCAGTAGCTTGTTTTTTTTTTTGTTGTCAATTAGCTTTTTGACCATTAAAAGGTCATGGTTCGCATATAATATTTTTTATAATTTTTTTTTTTTAGATTTTATCTTCTCCCCCAAGGCAACACAAAATTAACTTAAAAACTATAGCCCAGCTAGAGCTTCATCGTTCATCCCAGCGGAAGTGCTTCATTAAAATTTGGTAGATTGCTTAATTTATTTATTTATTTTTCTTTTTGTTCTTTTAAAGTTTTTATTTGGTGTGTATACTGTGTGTTCTTAACTTGCAGATACTTTATCAAAACGCAAAAATGTAAATTATTATTTGTGTGCCGAAAACCACGGCACTAGCGAAAATTACAAAAATAGTTGCAATACCAACGACCAACCCGCACAGTTAGCCAAACGTTCTATAGTGCTTTTGCATAATTCAAAAACGTGACCAGATGATTTAATATACATAGTATTCATGCCATTTCATTCCATATACTATGGTTAGTATATATTGCTTATGTATGTATATAGAGTGTATGTTTTATACGTTTTGTGTTTGAATGCGGTTTATTTGGGTCCCATGAAGAAGTATTTTTCCATATGTACGGTTCAATCATGGTTGCCGTTGTGGATTTCTGGTCAATATTTGATTGATGACTTTTTGACTAAGTGATTTGTTAATATTAAATTAAAATCATTTTTAGAATGGTTTACTGTTTTATGGGGTTTAATTTTCGAATGTTTAATTAATTAAATATATATGTAGGTATGTTCATATTAGAAAGGGTATATTGTTGGATAAAATAAAGTAACAAAGGTCTCCAATGAACTGACCGGTATCGTGCCTATATGTACATATATGAAGGGCCATTTTGGTAGAGTAATTACATAAGTGCTGAAAGCAGCCAATCAATTATGTTTTGATATTAAGAATAATATTGTGAGCGTTGCCTTTATTCTATGGTTTCTTTGCATCAAAATAAAGGAAGCCAAGGCTTGGTTGTCCCTAAAGTCTTCAAACAAAGTGGCTATTCAACTTGAAATGAAATATAATATCAGACTGGGTTGCATCTGCTTACTCTTACAGGCCAAAGGTAAAACTAATTTAGCATTGATGATGTATAAGGTACCTACTCTTTGATTAATAATATGATGACTCAGTAAAGGAAAAATGTATCTACACATATGCAAATCATTAAAAAAAATAGGAAAAAGTGTGAATATAATCAAGGGCATTAGAAAATTAATAAATTTATTTTTTCAGTGATTTTTTTTACGTTTACGCAAGTTTTCCTCAAAACCGATTACTCCTTGGAAAAAAAGTGTAAAAGTTTTTAGTAAAATTTTATTAGCCCCAATGTTTTGCCTTTGGTATTGATATTTTTCAAAAAAACTGATAGTTTTCGAGGTATTTACAAAAAAACTTAATTTCGTTCCTTTCACCACACAAAATTAACAATTTTTGTTCAAATTTAGGATCAGCTTAAGACGTCAAAGAAATAAGATACTTCACACCACAGAATGTTATTCACAATATTTAAAAAAAAGCTAAATTTTACCCCCCTTCACCACTTTTTTATAATTTACGCGCACTCAAGGTGTTATGACTTCTATTTAACTTATAAAACACAGTTCGAGCGTTAGGGAAATAGAAAAGATTGACTTTCTGAACATCACTATGAGAGGGAAAAATAGAGTAAGCTTAGTCATTTGACGTTTGTGTAGAGCGGTTGAAAAAAGCATATCTGTACTTGATATTATACATCCGAAATTGGGCTCAAGGGAAAACTGTGGGGTATTCCTGAAGTATTACGGTTAAAATGTGCCAGAGGACACTTCTTATAGAAGAAGCGATTAAATAAAAAAAGATATTACGACGGATGTTGTTCTAGCGATTAAAAAAACTTTAAATCTCATCAAAATTTGGGGGCACTACTTTTTTTGGAAATGCTTTTGTCGGATTTTTTTGAAATTTTTGTTGTTGTCTTATTTTACTGGACTATCTGAAAAGGTAGCAACATACATATATATGTTGCACTATAACAACCGGGCTACACTTGGGTTGTGCGAGCACCATTTTTACTAACCATTTTTACTAATTTTTATTTAGTTTTAAGTTAGTTAGGATTTAAATGCTCAACAAAAATAATAAAACATCAACAAAACAAATTACAATCGTCAACAGTTTGTTTCACAAGTGCCCTGCGCTTAACGCTTTATTCCATTTTTAAAACAGCTATACTTGCACTCTTTATTAAAGACGAAGCAAACACATAAATCTAAACTAACAATCCAAAATACTAAACGATTTTTCTCCCTACACCCATTTCTTCCCCCCTTTAATCCCACATACAACTGTTTGTATTTAAAAAAAATATACAATCGCATGTAAAGTTTACTATCAGTAAGACACTGACGCACGAACGACTCAGTATTACCATGATAAAAGAGAAATCAAACAAAAATAAAAATACAAGCAAATAGAAGTCAACTTCATTCTATTCTTCATTCTATTTGTATGTATGTTTTAACTCCAAAAATAGTTTTTATAAACATTAAAACTTAAATTTGACAACTTATATTTGAAAACGAAAAAAAGACTATTGCACTCATATTTATCTTTTTTACCTTATACAAATTGCAAGCGTATTAATGCTTGGATACCGTTTTATTTTTAAATTTTACAGGAGGTTTGTACTTGACTTAAATGGTAACATCAAAGCTTGGTACTTATCTTCCATGGAATGGCAATGAAGTATGAATGTAATTCACTTTATTGCATAAATCATATTATTTTTTAATTTATTGACATTCAGAGAGAATTATTGTGACAATATTCGAAGTTTTTCAATCAATTTTAAATCGAAAACTTCACCCCTTTGTTTTCTTTGAATATTATATTATTTGCACTCGGTGAAAGATAAACTTACAATTTCCTCCCTCGATTTCTTGGCATCGATTTTATACCCACAAACCACAAGTAGCTAGGAGATAGACATTCGTAAATGTTTTGCATTCTAAGCCTAGCCACTATAACCATATACCCTAGCGAGAAATTGTATTAGGACGGTATCTCAGGATTAAATATTGATCTTAATAATAGGTAAGTTGAATAGGTAGCATTCAATCAAAAAAAAAAAATTAAAGGAAGAATAATTTATTATTTTCCATAATCTTTCTCATGCAACATCATAAATTTCGAATGGTGGACTAATTTTAGACTTTTATCTATCAAATAATTTTTTTTAAAAATAGTATCTAGCTGTAAAGTGTTAAATCATTGACTGTAATATTTCATTTATACTCAAATTGAATAGATACTAACTACCTTCACTTGATACTAACGGGCTTGAAGATATTCAATTTTGAATAAATTTTTTGTCATCAAAGCTAAGCCTATAAATTATACAATTTTCAAACTGAACATTTGTTGTTTGTTCAGTATCCCTGTCCCGGGTACTTATAAATGGCAACTCTTTGCGTTTGCTCGAATACTCAAAGCAATGAATTCAATATCTATAAACAATACATATTTTACTACAAGAGTCGTGCAGGTCGTCGAATATGAGCTTTAAAAATTTATCAAAATAAAAAGAGCCAAATTGTGGTTTATTTTTTTTTTATTTCATACAAATTTATAAACTATGCATGAAAGTGCCGTTAAAAAGAGGTTACGTCATGAGCTACGCAGAAAAAAAAATAATGGTCTACATTTTTAAGGATATGCATTTAAAAATAATAATTTATATCAACTGGAAGGACTAGAAGACAACAATACTACTCTGTACAGTGCTACACGCTCTGTTATAGCATAAGACTATCAGGCTTCCGAAAAATGGTTACATTTTGCGGTGCGCTTTTCGAGGAAGAACCTTGTGCATATCCTTCCTAACATTCGCATTATGCGCGTTGTTTAAATGTTTTTTTTTTTTTGTTAAGGCTGGCCAGTTGCCTTTTTTTATGAGAAGACAAGACTTTTGATTGCTGCCACTTTTTGTTTTTCAATGTTGCCTTAAAATATTAAGTTTTATTGCAATTTCTATAAAATGTTCTGAAAGACAAAATACGTTCCACAAATTTACGTTCCACAAAATCGAAGAGTTGAAAGAGACCTTACTGCTCTTAGCCCGAAGAAACAGCGGTTGATGGGAAAAGGAAAAGAAATGACAAATATATGTGCAGGTTCTTAAATCATTTTGACGTTTTTAATGGAAAGTTTTTTTAAGATAAAAACCGAGCATCTGGTCACCACATTTTTGCCCTCACCGTTGCGATAGTTAAGTGCTACGCTATTCCGATGGCGCCTCTTAGCCAACCATATGATGAAATGATTTAGTGAACTGAGTTGATAGGGTAAGAGCGAGGTATGAATTGTGGTGTTCTGGGCCGGGGTAAAAAAAATGCTTGATTATAAAATTCGCAACACAAAAAAGGATGGGCGGCAACAAAAAAAAAAAAAAATATTATAATTTAGCGCAGCAAATTAATGTTCGGGTCGTTGGGTTGCTGTGGGTGAAGCTGTTGGCTTCAGAATTGCGGATAATACGCGCATATACATACATATAATACGGTTTGGTCAGTAAACCAACTTATAGTTAGCTTGATTTTCGCAATATACCACATGTGTCCTGCAGCGTTTTCTTTCCGGGATTTTGAAAGATAAAGCTACGGCTGCAACAGCAGTTTAGTCTGGCCATCCCGTTGCTTGACCGCCATACCAACTTCTCTATAATATGGTGGCTGATGGCATATCCTTGAACAGGGCGAAGCTGCAGAATACCAGATGGCAGCAAAAATACCAAAATCAGAGTTCATTTGTTTGGCTTAATTTCCATCTAGTTAAATGCTTTGAGCTTATTTTTTTTTTCCTCTATAGCTGATGTCCTTTATCCCTGCAACCAACCAAGAGTCAACCCATTTCTGTCTCATTTAAGTAGCACTCAGTTCCGCAAATGAAGAAACATGAATAAAATTGTAAAATATGTGGCTCTGAGTTTTTTTATTTTTTGGTTTTGTTTTTGTTGAGATTCTTTTCGTTGTACAAGTTCTGAATGAGTAGGGTTCTTGTTTTACATTGTTGTTGTTGTTTTTAATTTTATGTATTTTTTTTTTTTTTTGGTTTGGCTATGGCAACACTACTTGAGGTTGATTATGAGAGTTTGCAGTTTGAATTTAAATAAATGAGTTGAGTTGATCAAAAGTTTTTCTATGCGATAGTATTTTTTGTTTTTTTTGTTTGCCCCCATCATGCCACGAAGCAATTTTGGTACTACTTATACAAAAATATCTAAAAACTCTCAAATTGAATAGGTAGGTACAATAATTCGGAAATAGCACAGTCTGGATATTTGTTTTTGTTGTTTTTTTTGCATAACTTTGAATTATGGAATAGCTATAGTTTTTCTATGGAATCGAAAAATACCACGAGTTCTGCACTTGTAAACAGTTCAACGAATTGAATTGTTGAACATAAGTTTATTAAGCTTCAAACTTTTCAAACAAACGATTCATTTAATTTGGATTTATGTTAAAAAGTATTAAAATTTATCCCAGCGTTCATACAAAAAAGGAAAACTTTGAAAATTAATATTTTGGATATTTTCTCCATGCGGCTAACCTTTATCCTCTCATATTTTCTGTTTGTTAGAAAAACTAGTTCTAATTGGTAATAAATTATTAAAAGCAAACAAAGATCTTAAACATTTATATTTTATTTTCTGAAAATTTTATACTTTTTGGTTTGGGTAAATTAAGAGCTTAAATGTTAGGCTTCAGCTGGCTTCATGAAAAATTTGTATGGTTTTTGTATGCTTGTATGTACATAAGGGTGCTTTTTAGACGTGTGGTTTTCAAGAAGAAATAAAACGCATATAATTTAATATTATGGCCAAGAATTTAGCTTTATTATAAAGATAAGCGTTTGCCATTATGTTTTAAAAATGATGTCGGGCAAGTGCCCAC